>OX467108.1:12780144-15180144 GCA_950106695.1 Biston stratarius
AGAAGCGGAGCAACAGACAGACGCGGACAGTAAAAGTGTCGAAAGTTTGATTCCACCTTTGTAACCGCTAGTCATTGGAATTTGCTGCCCGAGTTGTTACCCAGATTGTAATTATCGGGGATTACCCACCGATAAATACAATCTGGGAACCTTCAAGTCGCGAGTGAATTGGTTTCTTCTAGGCAAGCGTGCTCTATCGTAGACCGTATCTTCGCTTAACACCAGGCGTGATGGCGGTCAAACGCAAATATATGTCATAAAAAAGTACCTAATGAGCACCAAAACAGCGATGCCCCGGACTTTGTTTTCTTACTCAAACTTCTGGATACCGGTGCAAAGGTAATGGGCATGCGTTATCTCTTAACATTAAGATAGCGTCGCATTCATCTTATTACGATTACAATTTAAAAAGAAAACAAGTTTTGTAAATACTTCTACTATTTAGTGATGAAGAAGAGAAGAAATTAATCTAGACTAGCGATTCCCAAAGTATAGGTCGCGACCCACCAGTGGCTTGCAAGAGGATATTAAGTGGGCCCTGAAAAAAGAGCCGACCGGGTAAATTGGACGTACCAAGCACATTACGATTAAAAGTAACTAAAATCAAACTTATACCAATCTTTTTGTACAATAGCACTCCTTGTTTTATATAAAGTATAAAAATGTTTGATTGGTACTCAAGGTTATTTTTACAATATCAACAGTTTAAAAAACTAAATATGTACCATTTTATTCATGACCACCGAGCAGTGAGTCCCGAATTTGGAAGTTTTTATTTGGTGGGTCGCTATTCAGCAACTTTGGGAACCACTGATCGACACTAATTAAAATGTACTTATTCCTTAGTATGATACTTATACCATGTGCACGACATGCATTGTAATAATTATCATAAATTTAGAATCTTTAATTCATCGCCGCATACCAACTGGCTAGTTGGTGGTCAGACGTGATGAAAAACATCACAGGCTTACAATAGTTAAGATCTCATTGAATTTTAAATTATCCGTTCGTACTTGAAAAACACTGCTTTATACAAATATTGGATTTGATAAGCTGATGCTACATTATTGTCAACAAATGCATAACAGCTGTTAATGATAAAGTCCTTACGCTGATTCGCATGATGATCTCCCTATTTCTCTATATTATAATATCTATAAGAATTATCTGGCGTACTTCAAGCAACATTATCAGAGCTAATAGGCAAAGAAGTCTGTTAATAATTGGTTATTATGGCTGTAAATACGTGCTATGGACCCCTGGCGCTCATAACACGTATCCCTCAGGGGTCCATGGACCACAGTTTAAGAAACACTACTCTATAAGAAAAATCCGTCTTACTTCGAGTAATATTATCAGAGCCAATAGTCAAAGAAGTCTGTTAATAATTGGCTATTACGCCTGTAAATGTAATTACCAGTATTGGGTCGATAAATCTGTGGAGTAATTTTGCGTCGGCCTTATATCTCGATACCGTTATTGCAATGAGAGGAACGTACGACTTTTTGTTGGTTGGTCGATGAACCCTGCACCATTTTTTACTTGACAACTGACGAGTTCGAACGAACTTGTGAGTTGATATTGGGGTAGTTAATGCGGTTACTAAATTCTATAGTTTTTTTCAATGGTGTTCTGTCGATTTAACTGCGTTTTATATTGACGACTCCTCTATTTCTTACTTAAAGAACCGAAAGTATACAATTTTAAAAAGCGCTTCGTGGTTTTACCTTCTCCATTTTTTCGGGATAAGTACAGTATGTGTTATTCAGGGTGTTAGCTACCTCCGTAGAAAATTTTATCAAAATCGGTCCACCGTTTGAGCGTGAAGAGGTAATAAACATACAAACACACTCATAAACTTTCGCCTTTGTATTATTAGTAGGATTTGAGAGGCTAAATGTTTGACTACAGCTCATCTGATGATAAGTGACGGTGTGGTCGAATATGGTTAACACACCTAGCCTGGACTGGAACTAGCTCTCAAGTACACAAAGTGAGGCGCTTGGTGACAGATTTTTAACTTGAGGGTGGTAGCTAGCCAGCCGAGTACTACAAAATAGCCTACCAAGATGTTATAGTTTTCTCACGATGTTTTAGTTCACCGGCAGCTCAAGTTCGTTGTCGGTGTGTGAACCGACCGCGCTAACCACTGAGCTACCAACACTACGAAATGATAATGTCTACTTTTCTATTTCCATTAATCGTGTGCCAGTCATTATCAACATGAGATTGCAACCTGAACCTAACCCAAACATTGCTCGTCTACCTGATCGAATAACAGGCGCTCGCTCTTCCGTTTATCAGTTCCTGGAGCACCTGATATTGGCTTATTACTTTTTAACGATCGCTTTGATGTGTATCCTGGGATCGGATCGATCAGACAATTTACCTTTATATACGACTGGAAGCTGGTTTTACGACTCATTTGGTGTTTTAAAGCTTTTCAGGGGAATATAAATCGTGTGGGTATATTATATGGTGGTGTTGAAGATGAGTTTTTGTACATTATCTTGGAATAGGTTTTTATTTAACTGTTCCTAAAATAATTGCATATTAGTATTTATCAATTCTTTTGCATAGTATGTCTTGTTTTTAATCTCGGATCTTTTATCTGCTAGATTTTTTTGCATGTAGCAGTTCAGAAACGATTTCCCTTAGGTCCGTCTCAGGTCCTGATATGTCATACAAGTAAGACGAAGTAAGTTTTTTTAGAATGTTTAGTCAACAATGAGTAGAGGAAAGATCTATTAAACATTTTCAATAGAAAACTACGCACAAAAAAGAAGCAATTACTTACATCATGCAAAGTCATCTAAACTTTCAAGATTTTCCTTTTTTAGTTTGTGCAAAAAAATAACGACGAAGTCATGTAGTTTTAGTCTTATTTGCTTACAGAGCTAACTAGTTTATGCAAGATTGAACCGGATATAGTCGAATTAAACTGATATTCAGCATTAACGTGCCTGATGATTTTTTTAAAGACCTACTGAATATTTGACTGCTCTGTTAGCTCATTCGGTAAAGTTCTGCTTTGAGAGCTGAAGGGCGTCGATTCCCACTCAGAACTAACATTTGTGTAACCAACATAGATGTTTGTTCTGTCTGTATGTATTTAATAAAAAAGTATTTAAGTATTCTGTCAGCTGTCTGGTTCCTGTAGTACAAGCTTTGCCTAGTTTGTGGCTAAGTGGCGCCGTGTGAAAATGTCCTCCAATATTTATATTTAGCTTATCCTCTTCCGTCCTTAGTTTTGCTGGAAGAGATCGCTTATAGCGATGCCGCCAGTTGTTCCACTTATTACTTAAGCTTTTTTTTCTTGCTATGCAAAATAAAAACTATATTTAACATATTTTTGTCGGAATCCGGAAACATTCTGACAGGTCTGAATTATGACAGTGAACTATTTTGTTCTGCAAATTAATAGGGTCCAGGCTATACTAAACAAAACGTTTTGCTCTTTGAAAACTTGTAAAACAAGCTATATAGATTTATATATAATTGAACATGTGCTATCAGCACGTTGACCTACTTTAACGTTAGTGTGAGTAATATCACCCAAAGTACCATGTGGTTAATTGGCTTTTTAGTAATTCGCTTGTGTAATGTATTGAGCGCCTAAAGTGAATTACGTAAAATATATTTTACATTATACGTTATAATATTTGTTTGGCTTCACATCACCTCGCTAACTATCATTTAGATAGCGTCGTTCTTTACATTTTGTTTACTGTTCGCTGTTGCTGTTTCAATGTCGTTATCATTTACAATCGACTGTTTCAGTTGATTTGGCTTTGTGTTGGCAGCGATTGGCAATGTTTGATCGTTTGTGTGATTATGTGCTATGACTGGAATAGTTGATTCTGTAATGGTTGCTGTTTGTTGATAAAACAAATAGTCTCGTTCTATGCTTATATTGCCAATCTAACGTAGAACTATTCCTGTGAACCGCTGGTTGACAGCCCTGTTAGCTCAATGGTAATATAGAGCTGTAGGGCGTGGGTTCGATTCCCACCAAGGACAAACATTTTTTAGCGTAAACAAATTTTTTTCTGTGTCTGTGTGTTCTGCGGTGTTATCCGCTGGTCCCATGTGAACACTAATTTATTTCGAGATAAAAAGTAGCGTATGTGTTAATCTAGAGGGTGTCAAAACCAAATTTCATCGAAATTGATCCAGCCGTTTGAGTGTGAAGAAGTAACAAACATACAAACACCCATCACACTCACAAACTTTCGCCTTTATAATATTAGTGTGATAAGTATGCATTTACAAAAAAGTAAGTATTCCTATCAGTTATCTGACTTCCATAGTACAAGCTTTGGGGTGAGATGGCGCTGTGTGTAAATGTCCTACGATATTTATTTATTGATTATTGTGTAATCTTGAAAATATCATGTGAATTACGTTGAATTGTTTTGTATAAGTATTATTATCGTCTATAGAAGATAATTCAAATTGCCAGTTAATCCATTGCTTTATTTTATTTTCTGCTCACAGACCATAGCCGTATTATCCATAAAATTAGCGCTTGTTAAGCGTTAATTTTCATTTTTCCCATCCGTCAGTTTTGTCGGCCGCGCAATCTGTCTCTGTCACAACCGACCGCTAACTATTGTGTACTACAAACTATTATTTATTCTGTGCTATTGTCTGAATCGGGTAATTTGTACGTGACACATTGGAAACCTTGTGAAATGTGGCTTTGTTTGCCATGGACTACGCGGCGTGACATGCCCCGTTAAGTAATTTGTCGGTTCTAAAATTTAATTTGTTGTTTAATTTGTCAGTTATTTATAGCTCACAAAAGAAGGTACAGTTTAGCCAGTGTGTCTACCTACATATAATAACTATGTTTAACACAAAAAAAAATACATATTAGGTACATACATATATTTTTGATGTAAAAATTTATTTGGCATCGTCGAGCGATTTTTTTGTAATGGCAAATCGCGTTTCTGACTTGCTAATGTTTCGTGTTTTAATTTTTCACTTCAAATAACTGCCTTTTTTAATGTAAATGTAATACTTAACGCTCTTCTGATGGTAACATAATAGTAACGTCTGTCTATCATCATTGCAGCAGTACCTACAACTTAGAGCAGCAGATTTCAACCTTTTCTGGCGACGGAACCCTAAACTAATCAAAAACTGTTTTATGTGTATTTTTTATTGTCAATTGAGTCAGTATTGAAATGACTGTGTTCCTGGTTAAAATGTTGCGCTCTTATATTACGCATTCCACTTTTATTCTTTTACACTTTTAGTAATTTTTTAAACTTTATGTTGGAATATTTGTACTCTTTAGTTTTTTTTTTCATTATAATTAGTATATTGCCGTGGTGGTGCCGGCGTAAGAATTGTACCCCACCCTCTCTACACGTGGTTGCCGTAAGAGTCGGCTAAGGGATGTAATTCGGAAGATGGGCAGCAGCGTCTTCCTTGAACAATCACACTTAACTGCGCTCGCCAACCCGCCTGCCAAGCGTGGCGAGTATTGGCGAGCAAAACCCCCCCAGGAGGAGGCCTATGTCCAGCAGTGGACGTTCTATGGTTGATGATGATGATCAGTATTTCACGAAGCCCTCACAGAGGCTTTGACCCTAGGTTTCCGCGGAGCACAGTTTGAATATGGCGGACTTAGAGGAACAAAACTAAATCTAGGGTATCGCTAATTTTGCCCTCGTTACCACAAAACATTCGATGGTTAGTCTCAACAGCTCTATAAATTGTGCTAGCTGCAGTACCCTGCATATTGGAACACACTAGTGTTAACACACTACTGCTTGGCGGCATAACTATTATTGCGGTTTACGTGTACAATATATTTTCTAGACGTTTTACAAGAGAAAGAACGTTGTGAAACTTGGGCAGTTTCAAGTCAGTTTTACAAAATCTATAGTCCAGTTGTCAAGTATTACAGAATATGCCACTAAGGCGAGATGCAGTTGTGTGGTAACTTGCAAAAGCTGAGGGGTTAGTGAAACACGACCGCTGCCCTGCAACAGTTGGAATTCGTGCATGGCTCTACGCTATGTAACTTAGTTATTTCAACTTGACTTATTTCATATTGAGGTTGGTAATTTTACTTAAGTTGAGAATTTAAGTTTGGCAGTCGGGTAAAAAGAGATAAAGAAAAAAGATAATAACCAAACAACATCGGCTAATATGTGGTAGAAAAACGACGCCTTAATGATGGCTCTATTAATGATTTTAAAACTTGCACTCTAATGTTAATTTGTAAATGATCGAGATTCCTATCTAACATCTATATCATACATAGCATTAAGTTTAGTTTATGTATTCTTCACCAAAACTTTACTTGTCCTCTCATCAGAGAAAAGGTTAAAGTTCTTAATTGGCCGTGATTCCAGTAATAACTATATTATATTACTCAAATGTGACATTGACAGATATAGCTGAAACTGACAGCAATAGTGGGATCTATATTATATTCTGTGACACTCAATTCACCTGTAGTTTATCTGTACTCATCATCATCATCATCATCAGCCGCATGACGTCCACTGCTGGACATAGGCCTCCCCCATTGACTTCCATAAAGACCGGTTGGAAGCGGCTCGCATCCAGCGCGTTCCTGCGGTCTTTATTAGGTCGTCTGTCCACCTTGTGGGTGGACGTCCTACGCTGCGCTTGCCGGTCCGTGGTCTCCACTCTAGAACTTTGCAGCCCCATCGGCCATCGGTTCTGCGTGCTATGTGCCCTGCCCACTGCCACTTCAACTTGCTAATCCGCTGGGCTATGTTGGCTACTTTAGTTCGCCTACGGATCTCCTCATTTCTGATTCGATCTCGTAGGGAAACTCCGAGCATAGCCCTCTCCATAGCTCGTTGTGCTACTTTGAGCTTACTAAGAAGGCACATAGTCAGAGACCACGTTTCGGCGCCATAAGTCATCACTGGTAACACACACTGGTCGAAGACTTTCGACTTGAGGCACTGAGGTAATTCGGACGAGAAAACGCTGCGCAGTTTTCCGAACGCTGCCCAGCCGAGTTGGATTCGACGATTGACCTCTTTCTCGAAGTTGGACCTACCTAGTTGGACTGCTTGTCCTAGGTAAATGTACTTGTCAACAACTTCAAGAACCGAGCTCCCAACTGATATTGGGGTGGGCACAACATGGGCATTCAACATTACCTTCGTTTTGTCCATGTTCATTTTAAGACCCACCCGTTGAGAAACTCGATTGAGGTCTTCGAGCATTGTGCTGAGTTCCTCCGACGACTCTGCCATGACCACTATATCGTCGGCAAATCGAAGGTGAGTGATGTATTCGCCATTAATATTGATGCCGAATCCTTTCCATTCCAGGAGCTTGAAGGCGTCTTCCACTGTGGCAGTAAACAGTTTCGGAGATATAACATCTCCCTGTCTTACGCCTCTTTTCAGTGGAATCGCCTTCGAAGTCTGCTCCTGTACTTGGACCGACATGGTAGCGTTATTATACAAACACTTCAACACTTCGATATACCGATAGTCAATATGGCATCGTTGGAGAGACTCAACCACCGCCCATGTCTCGATCGAATCAAAGGCTTTCTCATAGTCCACAAACGCTAGACATAGAGGCAAATTATACCCTTCGGTCTTCTGTATAATTTGCCTTAGCGTATGGATGTGGTCTATGGTACTGTAACCTTTACGGAAACCGGCTTGTTCGGAAGGCTGGAAGTCATCGAACCTGCGACTGAGACGGTTCGTAATGACCCTTGAAAACAGCTTATAAACATGGCTCAGAAGCGAGATGGGTCTATAATTCTTCAATAAAGTGTTGTCACCTTTCTTGAAGAACAGCACCACCACGCCTCTGTTCCATGCTTCTGGCGTTACACCTTCGAGTAAGACGGAATTAAAGAGCTTCTGAAGGACTTTAAGTACCGGTGTTCCACCCGCTTTCAGAAGCTCCGATGTGATTCCGTCATCACCCGGCGCCTGTTTATCTGTACTGTATCTTGTTTAATATTTATTAGAATAACAATAATACCGGAACTTGTTTTTGTTATTTGACGTGGGATATATTATTATCAGAGGCAATGTCAATAAACCTTCAATGGTATGTGTTCATATTAACCTCTGTGCACTCTAATTACTCGTAGGGACGGCTTTCTATATCAAAAGTTTGTAGCGATGATAGCTCAGTGGTTAGCGCGGTTGGTTCACACGCTGAAGGGCGCGGGTTCATTCCCCAACAATGAGTTTGAACTGCCGGTGAAGGAAAACATCGTGAGGAAACCATAGCACGGTGGTAGGGTATTGTCTAGTACTACGCTGGCTGGCTACCACAAGTTGAAAACCTACCGCCAAGCATCTAACTGTGTGTTCCGGCAGCCTTACTTAAGAGCTAATTCCATTCCAAGCTAGGTGTGTTTACCATCTTCGACCACACTCTCACTTAACATCAGGTGAGTTGTGGACAAATACCTAGCTTGTTAACTATAAAAAAATATAAATTGTTTAATAGTTCTATTACGTTACAGAATACGCATGAGAAAATGAAATCAAAATTCAATTTATCATTATCTACTTACTAAGTACAAAAAATATTTAAGCAGCTATCACAAAAAACCTGCTCACTTATTCGTCTGTTCAATACGTAGCATACGTGAGCTGACCTAGACATGACTGTAACGAATTATGTGCTAATATAATAAACATGCAAATAGTTAAAAATAGTTTTAGCGCCTTGACAACATCGTGTTCCTTGAGTCACTGGTAAGTTTCCCACTTTATTTGAATTTGTTAGTACCTTACTTACCTTACTTACCTCACTTACCTATTGTCATTCCCTCACGTACCCAGTCCCGGATCTAGAGGGGGCAAATCGGGGCATCTACCCCGGGTGGCAGCTTCAGAAGGCGCCAGAATACAAATACAATTAATATTTTATTAATAACACCAAATTTTACAATACAATTCTGTAGTATCATTTCAAATGTATCATTAAAAGACTGATTACATGTCAATGATTAGAAAAATAATATGTCCATATAAAAAAATATCACTAATAAACTAATAGTTTAATAATCTTTTGGTTTCAAATACACGTCAATGTCATAAAACAAGGTCTCTGGCAGCCAAGATCTTAACTTGGTTCTGAAGCACGCGGTGGAAGGTGCATCCCGGACGGAGGCGGGTACGCGGTTGTAGACCGCATAAAATCATAATGTACATAAGTTTCTAATATACTTGAAAAGACAGCTTGTTTTACAAAGCGCCTAGCATCCAGCGCACGTTGTTCTATGGATTATTCATTTGATTTTATGTATGTTATGTTATGAAAGTATCCTAAGTTGATTGCCGGGAGAACCGCCGTCGCATCTAGAATAAGGGGCTCTACGAGCGAGCTAACATGGGGGGTTTGAGGGTGAAAAATCGATCTAAGTTTCATATTTAGGAAAACACAATTTTCAGAACTTTAAATTTTGAATACACCGAACAAAGCTTGGGCGTCCAGATACTTAGTAGGTGTAAATGTATGAAAGAGTACTTTTTCTCCCGGTTGCAAAAATACCACCCATATATTTGTGAGTTTTTATCCGACTGCCAAGGAAGGGTTATGTTTTTCGCGCGTATCTTGTATGTATGTATGTCACATCACATCATCAGCCATAAGACATCCACTACTGGACATAGGCCTCCTCCTGGGAGGGTTGTGCCGATACTCGCCACGCTTGACAGGCGGGTTGGCGAGCGCAGTTAAGTGTGATTGTTCAAGGAAGACGCTTCTGCCTATCTTCCGGATTACATCCCTTAGCCGACTCTTAAGGCAACCACGGGTAGAGAGGGTGGGGTACAATTCTTACGCCGGCACCACCACGGCTAATATAATATGTATGTAATTTTTTCTATTGTTTAAGTAGTTTTTTTAATCGGAGTCAGGTTATAGATTTTTTAACTCTTCGACTTGTTTTTAAATTATTTATTTTATCATTGGAAAGAGGGCGCTACTATCAAGTTTCTGCCCCGGTTGGAAAAAAATGGTAGATCCGGTGCTGCACTTACCTATTGTTATTGGAGGATTTCTAGAGTTTTATTGTATGCATAAGCAATACTAATGAGATTTTCTAGAAAATGTGTCAATGCCATTCTGAGAACATCAAACGCTTTGAATATACAATATAAGTTTTATTAATTCTATCATAAAATTGTTAATGAAACAGTACATAACAGATATCTTTGTAATTCTAGGTTTCTAGATATCTGTCTGATCACTTTCTCCGCGTACTGTCTAGATCAAGAAATCTAGAAACTTTCTATATCTGACTTGACACCTTTTACCATTTCTAGAATAAGACACATGCAACGAGAAATTTTAGTTTGCATTGAGCCTTCTCTGACAAATTTTATATAAATACATATAGTTTTTATCCGACTGCCAAGGAAGGGTTATGTTTTTCGCGCGTATCTTGTATGCATGTATGTAAATTTCTGTCTTACCTCGTATCTTCCAAACGGCCGAATGGATTACGACAATTAAGGTATCGTTAGATACGTCTCACTAACGTAAGTGTCCTTAGAAGTTAAAAAAAAACAATATGGTGGATTTTGAACCTATCAAGTAGGATATCTAAATAAAGACAGTTAAAAGAGGATAACAACAATATAAATAAATTATATGTTTAAATTAAGGAATAATAAATTATTCGTTTAAAAAGATTTTTCCTTTAATTATTATAGCTATTTTAATCGCAGTCAGGTTATAGATTTTTTAAACTTCGCAGTTCACCTGATGTTAAGTGACGGTGTGGTCGAAGATGGTATAGCACAACTAGCCTGCTTCCGGAACACACCGTTAGGTTAGCGGCAGATTTTCAACGTCTGGGTAGCTACCCAGCTGAGTACTAGAAAATACTTTACCATTATGCTATGATATCCTCACAATGTTTTTCCTTCACTAGCAGCTTAAGCTCATTGTTGGAGTTTGAACCCACGCCCTTCGGCGTGTGAATCGACCGCGCTAACCACTGAGCTATCATCGCTACCACTGAATGTCAAGTTTCTCATATCGCTTTTTTAAACTGGTTTACATTAAGTGAATTCTCCAATTTATTTCGACTGTTTGCCATATTAAATTTGTTATAAACTTTTAGAAGGAAATATTAATAAACATGATCCAAGCTGGTATCGTACAGTGAAAGTGTTTTGTGTAATAACAGCAATCGTCATAACCATCGAAATGTACTTGCCATTTCGTTTGAGATTACGTAAAAATTTCTCTCCTCGACGTTCGTGGCGTTCATAAAAGAAAATGAATTGAACAGTCATCGCTTGCAATCATATAATTTATCACATTACGTGTTTTTGTGACTAAGTGTTATAAGTCTATCATGAGTAACGGTCAGCTTATAAATGTATATAATGCACAAGCGATGATGTATTTATTTTTAACCGACTTCTAAAAAAGGAGTTTGCAAAAATCGTCGGTTTAAAAAAAAAAATGTACCTACCCCGATTACTCGAAGACGCCTGCACCGATTCAAGAAATTCTTTTTTTTTTGTTTTAATAGTATACTTCCCAGGTCCTATAGAAATTTCATGAAAATCGGTTCAGTAGTTTGATTTTTGAATGAAAATACTTAAAACCTTTAAAGCCGTGTTTGGGCTTAGGGGCATAGAGTCGGTTTTTTAATTGTAATATTACATCGTATTTTTATATTTTTTTTGGTTTACTGGCTAGGTGTTTGGCCACAGCTCATCTGATATTATGTAATGGTGTTGTTTAAGATGATAAACAAACCTAACCAGGTATTGAACACACTGTCTTTTAAATAAATGATGAAATATCGTAGGACATACACAGCGCCATCTGACCCCAAACTAAGCAAAGCTTGTACTATGGAAGTCAGATAGCTGATAGAGTACTTAAATATATATATTTTGTATATATATGTATACAGAACACCCAGACACAGAACAAATATTTTTGATTATAACACGAAACGCTTGTCCTGAGTAAGAATCGAACCCACGCCCTGTGGCTCATGAAGCAGACATACTACCAATGAGCAGTCAGTGAGTCAACAGGGCAGTTAAAGTTTGCTCTAGTGTTTTCCGAATCAAGACACGATGATGGAGAATCAGTAGTGAATTGCTCCAAACCTAGCATACCAATCGCAGATTTATCGATCAGTAAGTTACTATTGTCAACATAGCCTATAAATTATTATGAGAAGTAATAAACCGCTGGCATTCAGCGGCGATGACTGAGACCCTTTTAGGGGAATTGATGGCACCACGCTAGGTAAGTTAATTAATTCTATTGTCGTGTGAAATATAACGTCGATGGAAAATTATCACGATGCAAATCGTATTAATATCATAAACGCGAAAGTTCAAGCAAAGTACACAGAGAAAAGTAGTTCCTCTTAGGCCGGTCGGCGAGTTATTAGCCTACTCTTGCGTTGACGCTTAGGGTTGTCATTTTTATTTTTAGTTAAATATTATTTGTGTATTATGAGCAGCACTATAAAACTGCGCTAAATAAAATGGCCGGTAAAGTGGTAGGCGAATGCGAGTGGGCGTGCAGCGTACTGGAACGCGCGCGACCAAATTCACGGCAAGGCCCAGACTGCCAGCACCCGAGTCTCCCCGAGATTATGTTAATGTGTACGTGGCAGTGTCTACGTACACGGCGCCTGGTGCGCACGCACACATTCAAACCGGCAGCGGCCTATTTCTATGAAGATGATCTTTTGTTCTTAGTGTACTTACTGTGGTTCAAGTGTTTTGGGTACTCTATGGTTTAATTCCAACTCAATTCTAAACAGCTGAACGAGTGTGAATAACATAATGTAGTACGAATTACGGTATAATATAATTATAGTTTATATATTTATATTATATAATATATAGTTATAAATACCTACGTATTTATGTCGTCATTTATTGTTGATCGCGAACCCTGTTTCCTGCTGTGAGTACGAATATGGGTGATATTAGTTTAGAATAGAGATGAAACGGATAGATGTTTTGCCGGATACCGGATACCGAATATCCGGCTAATCTTGAAGCCAGATAGCTGGATATTCGGCCGAACATAGCCATTTTAGTCGAATACATTACGATCAAGAAAAAATAAGCGAAATTGAATATTCCAGAAATTGGCTCGGCCAGACGTCGAACGGGCCATGATTGAATAACCATTAATTTTAAAACATTTTTTTATATGATCACTTGCTGTGTCCCGTAATGTCACCTGCTATCTGCACAAACCTTATTTTATAATAGTGGCGTAATGGCGTGTTTACAAAAAAAAAACACTTAATCATATTTATGACTAGCGGCCCGCTCCGGATTCGCACGGGTATAAACCTCAAAAATAACAGCATTTCTCCACTATTTAATGGATGTTATTATACATATAAACCTTCCTCTTCAATCACTCTATCTATAAAAAAAAACCGCATCAAGATCCGTTGCGTAGTTTTAAAGATTTAAGCATACATAGGGATATAGGGACAGAGAAAACGACTTTGTTTTATACTATGTAGTGAGTAGTGATATTCAAGAGTTATATCTTACAACAATGTCGAGGATTTAATCAGTATAATTTTAATAAATTAATGTAATTCGAATAAAATATTTATTTGAAAATATATTTTACTTAAATTTTAAATATTTATCCGATTTTTTTTATATATTTAAAACAAAAATACAAAATAAACTTTGAAATCGCGAGGGCGCGTCTGTAAAATCATAATAATAAACGTTACTAAGTAAACATTTGCATTGTATTATTGTTTCAGCCGGAAAGTTACTTTCCTGTTGTTATGTTATATGGTATTCATAAGATGTATTGTAAAATATATTGGCGTATCAGTATCTGTTTTTCAATACTTATTATTGTCGGAATGTATTATTTACAAATTAGGTGTTGATATTAACAAATCAAATCATTGATATTAACAAATTTACAAATTATTGTTTGTGTAATTACAGTTTTTGTTTTACTTTTATGCGGAACTACTCGTTTCGGCCGAAATTATATTCGGAGTATTTCATATACGATTTCGAATCAAGCCACGATAATAGAGAATCAATAGTAAATTGCTACAAATCTAGTTTACCAATCGCAGATTTATCGCTCAGCATTTAGAGGGCATGGACAATGTAACATTCGATATATTCGAATTAGGAAACGATATGAAGAAATCAATTTAGAAATTATTGTTACCATAATAATGTTTTTGTTTTACTTATGCGGAATTACTCACTTTTAATTATATACGATACTCCGAATAGCATTAGAATCATTGATTAGATCAACTAAGACGTGGCCGCGCGCGTTTGGCTTTGTCTCCATGAAGAAGGCCACCGGATATGGCCAAAACTATGGTCTGAGTATCCGATATAATGAAACGTGAGTAATCACGCATAATGTATAAGTAGAAGAAAAACTGTAATCATGATAACAATAATTTCTAAATTGATCCTGCATAAGTAAAACAAAAATGTGTCGTAACCATGTCAGTGTCCATAGTAAAATAATTACAGTTCATTACTTTAATTAAACGTTGCTCTTATACTGTAAAATTCCATAACAGCTTTACCCTATTAGTTTATACCTATATATTTAAACTTGACTTAAATAATCTTGACGAACCTGTGGAATTGTTTTGTGCCATTCACAGCGGACTATGAAGAGAACAAAATGGCTAAACAATATGTATTCTCTTTCATTCTTTCAGGTTAAGAGTTTAAGAATTAGCTTCTTCATGACTTTGCCATACATAGTTAATTAGCGTTCCTCTGTTGCAAACAGTTTATATTCTTATTTAATTTGCTTTAAAATAATCGATGAATAACTGAATGGATCCCTATCACTAAAGAATTAGGTTCTCAATTTGGTATTTATTGATTTTCCCGAATGATTCAGCTGTTTTCGAAACCTGCTCAAATGATTCTGTCACTGGTTGTGATTTATGCGTTTGATCGATGACTATAGTGCATGTGAATACTCCACAATGTTGAATTATAGTTGCCATAAGTAATTAAATGTGTTTTAATGATTACATTTTATCGTAAAAGTTAATAATGTTACAATTATTTTTTTGTTTTATTACGTAGTTATGTAAATTATCTAATATGTCCAAAAAGAGTTCGAAATTGTTAACATGTCCAGAGTTATTTGATAAACTTTATTATAGTATCGTGCTAACAATGGTGAGTGAAGTGGTTATACCTTTCTTTACTTTCATTTATTTAAACTTCCATTACATATTTCTTATCAATATTTACACTATTTTTAAGTTTTCCCGGCTGACGGTTCTTTCATTCGTTAATTCAATGGGCATAACTATAATTTCGTATTTAGTATTATTTATCTTCAAAACCTACTTATTTGTTTATCTTATCTATAAAGTGTAAGTACAAAATAAGTTCATATCGTTGAATCATACATTGTATTTTAATTATATAAGTTTTATCATTATCTACCTTATTACTTTTAATTTTTCTATTAAAAGATTGGTTTTTGCTATGCATTCGTTTACGATTGTATGCATTAACTTTTACAGGTGCTAAAATTATGATGTTAGAATTTATATTTTCATGATCTCTACTTATCGAACTTACTTGGTCGTCTAGTTAGGTACCACCACCGTACCAGATATTCTGCCGCCAAGAAGTAGTGTGTAAATATTATTGTGTTCCGGTTTGAAGGATAATGCAGCTAGCGTAATTACAGGGCTGTTGAAACTAACCATCTAACGTCTCAAAGTAATGAACACCAGATCGGCGCTTTGTTTTACTACTCAAAGTTATGTGTTTCGTTGCAATTGGTCATGAATATGCGTTATCTCTTACCATCAGGAGAGCGTATAGTTCGTCTCATTACTTTAATATCTTACATAAAAATATCTGTTATGTTCATGAATAACTTTGCAATGATTGTTAAAGATACAAAAAAATCTTCGTCATAAGTTAATTGGATCTGTATTACGATGTCGATGTTCTTTTAAGTCAACATCAGTCGTAACCTGAGTTTCTCTCGGAGGATAGTAATAAAAGCGAGTGTAAGACGGTCGAGGCAGGAGGCAGGGGGCGACACTTTCACTTAACAGCGACACGGTTGCCCGTCGGCGTCGGCGCTAGCGAAGCGAGAACTGCCTTCGTCTTAGTGCCACTTCAGCCATCCTCCTTTATAAACGAAAAACAATCACAAACAAATATGCACTGGTTGGAATAAAAACTAGAACACTTTTTCAAAATATTCGAAGCACTGCGGTATCTCTATATTTTACATAGTATAAAACAAAGTCGCCTCCCGTCGTCTGTACGCTTAGATCTTTTAAACTACGCAACGACTTTTAATGCGATTTCCATACACAGTGATTCAAAGTTTATACGTATAATAAATGTATATACACCACATTAGTATCTAAATTGCACTCGTGCGAAGCCGGGGCGGGTCACTAGTCCAATATGAATATTGTATTACATTATAGAAATTTGCTAAAATCGATCTTCATTAATTATCAGTAATGTAAACATCGAGCAGCGATAAATAAGCTTATTTCCAAATTAAAACAAATTATTTCCTAAATCTCAATAACGGTGACTAATAAAGTTGAAAATTGAATAGCGATGAAGCGTAAATTATATTTGTATTCTGAGCTATCTCAGCCGTCGTTATTAGGTACGTTATTGAAAATTAGATTCGTCTTGTTGAGGCCTCGCCGGAATCACCAGGGAACAAGATATAGTCATGTTGCTAGGCAACAGTGTAACAAGCTTCGGCGACGGCGAGTGAATATAAAGCTGTTGAAAGTGTGGCTAATAGGAAATAATAGTAAAATTACTATAGTGCAGGGCTTCCCAAACTATTTTTTATTACAAATAGGCTAGCATTTGACCGCCATCTCGCCTGATGTTAACCGAATGACCGAAGATCCGGTCTACGGTGGAGCACGCTCGCCTAAAAGAAACCGATTCACAATTACTTAATTCCAGATCTATCAGGGAACACCCACTCGGGCAGTAAATTCCATTGTTTAGCGGTTCGTACAATGAAGTAAGATAGATTCAAACCGGTTAGTTCGAGTTTTTGGAATATCAATCATGAAGCGGAATCGCTTCTTGGAGCTCCTGGCTGTCTGATGGGATGGAAGATGATTTTGGGTAAGAGACCCCTTTTCCAAAATGAACTGATACCTCAGACCCATAACCAAATTACTTTAAAAATCCCATCTCTAGTTTTTTTCTATTGATACAAAATATTTAAAAACTTTGCGTTTGGTTAAGTGTGTATATAATGAAAGTTATTAAAATCTTATCATTCTTATAACAAGTTGATACACGTAACACAACTTGTACAGTATCTAGAAAGTTTTTAATAAGAACTTGTGTTAATTATAAGGGTCGATTTTTAAACCTCGTCGGTTAAAGCTGATATTGGGGAATATCAGCTTTAGTTTATGTCGACCCCTTGGTCGATATCGGTTTGGGAATCCCTGCTATACTGGTTGCCTTGTTAGCTCATGTAACAGTGACTCTGCTTGTTGAGCTGTAGGGAGTAAGTTCGATTTGATGGGAATCAAAATCAAAAAGTTAATTTATTCAGTTTAGGCCATGGTATGGCACTTATGAACGTTAAGTTACATGTTTGAATCTACCACCGGCTCGTAATTACACTTCCACTAAGAAGACTCTGACAAGAAACTCAGCAAGGCATTTTTTTGTGGATCTTTCTTTTCATATTAGTTTACAGTTTACAGTTATAAATATTAATACATTATGCTTACTACAATTGTCACTTAGCCAGGGGATACAAGTGCAGAGAGAAGCTACTACAACCATATATTCCTGTCTTCCACGTAATGAGCCACCTTGGCTTTGTCAATATATAATCAAAAATAAACATTTGCGTAACGAACCTAAATGTTTGTTTAGTGTTTGAGTGTTCTATTTATCTGGTTTCCATACTTAGTATATTACTGTGTTCCGGTTTGAAGGGTACTGCAGCGACATTACGTGGCTATTGAGACAAACCATCGAATGTATCAAAGTAATGAGCCAAAACAGCGATGCCCTAGAGTTTGTTTTGTTACTTAAAGTTTTCGGTACCGCTACAATGTCATGACTATTACATACGTTATCATTTACCATCATCGACACGCTTCGTCCGTCTTATTACTTTTACATGAAATATGTTTGACTTAGTTCGGGGCTAGGTGGCACCTTCGTGAATTATCCTTTTTTTTATTATTATTGTTACCACTGTTAATTCGCAACCAATCGGTCAAGCTCAATGCAAACTTTTCGCTCGATCATTGGTTGGTATTATTTCTTGACGTCAGTTTATTATTAACTGCTCAACAACATTAGCTGTCTAAATGTCAAAAATTATAGTAAAAACCAGAGCGCGAAAAGTTACGGGTAATTGGTTTTGAATACATCTTCAAAATTTAATGAACTCCTACAGAATTACGCTGAGGAAGATTTAAATCTGAGTTGAAACTTTTAGAAGCAGTACATAATTGAATTGCTTTTATTGCTTCCAAATTACGATGTCTCAAATATTGTAGCTGTGATAGCTCATTGGTTAACGCGGTCGGTTCACACGCCGAAGGGCGGGGGTTCAAATCCCAGCAATGAGCTTGAGCTGCCGGTGAAAAAAAGCATCGTGAGGAAACCATAGCATAGTGATAGAGTACTTTATAGTACTCGACTGGCTAGCTAGCTACCTCTCGATTATTGCCAAGCACCTAGCGATGTGTTCCGGGATCCTCACTTGAGAGCCAGTTCCATTTCAGGCTAGGTGTGCTTTACCATCTTAGACCACATCGTCACTTAACAACAGGTGAGCTGTAGTTAAACATCTAGCTTGTCAACCATAAAAAAAGCTTTTTTTTTTAAATTACTTTTGGCAACGTCAATATTACATATAGTCTTCTATATTCTATTTTTTGTTGATAAACACCAGGCGTTAAAACTGGTTTGACATCCTATCACTACTTTCACTTTCGCTATTGTTCGTGATCACTTTCTGTCACTGATTCACTGTTCTACTCTACTTGTCAAAGCTCTCTCAGAAGGAACTCCATTGGATATAAGTTAAATTAAAAAAGTCAATTTATTTGATATTTGCATAATAACGGCTGACTTTCTAGTTTACTAATTTCTTGCGATTTTATCAAAATCCCATTTTCTGTATTCGCAATATTAATCATAGTTGCTTACTTGTTAATCACAACTACGATGGAACGGAGTTGCTTTAATTTTGGACTAAAATCATTTTAGGTTTTCATAAACGTTTTCATGCTTTTCTCCGAAATGGTTTAATACATTTTAGATCTCAAATTAAATTTCATTTTAGCTTCTATGTTATTTTCGATAAAAGGCAGCGGTTTAAAAATAGTATATTTCTTAATTAGTCGTTACTGTTTCACCCGACTACGTAATATTGGAGTTTTTTTTTTTTTTTTTGTTTTTTTTTTTTAATGTCTTACAGGCTTGGTATTTGACCACAACTTACATGATGTTAAGTGACGCCGTGGTCGAAGATTACCATCTTCGACCACTTATCTACTATATGAACCACATAGCTGATAGAATATAAATAAGAAAACCTAAACACAGAACAAATATCAATATTAGTCCTGAGTGGGAAAAGCGTGGTTAAGCCCACGCTCTTTCGCTCTCAAAGCGGAACAGCGTGGCCAAATGAACTGACAGGGCAGTCAGTGCCTTGTTATTGTTATGTTTTTTTTTTTATCTGATTGACCCTGTTCTCGCTCTATTAATATCAAATATGACAATTTGTACTAGAATCATTATTGTACCTACATCAAGTATAATCACTTGGCACATTTCTGAATGATTGATAGCGAGAAAATCCGTCTAACATAAAATGTTTGGAATTTTTCCATTTGCTACATGATTTATTTTTGTTACTAGTATTTGAATAATCATTTAACTTTCTCCATTGTGCACCTGCCACATTTTACTGTCATCATGAGGACGGCCGGTCAACCACTCTGTAGTTTCTCCTTTGAGTTCGTTTCTAGAAATTCGGTGAGATTTATAGCCACTCAAATGGTGACAATGATGTATTCTAACCGAATTCAAAGTCATTAAAATTTTCAAGTGCTAAAAAAGCTTTACTAATATATGACATATCGGCGTGTATGTTTCGTATCACAATATTATTTTTATATACATACATATCTGTGTCTAGCTGAGGACTCTTATAAGCTGACTGTGATGATGATTTATTATCTGTAGTAGTCAATGTAATTTTTAAACTTTCTCGATTTGAACACATTACTTCTTCCACAAATCCTTTAAGGTTTGATTCCTTTGAACTCAACAAAGAAAGGTGTCATAGAGATTAAAGATCAAACTATAGTTACATCGACACCATTGCCAACGCTAGTAACAATCGTAAAGTTAACAAATAATCTTTCTACAAAGCAAATAGATTGGATCTGGTATTTAATAATTATAGCGATGATAGCTCAGTGGTTAGCGTGGTCGGTTCGCATGCCGAAGGGCGTGGGTTCAAACCCCAACAATGAGCTTGAGCTGTCGGTGAAGGAAAACATCGTGAGGAAACCATAGCGTGGTGGTAGAGTACTTTCTAGTACTCGGCTGGCTAGCTACCACCCTCAAGTTGAAAATCTGTCGCCAAGCATCTAACGGTGTGTTCCGGCAGCCTCACTTGAGAGCCAGTTCCATTCCAGGCTAGGTGTGCTTTACCATCTTCGACCACACCGTCACTTAACATCAGGTGAGTTGTGGTCAAACACCAAGCCTGTCAGCTATAAAAAAAAAAAAAAAAAAAAAAAATGAGTGGTTTTTGTCGTGGCGGTGCCGGCGTAAGAATAGTACCCCACCCTCTCTCTACCCGTGGTTGTTGTAAGAGTCGGCTAAGGGATGTAATCTAGAAGATGGGCAGCAGCGTCTTCTTTGAACAATCGCACCTAACGGCACTCGCCAACCCACCTGCCAAGCGTGGCGAGTATTGGCAAATTCCCTTCAGGAGGAGGCCTATGTCCAGCAGTGGACGTCCTATGGCTGATGATGTGTGTGTGTGATTTAATGAGTATACGATAACCATTATTTATATTATACACCAATCAGGTTTCTTTTATTCGATTTTAATGCACGCACTTTCATCGTTTGCATGTATTGCTTATATTGACATATAACGATCACCAAAGAGGGTATAAACACTACTTTTTAAGAGTCGGGATTTTTTTAATAGGAATAGGCTTGCGTTTGATCGCCATCTTACCTGATGTCAAGTGAAGATGCGATCTACGATGGAGCACGCTTGCCTAGAAGATACCGATTCCCTCTCGACTTGAAGACACCCATATTGTATCTATGATGGAACACCCATTCGGGTAACGTATTCCACAATTTAGCCGTTCGAACAATTAAAGTAACCTAACTTCCTAAGCCGTTTTCGTATGAACGTACTTTCATCAAATTTGCATAGGAAATTGTATAGCTCGACTAAATTCAAAACCATATTAAGACCACACTGTATTTGTACCATTTTTTAATTTGGTAGGATAGTATGTTTTTTGTCTGGATATTGGCACAAAGTATGATCACAATAATTTAATCTCGTTCTTCGAAGTCGTCCACCCGAATATCACCTTGTTTTCGTATATTCATTTTTGTATTTATATTTAGAACTAGATGTACCCGCAACTCCGATTGCGACACGTGGATACTTTATTTTCCGATTAGATTTTTTTCTTTAAACAATGTTAAACGGCAGCGTTATTTTGAATATCAAACACATGCCTTTGGGGTGGCCCGACTGACAATAATGCTAACCAGTCTGCACGAACAAGAACGTGCACACTAAATTACTTCGCTTGTCCAACTGCCAGTGTATAAGGAACCGTGCACTCAAAATTCTTCTAAATTCTGGGGTTAATCTTATTTTTGTCTTCTACACTGTGGATGTTGATGCCGGTCATTTCCAAACTACCAAACCGTAGACATTAAAAATTTTACTGGACAATTCCTTTCTAACACAACTAAATTATTAAAATCGGACTATCTGTTAAAGAATTATTGGCTTTCATTCCCTCTCAAGGGAACTGTGCCGCAATACGGGTTAAAATGTTTCTAAGAATCTCATAGTATGTACTATAATCATGACAAGTTTCATTCAAATATTCAGTACTTTCGGCGTGATGCTCTTTCAAGATATAGACAGAAAAATGAATTAAATTACACTTTGCATTATGCTCAAGTATCGATAACAGAGTCCTCCAATTAAACTTTTCAAAATATTTTCAATGTACAGAACTTGGTGGTAGATCCTATTAACAGGAGATCGTCGAGGTAGGCACCACCGCAGTACCAGATATTCTGCCGCTAAGCAGTAGTGTGTGAACATTACTGTATTCCGATTTGAAGGGTACTGCGGCTAGCGAAATTACTGGGCTGTTAAGACTAACCATCGATAGTCTCGAAAGTAATGAGCGCCTAATCAGCGATGCCCTGGACTTTGTTTTGCTACTCAAAGTTCTGTGTATCGCTGCAATGGTCATGGACATGCGTTTTCTTTTTCCACCAGGAGAGCGTCTTTTAAATATAAAAAAAATTGACCTTCACCAGTTTTATTATAAGTATAGGTAACTTTATTTGACCTCTAGTTCTTCTGTTCTCCACCAATCAGCGGCACTCTCACTAATTGTTCGGATAGCTGTGACGCACAGTTTTGTATTAGGATTAGTGGTATATTCAATTAAGTATTCAGTGCTGGCACGTGAGCGTATAGTGTGTTGACTGGATTACGTGACCGCCTTCACACGCACACACGCAAAATCATTGAAGCTGCAGGGAATCTCGTTTACCACTGTTATGTGATTAGACGATGTCTTATGATTTACTGACCACTTTTGCTAACATTTAGAATGAGGTGTTTTAAGATACAGATTTAGTCTTCAGTTAAAAACAGTTTTTTTTTTTTGAGATTCCGTACCGCTAAAGTGGGAGGAACCTTTATAGAACCACTTCGTTGTGACAAACGGTTGTCAGCAAATAAATCAAAACTCATAAGATAATGCATTTTTTTTTGTGTATTTTATTGTATGTAATTTTTATTAGTTATTGTCATTCTTCATTTATTGTCTGTTTGAGAGCTACGATGCCACACAAACACACACTCACACACCCATCACAACCACACACACCAACACACCACACACCCACATTCCACACACTCCCACACGCCACACACTCCCACACCACACACTCCCACACGCCACACACTCCCACACTCACACACACACACTACACACACTACACACACACCACACACACGCACACTCACACACATACAGACACATACACACACACACACTCACACACACACACACACAAACAAACAGAGAGAGAGAGACACAGACAGACATCGACGTCAAACTTATAACATCCTCTTTTTGCGTAGGAGGTTAAAAACAAAGTGATGTGAGTTGTTTGAGTCGTTCGATGATGAATCTCAATAGCTCGGTAATTTAACTGTACCTTCAAACTGAAACTTTTCAAACCCTTCAAACTGAGAAGCAGTAATGTTTACATACCACATAGATATTCTTATACATACATATGAACAATAAAAAAAAATATCTTGTTAAAGTCTATATCGAACCAACTCTATTGAATTGAAGCTTTTCTCTTACCTTTTCTACTTTGCGCTAATTGCATCCTGGCTCTCATAATGACGTCTTCCGTATCACTCACTCGCCTATAGTAACATAGCCTGCTGAAAACTTAGAGCTTACTGTTCCTCTGAGTTTTAAATCCTAATACCTAATCACACTATAACATTATAAACGCGAAAGTTTGTGAGTGTGTTTGTTACTTCTTCACGCTCAAACGGCTGGACCAATTTTGATGAAATTTGGTATGGATGTACCTGACACCTTGGATTAACACATAGGCTACCTTTTATCCGGAAAAAAATCAGTGTTCACGTGGGAACAGCGGGTAACACCGCGGGGCGCAGCTAGTATTACAAATGTGAAATTTTGTATGTTAAGATGGATTATTGGCACATAGTTTATTACCTGGATTAACATATATAATACTTTTTACATCAGATTTTATTTATTAAATTTAGAAGTTTATTCATTGACAGTTTGACAGTTCGACAATCTGACAGATTGACAGACTGACAGACTGGCAAATAGACAGTTTGACAGAGTAAATGTAAACCTAATATGAAAAGATCCACGAAAAAAAATGCCTTGCTGAGTTTCTTGCCGGAGTCTTCTCAGTTGAAGTGTAATTACGAGCCGGTGGCAGATTCAAACATGTAACTTAACGCTCATAAGTGCCTTACCAGGGCCTAAACTGAATAAATGACTTTTTGATTTTTGATTTCAGCATATTGACAGATTGAATCAACTTATTTAATTAGATCAACATATTATCTTTGTTTACATACGTCATCCGTTATTTACGTAATGTTATTCACGTATTTGATTAAATGCATTGCGTTATGTTTTTATCTGTGTCTAACTATAACTTGTACATTACAGTCTTCATTGATTGCTATTTAAATCAATTTGTGAACCGTTATAATTGACCTTCGACGTTCTTAAATTGGTCGAATTTTGATGAATTGCTTTGGTAATTGATCGAGTATTATACACGTTCGATAAACAACACAAATCTCATCTATTAAATGTAATTTATACATATAATTTTGTATCATTTGTACGGGAATACTCACGTGTATAACTTACTAGCGACTCGCCCCGGCTTCGCACGGCTGTAAAACATTGTATTTCTTTATATACAAGTTTAGGATGGATTGTGTATACAAACCTTTCGTAAGAAAATATCTAAATGACGGTGGGAATCGCATTAATATCCGTTGCGTGGTTTAGAAGAAGCAAGCGGAGAAACAGACAGACGCGGGCAGCGATTTTGTTTTATACTACCTATTTAGAGAAGTTAATTTTTGTTAATGAGCCGGATACATCGACCTCTGACTACAATCCAATAATGTAACTGCATATATTAAGATACTAGCTGCGCCCCGCCGCGCCCCCACTACATTTTTTCGGGATAAAAAGTATCCTGTGTTAATCCAGCTACCACCATACCAAATATCATCAAAAACAGCCCAGTCGTTTGAGCGTGAAGAAAAAACACATACAAACACACTTACTCACTTACAAACTTTCGCCTTTATAATATTAGTGTTTTAAAGCATTGTTATTACACAATTTATTTATTGTTTCTTTCATATATAAAGTTTGTATAAAACAAATAAATATCGAGCTCAAAAACATTTCTTCAAAAATAACTCTTACTACCTTAATATACTTTATATTTTTCAAATTCAGCAACATTTTCACAAGTCTCCTTTCGTCTTTAGTCTAGACGTTATTGCAAATCACGTTTAAGTGCTTAAATTCTATATCTATTGCACTTCATATTTAGCAACTGGTTGTTTTTTGCGTTGCTATATCTTCCTTTTCTTCTTTGTTGTTTTGTAAACCAGTCTCAATTTTGATTCAAACTTATCTACCTAATAATACATTTTGCATTCTTTTTATCTTTTGCAACCCTCGTTTACTTCCTATCAGTCATTGACCTGACCTTTCTTATCATCGCCCGAGTTGCGTATAGGGCAAGATTTACAGGCTATTTTATACTCCAATGGGGAATAGTGGCATTACGACAAACTTTGTATTAAAATCAGGAAGCTTCAATTCTCTGTAGTATGTCTTTTTAACAGCATTACTAAATATCTTGTGGTATGCAGTTTGCATATACATAAATTTGCCAGTTTTTCTGTATAATGTATATTCCATTCCATTTTTTCTCCCTTAATTTAAGTTTCTACTCATGTATAACATTCTATCGGAAACGTTTATCAGTCACTATTTATAATAAAACTTTTTTTAATTTATTGTAACATCGTATACCATACGCCTCACCTCAAGTATTTCCAAAGTTGCGTCGAAGTCAAAGTGTGATAAATAGTCTAGGGGATACGAGGAAACAAATGATCATACTCTCATAGTGTTAATTCATCATACACTTGCATATGATACTTCACTTCTCTCACACACCCACACACACACACACGCACGCACACGCACACACACGCACACACGCACACACACGCACACACGCACACACACGCACACACACACACACACACACTCACACGCACACACACTAAACTTCTCCTTTTCTATAACTTTTTTATGAATTTTCATAAGTCTAGATTTCATAAGAAATCGTCAAAATTAACAAGTCAATCGTCAAGTAACAAACAAATGCCGGTACTTTCGTATACTATCACCATAAAATTATTAAAATTAAAAAGTGTTATACAGTATATAAATATATCTTTCTAATTCTGTAAATAATCCAATATGTCTCTCGTATATTTGTATTCGATCAGTAAACACATGTCGTTATTTTAACCGCTAGCTATGAGTATAAACATTTGGTTCAACAGTATGGTTCCTAACTATTATTACATTTGTTTATATTTGTAGGATAAACTTGGCAAATATTTTTCTGTCCTTGATATTGGAATTTTGAATTCAATTTATGTTTGTTATATGATCTACATATAATTGTTAGTCTTTATGTGATACCAGCTGCGCTATCTTCTCTTTGGTGTTTGTTAGTGAAGTGTCTTTGTGTTTATGCTCTATTTTTTTTTTTGTTGGTTGTTGTTTATCCATATCTAACCTGGTATGATATGACGGTATGAATGAATATTGTAAACAGCCTGGACCGAGTACTGGCTCTCAAGTGAGGCTGCTGGACAACACCATTAGGTAGATGCTTGACTATGTAGCTGGAAGAGGGTGGTAGCTAGATAGCCGTCCCCTACCACCATTCCCTTACGATGTTTTCCTTCACTGGCAGCTCAAGCTCATTGTTGGTATTTGAACCAATGCTGTCCGGTGTGAGATCGTACTGCGCTAACCGCTGAGCTGATATAGCTATGATTCTTTTTCACCAATTTCCCTGATTTTTTAAATTTCAATGTTTGAGTTAGACTGGACCGCCGTGGTGGTGCCGGTGTAAGAATTGTACCCCACCCTCTCTACCCGTGGTTGCCGTAAGAGTCCGCTAAGGGATGTAATCCGGGAGATGGGCAGCAGCGTCTTCCTTGAACAATCACCCAACTGCGCTCGCCAACCCGCCTGCCCAGCGTGGCGAGTATTGGCAAATTCTAGCATAATAAATACCGTCATTGTTTTTAAATAACGTTTTTCATCCTAAGAATTTATTTAAATGAGAGAGCAGAGCTAAATGTTACAAATCCATCGTAACAAATTCTCTGAATGTTGCTGATGTGGTTGTCGTCATCAGTCGCAATGTTTTCTATATGCCATTCAATTGGAAAAATCTGAATATTATGTACTTGCATAATACATAGGGGCCGTTCAAGTATTACGTACAAGTATAAAACGGTTGTCCTGGGTGGGGATCGATCTCACGCCCTACAGCCCTTAAAGCCGATAATTAATAAAGATATTCTACCAATGAACCAACAGGGATGTCATGTTCAGCAAATAATGTCATCGAAATCGATGAAATGAATCTAACACTTTTTTCAGTAAAAGTAAGAAAAATATAATCTTTTGAATCGTTCAAATCGAAGAACATTTAAAACAAAACATTTGATTTTTGCAATTATTTTATCTTATACTTAACTAATACTAAATACCAATAGGCACGTAAACGATTCAGTATGCCGCATCCAACAAATAGTCTTCGGCCTTCCCTTGGAAGAGGCCTTCATTAAATTTACCAAAATATAATAAAATCCCCTAACCTTAGATTCTAACCTACTCAGCCTGTTGGTAAATCCGCCACTTACCTTACATGATGTACGATTACCTTACATGGTAGGCCTTACATGATGTACGATTGCAGCGCCACCTACCGGATCTAATTGTTAATCTACACCATCCAAACACATACAAAAAATTGAAAATCGGTTCAGCCGTTTAGTAGAAGTTCTATAAATTTTAGTTAATTCATATTCACATTTACTCGGCAACAAACATACATTTTATTTTGTTGAAAAAACGAATAAAACAAAAACTCATCTAAATTAATGTAACAATTTTTGTTAAGAATAAGAAAGAAGCTGTTGCACACATTGTATATTAATTTGTAAGTTTATTTTAATTTCGTTGATAAGACGCCTGGAGTTTAAATAAACGGCTACGTTTTCTAAATTACACGTAATGTTATCTTTAATGTTGTTGTCTTTTATTAATTACCACGCTCCTTTGTTTCAGGTAAGCGTTCCTCTGGGACAAATTGTCTTACAACAAAGGACCTATGAAGATACATTGAGGTACACCCAAATATCATCAACGTTTCAATAATGTACCTTATGAAGCCAGCTGCATATCATCTGAGAATTACATAATTAGAATTACGGAAATTAATAATATTTGTAAGAGGTTTTTGTCTACGAGTTAGAACTTTAATAATTCGAGATGCTTTATACGACACTAGCGGCTTCGCACGGGTACAATGTAGATACTAATGTGGTGCAAATGCAAGTATTTTACAAATAAAACTTCCTCTTGAATCACTTTGTATATTGATGGAAACCGCATTAAAATCCGTTGCGTAGTTTAAAAGATCTAAGCGTACAGACGGCGACTTTGTTTTGTACTATGTAGAGATTCATGCCTATAAATAAAATTAAAACCCTACAATTACATTTCTCGTAATTAATCACGGGTAAACGGGATACGTGTATTTCTTTTTGGCATTATATCTATAACTAGAACTTATAATTCAATACTTATAATAATTTGAAGGGCGTGGGTTCAAATACCAACAATGAGCTTGAGCTGCCGGCGAAGGAAAACAACGTGAAGAAACCATAGCATAGTGGTAGGGTACTCTCAACACTAAACAGTGTGTTCCGGCAGTCTCACTCAAGAGCCAGTTCAATTCCAGGCTAGGTGTGTTTACCATCTTCGACCACACAGTCACTTAACATCAGGTGAGCTAACTCAATATGACATTCACATGATATTTTATGACATATTACAGTAGAACCTTGATAACTTAAACCTAGACAACTTAATAACCTCTATAAATTCATAAAATTTTGTGTTTCCTTCCCCTCGGAGTCCAAAACCTCTTTTACTTAAAATACGAACCCTCTATAACTTAAACGAATAATTTGGGCATCGCACCTCAGTAACTCAAAATTGTAACGACGATGACCTTTGTGACTTCAATCATCTATCAATGAGTCATTTTAAATGAATGTGCAAACAAAAAAGGTTTTCTGTAAACCATTGTTATTGCTTACACGTGTTTACCAAATGGCTTCAAATGTAAACAATACACTAATGCCTAAGTACGGTAACTTTACTTAACCTTACGATCTTTTATAGAGCAATGCTGTAATACAGAGGATGATATTTTCTCGTCTTTATTTAATATTGAAAACAAAATTGATGTAGAGAGTGTGAAAATTACCGTCTTTTTATGTAGAATAAAATAAACTTCAATAAATGTACCTTTAAACCTAAAATAAAGTACGTATGTATTAATATTTCAAAGTTTAATTTGCATTGAACCTAGCTCGTCTATCTCTATAATTCCTAACCAAAGCTCATAGACGAACCTCTGTAAGTAAAAATATAAACAATAAAAACTCCTTAACTTAAACCCTTAGTAAGTAAAAACTTAAATTATTTAACGTTTCTTTTGCTCTTTATCTTATCGAGGCTCTACTGTAATTTTATTTAACAAATAGCATTTTTTTTTTTATTGTTTTTCCTATTTCGACGAAACGTTGTTATAAGGTGAATAAATAACCTGAATCTTAATCTAGCCTGTCAATCATATAAAAAAACATAAAAAAGTTAATTCTCAATTTGTTAAATCTATCTTTGCAACCAATTACATTGGACTTTTCATATTGCGAAGAATCTTAAGGAAAAGGACAAATATACAGTACAAAAGTAAATCAGTTCTGCCGACCTAATTAGACTGGCCGCCACACAGGGGCGTTATCAACGGGCATTCCCATTTTCAGGGGCGAACCTGAGTGAACGCCTAACACTGTCCCGGCCGGTCCCATTACCTCTAAAAGCTTTATTGATTTCTAGTGACTGTCGCGTAATCTGCGACGGAGGGGATCAGAGAATCGGGTAGACTGGACAATGGGCATGACATGACAAATGAACAACGTTAACACATTTGTCATCTGATATGGCTGTGTGTTACATATTAATTTCACGATACTGTGTACTTTGAGCCAGCGCTGTGGGTTAAAATGTCTTTCCCACGTGCAAAAGTGACCAAAGCTAGAATATGGGATACATCTGTCTCGTTTTCACGAGTGCCTTTTATCATGACTTGCGTGTTAAGCGAGCTGATTGTCACATTTATCTTTGTCTCTTTTGGTATCGTTGTCATTAATTTATTTATTCATGTACTATAACTCCGTATAGATTTCCTCATAGACTTGTCATCTGTTTTTGTGCTCTAGCCTTTGCAATGTACCAGTCGGGCCAGCAAGCTGATGGTTCGCTTAGTACTTTAAGTAACTAACTTTCCGTTTGGCAGCTAAAATGTACGAACCCGACTATATGAAAGCACACTGATATTAGCTCTGCCTGACGGCCTTGAACGTACAATTGTGACTACCCTAAATTTTATGTTTTTATGAGTACTTACATTAATCTTGTAATTTATTTAGCCTTAATTTTAAAAGGCGCTCCTAGGCTACAAAACGACATGCAATGTGTTTTTTTTAAATTAAATGTAATAAGACGAACGAGCGACTCACAGTACTTTGACATTATAGTCACAGTATTTTTCGACATTGCTGCTTTGGCGCTCATTAAATAAATAAATAAATATTGTAGGACACATTACACACAGCGCCATCTGACCCCAAACTAAGCAGAGCTTGTGTGATGGAAGTCAGACAACTGATAGGATACATAAATACTTTTTTTTTGTAAATACATACTTATAATACTTACAGAACACCCAGACACAGAACAAACATTTGTTTATACCAAACAAATATTTGTCCTTGGCGGGAATCGAACCCACGCCCTACAGCCCAGGCAGACATACTCCCAATGAGCCAACAGGGCTGTCAATGTCATTATTTTGAGACATTAGATGGTTAATCGCAAGTCTTGTAATTTCGCTAGCTGCAGTACCCTTCAAACCGGAACACAGTAATGTTTACACACTACTGTTTGGCGCCAGAATATCTGGTACTGCGGTGGTACCTACTTAGACGACCTCCTGACTTAAGATAAATTGTTACTTACGCTAATCACAAACGCTGAATTTACAAATTCATTTGTTCATGACAATAAAGAAAACATCAAAACATTCTGCCTGTTTGTTGCCTTCTCAAATTTAAAATATTGAATCATCATCATCATTTCAGTCGTAGGACGTCCACTGCAGGACATAGGCCTCCCCCATTGATTTCCATAAAGACCAGTTGGAAGCGGCTCGCATCCAGCGCGTTCCTGCGGTATTCATGAGGTCGTCTGTCCACCTTGTGGGTGGACGTCCTACGCTGCGTTTGCCGGTCCGTGGTCTCCATTCTAGAACTTTGCGGCCCCATCGGCCATCAGTCCTGCGTGCTATGTGCCCTGCCCACTGCCACTTCAACTTGCTAATCTGCTGGGCTATGTCGGTAACTTTAGTTCGTCTCCTCATTTCTGATTCCATCTCGTAGGAAAACATCGAGCATAGCCCTCTCTGTAGCTCGTTGTGCGACTTTGAGCTTACCAAGAAGGCACACAGTAAGAGACCACTTTTCACGTAAAATATTGATTTAATAGAAAGAAAAAAAACATGGTGTTGGCAAGATGGTCATAAAATATGTAAATAAGGAAAAAGTATAAATCGAGAATGCTACAATAAAATCTATAGAAATATACGTAGTTTTAAAATATTTTCACAAATAATACCGCTAAGAACTAGGGCCCGTTGTCATTTATTTGATAAAGCTGTTAAGAGCTTGTTGAACGAGATTAATGTTAATACAGTTTATATTTAACCACCTACGAATAATGTCGGTAGACGAGTGTGGGTGTGAGTTGACGATTTCTACGTTTTATCGACGCGACCGTTATGGAAATGAAATGATTTTATCATATTATTACATTAGGCTATAGAATGTTATGACTTCGTCTGATGCGACGTCGACGCCTAAAATGCAAATTGGCTTTGTAACTCTGCATGTAGCATTGTAGCGATGATATTTCAGTGGTTAGAACAACAATAAGCTTGAGCTGCCGGTGAAGGAAAACATCGTGAGGAAACCATAGCGTGGTGGTCGGGCACTTTCTAGTACTGGGCTGGCCACCTTCAAGTTGAAAACCTGCCGTGTTTACGTTTTTTTTTTTTTTTTTTTTATCGCTGTCAGGCTACGTTTTTGACCACAGCTCACCTGATGTTAAGTGACTGTGTGGTCGAAGATAGTAAAGCACACCTAGCCTGGAATGGAACTGGCTATCAAGTGAGGCTGCCGGAACACTCCGTTAGATGCTTGGTGGCAGATTTTCAACTTGAGGGTGGTAGCTAGCCAGCCGAGTACTAGAAAGTACCCTACCACCACGCTATGGTTTCCTCACGATGTTTTCCTTCACCGGCAGCTCAAGCTCATTGTTGGGGTTTGAAACCACGACCTTCGGCATACGAACCTACCGCGCTAACCACTGAACCATCATCGCTACAAAGGTTTGAAGGTTACTGCAGCCAGTGAAATTACTGGGCTGTTAAGACTGACCATCGAATGTCTCAAAGTAATGAGCGCCAAAGTAGCAATGCCCCGGATTTTGATTTGCCACTCAAAGTTCTGTGTATTGCTGCTTTGGTCATGGACATGCGTAATCTCTTACCGTCATGAGAGCGTCTATTTCATCTCGTTACTTTTAAATAAAAAATGTCAAACTGACTTGATAATACGTTGGACACTCTTCGGTTGTGGAACTTTCATTACATAGGTACTAAACTTACTAACCTACATATCAAACTCTTTTGTGTATATTGTACTACTCTGTTGTGGCCACAAATCACCAGATCGTTACTCGCCAACCCTGTTACTATCTCGACTATCCATTACTGCTATCAGTTCGCTTTCGTGATTAACTAAATCGTTGTCCGTAGGCCTTTCGTTCAAGCTAATGGTGCATATCCGTGGCAATCCGAACTGCACCTTTACCCCTTCTAATACAGCCTACTTCTACTTCCTGCAGTTTTTGCGGTCTATTGCTTTTCCAACCCGGTAGGGCGGGTCAACAACCCCAGTAAACGCGAAAGTGAAATCCGTCACTTGTTGCTACGATACCGCTGGACGGAAACGCTCTGGGAATAGGAATTAGATAGGTAATAAGGTCGATATTCGTATGCCAGGCATCTAGAATCATCAGGAATTTCATTAGATATGCTAATGCGAATTTAGATTCCTAATGGATTAGGCAGCCGGCCATCGTTACGCGTTTGCATTCTGTGAGTGATTTGGGTATAAATAGGGTTTTATACTAATCATCGGATGTCAACTATAGCCACTATAGGTATGATTGATATTGTTAGATATCATAATAAAAGCTATGGGAACTTTGCAAGATGACAAATAAACCAAGACAGTAAGGAAAGAAAGGAAAGTAAATAAATAAGGGAATAGTGCCGAGTCACGGAAAACAACAAAGAAATCACTTTTTCATCCGACGAAGGCAAAACTAATAAAAAGGTATTATGTTTAGTAGGTATGTGCTAGCCTCAGCTGATTCTACTTTCAATAAATGTACACTTTTTTGGAATTTGTAGATTCATTAAAATTACAAGCGAGCAACATAAGATAAGTAAAGATTGTGCTGTGGGAATCAGGTTATTGATACAATACTTATATGCTTATTTTTCTAAATATTACATTTATTTATAAACGGAGAGAAAGAGACAGAGATTAAGTTTAGACAAGGATAAAACAGTGCGGCCTAGCTATACATTCTCATATCACTTATGAATCCTCTCTCTCTTTTTATTTAAAAGTAAGAGTCGAACGAGACGCTTTCATGATGGTAAGAGATAACGCCTGTCCATGATCTTCGCAGCGATACACAGAACTTTGAATAACATGACAAAGTCTAGGGCATCGCTGCTTTGGCATTAATTACTTTGAGGCTAGATGTTTAGTCTCAATAGCCCTGTAATTTCGCTAGCTACAGTACCCTTCAAACCAAAACAACAATGTTTGCACACTGCTACTTGGCGGCAGAATATCTGGTACTACGGTGGTAACAACTACGGAAATCTACCACCAAGTAAAGTAATATGTTTATTGAACTTATTTATCAAGAGAGACAGAAATTATGTTTAGACAAAGAGAAAACAGCGCGTTCCAGCTATAAATCTTTATATCACTCAGCCCTGTTGGCTCATTGGGAGTATGTCTGCCTGAGCTGTAGGGCGTGGGTTCGATTCCCGCCAAGGACAAATATTTGTTTGGTATAAACAAATGTTTGTTCTGTGTCTGGGTGTTCTGTATGTATTATAAGTATATATTTACAACAAAAAAAAAAAGTATTTATGTATGCTATCAGTTATCTGACTTCCATCACACAAGCTCTGCGTAGTTCGGGGTCAGATGGCGCTGTGTGTAATGTGTCCTACAATATTTATTTATTATATTTATACCTCTCTCAAGTCATAAGCACAATCTGAAACGAGGCTATTAATGTCGATGTTATCGATCTCCACAAAGTTTAACAAAATATACCCCATCATATAATTGTTCCTGTAGTTCATAAACCGCTAAACAAAGTTGCCTAAGTAAGCAGGGTACTTGATAATACTTGTTATTAAATAACATCGCAAGAGTCTTCGGTCGGATTATTTTCAGACTGTCTTTTCAAACCCACAATATTGAGGCGAAGTTTAATAACAGAATACCGTTCGGGCTTACGCAAATATTTACCTAAATACTTGGCGCTGCTTGGAAATGACATTTCGCTTTCAATATAGCGTTGTTATTATTAATTTGAATCTGTTTTAGTAAAAACTGCGATTGTATCTGTACAAAATATTATTGTGTTATTCATTTACATATTATCGTTAGTCTCATTACTCTTAGATAAAAAAAAATTCGCTTTTATAAAATTTATATCGTGTTTTTTTTTTTCTAATAGTAATGAGACTAACGAGACAATGGTAAGGTAAGAGATAATGCCTATCCATGACTAATTACTTGACCTGAGCTAAATTTGTCATATTTCCTATGAATTTTAGAGATCATTCAGTATCATAAAAAGATTTTGAATATGTATGAAGAGTGGTGGCTTGAAACATTTCAAAGCATACTTAGTTTAAAATGAATAAGAAGCCTACCTTAACGTACCATCTATCCGCTTAATGGAAACACGTGTCTAATGATAGTTTAAGAACTGTAATCACCAGTAATTGCAGAGTAAAGAGATGCTACCAGTAATGAACAAGTTAACGATTGTAGGTTAACAGCTTGCGCTTATCCGTATAAGAATTTACTAAACTGATTAAAGATAAAATTGACACTGAAACCTAGATACAAACAAATTATAAAACCTATGTAACTAGTCAAATCTCTAATGAAAATAAATATCGTAGGACATTTCACATAGTACCATCTAGTCCCAAACTAAGCAAGGCTTGTAACCAGATAACTGATAGAATACATACAAACACCCAGATACAGAATAAACATCTATCGTCACATAAATGTAAGTCTAGTGAAACCATACTACTGATTGATAGATAATAACTATAACATAAAACCAACTACTCAACACAATCAATACCAAATGATCCACACGAACAGAGATGTGAAAATCTATAGATCTAAGATTATAGTGAATGTTCAACTAGAACAGATTGATTCGTTGCAGTTTAGATCGAACTGGATTTGTTGAGCTCAATTGGTGAAACATTATTCAGAAAGACCTGATTTATTATTACCTGGTACCCGGTATTTTCGAACTACAGTAAGATTTTTTTAGATAAAGGAGATGCTTTCCGGATGATAAGAGATAAACCCTAGTCATGACCATCACAGAATTCCAGAGTATAGTTGCGTTGACGTTAAATACCTTGCCGATTTTTGTTAAATACCTTGAGTCAGCCGATGACGAGTCTTATTAGGTAATTTCTTTAAACTGGGCTGGCCACTGTGTTTTTGGAGAAATTGGGTATCGATTTCACGGTAGATTCAAGAAAAACCATAGTAAGAAATTGAGCTATACGTAGTAATATTAGCTCAATGTAGTAAGAGTAATATGGAGCAGATAAACAAAGTAAATACGCATTATGCAATAACGTGCGTCGAAAGATGGAGACGCTGATGAGCGGTCGGAAGACTCAGTCACGGAGTACATGATGCAAGGGAAATGGGCCATCTGACGAGGTAGCGAACAGGTGTCAGATCTTAGAGGCCCGTTAATAGAGAATAGAATCAGATGAAGTGTGTTAAAGTTTCATTATAGCAGGAGAAAAAATATCATTTGGAAGGGTTCCAATCTCATCTTTTTGGGGTGAGGATTAAAAGTGTCCTGTTGCACCACTTCTGGTGTCTTTGTTGTTATCCAAGTAACTTCATAAACAGACTTGATAACATGGTTCTCTAAATTTGATGTTATTTTAAAAGATTTAGAATGCTTTTGTAGCGATGATAGCTCAGTCGTTAGCACGGTCGGTTCGCATGCCGAAGGGCGTGGATTCAAACCCCAACAATGAGCTTGAGCTGCCGGTGAAGGAAAACATCGTGAGGAAACCATAGCGTGGTGGTAGGGTACTTTCTATTACTCGGCTGGCTAGCTAGCACCCTCAAGTTGAAAATCTGCCGCCAAGCATCTAACGGTGTGTTCCGGCGGCCTCACTTGAGAGCCAGTTCCATTCCAGGCTAGGTGTGCTTTACCATCTTCGACCAAACAGTCATTTAACATCAGGTGAGTTGTGGTCAAAAACCTAGTCTGTCAGCCATAAAAATAAAAATAAAGTATTTACGCCGCTCGTTTTGTGTGTTATGCAAGTAATCTCAGCAATGATGTGTGAATGTTTGGGTTAGCAAATTTATAATGTATTCTTTGTTGTTATTATCTTTCAATTATGAATCTAGGTTTGCTAATTGTGAAAGAAAAGGTTTATATGTATATTACATGCATATATGCACCACATTAGTATCGTGCGAAGCTAAGGCGGGTCGCTAGTTTGAATATAATACTGTTTAAGCGACTACTACCACTTAATTTGACCAGCATTATGCTGAGGCTAGCTCCTGTTTTGTTTCCTTGATTTGTATGTTTGTTTTTTTGTGTTTTGTGTTATAAATTAAAAACTGTCTTTCTCTTATCTTTGTTTACGTAGTGCATATTCTCGCAAATTAATATACACAGATTTGCCGAAAGCCTTGGAACGGTAAACGATATTGTTTTACGAAATCGTGACGAGCCAGAAATCAGAAACCGTTGAGGCCACGGCATTATTATGATTAGACTGTGGCAACTAATTGTTTATCGTGAGAACTCAGCGTGAGCAGAATAACTGAAAATTGTAGCGTTATTAAATATACATGTTCATTTTTATTTATATGATCATATTCTAGCACGTGGTTTGCTTTTTGACATTTTTTTAAATGGTTGGCAGACTCGGTGTTTGACCACAGCTCACCTGATATTAAGTGACGGTGTGGTCGAAGCTGGTTAAGCACACCTAGAAATGAAATCTTTATTAATGTTTTTAACATAATATATATTTTTAGGCATAACTTATAAGTTTTTGGGATGATATTGGGTACAATATATTATTGATAACACTAAAGTTACAAGTCATATTTTATTAGTCTTTTGTTTTGACGTGTAGTATGTCCTTGTAGCAGAATTTCACTAGCGGCCTATTTACATAAATATATGATTATTATAATTGTCTCTCATTACCTTGATTGCAAACAATTTCTACAATAAGAGTTTGTCTATTCATGCATTATGTACATAATGTCGGAATAAATTATACTCTATTTACATGGAAGAATATCATCAACCTCGACTTTGCTTATCAATATTGTATTCTAAAATAAGAACCGTGTTTCCTACTTCTACATTTTACATATTTATTTCAATAATATTCTACTCTTCATATTTCGTTTATAATAATCCACTACTAAATATTCGCTACCATACACTACCGTGTCGATCGACTATGAGATGTGCCCACATGAACATATGTATGTATATCTTAGTGATAGTCGGAGAGGTTGGTGTACATTCTAGGGCCCGCGGTCTACAACCGCGTACCCGCCTCCGTCCGGGATGCACCTTCCTCCGCGTGCTTCAGAACCAAGTTAAGATCTTGGCTGCCAGAGACCTTGTTTTATGACATTGACGAATATTTCAAACTAAAAGATTATTAAATTACTAGTAAGTAATTATGATTTTTTATAATTTTATTATATTGACATGTTTGTATAATATATTTTGACATTTCGAATTCGTTGACGTGTAATCAGTGTTCTAAAACTCTTATAATGATATATTTAAAATGATATTACAGAATTGACTTGTAACATTGGTGTTATTTATCAATAAAATATTTGTGTTTGTATTTTTATATTTGCATTTGATAACTTAAGCCAATATCTAATCTATGAATGTTTTTAATTGCATTTGCTTTCTTTTATTTTGATATCCAGATATCAAACGATATTTTTATCCAGACTTCTGTTGGAATTTCAATGTTCATTATTTTAGTTTTCGTATATCCACATTCGTTCTTAATTCTTACCTCACGTCAATTATTTATCTATTATTAATAGCGATTGATCTTAGTTTAGCTCTACATGTCAGTGCTTGATATTATTCACTTTCTACTGTCTTTGTCTTCCGGCTGACATGAATGATTGCTTTAAATACTTTATTTCAATGAGCCGCGATACATTGGTTTAAATATTAAAATATTTACCGTTTATCATTTTTATTCATGTAGAATATAGACAATAGTCATGAATTTTTGTCGTAGTGTATTGGTAATGCATGAAAGTTTTCCTGGAAATATTATTCATCAATCATCATCATTGGCAATTTTTCAATTTAAAATATAAGACAAAAGTATTCTATCCTTCTTTACGCGTCTTTTCTCAGATTTATGTGATTAGGTATTCATTTACTAGATAAGAAAACTTTTGCAACTGATTTCACTTTTTCAACGTTTTCTGGGTGTGAATTATGTTACTATGATCTCTTGTCGTGGTGGTGCCGGCGTAAGAATTGTACCCCACCCTTTCTACCCGTGGTTGCCGTAAGAGTCGGCTAAGGGATGTCATCTGGAAGATGGGCAGCAGCGTTTTCCTTGAACAATCACACCTAACTGCGCTCGCCAAACCGCCTGCCAAGCATAGCGAGTATTGGCAAAACCCCCCCAGGAGGAGGCCTATGTCTAGCAGTGGACGTCCTATGGCTGATGATGTGATCTCCTTTTATGTGTGATGTGTGATGACATATTCTGGTTGTGCGACAGCCGATGCGGTGCTTTCCTTCCGCCCTCTACCGCCATATGAATAGGTTGGGCTAACGGCAATGTCATTGACTTTATACAGATATCCGTTTAGTATGAATATTTGTAGGTCGCTTGCGTTTTCGCTCATCCGAGATCCGTTTGCAGATTTACAATATGTAGTCCGTCCGTTTAGATGACGCATGTACCAAGTGTTTCATGTTCCAGTGCATCTTTATATCTTTTCATCTTTTCACACGGGTGAATTATTTTTGTATGACACAGTTAACAATTTGGCCTCGTTAATACTGATGACTATATTTTCTTCTCGGTGTGTCTCAGGTCTCAATATAATATACAAATTCATAGGGGATTCTTGATGCGGGTGAAACAACACATAATTTTTACCCGACTGCCAAGGAAGGGTTATGTTTTCGCGCGTATCTTGTATGTATGTATGTAAATTTCTTTATTACCTCGTATCTTTCAAACGGCCGAATGGATTACGACAATTGAGGTATCGTTAGATTGTTTCAATTTTTATGTCAATATGAGAAACTGAAAGCTTTCTAGAAGAATATGTAACCATTGAATACTTTCAATATCGATTTATACATTTTTCATATTATTGTTTGAGTCCCGGTCAGGTTGGGAATACGTAACGAGAGTGACGGTATAATGGTATTCTATATGCCAGGGTTGCCCAAAGCACGGCCCGTAGCTTGTTTTTCATCTACAGCTAATATGAAAAATGTACAAAATAGATTTAGTAGAACATTATTTTAATTTCATGTTTTTTTTTATGGTAAGGCTTTGTGTTTGACCACAGCTTATCTGATGTTAAGTGTCAATGTGGTCGAAGATGGTAAATACACCTAGTACGGAATGGAACTGGCTCTCAAGTGAGGCTGCCGGAACACACCGTTAGATGTTTGGTAGTAGATTTTCAACTTAAGGGTGGTAGCTAGCCAGCCGGAATTACAGGGCTGTTGAGACTAACCATCAAAAGTCTCAAAGTAATGAGCGCCAATGCAGTGATGCCCTAAACTTTGATTTACTACATAAAGTTCCGTGTTTCGCTGCAATGGACAGGTGTTATCTCTTACCATCAGGAGAGCGTCTCGTTCGTCTCATTACTTTTACGTTTAAAAAAAAGCAGAGTACTATAAATTACCATACCATGCTATAGTTTCCTCACGATGTTTTCCTTCACCGGCAACTCAAGCTCATTGTTGAGGTTTGAATCCACGCCTTTCGGCGTGTGAACCAACCGCACTAACCGCTTAGCTATCATCGCTACAAAATCGAGTCTAAAATAAAGAGAAAAGTCTTAGGCTAGAAATTGTAATGTTACACCGTTACGGGTCGTTTGCCTCTCGTTCCGGTTCCGCCGCCGGGTCATCGGTTTAGGAAGCGATCGTCATAGCTCCTTGAACTTGCGGCACAGTTTGAGGCGAGCCATGAGGCAGTTACGAGGTCACGAGGCGTCTGAGGTTCCACATACACGATAATTTGCGTAATTACCTAATGACTCATATTGTATGGCGGTATTCACTATACCTACATACATTTCACTTTGTATGATTGCTCCGGGGGGTATACTTGAGTTTATTTGCGAAAAATGGATAGATAGATAACTCTTTATTGTTAACACCAAGATAACAGAATAGAAATAATACAAACATTTAAATGAAGTGCAATAATGGGAGGCCTTATCGCTTAGAGCAATTTCTTCCAGGTACGGAAAGGGCTCGTTCAAAACGACGGGGTGTGGTAATAAGAGAAACACATACTTAATATTTACATAAGTATCTACATATACAAACTTAAATACTTTTTGTGGTTGACAAGCTAGGTGTTGACCACAGCTCACCTGATGTTAAGTGACAGTAAGGTCAAAGATGGTAAAGCACACCTACTCTGGAATGGAACTGGCTCTCAAGTGAGGCTGCCGTAACACACTGTTAGGAACTAGGGTGCTAGCTAGCCAGCAGGCAGGTCAACCTCATTGTATGAATACCATCTATTACTTTGTTCCTTCACCGTGGTGGTGCCGGTGTAAGAATTGTACCCCACCCTCTCTACCCGTGGTTGCCGTAAGAGTCGACTAAGGGATGTAATCCGGAAGATGGGCAGCAGCGTCTTTCTTGAACAATCACACCTAAATGCGCTCGCCAACCCGCCTGCCAAGCGTGGCGAGTATTGGCAAAACCCCCCCAGGAGGAGGCGTATGTCTAGCAGTGGACGACCTATGGCTGATGATGACTTTGTTCCTTATTCTGTTACCATCCTAGATACTTAGAGCTCACCATTGCTTTAGATAGAGTTGCGTGTAAACATGCTCGTATATCGACCCGATGTATCGGTATCGAATGACTCATTACAATCGAATACGTATTCTCTAGTACCGATTGACCTCGTTACTACTCATTCACCATTACTGTAGTAAATCTACGAGTACTTAATAACTGACCGATGCTAATAACATTCGTCTTCATAGAGGTTAATAGCATATGAAATATATTAAACAAGTACATTATAAGTATACGGGGTCGTAAAGATTAGCACACGACCAAGGCAGATGGCAAAACAAGTGAGAGTGCTATACCAAGCAAGTGGATGATGAAGGCTGTAGATGAAGATGATGATATGTATATAACAAAGGTTTTTTAAAGTTTTTTTTTAATAAACTGATAGGTGGGTGGGCGTTATTTGTCAAGTCTCCATCCAACGTAGGAAATCCAAAAATAAGACTCGCTATATAAGTTATGCTCCATCGTAGACCGCTCTTCGTTTAACATCAGGCGAGTTGGCGGTCAAACTTATTTGTAATTGAAAGAAAAACGTAAGATGTATTGTTGTAAATTTTGTAGCGATGATAGCTCGGTAGCTTAGCGCGGTCGGTACGCATGCCGAAGGTCGTGGGTTCAAACCCCAACAATGACCTTGAGCTGCCGGTGAAGAAAAACATCGTGAGGAAACCATAGCATGGTGGTAGAGTACTTTCTAGTACTCGGCTGGCTAGCTACTACCCTCAAAGTTGAAAAATCTGCCGCCAAGCATCTAACGATGTGTTCCGGCAGCCTCACTTGAGAGCCAGTACAATTCCAGGCCAGGTGTGCTTTACCATCTTCGACCACACCGTCACTTAACTTCAAGTGAGCTGTGGTCAAACTTCAAGCCTGTCAACAATAAAAAAAAACATACGTAAGTTACCTTACGTATGTTTTTTTAAAAAATAGAAAAATATCGTAGAAAATATTACACAGTACCATCTAGCCCCAATCTAAGCAAAGCTTGTACTGTGGGAATTAGTGTGTGGGTTTAGTTTTTCTTATATACTTTTCTTGTTTATACATACATAACACCCAGACACAGAACTCACATCGTCACATAAATGTTTGTCCTGGTGGGAATCGAACCCACACAGTACAGCTCTTGAAGCAAATATTATTTTTTTTGTATATAAATAACTTAAATGTATAATGTATAAAATAAAAAAGGAACATTCGTCGAAACAAATTAAAAAAAAAATACCGAATGAGCTGACAAGCCAAGTCAGTCGGGGTAGGTAGTTTTTAATATTGGTTTAACTTACTTAAGCCTCAATTTATTATCGAATTACTATACAGGCCTGTTCTATTAAGACCTGTTCTAATTACTATACCAGGCAAGATACTAAAGTGTACCTAAGTAATTTTGCCAGTCCCTAAATGTAAATAAATACCAGCCAACCCTCTGAAATACAAATTAGTTACAAGTTAATGTTTGAGTTTGGTAGCGATCTGATAACACTTATTTATTGAACATTAAGGGGGGATGTTCAATAAATGCCCAATAATAGCTACAAAAAGATTTTATTTATATTGAAAATTACTCTGGTGGATTGAAGTTCTTTAAAGCGAGCTTCACGGTCTGCTGATGCCAATAAATCTCACTATAATTCTTTAGAAAACAAGAGCCACGATCTAATGGATTTGTTATTATATCTGACTGTCAGTATCTGAATTGGATTTAAGTGACATTGTATTAGTGCAAAGTTCGGATTATAAAACTTCAGAATGTAGCCTACTCCTTTCCAGCGATTATAGGTCATTGGTTAGCATGGTCAGTTTACACGCCAAAGGGCGTGGGTTCAAACTAACAATGAGCTTGAGCTGCCGTTGAAGGAAAACATCGCGAGGAAACCGATAGCGTGGTGGTAGGGTGGTACTCTATAGTACTCGGCTGGCTAGCTACCACCCTTAAGTTGAAAATCAGTCGCCAAGCACCTAACATTATGTTCCGGTTCCATGCCAGACTACATAGGTGTTTTTACCATCTTCGACCACATCAGGTGCGCTGTGACCAAACACCTAGCCTGCAATAAAAAAAACACCTGTTATTGATTTTAATTTTTGTCGACGGTTTTTCGCCTTCAAATCTATTTAATATAATGTTATAAACTACAAAATAATTCTGTTAAAAATCACGACTACTATATAAGTCTTGTTTGCCTATTTCGTTAAAATCACTTAGAATTTGTTTTGATTTTTTTTCAAGACGTTCAGGGCCTTTTAATAACTTAAAATGTTTATCATCAAAATGTCATCGGAACCATTCGGTTCAGAAGCGAAATCCTCGTTTCAAACGCTTTTAGTTCAAAAGAGAAACTTGAGCCGTGACCTTCGGAGAGCATCATGAATCACTGACAAATGGTCGCCATCACTGATTTACACGCTCATTATTATGAAAGATTCGAGCATCATAAATGTTCGAGATTCTTTATGACTGTCGAGCTAGGCACCAGAACCCTATTTGACCCTTCATTGCAGATGTATGAACTATCAAATGTACTGACAATTTTGGAGTAAAATCCGTTTATAAGATTCCGTACCTCAAGAAGAAAAAAAACGGAATTGAAATTAAAACCATATACGCAGATCTGTAGTCCCTTGCAGCTGTGAAAAATTCAAATTAGCTTGCTTTGCGTGAAAAACTTAGTTATCAAAAAAAAGTTACAGCCGTTGTTGCAAAAATCCGCATATTTCGACACTCAAAGGAATTCAAACCTATAAGGTACTTTCCGTTGACCTAGAAATATGAAATTTGGCAAGAAACATTGTTTTCAAACACATAAAGTAAACAATCCGAAAACTGAACATTTTTAATTTAATCACAAAAATAGGGTCTTTATGAAAAGCTCGAAAAACAACTAAAATTCGGTTATCATACCTATTAGTTTTTACTGAACCCTCGGTGGGCGAGTCTGATTCGCACTTGTCCGTGTTTTTTAACATTTTACGGGCAAATTCCAAGTTAATTCAGAGCTCTTCACTTAATGAGGATTCTTCGAGACAATTGCTTTCGTATTGTGTGTGGATTTTATCGTTTATCTGGGCTCTGCGAGCGAGTTAACACAAACAACTTGATCCTAAAGGGTTGTGCTTCAGTAACTAGCAATCAGTCCTTAGTCCATGCTTTGTCTAATGAATCTTATTAACCGAATTGATTTAAAGAGTTATAAGGCTTTTTATTATATAAATATAAATGGCCTATACATTTCACACAGCGCCATCTAGCCTCAAAAGCTTTTTTTGTTGTAAATACGTACTTGTTATACACACAGAACACCCAGACACAGAACAAACATTTATGCTCGTCACACAATTGTTTGCCCTGAGTGGGAATTAAATCCACGCTCTTGAAGCGGATACACTACCAAATGAGCAGTGCAGACATATCATTATCTTTTCAATGCAGTTACAGAGAACGTCGAAGATAGAGTGCGAATTCGAGCGTTGCTCGAACGGCTAAAGCGTGGAATATGCTATCCGGGTGGGTGTTCCCTGATAGATACAATCTGGGCGTCTTCAAGTCGAATGTGAATCGGTATCTTCTAGACGAGCGTGCTCTTTCGTAAATCGCGTCTTCACTTAGAATCACGTGAGATGGCGATCAAATGCAAGCCTATTCATCACCAAGAAAAGAGAACTTATAAATCTACCAGATCAGCTCTGTTTTAATAAACAATCCCAATGCTAGACGCATGCCTCCTCCCGTTGTGCGAAGGGTAAAGTCATAGTCCACTACGCTAGCTACGTGCGAGCTGGCAGACTACACTTATCTTCGAGAACACTAAGAACCCGTACGCAGACACAAATTAGTTTCAAGTGGAATCAAACTCTCAAACTCTCTAAAACATGTAGATTTTTACTCAATGTCCTTATCAATATTGTACTCATTTATCAGGTGAGCTGTCGTCACTTGATGATGACACTTACCCTGGAAGCCATTAAATAAAAGTTTTTCTTATTGCTGACATGCTCAGTATGTATATTGTATAGGGCTACCATCTCGTAACCCCAACAGTTTCCTGACAATTTTGAAATCAAGATCTGACGTAAGAAATTCAAGAATATAAAGTAAAAGATAAAAAGAATGAAATTGTTTTACAACAAAAGCACTTACAAAAAGAGTATCTAAAATATTACTATAATAAATGTCAGGACTTTTGATTAATTCAGACATAAGAAATTCTTTTGGATCTCAAACCTTGGCTACAAATAACCTATATCTAATTACGCCATCCAGACGTTGGTACCTACTGAATTAATCAATTATAGTTCTTTGCCAAACGTTCGAAGAGTTAACACGTCCTGCGGATGCCTCGTGTAGAGGCGAAACACTTGTCGGCAACAGGTTACTGCGACCGCGTACAGCGAGAAGAGGATGTAAAGACTTGTGGTTATTTTAATTAGCTCTTTTCAATTTGTTTAGAATGTCTAGTTAGGTTAATTTTTAATTAAATCCTCACCACTGTTGTAACCAAAACAATTTGTAAGCGAAGATACACTAAATATATACCTTGAACACTGCAATACTAAGATCCATAGAATTTACAACTCAAAAAAGAAAACCACTGTCTGCCCCGTTGTTTTGACAAACTCTGTCTCTAATTACGCCTTGTGCCTATTCTTTCTTCACGTCGTCTTTTCATAACTCACCATATGTCACCGCACCCATTCCATCATCCACCAGATGATACTAAAAGCCCTACGCGCACGCACTCGCATAATTTGTATGCGAAGTGGGCGCTTGCCTTTGTGTTGTCGCCCTTGGCGAGTCGATCTCGGTATTCTCGTCCATTACTTGACTTAACAGAGCGCGACGGGCCCAGCTTGATATTATATCGTATTTTGTTATCTAAGCCGATATATATGGCCTGCCATGTTTATTGTCTATCTTATGTAATGTCTTTGAATTTGATGGGACCTTGCTCCCGATTCCCGTTTCTGTAGTTACGCTTATTATTGCATGGCTGATGGCACTGTCAACATATGTTTCTTTAGTGTTTTTTTATTCATTTTGGCTATTTCCCCATCCTGGTTTGAAACAATTTTGCCATCAACATCAAGGGAGTATTGCAAAATGCAAAATGCATACAATTATACAAAATGTTAAATATTGCTCGTTGATGGAAATAGTAGATACAACACTAAAGCCCAATAATATTATTTGACTCAAAATCTTTTGTACAAAAATGTTTGCTGTTATTCATCAGTTCTGTCAGTATCACCAGTTTCTCTATTCACTTACAATACTACTATTTGTCTTTGTTATTTTAGCTTCGCCGCCGTCATCCCGATCGAAGTTAATGACGCAAAAGAGATTTATGAGTTTTGACGTCTATTCACAAAATCAATTAGCTGGCGGACGGAACTGCAAAGTAAAATTTTGACAGCAGATTCAAACGCTACTAATGGATGTTATAATACCAGCTTCTACGCAGCAATTCACTTATGGATGTTTATGGTACTTTAGCCTAATAAACAAAAAAATATTGTTTATTTCTTATTCTTATAACTGACAGAATTCCCTTCTGAGACATGGTACTAAAACGTTATCACGTCGAATTCGTGATTTGTACATATAGCATTAGATTCAATCTCATTGATTGATTGATAGCCCGATAGCTTTGGTTGATTGCTTTTTGAGGCGTTAACACTCGATTTCCGACGTGTTTTCAGATCAAGTGCTCGAGGGGTAGATTTTGATTTGTGACCTCGCGATTTGTTTTGGCGTATTCCGAGTAAAGTAAAAAATTTACTTTTAAATTAAGGAAATTATTCTCACGTTCGTTCTAAATTTATATTATCTTCAACAATTCGGTACCGATGTAACTTTTTAACTGATAGTACATTTTATTTTATGAAAGTAATTTTAATATAATTGAGCTTTTTATGCGGTAGTTTTAAAACAAACTTTTTAAAGCGATGATGTCATAAAATAGGCTGAATATACCTATACATATAAAAAGTATAAACAGTTATTTTGAGACATATGATTAAACTTGACAATTGACATAAAGTAAACAAATCTTATATAAAAGCCTATCGCCTCATAAAAGCGATATCAGAGCCCGAGTAACGTTTAAAGTAAAATAATCCAGATATTGTATCAATAAAGTGAAATACAACTCAACATATGTGTATAGAAGAGGTTATTATGGCTGCCGTTGACTTGACATTGACAGATTTTTTGGTTTGCTATAGCTTATTCTAGGCACTGAATGTAGCCCTTTACAGTCTACTAGATGTCATTAGGGGTCAATTGAATGTCAAGTTTATTATATTAACCATAAATGTATTGTATTAAAATAAATCTTATAGTTTAAAGAGTTTTAAACCTAAAAATAATGCACAGGATTGGAATATTTCAAAATGGTTTTGGAATCAGATCTTTACGTACCGAATTGTACCCAAAATACAAGAATAGCACTTGTCCATATTTAGATGTAATTGTGCAACAGCACGTTTAAGAACGCTGTTTTGTTCAGCGTTGTGAGTCACGCGGACCCATCAGCTAATCTTGAAATAGCAATTGTACTGGCCAGTGTGACTAACCAGTTTGGTGTTTCGTAATCAGACCTTTGGGTTCTTTTATTGCTGTATCACGTCTCTACCGGACGCGTCATCAATGGTCACGACCACGACGAAAATGATAGGGTTTCGAATGTGTGAGATAAAATTGAATAACATCCTATTTCTCATGTTCAACTCTACATAACATATCATTACAGTTTAAATATTGTATATACTATATATTGTAGGACACATTACACACAGCGCCATCTGACCCTAAACTAAGCAGAGCTTGTGTAATGGAAGTCAGATAACTGATAGAATACATAAATATTTTTTTCTTTTTTTTTTGCTTTTTTTTTTCATACTTATAATACATACAGAACACCTAGACACAGAACAAACATTTGTTTATACCAAACAGACATTTGTCCTTGGCGGGAATCGAACCCACGCCCTACAGCTCAGGCAGACATACTCCCAATGAACCAACAGGGCTGTCTACAAATGATCTTGTGTTCTTTTATAAATTGTCCCATTGGTAGGTACGGGCCTCTTCTCATTGTGAGAAGGCTAGTTCACCACGCTGGCCAAGTGCAGGTTGACAGACTTCACACATCTTCGAGAACTTTTTTTAAAAACTCGGACATGTAGATTTTCTTACGATATTTTCCTTCACCGTTTGATTTAATCGACAATATGCACACAAATACGCTGAATTCAAAGATCACCTCTTATTTTGGTTTCGGATGAAAAATGGTTTGATCAGGATATTTGTGCGAGTGAACGGAGATATCAGGGCCACTGGAATGAAGCAATCGTAAGTATTGCTTGATTAGGATTGGTTTGTGTGTCGGGATGTTCCAGAATTCATAAGAAGAAAGCCAAAAATTTTATCTGGTGGACTCAACCATTTGATAGGTTTTTTCATCAAATGAATACGTAATCAAATAAAAAAATAAAATTAATGATAGAACTGTCATTAAAAAAAAAGAATGAACACACTTTCAGTGTTGTTAGCACTTATATTTTTTATTTTTAGTATCACAGAAACTTCCTTTATTTAGATATTTTTTTTCCACAGAAACTAGATTATTTTATTTTCTGTACTTTTTTCTATTTTTGGTGTGTACAATAAAGAGTTCCTATCTATCTATCTAGACCTAGAGGTAATATATTTTTCTTGTCGTATTCTTTTTCTCAACCCTAAATTCAATTGGATGTTTTTGAATTCAATTGTTTTCTCAATATGGGTCACCATAGACCACATCTTCGCTTAGTATCAGGCGAGATGGCGGTCAAACGCAAGCCTATCTCGCTAAAAAAAATGAGTTAAGAATTGACTCATAAATTGAAGGAAGCGTTTTGTATTGGGTTGTGTAATTTGTAACAGCAGCTAATAATTATTTTCTAAACTACCCACATATAAAGTTTTCTCACTGGACATCCTTCATAAACGTAACTTTACCGTCAGTCTTTCCAGTGCATTCCCATAGTTCATTATAGATTCTGTAACGGAGTTCAATTCCTATTATTCCATTTTGGTTTCGCTTTGAGACCTGTCTAGTATACGTTAAACTCTACAACCGAAACCGCAACAGAGGCTGGTTGAAATTGGGTGCCCCAGTTTGCGCAGTACCGAAGTAGGAATTAATTTCATGTGATATCGATTTCCATTTAGTTGTGTAATGGTTGATGCAGATGCTGTATTTATTTTATGAAAGCTATATACGGTCACTTCTGTCATATAACAAAGAAGTTGATCAGATTATCGCAATTGAATTCGCAATTGTATGTAACATATGCTAAATTTTTCATGCCTCACAAAGAGTCGCGTAGCAGTAGTGTGTAAACATTACTGTGTTCCGGTTTAAAGGGTAGGTACTGCAGGTACCGAAATTACAGGGCTGTTGAGACTCCCCATAGAAAGTCTCAAACTGATGAGCCAAAGCAGCGATGCCCTGCCTTTGCTAGTCAAAGATCTGTGTATTGCTACAAAGGTCATGGACTCGCGTTATCTCTTACCATCAGGAGAGCGTATCGTTCAACTTATTACCTTAACATAAAAAAAAGTAATTTGAATTCTTCCTGGATAACATTTACATATATAGACTGTACTTGTTAACGATAATACAATTCCTTTCCTCTCCTTTTCTTTTTTACAAATATCTATTGTTATCAAAACTAACTCAGACTCGAAACTTAGGCTCTGTTTCGCCAATTGTCTAATCCGACGTATACATTTTTTTATGGTTGGTAGGCTAGGTGTTTGACCACAGCTCACTTGATCTTAAGTGACGGTGTGGTCGATGATAGTTAACACACCTAACCTGGAATGGAACTGGCTCTTAAATGAGGATGTCGAAACACACTGTTAGGGGCTTGGTGACAGTTTTTCAACTTGAGGGTAGTAGCGAGTAGTCACGTACTAGAAAGTGGTCTACTACCATGCTATGGTTTCCTCAAGATGTTGTTTCTTCAAGCTCAAGCTTATTGCTGGGATTTGAACCGACCATATGACATACGTGAAATAGCGTTTTCCTGTTTAACCTATTTTGTGGACCCGATCTGCATTCTATGCAGTCGGTAGCAAATCACTTGCAGCCAGATTGCACGACCTAGTTAGAACCATTCGATCGTATCATGTGGCGTGGGAATCTGGGTATGTGTTCGTGCTGACATCAATTCATGTTCCGTATTCGGCGTATTTGTAACACAAGTTGAAACATAGATTTAAAATGTTAGCAAACCGCACAGGGTTTATCGAACACTGCGGTTTCTTTGTTGTCTCCGTAGACTTTTTGTACCTACCTACATTATTATTTTTTAGGGTTCCGTACCCAAAGCGTAAAAACGGGACCCTATTACTAAGACTTCGCTGTTTGTCTGTCTGTCCGTCTATCTGTCACCAGGCTGTATCTCAAGAACCGCGATAGCTAGACAGTTGAAATTTTCACAAATTATGTTTTTCTGTTGCCGCTATAACAACAAATACTAAAAACAAAATAAAATAAATATTTCAGTATTTCCCATACAACAACCGCGATTTTTTTTGCCTTTTTCGTAGATAATGGGACGGAACCCTTCGTGCGCGAGTCCGACTCGCACTTGGCTGGTTTTTTTTTTCTGGTAAACGTTTAATGCCCTTGCATTAGGGTTTTGGGACATTTTATTAGGCATATTCTTGATATTATCTCCTACTTCATACGGGCAATTTGTGTTATAAATTATCTAGTGACGGTTTAAGGTACTTTTTAGCTTGACTGTAATATATTGCCTAAGCAAGGCATATGATTGAATGGTAATAACTGATGAAGGCACAGTGTCGGTGAACTCATAGCAGGGCCGTGTCAATTGGTGTCAATGGATTATGATATCGATTGAATGCTATTTTAATAGGCTTTAGAATTTCAATTGCTCTTCCCGGACGGGATTGGCGTGGAGTCTCGTGTTACCGAGTTGTTACATTCTTAGAGGATTAGTAAGCAGGATGTTTATTTGCGTATTTAAGATAATGCAGTACTTACCACACTTAGTTCTTTGTGCATTATTCATAATGTAGTAATATTTATTTTTATCTTTTCTAGGTAAGTTTGCAGATTCACCATCTATAAAATGCTTGGTAAGACGATCAAATTTTGTTTCACACGTTATTTTTGTTACTTCCAAAATCAATTATACTTATAATATAAAAGAGAAAGTTTGTGAGTGTGTTTGTTACTTCTTCATGCTCAAACGGTTGGACCAATTTTGATGAAATTTGGCATGGAGGTAGCTGCCACCCTGGATTAACACTTTATCCCGAAAAATGTTGTGTTCACGTGGAAACAGGGGGTAACACCGCGGGGCGCGGCTAGTTGGATCATAACTTTTGTTTTACGCTTCGTGATTTTTTTAACTGTTAGGTACCAATTTATGAAAGTTTTTTTAATATTTTTTTATTGAAAGTATTGAGACGAACGATACTCATTCTTGATGTTAAGAGATAACGCATGTCCATGACCATTGCAGCGATACACAGAACTTTGAGTAGCAAAACAAAGTCCAAGGCATCGCTGCTTTGGCGCTCATTACTTTAATACTTCCGATGGTTAAACTCAACAGCCCTTCAAACCGAAACACAGTTCTTGGCGGTAGAATATCTGGTACTGCGTTGGTACCTACCTAGACGACCTCTTGCTAAGGAAATCAAAAGTATGCCTACACCAATTAAAAGTGCTTCAACGACAAGGGAAGCATTTTACTCGAAACAAAATTGTAAGAGTTAAATTCTTTAAATATTCGGGACAGGTATTGTCAATAGCGTCTTTTGACAAAATACAAATATGACAAAATTCTAATAACAACTAATACTAAAATTGATAAGATTAGTTAAAAGTCGTCGACCGATAGCGGAGGTCACAGTACTGACTTGCAAAACGAGCCGCCATAGTTCATAGCTTGTTGTAAACAATAACTAGGTTAGAATAACACGATGATTCAGTCATAGGATGGGGAATTTATCACAAATGCCTACAATGTTGACACAACAATGCTTGAATCATGCTCTGAAAATATTGGCGTCTCTGTGTAGGTACAACATTGATAACCATAATATAAATAATATATTAAATTTTATTATGGAAACTGACGTGGTCTTGACATATTTTCGTTTTATTTATGCGGGATTACTCCCGTTTAATTTTATTGGAAACTCCGACTATACTCGTAGTTCGCGCCCGTGCATCAACCGCTATCTTCACGTGCGAGGCGCGCGGCGACCCGCAGTGCGAAGCAAGACTAGGCTGCGCGCGCGATGTCTCAGCTTTGCCCCCATGATGAAGGCCACCGGATGTGGCCGAAACTATAGTCTGAGTTTCCGATAAAATTAAACGTTAGTAATTCCGCATAAATAAGACGAAAATATTAATTTTTATTTGCTCTATTTGCAACTAAACTGCTTTTTACCTACTTATAAGAATCGCAATGCAAAGGTCCTTAGATATTTAAGTTAACGGTTTACTTGGTGGTAGGTCTCCGTAACAGGAGGTCATGTAGGTAAGCGCCTCCGCAGTACCAGATATTTTGACATCAAACAGTAGTGTGTAAACATTACTGTGTTCCGGTTTGAAGGGTACTGCATTTAGCAAAATGATAAGGCTGTTGAGACTAACCATCGAATGTCTCAAAGTAATGAGCGCCAAAGCAGCGACTCCCTTGACTTTGTTATGTTATTAAAAGATACTCAGCTTTAGTTAACAACTAGCTGCACCCCGCTACATCTTTTCTGGATATAAAGTAGTATATGTGTTAATCCAGCGTGTCAGCTACCTCTATACCAAATTTCATCAAAATAGGTCTCCAGTCGTTTGTGCGTGAAGAAGTAACAAACATACAAACACTCTCACAAACTTTCGCCTTTATAATATTAGTGTGATTTTAATTAGCGCAGTGAAAAGAAGTATCGGAAGGGGTTCCTGGTTGAAAAACTTGTGACATTTATTTGGCTTAATACCACAATCAGAGCTAAAGCCTCAGGAATAAGAATTGCCCAAATGCTATACAACCCCGAATGTAGAGGATTCAAAGACAGGAGACAAATAAATAAGAGAATATACTATTTTGTATCACGTTATGTTCGTAATCTAGATACCTGGTCCTGGTTCCTGGTCCTTCGAGCTTCTTATTGCGATATCTGTTAGACGCTCACGAAAAAGCTACGGAATTACAAACCTTATTGCGCAGCCATACGATATGTGGTCGCTATAAGCAGCTTAGTGTACGGAGGCAGGTCTCCCACAGTAACCTCTAGCTAATTTTCGATTGTTCAAAGTAATTCAATCAATTTTACAGACTAAACAAAGGTTACGTGGTAAACAACAGCCTGGGTACACGTAAGCCAACAGCTGTACTCGTGATTTGGCATTTTGAAACAACATCTAAATTGCGTTTTGCTCCAACCGCCGGCCGGTATTACGCCGCACGTCAGCAGTTGTAATACACATGTTTTCATTCTTCAACAGTGAAACGTAACGTGAAAAAGATAAATATTCTTTATATTTTTACTCAATGTTCATTTTTCGAAATAATTTTTAATATACATAGATATCATTTTGTCAATACATATAGGTATATACATATACTACAATAATAATTTTGGAAAGGCTCAACTAAAAAAATATCAAATAAAAAAATCATCAACTTTTCACTTATTTTAAATATCATCATTTGTATATGAATAATAGGGGACTACATTTCAACACAACTTAAAAAGAAGAGAATAGAATAATCAGAACCTACTTATCAATAGCAGGTAAAGTCAGATGCCAACACGGCAGTTAACAATAAATTTACAATATCACTGAATAAAACATCAGCCTATAACGAATATTAGTCATAGCAAACAAATAATACGCTATAAGGATGATAAATTGCATCGCCGGCATAATACAGTTCACGATCACCATAAATAAATTATGTGACAGTAATTTCATAGAGCTGCCAACCAATAATTGAATTTGAGCTCTTTGTTATGGAAGAATTTCTATTTTAATGTGATTAAGATAAACGATAGACATACAATGGCAAGGACACATTTCACTTGGTGATAGATCTCCGTAGCAGGTACTCAAGGTAGATTATACCGCAGTACCAGATATTCAGCCGCTAAGCAGTAGTGTGTAAACATTACTGTGTTCCGGTTTGAAGGGTACTGCAGCTAGCGAAATTACTGGGCTGTTGAGACTAACCATTGAGTCTCAAAGTAGTGGTGAGCGCCAAAGCAGCGATGCCCCGGACTTTGTTTTGCTACTCAAAGTTCTGTGTATTACTGCAATGGTCATGGTCATGCGTTATCTCTTACCATTAGGACAGCGTATCGTTTGTCTCATTACTATTACATAAATAAAATAAAAGCTACAGATCGCGATCATAAGCAATTAATAGGCTTCATTTTTAACCCCGACGATAGTAATTGTGATAATCGTTAAGAAGGACAAGAAATATAAGAGAAAGAAGAGAAGTATTCATCTGGGGAAGTGAAATACTTTACCATAAACATAGAATATAGCAACACATTTATGGTGGTGCAATGGAAAAGAAACTTCGGCATATTCATAGGAGGCTCATATGACCCGTCTTTTATCATGATACGAATAGCTGAACTTCAAATGGTAAATTAAGATTCGAATTCCTGCCACGTATGTTTTTTAATGTAAAAGTAATAAGATAAACGAGACGCTCTCCTGATGGTAAGAGATAACGTATAACGCTGAAATGGTAATGGACAGGTCCATGACTATTGCAGCGATAAACAGAATTTCGAGTAACAAAACAACGTCCAGAGAATCGCTGCTTTGGTACTCATTACTTTATGGTCAGTCTCAAAAATAATGTTTAGACGTCATACAACAAGCACTTAACTACACAAGATACCCCGACGTTATTTACTTTATACAAGCTCTATAAATTAAACTACAAACGACTCACAGGTGTTTGAAAATTGAAGTACTTATTTATCTCAAGTACCGTATAGTACAAGTGAAATTTTCAGCTTCGACAAACTTTGAAACACGCTTTTAAAGCTTTGTGAAACTTCTCTTGTTGACCGCATTCAGACACGAACATTTTTGCATCATTCTTTTTGTAAAATTTAAACAGTAATGTACTTGAGTAGATTGTTTTTGGGATGTTTAATGTGAGCACGACTCGGCCAAATTCTATAATTAAGGAGATTATAAGGACTTGGTATATCCTAACGAAAAACTTCCTATACTTCTTCCATACAGGGGTTCAAATTGCTCCGTAGGCTTGGTAATAAGGCTCCACTGTACACCTAACACAGCTAGTGTAGCTTTTTGGTGTAGAACCCTAACACATGTTACATAATTAACTAAGAGCTAGTGCCACATCTGGTGGCCTTATCGCTAAAAGCGATCTCTTCCAGGTAGCAAAGAATGGAAAACACGTCACTGATTAAGAACAGACGGGGAGAAGTGTGTGATGACAAAGATCAAAATTCACCATTTCACGATAAGGCCACCACTTGTGGCACTAGCTCTTAATATTGTATTGTTTTCTTTTTTATCTACGTTCGTACGACGTTCGGTATGTTCTCCTGATGGTAAGAGATAACGTCTGTTCATGACCAATGCAGCGATACACAGAACCTTGAGTAGTAAAACAAAGTCCAGGGCATCGGTACTTTGGCGCTTATTACTTTGAGACTTTCGATGGTTAGACTCAATAGCGCTATAATTTTGTAGTTATTTCTAGTGTGCACAAGAAAGAGTTTCTATCCATCTATTATTACCAGCTTACTCAACATAAGCTTCCTCCATTATTCGCCAATCTTCTCTGTGCAACGCAAATTCAGGACCATTAGAGTTAAATATTTTATGCCACGTGACATAATTTCAACTCTTCGCATAAATCTCTCATATCTGCGCTTTCCCACGTCATTTGCCCCGTAAGCGTTTCCTCCATAAAAAATGTTTACCCCCTGAAACATAGATGAATAGCGCATTCGACGGAACAAACCAGCTACGTTTATATTCCGCTGACCCAAATTCAGCTCTCATCAAAATTCCTCACATTGTGCTAGTGTAGGAGTGCACTTGACCGGGTAAATAGCACAGCTGTGCGACAACGTAATGAGGTGCCTTTACATTCTAGCTTGTTTAGACCTTAGTTTTTTATTGTGTGTCGTTTGCAACAAAAAAGAAAGACCGAAGAGCTGGGTACGACACATTGCTAGGCAAAGTGACGACTGTTGAAGTAAAGTTGGGCCAGATTAGTATTCAAGGAAAGCTAAGCGAAGTGTTTTGTTCGGCCCGTAGAACCTGGACCAAATTAACATAGGATCCATGCCTTACCATAGCGAGAGATAGGCATATATATATATACATATATTTACATATATTATAATTATGATTGATTTGAGCACAGAATAGAATATTACAGCGAAGCAAGTAAGCACTTAAACTATTATTAAGAAATTTTATGCAGGATTTCATGTACATAGCCAAGGTATTTAAAATCTTATACTATAGGTGCTTACCGACTAACTTCTTCTAGCAGGGGACCCTGAATTTCACACTAGGGAGTCCCGTGTCGTGAGGTTCAGTGATTCCTACTTTATTGATGAAGAATATTATGTTTTTCTGAGTAAACAAAATCTCAATATAGTTCGCGGTGGATTAGATTGTATGTAATGTACAGGAGAAGTGTAGCCTGTGTGTTTGTGAGTGTGTGTGTGTTTGAGCGTGTGTGTGTGTGTGTTTGTGTGAGAGTGTGTTCGTGTGTGCGTGCTTGCGTGCGTGTGTGCGTGCGTGCGCGCGTGCTTGCGTGCGTGTGTGTAAAGTGAAGTATGCAAGTGTATGTATGAATGTACACATATATCAATGAGAGTATGATATTTTTTTTCGTTGTATCCCCTATTATATGAATTGGTATATGAATAAAGAAGTAAATTTTTTAAAGACATGAGACGAACGATTTTCCTCATGGGGTAAGAGACAAGCCATGTCCATAACCATCGCAGCGACACACAGAACTTTGAGTAACAAACCAAAGTCCACGGAATCGCTGCTTTATTACTTTCGATGGTTAGTCTAAACAGCAATAACTATATAAATGAAGTGATGTTACTAATATTTAAAAGAACATATAGTTCATTCAGGATTATAGTATCAAAATAAGTAACAATAGGTACGGAACGCGGCAGACTAATTCCCTGTATTTTTACTGGCGAGTAAAGCGTCGTCCATCACCCGACACCCACCCAGCAAGTTGTAATAACCTGAGTGCTCTATTTAATTTACGGCCGTGGAAACGAACTGCAGCCGCGGCCTGATCCAAGGAGACTGCAACCTGATCCAAGGAGACTGCAGCCTGATCCAAGGAGACTGCAGCCTGATCCAAGGTTCTGTTTGTTTTATGAGTTCTAACACGAACATTGGAATAATTAATAGTTGACACGCCTATAAGCTTTTGCTGTCTGGGTGCGTTCCCGTGATATTTCTGCGTTCTTTTCGTTGGCGTTAAGGCTGACTCAGGCTTATTCTCCAAAAGTATCGGAACGATTCCCGATGTCGTACATTTCCCGATTTTGGTTTTGTGTCAATGTTTTTTTTTTCATTATTGCACACATACAACCAAATAATATGTACAATAATAGGTAGATTTAATGCCCAAACCTTTTCTGTCATTCATCCTCACGACAGTAGACTAAATATTTACAAAAAAGTATGTAAGTCGTCCATCATTGTACCGATGATAGCTCAGTGGTTAGCGTGGTCGGTTCGCATGCCGAAGGGCGTGGGTTCAATCCCAACAATGAGCTTGAGCTGCCGGTGAAGGAAAACATCTTGAGGAAACCATAGCGTGATGGTAGGGTACTTTCTAGTACTCGGCTGGCTAGCTACCACCCTCAATTTGAAAATCTGCCGTCAAACATCTAACGATGTGTTCCGGCAGCCTCACTTGAGAGCCAGTTCCATTCCCGGCTAGGTTTGTTTACCATCTTCGATCACACCGTCACTTAACATCAGGTGAGCTGTGGTTAAACACCGAGCCTGCCGGCCATACAAAAAATCAGTTACGGAGTTTCCACTGTACATGGTTTGCTTAGTTTAAGGCTAGATGTCGGTGTTTCTGAAATATCCTCCAATATGTATTTTTTCCGCGCCTATCTACAAACGCGTAGAGATTTTGACGCTCGATAATTTGGTTCGGTGTGTGTTGAGCTTATTGTAAATCAGTAAACAAAGTAAACATTTTTCATTTGCCAAATATTATGATAAAATATTCGACAAACAAAGCGATACAGCGAAACGTACTCACTCAATCATACTCGGAAACGCGCATGGCTCGTATGTCGTATTATCTGTAATCGATTTTACACGTTATCGTGTGAGTATATCGATTATTTTTATGTTTAGAGATTAACTGCACCACTGTAAGGTACGGCTACAAATCGAGCTACCTTGGCACAAATAAAAACATTTTTTAAACTTTTAGAGCTTTCATTGACAAATCAACTTTTGTTACAATACACTTTACGAAAAATTAATTAACTGATATTTTTATTACCATAGTAATAGGCTTTCGTTTGACCGCCAACTCGTCTGATGTTAAGCGAAGATACAATCTAGAATGTCGTGGAGTATTCCTAGAAGAACGGTTTCTTCTAGGTTTATTCTATTCAATTCCCGATCGGGGAATACACTCGGGTAGTAAATTCCTCTGTGTAGCAATTCCTGTGATGAAAGTGATAAAAAAATACCAGACTTGGAAGTTATGCAGTATGGTTCATTGGATGTATAACCTGGAAAATAACAAGCTAAAAAGTTTAAAAACTTTAACCCGACTACGGAAAAAACATACAAAAGTAAATAAATCCACCATTTTAATTTCTAGATCGCTTAACTATTTAAAAAAAAAATGTAATTGTAATGATCGATCGAGACGCTTTCCTGATGGTAACAGATAACGCCTGTCCATGATCATAACAGCTATACACAGAACTTTGAGTAACAAAACAAAGTCAAGGGTATCGCTGCTTTGACGCTCATTACTTTGAGACTATCGATGGTTAGTCTCAACATCCCTGTAAGTTCGCTAGCTGCAGCACCCTTCAAACCGGAATACAGTAATGTTTACTCACTACTAGGTACTTGGCGGCAGAATATGTGGTACTGCGATGGTACTTACCTAGACGACCTCCTGCTAAGGAGATCTACCACCAAGTAAAAATCATCTACCACCACCACATATATGTAGTTAGGTAAAAACAAGCTTAATTAAGAAAATATTTAAAACTCTGAATGCACACAAACAAATCAATTTTTGTTAAAATAAAAACACTCCATATATCCAAATCTGTTATGGCATTTAAAAGTTATGGTGGAATAATGAAACTCACATACATTCATTGAAAACATTACATTCTTTTTTTTGGACAGTGGTGTAATAACTTCTAGAGAATAATAATTTACTACGTTCCACTCTACCAGCGAACAAGTTACCAGATTAACATGTTAATGAACATTAAAGCCCATAACAAGCAAGCTCGCTTTCAGGCTTAACGATTAACGTTATCACAATTACTCGTGCCTCCGCGACCATTTAGCATATTACTAGAGCACAGATTATGTTACTTCTCATTTAAACAATGATTTTTAAATCAATGTTCTCGAGGCATTCGATCGAGAGACGCGCCAGGAGACTAATTGGCAACACTTTACTGGAGTCTCGGCTTTAAACTTGTCGGTTTTCTACCGGATACATTTCGGAGAGTGTGCACGCGAATTGCACAATTTGGTTCCCTCTGCACCTTTCTATTACCGGGCGCCCAGACAAACGCGACCAAAACGTCATCCGTACATGTACAGGTGAATGTTCCCCATGCACGCACAAAGCGTTTTGATTCCACATTTTTTATTCGCACAGCGAGGTTGTGGAACTCTCTGCCGGAGTCTGTGTTCCCTGTACAATATGGGTGTCTTCAAATTTAGAGTTAATAGGTTTCTTCTAGGTAAGCGTGCTCCATCTTAGACCGCATTACTGCTTAACATCAGGCTGAGTGTGGTCAAACGCGAATTTAAAAAAACAACCTCACAACTTTGGTGTATTTACCTCTTAATACCGAGGATTTACTAAAATTCTACACAAAGCCTATGTTTTTGTCCTTACACAAGTACACTCACAACCTCTTTTCAGCTTTTACCCAAAAAAATAACCTAAAAAAATATGTACCCTCCCCACAAGAATGAGACAAAAATAAATGCCCAGCTTTTATGGATGATTCGAGGTTTCACAGGCCCTCGACATTGCGTAGACCCGAGATAGACCGACCTTTCTCTAAAGTCAGCTTTATATTCAAGACCTCACATGCAAAATAGATGATACGTTTATTTGTTACCCAAACACTTTCGTCTAAACGTAATGTATACCTCATCGAATAAAGGAGGTTGTCTTGTTGTGAAATATATAGAGTCCTGCGGCTCTATTCTTGAGTTATAAGTATACATTTTTTTATGTAAAATCTATGATTCGAACGAGACGCTCTCCTGATGGTAAGGTAATAAAAATAAAGAGACTTATTGGATTAAACAAGGTAAAGAGTTTAAAAATCTATAACCCGACTGCGATTAAAATAGCTATAAATTAAAGGAAAAAACTATTTAAACCAATTAAATTTAAACATATTTTTGTAATTGTCTTTATTCTGATACCATACTTGATAGGTGTGGTTATTTTTTAATTTATTAACGTATTACTATATCGCGTCAAAAATTCGCCATTTTGTTTATTTTTCAAACACCTATCTACGAACTTGGGTTATTGCGACGAATCTAACGATACCTTAATTGTCGTAATAAATTCGGTCGTTTGGAAGATACGAGGTAATAAAAAAATTATATATATATATACAAGATACGTGCGGAAAACATAACCCTTCCTTGGCAGTCGGGTAAAAAATAGAGCCCCTTGAATTAGATTAAAGGACGAAGCGTGACATAAAAGTCATGCTCACGATGGCGTGTGTGAGACCTTTGTAAGTATAAAAAAATCTTACCGAATACACAATTCAAGTCCATATAATACGTTTCCCATTAAAATAAGTGTCTGTTACGAGGTAAAAGATGGAACACCGCAATTTTTTAAACAAAATGACTTGCTGCCTAACAAAACAAAAAGTTCCCGTCTTTCACAACATGATGCGCGGTTAATAGCTACCATGGCTAATTAAGCCTTCATTAAAGTAAGTGGGGAGCGAAGCGGCCACGGTCACTTGTAAAACAAATTGCAGTCTTGAACTTGACAGAAGGACTCTGTAGCATTGAGTACTAACACCCGCCTGACACGCAATGTTAGGGCTCAGCTTTTTGGAATCGACAATGCCGGATTTGTTCGGACTGACTCAAATCTATTAATGACATGGCGTTGTGAAATAGAAATTAAATATAGGTATATTTTTTTTATGGTTGGCAGGCTAGTTGTTTGATTACAGCTCATCTGATATTAAGTGAAAAACAAATAAAGTAAACACATCTTGGAGCTTGGATTGGAACCGGGTCTCAAACAAGGCTGCCGGAACACACTGTTAGGTGATTGGCGGCAGATTTCCAATTTTATAGCGGTAGTTAGCCAGTCGAGTACTACTTACCGCGTACTAGAAAGTACCCTAACACCACGCTATGGTTTCTTCACGATTCTATTTCCCTTCACCGGCGGCTCAAATTCTTCGTTGGGTTTGAACTTATGCCCTCCAGCATGTGAACCGACCGCACTAACCGCTGAGCTATCATCGTTACAAAATAAGATTTTGTAAATCGAAATTGTAGCATCATTGAACACGACATATTAAGATTAGGGTGTACTCATTGTTGTACATTATTCTAACATTTCATATTATGTTCATTACTTGACACTTTCAATGGTAAATCTCAATAGCCCTGTAATTTTGCTAGCTGAAGTACCCTTCAAACCGGAATACAGTAATGTTTACACTGCTTGGCAACAGAATATCCGGTGCTGTGGTAGTACCTACCTAGACGACCTCCTGTTGAGGAGATCTACAACCAAAAATGGTAGCAGAAACAGCAGTCTTACAAACCAAAAACATACAAGCATATATTTTCATTTTTTGTAAAAATAGCTCACAGTAATCTTCAACGGCACTCTTCAAATCCTTAATTTCCGAAGCTAGGGCACTCAAATCAGTAGCTCTTTCCCAGAATACCTGCATTTAAGTCGCCAAATGTATTGTAAAATGACGCTATAAGTTTTTCTTTTTAGGGTTCCGTACCCAAAGGGTAAAACGGGACCCTATTACTAAGACTCCTCTGACGTCCGTCCGTCTGTCATCAGGCTGTAGATCATGAACTGTGATAGTTAGACAGTTGACATTTTCACAGATGATGTATTTCTGTTGCCACTATAACAACAGATACTAAAAAAAAACAATAAAATCAATATTTAAGGCTCCCATACAACAGACATAATTTTTTTGCCGTTTTTATAGATAATGGTATGGAACCCTTCGTCCGCAAATCCGACTCACACTTGGCCGGTTTTTTATAACGTATAGGCTTGCGTTTAACCGCCAACTCGCCTGATGTTAAGCGATGGTGCGGTGATGCCTGATTTATAACTGTAAATTGTAACCTAATATGAAAAGAAAGATCCACAAAAAAAAAATGCCTTGCTGAGTTTCTTGCCGGAGTCTTCTCAGTCGAAGTGTAATTACGAGCCGGTGGTAGATTCAAACATGTAACTTAACGCTCATAAGTGCCTTACCAGGGCCTAAACTGAATAAATGACTTTTTGATTTTGATTTTGATTTTGGTCTATGCGGAAGGCACCCAGATTGTATCTATTAGAGAACACCCATTCGGGCAACAAATTCTATGTAAATAATATTGTTCGCCTAAGTGGCTGAAAACCGCTTACTTAAAGGGGAAACGAAGAGTTCGAAGGTTATTGCGAAAGCTAGTAAGTTGAATTTACATTTCATCCTAGTTCTTCTCAATGTTAAAATAGCAGGTAGAATAAAATACACAGAGGCCATTGACTAGAATAGTATATGTAAGTACTCCTACGATATTTAGACTGTGTATTAATCAAAGGTTACAAATAGTTTGTTGCTTAGATGGGTAAAGACAAACAAAAATTCTAAATTTGCATGGTGGTAGATGCAAGATGTGTGCCATCTGCCAATACGCACTTGGCCTGCGTGGTGGACTATGGTCTTACCCTTCCCTCAGTTAAAAGAGGCCCGCGCCTGTGGGACAGTTTTTAAGAACAGGGCTGTTTCGGATAGGGTTTCGACCAGAACCTTGCCATTACGTCGTTATAACCGATATGCCGTTGCAATCACCAAACAAGCCATTCTATCAAATGCTAAAACTATCTGTATGATAAACGGGTCATAGATTTGCATTAAAATATATTCATAAGTTCATAAAGAGTTGTCTGTTGCCGAGTGATAAGGCACTCTATAAAAGGCATTGCCTGTTCTCATTGTTCTGTAAGCTGGCTTTTAACGAATTATTATTTATTTTTGACATATGTTGTCAGTGAAGTACTAAAAAGTAGTAGTAGTCTAGCGATGATGGATCAGTGGTTAGCGCGGTAGGTTCGCATGCCGAAGGGCGTGGGTTCAAACCCCAACAATGAGCTTGAGCTGCCGTTGTAGGAAAACATCGTGAGGAAACCATAGCGTGGTGGTAGGGTACTTTCTAGTACTCGGCTGGCTAGCTACCACAAGTTGAAAATCTGCCGCCAAGTATCTAACGGTGTGTTCCGGCAGCCTCACTTGAGAGCCAGTTCCATTCCAGGCTAGGTATGCTTTACCATCTTCGACCATATCGTCACTTAACATCAAGTGAGTTTTGGTCAAACACCTAGACTGTCAGCCATAAAAAAAATACGAACCCTTTGATAATTCCAGCATTGTAAGAGGACGTAGTAATAAAGTCTGTATATTTGAATTATTACTGACATGATTTCCTGCAAGCTGAGTAATTAAATTCAAACATCTGGGTATGTAGTTTACACATAGGCGGTAGTGTTTACAATAGCGGATGAATCAAAGCTGAGGCAGCTTTACAAGAGCGGCTTCCACACATCGTATGTAATATCTGGAGAGTGTCTTAATTATGTTTAACTTTATTCACAAATACTAAGCCCGACATTGAGAACAATAGATAGAACTGTTTAGAAGATTTTCTCTGTAGTTGGGTTTCTATTATTTGCGTGAAGAATTCCACTTACTTTACTACTTTAAGCTATACAATCTGGATGTTTACAAGTCGCGAGTGAATCGGTTGACAGGCTAGGTTTTTGACAACGCACCGTTAGATGCTTGGCGGCAAACTTCAGGGTAGTAACTAGTCAGCTGAGTACTAGAAAGTACTCTACCACCACGCTATGGTTTCCTCATGATGTTTTCCGTCACCGGCAGCTCAAGCTCATTGTTGGGGTTTGAACCCACGAAATATTTGCTCATGTGTAATCATGACTTATGCGTAAAATAATAAACACGCGATATTTGCAGTCCGTAACAACCATACAATGATCTCCTTTTTTAACCGCCGTCGCAAAAACGATGGGGTGTTATAAGTTTGACGTGTCTGTGTGTTGTCTGTGGCATCGTAGCTTCCAAACGGATGATCCGATTTTGATTTTGTTTTGTTTGAAAGGTGTATTAGTCGGGAGTATTCTTAGCTATATTTGATTTTGTGTCGGGGGTTTTTTAAAATTTTTAATTTTACTTGTTTATCCTTGAGAGTAGATCTCCTTAGCAGGAAGTGGTCTTGGTAAAGTACCACCACAGTACCAGATATTTTGACACCAAACAGTCATGTGTAAACACATCGTGTTCCGGTTTGGGTTACTCTGCAGCTAGCGAAATTCAAAGACTTTTAAGACTAATCAATGGTAATAGACAAGCGTATCTTACAATCAAGTTCACGAAACATAACAAAAATAAGTGCTTCGGAGAAATACAAGCTGTCTCTGGTTCTTAGGAAATGAATTGAAAATTTAACCTTTATTACTTATATTAACTGCCGTGGTGGTGCCGGCGTAAGAATAGTACCCCACCCTCTCTACCCGTAGTTGCCGTAAGAGTCGGCTTAGGGATGTAATCCGGAAGATGGGCAGCAGCGTCTTCCTTGAACAATCACACCTAACTGCGCTCGCCAACCCGCCTGCCAAGCGTGGCGAGTATTGGCAAAACCCCCCCCAGGAGGAGTCCTATGTCCAGCAGTGGACGTCCTATGGCTGATGATGTGATGTGACTTATATTAAATGTTGATACAAAAGTTCTAGTAACATCTACTGTGTCATCTACAGAAATGTTTTAAGGAAAATGCTGCACCACATGCACTGTAGAACGTATCATAAATAACAAGTGAGACACGTACATCTATTTCAGGAAGTATTCTGTCGGTACATTTGTACGTAGTATGAACTCTCATTACCTATTCATGACCCAACTCAAGGAACAGGACGGAGTTAGAACTAAGTTCAGCTGATTGTAGAATTGACCGAAGTAAATAGAACTAAAGCAAAAAAAAACCTAATAAGACAGTGTCTATTTTAAAATAGAATAATTGGATAATAAAACGAATAGTCTTCGTCAATATTTTTCTTTCAAAGTTTGTTGACAAAAATGTTTAATTTTATGGTAATATATGTTGCGCCCGGATGTTACCCGCTACATTTTCAGCCTATGTGTTAATCCCAGGGTGTCAGCTACCTCCGCACCAAATTTAATTAAAATTGGTCCAGCCGTTTAAGCGTGAAGAAGTAACAAACACATTTACACATTCACAAACCTTCGCCTTGATATTATCACTAGCTGCGCTCCACGGTTTACCAGCGTGGTGGATGACGATGATGATGATGAAAAGTATCCTATGTCTTATTCCAGGGCCTAAAGTACCTACATGCAAAATTTCACCTAGATCCGTTGGTAGTTTACGTGTGATGGCGTAACAAACAAAAAAACTCACATTCGCGTTTATAATATTAAGTTAGGATTAGTGTGATGTGAAGATGGTAAGAGATAAAGCCTGCCCTTGGCCATTGCAGCGGTACCTAATAACCTTAAACAACAATCCAAAATCGCTGCTTTGGCGCTTATTACTTTGAGACATTGGATGGTTTTTGTCATCAATACTAATTTTTCTACCTACCTTCAAACAGAAACACATGTTTGGAGGTAGAATATCTAATACTCCATATCTACCACCTAAATGTTGGAATTCTAAACCATAATAGATAAAGGTCTGACATAATTTGTAAAGACATTCTCTTAGAAAAAATGCCAAGTACAAAAATACTTGTATATTCTCTCCGTAGATTTATAATTCTACTCTCTCCCATTACTTATTCACAATGAACGAAAGGGACATTCGCGTGGACGGAATTGAAAACCAGGACAAATTAATAAATCATTTATAAAGACTAAGCTTGCAGTCTATTAATATAGTGATATTTCATTATTCTACATTATAAGAGTGAGATGCAACGTATCTATAAATCTATCTATAATCTATAGTCTTTGATTATATATTTTTAGGGTTCTGTACCTCAAAAGGAAAAACGGAACCCTTATAGGATCACTTTGTTATCCGTCTGTCTGTGTCAAGATCATTTTTCTCAGGAACGCGTGGAGGTATCAAGCTGAATTCATATTAAATACTCAGGTCTACTGTCCCTTGGAGCTGTGGAAATATCAAACTTCGAAACCAACGCATTCAAAATATACCGCCGTTTATGCTGCAAATTTTCAACACTCGCAAGGGAATCAAAATCTACAGGGTCCCGTGAACTCAGAATCTTGAAATTTGGTACGAAGCAACGTCTTATACCACAGATAAAGGAAAAATTGCGAAATGCTCAAATTACCATAAAAAAATACCATAACTTTTACTTATATACCTACAGGTTTGTACGGAACCCTCGGTGCGCGAGTTCGACTCGCACTTTATTTTTTCGGGATAAAAAGTGTGTTGTCCTATATTTTAATCCAGGGTGTCAGCTACCTCCATACCAAATTTTATCAAAATTGGTTCAGCCGTTTGAGCGTGCAGAAGTAACAAACACACTCTCACAAACTTTTGCCTTTATAATATTAGTGTGATAGAGCTTAGAGAAATCACATTCAAACAATAAAAGTTCGTTGTTGCCCTATTTCCGCTTCTATATGAAGTTTCTGTATCGTAAATTGGTATATCGTTTATGGGCGATAGGCTAGTTGTTCGACCACAGCTCACTTAAGTGATGGTGTGCCAATTATCTAAGATACCATTATGTGCTTGGAGGTAGATTTCCAACTTGAGGGTGGTAGCTAGCCTGTAGAGTACTAGAAAGTTCCCTACAACCATGCTATGGTTTCCTCTCGTTGATTACAATCACTGACAGCTCAAGCTCTTTGTTAGTATTTGACCGATGCCCTGAGGCGTGTGATCCAACTTCACCACTGAGTTATCAGCGTTAGACATTAAGGAGGAAGAGGTATTGGAGGTTTTAGTCGACAGATCTGAACTTGTAGCATCGCAAGCCCTACCTGTCTCCGAAAACTGTCTAGTTTTTTCTATATGTATTTAATCCAGGTTCTCATAGTTCAAGTTATTAGAAAGCGCTGTCTGAAATATCCTACGATATTTATTTATTTACGACGTAATAAGTAGTGGTGTTAACTTTTTCACTGCAGTCTATTAGACAAGGACTGCAACACCTAAAAAAAATCTATCAATAATAAGTATAATAAATAAATAAAATAAAAAAAATTGACTTTATGATGCTGCTAAAATATTTCTTACTTTATTTTCATCTCGAGCTGCTTACGTGTTCGTACAAAACACCTGTCCGACGTTTGACAAATGCGCCCATTTCAGACGTGCTAAGTAATGGGGCACGTACATGATATGAAAACTGTGTAATGGGGCTATCCTCGGCGTTATGGGCTCTCTGCATTGCGCCAACGTTTAGACCATAATCGAGTGGGAACAATGCTGTTGTTCGAATAGGCTTGTGTCGACAATTAAAAAAAATAGGCTTGCATTCGACTACCATCTCGCCTGATGTTAAGTAAAGATGCGGTCTACGATGGAACACGCTTGCCTAGAATTCAATATATTCAGTATTTATTGTATCTGTCGAGGAACATCAACTCAGGTAGCGCATTTCACTGTTTTGTCGTTGGCATAATAAAATGTTATCAAATCGTTTTCACGAAATTATTTGTTCATTCTAACACGTAAAGATTATTATTATTTTTGGAAAATAAATTCGGCAAAATTGTTGATACGTCACGTGGTCGTGAACACCAAACAAAGGGTGTTACTAGACGCCGTACGAAAAGCCATTGTTATTGTTGTCATTTTTCCTAGAAACTGCCTTCCGGATATGTTTGTTTTACACAGCGTGACGTCATTCAGACGCTATGACAGTCTTAACGTTTTCACGATAAATTTAATGGATTTTAAAATCGCATTTTTTCTGGGTCGAATTTAGTCATCTAGCCATTGTGGGTCCTAATATCATAAATATTAAGGTCTTAATGTCATAATATATATATGAATATATAATTATTGTTATTCTAGTTCATTTTAAGCATAATATGATATTTGTTAAATAGTACCTAATTATCTCCAAATTGTTCTTTGTTTACTTTTGCGATAAATTTTCTTGCTGGAAATTGGGTGCTTAATTTATATTCATGTCGCTGTTTGTATTGAAAACGATATTTTGTACAAAACCTCCCCATAAATGAATTTAATATTCCATACAGGCACACACAGTTTCGTGAACATTACATACGTGACTAATGGAGTTCTAATTAGTTAGTTTCCTTTCTCGGAAACGTGTATTAATTTCGGGAATGTTGTGTAAGGCGACAGGCGGCGCCTGGCGACAGCAAACTCTCATCATGTTAATAGTAATTACGATCGAAGAAAGATATACTGAAGTATATACCTTGCATACTTAAAATGAACTTCCGCAGTCCCTTGTAGCTGTTAAAAATCAAACTCAGTTATCGTAAAAAAAAGTTACAGCGATTTATGTCGCAAAAAAAACCGCATATTTCGACTCTCACAAAGGAATTAAATCCCGTTGACCTAGAACTATGAAATTTGGCAAAAAGCATTGTCTTATAGTACACAGAAAAGAAAAAAAAACGAAAACTGTACATTTTTTATTTAATCACAAATAAAAGGGTCTTTATGCTACTATTTATCAAACCTACTAGTTTGTACGGAACCTTCGATGGGCGAGTCTGACTCGTACTTGTTCGTGATTTTTTTAAATATTTTGACCGGCTAGGTGTTTGATCACAGGCCACCTGATATTAAGTGACGGTGTGAACACACTTAACCTGGAATAGAGCTGGAGTTCCGCTGATGGAATTATAGAGTTTATAAGGTAATTCGGTGTTAGAGCCTCTAAAACGGTAATCCACCTCGTAGAAGGTGTTCAGGTGTATTAGACGTCATGTAAAACAGCCACGTTACAATCGGGTGTTTACGACCCGTAACCTAAGGGAGACAAGGCCCTTCTAACATTAACACGGGAAATGCGAAGGCGAAATACACCGTAAACCCGGAAAGTTCATGGATAAATGCATTTCCATGATTACTGCAGTGGCCGTGGGATTGGATAGCTCATTTACTTGCTGTAAAATGGAATGGTTTGCGGGCTATGCGGGTTCGATGTGCCAATAACGTCGTGTTATTGCGGTGAAAAGATGTCTGTAATGCTTTCTGTAGTGCCGTTCTAATCTCGCATAACAAGCTTTTTGGTGGCAATCGTCTTCAATTTCATATTTCCGACCTTATTGATTTCAATCAAATAATATTGATAAAAATGAAAGATATTTATTGTAAAGAAAAAAATATACAACTAGAAACGAAGTGTTAAGTTGTTGTGTTGCTTAGAAACATTATGTAACATGTGCTGATATATATGGCAGCGGACCCCAAACTAGGCACTGCCTGCGTCTTGGGCGATCTGCGACCATGCTACCAGATTGCATTGCACTGCGAGCTGTACAAATTTCCTTATTCCTTATATATATATTGTGCGATTTAAATAATGTCATGGATGTGCGAAAATAAATATCTATTGTCACGAAATTAGCAATGTAAATAATAAATACATGAATATTTTTTTTTAAATTTAAATTATTATATTTGATTTATGTGCTTCTGTAATTAATGTCGTTTATAGTAAATAGTAAATCTCGCCGTGGTGGTGCCGGCGTAAGAATTGTACCCCACCTTCTCTACCCGTGGTTGCCGTAAGAGTCGGCTAAGGGATGTAATCCGGAAGATGGGCAGCAGCGCCTTCCTTGAACAATCAACCTAACTGCGCTCGCCAACCCGCCTGCCAAGCGTGGCGAATATTGGCAAAACCCCTCCCCAGGAGAGATGTCCAGCAGTGGACGTCCTATTGCTGATGATGTATAGTAAATCTTTCATATTTAGATAATTAGATAAATAAAGAAACAGCAAACTTTAACGAATCTTACGTAAAGTTATCACATCCTTACAATCCAGTAACCAAGATGTGTGCCAGAATGGTAGCTACTGGAATAATGTAGTCCTGCATACCCTGACGAGAAAAAAGGAATTTACATTTTTTGTAGCGATGATAGGTCACTGGTTAGCGTGTTCGGTTCGCACGCAGAAGGGCGTGGGTTCAAACCCCAACAATAAATTTGAGCTGCCGGTGAAGGAAACACCGTGAGGAAACCATAGCATGGTGGTAGAGTACTTTGTAGTACTTAGCTGGCAGCGGCCACCCTTACATTAAAAATCTGCCGCTAATCACCTATCGGTGTGTCACTTATCATCAGGAGAGTCGAGAACAAATAAAAAAAAAAACAACCCAGGGAAAGTTCTTTGTGGATACCACCGGCCACGGGGGTGGTAGGGTGGGACTATATATAATAGGTTATGTGGGACTCTCCGTCAGAATGACGGCCTACCCACTAAAACCCTGGAGTGTTCCGTCCCAGCTTGATTACCATAAAAAAAATGTTACAACCCAGAACATTTTGGAGACGGTACCTAGTCTAAGTTCACCAGTCGATTTACATATAAAACGTTTACAAGTATTTCGCTATTTGCAAACCATTGAGCCGGACGAAATCTAATAAGAAACAAATGTCGAATGCAATGCACTGAGGCGTTCATGCGTGAAGACAAAGGAAATCGCGTAAGGGCATGCCTTGTGGTACTTCTATACCCTTCCGAAGGTCGCATTCCGGTGCGTGATCGGAATGACACGCTTTGTACAGGTGCGGGAGTAAGGGCGTGAAGCTTAAGGCATTCCATCTTTTCTCGCCCAACAAATAAAAGGCCCAAATGTTTTTTATTCATTTTTAAAAGCCAGCAAGCTTAGATTTCTGGTAATTTATAGAACTAAAAGGTTATCAAGTCCTTAAACAGATGATAAAAGGTTCAGAATCAATAGATATAAATCAAAATCTATAAATAATATATCTACATACTATAGGCATCATATATTTTAACAGTTGCGTCTCATGGTTTCACCCTTAACCTTGCAAACCCGTACAACTATCACTAAATATTATAAAACAAAGTCGTCCGCCGCGTCCGTCTGTCTGTTTGTTCGTTCACGATAAACTTAAAAACTACTGAACGGCTAAACACACGAGTTTCACCAAAAGATAGATATACGAGGAAGGTTTAGGTATATGTATAATTTGTCAAGGTTTTATGTAGTATCTACATTGCGAATTGTAGTATTACCCGTGCGAAGCAGGGTCGGGTCGCTAGTATTAAATAAAATGTAGGCTTGTCACATCTATAAATCTAGGGTACCTATAAATTACTCCATTAGACTTTATTTTATGTAAAAGTATTGAGACGAACGAGACGCTCTTCTGATGGTAATAGATAACGCATGCCCATGACCATTACTGCGATACATAGAACTTTAAGTAACAGAGTCCAGGGCATCGCTGCTTTGGCGTTCATTACTTTGAGACTTTCGATGGTTAATCTCAACAGCTCTGTGATTTCCCTAGCTGCATTACCCTTCAAACCAGAACACAGTAATGTTAACACACTACTTCTTGGCGGTAGAAAATCTGATACTTCGGTAGTACTTACCTACCTATACTGCTTCCTGCTGACGAGATCTACCACCAAGTAAAACCCGCGCCTCGTTTTCATTTTGATCCTTTCCCAGCCTTTTGTTGGCTTGGTGAGTGTTAGCCTCTGAGATTGCTTCCTTTCGCTAAACTCGTGTGCCAAAGCTACAACTTCTAGGATTTTTGCTTATGATAACAAAACATTTTAACAATTGCGTCTCAGATTTGAAAATAAGTAGGGTTATTTCCCCTAATCCATTCCCCTTTTCTTTACTCCTAGATCCGGCTTTTTTATGTTCGATGTTCATGTTTATTCATATTTGATCAAACGGCGTCATGCCAGAAACGTTTAAGGATCCTTTAGCTTTTGAGCGTCGTCATAAGTTTGATGTGGAATCTATTATGAAGTCATGTGCGCAGTAGTGTAATGAGTATATTTATCTGTCACATTCCTAGAGTCTATAAGGATGAGTAGTTTGACGGACGTTTCTGGCGGAGTTAAGAATTCTAATTATTATTTATTATTGAGACATAATCAGGACAAAACAAACTGACCTACATAATTATACATGTTGGATCGAATACAAAACTCGAGTCAAATGTACATGTATTTGTATAAATTTCAATAATTGAATGATGGCAAAAACTAATTATAACTTAGAATTAATACTACTTACACTATTTACAATTTTTTTAAAAACAACCTATACTCGATAAAATATAGCTTGATCTCTGCGACAGTGATATTTACATAGAAGATTGACATTTCTAGAGTTGGGATAGTGGTGGAAAAAACCGATTATCAAACAATGTTGTAATGAAATCGAATGAGTAGTTGTAGGTGAGAAATTGGATTTGACGTAAGTAAATTAAATCAAATTTCTCACCTACAACTACTACTATTTAAGATATAGTATGTAAACATGTAAATGATATGATGATATTAATTAAATCAATTATAATAATGTTACGATAGTATTTATCGACGTTTTTCACTATTATCGATGCTAATGTAACATACAATTGGGTTTATTTTAATTACATACGTCACTAAATTAAACTGATAATTTATTCTCTTAAAGGAGTACACCTTGGGGTGTACTCCTTTAAGAGAATAAATGAATAAATAAATAAATCCACATCTGAATCAGTTTCTGAATCGCTAGAACAACCTTGTAAATTTATTATGAACTCTTGTTCGCATATATTATCAAATCGGACATCCCGCTCCCAATCTTCTTCCATTAGTTTTCTGTTCTTTTTTTAGTTTATGGCCTGGTAAGTGGTAGCACGGCCTTTGAGCCAAATGTTGCATGAGTAGGTGAGAATTTGGATTCAATTTACCTACTCACTATTATTTGAGATCAAGTATATACACATGTAAATAATATTATGATATTAAAATATACACTAAAATTAATGATAAATTAAGTTTTATTTAAAATATCGTTGGTAATAAATAAATATAACTCTGTGGTCGCGATCATTCGTCGCCCATCACTAATCGGCATGCCCATAAAGTATGACATTGACAAGTACGGACTGTACTATTAAGAAATTTAGGACTTCATACGCGTGATTTTTCTGACAGCTGTCACAGAGATCAAGCTATATTTTATCGAGTATAATGTAAGAGTCAATCGGTGAAGGGAAATTTGGCCAGTAGGCAGGCAGTATTGCTACGCTGGATAGCAATTCTAAGCTTTTGATCAAAGTAGATGCCAGCATACATAATATATCAAATACGTTTAAAAAAATAGCTTGTTTTTCAATCCTATCATCAAACTTAATGAACTCGACACCCGCAGGACGATATCATTAAATATTTAAAAAATCTCTGCATATTTGTCCAATGATGTACAATAAGTATAAATTAGCCTATTAGATCGTCGTGTTAGCCTGCCAAGCGCGTTTATTAACTAAATCAAAATATTTGCCTAAAACGTCTTTGTCTGCTGCATATATTGTAGCCTATATGGCATCACTGATTTCAACGTGCGAGAAATCGTTAAGACTCGTTTTCATCTTAGGAATATCAAAGTGTACACTTTGTATATATTAGGAGGCATCATTCTCCTACTTTAGTCCACAGCTGGAAATAGGTCTCCCTTAATGCCACTCAGCCCAATCTTCGGCTCTTCGATTCTAGTTATTGCCCACTGTTTTCGGTATATCAACATCCACCGAGTTTAAGGGAGTCCTGCGATACCTTTGTCGATATGCGGTCTCCACTCTAGAACACGGCTACCCAACGGTTATCAGTTCTACGACAGATATGATCGTTCTACTGCAACTTCAGCTTAGTAATCGATTTTGTCCCATACGATCCTTTAAAGAAACGCCAAGAATATCATTGATCATAAAATTCTTTTAGCTTCCTAAAGTTAATTCACTTCCACCAATTTATAAAACAATTCTTCAAAAGGAACAAAAAGTTCCTTACATCATTCCTCAGATTCCAATTCCACCCAAATTGTAAATGAACCTGTCTGCTCAAATTCAATGTTACTTTGAGAAACCTTTTGTTGCGAACGAATTTATTTCATTACACAAATAAAAGGAAATTCCGAAATTGTAAAAGCTTTTTACAGTATGATAATAAAGCTAAATTTGATAAGGGTTTGTTTCCTTTGCTTTTGTACATTTTCACGTGTCTTTTTAAGGGTACAGTTAACCGGAAACCCTTATTACTAATTTGAGAATTAAAGTGCTTCAAGTACAGATAATGTAGATCAAAAAGATTTTTATTGGTATATTTAAAAAATTTGCTACAGTATGGATAATTCGACCGTTAAGGATAGGACAGACAAACAACGACGTAGGCTTTTCGTAGGATATCATGTCGACACGAAACCGTAAATATCTTTCTGGTGAGTAAGCTACACGAAGTGTTCCAAAAGAATACTCTATAAATTACGAATATAGGTAAAGTACGACGAAGGAAGTCCTGCTGTTAGAATTATTTGTTTTCGATGTTATACTGTGTCAAATATTTTTTGACGCGTAACGATGCAGCCCTCGTATGTTGCGCAAGCCATGTGAGGGGTGTGAAGGATGTTTTCGAAGTGAATGATGCGCGAGGGTTTCGAATAAGCAGCACTCTCCAAGATTAATGTGCTACTCGTTATTTGATACGTATCGGGAGTGACACATGGCAATATTTTTTGTGGAGTTTTTGGTAGAAAAAGACTAAAACATTGTGATGTATACGCGTAAAAACATTATAGAATAAGAAGCCATCTGTATCAAGAAAACAATCAAATTGGATGGGATCAGAGTTGAATTAATAAATAAAAAATGTAAAATAATGCAAGACAGGCTAATTTTACTTGTATCTTGCTGGTCGAATAACATCGCAAATGTAGCGAAATGGAACATTTATAAAATTCTAAAATAAGTTTTCGACTGCCAATTCGATAACGCGGTCTCAGATAGCGCATGATAACCATGGATGTTAGAAGGTATTTTTGGAAACTAAACAGTGCGAGCTAAAAGGAAAGAAGCCGATTCACTACGATTGGAAGACACTCATATTGTAACTATAATAGAACATATATCGCTTTGATAGCATTTAATTAGAGTAGTACAGGACTGGAATAAATGTAGTTTTGAAGCAGAAATCTAAACAATAAATGTACAGCAAATCCGATACCGATCCGAACTAAAATGTCAAAGACAATAATGATGTACATGAAGGTTATAAAAATAATAAACTACCACTTGATAATACCTGCATTACATACAGAGTTAAAAGGAACAAGCGTTTAAAGGGAGAGTTTCACGTAAAAACGATAAATTTCACGTTTCGTGACACGCCCGCTGCGGACCCTGGTACGGCGGGTTACGTATAGCAGAGTAGAGTTATTATTGGAAAGGGGACGGTTGCCTACTGAAAAGTGGGCAAAATGTAATTGGAAAACCAGGACAAATTCAGAAAGTTTTAAACTAGGGTTGATTAGTGGTCTGTGGACATAAATAATTAACTTATCTTTCGAAGATGTTGTAGAAAGAACGAGAGAAAAAACAAAGGTGGCGCAGGGCTAAAACTTTCACGTCTGAATGTTCTTGAAAATGTATGAAGTTTGTTAACACGCAATTGATAAGAGTAGGCTATGAAAGTTTGTATACAAAACAGGGCTGATCTGGAAGCTTAAAAGGTACTGCATGCGGTTCAGAAATAAAAAGAGCAGTAATACCATTCCCTTGTAAGTGGTGCGTTGTAGCGGTGCGAGTTAGATTGATGTGGACTATTATTAGACAGGGGTATAATGGATGTTGGGGTCTAGCATAGTGGCTCAACTGAATTAGCAATGCGTTCTAGTAGGTACATTCACACTGAGGGTGAAACGCTGATGGGTTTTTATATTCTAAGTATAGAAAATGAAACATTAAATGGAATAACTTGTAAAAGTGGTTTTTCATTTGGACAAACTCAAAGTACTTATACCGATTCAGACCTATTATTTTTTTATAAACTGTCTCACTGCTGGACGCGGGTCTCTTCTCGTCGTGAGAAGGGTAAGGCCATAGTCCACCACTCTGGTGCGGGTTGGACGACTTCACACATCTTCGAGATTTTTTTATGAACCTTCGGACTTGTACGTTTCTCACAATGATCTGGTATTTTTGTTACTTTATCACTTGTAAACTGTCTATTTTAGAGTCGGAAACAACTCCCCTCTTGGTCTTGGTCCTCTTGGTCAACTCTCGAATTGGTCTTTTCCGAAAGCTACTTAATAATATAGATTTGTTTAATGTATAGTATTCTAGAAGCTAAGTCCAAGGTTGAATCAGATTGCAGGGCCATACCAAATGTAATTTTATTGTTTTGTTTGCGCGCTTTGACCAGCTCCAACAAAGGACTTCATAAAACAAACAACATTTTCTTCGTGTCTTGAAATGAAACATAAAACTCATTTACGGGCATATTGCTCTCGGGTGGTCTGCTATAAAAAAATATATAAACAACAACTCTACATCTAAATCCTTTATGCCAGTACATGATAAAAAGAAATCTTCTGAACTGCAAAATTTATATTGAAGGCAGTTAAAATACAAGTAGCATCGGTAAGTAATATACGTGACAAATCTCGAAAAACAGTTTTTTTAATGAAAATGTGTCTAATTCGCCATATTTAATTTACTGTGTCCCCAAGACAACAATAACATTACTTCCAAAAAGTAGTACCTACTTAAAATATTAGTATATTTTTTGGTTCAAATAAGATTTTATTTGTGGAAATATTTCAAAAATGCCATTTTTACCTTCTAATAGAATGTCGGCTAGTGTCATATTATTATAGTTACATCAAATTTTAGTTCAGATTTTCTTCTTCAACTACACATCCCTTCATTTCATTGTTTTTTCTATTAACTTATTCATTTATAGTTACGTTTTGTGGTGTCGACAAATTATTACTAGCTTGCTTCAAGATTGGTGATTTCGAAACCTATCGAGTAGGGTATCAAAATAAAGGAAATCAATAGAGGATTACAAAAACATTTATAAGTTATATGTTTAAATTTAATTAGGAATAATAAATTAGTTTAAAAAGTTTTTTCCTTTAATTATATAATAACTATGTTAATCGCAGTCGGATTTTTAAAACTCTTCTGCTTGTTTTTCATTAACTATAAGAAACGGTTATAAATAAGGTCTATTTATTTATTTTTTAATCAAAGAACTTTGGCCCTTCGTAATAAGAGTAGTTATTCGATCCCAAAGAAGTAGAAACGCGATAAAGCGGTCGAAGCTTAGGAGCCCGTTCAAAAAATCCATAAGCACGAAACTTAATTGCTTAAACAGGAAAGGTTATATATTAAAACATTTAGAGAAAACTAAACTAACTTAAAATTAAATAAAAAGGCCGTCAGATGAGGGATATGTGGCCAGAATGCTGGCAGCATTGCCACGTTGGATGGCAATGCTAAACTTTTGACCAAACTTTTTGAATTTTTTATCTTGTTATTTGTGTGTGTTGTCTGTAGTTTTATTCGTGGTAATATTTAGTGTCTTTTTTCTAATACACAAACTTAACTTTCGAGTCGCATATTAACTTTCATATTAGGGATGGCTCTTGTAGCATAAAAGCGAAAGCAGAGCAAGCAGTATAGGTACCTACAATTGTTTGTTGTCAGCACACCGGAAATTGGTTCCCTTTGTTTGTAGAACAATTGGACGATGCGCAAACTGACGGCGCCTGAACGATGCTAAATGCCTGAAGTGATTCACATTTAACTAGAAATATGGTTTCTCTACTTTAGCTTACCTCATCGTGGATACCTTTGTCAATGAGGTGGTATAGTTCTTATTCTTATTCAAAGTGGAGGCGATAAGTCCTGCACTGACATCCCGCTGTTTATGCATTTCTTCCTACCACCATTCACCGAGCCGTCCAGTTGGGACCCAACTGACCGAGCCGTCCCAACTGGACGGCTCAGTGAAGTATCGGAGCGAGGCTCTGGGCCTCTAGCATAGAAGCTCCAGTGAGATGGGTGAAATTATTGGCATTGATGACGATAAGCATTCAAGGTGTTGCGGCGACATGGATGACATGGATAATAGCGAAGCAGCTTCATACAGCCTAGTGGCAAATCTAGTACCTTCTGTGGCTTTGAAATGCAAACGCATATGCTCCACAGTTTCATTCTCCTGCAAGCAGCCACGGCTTAGCAGACTGTCCGTGGCTCCCAGTTTAAATGGTTAGAACAGTTTTGGCCTAAAGAATTAAGTAATCATAGTTAAGCGATAATATGAAACATCCAAAGACATAAGTACAGATATTTTCTATAAGAAATAGGTTTTGGTGTCATTTCTTATCTTTTTAATCATTGCATTACTTCAACAGGCTTGTAATCCACAAAAAAGCGGATGTATTAGAGTTTCGAATGATTAATCATGATGTGTAGGTAACAAAAATAAAATTATTTATAATAAAAGAAAAATTCAATAAAATCATAATTATTGATTAATGGAAAACATATTCGTCAAAATTAGGCAATCAGTTACGTGTCCCTACACCAATTAGAGTATTACGTCACGCCGCCGTGCAAAACGCCATTGCTTTTTTGATATTTTTATAGAATAACTGCCATATAGTTATATGGTTGTTTCACACGGCGTGACGTCATTCATACACCAGGATAGTGCTGGCCGTTTTGTAGTTAAATAAATAATAAAAGAATAGTTTCATAATGTTACAATACAGAATTCGTCCATACTCCATAATGAATTACTTATAGTTATAATGTCTAATTTTGCAGATGTTTATTTAGGTTCTTGTTTACTGTGCTAACGAGATATTGCTTAACGGGAAACTCCCAAGACTCGAAAGAATTAAATAACTCAGTATACTTACTTTTTCTTTTTTCCCGGAAGAAATTACAAGTTCCTTAATCCGTTAAGTTTCCTTCTTGAAGACGCCTGTTGGCAGAAAGTTTTCTTGTTTATCAAATTACATACAGTCTGAATTTTATCAGTAAATCAGTAATATTTATTGGCCATAAATAACAATAATGTTACAGGCAAGTCACTTGTACAAAAAAAAATCTTACAATTATACTTTAATGAATGAAGCTATATAATTTATTAATAAGTTAACAAATACGAACATACACTACGAACGAACTGTTTATAGTACAAGCTCCGTTTATATGTTTTACATAAATGAATTTATATGTTATACATATATACCACTAGCAACCAGCCCAGACTTCGTACAGGTGCAATTTATTTTCGCGACTTGATTACAAACACAACAAACATGGATAAAAATCTTTAGTATTTTTTTTTTTGTCCCAAGCCGGTCTCATCTTAGCACAATGCCGACTGTACCTAGCCGGCACTGGTCTGCCGTTGGCGTATTTACAAAAAAACTATATAAGTATTCTATCAGTAAAGTGACCATACGTCCCGTTTTAAACGGGACTGTTTCCCCCTTTTCCAAAACCCTTTTTCCAGTTCTCTGTCCCGGTGTCCCCAAGGGAAGCGAATTGTCCTGTTTACAGTTACAGAACGATCAATACTTATATCTTCTAAAACCTATGAAAGACATGGTCTTCTCTTAGTGTATAAGAAATTATATCGAAAAGTGACAAGATTGGAAAAATCTAGTCGTTTCGAACGAAAATCGTTGGCTGGAAGTACTAGACTAACAATTTGAATCATGTAAACTTTAGTATCTGCCTGGAACAAGTATTCTCTAGCAGACATCTAAAAACTTCACTACACTTTAATAATAAAAGCGAATATTATTATTAATAGTCGTTAAAATTTTGAGAATGTCATATTTGACTTAAATTTAAATGGTCACTTTATCAGTTGTCTGGTTATTTAATTGATTTTACTCCTTTGTCGCATGAATGTCCGAAATGCGGAGATGAAGCATCATCTAAAATCTTTTATCCATATCAAATATGGTATAAAGCAGCACATTGCTTCTTGACATGACCGAACGTGTCACAGAAAGTTGCGCCAGCTAAGTTTGAGTCTGCCACCTCGCATGTCGAGCGTCACTTAGCTGTAATATTTACAACCTACCCCCTAACTTAGTGAACTGCATTGCGATCGTATCGGTTAATTACAGTTAACTGAACTATTTACAAAGTTAGTGAATTTTGGGTAATATTTTTACTGACTCATATTATGTTCACATGAAAGGAATATCGAGGACGACTTTGTCTGAATTAGAAAAACATTACAACAAACTGACTGTAGCGATGATAGCCCAGTGGTTAGCGCGGTCGGTTCACACGCCAAAGGGCGTGGTTCAAACCCCAACAATGAGCTTAAGCTGCCGAAGGAAAACATTGTGAGAAAACCATAGCATGGTGGTAGAATAGTGGTATAGTAAAGCACACCTAGCCTGGAATGGAACTGGCTCTCAAGTGAGGCTGCCGGAACTCACCGTTAGATGCTTGGCGGCAGATTAACTTGTACTTAATATGTTTTCAATTCTTGATTGCCTGAAAGAAATCGCTCTTAGCGAAAAGGCCGCTACTTGTGGCACTAGCTCCTAAGATTCTTTTGTTTTCTGTACATTTTTTTTTTCATTTTTGGTTACAATAAAGAGTTTCTATATATCTAATAGAATAAATGGATCAAGTAAGAACCTTAATATTACATTATTGCGAATCCGGTACCTATAAGTTGTTTAAGCATGATCATGGCATAAAAAGTAATCATCTCTATTCGATTCTCAATTCTATTTCTAAATAGATGTTTGTTTTCTTTCACAGGTAAGATACCACTTTCACCACCAAGTTCTTAACATTTACATTTAAACCATCACCACCTTGCATCTGCTTCAATGGAGGTAAGTCCAAATTTATAATCCAGTAACCAAAGATCTTTAAACTAAGGATACGTCTTTCCAAACATTTCTATCCAGTATGTCTACGCTAAAAATATCTATATACTACTACTATCGTTTTATATATATCCCATCGCTCTTAAGTACAAACAACCGCCAAATAACGAAGATGGGATGCCTCTAAGCTTATACAATTCAATAGAGCAATATATTTATGTTCGCCATTAGTTTAATACCAGTACAAATATTTGACTGATAACACCAAAGTTGCAGGTCATTTTTCCATTCATATTTAAATTAACATTAAACATTTCAAAATCATAACACATGTCAATAAAAAAATATAATTATCTACTAGTAATTAAAAAATCTCTAATTTTGTAGTAATCGTTAGTGTTATAAAACAATGTCCCTTGAAACTAAGATTTTCTTAGTTTGCTTCTAAAGCACGGTTGTAGGCCGTGGGCCCCAGAATGTATACCGACATCTTCGACTAGACGAGCCGGCGACGGCGTTACTAGTTGGTCTTTCTTTTTATTACTGCGAAGATCCAAAATTCTGTACACCAGTAAGAATGTTCCATAAACCATGTCCTTATCGTAATACATAAGTCAATGTGAATACCAGATTATGTTCACTGCTTATCTATTTTCGAGACTGTCAAACTCTCAAACCAAAACTTTCTCAGTCTAGAAAGTCTTAATAGCCTACTTACTCGTCTAGATAGTTGTCAAAACTTTGTTGACAGTTGATATTGGTTTACCACGGGTTTATTTGGAGTTATTTGATTGAATATCGTTGTAATACACTTGTAGGTTTGAGTTTGGCTTCCATCAAGTGTTGGATTTGACAGATTGCTTATCGATGAAAACATTTTCGCATGAGTTTTGCGATAACACTTCTCAACGTGAATAACGTCTATAACATTTTTATTTTTTTATAATCTAAAAGTAATGAGACGAACGACACGCTCTCTTTATGGAAAAAGATAAAGCATGCAGTACACAAAACTTTAAATAGCGAAACACTTTGATTTTTGTCCTTTATGTGCGTTTTCGAGTTTTTTTTTTCGTTTTAACTGACGTGATCATGTGTACCGTTGACCAGATACATATGTAGGTCGTTGAGAATTTGATCCTGGATAGTTGTTAACATTTGAATACAGCCTGTACACAACGTTAAACAATGTGATATGGTCTATGATGGAATATAGTAAGAGGGCAAGGACCTTTGCTCACTCTGGATTTAATGACATTTTTGTTTGTGAATATACGTACGTATATTACAATAATGTAGAGTCATAACTTATTACTGAATATTCACTTTTTTTTTGTATAATCTATTTTCTGTCATGCAAAGTATTGTATGAATCTTTTTGCATAATCTTGGCCACCTATCTTGTATGCTAATATCATGTTACACTTTCGCATAATGTCTTACGTGTGTTAACATGTGATGTTAACGCATAATTATGTAAACTAACGTTATTAATTATACATGTATTTTTATTTTTAAATTAAGTTTACGTTGCTTATGCCAAGCAGCACACGCTCGGAAACTTGAATAGAAAACTATATTGCAGTTGAAATTATAAATATTCTTTATGGCACTATTTTTCTTGAACTTGTGTATAATATTTTATATAATGATTTTGATGTGAATAAATTGTGCTACAAACTAAATTGATAACAACACTGTCCAAAAAATGAAAATGTTTCGCGTTTAAAAAATAGTTGATTCTTGCGTCCTATTAGCTCTTGTTTTGGTTCGGACGAAGATGAAATCTGTCAGAATATTTCTATGATGGAACGGAGATATAAAGATTGCGGGAATGAAGCAATGCTTACAGATTACTATTGGGTGTAGGTGTGCTCGAAAACTCACCTGATAAAGGCCAAAAGACAGAAACCTCTTGAAGTAACAAATTGATTCTCTGTATACAATTCAACCATCTAGAAAGATCAATTTTGAATGTAAGTATAATTTAAAAAAAAAAATTGTAGTTAATATAAATTTCCTTTCAAAAAAATGCCATATTACAGAAACTAGAGCTAGTAAATTTCTAGATCGCTAGTTTTCTTTCTTTAACCTTAAATTAGTAAGAATTGACTCATGAAGTGGCAGAAACATATTTTTTTGTTGGGCAGAGTAATTGAATAAATCTTAACAAACATATACATTATGGCCTTACCTATTATGAATTTGCCATCATAAGTTTTTGAAAGAGAATTTGGAACTGACAACAGTAAAAAAACTATATCGTTCACTGCGTCTGTCTGTCTATTCGGGATAAACTTAAAAACTACTGAACGGCTTATCATGCGAGTTTCACCAACAGATAGAGTAATTCATGAGGAAGGTTTAGGTATATAATTTGTCAAAGTTTTGTGAAAATTGGTTGAAATATGATGATAATTGTTGGAAGTATCGGAAAAAGTCAAGCCACTTGGGAGCTTTAATTGAAACGCTGCCTATTCAAATTGAGATATAACAAAACAATGCATGGTGAGATATTCCTCTTTTATATATCTACAAAAAAGTCCGCGGTGGCATATATCTACCTTTCAAGGATAGTTTACTATACCCATTCTTACTACCCATGCGAAGCCGGGGCGGGTCGCTGTTATTTTCATATTGCATATCAACACACTGACAGCTGCCAAATAAACACAACAGTGAAGATAGAAAACAATATTGGGCGACAGCTGCCGCGGACTCTCATTCACTGAACTTGGCACTGACACCTAAAATATCAACTAATAGCAACTGTAAATATTACAACTTTCAACCTAAACTCAAGGCCAGTAAGAGTTGCAATAATATTTGTCGACAGTAAATGTTTCTGGTTTTAAACATATTGGCCACCGGAATATGCAAATAGTCAGTCGTGCCAAATCTTATCTATCCGTGCTTAGTGATAAAATATCTGGACTAGATCCAATATCTTCGAGTTATCTTCCGTTTTAAGTTGATTCCTACAAACAAAGGGAGAGTAGGTATATAAGATATTTCTACAATGAATCATAGTTCTGCCAACAATATTTCGCGTAGAATATTTTGAATTTATTAGGATACTTTTATATGTATTTATTTCTAAAAGATAGTATATTTTAGTGAGAGACAGGCGTCAGAAAAACTTCAATGCCAAGTTTTTTTTGAATGTTAAAGTAATGAGACTAACGAGATGTTCTCCTGATGTTAAGAGATAACGCCTGTCCATGACCATTGCAGCGATACACAGAACTTTGAGAACCAAAACAAAGTTCAGGGACATTACTTCGAGACATTCGATGGTTAGTCTCAACAGCCCTGTAATTTTGCTAGCTGTACCCTTCAAACCGGAACATAGTAATGTTTACACACTACTGCTTGGCGACAGAATATCTGGTACAGCGGTGGTACCTACCTAGACGACCTCCTGCTAAGGAGATCTACCACCAAGTAAAGTCCAATGTTTTCTAAAATGGACTTCCCGTTGAATGCTGTTTTGATCGAGGATATGAATAATAGGAAAGGATTGTATATCAGGTTCGCCGTTACTAAATATTACCGTCAATTTTAATAATTAATTACTTGTCTACCCTGTTAGCTCATTTGTAGTATATCTGCTTCAAGAGCTCTAAAGCGTGGGTTCGATTTCAACCCAGGACAAACATGTATGTGACGTTTAATGTCGTTTTTTAAATGTAAAATTAATAAGACAAACGAAACGCTCTCCTGATGGTAACAGATAACGCCTATCATGCCAAAATTTTATTTCAATTTTATTATTTTTAAAACCGAAAAAAGCTTATGCGCCGATAGATTTATGAAGAAAATAAACAGAGAACAAAGTCTTCAAGGAGAGTAGTAATAAATATTAAAAAAGATGAATCGAATCTTGCACAAATAACACCGGCTGCACAATATACTGATTTCGCTCTCCATCCCTCCCGTCGCAAATACCTTCACTAATAACAACTTCCCAGATCCATTACCGTACATGACATTGGAATAAAGAAAACCAAAAATTAATCATACCGAAATATTGCGAGAAATCGAGAAAAGAGTGCCTCATCCACCCTCATCAATCATCTGAGAGTATAACAATAGGCACATTACCGTATACAGACACTGGCTATTTACTTAAGTATTCTTTGACGTGATTTAACTTCATAGATTTCTGAAGATATGAAGTAAATAGACATAATATTGTACAATCATTCAACTCAAAAAACATTGCAGCGATGATAGCTCCGTGGGTAGCGTGGTCGGTTCGTTTGCCGAAGGGCGTGGCTTCAAACTCCAACAATGAGCTTGACCATTGCATGTTAGTAGAGTGCGTTTTGCTCGTCTCATTATTTACATAAATATTACGACTACATAAAAAAATGTCGTTTTATATTTTTGTTTAAGTTGGGATGGGAACTGGGGCAGTGAACGTAACTGTTAGTACGAATCTAAAACTACACGTGGGTCACAAGCAGCGTTGCCAGATTTTTCGGGATTTTGGAACTTTTTGAGTGAAAAAGCGGGATTCTTTCGTCGAAAGTGGGACATAGTAAAATACGTTTTTAAATATTTATCTTTTTATTTGAGTTCAAATTACGTTTACGCGACAATAGATAGCCATGAAAATAGCCATAGAAAATGTATTTTAATAAAAATATGATATTATAAATCAAATTTACCCTATCGTGACGAACCCCTCTCTCTCCCGCGCGCTTATCTTCATTACGTGCTGGGCGGGCGGCCAGTCCACACTTGTCTGTGCCACTGGCCCGCGCTTCCTCAGCACGCTGCACGCTTGGTCGAGTTATTCCCGAAAAGCGGGACTGAGCCTGTCCCGCGCGGGACATTTAATTTTGATTTAAAAATTGGGACGTCCCGCCAAAATCGGGACGTCTGGCAACGCTGTCACAAGTCCTATACACTATACGGGTGTTTGTCGCTGCATCGCGACGGATGCTACGGATTGTAAGTGCTTATCTTGTCGTAGTTTAAACTTAATATTTAGGCCGGTGCCCATCGGATCGTGATAATTTTGATTGCCTCACGAAGGTCGCGACCTAATATGTAACATGCGACCCGAATGACTTGTCTGAACGGTTTATCTCATCTATTTCGAATAAAACGGGTCAAGTTTATTCACCTCATGCTTTTGAAAATGAGTCGAGATTTAAAATCGAGGTTGCAGATATTTAATTAGGTTAGCTTATGAGTCGTTCTATAACATTGTTAGACTTTGTAATTATAAAAAAAATTATGCTAATCGAGGATAATTTCGACCGTAGATTTTTTTATACATTACTAGCGACCCGCCCCGGCTTCGCACGGGTGCAATGTAGATGCCTTAACCTTGACAAATTATACACCTAAAACTTCCTCATGAATCACTCTAATCTATTGGTGAAACTTGCATGATAATCCGTTCAGTAGTTTTTAAGTTTATCGCGAACAGACAAACAGACGCGGCGGATGTCTTTATTTATAATATGCAGTGATAAGAGGAACGAAGTGCTCTGAATGGTGATAGTAAGAAGTAACACTAGTCTCTTCTCAGACAAATATTTATTAATCTGACAGATAAGTATTAGTGTTCCAAAACAGGCCAGTCTTTTGATAGCGATAAAAATAGTAAATATTTACACATTTCACTCTCTCAACTTTTATATCCTCAAGTGCCAAAACCATACACTCAATAACTCATAAAAAACTGACCTTGTTCATGGACAAATTTGACCTAGACCGTGTCCCCGAAACGTTCTGTAGATTAATAGGTATCACACTACCAAAACAGTAAGAGCATATCTGAGTAACAATGCATTGCGATCATCACTCCGTCTTATAAAATATTTTTATTCTTTTAATATGAAACAATCATATTTTGCACTCTGTGTGCCTTCAATTCGCGAGTGAATCGGTTTCTTTTAGCGTGCCGTATCTTCGGTTAACATCAAGCGAGTTGGCGGTCAAACGCACGCCTTTTTAATGTATTCTATATTATTTAAAGCTGAATTACCACTGATTTAATATAAAAAAATGAATGTTCTTATTTTATGCGCTGCCGTACCGGTCATCTGTTTGAGATTAATCTTGCCTAACTTATTGCTTGCATTTGTGAAATAAATAAAACATCCTATAATGCTTGATTGTTGAATAACTGTCAAAATTTAGGTAATTCCCTTGTCGGTTTTTACAATAAATCCTGCTAACCGCACCCATCACAAGGCGTTTAGTCCTTTTTATTGTAAACTAGCTGCGCCTTGCGGTGTTACCCGATGTTCCCACGTGATTTTTCCGGGATATTTGTTAATAATCCAGGGTATCAGCTACCTACATACCAAATTTCATCAAAATTGGTTCCGCCGTTTGAGCGTGAATAAGTAACAAACACACTTACACAGTCACAAAATTTCGCCTTTATAATGGTAGTGTGATAGTCCCTACTGTTATAATAAAGAAGGAGAGCCACTATAAATAGACTAGTTGTCTTCACCGGGCGTTGCCCAGACGCTCGTTACGTTTCAACGCGTCCAACGTTCGTAATTCAATAACTAACTTTAACTTCAAATTTAACTTTGGAATTCAATCCTATACTCAATATAAAGGTGTGTCTATTACGTTATTAGTTGAAATAATTGTAACATATTTTATTATTAAAACTTGCATTCATGTCCAACACTCAGGCAGTTGTTTATTTTTGTATTGTGAGCGCGACTATGGTATGCGTTGACCGGGTGGGTGTTTCCCGACAGATAAATAAATATCGTAGGACATCATTATATACAGCACCATCTGATCCCAAACTAAGCAAAGCTTTTATGCTGGAAGTTAGATAACTGATAGAATATTTAAATACTTATTTTTTTGTAAATACAAACTAATAAGACGAACGAGACGCTCTCCTGATGTTAAGAGATAACGCCTGTCCATGACCATTGCAGCGATACACAGAACTTTGAGTAGTAAAACAAAGTCCAGGGCATCGCTGCTTTGGTGCACATTACTTTGAGACTTTCAATTCGACTAACCAGTCGCAACAGCCCAAAAATTTCGATAGCTGCTGTACCCTGCGAAACGTAACACAGTAATGTTTACACACTACTGCTTGGCGGCAGAATATCTGGTACTGCGGTGGTACCTACCTAGACGACCTCCTGCTAAGGAGATCTACCACCAAGTAAAACACGATGTTTTTCCATCGCCGGCAGCTCGAGCTCATTGTTGTGTTTGAACCCACGCCCTTCAATGTGTGAACCGTCCGCGCTAACCACTGGGCTATCATCGCAACAAAACACACATACATATCGCGCTGATGACCACAACAGATGCAGTTGACGTAACCGATGATTTCACATGCTCAACATTTGCTAAAATAGGACTATCGTTTCACGTGCAATGAGATTTAAAATAAGTCAGGTCGCGTGTAATAATTTATCCGTTGATAATAGTCGTTGATATCGCCGCTGGACATAAACCTGCTACTGAACGACTTGGATCCTCGCCCGGAATTTGGGTACAATAAAGCCGGAAAAGCGAGTGCAATGTATAATTTGCGTACAGTGAACAGATGTACTACGTATGTATCTATTAGATCAGGGGCTGGCAACCTTTTGAGACTTTTGAAACTTTTGAGGACGAGCCCAAAGTTACAATTTATAGATTCCCAGAAGAGCCACTAAACATTTTTGTTTCATTAGAATTGATACTTATATATATACTTTCTGTTTGTAATTAGGTACAGAACAACACCCAGTCACAGATTATTATTATTGCTCGTCACAAAAATGATTGTCATGAGTGGGACTCGCACCCACGTCCTACAGCTCTTGAAGCAGATACACTACCAAATGAGTTAACAGGACAGTCTACCTTTATGTACGGCTTTAAATACTTTTTTTTTTGGGACTAGGGAGCCGTAACTTTGCATCAAAAGGGCCGCATGCGGCTCGCGAGCCTCAGGTTGCCGGCCTTTGTACTAGTAGACGTGAACGGAACATTTACTTTGTTCAGGTCAACTGCAGAGCAGTGCATCTTACTCAATACTTTATGGAAAATAGATACTCTTTATTGTTTACACCAAAGATTATATGTACAAAATACAATACAATAAATAATACTTAAAAAAAACTGTGTAATAATTGACGGCTTTATTGATAAAAGCGACGTCTTCCAGGACAACCTTACGTTGGGAGAGGTTTATTTTATGATGAATAGGCTTGCGTTTGATCACCATCTCACATGATGTCACGTGAAGATGCTATCTGTGATGAAGCACTTTTGCTTAGAAGATCGGTATCTTCTAAGCAAAAGTGCTTCATCACAGATAGCATCTTCACGTGACATCATGTGAGATGGTGATCAAACGCAAGCCTATTCATCATAAAATATTTTATTCACTCTCGACTTGAAGACACCCAAAATATATCGACCGTAGCAATTAACATTGTCGGATCTAAATTTTTGCTATTTTCATTTTATTGCATTAAATGTCTTAGAATATGTCTAAAAATGCTCCCGAAAATTAAAAATTTCGTAACATACCTTATACAATACTAAAATGATTTTATATTTTTAATATTATGAAAAAGGTTACGAATGACATATAGAAAACAGTCACGTAGATTAGTTGAATGTTTTGCACACACTGTATTGAAGTTTTATGTGCACGGAATTCGTTGTGTGCGTAATTACGGGTAGAGTTTTGCAGCATTCATTCGGACGCTTTTAAAATGAAAAACAAAAAACTAGTCACGTGCGAGTCAGATTTGCGCACTGAGGATTCCGTATCATTATTATTGCAGTTTGGTTGTAAGCGGGTATGCGGTTGTGGACCGCGGGCCTCAGGATTTATACCGACCGTCAACTTGACAAGCCAATACGACGCCGTTACTAGTTGGTCTTTCTTTTTATTATTGCGAATATTTAACATCGTATGGATGTCCATGCGTTGAAATGTATATAAATATGTTCGTATGGGTATCATCATCTTCGTCATCATCCACAGCCTGCTTTATCCCACTGCTGGGTATAGGCCTCTCTCTTGTTATACTATCTGCCTCGGTCCTGTGCCAATCTGGTTCAGGTTCGACCCGCGACGGTGACAATATCGTCGACCTATCTTGCGCCTGGACGACCAACGCTCCGTATGGGTATACCACACGGCAATCTTCACTTCACAATAAAAAGACGTAACTCACTTCTGCAAAACAAAGGTACTGTTACGATCAGCTCCCGATCCCACAACTCCAACCCGTATGTGAATTTACTGTGGACGGTAGCGGAGGCAGCAGGATGCGGGCGGCGGCATTAGCGCCACTCTCCTAAATCAGCGTGCTTCATCTTCGACCACATCGAACCCTTACCTACATCTCATGAAACAAATGAGCTAAAGGGGTAGTCAAAGGATACAGTCACTAAAGGTATTAAAGTCTGTCGGACTGACATACTGAATCGTGATAAGATTCCTTTTGGACGCTCCTGGAGTACGGTATCCTAAAAAGTTTCCGAATAAAACTCACGAAACTTTTTTTTTGTTATTCGACCTTCATTTTTCTTTTCACCCCTAATTAACGGTCACTGGATGTTTTCTTTCACACAGAATTTAATTATGTAATCAGAAATGTTGGTTCTAATTATTTTATTCAAATTACACTCGCCTTAAAAGTGCGGCCGAAATATAAATAATAATGTTAAAACATTCACCTTAATTAATTATACACCAGACGTATTCCACATGTTAATGTTATGCGTAATATCTGGTTTATTTTTAAAACTACGCGATTTATTTTAAACCTGGTTGGTTTGTAACAAGTGTTGTACGTTGATATGGCTTATATTTTATGCATAAGATAGATAGATAGAAACTCTTTATTGTGCACACTGAAAAAGAAAAAGAGTACAGAAAACAAAAGAATCTTATGAGCTAGTGCCACAAGTGGCAGCCTTATCGCTAAGAGCGATCTCTTCCAGGCAACCAATAATGGAAAAACTATATAAAAAAAAGAGCATAAGGTGTATTTTGAGAGGATTACTTTTTTATTATGGAAACTGACATGGTCTTGACACATTTTTTGTTTTATTTATGCGGGATTCACATCACATCATCAGCCATAGGATGTCCACTGCTGGACATAGGCCTCCTCCTGGGGGGTTGGGCCAATACTCGCCACGCTTGGCAGTCGGGTTGGCGAGCGCAGTTAGGTGTGATTGTTCAAGGAAGACGCTGCTGCCCATATTCCGGATTACATCTCTTAGCCGACTCTTACGGCAACCGTGGGGTACAATTCTTACCACAGCAAATTAATTAAATTTAATAAGATTTCAGCAGATTAAATATGCGGGATTACTCACGTTTAATTTTATCGGAACCTCCGACTATAGTTTCGGCCACATCCGGTGGCCTTCATCATGGAGACAAAGCTGAGACAAAGCGCGCGCGGCCTCGTCTTGCTTCGCACGACTAAGCTTAACATTTAAAATCATGAGGTGTTTGCGAGAACAAAGCTTTAGTTTTTTACATAGCTGAAACATAAAAGAAAGAATGAAAGTCAAAATTCTTTGGAAGGTACGTAATTAAATTAACCACAACTAGGAATGAAACGTGCGTGACTCTTTTTATCGTTCCAACTAAAAATAAACGAATTAGACCGTGATTTGTTACACGTGGCATCGTTTAAAAAAAATCGTATAAATTGGCGTGTGTCGTCTATTACTATTTTTACAAGCTTTTATTTAAATTGCAATGTATGTATGTATACATATAATCATATTGACATATTTTATATTTGACATATTAGTATATTGACTTTTTAATTATATTGTCATATGTTATGATTTTAATATTTTTAAATATGAATAGAGAAACGTCCTTTGTATTTGTCCTTGTCAAATCTTGCAAGTTGGTGTACCTACTTATGTATCTTCGGTGACAATATAATGATATGGTACCTTGAGCTGGTCTGATAATGGAGACGGAAGATGGCCATAGAAACTTCTGAACTAAACTAGATAAACCTATCTAGTTTGGGCTCGATTGGATCGTCTTTACGCTTAGACGTTATCCAGGGTCTGATAATGACGCTAGAAGGTGGCCACGGCATCTCTGTGATAAAAAAACATAACCCCACAGGGTTTGGACTCGATTAATTAGTCTTGAGGAGCAATCTCTAAAATAATTATCAACTAAAATTTTTTTTTTTTTATGATACAGTTTAAGAACAGACGGAAGATGTTGTAACACTATTAAAATTAAATACACCTTCACAATTGACTTTTAAATCAATATATTTCAAAATTTTTGGCTAAAATTAAAATACCGAGAATCAAGCTAGGGATATATAAACAGTATAACTAAAATATAGTGTAGCCTGTATGGGACGGCACTCTATGACAACGCACATTATACAAACGATCCGATATCATACAGGGTAAAATTCATCACCATGACAAATGGAAAGGTTCTATTTAGGCCCGTATTCATTTCATAATGGAATATTGATACGGAATATCATTTGTGATGGATGTCGTGTCGATGTAAGCAGTTAAATATGTGTAAGAATAATGAATACGATTTCAACTAACGCGATTGGTAGAAAGGTTTGGGATGTGAGTATGTTTCGAGTATATGTTAATAACAAAGTTTATAAACGACATGCTTATGTTGTATTTATAGTTTACTAGCTGCGCCCTGCGGTTTTACCCGCGTAGTGATGAATGATGATGATGATGATGAAAAGTATCCTATATTTTATCCAAGGCCTAAAGTGTCTACATGCAAAATTTCATCCAGATCCGTTCAGCCGTTCTAACGTGATTGAGTAACAAACATCCATCCATCCATCCATCCAAACTTTCACATTTATAATATTAGTGGGATTAGCGACCCGCCTCGGTTTCGCACGGGTAGTAAGAATGAGTATTATTAAGCTATCCTTAAAAGAAATATGTCACCGCGGACTTTTTTGCAGATCTATAAGAGAGGAATATCCCACCATGCATTGTTTTGTTATATCTTAAAGGGATTAGGCAGCGTATTCGATGAAAGGTGGCTTGACTTTTACAGATACTTCTAACAATTATTCTTTATATATCAACCAATTTACACAAAACCTTGAGAAATTATATACCTAAACCTTCCTTATGAATCACTCTATCTATTGGTGAAACTCCCATGATAATCCGCGAACAGACAGACAGACGCGGCGGACGACTTTGTTTTATAATATGTAGTGATTATAAACAAAATTAGGGCCCGTGATCTGTTATATAGATGTTACTATAAAGTAAAAGATTTTCAGGAACAGAATGAAAGCTGTCATGAATGTTCATGATGCTCAAGACAGGTAAAAAGTGTTTGCAAAAACTTGAGAGCCAGCCTTATTCCAGGTTAAGTGTGCTTTACCATCTTCGACCACACCGTCACTAAACATCAGGTGAACTGTGGTCAAACACCTAGCTTGTCAACCATAAAAAAAAAACTTTTGATATAAATAAATAAATAAAATAAATATTGTAGGACACATTACGCACAGCGCCATCTGACCCCAAACTAAGCAGAGCTTGTGTGATGGAAGTCAGATAACTGATAGCATACATAAATACTTTTTTTTGTAAATACATACTTATAATACATACAGAACAAACATTTTGTTTATACCATAAAACGTTTGTCCTTGGCGGGAATCGAACCCACGCCCTACAGCTCAGGCAGACATACTCCCAATGAGCCAACAGGGCTGTCAATGAGCGTTATTTTAATTTTCTTTCTTTCTTTACAAATAGTTACTAACCGCAACGCAATAGGTATATGTATAACCACGTGTGTACTATCCGGAAGCCTACATTAAACCTATTATAGGTAGTGTAGCGTAATTAACGAGGTAGTATACAACGTATTCTGAGTCATCGATCGTACTCGTCTAGAATGAGTCTGAAGCTAACGTGACCATAACGGTTGGCGATTGCCGATCAATTGCCATAATAGCCATATGGCCGATGGGGCTGCAAACACCTGGAGTAGAGACTACGGACTGGCAAGCGCAGCGTGAGACGTCCACTCACAAGGTGGACAGACGACTCAATAAAGATCGCAGGAACGCGCTGGATGCGAGCCGCTCCCAACCGGTCTTTATGGAAGGCACTCCCCCATCGCCTTCCATAAAGACCGGTTGGAAGACTATGTCCAGCAGTGGATGTCCTATGGCTAAGATGATGATGATAGGCACATAGTACGTATTCTAAACCTTAGAGTATGTACTTAGTGCCTATAGACTCCCCTAGTCGCTGAGGGATCGTATCTGGGGCGAAATAATACGCCCGAGAACCGAAGTCACCGATATAGCTCAGCGTATTAGCAAGCTTAAGTGGCAGTGGGCCCGTCATGTCTGTCGTAGAATCGATAACTGTTGGGGGTAGACGTATTCTTAAGTAGATACCTCATATCGGCAAACGTAGCGTAGGACGGCTTGGGACGCGGTGGATGGATATACCACTGGCAGTAACTGGAAACGATAAGCCGAACACCGGGTTAATTGGCGTCCATTTGGAGAGGCCAAATACAAATATTTTATTTATAACACCAAAGTTACAAGTCATTTTTCCATTTATAGGTATTCATAAATAACATTAAATCATATCACATGTCAATAAAATTAAATTTTATAAAAAAATTATAATGACTTACAAGCTCACCGGCTCATTGGTAGTATGTCTGCCTGAGCTATAGGGCGTGGGTTCGATTCCCGCCAAGGACAAACATGTAATGCTATAAACAAATGTTTGTTCAGATGGATTTGGGGTCAGATGGCGCTGTGTGTAACGTGTCCTATGATATTAAATAGCATACGAGTTGAAGAATCAGAGGCCAGATGTCGTTATTCTTATATATCTTTTGATTTATCTCAAAGGGATTATTAGGCAGCGTTTTCGATGAATGCTCCCAGGTGACTAGACTTTTTCCGACACTTCTGACAATTATCATCATATTTAAAAAAATACAGAAAACCTTGACAAGTTATATACCTATACCTTATGAATTACTCTATCTATTGGTGAACGCATAATAATCCGTTCAGTGGTTTTTAAGTTTATAGCGAACAGATAGACAGACAGACGCGGCGGACGACTTTGTTTTATAATATTTAATGATAACTCGTGATGATGACAGCAATGTATGTTACCTGTAGTCCATATTTTCATTTGGCTCTGATTTACTTGCCTGGCATGATGCGTCACCGTCAGGCGTCGCGCCGTCTACAATTCGTCTGGAGGCCCCCGCGACCTCCGTCAGTAATTACCGGTGTACGGTCGAGGTAATTAATGAGAATTCCACGTCGTAAAATTTAAATTAGGTAACACGTGATTGCCTAATTAATTATATTCAGTGTTATTGAAATTACTTACATTGAAAGCTGATTAAATTTTAATTGTAACGAATTACCTATTCATTTGATTATATAATTTAAAAATTGACAAATCGATTGAAAACATACGTAGATAAAGTAGTTTTGTACAATGTTACTTTCGCACAGAGTCACTTTCCAAAACCAAATTATCGCTCAATATCATTCACGCCAATGATACTTAATATTAAATTTAATTAAAGTTTAAAAAAATGTCGAATTTTTTCTATATCTTATACTAGCGACCCGCCCCGGCTTCACACGCAATGTAGATACTAATGTGCATATGCATGTATTATACATATAAACCTTCCTCTTGATTCACTCTGTCTATTGATGGAAACTGCACTAAAATCCGTTACGTAGTCTAAGCGTACAGACGATGGGGAGCGACTTTGTTTCATACTATGTAGAGATAGACAAATAGATCTTAAATCTAAGGACTTGGATAAGTGTTAACAATTATACATATAAACATTAACCATTACAGAACTATCTTTCTTACCTCTGGGCCAGTGGGGTACTTTAAGGATTTTTCCTTGGCAAAAAAGGTTCATGCTTTTTTTTAAATATGTGAATGAATGTAATGAGACGTACAATAAGCTCTATTGATGGTAAGAGATAAAGCATGCCCATTACCATCGCAGCAATACAAAGAACTTTAAGTAGCAAAACAAAGTCCATTACTTTGAGGCTTTGATGGTTAGTCCCAGCCCAGTAATATCGCTAGTTTGCCCTTCAAACAGGAACACAGTCATGTTAGCACACTATATTTATGGTGTTGTATTAATTTTTATTATCTTTGTTATTCACTATTAGAAATCCTGACATTTTAATTCCACCCTTTTAATCCCAGTGAAGTTGAAGCTTCGGAGTTGGGAGACCTTCTGACATCCAATCTGGAGGTCTTGGGTTCGAAACCCCACGGCACGCACCTGTCTTTTCTAGGTTATGTGCGTATTGCCGATAAATTCAAACGGTGAAGGAAAACATCGTGAGGGACCTACATGTTTGAGTCTTAAAAAAGACAGGGCTGATTCGGAATCCCAGTGGTTGATATAGTATTGACTTTTACTCGTTATGCCGTTTGCTACGGTCTGATGAGTAGTAAGATAAATTCAGAAGGGATCATAAAGTAGATGATACGCGTTTGAGGTTTCAGTCACAGTCATAACTCAGCTGGATTGGAGTTCGGGGAGCGTTTTCTCAAAGATTTATATTCCCCTATACGAGTCATAAAGTTTGGAAACTCGAGAAACAATTGAAACTTTTTATTTGGTTATGTTACCAATAATTCTGAATCCCAGGATCAGCCCTGTTTTTTTAAACTGCCCCACTGCTGTGCGAAGCCATATTTTACTTGGTGATAGATAGGGATTGCAATACCGGAAGAATTTTTCAATACCGGTATTTCGGTATTGTACCTAAACTATACCGGGATCCCGGTATTATGATAACAATTAAAATGTGTTTTAATTAACAAACAATAACAAATGGCACAATATGCACCGAATGTAAATTTTCATAATAAAACAATAACAAATGGCGCAATACACATTCATTTGTAGAGACTTGAATGAACAAAAAAGGTGAAAAATTATGGTGAATAATTATGAAAATAATGGTGAATCTCAAATACCGAAATTTCGGTATAGTGTACTAATACCGATATTGTAATACCGGAGAAAAATCGGTCCGGTATCCCGGTTTTCGGGATCCCGGTATTTAATCCCTACTGGTAGATCTCCTTACCAGAGGGACGTCTAGATAGGTGCCACCGCAGTACCAGGTATTCTGCCACCAAGCAGTATATAACATTTCTGTGTTCCGGTTTGAAGGGTACTGCAGCTAGCGAAATAACAGGGCTGTTAAGACTAACCATCGAAAGTCTCAAAGTAAAGTGCGCCAAAGTAGCGATGCCCTGGACTTTGTTTTGTTACTATAGGTAATGTGTATCGCTGCAATGGTCATGGATAGACGTTATCTTTTACCATCAGAAGAGCGTTTCGTTTGTCTCATTAGTTTTACATGAAAAAAGTAATTTACCCCGCTGGCCAAGTGCAGGTTGGTATACTTCACACATCATCTAGAAATTCTAGAACATTAAAAGCTCTCAGAAGTGCCGGTTTCCTGTTGTTTTGCCTTTACTGTATGAAGCAAGAGGCAAAACGGAAAAAAAAATTAATAAAATTGATGCGTGCCTAGGATATGTTCCCAGGACCTCCAGATTGGCAGTCAGACAGTCTCCCAGCTGCCGTAGCTTATCCTATAATAATATATATTTATTTATTCTCAAACAACATTGAAACTTAAAGAACTAAAACTCAAACTAAAGTAAAGGAACACCAAATCACTTTTTTTTTTTTTTTTTTTTTTCAATAAATTTAAGACAGTCTAAGAACAAGACAGAGTAAGATAGTGTAAGAACAAGACAGAGTAAGATAGTGTAAGTGTCTTCAACTGAAGACAATGTAAAAAAAATCTAGTCTTTGTATCGTATTGCATATCACATAAACGTTGTTAAAACCAAAGTGGATATCCAGTTTTCCGTCCTTGGAAAATTGTCTGTCATTGGAAAACTAATCAGCAACCGTGAATCGAGACAACTACTTCCTGTCGCTCCTCGAGTTGATTACTGCCGTCAAGCCTCGGAACAAACGAGGCTCGACACCACCGGATTACGTCGCGGCGACAGCTGCTTCCCGTTGATTGACAATAACATCTTTGTACGACAACGCAACGAAATTACTGGGAAATAAGCTAGTGTCATATAGTCTAATAAGTCTAGTGTCAAATAGTTAGCTGTGGTGGCGCCGGCGTAAGAATAGTACTCCACCCTCTCTACCAGTGGATCCCGTAAGAGTCAGCTAAGGGATGAAATATGGAAGATGGGCCGCAGCGTCTTTCTTGAACAATCAGTGTCCAGCAGTGGACTTCCTATGGGTGATGATGATGATGTGTAGCTAGTGTCAAGTGATGATTATCAGCATTGACAAATTTTAGCTGCAGTATTAGATGACGTGATTCGAATAGTTTGGTCAGCTCTACAACAGTTCTTTTGCAGCGATGACAGCTCAGTGGTTAGCGCGGTCGCTTCACACGCCGAAGGGCGTGGGTTCAAATCCTAACAATGAGCTCCTCAAGCTTCCTTCTGGCAGCCTCACTCGAGAGCCAGTTTCATTCCAGGCTAGGTGTATTTACCATCTTCGACCACACTGTCACTTAACACCACGTGAGCTATGGTCAAGCACCAAGCCTGGCAACTATAAAAAAAGATACAGTACGACCCATGAATGAAACTCATCGCCGATTTCTTTGATTTCTTTGTTTCCTATGAACTAGGCGTTTGTAAGGCTAGAGTGACTAGATTTCTTCTAGATCAACTTGCTCCATGTCGACCGTATTATTGCTCTCAACTAGCCTGATGGTAAGCGATGATATGGTCGAAGATGCAGCACGCAGACTTAAATGATACCTATTTAATCTGGCCTTGAAAAGATCTAGATTAGATATAATCTAGGAATCTCGGAAACGAGGAAGCCGGCAGCTTGTTCCATTCGTTGGCCGTACGGATGAGAAACGATGGATGGATGGATTATGTAGATGAAATATGAATTTTGAAAGATGACGCAGTAAAATTGAATCGTTAAAAACTTTTTTTATTATAACGAACGTCACCTGTCATATACACAGTACAATCACGCAATCTGTTTGAGGCTTTTTCACATATTAATTAGTTTGAAGATTATTTTCTACGTACTTAGACTGAGTTGTTTACTTGCTAGTTTTCAGAGAATTGCTGTCGATTCCTGTGATTGACATAGGCCACATTTTCGTCGTTATTTTTAGTACTTCTTTGAAGCAAAACGACTTAAAATATTCTTGCTTGAATAAATAAAATACGTCCATTACTATCAAACCTAAATGCGAAAAAAGATGTAGACGTAAGTAGTTAGGATCTAAATTTATATTAATGGACATTATACATATACACATGTATATGACACATATATTTTATGTATATGTTTCGAAGTTAGACGTAGTAAATGTATTTTTTTTTAATACTTGCATACTTAAGTACCTAGGCATTAAGACTAAAATTTACTTTGATTATCTATTTTGCAAGGCTACATTTTATTTTTTTGAAATATTTATTACACACAGTAGTAGTGCCCAAACTAAGCAAATTTTGTACTATGGGATTCAAATAAGTAATAAAATACATATATATATATATATACTTTTTTGTAAATATATACAGAACTCCCAAGCACAGAACAAACATTCGTATATACCACAAAATAATTGTCCTGAGTGAAAATCAAACCCAGATCTTAAAGCAGATGTACTACCAATGAGGTAACAGGGCTCTCATTTCATTAAAATGAATTATGAATTGAAATTATTTCGAATGCAATTTACGTTACGCCTATCCCAATTATGTTTTGCAGTCCTAAACATGACATAGCAACGCGTAAACACAGCTAAGGAAGGAAATAAAAAATATATAACAGAATCGATTAAAAAGACAATGACATCGTGTGAAACGGCAACAATCGATCGTAATTGCTTTACGCGAACCATCCGCCAACAACCGCTTGCTGAGTTTTGCTTGTTATTGTGCTATATCGACTGTTTAATCGATACGCGGAACGATATATCGACAATCGAGATTATGCAACTCGAGTTCATCAATCAAGCAAATCGATTGTCGTTTTTATTTATTTTTATTATTTTATTCTTTGGCAGTATAAATTGCATGTATTTTTTTAAATTAAAGCTAACTAAAATCAAAAATCACCGTTAGGTGATTGGCGACAGATTTTTAACTAGCCAGCCGAGTACCAGAAAGTACCCTAACAACACGCTATGGTTTCTTTAAGATGTTAATAAGATGTTCTTAATAAACTAGGCTTTTTTATTTATGTAAAAGTAATGAGTCAAACGCGACGCTCTCCTGGTGATAAGAGATAACGTCTGTCCATGAACATTGCAGCGATACACAGAATTTTGTGTACATAGCAAAAGTACAGGGCATCGCTGCTTTGGCACTCATTACTTTGAGACTTGAGCACATAGTAAACTCAGTTTGGGAGTAAAGGACCAAGACAAAGAATGGTTTATATAGTAAAAGCCCACTATCGCGCCATTCCTTCCCACGCCTGGCTCTCGTAATGGGGGCCAAAGCACGTATCGCACTGTATTTTACTTTCAAGCTCTATCCCTCGCTTTAATATGATCCACCCACGCACTCTTTCCGTGCAAACCTAAATTTTCATGATAGTCTCGTAAAACAAGAGTATTTCATTGTTTTTCCTTATTACATTGACAAGAAAGGTTTTCATCTATCTCACAATATCATTAGTAACTATACGTATATGGATCTGCAAGCCATTAACTTTTTTTAACGTTTGATATACTGGGTGTTTGACCATAGCTCACCTGATGTTAAGTGACGGTGTGGTCGAAGATGTTAAAAAACACGGACAAGTGCGAGTCAGACTCGCCCACCAAGGGTTCCGTACAAACTAGTAGGTATGATGAATTCCTAATAGCATTCCTTGCATATAGACCCTGTTTTTTTGTGACTATATTAAAAAATTTACAGTATTCGTATTTTTTTTCTTTATCTGTACTATAAGGCAATGCTTTTTGCCAAATATCATAGTTCTAGGTCAACGGGAAGTACCCTATAGGTTTTGATTCCCTCGAATGTCGAAATATGCGCTTTTTGCAACATAAACGGTTGTAAATTTTTTACGATAACTGAGAAGTTTGATTCTTTCACAGCTGTAAAGGACTGCGTATATAGTTTAATTAACCGACTTCAAAAAAGGAGGAGGATCTCAATTCGTCTGTAAGGTTTTTTTTTGTATATATGTTACACGATCATTCTGCCAGTTATGAAAATATTTTGATGATTCTACTTCAGAGGTGGTCCCATATAAGTTTTATAGAAATCGATCGAGTAGTTTTAAAAATCAACAAAAATCTAAAAATTGTATACGTCGATGATATTTTCGTTTACTCTGAAACCTTTCTGTTTTATTGGAGCAGTGCGTTTAATTGGCCATAAGAATCATGGAGTAGGTTAAAAAAAATGTGTTTTATTGCAACTTGATACCTCCACGCGTTTCATAGATAGAAAGTCTTGACAGACGGACAACAAAGTGACACTATAAGGGTTCCGTTTTTTAGTACGGAACCCTAAAAAATTGTTATTTATGTCGTTCGGCATTTTAAATTGGTTGGTTTGTCGTGTGAACATGAGGGCTACACAGCCCAGTTTGTTACACTAGTTTGTTTAAAACTAAAAACAATAAGGCATGTAAAATGAACAACGTGGTGCATAAAACCCCAAAACCGCACACAGCTTCCCATACCTAAACTGCTAAACCTAGCTCTAGAAAATCGATCTAAGACAAGCCGAGATTTATATTGGACCTGCGCCAAATACCTAATGCGAGTATAACATTTTCGCTTGTGTCCTATGTCATCTAGAATTCTGTATCTGACGGGACGGACACGACGTATGATTAGTGAAAGGAAATATTGTTCAGTGTGTGACATGAATCATATCAAACACGTTTCTGTTTTATTTTATACTAGCTGCGCCCCGCGGTGTTACCCTCTGTTCCCACGTGGACACTACATTTATCGGGACAAAAACTAATCATTAAACTACGCAATGGATTTTAATGAGATTTCTTTAATAGACAGAGTGATGTAAGAGGAAGGTTTATATGTATACACCACATTAATATCTTACAGTTGCCGTGGTGGTGCCGGCGTAAGAATAGTACCCCACACTTTCTACCCGTGGTTGCCGTAAGAGTCGGCTAAGGGGTGTAATACGGAAGATGGGCAGCAGCGTCTTCCTTGAACAATCACACCTAACTGCGCTCGCCAATCCGCCTGCCAAGCGTGGCGAGTATTGAGGGGTTTTGCCAATACCCCATATTTTGTCCACTGCTGGACATAGGTAGTAAGATCATAAATAGTACAACTTTGTACTGACATGTAGATTCAACAATGGTATTTGGTTGTTGATCTCTTTAGCAGAAGGTCATCTTGGTTGGTGTCACAGCTGTATGAGATATTCTGCCGCCAAGTAATAGTGTGTAAACATTACCGTGTTCCGGTTTGAAGGTTACAGCAGTTAGTGAAATAACGTGTCTATTGACTGCCCTGAACTAATTAAAAAAATCCAGCTTAAAAAGATTTCATGAAAAAAAAAAAAAAAGTCATTTATTCAGTTTAGGCCCTGGTAAGGCACTTATGAACGTTAAGTTACATTTTTGAATCTACCACCGGCTCGTAATTACACTTCAACTGAGAAGACTCCGGCAAGAAACTCAGCAAGGCATTTTTTGAGTTCACAGTTATACTCGTAGATATTAATACATTATGTTTACTACAATTGTCACTTAGCCAGGGGGACGCAAGTGCAGAGAGAAGCTACTACAACCATATATTCCTGTCTTCCACGTAATGAGCCACCTTATAGGCTTTGTCAATTAACCTCTGCTTTAACTACGTATACTTGCATTTCGACAAAGGATTATCATCAAATAAAATTAATTTAATGCTATTTAGAAAGACACGTCGACCTCTCCCGACGAGAACCCGAGCAAGAAGCTTCAAAAAGACAGTTGAACTAGTAAAAAACAAATGAATTTAAAAAAATGTTTGTTTCGCTTATAAGGCGATAGAGGTCGCCACATGTACAATAAAAAAATCCCATAACGTAGTCGCTACTAAAATTCTAATCATCTATGGCTATGAAAAATACCAATTACAATAGAATTAAAACTCTTATGCGCTTTCAAAAATAAGGAAGTAAAGCGCCTATAAGTATTTTATAACCACGTTTCTCCGGCCCTCGGTCCAATAAAATGCACATAAAACGACTTCGCCGGCCATTGTTTCCACGGAGAGCTGCCCAGTCGATCCGCCATGAAGTATTCAGGTTTATACCCCCATTAATCTGGCCTTTGGCTTTCGACACTTTCAAAGTTCGCTCACTCCATCCGTTTATATGAGGATATTATTATGGAAATGGATCACGATTTCGAAACTATTCACGATGATGTGAGTTTGAAGTATTGATCATACATACATAATGGATAATGGATGAGAATATTATATATATGTACTTACTAGCTGCGCCCCGCGGTTTTACCAGTGTGGTGATGGATGATGATAATAATGATGATGAAAAGTATCCTATGCTTTATTCCAGGGCCTAAATGGATAATATGTATTAACATACATATCATCCAGATCCGTTCGGCCGTTCTGGCGTGATTGAGTATCAAACACCCATCCATCCAAACTTTCACATTTATGATATTAGTGGGATAATGTACTAGTTGATCCGGCGTACTTCGTATCGCCTAACAGTCAACAAACATACCGACAGCAGCGCCACCTACCGGGTACAGTTGTGTTTGCAACCATCCAGGAACTCGTTGAAATGTACACACAAAATTTCATTCAAATCGGTCCAGTCGTTTAGGAGGATTAGTGACAAACACACGTACAGAGGATTTATATATATTAAGAAGATACAGAACATCCAGAAACAAAGCCAATATCTATGTTCGTCACATAAATGTTAATCCTGAGTGGAACCAACGCCCTCGCATATATCGAAGCAAAAACACTATTTAATGACCCAACGGGGCAGGGCTATGCATATGCATAGTAATAAGTATATTTTCGATTTTTACTTTTATTATGACACTAGCTACGCCCTGCGGTGTTACCCGCTGTTGCCACATGAACACATTTTTTCGTATTAAAAAGTAGCCCACGTGTTAATCAAGGGTGTCATCTCCATACCAAACTTCATCAAAATTGGTCCAGCCGTTTGAGCGTGAAAAAGTAACAAACACACCCATAAACTTTCGCCATTATAATATTAGTGTTATCATCATCAGCCATAGGACGTCCACTGCTGGACATGGGCCTCCTCCTGGGGGGGTTTTTGCCAATACTCGCCACGCTTGGCAGGCGGGTTGGCGAGCACAGTTAGGTGTGATTGTTCAAGGAGGACGCTACAGCCCGTCTTCCGGATTACATCCCTTAGCCGACTCTTACGGCAACCACGGGTAGAGAGTATGGGGTACAATTCTTACGCCGGTACCACCACGGCACAATATTAGTGTGACTAAGTTTTATACCAATCTATTCAACTGTCACGAAATTGAGTGGCAACTAACATACTATATTTACTCTTGTCGAATGTTCACACAGTTTGATCGTAAAACATTTTGATTAGACCTAACAAATCCTAATAAAATGTCGACGGAAAAACTCGCGCAATACATGAAATTGCCATCGTAAAGTTTTTCAATAGATTACCAAACTTTGCCCGCTAAAAAGTTGAATTACGTCCTAATTTTGGAAATGTAATTGCGTCGCTTAATTAAATCTGAGTTGAGCGCTTCCGGGCGGTCGCTTCGAGAAAACTTTGCTGAAATATTGCGCGAAATGGAAACTTGGGTACGAAAGGGTTGGTAGGAATTTTAAAATTTAAATTCCGCTACATAAGCGAGCGATGTCGCTAGGATAAACCCGGGTGAATCGGTGAATATGTTTAACACACGGTTGAATCTATTCAGGGGCTCTGCGACGTGTTGTGGCTTTAGTGAACGTGGCGGTGAAAAGCATTGTAATAGAGGGAAAGGTTGTATAACCAAATTGCGGGTAAGGCTGTGTTATACAATTAAATGAATTTTACACGCGTTTTTACCAAGCATCTTAACTGCGTGGGCGTCCTGACGATCGTATCACTGATGATTTCAATTGAGCGTTACTAACATACATATATACAACATACCAATAAAATCAACACACACTTTTCTCCACTTTTGTTTGTTAAAACACGTTGCACAGGAATTAGACTGTCAAACAATTCAGAGAACTCTACTAGAGTTCTCTGAATTGTAATTGTTGTTCTCTACTCTTAAGTATAAATGACATTTATTCGGGTATTGATATGTAATTATGTATGTTTTATACATATATGTGTATAATGTATTTCGTCTGCATTGCCTGGAACAAATCGCTATTAGCAATACGGCCATCAGTTGTTCGGCCTATGTTAAGTTTTTTATGATTTATATTTGTTTGTAATTGGTATGAACAATAAAGAGTTATTTTATATTTTTAACCCCCGACGCAAAAATATGTACGAACGGATGAACAGATTTTTTTTTGTTTGAAATATATTTATATTTATATATTATAAAACAAAGGCGTCCACCGCGCCTGTCTGTCTGTCTGTTCGCGATAAACTTAAAAAATACTGAACGGATTATTTATCATGCGAGTTTCACCAATAGATAGTGATTCATTAGGTATATAATTTGTCAAGGTTTTGTGTAGTATCTACATTGCATCCGTGCGAAGCCGGGGCGGGTCGCTAGTAATCTATATTCAAATGTAAATATCCTTTTATCTAAGAAAACCTTAATCGATTACGTGACCGAAGCGTTGTTAAAACGCTAAACCGTTTTAAAATGGAAATAGGTTTCTTTTACAACAACGATACGATCTTTAAGATCAAGAGAGTAAATTGTTCGCTTGTACTTTACTTTCATGGTTAATTGAAGCAATTTTGTGTCAATGAATGCTAACAACTTTTACAAAATTCATCCATAACTTCTTATGGTTTTGCAATATTTCTCGTGAAAGATTTTTAATATTAAAGTAAGGGAACGAACGAGACGCTCTTCTGATAGAGAGAGATAAGGCATGTCCATGACCATTGTAGCGAAACACAGAACTTTGAGTAGCAAAACAAAGTCCAGGGCATCGCTGCTTGGGCGCTCATTACTTTGAGACTTTCGATGGTTAGTCTCAACAGCCCCGTAATTAGGGCTGTTAAAACTAACCATCTAATATCTCAAAGTATTGAGCGCCAAAGCAGCGATGCCCTGGACTTTGTTTTGTTACTCAAAGTTCTATATATCGCTGCAATGGTAAGGAACAGGCATTATCTCTCACCATCAGGAGAGCGCCTCGTACGTGTTATTACACTTACATAAAAAAACAGTATGTTTAAATTTATTTATATTGAAGCAATAAATGAGAAGGACATAAATTCAGTGGCGGTACCAATCTTGTAGGACTCTCATGCGCTTCACCTTCTTCTGGAGCTGCAGCATGGCATACAATAGAGCTTCGGCAGTTGGGGGGCACCCAGGGACGTAAATATCCACCTGAAAAATTGAAGAATACACCAGAGGTCGCTAGTCCAGAGGTTGCACCTTTTAATAAGGTTTATTTTCTTGTTCTTCTCTATCACTACATAATTATTATAAAACAAAGTGGTCCGACACGTCTGTCTGCCTGCATTAGCAAGGATTTAGGATTAGCAAGCAAGTTTTATCAATAGATAGAGCGATTCATGAGGAAGGTTTAGTTATATAATTTGTCAAGGTTTTGTGTAAATTGGTTGAAATAAATGATAATTGTTGGAAGTGTCGGAAAAAGTCAAGCCATCTGGAAGATTTCATCGAAAACGCTGCCTAATTCCTTTGAGATAGATCAAAAGCCCCGTGTTAACGCTAGTTATTAACGCCGTGTTGTCGCTAGTTGTAGAATATTTGGTGTGGACAATAAAGAGTTAATTAATCAAGATTTTTGAGAATGCTTCTTACGTTTTGATGACCTGTTGTTCAGTTGCTGGTCGGATAAGGGTAGCAATCTATATGACTCCACATTTATATTATCTATTATTATGATATTATTCAAGATTCATGAGATTTTTTTAAAATGTAAAAGTAATGATACGTACTATACGCTCTCCTGATGGTAAGAGATAACGCCTGTCCATGAACATTGTAGCGATACACGATACAGAACAAAACAGAGTCCAGGGCATCGCTGCTTTGGCGCTTATTATTTTAAAATATTAGATGGTTAGTCTCAACAGCCATGTAATTTCGCTAGCTGCCCTTCAAGTACCCTTCAAGCCGGTAATGTTTACACACTACTGCTTGGCGACAGAATATCTGGTTCTGCAGTGGTACCTACCTAGACGACCTCCTGCGAAGGAGATCTATCACCAAGTAAGTAAAATAAGTAGTATATGGACCCTATCGAGCGCAGCAACGTTTAGAAGAGAGGTGGGACATTATTTTAAAAGTCAAAGACAAATTTGGTGAGCATTATATCTGTTTTCAGTTCTCTTTTCACATTACTGGCTCTAGTAGTTTACTAGCAGTGATATAAAAACGTAATAACAGTGTCCGATAACGTTTTCCAACCACAAATGAGCTTTAAAACGGTGACTGACTTTCGTGTCGCGGTCGTCGACTTGACGCCCTGAATTAGTTGTGATTTCACACTTCAGTCATTACACTAACGCGTCGGGGTTGAAAAAAAAAGAAAAAAGAAAGTGTTTTTTGAACGGTTGAATGAAATGAACCACTTGCACGCGTTCACAAGTATCTTTGGTAAGAATAAAAATAACAAGCACTTTATTCTTGATGGATAAATTTAAGAGAAAGGTACACATTGTGGGTGAACACTACATATCGAAGGAAGGCGGAAAAAGTCGCTCTTAGAGAAAATTATTATACTCAATATTGCAGTTTTGTTCAGAATTTAACGCTCTATCGATCTGTATATTTAAAGTTTCAATATTCAGAAAAGAAGTATTTTACTACCTTTTTATTTTTTTTCTTCCAAACCTTTTCTTCCAGACCACGGACTAACACGGATGGGTAAGCGCAGCGTAGGACGTCCACATGGTGGAAAGACAACCTAATAAAGACCTCAGGAACGCGCTGGATGAGAGTCAATTCCAAACGGTCTTTATGGAAGTCAATGGGGGAGGCCTATGTCCACCAGTGGACGTCCTACAGCTGAGATGATGATGATATCATATTTACTGGTACTATCCGGTCACATCCTCGAACAGTAGAATACGTATAGTGATAATATCCTCCACCATTAGCGCAGCTCCCCATAGAGACCACCCACTTAGGATCCGGCATCATGTCGTATGTCTTCCTGAAGATGGGCGCCATTTTGTTGGTGACCGTTCCTGCCACGATAATCACGTCTGTCTGTCGGGGAGTGCCACGGAACACCATACCGTAGCGGTCCATATCGTATCTGGGGAAACCAACACAATCACCGTAAAGGTACCAGAAGTGAAATACGGCTTCTAAATACCAACTGCTATGCTATGACCGACGTGGGGCTGATTGGTGATAGCGATTTAGTCTTGATCACTGCGGCAGAGTAGCATGTCTGTCTATTTTTACCGTATACATTTCGGGAAGTGTGCGCAAGAGCTCCATGACCTTATTCCGACGACCTCTCTGTTCCACTCAACGGCACACTATTAGCCGTTCCTCGTGGATGTTCTCTGCGTTCGTATGCATCGGTTTGGATCTACTTTATTGGTGCGTATGGCCCATAAATGGAACTCATTGCCGGCTCCTTTGTTTCCCGAGAACTACATTTTGAGCGTTTTTAAGACTAAGAGTGAATAGATTTCTTCTAAATCAACGTGCTTCATACTTGGCCGCACCGTCGCTTTTTTATCAGGCGAGTTGATGGCTAAACGTCGATCTATTTAATATATTTAAAAAAACTCATAATGAATTTGCGTTAATTTGACTCGCATTTTGAGACTTGCATTGCTCACTTCAGTGAGCAGTACGAATCAACTTTGTTCAGTACTCCACAATAAGAATTTTGTAACAAAACACAAATATGAAATTGATTTAAACAAAATTATTCATTTCACGAATTAAATCATTGTTAGGCTGTTTTGCACGCGGTTATTTTTTAAGTACGTAAAATATATTTTTATGTTCCCGAAGTCCCCTGACTGATGAAGCTAGTTGAGTCATAATTGTTTTATTTACATTTAATCATATTGACATATTTCATAATTGACATTATATATTGACGTTTCATTATATTAAAAAGTGTTATGATTTTGACATTTTTAATTATGAATGGAAAAGTGACCATTGGTGTTATCAATAAAATATTTGTATTTGTATAAGACGAAAAAAATATTATAGAAACAGTGACGATGCTCATTGTTGCGAGCCTTTATGGTTCCGTTTATCATTAGCCTCACGCAAGTTTCTGAACGTAAATTGGTAACCTTAGCCGATTTACGTCTATTTATTCAAATGACATTTGGTTGAGAATGCCTACTTACGACCTTTGCTACAATCGTGAGGGTGTCGATAATCTCAGCTCGACTTGCTGTAGAACAAAGGCATTGTCGAGGACTCTCCGTTTTTCCGATAAAGAAACCTTTGACTCACGTTACACAAAGGCATGTAAAATTATAATATGGATATTTTCGCATATCAACATTGAGTTGAATCACGTGTTTCGTCGCTCATTGAATTTCAAATGCAAAATGTTTATATAGCTACGTTTTTCGCTCCAAAAAACAATGTAGGTTGTATTTGCATTTTCAAATATTTTTACATAACAACGAGAAAGCCAAGGGGTTTTATAGGTGTCCTTGTTGCCCTATGTATGATTGTTGTTTTTGATATGTGCCATATCGATGTTTATAAATAGCTGTGTGATCCCATTTTCATTGTGAGACAGTATAACACGCAGTTGAGTGGGTTTATTCCGCTAAATAGAATCTGTCCTTAAATTGCAGGAGTATTGGCTTCTTTTAACCAAGCTTGTTCCAATGTAGATATCATCATTGGTTAATTACCCTATTAGTTCATTTGGGAGTAGTTCTGCTTCTTGGTCTGATGGATGAGGGTTTGGTTTCCATCCACGACAAACATTTATGTAATGATCATTATTAAGTATTCTATCAGTATCTGATATCCAAGTGACATAATATTTAATATTTACATTAGGCGAGATGGCGATCAAACGCAAGCCTATTTTTAAATAAAAGAATTATGTCAGATGTCCCTCTACAGCCCGCATGTCCCTACTAAAGCCGATGAATTGTTTTTTGAGACTTCTTAGAACTTGAGACTGAGTACTTGGTCTTCATAAAATTCTTAAATTACACAATATGACGACAAACTCAACAAGAAAAAAATAGGGATTTGATATTACGCTCCTCATGTGAATGTTTAAATAGGTCTTTTAAAAAGGAAGTGACATTTTAAATTATGTTTATCATTGGGCCTTAATCGCTCACAAAATATTACGAAATTAAGTTTTGTTTATTTACCTCGACGTTTTGGCCATGTTGACTGAAGAATCCGGGTCGTCGCGAAAAATTTGGGTGTTGCGATCTCCTACCCTCATTTTGGTCTGATAAAAACTTTGTCACTACGGCACACTACACTAACTGTATCAGAAGACCGTTCTGAAATTACACCACGATACGAGTACTTGCATATGACTGGATTCCACAATGCTGACAAAAATACACTTGTATTACCTACATATGCAGAAATTGATTCTTTACCTTGGCGCAGCGTAGTGCATCATCTCCAATGCACAGCAAGCTAATCCGAATGTTAGTGGCCACAGGGAATTCGACCGACCCCAGTTGAGTAAGTCATCCAATCGAGCCACCACCCATTCTGCTTTGGTCTGTGAAAATATGTTTGTCTTTAGTAAAAAATTAACTGATGAATTAATAGAAAAAGATTGATCGGTAGTTCAATTCTATGGCAGAGGCCTTGCGATACTCACGCTGTAAGAAGATACAAGATTTAATTCATTCAGATTTCACTTAGTGGTAGATTTTCTCAGCAGGAGGTCGTCTAGGTAGGTACCACCGCAGTACTAAACATTCTGCTGCCAAGCAGTAGTGTTTGAACATTACGGTGTTCCCGTTTGAAGGGTGCTGCAGCTTGAGAAATAACAGTTCTCTTGAGACTAAGCATCAACAAAGTAATGAACGCCAAAGCAGCGATGCCTGGACTTTGTATTGCTACTTAAGGTTCTGTGTATCGCTGCAATGGTCTCGGACAGGCGTTATCTCTTACCATCAGGAGAACGTCTCGTTCGTTTCATTACTATTACATGAAAGATGGGTTGATGAAGAAGCAGGAAGAGGATGACAAAGGAAAATTCAAAATAAGGACGAATGGAGCAATTCGAAAGAAGGCGTCACTCCAGGAGGGGTCTTTAATCAAGACAAATACAATAAAAAGAAATACAGACTAAATCATATAATTATAAGAAATAAAACTAAGATTCTAAAACAATCGATACTTTTTATAATTGATATACTAGGTTTGAGCACAGCTGATCTTAAGTTTAATGACGGTATGGTCGGTGATGGTACATGAACATACTTAGCCAAATTATTAGGTAAATTTTAAACTACAATGTAAAACTGCTACTAAATTATTTTTAAATAAGTTATCATCATCAGCCCGTAATTTACTGCTGAGCATATTTCTTCTTGTATGTCACTCGTCCTGGTCTTGTGCTAATCATGTCCAAATTCGACCCGCGATCCTTATTATGTCGTGTACCCTACGAGCTAGTGGACGACCAACGCTACGTTTTGCCAAGTAAAAAAAAAACAATACTTAATTTAAAAAAAAAATAAGATTAACGTAAGCCTATTTTTCGATTAAAAATTACTGCTGGTATTAGACTTGCTTTCTTCATTGATTGCAGTGTTTAAAAACTTCCGTATTTCATCTTTTAATGAAGTTGAATTATTAGAGAAATCTCTGTCTCGTAAACAAACAATCAATCATAAAATATATTTGTTATTTCTGGCAACCTAACTTATCGAGTCTGTTCGCTATTAATTAATAAATCTCCCACTATAATAATTTACGCATAGCAAAATCCAAGCACCTTGATGCTCTATAAATTCCTAGCTAAAAATAAAGCGATGAAAGGTACGAGCTTTATCTATATATGTATGTATATCAATACAATCTGAATCAGAAACTCCTCTACTCCTCACCTAAATCGCACCGGATTAAAATTGTGTTGAGAACAGTAGAAAAGATTACAGTTTTTTTTTTTATTTCCTTATAGCAAAGTTACTGATGACTCTATATCAATCAAAAGACAAATATAATTTGTAAATAAGCAACTTTGAGTATTCTAAGTTTATATTAGACAGAGAGGACATTAGAGCTAGATGTAATTAAATTTGCGGAAAGAGAGCACCGCCGCTTCATTAAAAAAAATGTCATTTAATAATCTATCTCTGAGTTTAAATTTTAAACGCATGCTATAAACCCCAGGATTATACTAGGCAATTTTAATGATCCCTTCAGTATGAATGTTAAAATTTTATTATATTTTATCGTGTCTTTTTTAAATCTACAGCCAAGTACTTAACGGTGTGTTCCGGCAGCCTCACTTTTCCAGTTCCATTCCAGACTAAATGTGCGTTACCATCTTCGACCACACCGTCACTTAACATCAGGTGAGCTGTGGTCAAATACCTAACATGTCATGTTAATCTAGATTTGAAGACACCCATATTGTACCTAACAGGGAACACAGACTCCAGCCGAGAGTTGTGCAAAAATGTAGAATCAAAACGCTTTGTGTGTACATGAGGAATATTCACAATGTACGGATGACGTTTTGGTCGCGTTAGTGTAATCCTTTGAGAAATGAAAACAACTCTAATTATACCTGGGGAGTAACTGCATTGCTGTTAGTACTATTGTATATTCTATGTTATGTGATGCAAGGGATTCCGTCGTGTGATATATGAGGGTACACGGTCGTTACGTTGTTTATCTCCGCGCTCCAGAAATGCTTATACAGTGGTCGGGATTGTACAGTTTACGTGTACGGATATTTTTGGTAAGAATACCAAACCAACGGGTATGTTTTGGTTTTATGACGTGATTGAGATGGTGTATTGTAAGGAATTTATGCGCTAATTTGTTGTTTTGTTGCATATGGAATTGCGTCGATGTATTGAAACAGATATAATAGTCTATATCTCTAATCCCACTAATATTATAAATGTGAAAGTTTGGATGGATATTATTTATTTATTTAATATTTTATTACAATCTTTCTTAATAAATGTAACGCACATCATTAAACCTCGCCGAGGTTTGTCTCGGTGTCTGGTCCTCTTCAAGGGCGTGGGTTCGAACCCCAACAATGAGCTTGAGCTACCGGTGAAGGAAAACATTGTGAGGAAACCATAGCGTGGTGGTAAGGTACTTTCTAGTACTTGGCTGGTTAGCTACCACCCTCAAGTTGAAAATCTACCGCCAAGCATCTAACGGTGTGTTCCGGCAGCCCCGCTTGTGAGCCAGTTCCATTCCAGGCTAGTTGTGTTTACCATCTTCGGTCACACCGTCACTTAACATCAAGTGAGCTGTGGTCAAACACCTAACCTCTCAGCCATAAAAAAAATTAAAAAAGTCATCGAGCGCCGAGCTCCCGCACGCGGCCCGGCTACCTACATCGGTAACCTGAGGCTATAGGTACCGTAGGCACCGAATTGCAACAACGCATGCAACCACATATTTTTGTAAATTACTCTTCAAATTGTTTGGCTTGATTTTATAGCGGATGTCGTACGGTGTCGTGTTATTAATCAAATAAAGGATAATAATAAAGAGCAGTTGATGCGCCCTGTTTTTAGAATGTGGCTTGACTGTCGTAGCATGAAAAATATTAACAGCTTGTTTTATAATCATTCTCGAGTAATCCTTAATGTAAGCGCTGTAATTAACGATATCCTTTATTGCTCCCTGCCCGGATTAAAAAGCCATTAACTTAATGCACTCATAAGCTTACACCTCCGTGAAATTCGGTAACAAAAGTAATCTCATCCCAGGAAGAACCTCTCTCCTTAATATAGAGATTTCGGTCAATCCAGCTTTGAGTTCGGTTCACAGATCCGAGAGACACTATCTGAGATTAGATATCTACCCAAGTGACCCAGAGCGGTAGAAATATGTATGTCCCCAATGAAATCTTGAAAGTGATTGGATTACCCAAAAAGCTTCTGACCAAATTAATGATTTAGGGTCTCTGTTTAAAATTAAAGGCAATCTCGCGACGCCGTGAGTTTTAAATAAGTTTCCTGTCGCTTTCAACATGATATACATATGTATCTAATACCTTTAAACTAGCAATTCTTGTACATATGTATATAGATATATAATCTGAATCTCGAAAACTGCTCCAACGATTTTCATGAAATTTTGTATGCAGGGAGTTTCGGGGGCGATAAATCGATCTAGCTGGGTTTCATTTTTAGAAAACGAAAAAATACCAAGCAAAGCTCGGTCATCCAGGTACTTATTTTTATTAACGTATTACTATTTCGCGCCATAAATCCACCACCTTGATTATTTTTTTAAAACCACTCTTAAAAGACACTTGGGTTATTGAGACGAATTTAACGACACCTTAATTGTCGTAATCCATTTGGGAGTTTAGAAGATATGAGGTAATAAAGAAATTTACATACATACAAGATACGCGCGAAAAACACAACCCTTCCTTCGCAGTCGGGTAAAAACAAAAATCTAATATAATAGTCTATCCACCGTTGAAAACCACCACCGACTGGGTTCCAAGGGTTAAACGGCCTAGAAGACGGTGAAAAGATGAGCACGATGGTCATGATAAGGATTGGACCCCAATAACAGCAAACAGAGAGGCATGGAAAGGAGAAAGAGAGGCGACAAAATAAGCTAAAATAATAATAGTCTATCAGACAAGGGAAATGTAGAGTTTTTGAAACCATGGCTGTAGAATTTGCCGTAATATTCCATATCGAGCGAACGTAGCTTGTAGAGCCTTGTTCAAACGAGCAGTTCGAAAAATATTTCCGACTAGTAATTGGATTGGTGTTTTGCATTTAAAACCTAGGGCTGCAATGTAAGAGTTTATATTTATAAATGCAAACACGATTGGTTAATCCACCCACACAAACATTCAGTTTAGCTCCATTTTTAAAAACTCCCACTTCTTGGTGTTTTTTTTTGTTGTGAAAAGGGCCACGGTGGCCAAATGCAGGTTAGCAGACTTCAGACGTCATCAGAACATTAAGAACTCCCAGATGAAGGTTTCCTCACGATGTTTTCCTTCGCCGTTTGAAGTTAGCGAAATATAACTTGAAGAAATAATGGTGCGTGCCTTGGATTCGAACCCTAGTATCCAGTATCCAGTCAGGAAGTAACCTAATAAAGCTGCCATAGTAAAAAATAGTCTAATTTGCATCTGCTCTAAAAACTAGCGTTTACATAGATATTACATCGTGAAGTGCATGTCTAGGTATCTTGGATTGCCTTAATCAATCATTCATACAAAACTCTAGTAGAACAACACCAATAAGTTTCCACCAATCTACTTCTAGTTTTTTATTTCCGTTAAATAGTCCAGAACCATGAATCTGTCTTGCTTGACAGACGAATCAATCCTAAATTTATCAATTTTGATGCGATGATAACTCACTGGTTGGGGCGGTCGGATCACACGCCGGAGAGCGTAGCTTCAAATTCTAACAATAGGTTTGAACTGCTGATGAAGGGAACCATAGCATTGCGATGGAGTTCTTTCTAGTACGCTGCTAGCTAGCTACTACCACTCGAATTAAAAAAAACTGCTGTCAAGTATTAAATAATGTGTCCCGGAAGGCTCTCTTGAGAGCGAGAGCCAATTCTTATTCTAGACCAGATTCCATTTCCATCTTCGACCACAATATCACTAAACAAAAGAAATCTTTCTGTTGATATGACAAACGGTCGTCAGCTTCATAATACATAAGTAGTCTACCCCAATCTTCTGGTCTTTAATTTCCGCTAGATAATCCGGAATAGCTGTCCGAATTTCGTCCGCGCTAGCTGCGATTTGCTTCGCAGCCGAAACAACCCTGTCAGGGTCGTTACCGGTACAGCGCCGGCTACGTCGAGTTTAATTCCTGCCGTTGTTCCGGGACGGGATAATCCGGGACCGCCGGCGGAATTACGGTCCCTACCCTTCTGGGGCTGTTGTCATTTGCTTGCTTTTAGATTTTTCATTGTTCGCCTGTCTTTCATACCGAAATACATATTAAACCTTTACGAAATATTGAACTTCCAAAGTCCTAGATTTCTAATGTGATGAGTGAACATTAAACGGGATCTGAATTATTACTTCTTAAAAATCTTTTTTATATTTAAAAGTAATAAGACGAACTATACGTTCTCCTGATGGTAAGAGATAGCGATATAGATCTGGAAAGTAGACTTTTTGACTGTCTTCAAAAATGCAGAAAGAGAGTTATAAAAATTTATAGTTACTTATTTGGAATTATTGTATTGTAATTTCGGATAAAATTATGTTGAGAAGTCTCGATTTCTCGTTGGTTTTGCTGTCACGCAGCGACCTGCCTTGTTAGAAAATATTGTCAAACCTCATTTTACATTATTGGTCTTGTTTCCATATATGTTCTATGCATCGGAGGTATGACGATATATTCCAACGAAGTGCTATTCAAACTCAAATCAAATTACTGAACCGATTCTCATGAGATTTCTACGGGACCAATATGAAAGTATATACTTTCAAATCAGTTCATAAACGACGAAGTTTTGAGGTAACAAACATACAGTTTTCAACTGTAGCTTGTTACAAATTCAACAGATTTTTCTATCCAAAATGTAAAAATCTCTCGGCAATATTCTAATTCATTAAGGGAGTAATAAATAATTGAGCACATTTAGTCTGGATCTGTTATTAACGCTAGGATAAAATGGTAACATCAGTAGAATTTCTGTTCGTTTAAAAATTCAATGGTTTTTTAAAATTACTAGAATAAGAATTATTTTACGGTATAACGGTTACGGTTTTTGTAGCGATGATAGTTCGGTGGTTGGCGCGGTCGGTTCACACTCCAAAAGGAAAGTATCGTGAGGAAACTTAAGCGTGGTAGTATTGTACTTTCTAGTACTCACCTGGCTGGCTCTTAACCCTTAAGTTGAAAATCTGTCGCTAAGCACCTATCGGTATGTTTTGGCAGCCTCACTTGAGAGCCATCCCAGGCTAGGTGTGTTTGCCATCTTTGACCACAACGTTACTTCACATCAGGTGAGGTTTTTTTTTATAGCTGACATTTTATGGCTTGGTGTTTGACCACAACTCACCTGATGTTAAGTGACGGTGTGGTCGAAAATAGTAAAGCACACCTAGCCTGGAATGGAACTGGCTCTCAAGTGAGGCTGTCGGAACACACCGCTGGATGCTTGGCGACAGATTTTCAACTTGAGGGTGGTAGCTAGCCAGCCGAGTACTAGAAAGTGCCCTACCACCACGCTATGGTTTCCTCACGATGTTTTCCTTCACCGACAGCTCAAACTCATTGGTGTGGTCAAACACCCAGCCTGTCAACTATAAGAAAGAAGCTAAACATGTTGCCGGCTTAGACAATAACTTATCGATTATCTTATCTTTAATGTTACGAATTTTCCGTGTTTATGTATGTACGACGTACGTATATAAGTTCTCGTGATATGGACCTATGTAGGTACTACTTATGTTTGAATTTTGTCAAATTTCATCAAAATAGACTTGTAAAGTATCAATTTAAACAGCTCTTACGCAGTTGAATATAAGTGTGGTAGGTCGTCGAACACTAGCCTGTCAAACTTAAAAAATGGTCGTTTTGAATTGATGTTGAACCTATCAAGTAACTTTACCTGTCCCGGTTTATGAAAAGGCGAGTAATCCCTTGGTTCGCCCCATTTAAATATTTTCTTTCCATGTGTATGTGCTTTGTATGTCTTTCCTTGTCTCTTAGGTGGCGGCGTGCATGCTGGCTCTGTAGCTAGGTTACGTGATAGGAAAGCAGTATCGAATTTAGTATTGTGTTCTGTGGTAATTAGAATTTTCAGATTCGATTGTGATCTGTAATATAAAAATATCTAAATTATATTTATGCCAATTACTCATTAAATAAAAATGTGTTTCTTTTTAGACAAATGTAATTAAGAATAATTCATTGGTATTTAAGATTACCAATAATTACTAAATATTGTATACTCGAAAGGGTAGCTGTTGATACCTATTTGATGACACCAACATGTAATACAATAAAATATTTTAAATTTTAAATGTGAATTTTTCTATATCATCATCATAAACCATAGGACGTCCACTGCTGGACATAGGCCTCATCTTGGGGGGGTTTTGCCACTACTCGCCACGCTTGGCAGGCGGGTTGGTGAGCGCAGTTAAGTGTGATTGTTCAAGGAAGACGCTGCTGCCCATTTTCCGGACGACATCCCTTAGCCGACTCTGACGGCAACCACGGGTAGAAAGGGTGGGGTACTATTCTTACGCCGGTACCACCACGGCATATATACGGCATCGTATATATGCCGTGGTGGTACCGGCGTGGTGGTGTGGTGCACACAGCATTTCTATATAGTACGTAAAAAACAAAAGTCTTAATCCGCGTCTGTCTTTTTTTCGCTTAACCACAAACCACGCATCGGATTTTGATGCGGTTATAACTCTAATATTGATGACGTGAATCTGAATACGTCTGTAAATTTGCTTCCATAGTGAAAAGCAATTTAGTAATTTTATGATAACAATCGGAGGACACATTTTGGTGTTGTAGCTAAGTGTCTATCATCTACATCCAAAATGTAATTAAACCACTCGACAGCTAAATGATCAAAGGATTCATTACGTTGAGTGTGAACTTGAAACAAGAATATCCAAAGGACTTCTTTGTGTTCAAAAATGTGCACGTTTCCAAATATATCTTAATGACATCAAGTCGCCAAAATTAATTGCACCCGTGCATGGTTAGTTTCCGTTCAAGTTCTTCCGTTTTTTATATTTTACTTCATCATCGGATCAGCTCAATAACTCTATAGAAGTATAGAACTGGATATTGCACCTGCGCGCGGCAATCAAGGAACAGCCACCAAGCAGTAGTGTGCAAATACATCTTTGTTTCGGTTACAAAGATACCATAGAATGTCTCAAAGTAATGACTACACTAATAACTTTAAGTTCTGGATACTACAATGGTCATGGTAGGTCATAACTCTTACCATCACGAGAGCGTCTCGTTCGTCTTTTTACATTATAAAAATGTGGCGAACCTAACATAAAATGTTCAGAAATGTTGAAAGAGATTCAAATGAATACTTAAACGCCGAAATTGGATGAAAATCTTATATAACAAGATTCATTCAATTACTTTTCGTCTATTTACCAAATTTTCTTAAAAAACAGTTACTACCTTTCTGAATTCTAAGAAACTCGAAGTTAATTGTATACCGTTTGTAAAGATTAGAGAATCTATTAAGGACTATTTGTCGAATGCTCTCGACGTATTCAGTGTTAATGAAATGGTTCATTTGTACAGAGCTTTCTATTCATATTGAACAAAAGGCAACCTATTTACCTTGTAAATAGAGTATGTACGGACAGACGGTAATTTTCAATATCTAGCTAGCAATGAACGAGCTCACAGAACTGGGGCAAAACGAAATTATATTTTAGCCACAAACAAACAACAACCCTTTACGAATATGTATTCACAGATATTCAAAGGGCTAAAATAATTTATACCCAAAGGTAATTTTATATTATAATTGTGATACCTGAAATTGAACGCGAATTCTCGTACACAAGCTCTTAGCATTTCTATACAATTAAATATTTATTTATTTTGTAAATGCTTCTGATTTTATTACTGTTGTTTTTGTTTTCGCTTTGCGATAAGTCATAAATGAAATTTTGACAATGCCAAAATTGAAGCTACATATTTCGTTCGGGATTTGAAAGATTGATTTTGAGGTTTTAATGCAGTGAACTGAATAGAATTTTTGTATAGTATACTAGTAGTTTTTGATCTGAGGTATACTTTTGATCTGAGGTATACTAGCTGTTGTTACCCGAGACAGGACCGCGTGGAAATTATCTAAAAAAAAAAAATTATTTTTTTCCGTATGAACCTACCAATATAACTTTAAAAAAATCGGCCAAGTGCGAGTCGAACTCGGGCACCGAGGGTTACGTACAAAGCTGTAGGTATATAAGTAAAAGTTATGGTAATTTATGCTTTTCGCAATTTATGCTTTATCTGTGCTATAAGACGTTGCTTTGTACCAAATTTTAAGATTGATCTGAGTTCACGGGAAGTACCCTATAGGTTTTGATTCCCTTGCGAGTGACGAACATTTGCAGCATAAACGGCTGTATCTTTTGATTGCGTTGGCTTAGAAGTTTTTTTTTTTACAGCTCCAAGGGACAGTAGACCTGAGTACTTGATATGAATTTTAGCTTGATAGCTCCACGCGTTCCTGAGAAAATGAGTCTTGACAGACAGACAGACGGACAATAAAGCGATCCTATAAAGGTTCCGTTTTTTCCTTTTAAGGTACGGAACCCTAAAAAGTGATCCCATAAGAGTTCCGTTTTTTCCTTTTGAGTTACGGAACCCTAAAAATCAATGTCTGTTTTGCCTACCTCTAAGGGATTTATTCACTCTTCGTTTAAAGCGATCTAAAATCTTTATACTTCGTGCGGTTAGATATCGTAACTGTCACGGGCAAAAGTCTTGCTGCATTATCGTAGTTTATTGCGAAGGGGAGCACCGGCCACCGCGTTAACTGTACTGGGGAATACTGGGATTTCCTTTGTTGGGATTTATTTTATTCACAACCTGCGTTCCACTGATTCTCCCCAAGTTCTCGAAGAAATGAACTCTTTTCATAGCTCGCTGAGGGACTTTAAACTCTTATGATTGAGATTGTTACTGCCTTTCTAAGCTAGTAGTTTTTAAAGATACAGCATAATGAACACTATATTTATTTTTTATTTATTTTTAAATGTAAAAGTGTTGGCGCTTTCTTGGTGTGTTTTCAAGGTATATATTTAGTTTATACCTAGCTTATTTTAGCTTTCTTGATGGTAAATTTCTGTTCATAACCATTGCAGCGATACATAGAACTTTGAGTAGTAAAACAAAGTCTAGGGCATTGCTGCTTTCACGCTTATTGCTTTGAGACTTGCGATGGTTAGTCTCAACAGCCCTGTAATTTCGCTAGCTGCAATGCCGTTCCAAATGGAACACAGTAATATTTGCACACTACCGCTTGGCGGTAGAATATCTGGTAATGCGGTGGTACCTACCTAGACGACCTCTTGCTAAGGAGACCTGCCACCAAGAGGCAAATAAGGCTTTTAATTGTCGAAAAGCACGGGAAAGCCAATAGGAACATATTACTTGACACTGTAAATGCTCGCTTACAGTTTCTACTTACACTTTTCTAATATAGTACTTTTTATGGTTGACAGGTTAGGTGTTTGACCACAGCTCATCTGATGTTAAGTGACCGTGTAGACTAAGATGGTAAACACACCTAGCTTGCAATGGAACTGGCTCTCAAGTGAGGCTGCCGGAACACACCGTTAGATGCTTGGCGGCAGATTTTTAACTTGTAGCCAGCCAGTCGAGTACTAGAAAGTACCCTATGCTATACTTTCCTCGTGATGTTTTTCCTTCACCGGTTCAAGCTCATTATTGGGGTTTGAACCCACGCTCTTCGGCGTGCAAACCGTCTGCGCCAATCACTGAGCTATCATCGCTACATAAAATCGTAATAAGACTACAAATAGAACTGTAATGAATCAATAACAAGTACTGAACTTCTTTCAATTACAATCAGTAATCCTTATAAAAAAAAATTGGAAAAGATTTACTTTGATAAGAACGAGAAACATTTTCAACTACATTAAACATTAATTTTTCATAAAACTGGCTCAAGTTTTCTTCGTCTTTCGCCAACTTAATGAGAAACTTAATCAGAAACTTATTTCGTTCCGACGTCTGTCCTTGTGTCCAAACTCTCCCCTACTTGTAAACTCCATAACTAAATTATACGGTAATAAAGCGGGCCCCAGCAAACTTCCATTTTTATCACAAAAAAAATATAAATTTCGAAGGTCTGGTCTGATCGAAATTCTGGAGTTGTTTGAGATGCGCGTCGTGAAGATAAAAACTCCGTTTCGGAATATAAAAGTTGTTTTATAAAGGTTCCATTGTGCGCCGTCCCTTATTTGGGTTGGGAGAGATTCCTCAAAAGTTATAACAACTTATAATACGGTGAAGTAGCGTGGAATATTTACCAATAAGTACTCGTATATATTTGGTAAAGGTAGGTATTTTTAAAACGTACTGGAAGATTTGATGGAAATGTGTTAGCATGCCTTTTTACCTGCTGAAAATTCTTGTTGATTTTTCGACAAAGATTTCAATTTTTCTTCTGAACAGTATGGCTTTTAAATTTAAGATATTGTTATTACCTATTTAAATTTATTCAGTGTCTGGATATTTTTAAAAGCAGCAAACATAGTTGCTTTAAAAAAAAATATGCTGTCAGTGTTGCTATAAGATTTTTTTGATACTATAGCTGAGCAAACACGAATTTGATCATTGATAAGATAAAATAACTCTTTATTGCTCACACCATAAAACAAGAAATATTGAAAACAGAAACGGCAAATGGATTGTACCGGACCGGGAGTCGGAGAATATAATATTATAGTTTCTGTCTCCTTTCATAGTTTTATTTATATATTTTATTTTTATGTCTGACATTCTAGGTGTTTGACCACAGCTCATCTGATGTTAAGTGACGGTGTGGTCGTAGATGGTAAAGCACATCTAGCCTGGAATGGAACTGGCTCTCAAGTGAGGCTGTCGGAACACACCGTTAGATGCTTGGCGGCAGATTTTCAACTTGAGGGTAGTAGCTAGCCAGCTGAGTCCTAGAAAGTGCCATGGTTTCTTTTCCATATTTTAACCCATTCTTACCACCTACTAGAAAGTACCCTACCACCACGCTATGGTTTCCTCACGATGTTTCCCTTCACCGGCAGCTCAAGCTCATTGTTGGGGTTTGAATTCACGTCTTTCGGCATGCGAACCTACCGCACTAACCACTGAGCCATCATCGCTACTCATCGCTATCGAATTGGTAAGATGTAAAAGTGTATTTCAAAATTACTTTATTGTTTATGATATTGTAATCACTATTACTTTTGAGCCTAGTGTAAAGCATAAGCTTCATCAAATGTTAATACCAAGAAACTATTAAAAGTGTATTGCCATCCCTTGAAATCTTCTTGGTCCGCAATACAATAATCTAACTTTGTGGTAGATTTCCTTGGCAGGAGGTTGTCTAGGTAGGTACCACCGCAGTACCAGATATTCTGCCGCCAAGCAGTAGTGTGTAAACATTACTGTGTTCCGGTTTGAAGGGACAGCAGCTAGCGAAATTACAGGGCTGTTGAAAGCCATCGAAAGTCCAAAGCAGCGATGCGCTGGACTTTGTTTTGCTACTCAAAGTTCTGTGTATCGCTGCAATGGTCATGGACATGCGTTATCTCTTACCATCAGTAGAGCATCTCGCTTATCTCTTGACTTTTGCTTATTAAATAAAAGACCTGAATCTCTAGAGCAAGACGTGGATAATACGCAGAACCAGAAAAAATAAAATCTCAGACAGCTATCATCCATCAGCCATCACTTTAGCCAGTAACTCATTTGACGATAGTATGTTGGCTAGTAACAAGGATTGCTCTTCGAATAAAGCTAAATCTAAATCAATTTTCTATAACCCTCGTAAAACAAACAACAACTAATTCCTCCCCTGAGGCGTCCCGGAGTATTCTAGAAAATCTCAGACCCTCGGCCGTTTATTGCTTTAATCACAAGGGCCGATATACCGCAAACAACGGGTCGGTTTAATCGGCTTTTAATAAGATTTATTCTGAGAGATTGGCTCGCCTAATACCAACTAACTTGTGCACTGGTTGTTGGTGGCATCTGTATGATAGATGTTTCTAGTTTATTATATTATTCTTTGGATAGATACAATATTGTTCAAGAAGTTCAGCTTCTCAGATTTTTATCTGAACAAATACGAATAGGGCGTTGTGCATGCTTTGTAAATTTTGTACTGACTGAAGATTTTACTCCATAGAATGTAATAAAAGTTTATTGTACACCAAACATATATACATTACTAGCGACCCGCCCCGGTTTCGCATGGATAGTAAGAATGGGTATAGTAAGCTATCCTTATAAGGTAGATATATGCCACCGTGGACTTTTTTGTAGATCTATAAAATAGGAACCACCATTCATTGTTTTGTTATATCTCAAAGGGATTAGGCAACGTTTTCAATAAAAGCTCACAGGTGGCTTGACTTTTTCCGACACTTCCAACAATTATCATCATATTTCAACCAATTCACACATAACCTTGACAAATTATATACCTGAACCTTCCTCATGAATCACTCTCTATTGGTGATAATCCGCAGTCAGTAGTTTTTAAATGTATCTCGAACAAACTAATAATGTATAATGATAAAAACAACATCGACTAATATATGGTAGTACAATGGCGGCCTTATCGCCTAAAGCGATTCATAACATCATAGGAATCGTAATTTTTAAACTTTAGCGATTTGAACACATAATTATGAACACATATTATCATCAGGCCTTAATCGCGCACAAGATTCTATGAAAATTGTTTTGTTGTTTATCTCGATGTTTCGGCCATGTTGCAATAGCCGTATTATCCTACAAATCATAGATCGATAGATTTTTTTAATTGTGCACACCAAGAATAGAAAAAAAGAACAGTAAGCAAAAAATATTGAGTTAGTGCCAGAAGTGGCGGCCTTATCGCTAAGAGCGATCTCTTCCAAGCAACTAAGAATGGGGAAAACACGATACATCACAATCATTATACTCGTCTACATTTTTTCTTGTTATTCTACAACCAGATATTCCACACTAATTATATTATATTGGTCATTCATACAGATTAAGCTGTCTGTTTAAAATTCTTTGACGAATCCCTGGATTTTGCGGCAAATTTTACATTCTATTCCTATCGCTAACTTTATCTGATCTGAATTATTCATAAGCTATGTTCAGCACCTTTTCTAGTTACAAATAGAGTTTTAGAAAACAGATGCTTAGTTCGAAAGTAGAAATCAAGTGGATAAGGCGATCTAGTTCTATGTACAGACTATCTAGTTCTATGTACCGACTATCTAGTTCTATGTACCGACTATATAGTTCTATGTACCGACTATCTAGTTCTATGTACCGACTATCTAGTTCTATGTACCGACTATCTAGTTCTATGTAGACTATCTAGTTCTATGTACAGACTATCTAGTTCTATGTACCGACTATCTAGTTCTATGGACCGACTATCTAGTTCTATGTACCGACTATCTAGTTCTATGTACCGACTATCTAGTCTGAGTATAAAATAGGAGGATATTCGTGTTCCAGTTTTCTACTTTCTTGTGAATCGATTTAGAATCTCACTCATTTTAAATTGTTAGTAAAATTGAATCAGGTCAGTCGGTGAAGAGATGATACTTTCGCATCGATTTCTTAAAATGTACTTACATATATGAAAATTTCGTGTCATCTTCTTTGTCCGCGATGAACTCCTCAACTACTGAACCGATTTGAACCAAAACTTGCACACTGTGTGCAGTTTGATCCAACTTGAGAGATAGGATAGTTTATATTTCAATTTATAATCGCAATATTTTTTATTGCAAATTATTTGTTTATTATACAACAAAGAGGTATAATTATCTGTGAGTTTCATAAAATTCTAATAGATGGCGGTGTAAGGTAATTTATTAACTGGATTGAGTAAGTATCCAATAGATGGCGCTACGTTAAAAGTAGAAACGTTTCATATGTGCTACAATTTATTTCACGTTACACGCGTGTGTTCAATTTGGCCTCAGCAACGGCCACTCACATATAAAGATATAAGTTTTGAGGTTTATTTGGAGCTTTCCAATTTTTGGTGACCAAACGTAGATCTGTTTAAAATAAAAAGGACTTTCCAAGTATAATACAGATCTAAATATCCTTAAAATTACTTATGATTATCATCATCATCAAAATGAGTCTTCCATAGTCCACTGCAACACATAGGCCTTCCCAAGACACGCCACTCAGCCCGATCTTCGGCTTTTCGCTTCCAGTCACTGGCAGCTGTCCTACTTATATTTACTGTGTATCCACACAAACTAATCGGATTCCAGTAAGCCTTTGGCAAAACTAAATCGAATAAACTTGTATTTACTGATCGAAACGGCAGCGGCGGGCCAGGACTGCCACGGGGGATTAGAAAAAGTCTGAAGCGGAACATGTGTACTTACCATGTACCTACATGTAACACGAAGAATAAGAATAGTAGTACGTTGAATACTACTACTATTAGTACGAATAGTACTACTATTTGACATTGAAACACAAGTTTGATTGAATTTTACTAAATAATAAATGAAATTCAATCAAACAGCTTGGTCGATAATCAAACCTCTTTCTCATAAGGTGTATAGGCGTTTTGTATCGATGATAGCTCATTAGTTAGCGCGGTCGGTTCACACGCCGAAGGGCGTGGGTTCAAACCCCAACAATGAGCTTGAACTGCCTAATAATCATAATTATTTTTTTATCCTTTACTTAGATATTCTAGCTCTTCAGTGTTGTTATCTCTGTTGATTTTGTAATTATATAACGAAAATTCGTTTTATTCGTCTCTTTAAGATCTTCAGCTCTGTCACTTTATCTTGACTCCGGAAATTCGTTTCATCCCGTCTCGGTTCTTACTAAAATTAACATGGAACCTCCGCAAAACTCATTACTGGTTATATGCCATTCGTTCTTTGTTTATGGTAAACTATGTACAATATACGCTATATACTCTGTACTTTATTATATGAATACTTTGCTTAGTGCACGTTCGGCGAATTGGCACAACTTGTCACGATCTCACGAACCTAACGGGAAGTGGGCGAGAGCTTAATGAACGGGTTCGTAGGGCTGTACTTTAGAAAAAATGCCTAGAATATTCTCATTGTTGTACTGCGTAAAATGATTGGCATTGTTTGCGTAATACGCTGACTACAAAATTCACTTCGTCCGCGTTGCCTTAAGAATTGGGTTCACAGAGAAAGGAAATGTGTGTAAGAAAGAAAATAGCAATAATTTCGCTCATCATGAAACTTGTTCTACATTACGTAGATTAATATGAAGGATACCGTTTATTCCGGAATAATATTTCATAAGACACACAGATCTATACCAAGTTTATTTATTTCGATACACAAAACGGAGCACAATTTTTACATTAGCATTATGTAAATGACAAAAGGGATTAATTAGGTTTAAATGATATGTCTAGACAAATGTGTATTGTGTGTACAGCATGAACATTATGAATCAGAAGTCAATACGTTAGTTTTTTGATAATCCCACAGGAAGCTAACATTTTCTCGGGATAAACAATCCTATATGTTAATCTAGGTAATCAACTATAATTATGTGTGCCAAATTTCATCCAAATCCGTACAGCCGTTTTTGCGTGATTGAGTAACAAACGTCTAAATATACAAACCTTAACATTTATAACATTAGTAGGAGTAGGATAGTAGGAAGCTTTAAGGCGTTAAGAATTCACACAAATCAAGAATGTCGCTGAACTATCTATGAGGATTAAAAACAGTTTAAAAAGTACTAAAATGTAGGATACCTTAGCATTGTTTAAAAAAAAAGACAATCTTTAAAACGACTAGAGAAAATATAGTAAAGTTCACATTAGTGTTACACACATACATAAAGCTGGTTAAAGATTTCGGCCTGGACTTTTGTTCGACTTCTTGGTTCTATTTTCTGTGATATTGATGACCCTATGAATGAATAATCGGCCCCCAACGGCCTGCATGCTCCTACATCACATTCAATACACCGAATATGATGCATCACATCCTGCTCCAGTTAACTGTTTGTTTACATCCAATATAATTACACCTGAATTAGATTTTTTGAATGAGAATTGATTTATAATATTACGTTGTTGTTGTTGATGTTGTTGATAGTGCTATCCCATTGCTAAGCAAAAACTTTCATATTTTGATGTGCTTGAGTTAATTTCTACCAGTCTGTACGTATATACCATATGACGTATATCACATCTAACAATAAGTAGATGATAGACAACACTTTATTTATGACATAAAACAAATTTCTAAGTATTTCTTTCTTTTGATAGTCTAATATTTTTGTTTGCAACATTACTGTTACCTAGATAATTAATGGATTCAGTCGTTACTTTGCGGAAGTTCATTTTGAGTGTTCAAGGTAGATATTTAGTTTATTTCCGCTTAACAGTCATTATTGTTTTACTCACGTTTAATTAGGTATATCAGATACCCCGAATATAGTTTCGCCCACATTCGGTGCCTTTCTTCATGGAGACAAAGCTTTTAACTACAACGCGCGCGCGGCTTCGTCTTGTTACGCGTCTCGCACGTGAAGACATCGGTTGGTGCGCGGGCGCGGGGGTGGGAGCGGGAATAGGTAGACTTTATTACATTATACAGCGTTTTTTGAAATGCAAATATTGTTTCCCTTGAAATCTTTCTAACAGAGTACTTTCGCACAAATGTTTGTTCTTAAGCAGGCAACTAAAGTGGCCCAGAAGTGCTTATTCCATGAAAATGCCTCATACTCGCCGTGTGTTGTTGCGACTGAGGCACACAAATAATACCTCAGAGAACACTTTATTTAACGCTCTTGTTATTTCATCGTTTTATATAACACTAGCTGTACCCCGCGGTTTCACCCGCGCTATATGCCTACGTCATAGTAGCTTTATGCATGCAAAGTCTCAGCCCGATCGGTTTAAAATTGACAAAGTTTCATACAAACTTTCATCCCCTATTTTATCCCCTTGGGGGTAGAATTAATCAAAATCCTTTCTTAGCGGATGCCTACGTCATAACACCTACCTGCATGTCAAATTTCAGCCCGATCCGTCCTGTCGTTTGGACTGTGCGTTGATAGGTCACTATGTCAGTCAGTCAGTCAGTCACCTTTGAGTTATATTTGCGATCGTTTTAGTCATTCAACATGTATTTACTTTAGCCAAGTAAAAACGATGTTATTATTTTTATTTTTTGATTTTTATGTTTTGAGAATAAACAAGATCCGGCGCCAACGGATCGTTATATTTTTTAATCAACGCGAATTGTAATAAAATTCTTTTAGGGACGACTTTTAATTTTCCCACGCTCCTGTCCAAGAATAGAAGTGAGAAAGGTAGCCAATGACTTTAATGAAAGTAGTTTGAAGTTAAAGTTTCATTTACCTATAAGACTTTAATTTAGTTTTAAATTTTACGATCTTTTGAAAAGGGATTTTCGGGAATTTATGTTTGTGATTGATAAGAATTCGTAAAAAGCTTTTGATTGGTTTTTTTTTAATTTTATGGTTGACAAGCTATGTGTTTGATCACAGCTCATCTGATCTTGAGTGACGGTGTGGTCGAAGATGGTAATGCACACCTTGTCTGGAATAGAACTGGCTCTCAAATGAGGCTGCCGGAACACACTGTTATTATGTGCTTGGCGGTATATGTCAACGTGAGTGTGCTAGCAAGCCAGCCAAATACAAGAAATTACCAATAATTACAACTTTGAGTTTGAACCCACACCCTTCGACGTGTGAACCGACCGCGCTAACCACACGCTAAACAATATCATTGCTACAATTGGACTTTTTTGTTTACTGTAATTTTCTACGGACCTTAAAATAATGTTGTTATGGGAGTTAAAACTGTGACTAGAAGTTAAGGCATCTTATTTTCATCACAGTATATTTTCTTTCACATTTTTTACTAAAAGTCACTATATCGCTCGATGTAAAGCGGAGATGCGATTTACGATGGAGTACGCTTGCCTAGAAGAAATCGATTCACTCGACTTACAGGCCAAATCTTATCTATCAAGGGACATCCGACAGGCAGCAAATTCTACGAACGTACGATGAAAGAGAAATGAAAAGTATTTCTTTTACATTCATTCCTTTCTTAGTTTTTTTTAAATGTAAGAGTAATGAGACGAACGAGACGCTCTACTAATAGTAAGACATAACGCCTGTTCGTGATCATTGCAGCGATACACAGAACTTTGAGTAGCAAAACAAAGTCCAGGGCTTCGCTGCTTTGACGCTCATTACTTTGAGACATTCGATGGTTATTCTCAACATCCCTGTAATTTCGCTAGCTGCAGTACCTTTCAAACCGGAATACAAGTATCTAATGTATAAAACACACACATACAGTTTCTTGTATAAAATAACATGTATCTGAATAAATTGGGTCTCAAACTTCAGCTTCGAATCTTTTTACATTAAAACTCTTCAAGTACATTACCGAAACTTTGAAATCTTCAAATGCGCAAACATTGTCGACTCAGAAACTCACTTAGTTTTACATTTATCCCGGCACGTTTCCCGTCTTTTCGCAGCATACTGGCGTATACTGTAAATGTAATAAAATGTTCCCTTTACTTCGGGGCGCGGAATATATATTTTCCACGACAACTTTAACTCGAAGTTGCGTTCTCATTTGTGAGTTTCGAGTATGTTTCAAATCAACGAAGGAAATGGAGCACGCTTTATTGTGATTATTTTTGTAATGATGTTGATTTCGTAGCGATTATAGCTCAGTGATTATAGCGGTCGGTTCACACAACGAAGGGCGTGGGTTCAAATCCCAACAATGCTGAGCTGCCGATGAAGAAAAACATCGTGAGGAAAACATAGCGTGGTGGTAGGCTACTGTCTAGTTACTTGACTGACTATTTACCACCTTGAGTTGTAAATCTATCACCAAGCACCTAACGATGCGATCCGGCAGTCTCACATGAGAACCAGTTCCATTCCAAACTGGGTGTTTATAACATCAAGTGAACTGTGGTCTAACACCTAGCCTGTCAATAAATAAAAAAATAAAATAATGTTTCTATATCCGTGCGATATCTCTGACCATCACGTTGTTCTAGGCACTTGTAAAGATTTTAAGATAAAAACATTATAGATAAAATTAAAGTGTACACATAAAAAACCCAAAGAAATCTTGTGATATTACGTAAGAAGCAAATTGGAATCAAAAAATCTCATATATTCGGATTTCATTTCCTACAGATGTCTTTCTCATTTGGATGTATCATGCCTATGTGACGAATGGAAACAGGCATGTAATTTTCCAGTCAAGCGAACCGTGAAAATTGTTGAACGATATTAACACATTTGTTCGAAAAAAAAAAAAAAAAAAATGGAAAAATTATATTTTTCTGTGTCACGTGATGCGAGTATTACAAAACTGTCGTTTGAGCTACGAGTTTTCGAGTGAGATTTAATTATGCGCGAATATTTTTGCCGTCAGCTTGATAAATTATATTTTAGTTTAATTGCTTTGTGGCCTTTGTAGCTTTTCAACCAAAATTTTCGGTTTGGAAATATTTTTACTTTCAACTGTGTAACTCTGTTTATAAACATAGTAAAGAAAATTGATTTAATTTGATTATTTTTCCGACCCAAATATCGACCAATAGAATTGCACCATTCGACGTCACGTGGTACAACCTACATGGTATTATACTGATAATTTTTTGACATGTAGGTTGTACCACGTGACGTCGAATGGTGCAATTCTGAAATTCTTATTTGTTAACTGTTCATTTCATCTCATGGTATGAAATTCTTATTTGTTAACTGTTCATTTCATCTCATGGTGCAATTCTATTGGCCGACATTTGGGACGGAAAAATAATCCCCCGAATACCACACGAGCTTCAAAATTATCTGGCATTTCCCTCAAGGTTCCCTGCAAACAAATAAAGTCGTCAAGTTTTTCAGGAAAAATCACTCGCGCTTCGCGCTCGTGATTTTTTAACCTGAAAAACTTGACTCCTTCATTTGTTTGCAACGAACCTATCGGGAAATACCCGATAATTTTGAAGCTCTTGTGGTATTATAAGTGAAAATTTTATCCACACATTTGGGGGGGTTTTGCCAATACTCGCCACGCTTGGCAGGCGGGTGTGCGAGCGCAGTTGGGAGTGATTCTATCTTCCGGATTACATCCCTTAGCCGACTCTTACGGCAACCACGGGTAGAGAGGGTTGGGTACTATTCTTACGCCGGCATCACCACGGCAAAATCTATTAAATTTTATCCGATTGTCCAATAATAAAGATAATGTTGTGGGTGGACGTCCTACGCTGCCCTTGCCGGTCCGTGGTCTCCATTCCAGAACTTTGCAGCCCTATCGGCCATCAGTTCTGCGTGATATGTGCCCTGCCCACTGCCACTTCACTTTAACTTCAACACTATATGGTAAAATTAGAATAATGTGTAGTAATCAAATCCAATCTCTTCCCCAGGTTATGCACCCTCCGCGTGACCCGTCTCCGAGTGTGCGGTGCTATCGGCGAGATGGGTGGCGGCGCGGCGGGCGGCGCGGGCGCAGGCGCGGTCATCCTCGCAGCCAGGATGCACAGCAGCAAGCGCACGCTCCGCTCCAACGACATTGCCGTACCGCCGCTCGATGTGGAACTAGACCTGTGCTTCTCCCTGCAGTATCCGCACTTCGTCAAACGAGACGGAAACAGGTCAATTACGTTATTATTTTATTCTATATGGGTTCGCGTTTGACCTGCTTGATGTTAAGCAGTAATGCGGTCTAAAATGGAACACGCTTACCTAGAAGAAATCTATTTACTCTAGAATTGAAGACACTCATATTGTACCTTACACGGAACATAGGCTTTATATGTTATGTTTCTTACATCTTTTTTTATATGTACCTCACATATTAATCTTTTTTTCATTTTTTATTACTAAATATTGATTATGGTCTCTGTTAAACCGTTGGTTGGTTGATTGCCCTGGCATCTCAAATATATCATGTTTGACCAATTAACGCGTTATTGCAGATATTCAATGTTAGTTTTAGTAAACGATGTGTGTTTTATAGCGATGATAGCTCAGTGGTTAGTGTGCGTGTGCGCAGTGCGTGGGTTCTAAACTCCAACAATGAACTTGAGCTGCCGGTGAAAGAAAACATCGTGAGGAAACCATAGGGTGGTGAAGGGGTATTTTCTAGTACTTGACTGGCTGGCTACCACCCTCAAGTCGAAAATCTGCCGCCAAACATCTAACGGTGTGTTCCGGCAGCCTCACTTGAGAGCCAGTTCCATTCCAGGCTAGGTGTGTTTACCATATTCGGCCACACGGACACTTAACATCAGGTAAGATGTGGTCAAACACCTAGCCTGTAAAAAAAACAGTTGAAGCATTTGAAGTTCTTGAAATTATATAATGTTTACACGGATAGTAGAGGTTTCAGCATCATTAATCGTCTTTATGACTATGGTGAATTGTACTAGGGTTCGCGAAGGTTGCTCAGACGTTAGTGCCGCATTAGTTTTACTGCTGGAAAACTATTTCGACTCGCATAAAATGGTTTTATATTTGAACAACCATTTACTTTATGCGGACAGATGATCATGTAAAATGTACACGCACATCTGGTTCGCAGTAAACATCGTTAAGGATGGTGGTATGAAAGGGCAAAGTTGTAAACATTGAAAATGACAAGCCACTACTTTGTCTCGATCTATAAAAAGTCTAGTAAGGTCGCTGCCATAGATTTTTATAGACCATTCTAATATTTTAAGAAAATACCAGACTTATTTGTCTTTATAGTGTTTGAAATAATTTATTTTTACTGCGTATTAAAAAATATGGTAGGAACATTTAATTTACGATTCTTGCCCAAGTATTTTCAAAGAATCTTGGAAGTTGCTTCATTTATAGAAAGTTTTTCCACATAAGCAAACTTCTATTTATTGCAAATCAATCGAGTTAAAAGTAAACTTACCCAATTCTTTATTAAATCCTCCTTTCTTATTATTAAGTTTAGCAAACTTTATTTTGAGATGTTGTTGAATATCATGTAGATAACGGTTTGTATTAATCCGAGTTGGATCATCTGTACTTCATTCCGTAACTTCAATATTGGCAAACTAACAACAAAGTTAATATTATCAAAGTATTTATAACGAGGCTATGTAAATGCAAATATTTATGCAAATAAATTCTGTACTGTGAAACCATAACACGAACTCTGGCAACTCCAGTTTGTAACTTTAACTAAACTAATGATTGGTGTTCGTGAAATGTTTGAACATGCAGTAAAGTTTAACGAGACTCGGGACTCTAAGTTTAGACACCAGGAACAGGTTTCATTCACAATAATGTAAATTTTATTAGCACCTTTATTGTTTTGTATGTTCGTGTTTGTCCTTTATAATTATTAAAAAAAATGTTATAACTTTAATAGCACTTCCAAGAATATTACCTAACTTTAACATGCACAGAAATGTAAATAGTGCTTAAGTATATTGATATTTACTTCTGTTTTTGTGTCTGTTTCTTAATTGGAATATTCGTATAAAGAAAACTGAAATATTCTATTAAATCAAAATCAAAAATCAAAATCAATTTACTTGGTTTACATTTTGGACACATTAAAATGAACCCATTGTCTTCGAACTAATGATAACTGTATTTTGGAAACCAATGGCTTCTCCCGATATCTTATTCATTCGCATTGTAAAATAATTCGCAAATAAAGCTTGTTAGTTATACTCAAGAATGTCCTTGACATTTCAGGCTGCAAATAATGCTGCAGAGGCGCAAGAAATATAAGAACCGCACCATCCTCGGCTACAAAACCTTGGCGGAGGGAGTCATAAGGATGGACCAGGTATGTTATACCAACAAAGTGTACCTCAGGGGGATAACTTGGGGCCTAGCTTATATTTCAGTTGTATTCTAGTTGCGCATGTGATATTGTCAAAACAATATTATCTTGAGATATTCGCTATAGCTGATGTGATGATTCGTACGATTCATTTATTGAAAAATAAATTAATTGTATTAAAACTATTGCGTAATTTAAAAAAGACAATAGTCCCATTAAATAATTGTATCTGCGTGTTCGTTAATAATTTAATTAATATGTCTTGATATAAAATTAACATAGAAAACGTACTGTAATTTTAAGATTTTTATGTTACTTTAAGACATTTTTTTCTAATTGAGAAAATTAGGCAAAAACTTGTTTCGTAAACATTAATCTACTTAGAAATAGCATAAGATAAATAATTTATTTGCTAAAATAATTTATTGCGAACCATTTTGTCTACCTAGAGTGTTAAGCTAATTTATAAGAGCTCTTCAAAATGTAGGATCAGATACTAACATTCCCTACCGTAATCCTTTTGGCGGTGACTTCATTAGGCGTCCCTAATTAAAGGCAATGAGACATAAAACGGCACGAGCATTACACTCATATTGTCGAGCTCAAATGAGCAGATTATGAGGTAGGTTTTTAAGAAACTTTATGCATAGGACGTTTTAATCGACCCCGTTGGTAAAATAATCCAAAATTTTTAACTATTTCTTCATTGTTCACACCGAAATTATCTTTATTATTTGAAGTAACTTACTTATAAATAACAACTTTACATTGGAGTTTTAAGTAAGTACTTCGCTCTAGGAAAACCTGAGTCGCAAAGTCTAGCATCTTTTATAATAGTGAATTAAAAATATTTTTTTACTTTTAATATAGGTATATTTAACTTTTTATTAGTATTAACTTATTATTTTAGAGATTACTCCTCGAGACAAAGCAGCCGAGCCCAAATTCGGTGGGTTATGTTGTTTTATCACAGAGAAGCCGTGGCCACCTTCTAGCTTTATCATCCGACCTTGGATATCGTCTAGGCATAAAGTGCTCCTCAAGGCGGATCAATCGAGCCTAAACGCGATGGATTTATCTTGTTTAATTCAGAAGTTCCTATGGCCATCCTCCGTCTCCATCATCAGATCATCTCCATGATACCATATCATTGTATTGTTTATTTTTTTGAGTCCAATCGGACATAGGAAAGTCAGTCAAATTTTACTTGCAAGATTTGACCCCGTACATACATACATACATACATTGCAAGTTAAATATAAGCTTGCAATAAAAATATTTTATTTTTAGTATTCATGACCAATAATCTGACAATCGACACTGAGCCATTTAAAACTCCTCGTGTAAAGAATCCTTTAAAATAAATTAACCAGGGGTCTCATTACTACGAATGAATGTTCGTAACTGGATTCAACTTAACACTTTAATTAAATATAATTTATCATTTCCGCCAATTAAATTAATTATTAAAAAACTTGTTCTCATTGCAATCGTACTATTTAGTTTCGATATATCTACTTCATTTTATTATATAGTACCTTTTTCGAAGAGACAAAGCACAACAAGAAACGCGCGTGCGGTCTTGTCCAGCTTCGCATTCGTCATCATCAACCTATCATGCTGATAATAGGCCTCTCCCAAGACACTCCACTTAGCCCGATTTTCGGCTTTTCGCTTTCAGCCCCAGCAAACTGTCTTACGTATAAATCGTCACTCCACCTAGTCTCAGGTGGTCGCATCCATATTTGACTACAATCACTCTCGTTGATAGCGAATTTCTGGTCGAAAGATGAAACAGACTTCGAGGTTACGTATGCAATTTCGTAGGTTTTCTGAAAGAGATCGCTTTAAGCGATATGGCCGCCAGTTTTTGTACTATCATTAAGCTATTTCTGATATCAATGTTTTTTTATGTATGGACGCTAATACGGTTCAGCCCTGTTTTTTCACAAACTTTTGGACATGTAGGTTTTTTCACGAAGTTTTCCTTCACCGTTTAGCCGCTAATACAATTATTGTTAATTTTCCGCAGATACTGCAGCGTTCAATGGACATGGAGTTGGAGTTGACGGGCGTCGGCGGAAAAGTGGGCGCGGCAGCTGGACAACCAGTAGCCAAGCTGTCCATCACTGGGCTTGCGTCCACACCAGTTGACCACGACACTAAAAACAACAACACTTTGTTGATCACAGGTCGGTTTCACTATAATATGTAAGTCATCATCATCAGTCCTTTGCTGTCCACTGCGACACGCACGCCTGTAAGCTCGGTCTGTTTCTGTATCTAGTTTTTGCCCGCCGCTTTACACAGGTCGTCACACTACCTGGCCGCAGGGTTTCCTACACTACGCTTGCCTGCACGTGGTCTCCACTCTAGAACTTATCTACCCCACCGGTTACTAATCCTTCAAGAAATGTGACCGGCCCACTGCCACTTCAGCTTACTAATTCTTTGAGCTATGTCGGTGACTTTAGTTCTATGTCGTCTATATGTAAATGCGCAATCGTTATGCCCAAACAAAATAGAAACAACACTGGTACGCTAAAAGTAGTATTTGTTTCTCTCTAGTTGAGCTTAATATACCTACTTACATAAATGAAACTAGATGTGTTCCGCATTTTCATCTACATGGTGTTGAAAAATGTTTTTCTCGTCATCAATTAAAATAAACATTCGTCAAAATCGGCAGTAACGTTTCGTCGTGAAAAGGTCACAAAGAAACGGAACTACTTTTGATTTTTGTCCACAGCTCACCTGATTTTAAGTGGCGATGTGGTTGATAATATAGTAAACACATTTAACCTGGAATGGAAACAGGCTGTCAAGTGAGACTGTCGAACACACCGGCAATTTTTCAACTTGAGTAGCTAACTAACTAGCTATCCAGCCGAGTACTAAAAATTATCTTACCACCATGATATAGTTTCCTCACGATGTTTTTCTTTACCATTAGTTCAAGTTCATCATCAATTCTGACAAAGAACCAACCTCGTTAAACATTGAGCTATTATCGCCACAACTAAAATGTATAATCGGTAGAAGCGAACGAAGTCATGACTAACAGTAAGCGCAGATATGAAGTTCTAATAGGTTAAAATAATATTGAAATTGTAAAACCATAGTATATACGGTATAGTACGGTATCAGTTCACGGTAATGCCCTTTGTTTTTTGTTTAAGCTTTTCATGTAATGTCATGTCAATGAGTTGAGATGAAGAATGAAAGAATTGAGTTTAGTTTTGAGATTCCTTCTACCATTTTCCAGAACGGGGATATTCTGACGAGGAGGAAGAAGGGGAATTCAGCTCGGTAGAGGAAGCTGACGACATGACGTACGGTGCGCCCGCACGGCGGCGCGCGAGGCAATTAGGGTTCAACAAGACTGACCTCTCGTACACGAAGGTAAAAAGAACACATAAATTGATATACGTTGTTTTAGAAGCAGTTTTTAAGAAAGATCTTTAGAACTACACCAGACACATTGGGGAAAACCTTTATGTTTTGGTACAGTGCTACTATCTGATTTAAACTTAATGACGGTTGAGAAATCTGCTAAGCGTGGCTTAACAGAACTGCACATCGCTTCGCAACTACCATCAAGTTTTTACCGGCATATACCAACTTCTCTGTACACCTGTTATCATCTCTACAGAAGTAAAGAATTCCGAAACTCAAGTTTGAAAATGCTAATGGTTCTTACAATTAACTACAGATAAGTTGGTATCTTATGGAGTAACTAGGGCTGTGGCAATCGTGATGATTTTAAAATGTTACACCGGTATTGTTGACGATGAATACACAGAACGTCATATACGAATTCAACTTCTATCTATGCAAGCAGAGTTGAATATTGAAGACATTAAAGAATATTGAGTACATTAAAACATACGAACGCTTTCTGTATTGCGTTTGCCACAACCTTAAGAAAACATTTTATTGGGACATAATAGAGCCCGCATGTAATCTAGCTTTAGCTTCTGCTTTACAAAAGTTATTAAGTTATTATTTTCAACCCATACTTCAAATTTTTTTATATCCTGTAAATTCGTAAGCTTGAACGTGTAACATTAGGCGTAACATATTGCACGCAGCTGTCGCGCTCTCGCGACTTGAGCTTCATGGAGAGACAGAGACAGAGCTATATGCACTCGAAGGCGAACGACAGGGACAGTGACAGCGAGTTGGAGAATCAGGCCGCTAAGCGCAAGGGCAGCCGCGGAAAGCTCGCGGTGAGCTGGTAGCACGCGGCTTTATGTAGCTAGTATTGCATGAGAACATAGACTGAACGTAGAATTTTTGCATGGTTTTTCTAACTACCCTCACATTTTTGACAGGACAAAATCGCATAAGCACCTGCCATATACATATGTGTTTGTGGGATTCTGATTTTATTTTTCCCTATATCTATGTGATTTTCTTTTTCGTTGTCGAACTTTTTGATTTTTTAAATTACATTACATTCTTTCTGAGACCCACATACATTATCTGAAATGATCTTAAATTATACTAAGCTCATTATTATTTATAAATCATTACCATACTGGTTGTAATTACTATGCTGTTTATTTCCTTTATTCATTTACGAAATAAGGAAATCCTATTCGTTTCTCTGATTTAAGTGCAATAGATATTGTTATGATATCGTGGTCAAAATTCAAATTTATTGACCGTTAATGGCGCCCGCACAGCTGGCTTCCCAGTGACAAATTTTCTGCCCGCTTTACAATATAAATTTAAATTCAATAGAGCAAACATGCACGCTTTACGTATCGTTATCTACCTATATTTCGTTCATGGTTTTCGTGACATTGACTGGTAGTTAATTGAATTAACAGTTTGCTCAAAAGACGACGCTAATAAGTTCTAAGATTATGTATATAATTCGTTCCGCGGAAGAGAAAACAGACTTTGTTCCTTTGGTAGTTAGTGTTATATTGTCATAGAATAACTTAATTGTAGTCATGGCTAAGTGATAGGACTTAAAGTAATGTACTAATACTGATTGCTAGATCCTTTATTAGCTCCATCACCTCGTCAACTTTATGGATACGTTAGATGAACTGATAATAATTATAGCATGCTCTAAAGTTGTTTGTTTTGGATTTGTGTGTTGCTTGTATTTAGATTTATATTTTTGTCATAAATGTAGATTTATTTAGATATTCAGATTATATAGACTAGACTAGATATATAGACTATGAGCGAGCGTGAGAATTTGATTCGCGCGGACCACCGCCTGCTATCCTTTGCCTATCTAATAAGAGAGAAAGATATACATAATTATAATGTATTTCGTTCTCTTTTGCCTTTTTTGGTCCGCGGTGGCAGTAAAAATGAAAGTGGTAGTAAAAATGAAAATGACAACATTTTATCGTACAATAAAATGAATTAAAGAATATATGATAGTAAACGAGACGTCATCTTCGTTTTCGAAAAAAAATTATTTCTTTTTTTCATTCTTAACAGGCTGGGTGTTTGACCACAGCTCACCTGATGTTAAGTGACAGTGTGGTCGAAGATGGTAAAAACACGTAACCTGGAATGACACTGGCGACCAGATGGTTGGCGGCAGATTTTCAACTTGAGTTAACCAGCCGTGAACTAGAAAGTACCCCACTATACTATGATTTTCTCAAAATGTTTTGCTTCACCTGCAGCTCGAAGCTCATTGTTAGGGTTTGAACCTACGCCCTTCGGCGTGCGAACCGATCGTTTTAAACCGCTGAGCTATCCTTGCTACAAACTGAACTTATTTATCTGGATACTCTAGGCCAGAAATTTTCCCCTCAAGGAAAACAAGGTCGAAAAACGTCTTATAACCTTGACCTTGACTCGAGCGCTTGACTCATTCTATCACATTAGACTTATTGTGAGGTCGGTAACTTATCACCTCAGATTAGATTATGTATGTAAACACGACTCTGCCTGTAAAAGCGTTGCAAAAATCCCGGTAGTCGCTAATAGATACATGGAGGTAGTGTACTCTCTTTATTTTGTGTTATTGTGGGTTCGGTTATAAAATACTTTTAAAATTGCTGTGACGGTTGTCCGAATTGTTGTGGTCTTTCTTACTTCTCTATTTCATTCATTGTTATCTGTATTATGTAACTAATTATACTTTAATCAGAAGCAATGACCGATGTTGTGATTTTTATTCTTCTTTTTTGTCATTTGAAATAATATGGAATCTTTTTTTAAATAATAGGTTTGCGTTATCATTTAGACATTTTAGACAATTGACAACACTTTATTTGATACATAAAATCAAATTTCTGTTACATTTAAATTACATTTATCAACATTACAATACATACAAAAAGAAATAACAAATAAAAAGAAAAAAAATGTCTCAAACCGTCCCATGTTTAACGAACATTATGTCATTTCACCTGATATTAAATGAATATGCGGTTTACCAGCACGCTTGCTAGAACTAAATATTATATAATATATTATGTGCATATTTTTCTTCATTCTAATCAAAGCATCTTATGAACTAAAGACCTACATATTACACCACCAAGAGGTCAGGAAAACTTTCCGTGTTTTAGAGAAGTATGATTAAAATAATATGTCTTGTACTATCCAAAACATTCATATGCCTACAATGATTGCCCTGTTAGTTCATTTGGTAGTATCTGCTTCAAGAGCCGTCGGGCGTTGGTTCGATTTCCACCCAGGACAGACGTTTATATGACGTTTGTTCTGTGTTTGTAGTGTCAGGGCGCAGCTAGTAATAAATAAAATTTAGGTTTAGCTATGTAAAAAATGTTAGAAGATGCACGTTTAATTCTAAGATAACTGATTGGTTCAGATTTAAAGCTAAATTCATTTCAAATAATAAATTAATCATTTCAGGTTTAATTGAATCTTTATCCGGGCCGTAACCAAAACTACTCGTAAGAGAAAATACTCTAGAGATCTTATTCTAGATTACCATAGGTTTAATTCTTGCTGCTAGGACTTGCCATTGAATAAAAAAACTATCGCAGGGCAATTCACACAGCGCCATCTGACCCCAAACTAAACTAAGCTGTGGGTTACTGATAAAATACTTAAATACTTTTTATTGTATATACATACTTATAATACATACAGAACACCCAGACACAGAACAAACATTTGTTTATAACACAAAATGTTTGTCCTGGGTGGGAATCGAACCCACGCCCTACAGCTCTTAAAGCAGATATACTACCAATGAGCCAACAGGACTGTTTAAAATTACTATTGTTTCTTTTGGATGTAACTTAGCAACATGTTGCAGCAACGCAACCTGAAGCAGAAGTTTGCGGCTCTGCTGCGTCGGTTCCGGATGCCGGAGGAGATGTCGGAACGCGGCGTGACGCGCGACACACATCACGCGCAGCGCGACATCGATGAGTTGTTCCAGGTGAGGCCATGGCAATATGAACCTTGTATACTTACTGTTAGATCTCACGACAAAACAACATTTGTGAAAAAATACGTCTACTGTCTAGAAAGAAGTCACTATTGGTGATTATGTTTCTAGAACAATCGTTAAACTCTGTTGGAAGTCGTCCGCTGTCAAACTTATGAATTCGGGCCAACTCGACTCAAATTCGTTCAAAAATAAATTTCAGATCTAGTTCAACTGTCAACGTTGATTGAGTTCTTTACAGTGTTGGGCATTCATTGAATATGTCACGGGTCTTAGCGGTGTAGTTCCGCGACTATAAACATGTAGACTTAGTAGAGGAAACACGTAGTGATATACTCAATATCCGTAATACTCAAAGTGTACTCCGCGGAACCCTAGGCTTATTAATAAAAATCGCTTACTCCAACCTTGGTCTGTAGTTACACTTGGACTAGTTAATATCAAAGTAACGTCGTATTAACTTCGTAATTACGTTGTCATTAATAAACATGTGATTAGGGCGTGTGTTGTGGCAACACACTTATTTTAAAAGTAAAAAAAAAAAAACAATTCATGTACATAATGCGTGGTTTTGACATTACTGACAATGACAGCCAATATTTTGCTATTAAAATTGCTAAATCTTTTAGATTAGGTGGTAAAAAACCACCTCTTGCATCACCAGCCAATCATATTTCACCATGTCAATGATAAAACAGGCAGTAAATCGCGAAAATCTATACTTATATTTAAACTCATCTTAATAAAGGCTTTCGAGCGAATTATATTGAGTTTTGTAAACTTTACACGCCTCACTAATGGCATCTGGTTCTCAAACTCTTCTATTTCCTCTATCAACCTCAAATCACCAATATAATAATTTCTTTCAATTTTATTTACACATCAATTATTTATGTAAGTACTTATATATGAAAAAAACTGTATTTTAATAATTGTTGACACGCAAGAAACAAACACAATTTACGTTGAGTATCTTTACTCCATCTTTAGTCAGTCGTTAAACCATGTGGCTCCTAGGTTTATGTTTTACTCCGAGAGTAGCCTCAGATTAGCTTACTTCCTCCTTATTCCATATTAATTAATACAGAATTCTACTAATTCAAACTTAAGTCTTGGACAAAAGTTACTTTCACTAGTGTGTTTATTTAATAAGACAGTAGGGGTCACAAAGCTTCTATAAGGACTCCGCGAAAATAGTGGTCATAATGGAAAAAAAAAACTAAAAAGTAAATACATCTAAATATACCAACAAAAGTTAAAAAAATAACTAAAAGTGTAAAAGAGTAGAATGCGTAATATGAGAGCGCGACATTTCAGCCAGGATTATAATCAATAGTTCAACACTAACTCAACTGACAATAAAAATCCACTTAAAACAGTTTTTGATTCCTCCGTCCGGCTCCGTCGCCAAAAAGTTTGAGAACCGCTGCTCTATAAAAATATTTTGTGCATGGTGGTAGGGAACTTTCTGTTACTCGGTTGGCTAGTTACCACCCGCAAGTTGAAGAGTTGCCACCAAGCACCTAACAGTGTGTTCCGGCAGACTCACTTAAGAGCCAGTTCTCTATCCAGACTAGTTGTTTCTTTATGTAAAAGTAACAAGATGGTATGAACACTCTCCTGATGGTAAGAGATACCGCCTACTCATGACCATTGGAGCGAGACACAGAACTTTGAGTAACAGAACAAAGTCAAAGCCATCATTGATTTGGTGGTCATTGCTTTGAGAGATTCTAAGGTTAGTCTTAAAAGCCCAGTAATTTTTGTGTCATCTTTGATCACAACGTCACTTGAAATCAGGTGAGCTGTGGTGTTTTACCATAGCTCATCAGATAACCTAACTTGTCATCAGTAAAAAAAAAAAAACTGTTTTCTATTACAAACTACGACATATCACTAATCAATACAACTTCATAACCTTCCAGGAGCTAGAATCCCTATCATGCGGCGAAGGCGAAGACTCCGGACCAGATCAGATGGACACCATCAGCATCGGCTCAACCCCCAAGCCTTCCCTTCGGCCGTTCTTTAGCAGTTCTCGCAGTCTTGCTAACCAGGACCACCACCGGCATTCCAACGGTAAGGACCTCTGGAGTATGTGACCGGCGGAGGAAGGCTAAAGGCTCCTGAACTATCTTTTGTCATTGTTCTGTGAAGACAATAGGGAACTCCGAAGTTTGGAACTCTGAAAAGGATATATAGGAAATGCTTAGGAATTTTTGTAGTATTCTGTTTCAAAAACAAATTGTATGCAAAGTAAAATGCTAAACACAAAAAACTGCATGCACAACGTAGATTTGTGTGCGTGAGTCGGTCTCGAAGCAACCGGCAAGCGCGCGTAATATTTGCGTATTTTGTGGCTTTTCTTCTGTGTAGTTCTCTGTAAAGAATGGTTTTGAAAGGGGACAGGTGTTGCGATGTTTTAGAAAATAAGGTATAGCATTGAAGTGTAGTGTTTTTTATATTATCTATTATTCTATATTGAGTTATAATGTACTACTTACATTATAAATCAATACCCGAGAACTGAGCCCTCATAAGCAATGTCTTATTTTGTAACATGAGACATTTTGTCATCTTTCTAAATACCTTTTCATGATTCAGAATTTGAAAGAGTGACTTATTTGAGTTTGTGGTTAGTTTATGTTTTGGATACGGAATAGGTTCCTGTTTAATTTTAAATATTTACGAGCCACTAAGAGAGTTTTAAGTTATTTTTAATGGTTTGTCAAATTGAAAGTAATAAATTGAGTTTTAATTTTTGAAATAGATTTTTATTGTAACTTTTTGATTTATATGAAACTTTTTTAATTTAGACAGAGATAACGATAATCTATCTTATAAGATATTAGGTAATAGGTTTCTTCGCATAATTACAGAAGATAGTACCTACAGCCCGCGATTAAAACAATTTAAATTACTTGTCTAGACAGAAAAGTTTTGTATAACTGGAATATGTCTCGAGCGCTTTGTTAAAACGGGTAGTTTGAATTTAGACTCTACACCAACTGGCATTGACGATCAGTGTTCGCCCAATCTTTGTTCTCAGAACGATGATCCTTCTAACTATGATTGGATGAGTGTATAGCGTCATCGCTACGTTATTCAAAGGTCGCGGCACACATCAGTTTACCATCGCCTCAAGTCGTTGAGCTGTCATATGTGCTACGATCTTAACTTGATATTGGACGTAATAACATGTACCAAATACACTATATCAATAAAACATATACAAGCACTTACTAAGATATAAACCCATGTAACACTGTAACAGAACATTAGTATGTAACGACGAATACTTACTTAGCCTGTGCATAAACAAACACACACACACAAAGAACAGAGCATCGTGTGAGACGCTTAATTTTGTTTCGCTTTTTACGCAAACATTTATATAAATATTTAACATTGTACCAAAAAATTCAAGTAGTTAATAAAATTGTTAATAAAACCTATACGTTCAGGTTTTTATACTATACATTTAATATACTTGAGTTCCTTAAATTAATTGGGTGAAACGTCGCTCCTTAAAGGGGTTTATGAGGGTAGAGAAGTTTTTTTTTAAATATTTGTAAAGCTAGGTTTAAGCTTCAGTTACAAACTTTATGAGACCAGAGGATGCGGCGTTTTAATCTTCTGAAATTCTCGCAAATATGTCAAGGCGACGAACCCAATTATTTGACATGTTTTGAATTAAATATTCAAAATGGAATTTCTCTTCAGCTCGTTGACTTGGTTGGATCACCGGTGAATTTACAGGCAAATGATGAGACATATTATATACTAGTGGCGTCCCGCAGTGTTACCCGCTGTTCCCACGTGAATACTAATTTTTTTCGGGATAAAAAGCCTATGCGTTAATCCAGGGTGTTGGCTACCTCCATACCAAATTTCATCAAAATTGGTCGAGCCGTTTGAGCGTGAAGATGTAACAAATACACTCACAAACTTTCGCCTTTATAATATTAGTGTCTATACCTCTGAATCACAAAGGAGCGGCTTTTCATACATATTATTTATTATATATTTATGTAGATGTCTGCGAACCAAATGTACAACATTATAATATAACTTAGAGTTTTGTTTACCGCTGCCGCTATGTGCATAGTTTAGTGCATGTGTGTATTGGATGGTTAATAGGACGATTTTGATGAAGGCCAAAAGACAACAAACTGTGATTAAGTAAAAAAAGAAGATTGATTAGCATCAACCAGTTGCTAGTATGCAGTTTTGCTCAGTCAAAATTCAGCAAGTCTGACTTTCACGTCCCTTATTATGAAAATTGAATTTGGCGTTCGTGAAAGTACTAAAGAGTAAATTGACATGAGAAATTGCCGATGAATAATGCATATTTAAAACAAATATTAGTCAAAAATACTAGAGCTTAATAAACATAAAGCTCGTTTTGCGTTGACCAAAATCGTTCTATATACACGTGTACACACGCTAAATGTGGCCGGCATGCGCAGTGAGCCGGCACGGGAGCCGCGCGTCTGCCGGCGAGGTGACCACCATTCGGGAGAGATACCCCGCACCGGTTACAGGTATATATATTTCGCTATTTGGAACTTCGCGGTGCAGTTGCGATCAATATTTACTAAGAACACGTGGTCTACATCACAAAGAAACGAAAATTTATTTTAAAAAAGCGCCATCTATTGGTTTAACGCTTCACTACTACGAATTGGTCAACGTAAAGCCAAAACAGACACACAGAGGCGTCATCTAGTCACTTAAAAGATAGCTCGATTTACCTTAGAACCGTTTTATTTTTGTGTGAATCGATGTATATATCTGTGTGCTAAGACGTAGCGCTCGTGGTTTAGTAGTAACTTGACTAAATATTCTTGAAGTTTAATATTAAACTACAAACGGTCTAATCAGTCTTCGGATTAGTGACCGTGAATAGCGCTGCCGTGGGTAGAAGTAGATCCCGGTTGTTTTTTCTATATTTCTGTAACAACAACCGTCAAGCCATGTCAGGTTTTTGACAGAGTCATTAACTCTTAACATTAGAGCGATATGAATTTATATACTAAGGTATAATTTAACTAAAAGCCTACTTGGCAGAAAATGCTCTTCACTCTCGTTTGGTTATGAGTTATATTGTGATCATAAATGCGCTGCTCTTTTTATGAATTTCCGTAATTTGTGAATATTTTTACATTGTACGATTTGCAACCGCACCGCACTTAAAGTACACGCTTTATTACTCTGTAGTTACTCTTTGTAAGCTTCTGTCTGTCTAGTTCTGTTCTTTATTGCAATCATACATTATCACAGCACAATCTAGCATGGTTCTAACCTGACTTGGCATATCGCATATTTGTATGAGGTGAACTAATAACTTTTCACTTTCACTCTTGTGCGATGTGGAGAGTTATGTTGTATTAACGGGTTTACGAAAGATTTTCTATAAGACGAAACTTCTTAGCATTTAATAGTATCGCTGTGCGGGTGCCTAGTCTATCGTCTTGCAAGGACGAAAACCCATACAGAGCCTAGGATTTGTGACAAAGAATTTAAAAAAAAAACCCATCTTCCCATTAATCGTTTCGTCCAATTGTCGTAAAGGCCTATATTAAAGTAAAATAATAACCAATAAAATTACGGTATTAGTTGTATTGGTCCTTAGTTTCATGATGGTAACAATGGGCCTACCTGGGACTAAAGAAGCGCCTACTTTTCTTCTTACCCCTTTTCTACTTCATTTCTGTTCTTCCTTTTTTCATTTTGCGGAAATCCTTCATATTTTACCTTTTAACGTCACCAACACCAACAATCAATAGTTTTGAACTTGGCTTCGCTAAAAACATTCTCATTGATTAGTCTGGAAGGATCAATTAAATTAAAATATAATTGGTTTGTATTAATGTTAAAATGGCACCGCAACAGAATCGGAAGCAGTGCGCAGTTCAGCCGGTGATGCGCCCAGCGATGGCAACAGTGATGGTGATGTCTGCGCAGAAGCTGTAATATCCGGTGCATCAGTGTCAAGCTCCCCGCCTAATGATACTAAGGTACAATGAATATTTCTTTTCTAAATCTAGGCAAATTACAATTTAAAGCCAAAATTGTAATTCGTATAACAACAATAACAGAGGGTTTGCCACATACCCTTGAGGAAGCTCAAAAGCTTTTATATAAAAAAATCAATACAAAATAACAAGATATGTAGTTAAAATTTATATTTTTGAAATATTCCTAAGTTTAAGTTACAGTAAATTTAAATAATAATTAAATTGTGTCTGGAACATACCAAATGTACCTATTTGACTTAGTCGAAGGCTATTGTCAAAAACTACACATTCATATGAATGTAAACAATAGACAATAACCCTACTCTATTAACTGTGTGATTTCTTTTCTAAAATCACAGGGTCCATTTCATTAAAGATCATCACCTAACCCAACGAATCTTCTTATCCAGGAAGACAAACGGTCCAGGCTCTTCAGGAGTGCAACGAGCGGCGGTAACTTAACTCCTGCTGCTGCAGCTAGGAAGAAGAACTCTTTAGCGGGAATAGATAGACCCCTGTCTGCACACGAACTACCTATACAGAGCCCTACTGCGCTTGAAGTAAGTATTATTTGATAATAGTTTTGTTATACTTTAGTTTGTATCTTTGCCGCAATGTTAGTCGTGTTCTTGTTTATTACCATTTATTAGTTTTAAATAACATATTTATTTAGTTACACTGCTTTTTTATACCAACTATAGATTAGCATATTAAAGAGATTTATATACTGAAGCCGCAATGCTGGATTATGTTGGTAACGTCGGTGTTTTTAAAACTCAAGGTAACTGACACAACCTGTGAATATGTGCTATAGCGAAACCTTTTCTATAGAATTATCACATTTTATATTTAAATCACTAGGTTATTAAAAAATAATAGACTATAATTAAATATAATTTTACTTTGATTTATTTAAAAAATGAGCGCCAAGGCGATGATTCTCTGGATTTTGTTGCCTAAAGTTATGGGTATCGCTACAATGTTTATAGACAGGCGTTGGGCATCTCTTGCCATCCGTTTCGTTTGTCCCATTACTTTTACATAAAAAAACATTCTTGATTTAATGAGAAATCAATTGTTTCCAGCCTCGGCGTACGATAATGGAACAGCTGAGCCGCATACTCAGCGACGATGCGCCCATTCCAGAGTGCATAGCAGTGGCCCCCGCGGGCGTCCTGGCAAACGCCCTCCACGCGCTCGCCGTGCCAACGTTGACTGTACCGTGGCCGCACGTGCCGGACGCACGTCCGTTACTACAGGCGCTGTACTCTCGCACCACAAAGCAGTGAGTATACTCAACACCCTCCCACGAACTCTCATCACGAAGAAATGAAATGTTTATGACTGACACTACTAAGAATTATTCGCAAGAAAATTCACCTATATGTTTCTGCCATGTTGCAATAGCCGTGGCCACTAGCCGAATAAAGTCGTTTTGTTGAAAAATGAAGGTTAGCCTAATAAGGGACGAAGGTCCTGTCGTTGCAACTTAAATAGATTATAAGTAATCTTTCTTTTAAGAATTGGAAAGGCGGTCTTACAATGTTTATCGTCTTTGTTATCTCACAGGTTTTGTTACTTACGAGTCATATAAAAATATTTTATTTTTTTAGAACCGTGCGTCGTGCGTGGCTACGCGTGTGCGTGTGCGGAGGCGATGGAGCGGCGAGCGCGGCGCTGCGGGCGCACGCGGACCTCGCGGCGCGCCGACCGCACGACGCGCCGCCCGTACGCTTCTACATCATACCCTCAGGTTGGCCCCGCTTCCACGGGATATCATCGCGGAGAAACGATTCTCTGAAAAAGCGTCATATTTTTTTTTTTTTTTTTGTAGCTGACAGGCTTGTTTTTTGACCACAGCTCACCACAACCACAGATGTTAAGTGACGGTGTGTTCGAAGATGGTAAAACACACCTAGCCTGGAATGGAACTGGCTCTCAAGTGAGGCTGCCGGAACACACCGTTAGATGCTTGGCGGCAGATTTTCAACTTGAGGGTGGTAGCTAGCCAGCCGAGTACTAGAAAGTACAACGCAAATTGGCAAATTGGCACGCACGTTTGGGGCTAGATGGCGCTGTATGAAATATAATCCAATATTTATATTCTTGAAATGTTGTGCAGGTCCGAACACGATATCGCGGTACTTGTCGCACTGCGACCCCGGGTACGGCGGGCTGCTGGCCGGCGAGGCGTGGACGGCGCTGTGCGAGCGCGCGGCCGACTCCGCGCCCGACCTCATCGACATGTCTGCACGGATCGCCAGGTACGCAACCGAGCTACACGGTACAAATCTTACACTAGGAAGATAGAACAAAATATCGTAGTACTTGCCACACTGTGCCAGATTTTTAATACCAGATTTTTAAGATTTTTTTTGTAGCGATGATAGCTCAGTGGCTAGCGCGGTCGGTTCGCATGCCGAAGGGCGTGGGTTCAAACAATGAGCTTGAGCTGCCGGTGAAGGAAAACATCGTGAGGAAACCATAGCGTGGTGGTAGAGTACTTTCTAGTACTCGGCTGGCTAGCTACCACTCTCAAGTTGAAAATCTGCCGCCAAGCATCTAACGGTGTGTTCCGGCAGCCTCACTCGAGAGCCAGTTCCATTCCAGGCTAGGTGTGCTTTACCATCTTCGACCACACCGTCACTTAACATCAGGTGAGTTGTGGTCAAACACCTAGCTTGTCAGCAATAAAAAAAAATACAAAAAACTTTGAATTTGACATTGATATTCTTTTCACAAGAATTTTTCATTGGCGTGGCTTGCGTACAACGTATTAACTTAGTGAATAGGTTATCTTCTGTCTGCGCCTTTGTCTTAATACCACATCATCGCTCACAATCAGGCAAGTTGGAGGTAAAACGAGGACTTATCCGTATAAAAAAAAGTTTGAGTTTAGCAATAACAAAAAAAAAAAATTGGAAGAAAATCCATTCAAATATCCATCTCGGAGTATATTTTATAATATACTGTACTCAGCTGTACTCTGTAAATTGAGTTTAGTTACTAGTTAGTACCTAGTTCTAGTGTCGATTGGGGGGATTCGACGCCAATTCCAAGTTTTCTTTTTTAGGGTTCCGTACCCAAAGGGTAAAAACGGTACCCTATTACTAAGACTTCGCTGTCTGTCTGTCCGTCCGTCTGTCTGTCACCAGGATGTATCTCAAGAACCGCGATAGCTAGACAGTTGAAATTTTCACAAATTATGTATTTCTGTTGCCGCTATAACAACAAATACTAAAAACAAAATAAAATAAATATTTAAGGAGGGCTCCCATACAACAAATTTTTTTTGCCTTTTTCTTAGACTATGGTACGGACCCTTCGTGCGCGAGTCCGACTCGCATTTGGTCGGTTTTTATTCAAATAATAAATAGGTTTGCTTTTACGTTTCGGTTTACGCATGTCAAAAGACTCGATGGTCTGTTGAGTATATTCCAAATATTGGACTGTATTTTCTTTAAATGAAGTAGTTTGGTTTTGAAATGCGACTTTTTTTTTTATTTGTAGAAGTCCGCGTTTGACCTCCAACTCACCTGATGGTAAGCGATGATGTGGTCGAAGATAAAGCACGCAGACTTAGAAGATACCTATTCACTCTAGCCTTGAAAAGACCTAGATTATATCTCTCAGGAAACAAGGAAGCCGACAGCTTGTTCTATTCCTTGGCTGTACGGATGAGAAACGTAGAGTCAAAACGTTTGGTACGTACCCAAGGAAATTGTGGGTGTAGTGGGCCGTCTTTCTACTTGTACTGTAGTAAAAAGGGGACGGAAGTACAAGGTCGTACAGCTCGGTAGCACATTCTCCGAAATGAATCCTGTAGAAAATTTACAGACTTGCTTCTATTTAGTGATTTCGTTTTAGTCGGTAAAGGCGTTTGCTGATTGTTAAATATATTTCAGGTATCTTAACAGCGTGAGCCCAGTGAATAACATCCCCATCGGCGAGGCCATGATCGCGTACAGAGAGAAGCAAGGCGACGAGGACGCCAGCCAGACTTTTGTGCCGTTTATAGCAGTAAGTAACTATAATTATGATTATCACCAAATCTTAATCGCGCACAAAATACTATGAAATTAGTTTTGTTTATTTACTTCGAAGTTAAGATCGACGCGGGAGGCTCGACTAAAACCCGGTGATAAACATAATTGTTTTCAAATCGAGAAAGTTTAAAAATAACATTGGTAAAAAATATGTCTGGCTCAGTTTAGTGGTGTTCCTAGTATGTGCAATTGCGCACTAAACACATCAGCCTTTCAAATACCACTGCTTTTTATAACTTTTGTCATTTAGTGCCATCGCTGTACCAGATATTCTGCCGCCAAGTTGAACATGTGAACATTATTCCCGTTTGAAAAAACTAAAGCTAAATTAAAAGCTTTGGAGACTTACCATTCAACGTCTCAAAGTAATGAGCACCAAAGCCATGATGCTCTGAACCTGCTCATGGACATGCGTTGTCACTTACCATCACGAAGGCATGTGGTTCCACTCATTACTTTATCATAAAAAAACTTTTTCGATGGCAGCGCTTCCGGAAATTTGTAGCAATTAGCCAACAAGTGACCAGCGTAATCTTAGTCTCATATTTTTTTTTTAGCAAACCTTCAAGCTACGTTCAAATGTTCCGGGTTTAGCAGTCCTCTTTGTTTGTTCGCTATGGTTAAGCCAGTTTATATAGTATTACTGTTATGCATTGTAGGAAGTGCGAGTGGGATGCAGCGAGGCGGGCGTTTCTTCGCTAGAGTTGGAGGAGGGTGGTTCTCCCCCCGCGCGCCCGTCCCCTCCCGCGACGCCCGCGCCTCCGCACGTGGAGCCGCTCGCTACGCGCGCCGAGCCACTCGAGCTTCAGCTAGACTACTGGCCGGTGAGATGACAGTACCAGTTGTGCCGCACGTGTGAAAGAGACAATGCTCACAGGCATTGAAGAACCGAGATACGGGTGTTTTCTGGAACTGGAGAGCATCTCCTTCCACGCGTTCTTCTGCCTTCCCACCGAGTAGGAGCTGTAGCAAGATATTTATCTATAAGTGTTGGTGACATCGACAGAATGTTAGGCAGGTCGTGAAAGTTAAAAAAATATTGTTGAGTTATTTAATTTATATTATTGGCCTTATAACAATTTCCGTTATACTAGGTAAGTTATAATTACAACAAAAAAAACATGTCAATTTACACTCAACTGAATCTCTCTTGTGATGCAGGTTCCGGGCCGCGGTGCTGAGGGTGCGGCGGAGGGCGGCAAGGTGACCGTGAAGGCTTCCTTCCGCGCCCTGCACGTCACCAGGCAGAACCAGCATCTCTGCATCACATACCTCACCAAGGAGAAGAAACAGAAAAGTAACTATGCACCTTATATACAATTAGAGGGTTGTCACTTCAGAATAGACACGACGAGGTGTCTTTCCTCACTGTGAGGCAAATGACATAAGGTTGTCTCCCGCCACTTGGATCGCATACTTGCCGCTTTCGCGCGATGTATTGAAGAAGTATTTGGAGCAACTAAAAAATAATGTCTCGTTAACTAAGAATATTTAGTTATTTAAATATAATGATTATTTTTTAATTTTTTTATTTCCGTAAAGAACGGTAATAATCGGTTGGGTATATACTTATACAATATAATGACAAAAATCAGTAGTAATTTGAGAAAAATAATGAATACATCGCTATCTTTGTTATTATTGGTTTGTTTTAATATTTTTATCGGCGTGTTGCAACCCTATGTTTCCGCGACTAAGTCGGTTCTCGAGTCAGCGGTGCCCAACCTAATATGAACGCTGGTGGTACGCAGTAAATTTCAGTTTTGTTTGCTAGCAGGAGAACCTCGTCTAAACTACTTTTATTCGAGAGGCGAGCGTGAAAAAATATAATATTTACATATTTAAGGCACAGCAGACATAAAGCCTTAATATGATAAACTTATTTTTTTTTTTAAGTTTTGAATTCAAGGTTAAGCTATCCGCCATATTAGATTTACTGTGACGTCACATACCACGTGAGCTATGACGCATTGATATATACATTATATATATACATTGGAACAAACTAGTTTTGTATGTACTTAGATATACTTTTCTCTTTACGCAATTTCTTCACTATATGTATATTTATAATTTCTCTATTCTATTGTATATTCACGTATGTATCTTATTTATTTTATACAGTCTTGTGCGTCCCTAAAGGTTGGTTCTGAAAACCAGCGCTGCTGAGAAATCGGCAGCACTAATGCTGAGAACCAACCTTTTTTGTCGCACTGGACACTACAGCGACAACTATTATAACTGTTCATTATTATTATTATTTTGTCATTATTTATAAGAAGTGTTTTGTTGTTGTAGTGTTGTGTGTGTCAAAATAAATGTATCTTTCTTTCTTTCAAATAGGTACAAGGGAACACATATATATACTAAGATAATAACTCCACTTTTAGTGTAGTTATACCACCGGATTGTAATGGCACGCAATTTATTTCAGTAATGAGGCTGGGTAAGAAAAAAGAGAAGACCGGAGAGCAAGAGGTGGGGCGCGCGCAAACCGTTGACGGCGTCGCGCGTCTCATCTGCTCCGCCAAGGGATCGCATAATGCACCGCTTAAAGGTACACAAGCTTTTAATTATATTTCTTAAAGCCCGCTATAGATGGACGCGGCTTAAGATTCAGCCAGCTAAAACCGCGGCTAACACTGGAACGCCACGGTTTGTGGTGGCCGACGCGTATATTGAAGATAAAACTCATTATCTGAGAGAAATGAGTCAGCTCTTAACTACGGCTATTGTAAAAATAAATCATTTCGTACGTGATTAAATCCCGGTAATAGTTAATGTCAGTACAGCCTGTTCCACACAAACACGGCCTGCGACAGCGGCTAAATTTAAGGCCACCACCATGGCCGCTAACGCAAATCGCACCACTCTGAGGCACTAAAATTTCCTCTCGCTGTATTTGATCTGCCTTATAAGTTAGCACATTAAGATTCAGCAAAAGGCGTACTTCCTCGCACATATCAATATTTTTGATGATAAATTAAACTGCACCATATACTTATATTAAAAAAAAAATGCACTAAGTAATCATAACCTCTTAAAAAAATGGTCTCTTATTTTTGCAATTAAAAGTAAGGTTTTGAAAACCCATCATCGAGGTGGGATTGCACACGAAAAGAATATTTTTTTTAAGCGACTTAGACCAATATTTACCTATGTATGACAGCTCAAAAAGAACGCGCTAGTATTAGCATTTTTTTTTTAAATATAATGACGCTTAAAAACGCTTTTTTTTTAAATTAATTGTAATGTTTTGTCTCCAGTATTCATCGACGGCACCGAATGGAATGGCGTCAAGTTCTTCCAACTGTCGACGCAATGGCAGACACACGTGAAAACCTTCCCGGTAGCGACTTGCGGCGGCGCGCCATTGGTTACACCCGAGACTTAAACAATAACCGGATCGAACTGGATAACATATATTTAAACCGGTTGTATCCGGTCTTAGTACGCTTTGGCTTCCCAGACGTCAACTCGCCTAGCGAGTTTGACTGATGTCAGAACGATGTTTCTATTAACCGTATATCGGTATTAATAAATATACTGTAATATACGGTTATTTAATACGTTATATCGAAGACATTTCAAGTATTTCGCTCGTTGCGCTATTCCGCCGTATTGTAAAATGTCGTATGATATACGGTCGTGTCGAGCTGCCATGATAATTATATATGACTTTTATTATGTTAGTTGGGTTTTATTCTATCATAAACCGTATGCGGCATGTTTTATGGTTGAAATTCAAATAACATAGTAAAAGTAAGCGAATGTTAACTATTTCATTGTAGTCATTTGTGTTAGGCGTATTTACTGTGTAGTGAAGTGCTTTTCCAACTCGATTGGCTTGGGGGTCTACTACAGTCTTATGAATATTCTAATTTCCATAATACGTTAAAACGTATCTCACATCGACAATACTAGAGAGAGCGAGATAGAAATAAACAACAAAAATTGTGAATTTTACGTGCTTCGTTAGACAAATAATACCTTTAACTGTTTTGGGATAAAGTAAAACATTATATGTCGCAAATAATTTGAAAATTTTCTGTAACATACGGGGTTTTTAAGTATAACTTAATCCTCTAATGGCTCAATTTTTTTCAATAAAAAATGTTGAAAATGTACGTCATGATATCGTGTTAGTTCATTCTCGACTTTATTTCAATAGAGGAAATGACTTTGTTTAACGGATATGTACAAGTATATGAAATATCGTGTTGCTTCCAATAAATACTCCATTACAGCTTGCAGTAAAGTCGCCACTATTTTACTAAGGCATGACCGGACTCGATCAAGACTTTGTGTTACTTTTACTTTGTGTTTAAACTTGATACTGGTGAATGCACAAAATGCGACGCCAAAATCCAAGAAAAAAAGAACCTACAGTCTATGGTACATGCCAATCGAGTTGGAAAAGAAGTATATATATATAGTTAAATGTGTACTCAATATAATTATGAGTAAATGGTTCGTGACATTTCCAATATGTTATTTATAGTATTACGAGTGTAACCGTATAGTTGTGAGTTAGGAGGCACATATCAAAGGATCGCGTGTGTGTGCGTTTTTGTATCTGTGATTTGTGAATGAAGTTTTTTTTAAATTAAAAAGATGATTTACATTACATTGACTTCGGCTTTGGCGGCTAATGAAATATGAGACTTATACCTTGTAGCGTACAGCTGAATTCCAAATGGCTGTTTAGTAATTCGCACGAATACGCTCATTGAATTAAAGTTTGTCATTGAAAATAGTGATGTAGATTACAGGAAATAAGGCTCAATTTTCCTGCCGAGCAACGTAATGTAAATTAAACTAAAGGAAACGCGTCGTCGCGTAGTCATTATTTTAATTTTGAATTAATTAATAAGTGCAGCTGCAATAGCAATCTATATAATTATATCTATAATTTTTGTACGCAATTTTTAATGTACTATGCGTAGATTTTTACATAGATTTATTAATTTATAAGCAAATAAATAATAATCTTCCTAATTTACCGTACAATTTTTGTATTCGTTTTTCGTTCGAAGCGTGTAGATTTAGCTTGTCTCCTTAGAATGTTCGAGAATTCCGAGCCAGTTTGGAATCGTTTCTCTTACTTCGGCTAGTTTATGTAGCCAACACTTTTAGCGAGGATATCAGGTAAAATTAGGTTTATCTGCTTTTTAATTATAACGGTAACTGGCTCTGAAGTGGGGCTGCCAAAACACACCGTTAAGTGCTTGACGTCCGATTTTCAACCAAAAAGTACCACCATGTTATGCTCATTATTGGGATGTGAACCCACGCGTGTGATTCGACCGCACTAACCACTGAGCTATTATCGCTACAAAGACATAGAAAGTGTTCGAATTCGATAACACATCTCCAGAGTGGAAAAATGCCATCCATAATACAGCTATAGGATATCCACCCTATGTACTGTAATTATTCTATTTACTCCTTGAAAATGTGTGTGTAATTCCAATCTTATTATATATACATGTAAAGTTACACTCCATGTTAAGGGTGTTCGATATAAAAGTCACTTTCAATAGACATCCGAGTTTATATGTGAAAAAATCAACGACTGTTTCATGATATCATAGGGTTTAATGTCGTTCTCAATATCTACATAACTATGAATGTGGAATACGTAGAGATATATATATATAGTCGTGTATTATATAAGTACTATTACACTGTTATGTGGCTGTAATATAGTGATTTGCAATTAGGTTTGGGATAAATCGTATGTTTGAGGGTATTTTATATGTATACATATTACAGATACATAAAAAAATTATTAAATGCTTTATTTATCTGTGTTGTTTAAAAACTTAATTTCAGGTAATTGATTGATTTATGCATTACTTTGCGGAAGTACATTTTGCGTTCAAGGTAGGTTTAGTGTATTTCCGCTTAAAAATCGCGTCGATTACAACAGTGATGATGAGGATTTAAATTAACTTTAACTAACTTGACGACAATTTTAAAAATCTATCCGAAATATTACTTATTGTCTAAAACTAAAATTTGACGTAATCTTAAAATCTAAATAAATTAAAATAACCACAAGTCTATCCTCTTCTCGCTGCACTAACGACTTGCCGACATGTGGTTTGCCACCACACGTGGCATCCTCAGGACGTGTTGATACTTCGAGAACTTGGCCGAGATTTAGTTTCGGAGTAACATTACCAAACAAGTAGTTTTGAGTAACACGATAGATGGTGACATTAATACTTTTTGGCGTTATGGCCAAAACCCAACGTGACACCAACTAAATGACACTTTCAATTTTTTTTATTATTTTATTATATTTCAGTGTGATATAATGAAAACTTTGTTATTCTTAACCTTAAATCAGGTATAAAAACTTACGATTTATCCTCAACATTTGAAAACATTTTTACCAAATTGAAATGTAATCGCTGTTAGTTGGAATTAAGGTTGAATATTCAGTGTTAAGTCAATTGGTTAGGTTGGATTCGGCTCTCGACTCAACTGTACAAAAAAAGTTGCAAACATTTATACTGTCATTTAAAAAAATTATTAATGTTTCAAAACTGACATTTCAAAATATACAACGAAATGTGATCTCTAAAGGTGTAGTATTAAAGTTTAGTTTTCGTACAGCAAAAACAGCTGAGTTGGTTCATTTTAACCAAATCCGCTTTTTAAATCACTGAACTTGAGAGCCAACCATCTAACATATCTTCCAAATATTTTTAAGGTAAATGAAATTGAGCATTCAAAAATTTTGTCACAAATTAGTGCCAAATAACAAATTAGACTATGCGTTCGATCTCCTTACCTCTGAAGGGCTATAATCGACTGAGACCGATGGCTTTAGAATCAAATAAATTTAGAAACAAATAAGATTGGCTATGGAATAATTAAGAATATTGTAACGTACTATCTAAATCTGTCATTTTCATTGTATTGGTTCATTGCAAGGATGAGAAAGTACTCTCGTGAGAATCTGCCTATTTAATGTTTCCCAAAATCACGGAATAATTAAATTATATATACATACATACCTCGATATAGAATAATTATCTACTTACTTCAAATCAGTAAGCGCTCGAATAAAATTCCATGTTTTTTTAATGAATTGAAAATTACTAAACTTATGTGGACAATATTTTAAAAAAAAACTTTTTTTTTTATGTAAACTTATTGCTCTACAAATACATCAAAAAATAAGAATCGACACCAGTAGGTACTTCACTGGATATACAAACGTTTGGCAATAAATAGGCAGAGTGCCAACACGAAAACGGGCGGTAATTAAAATATTTGGAAGACTGTTACGAAAGATATCATAGTGTACATATTCCACAGTAACTCGACAATAGTACCGCGTGTATACGCTTCTTTAATCTATTCGTACGCTGTTAGTGTTAAGGGTTAGTACTACGCATGTTAACAGTTTTTAAACATAATCTCTGCTCTGGATTTATATATATTTTTTTAATGTTCGGCTTTTAGCTTTAGTTTTTGGCTCTGCGTCACTAATGGATTCGCAATTATCTCTGAATCTTGGTTCACGGTATAAGGCATACCTATAAATATATCGAAATTTAAGTTCATTAAAATCTCAATATTTTAACAGCATGTCCTTTAAAGAGCAAATTCATTTACAAAAAAACTAAATTAGTAAACATATTTTGCGTTTTTAAATATTCTAAAACAAATATTTATTCCACCATAACTTTTAAATGTCTGAACAGATTTGGATGTATGGGTATCGTTATAATCCAAACATCATCCAAAAATTACAAAGATTATAATTTAAAAATATATTAGCGGGGATTAGTTTCTTTTTTATCGGTTGTTTTCTACTACCATTTCAATAATTTGACGAATAGTTCAAAGTCGAACATTGTAAAAAACGCGATGAAGCATCGAGAATATGAAACCGTTTTGAAGAAATAAAAAGCTCAATGCAACAGCACATTTTACTAATTCATTATAACAATATATGTAATCAATTCTGTGTTGAAAATTAAGTCAAATTTTTTAGAAAGGCTTTCTGCTCAAAGCATGTTTTAAAAATGTGCTGTTACATTGTGTATTATACTAACATATGTGTAAAACTTATCTCATGTAGATAAACTTGTATGTGTATCACTTAATAATAACGCCTGTTTATTGTCTTAGTCCTACAAATAATAGTATAATTAATACAAAATCTATAATCAAATGAAACATACTTATACTCAATATTTGTTCTAACAATCAATTTATTTGGTAGTTATTTTTCAGTAATGCTTACATTATATTCTAGTAGATGCAAAAGTTCTAAACGTAATAGACGAAAGAATATTAAAGCGGTATGCCTCATTGTATCAAGAAAACCACCAACTGTCTTCAGTACAAACATATTCCCTATCTTCTTCCAAGTATTCTTGCATACGCAATTATGCATGTATATTTCCACAAAAAAAAAAAGAGGAATGTTGTACGAAAGGCTGTGTTGCTGGTATTTTCTTAAAAAATCAAAAAATATGTCTGGCACTAATAATGCTATTGCTCTTGTGAATTTCGCCTGTACCAATATTGCAGTTTATCTCATAGTAAGGGTACAAGAACAAGTCAAGAATTATCACATAGGTATTATAAAATCTAAAATAATATTCCTGTAATGTTGGCAACATTTTGATTTTTTCTACACTTAAATTAGAAAAAGGGTAAAATAGAAAATTACTATTCCCACGGCGAATGAAGATACAATTTCCATTTTATACAAATCGAAACAAGTTACAAAATTAAAAAAGAATAACACGACTCCGGAAAATATTTAACCTGTGGCGCCCGGAGCATAGTAACGAATCAATCACCTCATTAATTAAATTCGGATGAATAGTTTCGGCGCTTCTTAGGTTTCCACCTAAGAAGCGCCGAAACTATTACTATTAACACACATACATACTGTTAAAAACGTAACGCTTCCTTTTGCCTTTGCCGTAGTCCGGTAATAAAAGCCTGGTCAACAATTTACTATATTAATTACGTGCCCGAATTTTTGTTTCTGCGATATTCTTTATTTGTCCCTGTACCCTTTAGTCTAAAACTAGCAAATAGTGAGGATCCTAAGTATAGGTTCGATCCGTACTACAAAAATAATATTCATATTTCTAACAAGCGCGCGCGTCTTCTTGACTCGGTAGTGTGCATTTATTTTGTTGGAATAAATGTCAGTATGCCATATTATAACATTTTAAAGTTGTCGTTGGGCTGCTTTGTCAGTTTGGATCAAGTCTAAAATCTATCAAGTATATTTGAAATGGAATGGCTTTTAACTGACTAAGTATGTAATGATTATTATGTACTTACATATGTTGAATTAATTTTTATACTGTTTCTTTTCTTTATAACTTTACCATTGCTAATGATTTAGAGAAGGTAAATGTTGTATGCGTATTCATATTTTATTGTATTCATTGATATAAATATTCTCCTAATTGTCTCAATACTGAGCTTTTATTATTTAAACTTATGTGAAAACTTTGTTTAGTTCAGAAAATCGTATAACTGTAACAAAATCGATACATTTCCAATTTATGAAATCTTTCTAGTTTGGATATGAAATAATGTAAAAACTCATGATAAAACTTTGTAAATTTTTTTTTTTTAAGATCGGTCTGTTTTTTATGAGACTAAAATAACCACTAAATCTGAATTTGCATATAACAGTTACACGCTCGTGTCGTAGCATATTTTTAGGGCTCGACGTGACTTGAAATCTGGGACAAATTATTTTCGTATCCATGGCATACAAAATGTCGAAATTTTTAAATCCAAATCATATCTGCAGTGTTAAGATAATAGGTAAATATTGAGATTTTGACAGGTCAGAATTATCATAAAAAAAAAAAAAAAATGTGCACTTAAAAGCTTATCAAGTCCCAACACTTCTGAAAATCAGATCAGCAGTTCTACCTTTTAGTTATTTAATTCTATGGAGTGAATTTATATTTTGATCTCAAATACTGCTGATTAAAGTCACTTTTCTGAATTAAGTTTTATTCAAATGTCTTTTGTCTCAAACAATGTGTTAACTAAATTGTTTATGAAATTGTACTTTAAATTTATCATCACAAATGTTTATGGTCCATTGAAATGGCTAAATCTTTATTATTATTTTATAAGAAAATCTCTATTTAAGTTTAATTAATTAGTACAAAAATTTTACTGTTTTATAAAATCTATTGTGCGAGGAACACATTTCAAAACGCAAAATTGACTGTGCAATAATGTGAAATATTCATGTATTGATAAATAAATGTACTTCCTTATAAAATTATGATTTCATTATGATAATTTATGTGATGATTGTTATTATCATAAGTTGCAAATAGGTATGATTTGTATTTATTGTACAAATAAAATTTTGCATCAAAACAAAACATTTTATTTTAAAAATATAGTTTCAGTTCACATTTTATTTTAATTATAAATATAATTAGTTATAAAAATCTAGCTTATACAGTCAAAATAAGACTAGTTTAAAAATCACAACATTAGTTACTCTTAGGACAAATGAAAGATCAAATACTGGTTTCTCAGTCCGTTGTCTCCTCCCAGACCACCTTCCGGTTGTACATACTCTAAATTATCACTTTGCTTCTTTGGTGAGAACTCCCACAGATTCCTATTACTTTTTGCAAGGTCTGCCAGGTTCCATGCAGATAGAAACTTTGATTTACCATGTCGACATAGTACATAAACATTTTCAGAAGACACATATTGTGAAGATTCCGATTTGTTTATAATGATGATTCCAGAGACAAAACACCAGTGAGCAGTATGTCCGTTTCTGAGAGCTGGTGAATGATTCACATCTGCATCATATCTTGGATCTTTAGTTAAGGCTTATCAAATGCTTCCAATTTGATTATGATTGAAAAATACCATAGATTATAGAATTTCTCAAAATCAAACTTCAGTTTGTTATCACTATTTTCCTCTGATTAGACTTTGCAAACAGTCTAATCAGAGAAAAACTTAGTATTCAATGGTATCACTCCTTTAAATATGAGGCCTGTTATGACTACAACCCAGAGATATTTCCCCAGTTAGTTGTTAGTGTAGTTGTTCCCCACAGATGATGATGATGATGATAACTTCTTAAGATTCCATGGTATCACAGTGTGGGTTCTAGGAACATCATGTCAGGAACTCTTACAGAACCAAGGATTTGCGACCCAGGTGAAAGTTTAAAGGACCCCTTTAAATACATTTTACCCTCACCTTCACTGCCCATGTTCCCATCCCTGCTTATCCAAAGTGTAGTGTACTGTAGATAATTTCTTGATTAATTTTACCATAAAAAAGCATTTTAATATAATGTATCAGTTAACATCATCAGCTTCCACTATTGTCTATATTTGTAGCGATAATAGCTCAGTGGTAAGCGCGGTCGTTTCTCACGCAGAAGGGTGTGGGATCAACCCCAACAATGAGCTTCAACTGCCAGTGAAGGAAACTATAGTGGTGGTAGGGTACTTTCTAGTACTCGGCTGGCTAGCTACACCCTCATGTTGAAAATCTGCCGCCAAGCATCTAACAGTGTGTTTCGGCAGCCTCACTTGAGAGCCAGTTCCATTTCAGACTAGGTGTATGTACCATCTTTGACCACACCAGCACTTAGCATCAGGTGAGATGTGGTCAAACACCTAGACTGTCAGCCATAAAAAAAAAAAAAAAGTATTGTTTACTCTTTGACTTGAATGATGATTGTACTAAACCTACATCCTTTCACATTTAAAATTATCAGTGACAATTTCACTTTGCTTCAAATGAATTACAGACAATCAACAAAAAAAATAAGGGTTTCTAGTTTATGCCATCTGGACTAAACAGATAGATTGTTTATAAACTGTGCTGCTGCTGGCATGCATTGCATTTTTTCATCGTGAGAAGTGCAAGTCCTAAATCTATCACTATGGCCAAGAGCAGGTTAGTCATTCACACGTTTTTGATAACATAACTTATTAATTTAAAAGGATACGGAACAAGAAGCAAACCACCTTTCAATAAACATTCTATTGTTTCTGGGCTGTCTAAGTCCCCATTCTTTACAGAGTAACTTATATTTACAATATCAGCTGCAACTAATACTTTATTAACCAGCTTTCCCATATCATTGCAACTCAGCATTTCTCCATGATTAGTGTAACCTGCACTTTTGGCGAAACTTAACATAGTCTCAGGAGATACTCGCTCATTAAGAAGCATAGAGAGAGCAGCTAAGCCACAAGTAGGCCCGACTTGTATAACAGATTTGGTCTGTTTAACTTTGTGTTTGTAAGGTGGTTTTTCAAGGCAGATTCGAGCTAGTATGCATGCTCGCCTTAACTCGGGATGCTCCTCGGCCCAGACGCAGTCCGAAGAGTTGTTTATGACTGGCTGGTATACATTATTACTGTTGCAATCTTGCATAGTTTTGGACGAGTCTTGTAAAAGAGACAGCGTAGGCGCAGGTGGCGGTGGCGGAGGTTTTGGTACTGTACACATTTTCACAAAATTTTAATAAGTACAATAACGTTTTACATCACTGCCTATCTGTATCACCAAAAAGTTATTTGAAAGTTTTATTTGTGGTGTTTGTCAAGGTTGCTGTGGCGCTTCTGTGCTGTAAAATCACTGAAGACTGAACAATATATATTATATACCGAGGTGTAAAATTGTGAAAGTATCAAAGACAAAAAAAACCAGAAAATAAATAAAAGTCTTCATGTTTTTCGCTATTTTTGGCGTTTACTTCGCGCGAATTTTGCCATTATCAAGTATTTCGAAATTTTCAAGCATTTGACGAATAATCAAGTTGATTGCTCCACTAAATCCGTGGTTTTAAAGGTTTTAAAATATTGGTAAGCTCGGTAAGCTCGATCGTATTATGCTAAAGTAGTGAAGTTATGCTACTAATGCAACGCTATATACAATTATTTTTTGCGTTCCCGCCAAAACCCAAATTAGTTTTTAAGAATTAAAGTACTTTTTGCAAGGTACATACCCTTAGCTTCATGGTACATACCCGATAATATAAGTTTGTGTGTTTTTTTTAATGTAGTGTTTTATTGCCTCCCATTTTAGATCATTAATTTAAAATTTTTTGAAAATCGAATGTTTATGTATTTAAATAGTAATGTGTGTGAGTATAGTATAGAAAAATAATGTAATGTGGTAAAACATGACTTAACGTGTTACTTCCAAACCTCCTTCAAAGATTGTTCTAGGTCACCATTACTTTACAAGAGTATGAGCCGATTTGATCAGGACTTACTTTTGTGTTTATTTCTTACATTGACTAATTTGACGTAAATTCACAAAATATAAAAAGTAATAATAAACAAAAAGTACTGCAACTTTACTAGAAATGTAGTGAGCTTGCCTGGTACTTACTTTATGTGATTACGACATTATTTATTTGATTTAATTAAGAAACAGCGACACTTGAGAGGATAAGTTAATATTTGACACTGGCAAAATCCACATATTCTGACTAAGCATTCTGATGTAAAAAAAAAAGAAAACAACTGAGGCTCTTGGGCAGAGTTTTGGCGGGAATGCGGTAAGAGTCGCGGCAAAAATAGGGGTGTTTTATTTAAAAAGTGCAGATTTACAAGCGCCAGTGTGGGAAAGTGATATAATGTTCTGACAGCCCTGTTGGCTCATTGGGAGTATGTCTGCCTGAGCTGTAGGGCGTGGGTTCGATTCCCGCCAAGGACAAATGTTTGTTTGGTATGAACAAATGTTTGTTCTGTGTCTGGGTGTTCTGTATGTATTATAAGTATGTATTTACAAAAAAAAAAGTATTTATGTATTCTATCAGTTAACTGACTTCCATCACACAAGCTCTGCTTAGTTTGGGGTCAGATGGCGCTGTGTGTAATGTGTCCTACGATATTTATTTATTTATTTATTTAAAACATGACTTTTCGTGTTGCTTCTAAAACTACACCCAGAAGGTTGTAGTAAGGTCACCACTACTTTAGTGAGGCGTGACTAGATTTGACTGGCACGGATTGGACTTGACCAAGACTGGACTTTGACTGTAACTAAAAATGTAAGACATGAATTGCAAAAACTGAAGACAAGGCTGTATGGCTTTATAGCTTTAGCTTGCCCGATGGGGCAAATACAAAAAAAAAATGGCTTTAGGGCGTGGTTGTTTAATTCATCAAATCAATTTCGTTTCGTTCTTCAAATTCTTCATTCACTACATTTCATTCGTTCAAAAACAGATGATGGTGTAAGGTCGCTGTACTTTTGCTGGTGAAAGATAATTGAGTGAAAATAATTGCAATTGCACAGAAGGGAAAGGGACTTTCTCGGGCTTGTGAAACCGGTTCTACAAGTCCCTAATTCATCATGTCCGAGCCACGGAAGAACCATCTGTCCATAGATGGGGGACAGGTGAAAGAGGACGACCACGTCGCGTCGTATAAACCCATCCCAGAAACGGACACAGGTAATTCCTCAAGTTATCACATATCATTTTTGCTTAAAAATTATGAAGTAATCGTCTCATTACATATGTTTAATTCAATCAATAATCCTTTTGTATAGATATCATTGTACTCTATCCAAGGAGCGAATTTGAACTTTATTACCACGGTAATAAGTTGTGTTTTCTTTGCATTGATTTCTTATCTCTACGTCACCCAGTTCTCGATCGATACGGACCATGTCAAGGCCATGTGTGTCAAAACTTTGAGTTAAAATACGACCAAATTAAAATGAACACAGAAATAGCTTATCAAAACTTTTGCGATGAATACGTTTTATTTATTTGATTATAATAAATTGAAGATGATATTTTAATTAGGATGGTAAAAGTTAGGAATTATCCCGAAATGATTTTCTTTACTGTATTAGAAAGCTCTGAGAGCTATCAGGATCTATAATATTTAGTCAGATTATAAAGCGCTTTTTCGTACTGTACCATTCAGCGGCCATTTTGTTCTCACTTGCTGACGCCGCTGAATGATGCAAGACACGGAATTGCTTGCAAATTTTTGAATTGTTGTTATGAAAAGGTAAAACTAGTTTCCGCAATTGCTGTCAAAGATATCTGGAGGAAGAGATTACAAATGAGTGGTAAGAGTTGCACAGTTTTATTCTTTATATCGCAGAATTCTTTCTTCTATATTTAGTAAAAACGAGCCACTATAACATGTTTTTAGCTCTCTCATGTTTTCATCTTTAGAAAGACAAAGTTTTAAGTTAATCTATTTGTCGTTCTTACGGTCCTGGCTTGAGTGAGACCTTGTGCTTGTCATTTAACTCTTGAGGGTTTTGGTTGTTTAATAATACATTAAATGCTTTTTACATAGTCTTTCACCGGTCATTAAACTTTTTCAGCAACTAAGGTGGAATACCTCGAGACCGAAGAAGTTTACATGCTGAACCAAACTGAGATGGAAACAGAAATCGTGGATGAGTCTGATGACCATTGGGAACAGCACAGTACCCAGTTAATGCTTAATCTGTACTTGCAAAACATTGACCGATTTCGTTCCCCAAAAATTAAAAAGAAAAATGTATGGACAGAAATTTCTTCAGCAGTCGGTAAAAGTCCAGACTGCTGTGATAAAAAGTTTAGGAACCTAAAGCAAACATACATAAGGTTACTCAAGAAAAAAAATAGAAATGAGTCCACTGTTGTGAAATGGCCATACTTTGATATTTTTGAGCAGATATATAATACTAATGGGAATTATCACACTGAAATTTCACAAAAGATTCAAGAAGGTACAACTGACAGCATAGCAAAGACACTGCTTTCTATGGCCGAGCCACTTACAGTGGATGGAAAGCATGAAAGTGGAGAATCCTCAATTGGACCTAATGTTGAAACAAGAAGGAAACTTACAAGGAAGAAAATTACAGACTTCAAAAAGGCCACTTTAGAAATGAGAAATAGACAGAAAGTAATTGAAGACAAATTAGATAGGCTAATAAATATTGTAGAGGAATCTAATAGCATACAAAAGGAAAGGAATAAATTGTTCCAGCAGTTTTTAGATGGATTGAAGCAAAATACATAATATAGTCACACTTATTTATATTCTGTCTCGATCTGGACGGTGGTATTTTTAACAATCAAAGCAAAATATGTATTGATCTCAGACAGATCAGACAAGATGCTATGGAGGAATTCTATATTGGTAGCTTTGAATGAAACCAAAGAAAATGACTGCAAATTTTAATACTGCAGATAAAGCAAATATATTTTTGTATTATAAAACCATCTGAATTAAATAAAATATTTCACACACAAGAGATCACTTTTAATATAGTTATAAAATAATCTACTTATATTTACACTAGCGATCTGCCTCGGTTTCACATGGGTGCTATGTAGATATATCTTAGTATTATTTTCCTCAATAAGTCATCATGCATGACAAACATTTTGTCTCTATTTTTATCGCTATAGGCATAGCTATGCTGGTTAGATATCATTCTAAAGTTTAATGTCTACTGTTAACTAACAGTGTGTTCAGCTAGTCTTACTTGAGATTTAATTCTCATTCCAGGCTAGTTGTGTTTACCATTTTCAATTACACTCTCAATTAACATAGGTGAGCTGTGTCTCTAGCCTATCAATCATTATAAAAAAAATTGATACAAAATTGTTAAGTTAATTGCTTACCTTAGCATGGCTTTGATGAGCAGGTAAGTGCTGCCTCATACTCTGAGCTATCTGTAGCGATATCTGCTTAAAGAGACACTCTGGTAAATAGCTATGTGACCACATATCGTATATCGGCGCAATAAGGTTCGCAATCGCATAGTTATTTTGTGAACGGTTAACAGATAACGAAATAAGAAGCTCTGAGTACAGGGGCTGATCAATGATTAATTACTTCCTTTTTCTTTATTGCGCCAACATAATGTTCCAGTAGGAAGGTTCTTCATTTCTTTGAAGCAATATTTATGTGTACCTACATGCCTTAAGTAAGTACCTAAATTTCGAGTTTATAGCTCGCTTAGATTTATGATTTACTAGCTTACTTTACATTTACTAGCTGCGCCCCGCGGGGCGCAGCTAGTAAATGTAATGGGTAATACCGCGGTATTACCCATTACATTTTTTTGGGATAAAAAGCAGCCTGTGTTAATCCAGGGTGTTGGCTACCTCCATACCAAATTTCATAGAAATTGGTCCAGCCGTTTGAGTGAGAAGTAATAACAAACGTACATACACACTAACAAACTTTTGTCTTTATAATATTACTGTGAAACGATATAGGAAAAATTTTATCGGAAAAAGTACCGATGTCAGATTTTTGAGGTCTCATTCTCAGTCAATATTGCACAAAGTAAGAATGTGATATTCAGGAAATTCTTTCTATCTTTGCTTTTCTGATAATATATCAAAATATCAACTTCATTTAACGTCCTAAAACACAATCACCATGTCACCAGACTTAAAACACAATTTACCTGTGCTCTCGATGATACTAATCTCACTAAAATGATGATGATGAATGATGATATGATGCCATTAACCTTTCTAATTGGCCATTGTTCAGCAAGATTTTCAATCAAGTCGAATAAAAAGATTAACTTGAAAGTTGATCCCAGTGATTCAATATCTAGGTATATGACGTGGTACTCAGTAGAAATAACGCTGCTAACTGTATAACAGAAAAGCAAAGCTTGAAACTGTGCTGATTATATGTAGGTATATTGTAGAGACGGACATAGCAAACTCACATTAAAGCGAGACTAATACATTTTTCCTCATTTTCTCTCTCATTATCAATTTTTATTGATCCAGTAGTATTTTAATGAGTTGCATATTGGGTCGCATACAGACATCTGAATTATGTTTTTGAGATTAAAATTCCTATGTTACCCCAATCTGTTTAAGATACTAGACAAATATAGTTAAGTAGTATTACAAAGGTGAAAGTTGGTATGTAGGTATGTTTATTATTTCTTTAGGCTGTAACAGTTGGATGAATTTGGATGAAATTTCAAACTGAGCTAGTTTATATTGATATCCATATTAATTTATCCGGGCCGAATTTAAGAGGTTTAGAGGCCCTGGGGCAAGAAAGAAGCGGAGGCCCCTAATTATTTTCCGATTAAAAATTCAAAATCATTATCGTTTATTGCAAGTATGGGTTATATTATACATTTGTTATAACAATGTTAAACGCTCTTCTATATTCTACCATCTGGAACGCAAATTGGTAGTCAACAATAATAACCTATGTAGGTCCTAATATATTCACAACACATTGATATATTTATTTACTTGTTTTCCGTCAAGTCTTTCAAACAATTATTGCTAACATACAAAATTATTTCAACAAAGAATGTAGTAATTAGTTTCAATTGTGGGGGGCCCCTCTCTTGTGGAGGCCCCAGGGTAGTAGCCCCGCCTGCCTTCCCCGAAATCCGGTATTATTGGATCCTTTTTTATCCCAGAAAATGTTGGTGAAACCTCAAGGCGTATCTAGTAGGTTTCATAATACAAATTGCTCACACAATGTTCGATATTTATATTTCTATATCCTCGTTGACTGATTTTCACTCGATCAATTCCATTCGAAATTAATTAACAAACAGTAGGTATTTGTCGTTTAATTGCGTGCAATTTTTCAATTCTTCCAGTCGACAGTAATGTGATCTGTCTGGCCAAACAGAGTTGAGTCTGAGTGCTTCAATGCTCTAGTTCAAATAATGCTTGTATTTAAGTCATTCTGACTTGAAGACTGGTGAGTGTTTGTTGACTTTTTAAATATATTCATTACAATAATGGTCCTCAATATTTGTAAATCAGGAAAATCAAATTTATTAATAAGTAGCTGAATTCCCGGTACTTCGTATATATGTATGTTACGGGTAATGCTCGAGAGGTAAACCTAAGTTTATCCGGGTTAACTTAGCATTACCCAATTATGTTTGGTAAAGTTTGACAAAAATTTGCGACTAACCATCGAAAGGCTCAAAATAATGAGTAAAAAAATAACCTAAGCAGCGATACCCTGAACTTTGTTCTATTATTCTAAAATTCTGTGTATTGCTGCAATGGTCATGGAAATGCGTTATCTCTTACAATCAGGAGAGCGTCTCGTTCGTCTTATTTCATTTATAAAATATACATATATCCTTGTTATAATAACACTTATTTACTCATATTTAATACTAACTAATTTTTACCGCGAGGAATTTATCAAAAAAAAAATGAATTAAAAAAAATAATGTATGATGAATCGGTAGTCTTTCTCAAGTTATAGCGTGACCAAGGGAATCGGATTAATTTTTATATATTTAGATTAATTATTATAGTCAAACTTATTTAATTATATTTAATACTTAGCGATTGATTATGATGCTTTTAAAGACATTCATTCATCATCAATTCATTCATTTATTTTTTGTTTTAATGCTTTTATCGACTGTTTTGTCCGACATAATATGTACATAGATTCGATTGTATTATTGATAGTATCATGCCTTGTGTATATACAGTAATACTACAGTAAAAATGTTACAGTTGAGCCAGGCCATAAAAAATGCAACCATTTTATTCTTACTAAGCAGATGTAAGTATATTTTGTTCATATTTACGCGTACTCTAACTTATAAAACGCCAAAAATAAGGGTATACAATGTATACTATACATGGAATTGACACAAAAAAATATTCATGGGCGAATAAAAAATTTGAATTCAGCTGAGAATCTTACTCCCTTATTGAGGTCGGTTAATATGGAGGTTTTGGGTTCTGAGTACAAAAAGTTCGCATGCCTGCGCACACGCTGACTTTCGGGAATACAAGATTTCATCGTCGAAACGAGTTGATTTGGTGGTTTAGTTGCTTTTTTGTTGAATTTCTGAACATACAAAAGTCGCTGCTATAGGGTTGCCATATACTTGCTTAAATAGTTACAGTAAACAATACAATATTTTATGCAATTACGTAATCTGTATATATTCTAATATTTTGTAGAAAAAATGACAACGAATAGGTGGCCACATTCTTAATTTTGATTGGTACTTTGGCACTTTGGCATGATCATGGCATGGCATGGCGTGATCATGGCACTTTGATTTAGACGTTCTCTTTTTTTTCTATTGTCCACAGAGCGAAACAAATGTTAAATATTTGCGTCTTCCGGGTCTGCCCTCGTTAGAATGTTTATGAGTTTGTTTTACGGCCCTGAGTTGACATAGACTAACTTTGTAGAACTTCTCTGTCTACATTGACTTGGTGGTTGGTCATAGCAGGACGTACCGTTGCAGCACTTGATATTGTGCCGCAAGGCAGTGTAAACATCATTGTGTTCTAGTTTGAAGGTTTACTGCAGCTACCGTAATTACAGCGCTGTTGAGTCTAACCATCGAAAGTGTCAAAGTAATGAGCGCCAAAGCAGTGATGCTCTAAAGTTGTGAAATTACTCAAAGTTCTGTGTATCGCTGCAATGGTCATGGACACGGTCATCTCTTACCATCAGGAAAGCGTCTCGTTAGTCTCATTACTTTACATTTAAAAAAAATCACAAGTCATTACAATCTTTTTGGAGATAATTCTTTTAAGTGAATATTCTCCTGCTTTAAAAAGTTTTACTGGAGTTTGCCAACCCTTTTTTTTTTTTTTTTTTTTTTTTTTTTTTTTTTTTTTTTTTTTTTTTTTTTTTTTCCCAGGGAAAATCCTTTGCGGATACCACCGGCCACGGGGGTGGCAGGTGGTTATGTGGGACTCTCCGTCAAAATGACGGCCTACCCACTAAAAACCCTGGGGTGTTCCGTCCCAGCGCCTGGAGCCGAAGTAGCGGGCACGCTTGCGCATTCATCCGCTACCTCGGCAGCGCTAGTCTCAACAGGACTCCATCTCGGGGAGCTTATGCTCCACCCGGCTTGAAGATGATGTGTGAGAACACGGCACACATCATTTATCCTCGGGATACTCATTCAGTGGGCGACAGGTTCCCCCGAACCCGTCACCCAGAGATCCCTATTATGGGGGTTGAAGGAGAGCATAGTCTCTCCTCCGACGCCCGGCTCTACGGCGGCGCATAGGGAGATCAGTGGTGACCTCGCGCTCTCTTTCCGCTGTCTCCTTCTGCAACATGATGTGTTCGCAGAAGGAGACCACCACCTCCCACGACCTCTCAGAACTGAGCATTGCGTCCATCAATGCTGGAAGTGAGAGGTCGCTTCCTATTATATCGACAAGGACTCGGCGCTCCCTTGTCCATGCAGAGCATTCTTCAAGTGTATGCTGCGCCGTGTCCTCGCTGCAGCCACACTCATGGCAGATAGGTGTTGGCTCTCTGCCCGGCACCTTAAAAAGGTAGTAGCCGAAACACCCATGTCCTGTCAAGACTTGTACAAGACGAAAGGTGAGGGCCCCATGCTTTCTTTCGACCCATCGTGGGAGAATAGGTCGAATTGCCTCCATAGTGCGGTGACCCGCACTTGGTTCCTCCATCCTCCGCTGCCATTCTAGCATGGCTGTTTGTCGGCCCGTTTTACGCCAACGTCTCATTACCTCTGGGAGGGGGCAGTTTCTCCTAGCCCGGGATTCCGACACTTTAAGATAGATGTCGGCCAGCATCCTCGCATCCAAATCCCATGGCGGTGTACCCGCCAACGCACACGCCGCCTCAAATGAAACGGTGCGGTATCCTCTGATCGCCCTGATTGCCATGACTCGCTGGGGCCTCCGCAGAAGTCGTATATTGCGGACATTCAGGGCGTCCGCCCAGATTGGGGCACCATAAAGAGCCATAGATCTTATGACCCCTGTGTATAAGCGGCGACACGTAACACTGGGTCCACCTAAGTTCGGGAGTAAACTACCAAGAGCTGAAGCAGCTCCAATGAGTCTCGGAATCAGCTGCAAGAAGTGCTCCCGGAATTTCCATCGGCTATCGAGGACGAGTCCTAGATACTTCATCGTTGACCCGACGCCGATCGGAACACCTCCAACAACTATCTCTATTCCGGCTGGTGGTGCTCTTCGAGGCCCATGAAAGCACAGGGCAGCAGACTTATTCAGAGCTACCTCCAACCCTAAACGTCGTATACGATTTACGACTTGGCTCACCCCTGTAGTAGCCAAGATTATAGCCTCGCTGTACGTCTGACCGCGTGCTGTAACAAGAGTGTCATCAGCGTAGCAGAAGACACTGACTCCTGGCCAGTTCACCCCTCGAAGCACTGAGTCGTAACCGATGTTCCACAGGCAAGGTCCTAGGACAGATCCCTGCGGAACACCGCACGACATGCGCTTTTGACCCCAGCCTTCGCGCGTAGGGTACTTCACCGCTCTCTGAGTCAGATACGCTGCGATTGTCATCTGCAAGTATTGAGGAACGCGGTGGTAACGAAGACCTTCCCTCACACAGCTCCAGGGAAGGGTGTTGAAGGCATTGGCGATATCTAGTGATACCGCCAAGACGACCTCTCCCCTGGATACAGCTTCTTTCGCTAGGACCCTCACCTGCGATATTGCATCAATAGTGGACCTGCCCCTGCGAAAGCCGTACTGACTATCAGACAAATTTGGGCCTTCTCGGTCCAAATGTCGCGTAAGGCGAGCCGCGATGATGCGCTCGAAAAGTTTGCTTACCTCATCGAGAAGAACGATGGGACGGTAGGCTGACGGTGAGTCAGCCAGGCGCCCCTCCTTCCTCAGCAAAACAAGCTTACCCGTTCGCCATTCTCGAGGAAAGTGTCCTTGCTCTAGGCAAGCGCAGAAAAGGCGCCTAACGGTGGGTTCCAGAGCTCCTTTATTACCTTTGAGTGCAAGTGCCCAAGCTCTTCCGGGTATGCCATCTAATCCAGGGGCAGTATTTTTGGCTTGAAGTCTCAAAACTGCCGCCGCTAGCTCCCCTTCTGTCACCTGAGGCACTTCCTCTGCCGGGTCGTCTGAAGGAATAACTTGGTCCACCTGTTCCGCTCTACTAGGAAACAGCGTTGTGACTATTTGCCCCAACAGCTCTGGCTGGAGGCTCTTAGTTAGCGGAGGGGCCCATGGTCTAAGCTTTTTTCGCACCATCTTATAAGGACGCCCCCAAGGATCCCGATTAAGAGTCTCCAGCATTTCTTGCCTTGCTAATATTTTGGAGGTACTAATGGCCCTTTTAAGGGTTTTAACCTTCTCTCTATATGAACTGTAGAGATGCGCCGTCTCAATTTCATCATTTGAATGTCGCCTTCGACATCTACTGTAAGCTCGTCTTGCCCGTATGCACTCTGTGCGCAAGTCAGAAATCTCTTCAGACCACCAATAGACCCGTCGAGATGGTTTGTGCGGACGTGCCCTTGGCATGGCCGCATCACAAATATGGGCCATTACCTCACCGAGCCTTTTCGCTTCCACTTCTGTGTCTACAGGGTAAACGGAGTCCGAGACCCAGGCCTGCACTAGCGTGGCTTCAAGCAGGACGCCACGATTCAGCTGTTTAAGGGCCCAACGAGGGCCATCAACTCGGAGGGGACTATTTGGGCACCTCTGAGTCATTGGGGATGTAGATACCTTGAAACGGATATATCGGTGGTCTGACAAAGTTTCTTCATCTTCTAGGACCTGCCAGTTTAAAACTTGGCGTGCAAGCACGGCGTTAGCAAACGTCACATCCACGATTGATTCACCCTGTTGCCGCACACACGTGGATACTGTCCCTTGGTTGAGTACCATCAGTCCGTTTTCACTTATCCAATCCTCTAGCTCCCGGCCACGTTGATTGGTTACCGCAGATCCCCACGCGGGTGACTTAGCATTGAAATCTCCGACAACCAACACCCGATTAGGGCGCCATTGGATCAGCAAAGTCCTCAGCCTCTCAAGTAGCTCCTCAAATTCGGAAATAGGCCGATTCGGGGAGAAGTACGTTCCTACCACCATGACACCTTCGATCAAAGCGGCAACGTATCCTCCTCCTTTCGCTGTTCTTTCGACAGAAAGGGAGCCAGCGTTGGATTGGATCACAATAGCTACCATGCTGGTGACGTCTCCCAACCAATTCTGCCTATCGGGAACAAAGTAAGGCTCACACACTATCGCCACGTTTATTGCCCACTCCGCCATGCTTTGAAGCAGAAGGTCTTGAGCTCTGGCGCAGTGGTTAATGTTCGCCTGGAGGAACTCGATGGCCATACTGGTTATTCGGTTGTCATCGGCAAGACCTCGGGCGCTGAATCAGCGGCATGAACCAGTACTGGTGTGGATTGAAAACTAGCACCGCTTCTTTTCCCTCTTCTCTTGGTTTTAGAGACGGTGCAGCTTTTACTGCCCACCTTATGTCCCGCCGGCTTGCTTGCTGCCGCGCACAGGCTACAGTGCGGTGCTTCTGAACATTGGTAGGCTTTGTGGCCCAGCTTTCCGCAACGGTAACACTGTTCGCTACGATCTATTTCCGATGAGCATTGCTGTCGGACGTGCCCCGCCTCGAGACATCGGTAGCAAGTCAAGGGTTTGGGGTCGAGTAATTTCACTCGCGCCGAAACCCACCCAACCAGTAGGCGACCGTTCTCCAGAACTTTCTTAGCGGCTGTGACGGGACAACGCAGCCATAACGCCCCGAGGCCGTTATAGCCGCGACGAATCTCTCCACACTTAATGGTATCAGCAGGGCAATCCCCGGCTCTACTCACTGCAGCTGCCACCTCTTCCGCTGATACAGAATCGTCTAGACCTGAGATACGCATTTCGGCGCACTTGGTAGGCCTAGAGATCCAAGCTAAGTCGGAAGGGATAAATTCGCGGAGTTTGCTCGCTAGCTCATCTGCCTTGTTTCCACTTGTTGCACCTGCAACTTCCAGGATACGTGCTCCAGTGGCCGCTCTTCTAAATTGAAGGCTAGCTATACCAAGGTCGGTAAGCCTTACCTTATTCTTTGCTTCGGACAGGACACTGGCATAGGTAACGCCTTTTTCTTCAGCACCCGGTTGTAGCGTTATTACAACCGCTGACGATCGAGGAGGCCGAAGCTTAGGCCCGTTTATCTTCTTCTGGCGGCGCTGTGGCACTTGGGTCTGCGACTGCAGCTGTTGTGAAGGAGCTGTCAAGGCGTTAGCCTTCCTATGACCCCGCTTAACCACGACTGCCCAGCCCGCGTTTGCCGGATATTCCGTGGATTTCCGCGGTTCTTCTGAGCCGAGGTCAGCACCACCTGCTGCTCGGCTATGATTTCCTTTTCCCTTTCCCTTGCGGGCATCGAAAACAGGCAATACCCTCTCCAAGGTAGTTGCAGGTCTCTGCTTTAGGTCATGAACCACAGGCGCTTTACGAACAGCTTTGTTCTTTTGGTCAGCTGCAAGTGGGGGACGAATGCGCTTCTCGGGAAGGAGGCGATCCTGCAGCGCCTCTATCCGTGCGTTCAACATCCCACCTAACTGATGAAGTATAGACTGTTCCAACTCTTCTGCTGGTCGAGACTTGTGTTGGATTGAAGGTCCTGGTACCTCCTTCCTGACAGGTGATAATCGCTCAATGGTTAATGGAACCGAAGCGCGAACCCCCAAGATCTCTTTGCGGATTTCTGCAATTTCTTGGCGGAGTTCCGATACCTCATCTCGCAGGCGTTCATTGGCTGCTTGAAGCTTGTTAGTTTCCTCTGTAGAAGATCTCTTGTAGAGGACCTCTACGGCATCTTTGATGTTGGATGCAGCTTCTTTAAGAGCACGTTGGAACGTGCCTTTCAAGTTTCCAGACTTGGTAGCCACAGTGCGAATAGTAGCTACGCATTCTAAGACCTGTTTATTTAGATCAGAGGCTGTTTGATCTTCCACATCCTCTGCCGGGGACTGATGGAAGCGACTAATAGTAAATTTATTTTCCTTTTGTGCCCGCATCTTACGGGCCAGCTCTTCGACTTCCTGTTCCGCTTTCGAGTCCATCTCGTCTTGTTGGACTGCTAGGAAAGCCGCCTGAGCCTTGGCAAGGCATTGAGCTTGGTGACCTCTGGTGGGTGGTCGACCTCTGCCTTTCGGTACCGTGAAGACCTTAGTAGCAGGGGCTTCAGATGCATCGTCAGACTCAAGGTCATTATCGACACCACTCCCGCTGTTACGAGGTCGAAGGCGCTTTCGCCATAACCTTTCCGGCGATCTTGTCGCCGTCGCCAAGCTTTTAATCGAGCAATCAGAATCCTCGTTTTCTTTCGCATGCATTATCGGTTGTCCGTTATTCGTGTCAGAGTCGTCGTTTGTTACGGTGTTGCGATTTTGGCCCCCCCCAGAATACGTGGGGCTGCGTGCCGTAGCACGGAGGGATTCCTCCCTTGGGAGACCCTCCTGGGTAGTCTTTTTAAAATCGCGGCTATTCATGTTTCTGGCTTAATTAAAGGGTAAAGCTCCCCTTATGAAGGTCTAATGGCCGAACTTCCCGCTGACCATGCCCAGGCCTGCAAGCCCGGAGCTGCGCCGCTAGAACAACACAACTCCGGACTCGCAACCCGGACACTCCTCTCGGCGACCTCCAAACCTTAGGATTTGGTATGCTCTGCGCGGCGACACCCCGCAGACATCCAGCCTGTCCAATTTCACATCGGTGTAAGTGGAACGCCGTCTGCCCACGCAATGTCGCCACGCACAGCGGCTTCGATCCTTCTCGGATCCCCTGTGCATCCTCCTCACGCTCGATAATACGATCCTTCCTCGTCCACTGTGCCCTCTGCTATTCAGAGGGACACGTGGAGGGCCCTCTTGGTTAGACACAAGATGCCCGACCTGACTCGACAACTTCGAGCCGCTACTGCAACTTTTGCAGGCGCCTTTCGCAAAGAAAAAGACGCACGCAAGAGTCCCTCCCGTCCAGGTATTAGCAATCAGTCAACAAAGTCCCACCGAGGGAAATTGTTGACTGATCCCCAGGGTGCACCACGAGGAGGTTACCTGAACCCACACCCCGGAGTTTGCCAACCCTAGCGAGTAATGTTGGAGTCTCCCACAGATTTGTAAACCTCGCTTCGGCGAACAGTCGTGTCCCGAATTTCGGGCAAAAAAGCTACTTAAAAGAAGTAAGTAATTTTTTTTTAAATCTTATTCTTGATTAGAACTAATAAATGCTACAATCTATGATCCAACATCCGTCATGATCTACTTTATTAGGCTGAAAGCGTGTATTTATTTATACTTAACTAACATAAATACACATCTCTGCCTGATCGACTTGGGTATTAAAACAATTGATTAAATTGTTACTTGATTTATTTTATATTCGTATTTGCGAGATCTAGATTCTAGCGCATATTTTAGAAGCATTCGACCGATACACACGTGCGTGTGTAAGAATAGTTGCGCTAGCTATTTCAGATTATCTCAGATATAGTCTAAGAATAAATTCTAGTTTTTTTCTGTGACCTCATTGTGATATAGTGAAAATATGCATTGAGAAACTTTTTTAGACTGAATTAGAACCTACTCGTAGGCTTGGTTAATTTTTCAGTGCGATTAGGATTTCAAAGAAGTACAATATTTTTTTATGAAATTCAAGTGTGCATTTAATTATACGTATAAAGGAAGTTTTTTATTATAGTTTTGTTATTTAGTCTAATAAATATAATTTTCCGAGAAAATCTGCGTTTGAGGAAGAAAAAAGATTTAGCTGATTTTTACTGCTGTAAGTTTTTTTACAATTATTTTAAGGCATTGTAGCTTTCATGGAGTGATCCTAAATTGTATGTTAGGTAGCTGAAATCAATGCAAAGAAATCAAAATAAAATACAATTATCGGCGATTTATAAAATCGAATGGTAATGAAATGGTTCGCGCTGACCATGACGTCTAATAAACAAAAGCGATATATGGTATATCGGTCACTTTTTCTAGAATTTCGCACGTCCAAGTCGAGTCTCGCCAAGTCCAAGGAGAAGGTGTCGCCCGACGGCGCGGAAGAGAAGCTGCTTTCGAAGGAGGACGAGGCCAAAATAGTGCGCGTCGACATGGCCGACGCGAAGTATGTGGTCGGCGATCATAGGAATGGAGACGCCAAGATCGAGCTCGACGCCAATAAGAGAGTGAGTTGTTTTTGTTGTTATTTTGGCAGTCTCAAGAATACTATAATTTCAACCCCAAGAAACATCTTAGAACAGTCAGTCGTTTATTCGTGATAAGGTAAAAACTAGAAAAGACAGAGAGACGGGAGTTACTTTCGTTTATATAACGTTCGTTATATACACTCTTCGTTCGTTCTGTCGTTTATTCGTTTCGTGGTGGTGCCGGCGTAAGAATTGTACCCCACCCTCTCTACCCGAGGTTGCCGTAAGAGTCGGCTAAGGGATGTAATCCGGAAGACGGGCACTAGCGTCTCCCTTGAACAATCACACCTAACTGCGCTCGCCAACCCGCCTGCCAAGCGTGGCGAGTATTGGCAAAACCTCCCAGGAGGAGGCCTATGTCCAGCAGTAGTAGTCCACGTAGGACGTCCACTGCTGGACATAGGCCGATGATGTGATATAATATTATTTAAGGTTAAGATAAATATAGGTACTAATCGATGTTTTGGGGAAATGGTAATGTAGTCAAAAAAATACCGGAATCGTCTATTTGCAGCAATTCTCCGGTCTGACCAAGGAAGAGCTGATGAAGTACGCGGACGACCCATTCTGGGTGAACCTGCGCTGGTGCATGTTTGTGCTGTTCTGGACCATGTGGCTGGCCATGCTGGCCGGAGCCATCACCATCATTGTGCGAGCGCCCAAGTGTGCGCCGCCTACTCCTCGGGAGTGGTGAGTGGTAACCTAATGGGCCCATTATTATCTGTCTAGAACCAAAAACGTTATACACTAAGTTTATAATTATGTAATCCCACTAATATTATAAATGTGAAAGTATGGATGGATGGGTGTTTGTTACTTAATCCAAGGAAAAAAAATATGAGGAAAAACAAATGAATGACTGTTTTCAAAACTCAGATGTACCAGCTAAATGAATTTATAAATTTGAATTTGGAATTCTTAACCAAAGAGGAGATATTTGAGATCAAAGTGGTCAGTACGACAAAACGCAATTTCATATGTAAGGACCTAATATTATTATACCTGCTAGGTACCTACTGTTCTGTTTGAAGTCGGTGCTTAGCCTAGCCTAGGTGCCGATGCTTGGCACCGACTTCAAACTGATCAGTAGGTACCTAGCAGGTATAATAATACTTTGTAAAGTAAGTTTATTTTTCGCTTTTTAGTGCCGATGTTTTTTTTCCTAAAGACGGTTTAACTTTTTTTTAATGTTTGTTTATTTTTAATTTTTTTGTTAATTTATGTTCACGCCAAGAAACACTTGAACAGTATGAGTCTAGCTAGACTCAATTAGATTCAAAAACGTTTTGCCAAAGACAATTACATTATCAATGTAAACAAGAAATTTCATAAAAAAATGCTCATAAAATGAAAACAACTGGGCCAAACTATGTAAAATTTTTATGGGACCAAATGGCAACTATTCCGCATCAAACTAAAAAGGATCACGTAAATCGGATCATAAATCTAAGAGTAAACGGTGTACATACATAAAAAAATTAAAAAAATCCAATCAAATTGACAACCTCCTCCTTTTTTGAAGTCGGTTAAAAATGCGAACCTATTACGTATTAAAAAAAATGGTCATGGACATACGTTATCTCCTGCCATAAAGAAAGCGTTATGTTTGTCTCATCACTTTCATATAAAATACGATACTTAGCGATTTTAGTTGTTCAGTGTTTTGTCTTCTATGAATTGTGGAAGTGTTTTTAAAAGAATGAGCGAGCAACAATATTTTACATAGAGGCGTCGATTAGTAATATCAAAAGCAAGAACGTAATTTTTTCTATTCGGCTTTTTTTTACAAGCTGTTATCATAAGTATGTATCTTACGTCAACTTTGCGAGGAATATTGCATTATTCAACCAACATTTAAATTATATTACGTACTGTAAATGAAATTCTTTTTAATAGAGTTGCATGAAATGAGTTTTCACCCACAAGGTGGACAGACGAACTAATAAAGACCGGAGGAACGCGCTGGATGCGAGCCGCTTCCAACCGGTCTTTATGGAAATCAATGGGGGAGGCCAATGTCCAGTAGTAGACGTCATACGACTGATGATGATGATGAAATGTTTTTTGTCTGTATATTGGTACATGGGACGTTCATAACCTTCTAAATCCGTTCTTCGAAGCGATGTCAGCCTATTTACAATTGCTTTTTTACTTGACTACACAAAAAGGATTATAGCGATTTTCTCACGTATCTTAACTATTAATAAAATCTTAACAAATGATTTTGTAATTACATGTTTGGTATCAAAAGTTAAGGTAAGATTTTTGACATTCCATCTAGCGGTCACGTGCAAAACAACCTTTTCCTTTGTTAGCTTATACTTTTTGTGCCAGGTTTGACAAGTATCCCCTGGTGGAATCAGATGGTCTATTGTACCCTGACCTGGAAGATCAACTCCCCGTCATGAAGAGCTCGCTTGTCCAAGGTATCTTCATGGAGGTGCCTACATACGAACCGGCTACCAGTGACATCATGGTGAAGTTCAAGGAGTTTGTTGCCAAGGCCAAGGAGTTTGGTATCAAGTTAGTATACATGGTATTTTGACATTGACATTGGTATTTTATGGCGGACATTAAAATTATTGTACACTGGCTCAATAATTCAATTTTCTGGCTCAGAAGCGCTGCAAAATTTTTGCAGTGTATTTAACGGTCTGAAGATTCGAAGTAATTCGTCTACGACCTACATTTGTTCTCTGACATTTTGAGCGCGTTGGCTTGAGTTTATTTTTTAATGATTGGCCACAAAAACACGTTTATTGTGACGAAATCTGGTAAAAGATGATAAAAATCTCTTATCTGGATTTTCAGTTTGAGGGTTATAGCTAGTCAGCAAAATACCTAACAAAATACCTAAATAAGGTGTGGTCGAAGATGGTGGCTCTCTAGTACTCTGTTGAAGTACCAAAGTAGTACCCAAGTTGAAAATCTGCCGCAAAGCATCTAACGGTGTGTTCCGGCAGCCTCTTTTGAGAGCCAGTTCCATTCCTGGCTATCCAGGTGTGCTTTACCATCTTCGACCACACCGTCACTTAACATCAGGTGAGTTGTGGTCAAAATAATAAGCCTGTAAGCTATAAAAAATATATATTGTGAACAACTTTGAATGACAAGTTAGTGAAATCGTAAAAAAAATCTGCTGCTCTATACATTTTGCCAAAATCTGAAGAAATAAAACTACGAAACAGCTGTTGTAAACACATTCTTTTTTTTTCTATGTCTGACAGGCTAGGTGTTTGTCCACAACTCACCTGATGTTAAGTGACGTTGTGATCGAAGATGGTAAAGCACACCTAGCCTGGAATGGTACAGGCTCTCAAGTGAGGCTGCCGGAACACAACGTTAGGTGCTTGGCGGCAGATTTTCAACTTGAGGCTGGTAGATAGCCAGCCGAGTACTAGAAAGTATCCTACCACCACGCTATGGTTTCCTCACGATGTTTTTCCTTCACCGGCAGTTCAAGCCCATTGTTGGGGTTTGAACCCACGCCCTTCGGCATGCGAACCGACCGCGCTAACCACTGCTCGGCTCATAACACCCCGAGCTTATTACCCTGTGTACATATTATCTGTGTCCATAATATAAACATGGTTTTGTTCGCAGCGTGATCGTAGATCTGGTTCCCAATTACGTGACGGTCACCCACCCGTGGTTCCTGCAGAGCGTGAACAAGTCTGAGCTCTATACTGACTACTTCGTGTGGGCCAACGGCACTGAATTTGACGACGCCGGCAATCCTAAACCGCCTAACAACTGGGTAAGTTGCACTCATTTTCCTTTAATTAATTACTTTGTAATAATTAATATTTTTTCTAATGAAATAATTTGACATGATGTACTAAATTTTTATTTATATAAGAATTGAATTTGCACACCGTAATGGTTGACAATAGACTCAAACAATTATTTTAAGACCTTTTTATAATGTTGTCATGCAATTAAAACCTTTGACTTTGACTTTTACTTTAGGTTTCAAAACTTTGAACATTGACGCAATGTTGCTTGTATATAGGTTTTCTACTAGATACACTTGGGTTTTCACTTTTTCGACCACAGCTCACCTGATTTTAAGTGACGGTGTGGTCAAAGATGGTAAACACACCTAGCATGGAATGGAACTGGCTCTCAAGTGAGGTTGCCGGAACACCGTTAGATGCTTGGTGGCAGATTTTCAACTTGAGGGTGGTAGCTAGCCAGCCGAGTACTAGAAAGTGCCCGTTTCGTTCGAGGTTTTGGAACATCGCTCAATTATCCAAACTAGGCTAAAACTTACAAGTCTGTAAATAAAGGAAAAAATGTATCTCTTTTCAACAGGTGTCGGTATATAACACTTCAGCGTGGACTTACAACGGAGTCCGGAAACAGTTTTACCTTCACCAGTACGAGGACAATCATCCGGATCTCAACTTCAAGAATGAGAATGTTGTTGCTGAGTTCAAAAACGCTTTAAAGAATTGGATGGAGGCAGGCGCTCAGGGTGTTAGGTATGTATTGAATATAATTAAAAGCTTATTTTTGTACATGCTTTTATATAACTTGCAATGTATGTGTTAAACTATGTTCTAACCACTTAACTGTCTGCGGATACTGTAGTATCCAGATTGAAATTCCGGTCTCACGTCTGTGGATAACACAGTATCCAATAGCTCTTGTTTTAAATAATTGAGAATAGATTTGAATAATTTTTAGATAGATGTCAATCTAGCGAAATACTTTTGAATTAAATCACAATATATATCGATAGTCTATGAAATAGTTTACTAAAAAATACAAAGATGTCATTGTCGAAGTAATTTATCAAAGAGAGAAAATTTTTCGAAGTTCAGTTTTTTGGTTGTGCGCGTGCAAATTTTGGTTCGGATAGGTAAATTAATATAAATATTACAAAGTTATTTTTAATTTATCTAAGATTCTTGAACAGAGTATAGTCTGTGTAGGTCAAATCTTGCAAGCTGAATTAGAGCCACTTCCTTCTATCGCTTTCTCGCACACAAAGTAATTGCATCATGCATTTACTTGGTGGTTGTTTAGGAGTTCGTCTAAGTAGGTACCAGATATTTTGTCGCCAACCAGTAGTGTGCAAACATTACTGTGTTCCAGCTTGAGGGGTACTGCAGCTAACGAAATTACAGAGCTGTCAAGACTAACTATCTAATGTCTCAAAGTAATGAGCACCAAAGCAGCAATGTCCTGGACTTTGTTTTGTTAATCAAAGTTCTGAGTTTCCCTGGACATTATCTCTTACCATTAAGAGAGCGTCTCAGTATTTTTACATATAAAAGCATGTAATTCGGTTTTTTACGAATAAAACAACACTATTTTATACATAAACACATGTCTTTCTAGCCGTACATTCTATTGTGCAGGTTGAACAAAGCCCGCGAATTGCTAGTGAACGCTTCCCTCGCGAACGAGTTGCCTGCGCCGAGTGTGGGGCGCGCCGTGGACGCTGACCACACCACCTACCCGTACTGGCGACACCGCGAGACCAGTGATCAGCCCGAACTCGACACGCTGCTTAACAAGTTCGCGGACATCGTCCACACTACCGGTAACTATATCTACGAATATAGACGAATGTATCAATAACTTAGATTGATTTATTTCTTTAGAGAATTCTCTTTTTAATTTTTCTATGGCACGATGATTCCTCCCCGGGCAACTTTAACTTTTAAAAAGCAAGGCTTGGAACCGGTTTAAAATTAACCGAATTTCAAACGGTATACTATAAACCGGTTTCTTTGATTATTTCGTCCGGACCGTAACCGTTAAAAGAGCGTTATTAAAACCTTTATTGACCGGTTTATTCCTCGAGACGCGGTACGTACCTACATTGCCATATGGACACTTATGGCTGCTACAAAAGACGAAGAAGGGGGTGCGCGGGTGGCAAAAACCGTTATATATCGGTTTATTCCACAAAACCTATAATACTAAATTTACTGAACATAAACCCTTAAATTTGGGTTAAAATAGAACAAAACCAAAAAATAAAGTTATCATGTACCTTTACCGGTTCGAATTTTTAACCCGGTTTCCAAGCCCTGGTTAAAAGTCGTCACGGGACGCCCGGCAGATGCCAAATATTTTAACAGTATACAGCTCACACAGAAGAGAGAAGTAGCGTAGGCATAAGAGAGCATCACGCCATTTGCTGTCACGGCTTATGAGACGGTTTTACTGCCAAGTCGCACCAACAAATGTTTCACATTAAAAAACCGAAACGACGATGATAGCTTAGTGGTTAGCGGGTTCGGTTCAAACGGCGTAGGATGTGGGTGCAATGAGCTTGAGCTGCCGGTGAGAGAAAACATCGCGAGGTAACCAAAGCGTGGGTACTTTATAGTACTATTTTTTTAATTAACGTATTACTATTCCGCGACAGAAATCCACCATCTTGATTTTTTAAAACCATCCTCTAAGGACACTTTGGTTATTGAGACGAACCTAACTAAATTAATTGTCGTAATCCATTCGACCGTTTGAAAGATACGAGGTAATAAATAAATTTACATACATACATGATACGAGTGAAAAACATAACCCTTCCTTGGCAGTCGGGCAAATACCAGTTTCCATTTACTCGCGCTTTGGAGCGCAGTTCCACTTTCCTGATATGCTAACTCTTCAGTCTCTCACAAGTACAGAAGCGTTGACAGTATGTTTTGTAGCGATGATAACTCAGTGCTTAGCGCGGTCGCTTCGCACGTCGAACGGCGTGGGTTTGTACCACAACAATGAGCTGATGATGAAGAAAAAAAAACCGTGAGGAAACCTTAGTGTGGTGATACGGTCGGATAATTAGCTACCACCCTCAAGTTGACAATTTTTTTTTTTTTTTTTTTTTTTTCAATCTTCAACTTTTCAACAATCTGCCGCCAAGTACCTAATGGTGTGTTCCGGCAGCCTCACTTAAGAGCCAGCACCATTTCCTAGGTGTGCTTACCATATTCGACCACACAGTCACTTAACTTGAAAAAAAAACGTCAGGAAACCATAGTGTGGTGATACGGTCAGATAATTAGCTACCACCCTCAAGTTGAAGATCTGCCGCCAAGTATCTAATGGTGTGTTCCGGTAGCCTCACTTGAGAGCCAGTTCCATTCCAGGCTAGGTGTGCTTTACCATCTTCGACCACAACGTCACTTAACATGAAAAAAATACCGTGAGGAAACCATAGTGTGGTGATACGGTCAGATAATTAGCTACCACCCTCAAGTTGAAGATCTGCCGCCAAGTATCTAATGGTGTGTTCCGGTAGCCTCACTTGAGAGCCAGTTCCATTCCAGGCTAGGTGTGCTTTACCATCTTCGACCACAACGTCACTTAACATGAAAAAAATACCGTGAGGAAACCATAGTGTGGTGATACGGTCAGATAATTAGCTACCACCCTCAAGTTGGAAATCTGCCTCCAAGTATCTAATGGTGTGTTTCGGAAGCCTCATTTAAGAGCCCGTACAATTCCCAGCTAGGTGTGTTTACCATCTTCGACCACACCTTCATTTAACATGAAGTGAGCTGCAAAAACTTAACTAAACAAAATGTTCTATCCTTTTTCCGCAGATGAGAAATTGTTCACGTTGAAGGAGGACGGCTCGCGCGCCGAGTTGTTCTTGTTACGCAACGTGTCGCTTCGGCCCGCGTCGACGGCGCCGCTGACGGTGTCCAACGTGGCCGCCGCGGCCAAGGAGCTAAATGAAAGGCTGGGCGTGCGCTGGCCTCTATTGCAGGTACGCAAAGATACCAGGGGAACGCACCCATACTACGTGACCCGTTCTGAAGGGGGGAGGGGGGGGGGGTTTGGTTCTTAGGTTTCCGTTCATTTTCGTCACTTAGTCAATCAATACCATCTAGGGTAGTGCTTTTTAAAATAAACGTGAATAAAAGAAAAAAATAATATGAATGAATAAAACTAGATTAGGATTAATTTCACTAATTTTCCTCTTCCCATATTGTAAAAACAATATAAATTAACAAAGGTCACCGACCCCAGTGTCTGTGGAGTGTAATTTTAAATAAATAAATAAAAAAACATTTGTTTTTGTCTATGAATCAAACACAAAAAACTTGAGCCATATGTTTTTTCTATTTAATTTTCTGTCGGCAAAAAACTATTACTACGTGAAAACTAGAGGGGTGGGGGCTCAGTGGTTAGCGCAGTCGGTTCATGCCGAAGGGTGTGGGTTCAAACCCCAACAATGAGCTTCAGCTGCCGGTGAAGGAAAACTTAAGGAAACCATAGCGTGGTGGTAGAGTACTTTCTAGTACTCGGCTGGCTAGCTACCACTCACAAGTTGAAAATCTGCCGCCAAGCATCTAACGGTGTGTTCCGGCAGCCTCACTGGAGAGCCAGTACCATTCCAGGCTAGGTGTGCTTTACCACACCGTCGCTTAAGATCAAGTATAACCAGTCACATGAAATAATAAAGTTTAACAAACGGTCGTTATCGGCAGTTGAAGAGCGAACCCGAGTCGGAGCGCGAGCTGGCGCTGTTCGCGATGTTACTCCCCGCCGCGCCCGTGCTGGCGCCCCACCAGCTGCGTGCGGACGAAAACGACACCACACTCGTAAGTTACTGCTGCACTCTCACCTTGCCTACACTGTTACAACATCTCACACAAAAACTGTACTACGGTGTCTTGCGTCTAGATGGCGCCACTCTTTGTGCCCATCTCGGAGTTTTTTTTCTCTTTCTTTTTGGCATCGCATTCTGCCAGCTTCAATATTGTGTTTTGTAGTCTTCAGCTTCTTTATCTCAGTCAAGGCCAGTCCGTGCCACTCAAATCCAGTCATACCTCAGTAAAGTAGTGGCGACTTTACTATAAGCGTCGATGGAGTTTTGGAAGCAACACGAAAAGTCATGTTTCACCACAATATAACACTTTCCCACACTCCCACTTGTAATTCGGCACTTTATGAATAAAACACTAAAGTAGCGATGCCCTGGATAATGGTTTGTTACTCAAAGTTCCGTGCATCGCTGCAATGGTCATGGACATGAGTTATCTTTTACTATCAGGAGAGTACCTCGTTCGCCATAACTTTAACATAAAAAAAAAATACAGTACGGCCTTGATAAGTCAAAAATTGAGAGTTAGGCAATTGGGAAGCCGGGGTATGGAACATCGAGGCTCTGCTGTATAATGTTTTGCCAATAAACTATTTAAAATTAGCAGGAGGTCGTCTAGGTAGGTACCACCGCAGTACCAGATATTCTGCCGCCAAGTAGTAGTGTGTAAACATTACTGTGTTCCGGTGTGAAGGGTACTGCTGGGCTGTTGAGACTAACCATCGAAAGTTTTTTTGTTTACGAGTTGTTAAACTCGTAAACAAGTACACTATCTTATAACAGAGTGTATGTATGCATAATACACGGATATAATAGTCTTTTCATCTATTAACGGCTTAAGTTTAAATAATGCAGAATTTCCGTTGGCAATTTTCTTACATATATTATCGTTATGAGCATTATAGGGCTAGGTAATTGTATTATCTGTTGTGTATCCCAAAAGACTTTTCTGGTCGAGATACCAAAAAAATGAGTTATCTCTTGCCATCAGGAGAGCGTATTGTTCGTCTCATTACTTTTCTATTAAAAAAAAATCTTAATGTTGTTGTTATACGACAGATGGAGCTGGCGTCGCTCCGCGCGGACGCGAGCATCGAACACGGGAATCACTCCGTGTTGGCTGTTCCTGCCGGCTCGTCCGACACGCCGCAGCTTCTTGTCTGCGCCAGGTACATTTATTTATTATTTACTAGCAGACCCGGCCACGCGTTGCTGTGGCCAAATTCAACACACGCGTGTAACGTGAAATAAATTGTAGCACATATGAACGCCATCTATTGGATACTTACTCAATCCAGTTATAAATTACCTTACACCGCCATCTATTAGAATTTTATGGAACTTACAGATAATTATACCTCTTTATCGTAAAATAAACAAATAATTTGCAATAAAAAAAATATTGCGATTATAAATTGAGATGTAAACTATCCTATCTCTCAAGTTGGATCAAACTGCACATAGTTAGTGTGCAAGATTTGGTTTAAATCGGTTCAGTAGTTGAGTTCATCGCGGACAAACAACATGACACGAGATTTTTATATATAAAGATGGTTGACAGGCACGGTGTTTGACCACAGATCACCTTATGTTAAGTGATGATGTAGTTGAACACCTATCCTGGAATTCTTCAAATTACGTTATTAACATAAAAACGATAAACATTTACGTTTGTCACAAAAATCACAAAATTTCACATTAAATTAATAATAATGATATAAACAAAATAATAATAATAATAAGATCATGGTATGTCAAATAAATATCTAATGTCAATAATGCTATTGTCAGTAAAAAAACATTGTCAAAAGTAATGATCTGTTATGCTCTTTACATCTATCCCGTTGATCAGTCAAGTTTTAACAATATGTCAAAAAATATGCTTTTCCTATAATAAAGTGTCAAAATCAGTGTTGGCGGCAAGGAGCGCAACGACGACGAGGCAAGGAGTGGCGACGAGCGGATTGGAACTGGCTCTCAACTGAGGCTGCCGGAACACATCATTAGATGCTTGTCGGCAGATTTTCAACTTGAGGGTAGTAGCTAGCCAGCTGACCACCACACTATGACTTTCTAACGATTTTTTTTCTACAGCGGCAGTTCAAAGCATAGCATATCAGGAAATTCCCAAGGCGGGAGTAAATGGGAACTGTTTTTTTTTTACAGATGGAAGGGCGGGCACACGGGTTATGTGGGCGTATTCAACCCGACAGACGAGGCCCTGCGCGCCAACCTGACGCGCGTGCCGTCCGTGCCCCCCGCGCTCACCGTGCACGAGGTCTCGCCGCAAGTCAAACTCTACACCAAGTGAGTGCTCTTACTGTCTTATATCATTTTTTTTCAGAGAATACTTTTTTAGGTGTGCTCTTTTTTTTTTTTTAATCATAGGGCTCGTTATACACAGCGCCATCTGACTCCAAACTAAGCAGAGCTTGTGTGATGGAAGTCAGATAACTGATAGAATACATACATATTTTTTTGTTGTAAATAGGTACATACTTATAATACATACTTATAATACATACAGAACACCCAGACACAGAACTAACATTTGTTTATACCATAAAATGTTTGTCCTTGGCGGGATTCGAACCCACGCCCTACAGCTCAGGCAGACATACTACCAATGAGCCAACAGGGCTGTCTTTATTTTGTGGGCGATGAATGAGACTGCCGCTGTTGCCATGGTGGTGCCGGCGTAAGAATTGTACCCCACCCTCTCTACCTGTGGTTGCCGTAAGAGTCGATTAAGGGATGTAATCCGGAAGATGGGCAGCAGCGTCTTCCTTGAACAATCACACCTAACTGCGCTCGCCAACCCGCCTGCCAAGCGTGGCGTGTATTGGCAAAACCCCAGGAGGAGGCCTATGTACAGCAGTGGACGTCCTATGGCTGATGATGTGATGTGATGTGAATGAGACTGAGCCGTCACGCTCGTCTATGTAACGCTCGCAACGTGTCGTTGCTATATTTGCTCGGTTACCGTTATATACCGGTGTAGCGATGATAGCTCAGTGGTTAGCGCGGACGGTTCGCATGCCGTGGGTTCAAACCCCAACAACAATGAGCTTGAGCTGCCGGTGAAGGAAAACATCGTGTAGGAAACCGTAGCGTGGTGGTAGGGTACTTTCTAGTACTCTGCAGGCGAGCTACCTCAAGTTAGAAATCTGCCGCCAAGCATCTAACGGTGTGTTCCGGCAGACTCACTTGAGAGCCAGTACCAATCCAGGCTAGGTGTGCGTTACCATCTTCGACCTCACCGTCACTTAACATCAGGTGAGCTGTGGTCAAACACCAAGCCTGGCAACATTTTAAAAAACAATAAGAGTTTTCGACCCGACTCGAACAAGACGCTCTCCTAATGGTAAGAGATAACGCCTGTCCATGACCTTTGCAGCGATACATAGAAATTTGAGTGACTAAACAAGGTTAGCTTGGGCATCGTTGCTTTGGCGCTCATTACTTTTTTATTATTACAAATCGGTCAACGTAAAGCCAAAATATCTCGAAACATGTATAGAGAGTGGCGCCATCTAGGCCCATTTGAAACTAGCTTTTTGATATGCGGCCCCTTTTATGATTCGGATGGTCTTCACATATGAATATCGACGAAATTCATATCGATTTTTGACTCGTTCCCTATTGAGATATAGTGTTGTATAAGCGACTGATTTAAAATTGTATCTCTATTCCAGTTACACAAAGAATTTCGCTGAGCAAGCGGACAGCGTCCTGGTGCCCGGGAAGTCTACAGTGATTCTGTCGTACGTGCCGCAAACCGCGGCGGAGAGCTAAACGCGTTTCGTCGGACGCGGATGTTCGCCATCAGCCACCCTGTATATAGTGGCTACCCTCATTTGCATTTTTTTCTACTTTAACATGATACTGAACAAATAGAACATTTGAAGCATTTAATCTTTGTTGTTTTCATACAAACCCTACTTTTATTAGAGTTACTTTAGGATAGACAAGAAAAATAAAAATAATAAATGATAGAAGAACCAATAGAATTAAAAAAAAAAATGATTTTATACCGACTAAATAAGGAGGAGGTTCTAAAGTCGATTTAAATTTTTTTTTTTTTCATTTTAAGATTCTTAAATTTTTTTATTCTTTTCTTTCCGATAAGTTCCAAAGAAATTTCATCAAAATCTGTTTGATTTTTAAACAAAACTAACTAGAAAACGTACGTCATCCAAGTAGATGCAATTGCATAATTGTCCACTTTCGTGTAATTTTTCACACACAAAAATCAATGGCGTAGAAAGGTCTAGAATCAAAATTTGTCAGGGGTTCTGCCATAGGTACTTTAGATCCAAACCAAATAGCCTATCGTCGCCATAGCGTAGTAGTTGAAATTGTATGTGATGCTTTATAGGTTTCTCTTTCGTTAATTGAGGCTTATAAACTATTGACCACAAGCAAAAGCCTATAGGCTTATTTGGAAATTATGAGAATAAGTCCTACACAATACTGAGCCTGACTTTGCTCTTTTGTCATCCAGGCCACACATTACTTTTAAAATTCATAGAATAAGATTTTACTATTTCTTATAACTTGGGTTGTTGGATACCAAAATAAAACTAGCATGTTAAATAATAGTACAGTTTTACTTTCCAAATATCTGCATAGTTAACATTTTAAAAGCATATCTTTTGTACAAACTTTAATTCGTAATCTTTCGACTCTTAAAATTTCACGTGTTTTTAATTTATTAGGTCCCATCGTCTATGGCAAATTATTAGTCTAAGTACTTATTAACACTTAATTAGGATATTGTTTAAAATTCTTATAAAATAACATGTTACTATATGATGTTTGCCATCCGATAAGGGATGTTTTACAGGGTTTATTGTATTCTTGCCTGAAATAAAGACGTGTCATTTATTTTTATTGTTAAATTGAAAGATAAATTAATGTCAGTCGTCTTAATATTTCATTGAAAGCTCTTGTTAACTTGATAATGAAAGATGGTTGAATTATTTTTTGGATATTCCATAGCACTAGTTATAAAGATGGATGTAATTAGGTATTGTATTGCATCCAGGGACAGTGAAATCGCGTCTCTTTCTCTCTTTTATATTGAACTATATTGAACAAAATAGAACATAAGTGATAGCTTGAAACACGTCTTAAGTGAAATGTTTACACGGACTTAATCAAGTTTAACTTAACTGGACTTAATCAAGTTAAGTGGAACGTTTACATGGACGTACCAAGAATCTACGCGTTTTATGAAAAACATTCTACGCCTCGTTAGAAAGACGAACGGATTCGAAAGTCATATAATATTCTTGATAAGTAGCTTATTCGGTACATACAATTTTAATACCGTAAACGATAAGTAGTTTGTATGTGTTAGGTATAAATCAAAAGAGATCTGAATCGCAGCCCAAATGGCAAATCAGATATTTAAAAACATTTTCAACCGTGTAACTATAGTGAAGGACGGATAATTTGGTCTCCGCTCACAGTCGATTCACAGGCAAGATTGGGTGTTCTACACCCAAATACTGAACACTAAAAGTATTATTTCAAATTAATTTCACCATTCATACATTCACCAGCCCTGGTTGCATAGGTAAAATAAAAACATGGTTACCTATTCAATATAGCTCAGTTTTTTTTTTGAGTAAGAAGTCCTTTTCATTAGTAGTAAGTAAAGCGATGTTGGTTCACGTCCGGCCCCGGTACCGCTTCCGACGCGACCTCGAATAGTCTATATCGTGATTGGAATAGTCGCACCGATTCCTAGTTCTGCTAATACAACGGATCGGCTCGGGAACACTGTTGGCGCCGTTGCACGTATACCCATGCACAAAAGAGATAACGCTCCAAATAGCGTAGTACAACATCGTCGCCAAACACATCCTCAGTAGAAAATCCTCGAGCGAATAAACGCCCCGGAGCGGTTTTGGAACGTACTCCATCGTGAGAGACGGTCTCGAAGATATATTCATCAGTTAGGCAAGTTGGGACTTATGATGTCGTAAAATGATTTGACCAAATAAAACAGTGTGTACGTGAAAATGATCTGAATGAGTGTCGAATATCCAACCCGACGCCGTAAACTGTTTCCCGGGAATGTTCGCCAGAGCCATCAGCCCTCCGCCGCGAGAGCGTGGTTTCTATATTTAGTCACCGTTAGTTCTTATTACAGTTTAAAATCACTTGATAATAGTAACAAATCGCCGGTATGAAATGCGGCAAATCAACTTTTCAAATGTCTGCCAATTTTGCCAACTGTTTGCCACATTTGTCAATCACTCGCCGCAATTATCAACGGTTTGCCGCAATCATTCGCCGAGTGTTGTGCGGTTACCGACGCTTGCCGGCCGCCGGCTTGGGCTTGTTGAACTGGAAGTCCTTGCACTTGGGAATGTGTCGTTCTGCCGCCCCTTGGTTGAAGCGTCGTCCGCAACTGGGGCACTTCACGTAGTCGGGGTTCTCTGATGGCGGTGGTGGGGGGAGGTCGCTTAGTTTACCTAAAAATAAAAGTTACAGCGATTTTATAGTGTATTGACACAACATACACATTATAGATATCAATTTATTGGAGATCGTCCTATAATTCGTCACCCAGATTTCGTTCATCTATTCTTCGTGCTATTAAATTTTTATGCTGTAATATACCTATATAGCAATTTCAGTGATTGCACCTTTAGAAAGTAGAAAGCTACCATATTCTTTTTAATATGTGTCTACCAAAAAAAAGAAAATTGAAAATAAAAACATATCCTTACCACCAGCGTTCAGATGAGCCTGCACTTGTTTGGCGGCCCGTATGGCGTTGATGAATTCTTCGTGCTTCTGTCGCCAGTTGTTGTTTAGGCTCTTATTCACTTTCGTCGAAGACGGGTTCGTGGTGCTCTTGCGGAGTTTGCTTACGAACGGCTCCGCTTCTGTGCCCTGTTGGAGAAAATTGTTTACATTATTTCGCGAATAATTATTAAAAAAATATTTGTATACTAAATATACTATCATTACAGTTAGTACCCAAAAACTGTTTAAACTCTATCAACTCGTCATCCTGACTAAATATAAAGATTTTATTTATATTTATCGTAACTTGTTAATCAATAATAAATTGATTACTATTTTTTATAATTATATAATTTATAAGTATTGTTACTAATTTTCTCCTTTAGCGATATTAAGGCCGCTTTTTTATTTATTGCTTTCTGTACATTTTTTATATTTCTGGTGTGCACATTAAAGAGTTTCTATCTATCTATATGTAATGTATTAATCTAGAATAAGACATTATAATATTGTTTTTTTATTCTTTAAGCTTTGTGGTACTTTAAATCTTTTCATCACCTCATTATGCTTCATTCTAATTATTTCTTAGTACTATAATATTTTAAATAACTTGCCTAGTGTGACAATTTTGTTATAGGGTCAATAAACTATTTATTCTTAGCGTCATAACTTGTGCAAGAGGTCAAATGACGGTTATAGTTAGCTCCAGGGTTTTCCTTATAATGATTGAAGTACAAATAGCGCCATGCAGTACGTACTGGAATGATTAGACTAAACAAGGCGACAAAACGTGCTGTACAACGATTAATTTCAGATAAAAATATATAGTAAGTTTGATACGAATTCGTATACATTTTAAAGAAAATATAGTGTAAATATATTATGAAATTGAAGGTGTTCGAAAGCCGATTCGTTTTATTACACGCAAAAGATGTGTTTGATGACAAAAATGTGTGAATAAGTTTTAATATTAATATTGGTAGAATAAATTAAATTATTTTTATGCTTGCCTTGTACACCACAGCTTCAGTACCCTAAAACAGTATAGCAGCATAAAAACATAGATTTTTGTTATTTACTTAAACATGCTAAGGCAATATAGGTTTGTTGGGCGTCATTGTTTGCCACAATCGTCTCTTGACGTTTAAGTTTGCCTTACCATAATTTCAACAGTTTGCCGTAACTGTCAACTACTTAATAATAATTTTCCACGACTATCAACATATTTTCAAAAAGTTCTTATGCCGCGTTCTAAACCTACCACAACTATTAGCAGTTATGAAGTAAGTTTACCTTCTGTGTATTTCAACACCGAACAACTTTTTTTGTTCTCCAGCCCCCTTACTCTCAACGGGGATAAAATTGCCTTCATATTACCTTATCCCGCTCCGAAACGTGACAAAGTTTACATAATATCGATGCCTAGTTTTTGTCAGTGGAATGACTTATATCACGGCTCAAATGCTAGGTAGTCTAATACGTACCGCAGTTTTTAATAGTTATTTTTAATTTTCAAAAGTCGTTCCTTTTTTAATTTTGACAACTAATAATACTACTGTTCTAAGTATGGTCAACTCACCGCGAGCCTGTGCTTTAGTGCGTCGAACGGTTTACGTTTCTTGGCGTGCGCCTTCTTGCAGATTTCCTGGTGCTTGGCGAGGCGCTCGGGCGCGAACCGGCGTCCGCACACAACGCACGCGTCGCCTGAGCCGTGCGTAGCGGACCCGTGCGTCGGGGAGGCGGGGGATGGGGCCACGCTGGAGCGCGTCTTGGGGGCGCCGCGGGGGCTGTTCTTCTGCAAAGAGGCAATTAATTATTAGAACATGAATGATTACCCCCACGTGTTCATTGGTAAGCTACGCGATTGAGACGCGTATTCCGAATTAGTAGGTAGTGATATTATTATTCATAATGACTTTGAGTGGTGTCTGATCTTTGAAAGACGAGTTCTAGGATGAACCACGCTTACCTAAAAGATGTCTAAATTTGAAGGAATGGATTTTGCCTGTTAGAAAAGATCGACAAATAATTTCCGTCTCCAATTTGCGTATAAATAAAATGTTATTATATTTATGCGGTTTTTCCGTACAATGAAAACCTACATTCTCAGAATCCTCATCATCATCAGCCTTTTGTCGTCCACTGTTGGACATAGGCCTCTCCCAAGACACGCCATTTAGCCCGATCTTTGGCTTTTCGCTTCCATCCACCACCAGCTGTCTTACGTCACTCCATCGAGTCTCAGGGCGTCCTACGCTACGTTTGCTAATTCGCAGTCTCTGCTCTAGAACACGTCTACCCCAGCGGTTATCGGTTCTGCGACAGATGCGATTTTTGTCCATTGTCCAGCTTATTGCCACTTCAGTTTGCTAATACGCTGAGCTATGTCTGTGACTTTAGTTCTCTAGTGAATTACTTCGTTCAGGATACGATCCCTCAGAATAGAATAAGGTATAAGAATACACTACGGTATACACTTACCACGGCTGGCTGACTTTTCGGATGTGTCACCTGTAAGTAATAAGATTATTTAATAAACACCAATATGACGTACATAGGTCGCATAACTAACGGAGACAAGAAGCAATTTATATAACAGAGGCAAGCCTCGCCATAATGAAGAGGAATGATAGGTGCAAATGTTTTTTTTTTTATTACAAATCAGCTTGATTGAGCTGATGTTAAGTGAAGATGCGGTCTACGACGAAGCACGCTCGCATAGAACACACCGATTCACTCGCGACTTGAAAGCACTCAAGTTGTATAGATCTATCAGGGAACACCCACTCGCGCAGCAAATTGCATTGCTTAGCGGTTCGTACGATAAAGAATTATGTCAAATTAAAAAATATGGAATTCTCTCCTTTTTATTTCTCGAGGCGAGAGTCCACTTGGCAATTTTATTTGAGATGAACGAAGCGATCTCCTTATGGTATAAGTATATTTTTTTAATGCCGCTCCACAGACATTGGGATCTTATAACTTAACCTGAACGCAATATGGAACACTACTGTATGTACTTTAATATCATATTTCTGGTCTACTGGACATAGGATGTTGAAAGTCTGTAAAGTCTTCACTCAAAATTTTATTGCAATTTAGCTTATTGCTTGTGGACTCATACAATCGACATACTTTTTGTTGGACCCCAAAAATATAATCCAATTAGGGTATGGCAGAAATTGGGGACTTTAGAACGTTTTATATTCTTTATGATATCAATAAATCATTGAATATATCGTCAAGGGTATATGTATAACATTTGAATAGATTTCAACAGCTAAATACTTCCGTTTTGTATGTCTTTAACAGAGTTAGGCAGCTTGTTGAAGTTTTTTTTTTCTTTACCTTTAAATAACATGTCGGTACTTACTCTATGCATTGCCCCACGCGGCTTACTGCTCTCCGAAACCTGTGAAACACATTTTTTTCCAGCTATTTTTACATTAAATTAGAATTTAATAATGTCTTTAGTTTTAGATTACAAAAATTTCTGACTCTAAAATGTCATGTCAATTATGACAAGATGCCAAAACGAGATTCCGATGAAGTTTTGAATTTAGAAAAAAGGGTTTGTGTCATTGGAGGTTCAAAATGATTGGAACTTCTTTTATTGTAGCTATTGCGACGGCACAGATGTTGATTTAAAAACGTCTGTGTGCGACGGACAAGTATGGCAAGAGACAATCCCTGCTAAGGCCATTGCAGCGGTTTCAGAAAGCAAAGTCCCTAACAATTTAGATTACAATGTAGAAAATCACTTGGTGGTAGTTCTTTTTAGTAAGAGGTCGTCTACGTAAGTACCACCGCCAAGCTGTAGTGTGTAAACATTACTGTGTTCTAGTTTGAAGGGTACTGCAGTTAGCTAAATTACAGGCCTGTTGAAACTAACCGTCGAAAGTCTCAAAGTAATGAGCGCCAAAACAGCGATGCCCTGGACTTTGTTGTACTACTCAAAGTTCTGTGTATCGCTGCAATGGTCATGCACAGGCGTTATCTCTTACCATCAGGAGAGCGTCTTGTTCGTTTCATTAAATTCATATAAAAATAAAACTTACGGTATTTTCACTTGTGACTCTCCTGGGAGGCGCGGCTGCAGGTTGTGATTTTGGTTTAGCTGGACTGGACTTAGCTGGTGGACTTCGGACTCTGAAAATCATATAAATATAGAATCAGGTTTACCGTCGTAGTTGAAAATTATACAAAGATGTTAGAGCTAACATGCCATGCCATGCTGGAGAGTTTATAACTTTATATATAAACTCGAAATAACAATTTTATTTACAAAAACTAATGAAAATTATAACACAGGTAACAAGTAAAATTATAAATTGAATCCGAACGTAAAAATAAAAATTAATTGATGTCAAAATGGATAAATAATGTCAGTAGATTATATAATTAATGTTTACGTACAATACCAGAAAACAATAAAATATTATTGATTTTAGACGATAATAATAATTATTCTTGTTTTTGTATTTATTTTAATTTTACACAGGTAAAAAATTATTGTGAAATACTCATTTACTCCGTAATATGCCTTTTCAAGTAAAAAAAAACTTAATTCGTTTTATTAAATAGTAATTTGTTTGATATTTACTATTTCTTATAGGTATTAGGTAATTTTTGTTGTAAATGTAAACGAAGCTATTAATTAGCAAGTAACGTTGTTTTACTTTTAGGTCTATAAATTTTGTGCTCATGTTGAGCTATTTTTAAATTTTCAATCAAGTTGAGGTTATCCCGTACAAACCGTGCACATTTAAAAATATGAAGCAGTTGGAGAGTGAAATAAGCTATTTTTCAACAAGATGCCGCTCAAATAACCATTTTCTTAAATTTGGAAGTGAGAACTTCAGAAAGGATGCCGGAACACACCGTTAGATGCTTGGCGGCAGATTTTCAACTTGAGGGTGGTAGCTAGCCAGCCGAGTACTAGAATGTACCCTACCACCACGCTATGGTTTCCTCACGATGTTTTCCTTCTTCGGCAGCTCAAGCTCATTGTTGGAGTTTGAACCCACGCCCTCCGGCATGCGAACCTACCGCGCTAACCACTGAACCATCATCGCTACAAAACAAAATTTAAAAGTTCTTACCTTCTTGGGGAAGTTTTATCTTCCTGCTTCACAGGCGCTGGCTTGGAAACCGGTTCGGGGGATCGCGGTGTGGGTATTGGAGCTAGGGCTTCAGGGAACGTCTCATTTTCTAAAATATAGTTGTTATCCTTGTCTGGTTTGTCGATTTCGTCCGTGGATTCATGGGGATCGGAGGAAGGGATGATCTCGCCATTGCTCTGGGGCAGCTGGAAAAGAAAGAAAAAAGTCATGAAAGCCATAAAAATTCACAGTAGCCTGAATATGGACTAAGGAGACAAGGCAGACCAAAGAAACGCTAATACAAGTTAGACGTGTTCCAAGCAGTCTGGTCGAATCCGACAGTTGATTGCAATAAGTCTGGAAGCAGATGCCCATAATCCTCATTTTTCTAGCTTAGATTAGAAATAAATTACGAAACTTAATATTGTTGTATAAAAAGTTCTAAATACAATTTCAAAATTCAACAGAAAAAAAAACAGTTAAATGAAGCATAACTTTTGTACTTCCTAGTTATGGTATGAAAATAAAAAACCGGCCAAGTGAGAGTTGAACTCGCGCAAGAAGGGTCCCGTACCATTACCAAAAAAAAAAAACTGCAATAAAATCACGTTTGTTGTATGGGAGCCCTCTTAAATATTTATTTTATTGTGTTTTTTTAGAAATACATCATCTGTGAAAATTCCAACTGTCTAACTATCACGGTTCATGAGATACAGCCTGGTGATAGATGGACAGATAGACAGACGGAAAGCCAGACAGACGGACAGACAGACAGACGGATGGACAGTGGAGTCTTAGTAATAGGGTCCCGTTTTACGCTTTGGGTACGGAACCCTAAAAACAAACCGTATTAGACAACTGTAATTGATTATCTAAATACTGATTACTGATGTTGCAATAGGCATGACAGTTGACTTTTGCATCGTTGCATTTAGAATTTCATCAAAGTGAAAGCAAAAGCAAATTGTAAAACATAAAATAATTCTTACAGCATGTTTCAGCGAATTGAGATCCGGTTCGTGGTTGTGATTGAGATCGCCGGAGCCGTTCACTATGCTCTCCGTCTTCTGTAATGTAGGGGAAATAATTTTAAAAACAAAATTAAAGTTTTCTTGGACAAAGATATTATAGCTTATCATAACTGCTGAATAAAATCTGTCCGAGTGATTCAGCTTAACACAACGGCAGTTCATTTTGACATTTACGCAGTTTGCTTAAAGACAATCTGATGTCATTTATATGATACTTAAGCTTCTGTACTAACCTGATGAACTTTTTTAACACTGTGTGAGCTGGTGGTGGTTGTTTTCGTGGTTCGTTTCTCCACGCTGACCTTCGAGGTGGAGTTGGTGGTGGCGGTGACCTTCGAGTAGCCGTTGGGCAAGGGCTTGCGCGTGCGCTCCGTGTTGTGAATCGGCTGCAGGGGGTAGCTCTTGTCGATGCCTTTTGTGCGTCGCTCTTCGAACATCTGACGAACCTGACAGTACAAACGGCGATCGTGTTAAACTGTAAAGTGTCGTGTCGGTGGCTGCTGGTGTTTTTGAGAGAAATAGATATCACATTCAAAAGGAACTTTGTGACCGCTTACCCACAGCTTTCTTGGTAAAGTCCCCTGCTCTCTGTTTCACATCACATCATCAGCCATAGGACGTCCACTGCTGGACATAGGCCTCCTCCTGGGAGGGTTTTGGCAATACTAGCCACGCTTGGCAGGCGGGTTGGCGAGCGCAGTTAGGTGTGATTGTTCAAGGAAGACGCTGCTGCCCACCTTCCGGATTACATCCCTTAGCCGACTCTTACGGCAACCACGGGTAGAGAGGGTGGGGTACTATTCTTACGCCGGCACCACCACGGCTGTGTTTACTACACTCTAATACTAGAGTTTGGGTACGAAATGTAGAAAAGTCTCACCTTCCCCGGCTGCTGTGCGACCGCCGCCGGCACAGGAGGCTGTGGTGGCGAGGCGACGTTTCCATTGGCGATGTGCCCGTTGCTGCTGGGCGAGTGCCGCACCTTGTCCAGAGCCCTCGTCTGCTGAGCTTCGTACAGAGAAGCGATCTTCAGCTCGCGCTCCGCCATTTGTTTCTGTTGGAATCGCGCCTGAGGACAAACATTATGGATTATTGGCAATTTTATAATTTAAATTTATCAGTGGGACATGATCGGGAATAAATTTATTTGTAATATAGGTGTGTAGGTGTCGTTGTTTCATCGGTCGACAAGCTAGCTTAGCCAAACTTGTTACTGTACTATTTTTGACCTTATCGTCCTTAACATCAGTTTTAAGGTCGGTGAGGTACGGTACACTCATCTAACCTGAAATGGAAACTAGCTTTCAAGTGAGACTGCCAGAACACACCGTTAGTCACCAGGCGGTAAATCTTTAACCTGAGTGTACCTAACCAGCAGAGTACTAAAATATGCCAATTATTATCATGCTATAGCTTTATCCTTCATCAACTTCCGACCATGCCAACTACTCAGCGTTCCCGCCAAAACTCCGATGTCAAGTAACACATATAAAACCGATGTGTTTTTTTATAAAACATCTTATCAGACTGTTTATAGAGATTTTATACAAAAGAGGTTATACTTAGTCACATTGATCGGATATGAAAGGCGAGAGGCGCGCGGAACTCTTCTTATCCTTACGCTAACTACGAGTAATAATTGCTATCACTGCCTCAGAATATATGGCATCTAGGTAGTCGTTTACTATTATGAGACCTACTTTTTACTGCCAAACTGTTTTTAAGTTATCCTATTGACCACTTCTTTGGTGGCCTCGTAAAGCGAAGCGACAATAAAACATAAAACAATTGACGTCGATTCTTCGAAATAAAATGTGATTAGTCAGTTTTTGTGTACCGTCTGGACAGAAGGTGAGATTGGCAGTAATAAATGATGCGTGTAATAAGTAGTGGGCGGGGTATTATGGTCAAGATCCTATTGAACCTTTTGTTTCTAGACTAGAGATAAATCATCGTTGGTGTTATACAGACAGTACCGTCTTAAGGATCAGAATGTGTTTGTAAATTAAACAGACTTACTCAGTCACCAAGTTAATATAAAATCAAAATCAAAATGTCATTATTCAGTTTAGGCCCTGGTAAGGCACTTATGAACGTTAAGTTACATTTTTGAATCTACCACCGGCTCGTAATTACACTTCAACTGAGAAGACTCCGGCAAGAAATTCAGCAAGGCATTTTTTTGTGGATCTTTCTTTTCATATTATAGAAATAAATACATTATGTTTACTTATACAATTGTCACTTAGCCAGGGGGGATGCAAGTGCAGAGAGAAGCTACTACAACCATATATTCCTGTCTTCCACGTAATGAGCCACCTTATAGTTAGGCTTTGTCAATTAACCTCTGCTTTATAAAATCTTTGAATTTATTATAGGACATTTTAGTTACCTCAGGTGGGATCTATTCTTATAGAATCTAACGCAGTTCCCGAGAAAAGACTTATTAGCTTTAGATAACCTGAATCTAGGCTGGATAAAACTTTGTTAATATAACCTTTGACATGTAAAATTGGTATTATCAATATTTGTTTTTGTGAACCTAGAAGAAACATATCGCAGTCTTATTAATAAGTTTGACTGGCTGATAATTAACTAGAGCGCCGACCACTTGCAGCTCCAATTAGACTGATTAGAGGCAGGACAGTAGCTGGTAACTGGTAAGAGGTAAAGTCACGTACATACATAATACAACGCAACACGCACGATCTTCATGTATACATAACGTCACCATTTAAATATTAATACATAACGTGACAGCCAATAACATTCTGTTTCGTTATCAACGTAAATTTGATAGCTGCAAATTTCGTTATGAAGTTTTAGCAGCCTGGTTGGGAGACCGTCTGGCTTTCAATCTGGAGGTCTTGGGTTAGAATCCCGCGGCACGCACCTCTGTCTTTTCTATGTTATGCCGCTGACTTCAAACGGTGAAAGATAACGTCGTGGGAAAACCTACTATACTTTTATAGTAAGTGAAGATACTGGAGGTTTTATTCTTTTCTATCTACGCGGTATAAGCGGTACCTATGTTCCTGGGACAAAAAAAGCCTGTATCCAGATCAGAAGCTATCCAAATTTCATTCGAATCTTTTTAGCCGTGACAGCGTGATCACCTAATTACACTAATATTATAAATGCGAAAGTTTATCTGTTTTCAAACTTCATCATCATCATCAGTCATAGGACGTCCACTGCTGGACATAGGCCTCCTCCTGAGGGGGGTTTTGCCAATACTCGCCACGCTTGGCAGGCGGGTTGGCGAGCGCAGTTAGGTGTGATTGTTCAAGGAAGACGCTGCTGCCTATCTTACGGATTACATCCCTTAGCCACCTCTTACGGCAACCACGGGTAGAGAGGGTGGGGTACTATTCTTACGCCGGCACCACCACGGCACTAGGTTTCCAAACTTATACGAGTATATATATATTTCTTGTAGATCATCGTGCTCCATCTTAGACCGCACCGTTGCTTTTCATCGGTCGAGTTAGTGGCCGAACGATCTATTTACTCGTAGTATAAAAAAAATATATGCAAACAGATAAACTTTCGCATTTACAATATTAATGTGATTAAGTGTAATGGCACGCATCGGATAGGCTAAATTACACGACAAATACTTCACTATCGCAGTTTTGCATACGTAGTGTGTACGCGGCTTTACAAAGAACCAGTCGCAAATCGGTCGCGATTAGCATGCCAGGCGTGATTGCATCGATGCATATTGCAATACTGATGACGAAGATAATCACGACTACGATGTACGTACAAACTTACCCAATGGTATGCGACACTGGAGTCGTGACTAACGATGCTTTAATTTGAAGATGTTTTAAATCAGGGATTCCCAAAGTGGTCGATATCGGTTTCCTAGGGGTCTAAAAATCAACCCCTATTAATTAGCACAAGTACTTATTTGAAACTTGCAAGCTACTGTATAAGTTGTGTTAGGTGTACCAACTTGTTATAAGAATGACTAATATTTTAATAATATAATCACTTAATCAAACGCAAAGTTTTCAAGTATTTTGTATCAATAGGAAAAAACTAGATATAAGATTTTTTAAGGTAATTTGGCTATGGGGGTCTTAGGTATTTGTTAATTTTGGAAAAGGGGTCTCTTGTCCAAAATAGTTTGGGAATACCTGGTTTACATAATGCGAAAGTTATATAGTAAATAAATAAAATATGTCCTCATTACATATTGTCTTATGATAGGTAACTTGGATACCAACATCCCACTAATCCCACTAATATACACTTAATTTAAGTTCAGGTTAAGTTGTAGCTTCGTAACGGTAAAAGAATTTTTAAAATCGGTCGAGTAGGTTTTGATTTAAATCGTATCAATCAAACAAACAAACAAATAGGCAAATCTTTCCTCTTTATAATATTAGTTTAGATTCCTGCTTTGTTTTCTTTTATCTTATTTACATAAATCATTACAGATTGACAGATGTCAGATTGACAGATGTCGGATTGACAGATGTTAGATTGTCAGATGTCAGGTTGACAGATGTCAGATGTCAAATGTCAGATTGACGGAAGATAAAACAGCGATTAATAATAAAATAGCGCAAGTTTCATGACCGTTCCGTATTTGTTATCTACACGTTTAATTTCTCTCTGAACCTAATTCTAAAATTAACGCGGACGAAGTCGCGGGCTTAAGCTAGTATATTTATATATCCTTATTTATATTTACAACATTTTGCACTACATCTGAGCAACAACTCAGGAGTACATTTCTTGCCTTACTGTTTCTCATGTATACATTGGAAACACTAAAGACTGAGCAAAAACTGTTACTTCCTGTCATTGAATCTGCTTCATTGTCATCGTCCAAGTAAAGTGAAAGGAAAAAAAAATGGCATTAGATATAAATACAGTTCACTAATGTACGTGGGAGTAATCCATTATAACATTTACATAATACAAACTTAGCCGCGTAGTCAACTAGAAGCGCTAATATCGCGATTCCTAAACGAAATTAATACCACACATTAGAAAATATTTAGTTCCGTAATATAGTAAACTGTACTGATAAGTTGGTGGCACAATATGCAGACGGCAAGGCCGTTGTAGCAGCCACTGCCTTTTATGACAGACCAATAGTTGTCAACCTGACACTACGCGGAAGATGAAACGGAATACGGCATCGAAGGCTATAACGGAGATTGGTTTGATCGATTTGAATGAAAGCTGCAGGAAATAAGTGTGAATTTTCATGACGTCTTGTCAAAATTAATTCCAGGTTTTTTTAAACTTATGCCTTTCTACAGTAAAGTTATTCCAGACAAATTTAATTTTATTAAAACACATTTTAATTCTTTTTTAACCCCCGACGCAAAAAGAGGGGTGTTATAAGTTTGATGTCGATGTCTGTCTGTCTGTGTGTGTGTGTCTGTCTGTGGTAGCGTAGCTCTTAAACAGATTGACCGATTTTGATGCGGTTTTTATCATCAGTTTCCTTGCGGTGGTTCTTAGCTATGTTTGGTTAATTGCGTAGGGGTTTTTTTTAAATTTTTAATGAATTTTTTTATGTTTGTTAACAGAACTATTGGTGTTAAGTGACGGCGTGATTGAAGATGGTAAATATAACTAGCTTGGAATTGAACTGGAGGCCGCCGAAACACACCGTTACGCGGAAGATTGTCAACTTTATGCTGGTAGCTAGCTAGCAGAGTACTTAAAAGTACCCATCCTGCCACCATGCTCTATGGTTTCCTCACGATGTTTTCCTTTACCGGTAACTTAAGTTCATTGTTGGGATTTGAATCCACGCCTCTCGATGTACAGTTCGAACACGCTTCACTGAGCGCTTCAAAACGATATAACGCTAACGCTAAAAGACGCCAGCAATTGAAAATAAAATAAATCGTAGGCGTCGCTTTAAATAGATAGGTTCTAAACAATATCACCTTACAAAGGCTTCAATGTTTTAAACAGTGTTTTCAATCCTTCTACATATTTACGCAAAGTATCCGTGTTCGATCCAAGCCAAGGCATCTCGAGTATGCGGCCGTAGAAGCTGGTTTATCTAATCACCGTCTCTAGCATAATACCGCCTGTCGTGAGTTTGAGTCCCGTTGTAAAAGGATTTGGTATACTTTAGAAAGGGATTAGGTATTTAGATATTTTCCGCTCGTCGGCTCGGACGATATAATTAAAGCCTTTTAAATATTCATTGGATCGTAATCTTGTTACATTCGCAATTTGTCGAGCTTTAAAATATAATGAAAGGTTTCATTAAGTATGCGAATGTTTTTTACTCGTTCATAAGTTTAACTAGCGACCCTTCCCGGCTTCGCGCGGGTGCAATGTTGATACTAATGTGGTGCATATGCATGTATCTATCTAAATATATATAACTCAAAGGTGACTGACTGACTGACTGACTGACTGACTGACTGACGGATTGACTGGACTGACATAGTGATCTATCAACGCACAGCCCAAACCACTGGACGGGTCGGGCTGAAATTTGGCATGCAGGTAGATATTATGACGTAGGCATCCGCTAAGAAAGCTCATCATCATCCGCTCATCCTCATCATCATTCATCACCACGCGGGTAAAACCGCGGGGCACAGCTAGTTATACATATAAACCTTCCTCTTGAATCACTCTGTCTATTGATGGAATACGTATTAAAATCCGTTGCGTAGTTTAAAAGATCTAAGCGTACAGACGGAGGAAAGCGACTTTGTTTTATACTATGTAGAGATAATTCTAAATTTTAACAAAGGCTTTGATTGGCAACTAAATTTATTGCAAATGTTGGTGTTTTTTAATTGTAGTAGTTTATTAGAAAAGAAAGAAAGACGTTATATTTATTTTATAACACAACATAACACACAAAAAAAAAAAAAACAAACGGAGACAGACAGTTACTAATAGGGGCTCACCTCAGCATAATGCTGGTCATACTATGTGGTATGACCAGCGCTGGGCTTCCGGTGAGCCCTTGTAGCAAAATTTTTAATGAATTTAGAACTGGCAACTTAAACTTTCAAAATGTGTCTAATTAGGTATTTTTATACCTATTTAAACCTCACTGGGTCGTCGACATTTAGAAATCGCTGGTCGAACGAGGATTACCAAAAAATAAAGCTACGATACAACTCTTAACCTATCCTTAGTAGTGGGCTATTAGTTAGGAATAATGATGATAGTTACAAAAAAAAAAGTAAAAAGTTTCAATGGTATTTTTTGTTAAAAGTACGTCGCAAAAACCAGAATCAGAATATCTTCAATTGTGTTACTGTGTACAAAGATGTTATACAAATATAAGTATTTACAGCGATATCCATCATGGACATACTATAATATTATAGCATTTTAATTATATTTACGATATTTATTATACTATTTCAATTTGTTTTATATTTAAGTTAATACACGGCAAACACTGAGTGCCTCCTAAGTCAATAGATTATATCTAGCTGAAATACCAACACTTCTAATCTGACAGACAACTGCAGACTCAATTTCTATTTAAACAACCTATTTCTAAAGTCTAATTCAAAACAAACATTTGCTCAAACAGTCAATGCCATTAATTCAACAATCAAGTGGGCTCATTGCCCATAGTCGGCGGCGCGTGGTCGACTGGCCAGTGGTGACCAGACCATCGCATCGCCTGTGACTCACGCTGTCATCGACCTTACTGATCGCCAGATTAAATACCTGTTTGCTAACATTCACTTTGTTGTAAAGAAGAAAAATAAAGATCAATGTAGCAATTTTTGTATAGTTTAGGTGTTTTGTTTTCTAGGAACTTAAAACACGAATAATTCATCTTATGGATACTTATCTACAAGATAGGTACATTCGGTCTAACAAAAATAAATCTATTAAGAGATTTGGAGTTGGCAGTAGTTATTTACAACATTAGGTATAGTAACGATGACTTGTGGCAAATATAGTTAGCGCGGTCGGTTCACAAGCCGCAGGGCGTGTGTTCAAACCCCAACAATGAGCTTGAGCTACCGGTGAATGTAAACATCGTGAGGAAACGATGGCCTGGTGGTAGGATACTTTCTAGTACTCGACTGGCTAGCTACCCTAAGTTGAAAATCTGTCGCCAAGCATCTAACGGTGTGTGTGTTTACCATCTTCAACCACAACGTTGCTTAACATCACGTGAGCTGTGGTCAACCATAAAAAAAAAGTAACTGCTATAGGCTTACATTTTAGTTTAATCAAATGTGAGTTATCCCTAATAAGCGAAACGAAAACATTTATAAAAGTTATTTTTAGGTTTCCAAAATTATTGCGATATGGTTCACGTAAACAGGTAATAGACAACATCCTGATTTAAAAAAAATATGACAGTGTTACTATTGTTTATTCTGTGCTTATAGGAAATGATGACGCACGTCGTGACGTAATTTTTATAAGAGACCTGTTTGTATAATTTCTTTAAAAGGACAATATGACGGTAATCAAGCTCGACTATGAAATCATGTTCGTTAAATCTACAAATATCTAACGTTATATAAGGACAATATTAATACAAATGGCTAAGTAAGGACAACATGAAAATATCTATGCCACGTTTTAAAACGCTGTAGGTAGTAGGTACAATGGTTTCCAATAAATCATTTAATTAATTAACTTAATATAAACTATTATTTTTTATTTGGTGGTTGATCTCCTTAGAAGGAGGATGTCTGGGTAGGTACCACCGCAGTACCAGATATTCTGTCGCCAAGCAGTGTAAACATTACTGTGTTCCGGTTTGAAAGGTACTGCAGCTAGCGAAATTGCAGGGCTGTTGAGACTAACCATCGAAAGTCTCAAAGTAATGAGCGCCAAAGCAGCGATCCCCTGGACTTTATTTTACTACTCAAAGTTCTGTGTATTGCTGCAATGGTCATGGACAGGCTTTGCGTTATCTGTTACCATTAGGAGAGTATCTTGTTCGTCTAATTTTGCTAAACGTATGCATTTTTAAGAAGCGAAAAATTTATTTTGGTTTTATTTCCGATGGAACTATTGTTTTCGAAACGCAATTTTCTCGATAGACACAAAACTTAAAAGTACCTAACCTCTAAAACAATACTAAAGTGCATTTTCTGTCTTAATTTGATTTGAAATATAATAATTAAGTTACTAAAGGTAACACACAATCGATGGGTTTTTCTTGATTAGTTCAAAAGTTCCTATGCTCATCTTCCGTCTCCATCATCAGACCAGCTCCATGGTACCATCATTGTATTGTCACCGAAGATACATAAGTACACCAAATTTGTGTCCAATCAGACATCGGGAAGTGGACAAGTGGACCCGGATAAACATACATACATTGCAAGTTAAATAAAAGCTTGTAAAAATGAGCAAAAGTCATGAATCTTGCGCTATTTTATTATTAGATTAAGATAAAGGATACTTTTTCTTCCTGAATAATGTTTTATATGACGCATCTGTGCTAAATTTCAAGTGAATACGTCCCATAGTTCCTTTTATGATAATCCCAAAGGAACCTAAATTAAATAGCCTTACGCATGAAATGAGCTATCAACAGTAGGGGAAAGTGGGGGAATTAGGAACACTTAACTTCCAACGCTCGGAAACAATAGAAAAACGTCATAAACATAGTCAATTGTTTTTTTAACATAAACTTTATTTATCTATCTACCTATTACTGACAAATAAAGTCCTAAAAACTAACGTTTTATTTAAAATATGAATGAAAACAAAAAACATTGCCGTTCCATTTTACCCGATGCCCAATGGGGTAATTGAGATTACCCCGCGGGGGAAATGGGAACAGCATTAGGTAAGTAGACACAATCAAATATATACAATAAAGTACAATTTCTATAGCTATGTGGCATATATCAGTCATGTAACCTTTACTAGTCTCGCCGGCAGTTTTCATGTGCTCATAGTTTACAAGTAGCGGTCATCCAATCTTCTGTCAATGGGGAAATTTTTCATTGCATATTATACGATAAAATTTTAAGTCGTTTTTATTTTCTTGCAAAACTTTCTTAATATTTTGGACTTCTTTGCCCTTAACATGGGGTTTCTTCTGTATAGATAGTCTTATGGATAGTCTTAACAAACTCTATTAAGCTGGAATTTCATAAACAGTCAAAGTCTGAGTCTGACTGGTCAAAGCTATGTGAGAATTTATCAGGATCAATAGGATCTAAAGTCAAGTACTATTTTTCTAGCTGGTCTTCTTGTTCTTTATCAAATACAGTGTACCGACCTTTTTTGGTATCTCATTTTTTTCTTTTAGTTGTTTCAATAATTTTTGGTATTGAGTATTAAGCTTGGCCTAAGATGAGGTTTTTACTTTTGACATTTTCAATTGCATGGGGAAGATCTTTAATTTGATATAGATTCGTATGTTATTTCGAGGTATCTGAAACAGTTTGTAACGTTAAATCATTTGTGTACAATCCACCAGCAGCACTAGAGGTAATCATAAACGTTCCCAATTACCCGCATGACGTCGTTCCCAATTGCCCGAAGTATTCAATATAAATTAAAATAATCACCTTCATGAACCCTTTTTTTGGTGGACTTCGGTTCACATCAGGTTAAAGAAAAGGTAGTACGTGCGTAATAGTAACGAAATACGGTGTCTTAGAACTCATAAATTTTATAGTTACATCTATTAAACACACGACGAAAATTATAACAGAAATGCAAAAATAATTGTTTGACTTACCATGACAACGTGTGTGCAGTGTTTGACTCTCACTTTAGTGTACGCACTAAGGGGCACTGGTCACGTCCGTTAAACACCCGCAAAGTGATGTAGTGCAGTGGGAAGTATTAGTTACCTAGCTGTTCCCAATTACCCATGGGTCCCAATTCCCCCACTTTCCCCTAAATATATTTTTTCAAATCCGACTAATGCCAGAGCTTAGCGCGTTCAAACAAACAATCTCGTCCGCTATATTATATTAGTACAGACAGATATATAAAGGTACACGACAAGAATAGTAATGTCCGAAAATCAACATCAGCTTCATAACTCAGGAAATCAAATAACATTTACGATAGAGGATGAAGTCATCCGTCAAAAAAGTGATCAAGTGGAACCGTCTATGTATGTGTAGGTAGGTAAATAACTATATTATAAATTAGAAACGCAAAATCACGCAAAGATGTCCTTGATAATGTTAAATTCATAACTAAAAACTTAAAAGAAACTTTAATTTATAAATAAATTAAAGTTCACAATTTGAAATGGATTTCAAGTCTAAATACACACATGGTCAAACGTGTTCATACACGCATAAGGTTTAAATTCCCAAAGCCCATTCTTCTTCAACCATCAACCGACATCGTTTTGACTCGAAGTAAACGATTTGATTCCACTTTCATTGACAGATGAAAAACCCATCCTGAGTGGGTGTTACCCGATAGATACAATTTGGGTGTCTTCAAGTCGAGAGTGAATTGGTCTTCTAGGCAAGCGTGCTCCATATTAGACCGCATCATCACTTAACATCAGGTGAGATGGCGGTTAACAAGCCTATTTATTTTTAAAAAAAGGACAGTAACATTAATATCAGCTATTTATTTATTTCAAGTTATTTAAGACTCGTATTATTAAATTTTATACATAATTTAAAAAATGTCAAAAAAAAAAATTTTAAATGTCAATAAAATAAATAACAAATACAAATAATGTTATAATTAAATTGTGACACGCAAATGCCGGTCAGGAAACTACTCTCATAAAGATAATCATCATCATCATCATCTCAGCCGTAGAACGTCCACTGCTGGACATAGGTCAGGCCATTAGGAAATCAGTGATTTCGTTGGTACGTAGATGAAACTGAGCGTAATACTTGCGATCTTAATCACGAGCCATTTAAGGAGACGAGTCATCCGAGGTCGAATGCAAAATAGGATAGTCTATTGTAATAACTTGGTTAGCTAGCTGAGGTGAGCTGTCATATCTAAGTATAATAACAATGCTACATGTGACTCAGACAACAATTAATTGTGTAACGTATTCAGTATAATAATGTGACAAAATTTATGACATTTTTTCAACTTTAAGAAAAGTAGTGTTGTTACGGAAACATGACGTAACGGATACTTTTTGTAAAGTTGAAGTGAAGATACATATTTTTTTGCGCATATTACACGTGTATGTTAAGTAAAAGGCGCGGTCGGTTCGCACGCACATTTTACACAGCGCCATCTAGCCCCAAAATAAGCAAAGCTTGTACTATGGGAACCAGATAACTGATGGAACACTTATATATATATATATTTGTAAATACATACTTATAATACATACAAAACACCCAGACATAGAACAAACATTTATCGCCAATAAATGTTTGTCCTGAGTGGGAATCGAACTCACGAAGAGTCGAAAAGTCCCCCGTAACCCCCTTAACCGTAACTATTAATATAATTTTAATAATTTCCTACTTGTACTGAATTATAATAAAAATAATAAATCGCTAAGTTACTAAAATATTTAGTCCTAAACAATTAATTGAAAAGGATCATTTTGAATGAGGACGCTAATTCTGACTTTGAAACACGTGCCCAATTCTCACCAGTAAACGTATTATCGTCTAACGGCGATACCTAAATATTATTACTTCAGTGTAGTTAGTAATTTTGGGGAAGTTAGTAATTTGAAACAATGACAACGTTTGATGTACCAATTTTACATAAACTCACTTATAATTATGTATGTGACTGAAGGTCTTTTATGACTAAACTAGCAGCGTCTTACGGATTCTCTCGCTACCGCTTTCGTTTATTAGCAAGAGTTGTATTTCAAAACAAAAAAATTGTTTCTATTCGTATTCATATAATCCAAACTCTTACAGTTAACCAAAAGAGACCCTCTTACAGTGAAAATTCCCTATAAACGCACAAAACGTTTCCAGACCATGTTCCTTGTAAGAACTGCTGATGTGTGGAATTCGTTGCCAGCGTCTGTGTTTCCGACTAACTAAAACCCGAGTTTGTTCAAGAAAAACGTGAATATGTATTTCCTAGGCAACCATGCTCCATCTCAAACGCATGCCTAATCCGATGAAATAAAAAAACATCTAAGCAGAAAAAATCATGATGCAATATTAGAACTTGCAAACTCTCGCATGTAATATTAGTGTGTTTTTTTTTAACCTTAATATGATTTAAAGATGATTTCTAAACACATTTTCTCTTTTATTATAAAATATATAATTAGATTGAAAATATCGTAGATCATTTCACACAGAAAACTAAGCAAAATAAGCTATAGGCACCAGATAACTGATAGTATACCAGAAAAACCTACACCCAGACACAAAAAAAATGTTTGTCCTGGGTGGGCATCGAACTCACAGCGCTTAAAGCAGATATACTTTTTTTATGTAAAAGTAATGAGACGAACGAGACGCTCTCCTGATGGTAAGGGATAACGCCCATCCATGACCATTGCACCGATACACTTAAATTTCAGTAGTAAAACAAAGTCCAGGGCATCACTGTTTTGGCGCTCATTACTTTAAGACTTTCGATGGTTAGTCCAGCAGTATCCTTCAAATCGGAATACAGTAGTGTTTAAAGATTACTATTTGGCGGCAGAATATCTGGTATTACGGTGGTATAATCTACCTAGATGACCCACTACAAAATGAATTAACAAGGCAGTCAGTTTCAACTATTATATTGTTAACTAATAACATCCATAGTACTGTACCTAGATAGTGGTTTGTTAAAACATTGTTTTCAGGGGAGGGCATGCCCCGGGTGAAGGTCAACACATGCTGAACGTTGTCCACTGAACTAGCTATTAGAAAGTCTTTTCATTTTAAATCAATAAATGACGTAGATAGGTGTTGTGAAACTTTGTACTTTTCAAATCGTACAATTTAATTGCGTAAGGAATAATTACGCCTTGTAGTGCACACGATATTTTAGTTTTATCGTATGCGTCGGGATTAAAAGTATATTTTAGGTTTTACGTTCTGTCCTTGTTATATCCAACTTCAGTCGTAAAGCTTGTCTGAGACAGTTAGTTGTGAAAATATAATAGAAAAGCTTAAAGGTAAAGAGATGTTAGAAAAAATTACTTTAAAAAAGTTCAAATAAATGCTTCATGTATTGCCATGTGTTTCTTAACCTTTTTCAAATATGTATTTTGATGAAGAATAGGATTTTTATTCTATTTTATTTTAGCGTCTAGACCCACAGCTGGGAAAATGTCTCCCTTCCTTCCTAGTTCCAGACTGCACAGTCTTTGACTATGGGTGGTCCAGTGACTGTCGTAAAGATTTAGTCCGTCAGATTTAGCACCTTTGTCTGAATCGATCCTGAGATCGCTTACATTTTGGGGTCCAAATTGTAGACCTATTCCTAGCGGCGATAAGAATAAAATACAATATGTTATAAGTAAAAAAATAATAAAATAAATCGATGTTGTTGTTGCCAACCCAGAGAGATTTATATTGAAGCCTTTTATAAAACGCTCTATATTGGAATTATTTTCTTCGTTGAAAGTACATTCCATATCTTGCAAGATAACACAATCACAAGTTGAATATTTATACTTAAGAAACACAAATGAACTGCCTGCTCAGATGTTAATAAAAAATATAGCAAAAGTTTACCTTGGCACTAGGAAGTGTGAGCCATCCGTTCCTAATCTCTCCCGGGTCTGCACCTTCCAAAGAAACTGAGGACTGACTCCGAGGCCCTCGATTTTTCCAATGCTCAGGGTTCCACCAGTTAACGTGGTCTAGCGATTTTGACATGTTGCGTGTTCCCATAAGAATCCTTCCCTTCTTGCTTTTTTATATTGTACTGTTTAATTGCTTAATATGGCCCTGGTGCCTGCAGGTTTTGTACTACCCAAGGCCTCGTTCGCCAAGTTTATTACGTGAAGGTCGATTCGATTCAATACGTGTATTGAAAATCTCCTTATGAACAGAAATGCTACATTAAATTTAAATGCTAAATTGACATATTAATGGAGTAATTAATACTTGTATCGGTAATTAACGGATTTCAGATAATCCAATGCATATTATAAAAACTATATAAAGTTATCTATGAAAGCTTAACGTATGAAATGAAATTTTACGACTAAGTAAGTACTAAAGAAAGTTTGAACACTTTTTATCGACTCAAAATAATTATTTCACAACACTTTTCGATTTCATCTAATTCAGCATTACAATTCAGATTTTCACAACATTCCCTCTCGAATTCGAAGAGTTGAATGAATCAACAGAGTTGTAGTGGTCGAGGGTTGTTTGTTGTCCTTTCATCGCCTAGCAACCAGCACGTGGATTTCAATGTCATGGCTCATGAATAACTCATGACCATGTACCGGCAACTTGACCCCGTGATACCAAGACACACTTCCATCCTTCACCAACTTTACCGCAATAGTTTTAAAAGTGCAAATAGCTTGACGTGCTTCCTTCAGCATTGGATCAGATGCTATGAGGTTTTGTATCTATTTCAGTCGCATAAGGTTCAAATGGTGCGAGTAAGATTGAACACGGTTTTGCGGTAATGCAATATAAACAATGCTGAAGCGACCTCATGTTTCTTGTGGTTTGACAATGGATACGAATCAGTTTGCTTGGAAATGGGAGATATGTAACATAAAGCTTTGCTTCTGGTGCTGTTTGCACGGAATTATTTATACACAGATGTATATATTTAACAACCTTACATAGTTCACTGCTGGATATAGGTTTCTCCCAGGACACGCCACTGAGATCAATCTTCGGCTTTTTGCTTCCAGCCACTGTCAACTGTCATACGTATATCGTCACTCCATCTAGTCTCAGGGCGTCCTACACTACGTATGCCGTTTCGCGGTCTCCATTCTAGAACACGTCCATCCCAATGGTTGTCAGTTCTGCGGCAAATATAACCAGCCCACTGCCAATTCAACTTGCTAATACGCTGAACTATGTCGGTGACTTTTGTTCTCTGGCGAATTAGTTTGTTCCGGATATGATCCCTTAGAGAAACACCGAGCATAGCCCTTTTCGTAGCTCATTGATCGACTTTTAATTTATGAACCGTTCCAGCTGTGTTTGCCCACGTTTCGGCGCCGTATATCATGACGGGTAGAAAGCACTGGTTAAAAACTTTCGTTTTGAGACTTTGTAGGATAGATGACGAGAAGACTACGTATATATTTTACTCACTTACATTTCCTCTCATGACCCTAGAAAGTGTCTGTAGTCTGAGCTGTTGCAAAACTTGTTAGTTATTTAACTTTCCGCTTTCATGTGCACATCTATGTTAAATGCATTGTCATCTCTTACAATTTAAGCTTTATTATTTCGATCTTATGGTTCTTTGTCGAACGCCCACGCGAGTTAAGCTTCTGGCCTTAAATGTTGAGAGTTGAGGCCAAGTAGATGAATCAGACGAATCCTTGTAAGGTGTTAGGATTAATAACGCTTAGGAGTGACGTCATCACTTTCGCTGTTATCTTCACTCGGACATATATTGTACAATATCAAGTTAGATTTAAGTGATTTAATTTTGATTTTTAAATTTCTTGATTATCTTAAACAAATTAATTTAATAAGAAACAAGGTATCTTTAAACTGTATGTAGTTTTGTAGGCTAGAAGCGCCTTTCAAAACATAGGGCTAAACTAATTCGGTTTGTAAAGTTTTTATTCGTAAGTATTTATTTTATATTTTTTACTGAAACTAATTAGAAACGAATTTGAATATTTTGCCTTTCTATGCGGTAGTTGATTTTCAATACGTTTTCAAACTTTTTATAGCGACGACGTCATACAGTTAACAAAACAAAAAAACTGTACCTATTTTGACACATTTGATTGACTTGAAGTCAATTCATAGTCTCATAAAAGCGATATCAGAGTTCAAATAAGTTACGAGTTACATATCAATAAAGCGAAAAACAATTGGAAAGACGTGTATGGAAGAGGTTATTATAGCTGCCGTTGCCTTGACATTGACAGATTTTGTTTTGGGTTGCCATTGCTTTTTTTAGGCACTGAAAGTAGCTCTATACAGCCTACTATGTGACGTCATTGAGTGTGGTGTTTTTTTAATGTATTTTAATTAAATAAACCCCATATCATAGTTAAAAGAGTTTTAAACGTAAAAGTATAGGAATGTAATATTTCGAAATGGTTTTGAAATTAGTAAAGTATTTTTTCTTTACATCTAATCTATCTAATACCTTTCAATGAGCAATTCTCGTATATACATATGTATATATATATATATATATAATCTGAATCTCGGAAACGGCTCCAACGATTTTCATGAAATTTAGTATGCAGGGGGTTTCGGGGGTGATAAATCGATCTAGCTAGGTTTCATTTTTAGAAAACGTCATTTTATCCGTGTTTTCATCCGAGCAAAGCTCGGTCATCCAGGTACTACCGAATTATAAGAATAATGTAAGTAATCATAAAAACATAAAATTGAGGGTAGTCATAATAAAGTTAGTAACATTTGTAGGTACAGGTTAGATGCAAATGAAACTTGTGAAAGGATATAATACATTTTAAGGCGTGTGACAGGTCTTGCAATAATTTTGAGGTATAATTTGGTTGATTCCCTTGACTTTTATGATCGTGTTGCAAGGTTTTAAATACAACCTTTGCCGTGATTTTAATGTTAAAGGTATGTGCCTTGAAAGCTTTGTTTGCAAAAAGTTTCAGGAGCTTATCTAGTTTACCCACCTACATACTAGTTCAAATAAATATCAAGGCGGCTGTAGTTATACGTTTAAGTCTAATAAAAGTAGTGCCAGAAGGTTTTTTATAATTCAAATGAGTTTCTTTATTTTATTATGAAGTGTTTAAGTTTCTTTTTTTTAATTATTATTATGAAGTTCATATGAAAATGCTTTTAGTCTCTGTTGATTGTAAACATAGTTTTTTTGATGTTTTTCAAATAACAAATAGACTTTTTTTTAAACGTCATCTGACCTGATTTAAAATAAAGCTGCAGTAAGTCAGTAAAGTCTTTGATGGAGCACGCTTAAAATAAATAAATAAATAGTAAGAAAAACAAATTTAGATAAATAAAAAAAACAATCACTAATATTATAAAGGCCAATGTGTGTGTGTGTGTTTGTATGATTGTTACTTCTTCGAACGGCTGAACCATTTTTGATGAAATTTGGTATGGATTATATGGAAGCTGACACCCTGTTGCCGTGGTTGCCGTAAGAGTCGGATAAGGGATGTAATCCGGAAGATAAGCAGCAGCGTCTTCCTTGAACAATCACACCTAACTGCGCTCGCCAACCCGCCTGCCAAGCGTGGCGAGTATTGGCAAAACCCCCCCAGGAGGAAGCCTATGTCCAGCAGTGGACGACATATGGCTAAAGATGATGATGTGACCATCTAGAAGTTTATTAGTGTCTATATCAGGGTAGAACCGGTTATCTCCGTCCGCCCGTGCAATCGCCCACAGCTAACTGCGTGTTTATATGCAATATATGACACACGCAAATTGAGCAAAGAATATTATATGAGGCATGAAAACATAATGTAGGTACTACGTAGGTGTGGACTGCCCTGTTAGCCCTATCATCATCTGGGCGTAGGTTCGATTCCCACCAGGACAAATATTTATGTATGTAACGATAAATGTTTGTTCTGTGTCTAGGTATTCTGTCTGTATCATACGAGTTAGTATGTATTTACAAAAAAGAGTTTTTAAGTATTCTATGATTCGGCTTAGTTTGGGACACGACCATAAAATAATAATAACATAAAATTTTACTCAAAGAAGTTTAAGCGAATACTTCTTCAACATTACAATACAATACAATACAACTTTATTATACACCAAACACATTATAAAAATACATACAAAAATTAAAAAAAAATAGAACGAAAGTAACAAAACAAAAATATAACATAGAAACAACAAATAAACGGTGTACAAGGGCGGCCTTATCGACTAGAGCGATTTCTTCCAGACAACCTTACAAACAAGTGAATGGAGGTGTATTTCCGTAGAATATGGAAAGTCCTGCTTCGAATGATATTTAAAAAAAAAGTAATAATGATACGAACAATACTTTTATTCTGATGGTAACAGATAACGCATGTCGATACGCATTGCAGCGATACACAGAACTTTGAGTAGCTAGACAAAGTCCAGGGCATCCCTGCTTTAGCGCATTACTTTGAGACTTGATGGTTAGTTTCAACCGCCTTGTAATTTCACTAGCTGCAAACCGGAACACAGAAACGTTTACACACTACTGCTTGGCGGCACAATAACTGCTACTGTGGTGCAGTAAAGTTGCCCTAGACGGGCCCTGTATCAAAATTTATCGGGGGCCCTTCTACCCGACTTTCATTTCATAGCATCACGGGGGTCATGTCTATTATTCCTTCACAAACTTGTTAACGATCATAATCATACAAAGTCTAACCCTGGACGTCCATTGTTTTTTATTGTCTATTCTAATAATATTGTAGCAGTTTTTCATTGCCTAAAACACGGATAAAACGACGTTTTCTAAAAATGAAACCTAGCTAGATCGATTTATCGCCCCCGAGACCACCTCCATACTAAATTTCATGAAAATCGTTAGAACCGTTTACGAGATTCAGATTATATATATACATATATACAAGAATTGCTCATTTAAAGGTATTAGAATAGATTACATAGATAGATATTTGAAAGTCTTTACATAATAACTGTAGCAAAATATAAAACTAAATGAATTAAATGTGACCTATTAATAACAATGGCCGGCCCTGATTACAGTGCAAAACAGGAAAATTAGCGTGTTTAGCTGTAATAATGACCGCGGCAGTAAAATGTGGGTAAAGCACCTGGGCGTGAACTAGCAGACTAGTCAGCTAATGGCTAAATGGATCTGTCTGGCGTGATAAGAAATCTAAACGCCTACAATTTACTTAGATGACTCCAGAGTTATTCTGATAAATTATAGTAAAACTAGGTGCGCCCCGCGGTATTCCCCGCTAGGCTATGTGTTTTGAGCGTAAAGAAGTAACAAACATACAAACACACTCACAAACTTTCCCTTTTATAATATTAGTGTATTGAGGAACTTTGCCTAGAAGCTTTGATTGTTTTTTTTACAGTCTTACTGTTTGATCTCAGCTAACCTGATTTTAAGTAACGGTGTGCTTGAAAATTGTGAACACAGCCTGGAATTGGAACTGGCTCTTAAGCGAGTCTACCGGAACACAAATGGCGGCAGATTTTTAACATACTTTGCTTTTACTAGTAGCTAGCCAGCCGATTACTAGAAAGTACCCTACTACTACGCTACGGTTTCACCACGTTGTTTGCCTTCAGCGGTAGTTCAAGTTCATTGTTGGATTTTGAACTCATGCCCTCCGGCGTGTAATCCGACCGCACTAAACATTGACCTATCATTGCTACAAAACATTATTTGACGGCTTAAGTTGTTGATTTTGTTAAATTCCACACATAACATCAGGTGAGCTATGGTCAACCACCGAGGCCTGTCTACGATAAAAAAGATCGGTAGTGGCATGCGCCAGTCATGTTAAAATTGACAGAAATGTTAGCAAGAGAAAGGGCCTGTATTTAGAAATGGGTCAAAGAAGGCATCGTCATCATCTACAGATCATGGTAACTCGTTTATACGTGGTAATATACTCAAAACCTTTAAAAAACTAATTTCAATGATGTTATAAGAATACTTTATAATATTATAAAGGTTTGATTGTTTGTTTGCATTGAATAGGCTCCAAAACTACTGAACCGATTTCAAAAATTCTTTCACCGTTATAAAGCATTTTATCCCTGATTAGCATTGGCTAATTTTTATCCCGACATTCCCACGGGACCTGGACTTACGTGGGTGAAACCGCAGGGCACAGCTAGTAAGAAATAATTTTATCGTTCATTATGATGAAATCTATGAACTTTTTAGTTAAAAAAACATACCTACTCTTAACATTTTATAAATATAGGGATTAAGTCCCTTTGGAAACCTATATAGGGTACCTAAAACTCTAGTTGAAGGTTAGTGAATATTTAATAGGAAGTTATGTAATATAACTCGGTAGTGAACGTTGCTTACCCTACGGTAACGGCTGTTAAAGAGGTATAATTTTAGTAGGCATTCCCCATGAAATTATGACGGAATCACGGAGTCAGAACAGGTAAATTGACAAAACACAACAGGTGGTGATTATGAACCATGGTATACACGACATCGCGATTGAAAAAATGCCAATACTCGCCACGCTTGGCAGGCGGGTTGGCGAGCGCAGTTATGTGTGATTGTTCAAGGAAGACGCTGCTGCCCATCTTCCGGATTACATCCCTTAGCCGACTCTTACGGCAACCACGGGCAGAGAGGGTGGGGTACCAATCTTACGCCGGCACCACCACGGCAAACCACCTCAGTTTGACATAATAAGTTTACCTGTATTTACATATGAATGCTCAATCTTGTGTTACAGTTCTATTTGATTGATAATATCCAAACAATTTCTATTTTTTTTTATCTGTGTAGGTTCTAGTATGTAATTTGTTATACAGCAGCATGTCTTCCTTAATGTTCCTCGATCCTGTATGAGGCCACACAAATAGTGCATTTCCCAGAACGCGATGTATGGGCAAGTGGCGGATGGTAGCTCGTGACTAATTGTGGAATGCATCGTAATGGACACTTGAATCAATAAGCACAAGGAATGTGTGGAGACTTCAGAAGACTATTATAAATTTTTAACTTCACTTGGATCAAATTCAGAGCTCCAATCTAGGTTTGATCGTGGTTCTGCAATCTACATGCTTATCCCATTCTAGTCAAAACCAACAGTGATGAGTTAAAATTTGGAAGCTGCAAATTTATGGTCTTTAAACAAATTTAATAATACTACCCGTATATTTTAATTCGCTATGCATGTATGTCTGTTTCTCCGTTTACTCCTTTAAACTACTCAACGGATTTTGATACGGTTTTCACTGTATTTTTTTTTTAGGAAAGTTTGTATGTACTGTACACCCTAATGAATTTTTAGAGACATTCAATGTTTTGTAATAAAATCGTTAAAAAGTCATCAAGATAAATTGCACTAGTGGCAAGCCTAGGTGAGTCGCTAGTAAATTAGAAATACTATGATAGTCTACTAGTATGTCAATATTCATTTTCACTTTTTGATTCAGAAAACAAAAGAATCTTATGAGCTGATATACTTCTAGGTAAACATGCTCCATTCCAGACTGTGTAGTTGCTTTACATCTAAAGGCCTGGACAAAGTAACATTCGATTGGCGATAACGTTAAAAGAAAAGTCCATAATATATGGGATTGATATAGCCTGCTGATATGTCACGAGGACTGCCAATACCTTACATTTTTGGCTTTTCTAATAGCGGTATCGCTGTACGATTTGACGACAAATCGAATTACCTTATTAGAAATAATTTTGCTAAAATTTAATAATTTGTGGAGCCATTAAGAACCTGTTAAAGCCTTTTATTTTTTTTCTAAATAATTGTAAAACAACTCCATGCTTTTCTAAGCTCTACCAACAAAGTCTGCGCGCACAGCAATTTAGCATCATACTCAGACGAAGAGCTTGCATTACACACCATTATTGCTTACGGTTATAAATAGGATTATAAAAGATTCCTTTTATTTTAATGTAACGAGTTTAAACTTTATTTTAATGTAACGAGTTTGAACTTTATAATCATGACTGAAAACAGAACAACAATGAGTAAGAGCTGCTTAGTTACATTCTGTAGTATATATGTAGGTCTAGTTACTTCTTTATCATTTCGATGTATACAATGTATGTATTTCGATTTTTATGTTTGTATTTTTGTAAGCATTAGTCTAACCTATTCGTAGAAATATACTTGGAAAAGTTAGAGTATACCATATATACGTAGATAGATAATGTCTTTTCTATTCATGTCAAAGATTGTATATCTATTACAATAGAAAAGAAAGACAACAATTATTCTTATCGTTAAAAGCGATCTCTTCCAGAGAACCTTAGAAAGGATTCAAAACAAGTAGTATGCATACATTAAAAAAAAAAAAACCTTTTACCCTGATTTTGAGTAAAGCGACATCGTTTCTTAGTTGACCGTCCAAAACCTCAAACGAAGATTTGATCCCACTTTCATTGTGCGACCGCTAAACTGTGGAATCTGGGTGTCCTCAAGTCGCAAGTGAATCGGGATCTAGGCAAACGCGCTCCATCTTAGAACGTTTCACATCAGGTGAGAAGGCGGTCAAACACATGCATTTTATTTCTTTATTATTAAGTGTGCATTTCCTGTACCGTGGTGGTGCCGCCGTAAGAATTGTACCCCACCCTCTCTACCCGTGGTTGCCGTAAGAGTCGGCTAAGGGATGTAATCTGGAAGATGGGAAGATTCAAGTGTGATTGTTCAAGGAAGACGCTGCTGTCTTCCTTCAACAATCACACTTAACTGCGCTCGCCAACCCGCCTGCCAAGCGTGGCGAGTATTGTCAAAACCAGTCCAGTAGTGGACGTCCTATGGCCGATGATGTGATGTGTGATGTGATTTCCTGTACGAAAACAGATTACACGTATAACCAGGTACCGTATAACTTGAACAAGAGAAACAAACATTAAAGAGTAATTTCATGTAGGTTTCATGTAGGTCATATTGTATCCTTACCGGTCACTTCAGGGTTCCAACATTTTAGCGAAGCAAGTGGGTGTCGAAAGCAAAATAATAAAAACCTACATTTAATATCCAAACAATGCATTTTCAAGGATATCCACGAAACGGCGCGTGGGCTCCTACCTTGGCAAATCTGCAGTATCTAGGTACAGGTTACCCATTTGAGGACTATAGGTAGTTTATGAGTAGACGATCTACAGAAAAACAACTTTGTTTAACTAAAGTAACAACAGTTTCGACTTTCGCGTTTATAGAAGTGGTATTCGCAGATTTTTTTCTTGTTGGCAAGCTAGGTATTTGGCCAAAGGTTACTTGATGTTACGTGTTGGTGTGGTCGGAAATGGTAAAGCACACGTAGCCTAGAATGGAGCTGGTTGTCAAATGAGGCTGCCGGAACACACCGTTAGGTGCTTGGCGGCAGATTTTTAGCTAGCCTATTTAAGTTCAATTCAAGTTATTACCACCATTATGTTATGGTTTCCTCACGATTCCTTCACCGGCAGATCAAGCTCATTGTTTGGGATGTGCACCGACCGCACTAACCACTGAGCTGGTCAAGGTGTGTTAAAGGGTATCAATATAAACAGGATTAAAGTCCTGACAGGTTAGATTTTTAGCTTCTTTCGCCTAAGCCTTAATCGTAGTCACGAGTGACATGGATATGGTGAAGATATATGTGTTTAAAATTTATTTTTTACTTTCACAATGCACTAATTTGCAACTGGTCATTTGTAAAGCTTTCCATCAGATAGATGTGTTGATAGTCAATTGTAGTAAATGTACTTAAAAAAAAGTCATCATTATCTAAGTACCTATCGTGACGCGATGACGCTTCCGTTGAACGTGTTGTGGCGCTGGGAAAAGTTGAGGACATAAGACCGCGTGGAAGATCCCCATTGCGCTGGACCGACCAGATAAAGGCTGCACTGCACGGTCCCATGAGTAAGTGCACAAGAAAGGCGTCCATACGTGAAGAATGGCGATGGATTGTCAGATGAGCCACCACCGGCACCGGAACGGGTGACCACGACCACTCTGCCAAGAGTGTAACGTAAACGACTAAGAAGAATCGCGGACATACATACAAACGGGTTGAATACTGTATTTTCTTTTTTGAATCTGATTTAAAAAAGTCTTGTTACTTAATTGTCTATTTCTACTTCTCTGTAGATTATTTACTCGGTGTTGTTATTACACCTACTACCAGTGTCATTTAAATGTTGCCATGTACGTTTTAGGACGGACGATTTTCGTTTTTGGATATACCGAAGTAGATAGAATAGTAAATGTTCGAATTAATGACGATGATAATTTATGAACTTGATATAAATAAATCACATGTAGTGACAGAATGATCTACATATATAAATAATGGTTGTAACAGGATAATTTATTTATTGTATTGTAGGACACATTACACACAACGCCATCTGACCCCAAACTAAGCAGAGCTTGTGTGATGGAAGTCAGATAACTGATAGGATACATACATACTTATAATACATACAGAACACCTAGACACAAAACAAACATTTATTTATACCAAACAAACATTTGTCCTTGGCGGGAATCGAACCCACGCCCTACAGCTCAGACAGCCATACTACCAATGAGCCAACAGGGCTGTCATTTGGGAAACAAATATATAATTCCGATTGTAGAAACTTATGTATGAGAAAATAAATGTAGGTAAAACAAATATTTACTAAGTAGACCACTCTTGTAGATTCGAAAGGGAGTAAATAAGAGGTAAGTTGTTTTTTGAGAATAGGTGTTTCACTACAGCTTTCCTGTTGTAGTGATGATCTATTCGAAGATGGTAGCACACCTAACCTGGAGTAGAACTAACGGATTTGTGCTGATCTCATAATAAATGTGAATAATTTTTACTATAGGTACTGATTTAGGAACAGTCAGCTGTTTCATAGACAGATGTCATTGACAAAATTTAAAGCCTTTATAAAATAACGAAGGTCTGGCCGTCGCAAGTTCTTGTTCTACTAATTAATAATGCTAAGGAATTCGTTATTACATCAATTGAAATTAAGTTGTGGCTTTACCCCAGTGAAAACATATCCTATGTGAGGAAAAACGTCAACTAACTGTAACCTAATAAACTCGAAATAAAAACTGCCGCGTGCAATAGATCTATACAAAAAGACAACACTTGCCGACCCAATTACTTGATTGCTACTGTCCCACGCCCACATGTGGGCTATCGATCGTACCGTTGATTAAGTGCATTGCGGAAACATTGTAAAATTAATGCATTCCTTAGAGATTGCGTAGTAATTTTTATAACAATAAAATGTTTTAGTAATGTCAGTTTCAATCTTAAAACAGCGTTCTTTATGAATACAGGGTTAATAGATTTAGTTTGGGGTGGAAGTATTAAGGCGAAACGGGTCATTATGAACAACTTGTATCAAAGACACCACACTGTGAAAAAAATATCAGCTGTTCTATAAAGGTCGTTGACCCTTGGCCAAATGCCAAGCAGCTGTTTTTTTTCGTGATTCCTATTTCATTGTTATGTTATAGTAATGACACGAACAAGGCGCTCTCCTGATGGTAAGAGAAAACGTCTGTCCATGACCATGCGGCGACGGCATGATCATTACTTCGAGAGTTTCGATGATCTCAACAGCCCTGTAATTTCGCTAGCTGCAGCACCCTTTCAACTGGAACACAGGAATATTTACAAACAACTGCTTGGCGGAAGTTTTTTTAAAATATAAATGTAATAAAACGAACGAGACGCTCTCCTGATGTTAAGAGATAACGCCTGGCCATGACCATTGCAGCGATACACAGAACTTTGAGTCATCATCATCATCATCATCATCATCTCAGCCGTAGGACGTCCACTGCTGGACATAGGCCTCCCCCATTGACTTCCACAAAGACCGGTTAGAAGCGGCTCGCATCCAGCGCGTTCCTGCGGTCTTTATGAGGTCGTCTGTCCACCTTGTGGGTGGACGTCCTACGCTGCGCTTGCCGGTCCGTGGTCTCCACTCCAGAACTTTGCAGCCCCATCGGCCATCAGTTCTGCGTGCTATGTGCCCTGCCCACTGCCACTTCAACTTGCTAATCCGCTGGGCTATGTCGGCTACTTTAGTTCGTCTACGGATCTCCTCATTTCTGATTCGATCTCGTAGGGAAACTCCGAGCATAGCCCTCTCCATAGCTCGTTGTGCGACTTTGAGCTTATCTAGAAAGCACATAGTCAGAGACCACGTTTCAGCACCATAAGTCATCACTGGTAACACACATTGGTCGAAGACTTTCGACTTGAGGCACTGAGGTATATCAGACGTAAAAACGTTGCGCAGTTTTCCGAACGCTGCCCAGCCGAGTTGGATTCGACGACTGACCTCTTTCTTGAAGTTGGACCTACCTAGTTGGACTGCTTGTCCTAGGTAAATGTATGAGTCAACAACTTCAAGAACCGAGCTCCCAACTGATATTGGGGTGGGCACAACATGGGTATTCGACATCACCTTTGTCTTATCCATGTTCATTTTAAGGCCCACCCGTTGGGAAACTCGATTGAGGTCTTCGAGCATCGTGCCGAGATCTTCCATCGACTCTGCCATGACCACGATATCGTCGGCAAATCGAAGGTGAGTGATGTATTCGCCGTTTATATTGATGCCGAATCCTTTCCATTCCAGGAGCTTGAAGGCATCTTCCATTGTGGCAGTAAACAGTTTCGGAGATATGACGTCTCCCTGTCTTACGCCTCTTTTCAATGGAATAGCCTTCGAAGTCTGCTCCTGTACTCGGACTGACATTGTGGCGTTATTATACAAACACTTCAACACTTCGATATACCGATAGTCAATATGGCATCGTTGGAGAGACTCAACTACCGCCCATGTCTCGATCGAATCAAAGGCTTTCTCATAGTCCACAAACGCTAAACATAGTGGCAAATTATACTCTTCGGTCTTCTGTATAATTTGCCGTAGCGTGTGGATGTGGTCTATGGTACTGTAACCTTTTCGGAAACCGGCTTGTTCGGAAGGCTGAAAGTCATCGAACCTGCGACTGAGACGGTTCGTAATGACCCTTGAAAACAGCTTATAAACATGGCTCAGAAGCGAGATGGGTCTATAATTCTTCAATAAGGTATTGTCACCTTTTTTAAAGAACAGCACCACCACGCCTCTGTTCCATGCCTCTGGCGTGACTCCTTCGAGTACGACGGAATTAAAGAGCCTCTGAAGGACTCTAAGTACCGGTGTTCCACCCGCTTTCAGAAGCTCTGATGTGATTCCGTCATCTCCAGGCGCCTTATTGTTCCTTAGCTGTTTCAGGGCCATTCTAATCTCGTACAGGCTGATGTCCGGGATATCTTCGGTATAATGTCGGCTCAGCTTGGCTCTTGGGTCTTTGGCCGCGCTGCTAACAGGCTCAGCGACCGTAGCGTATAACTGTCCATAAAACCTTTCGACCTCCTCTAATACCTCTGCTTTGGTCGACGCTATACTGCCATCTTCTCTTTTCAGCTTCGTCAGCTGGCTTTGCCCAATAGATAAGTCTCTCACGAACACTTTGGAGCCTTTATTCCGCTCTATCGTATCTTTAACTTTATTAGTAAACTTTGAGTAGTAAAACAAAGTCCAGGGCATCGCTGCCTTGGCGCTCATTACTTTCAGACTAGATGGTTAGTCTCAAAAGCCCTGTAATGTCGCTAGCTGCAGTACCCTTCAAACCTTCAAACAAAATATTTACACACTACTGCTTGGCGGCAGAATGTCTGGTACTGCGGTGGTACCTAACTAGACGACCTCCTGCTAAGCAGATCTACCACCAAGTAAAGTTCTAATTAACTTTCTTTTAACATTATAATAATATTTTTTGCTATAGATATAGACGTTGTGACCATAGTATAAATAAGTTATTGCAAGATACAATAGAGGAGACTCTTCTTTCATAGATATAAAATTAACTAGTATGAACGGTGATTAAATAAATATTGTAAACAATGGAATTTGCTGCCCGACTGCGTGTTCCCTGACAGATACATTCTTGGAGCCTTCAAGTCACGAGTCAATCGGTGTCTTCTAGGCAAGCGTGCTAAATCGTAGATCGCATCCTTCGCTTAACATTAGGCGAGATGACGATCAAAATCTATAAGTAATTTAAAAAAAAAAACCTAAAATAATGATCATTAAAGCAAGAAGTCTGCCAAAAGTAATATAAAATGTCAATTAAACGTATACTTCTTCAAAACATCGATGTAATTTCATAGTATTTAAGTACCTAATGTCGATAAAGCTCTAATGAGGTCACTCTATATAGATTAGAATACAGTGAACTGACTGATAAGCTACACTAGCGAACTAAGCCCACTAAAGGCGAGTAGGCTTTATTTATTATAGACTTACTATAACTTTACTATAAACCAGCACCTACTTATCTATGACAATCAGTACGCATGCTGAAATGGGCTTAATTGGGATATAATCTTTTGTAAGTATGTACACATACTTAGTTTGTCTATTTGTATTGTGCCGCAAATTTTGTCTTTCTTTTCGTTCTTGCTCTTTTTTAAATTATTGAAATTGAATGTTAACTAATTGCCCTGTGAACTCATTTGTTAAAGAGGTCGGGATATATCATGCACGTTCCAATGTCTGCTTCAGAAGCAAATAAAATATTGGCTTCAAGGGACCTTGTGCTATGACTTTGACGTTTATTTAAAATAAAGAGTTTATTCAATTATAAATCAAATCAAATCAAAATCAAAAAGTCATTTATTCAGTTTAGGCCCTGGTAAGGCACTTATGAACGTTAAGTTACATGTTTGAATCTACCACCGGCTCGTAATTACACTTCAACTGAGAAGACTCCGGCAAGAAACTCAGCAAGGCATTTTAGTAGTAATTATTTGTAGTAATTGAATAAAGTATTTATTCTAAAGTAATTACTATTAACATCTAGTTACACGATAGCATGTCAGTATGAAATATACAAAATGTCAGAATTTATACAAATACAAAAAAAATGTCACGAAAAGTATTAATTATTTAATTATGACAATATTATTAATTATTTTATTATGACAATTATTTTAATTATTATTATTAATCATGGAATATTAAAAAAACAATTGAATTGGACTCAGAATACAACCAATATGGATTCTATATCTAACGTTGCAAACATAAATTAACGAACGAACCATGAGTAATGATGCCTTTACGAGAAACACAGGTGCGTAAATATGCTAATTCCTACATAAAGAGCGAATATTCCATGGAATTTTAATCATTCAAAGAATTAGAGATTTTCTGACGGAAGAACTAATTAATTATCTTGGTCTATGAATGTCTCTAGAATGTCTATGTAAAGACTACCTACGTCTATGTTATGGATCTGGAATTACGTCGGAAGTCAATGACGTATCGATTAATAAAATTATTCTAAGTTCTACGAAGACAGACTAATGCTTGGATTCCAACTTTTTCATTAGTATAGCGAGGATGTAGAATTCTCTGTCGGCGTCTGTATTTTCAGCGAAGTACAATTTGATCCAGAGTAAACACAACCTTTTAGGTAAGCATGCTGTTTCTGAGACCTACATAACTTTATGTAAAGAGTAGTTGAAAACTATTTTTTGGTAAAAAAGACATGTATTTCGTTACTTTTATTTCGGAGAATGTCACAAAACGGCAATTTAGCGAGAAACTAAAATATTATTTTTGAATCGAAGTTTTTCATCGATGTTTTTCTTTTTTGGCGACATTATGATCTTTCCGATACCGATTTGACAAGACAGCAGTTTATATCTTACTCAACTAGCTGCGCCAAACGGTTTCAGACGCGTTTTTAGAGATAAAAAGTAGCCTATGTGTTAACCTGTGGTATTTATTGATTTCTTTGTCGTTCACAGACTAGGTGTTATATATCACAGTTCACTTGACGTTAAGCGTGATCGAAGATGATAAAACACACCTAACCTGGAATGAGCATAGGTTCGATGACATGATGAAATTGAAGATAGTTTAATAACTTATTTAATAACTTTTTTTTTGTTTAATAACTTATTTATTTATTCTAATATTTTGTTTCTTTAATGGACTTGTAACCGACTGTTATCAATGAAAAACTGTGAACTATGGAACTGGCTTTCAAGTGAAGATAAAAGTACTAGAAAATACAATCACGATGTTTTCCTTCATCGGCAGTTCAAGCTCTCATTCTTGGGATTTGAACCCACGACCTTCGCCATGTGAACCGACCGCGCTAACCAAAAATCTTAAAACATCAAAATATATAAAGGCAAACATACACATTCACATTTTATTATAACAGCGTAACCAAGTAACTATAGGTCAAGCGAAAAAAAAAACGGTTGTAACATATACAACATGGCATATCGGAACTGATACGGATAAAACGATAATCCTTTATCAGAAACACTTGAATGAATACAACGAAATTCGCGGAAATGGAAAATGAATCATCACAATATTTGACATTTTGAATCGAATTCCTTACATAATTTTATAGGGCAGGCGCTAATCTATTAGGTAGGTGGTTCGCTATTATCTACTAGTATGCTATTACAGTGTCAGTAGACGTATTGTCAATAGGGACAAATGTAGGGCATTGGGACAGCTATGTAGGTAGTCTGCGACTCCGCTTGCTTTTTTAATGTTCCATAGAGAAGAGAGCGTACAAAAAACGTAAACAGCTTAAACAAGTTCTAATTATCAAGACAAGACTTTTTTGAAATAATTTTTGTATATATTTTTCTCTTGTGTTTGACCGCCATCTCACCTGATGTTAAGATGATGATGTGGTCTAAGATGGAGCAGGCTTGCCTAGAAGACACCGATTCGCTCTCGACTTGAAGACAGACAGATTATGTCCAACGGGGAACACCCATTCTCAGGCAGCGCATTCCTCTGTCTAGCGGTCCGCACAATGAACGTGTGAAGTTCTCTGGTGCAAATTAAAACGGGAAATCTAAATGAAATGTGTGTATTTAATTTCTTGTCCATACTGCTGGCTGTTGAGGAGTTTCTTAATCCGGAGCTAAAGATTGCTGGGTGTTAAATCAAGCTAATCAAAACCATTGACTGCCCTGTTAGCTAATTTGGTAGTGTAGCTGTATGGCGTGGGTTCGATTACCACGGGGACAAACATTTATGTGACGATAAATATTTGTTCTGTGTCTGGGTGTTCTGTACGTATTAAAAGTATATAAGTATTCTATCAGTTATCTGGTTCCCATAGTACAAGCTTTGCTCAGTTTGTGACTAGATGGCGCTGTGTGAATTGTCTTACAATGTATTATATTACCATACATACCTACATAAAATATATTATATTACATACATAGTCATTAGAACTTAACCAACATGTCAAATTTCAACTGTAGAAAAAGAGGTTGTGATTCTAATTCAGCTTGCAAGATTTAAACTAAACTAACTAATTTATTAATTTTGACTTTACGTTGAACACTTCGTAGTAAAGAGTCAAATCAATGGATAAGGCTTTCATTTTGAAAGGATTTTAATTTATTCGCAATAAGATTTCGTGAAATACAATACAAAAATACTTACTAGGTATTTTATTTAATACTATTCCTCGTACTTATAGTTAGAATATAGTATGCAGTACCAATGTTTTTGGTAACTTGTGTACAAACAGAAAACTCGTTTTATTTCGATATAGAGGAGATATCGACTTAATGTTTGTGTTATGTTACGGCCTAAATAACTGTCGCACCTCCATCGATGTATCGAGCGAGGGTGAATTAGGGCATGAGTTATTGTCAAAAACCGTTGTTTAGTATTATTTATACCAATTATATATAGTTTTTGAAATTGGTAGTAAGTACAAAAATTGGTAGCTGTTTGTTGGTAATTAGGTACATCTTTTGAGATTGACTGGATCGATTTGGTTAATTTTTTTATGAAAATACTGGATTATTGCGAACATTCATTCGAATAGTCCGAAGGTTTTTAAGGAGATAAAAATTGGAAAAGTTCAACTGTAATATCTTTTTCCACTAAGTTTATGTTTAAATAGTTGTGTATATTATTCACAAATCGTGCAATTATGCGCTAGTCATAGGTACCTATAATATGGTAAAAAATGACTTGTATATATATTTTTTTTTATTTTTTTTTATTCAAAATAGTTTCGCGTTTGACCACACTCTGCCTGATGTTAAGCAGTAATGCGGTCTAAGATGGAGCACGCTTACCTAGAAGAAACCTATTTACTCTAGATTTGAAGATAGATTATATTATAGATTTATGTGTATCGTCCAAAACTCCATCACCAATTTACCAGGGTATATATAACAAGGCTTGACCATAATTTGCTTTATATGATTTTGACTGTTACTTAACACTTATTTAACTTGACTTTTCCTAAAATACTGGATAATATCAAAACACTTGACACTGGCAAAATCATTAAGCGCGACGCCAAAAACAAAAAAAAGGAAATAAACTACAAAGGTAAAAAAAAAAAAAAACATTTTGAGAATAGGTCCAGAAATGTTGAACAAACATTAAAAAAACATACAGTCGAACATAGAACCTCTCCTTTTTTGAAGTCAGCTAAAAACAAACGAACGTGAAAACGGAAAAATCGTTGCAAGAGCTGTGAACACAGCTGGTGATAGATAAATAATAAGTACCTATAAATAATAATTATATGTTTGGCAAATGTTCGCTAACCACGTGACCAGGTTTGCAAACAAGTTTAAAAAAAACAGCGACAAACAACCGGCAAGAACGTTAGCATTCTAAACATCTGTTCCGTTGAATGGCTATAAAGGCGTCGCTACACTTAAAGTAGTTAGATTAAAATGGAAATCAAAGTACTATAAATATTGAACTTGGAACAATTGCGATTTAGTTCTCGACGCAATGCATAACGATCCGTACACTCGCTTCTTTTAGTTCAACTGTAGTTCAGTGTATGCACCTTGTTCAGTACCCTTAAAAATATATACATACTGTATGTATATTTTTTTTCTGTTTTTTTTACATTATAAAAATATAATGTACCGTTTCGGATTTTTATTTATTTACTATCTGCCCCCGGCGGTGTTGCTACATTTTTTCAGGTTAAAAAGTAGCTAATCACCTAGCAGTATGAAATATACTATACGATCTATTCTCATACCAACCAAATATACCTACATCAAAATTTGATTAAAATCGGTCGCGTCTTTTCGGAGGAGTGCGGCCACAAACACCGTGACACGAGATTTTTATATACATAGATTATTTATATCATCAATTGATTTTTATTTATACATGTAGATAGAATAGACTATATAAATTTTAGGGTGGGCGTAGTTTCTCGCTAGCGTGTCACTTCTCTCTTATTATACAGTACTTGGATGACCAAGCTTTGCTCGGGTGAAAACACGGATAAAACGACGTTTTCTAAAAATGAAACCTAGCTAGATCGATTTATCGCTTCCGAAACCCCCTGAATACTAAATTTCATGAAAATCGTTGGAGCCGTTTCCGAGATTCAGAATATATATATATACTTACATATATACAAGAATTGCTCGTTTAAAGGTATAAGAATAAAATAAGATATCCGTGATATAAGGTAAGGCGCTCTTAATATCGTGTAGTGTGTTAGGCCCTTTACTTGTACCGGCTGAGGTCAAGGTTCGCACCGCGAATGAGACGCGACCGTTTGAAAGCGACCGTTGTTATCGCTGAATCACCCTCCGAGACGCCAGAGTTGCTTTAGAACGGAAGCTGCGTTTTTTTGTTGGCACATCCTTTTTGTTGGTTACGCCTCTTTGTTGTTGGTTACGTTGTTTTTGGAATCGAGTATTACCGAGTTATTATCGAGTAGACAACATTTGACTGCCCTGTTGGTTCATTTGGTAGTGTATCTGCTTCAAGAGCTTGTAGGGCGTGGGTTCGATTTCCACTCAGGACAAACATTTGTGTGACGAGCATAAATATTTGCTCTGTGTTATGTCACATGTTAAATTAATTACTAGTATGTATATAACAACAAAAAGTATATAAGTATTTATATATTATCATATCAGTTATTTGGTTCCCATAGTACAAGCTTTGCTTAGTTCGGGGCTAGATGGCGCTGTGCGAAATGTCCTAGAATATTTATTATTTTATTATTGACATATAGAACTGTTAGTATGTAATGGATTATTGTTTGCCAGTAAATCGGCATTACTTTCCTTATTGTTGAGTAAGTACCTAGGCATTATGAAAACCGGTCTGTAAGAACTTGACGGGAGTTAGTTTTTAATATACATATCTAGGTATAAAACTTGTCATTTTTATTTATTAGGTAAATGCTTTTATTAATGACATATTAACCTACTACACAAAAACAACTGGATGGTATAAGTTTAAAAACCGATTAAAGTGTTGAAACAATCTCTACCAGTTCCATAACTTTCATTATTAGTCAGTAAGTGTAAAATATTTTTATACTATTTATACTCAGTTGTTACTTACTTGGCTTCAATTGATTTCAATTTAATGGAAACATCACAAGATATTATTTGATTAAAACACAATATAAACGAATAGGTTGAAATATAAATGTTTTTTTCTAACCTGCATTTGCAGAAGTCTAGATCCACCGCCTTTCTCCATGTTATCACAACAATAAAGTAATGGAAGACAACGGAAATTTTACACCAAATACAGTCTTATCTTTAGCAATTCTTAAACCAAAAAGATTTAAAAAATATTCAATACTAATTAATTTAAAATACACACGATTTTTTGTATAATTTATCAAACACAACTAAATGCACAGAAATTGACACAAAATTCACTAATGTCAATTTCAATACGGGCGCGAAATCGCTAATTTGAAAAAAGAACTCGCGTTCAATAACCGACACCTTGCATCGAATGTTTATTATTTCGTTTTAAAACTAGGTCTTTCTCTAAAAAGGTTTTGTTATCTAGCACAAGTTTTAATTTTTAATCACGTTAAAAAATGTAGTACCGATCAAACGTGTTCGGTCGCCAAGCGACTCGCTCGGTCAGCTGTTGCTCGCGAATGAGGTTGTATATTGCCGCGAGATGGCAACAAGGCGCGTTCAGACAGCCTGCATGACTGTGCGTTGACTAACTACTGCACCTACACTATAAGCTTCCACCAACACACGTAATAACCTCCATACAATAAAGAACTTTCTTCCATTCGCAAAAAAACGCATTTTCGATTACCAGATTCAAAATTAACTTCCTTAACTTTTGCTGTTTTGGGTAATTTTATATAAGTTTGTTAACAGTGAAAAGATAAATACTCGCGCGTTTTCATCAAGCAATTTCGGGGCTAACAGTAAAAGCGTTATCAGTAAATATGACCGTTACATGCTTGGGGCCGTACCGTGAACTCTTATTGCCATTCAAGTTAGGTGTTCACGAAAAAGCTACGCAACCGCAAACCGTATTCCCGTGCAATAAAGATCGCAATCGCTGACTTTTTCTACTAGTTTTCTAAAGTTTGGTGATGAGACGAACAAGATGCTCTCATAATGGTAAGGGTTAACGCCTGCCCATGACCATTGCAATCATATAAGAGTAAATACGTGACATAACTTGCATATATCTTTGTAAAATGTCTGTCGTGGGAAATTGCAATAATAATAACTGTATTGATTCATTCAAGGCCGACTCGGGAACCGAACATCTGTTTTTAATAGCATTCAACGACGATACTGTCATTATTATTATATGGAAGAACTTAAGTAAAAATAATGGCATGGTATCAGAAAGTAATAAGAATGAAAACGAAAGCCGCTCAGGCGTTTTGCACGTAATAAAGGCTGGTTTTACAATCAAGGCGACCGTCGGCGCTGATCGTTGGATATAATAACAAAACACAGTTTTGCTATATATTTTTTAAAAAAATATATATTATTAGATATATTTTAAAGTAATTAAAGAAATACTCATTAATTTTGATAAATTTTCTCAGTAGAAAAATCTTAAAGTTACCTCTAAAATAATACTAAAGTATGTTTTCTGTGTTAATTCTACATCAAAACTACACATTAAATTAGTGAAGGATACGCACAATACTTTATTTGATGGTACTGTTGTCTTCTATTTGTAAATTACGCAATGAACGAATATCATACAAATTACAACGTCAACGTGTAACGCCGTATTTTTGCTATATGTGACTTCTAATTTCATCAAATGTGACTTGTCTACTTTTTTGTGGTACCAAAACATTCCGGTGATGGTGTCAACCAGCTGCGTGCGCTGACGGTGGGCGTTACGCAGACCGACGGTCAGCGTTATGCACGTCGACGAGCAATGTGACTGTAAAACCAGCTAAAGAATTCTAATTAACCTGTTGGACGTATTTATCACTTATATTTTTTTGAGAATTTTCCGAGATTGTTGTGTTGTCAGTTTTGGTAAAAGTAGAGATATTATATAGGTACAGATTAAAGTGCAGTCACATTTAAAAAAAAAATACAGATATAATATTGAGAGCCGTTAACGATGCCATTTGTTTAATATGTGTTTTAGATAATATCGCATTTTTTATTAAACACTTTGAGGGGCTAGCATATTAATATGGTAGAGGCACTTATATATATAAGGATAATGTTAGCGATGTCGGGGCATTTTAAACTTCAAGATAACAAGCTATGATTGATCTTCAGATTACTGAAATAAAACAGGGCGTCGCCATATGGCATTTATTTACAAAAGTTACATACAAACATTCATAATCTGGAGAACTATCTCGCACACGACACGTCGAGCTAGCTACACACTTCTATACACCGTTTTGAACCAACACCTTACGTTACTTTTGGCTATTTCATTTTGATCACTGGTAAACATATTCAACTATGCAGCTTAGACCGTCTAACTACCAATCAGGAGGTCCTGGGTTTAAGTCCCACGGCACCCACTCCACGGCATACATTCTTTCAAAGTTATCTGCGTATCACCGCTAGCTTCGAACTGTGAAGGATAATTAAAGAGTTCGTAGTATCAGATATAATTAAACGTGAGTAAAACATACGTGTCAAAACCACGTCAGTTTCCATAGTAAAATAGATCTTAAAGTTCTCGAAGATGTGTGACGTCTGCCAACACACACTTGGCCAGCGTATCTCCCCACTCATAATGAGAAGAACTGGGAAAGAATGGGACTGTTTGTAAAAAACAGGGGTTATTCGGAAAGTATAGAATTATTCAGTACCTATTTATAAGTACAAAGTAAATTTAAGACCTAAGAGGCCAAATGGGAATTAATCCAAGTGAGTGACGACAAGACGTACAACACCATACGTGGTAGCAAGTACCAAGATGAAAATAGTATACAAATGCAGAATTTCACTACTAAGCGAAGAAAGTAATATATTTTACTATGGAAACTGACGTGGTTTTGACACGTTTGTTTTACTTATGCGGGATTACTCACGTTTAATTATTAAGGATACTCCGAGTATTCGGCTTCATCTGGTGGCCTTCTTCAAGGAGACGAAGCAGAGTACAACGCGCGCGCGGCCTCGTCTTGTTTAATACGGCCGAAACTATCGTCAGAGTATCCGACATAATTAAACGTGAGTAATCCTGCATGTGTAAAACAAAAAGTAAAGTATGATAAATATGGTAGCGGTAAGAGATTTAGATATAATAACAGAAATCTTCATTGTTTACTGCCGGAAGTTTTAAAATGAAAATTTCTTTGTTTCTCTAGCGTACTTTTTATACAAGATTTTGCTACATCGCGTCGAAGCGTATGACTAAGATGTACTATTATCTTTTCTTGGTGGCCTACAAAAGTTTTTAATTTTAATTTTGCGTCTAATATTGTGAACTATAAAATGCATGCATGATCTTCATCGTATTCCAAGTCGCATTTAGAACTAGCGAATTGGTGTAAATTAAATGTAAAATATGACGGACACAACACAATTCTTCAGCCAAAAATAATTATATTAACACATTTACCAGTGACCAAAAACTTAAAAAAACATAAGTTTAGGTTGAAACACACATTTCTTTACTTTTAAGTAGGTTCTAGCTACATTGCTACTTTTGTGTCAACAATCACATAATTCCGATGTACATTAAATGAACATTATGTTTTTGAATAAGCTCCCCGTTCTGCTCGGAACACTACCAAAACGAATCGAAAGAACGTAATTATGTTTATCACCGGAACTTAATCGCGCACAAAAATTGGGAAAGAGTCAGGTTATAGGCGTCGTGGAATCCGGTCATAAGTAAGTAAAGTGGTGTAGTTTTCAGAAAGTTCTGCAGATATAGTTAGTGTAGCGAGCCGTGGTGATAAAATTGCTTTATTAAGACTGACTGGGAGGAATGACCATAATTTTTACCGAGACGACCTGCGTTCACAGCCAGCTCTTAACCACAGGTATTGCAATATGGCTGAAACGTCGAGGGGATAAAACAAAACTTATTTATAATATTGTGTGCGCGATTAAGTCCTGCTGATATACATAATTATATATTCAAATACATATGAAGGTTCGCTAAGACGAACACACTATATGCGCATTAAATTATGCGAGTTTAATTAATAATTGTATATACATAATGCAAGCTATCAATACAAAAATACATTATAATCTCAAAAATTTGTCACATCTCGACGATACCAGCGCCTCTTTTATGGCTGTTTAGAAAGTATGTACTAATACTATATTTCACTATATAGACACAAAAATCCTAAATTAAATTAAAACATTTAAGACTTCCACAGACTAAACGCAGGAAAGAGCAAGGTTCTCAATGCCACTCAACGTCAAATCCAAATACAAAATATTTTATTGATAACACCAAAGTTACAAGTAATTTTTTCATTAACCTTTAAATGCAGAGATTTAAGACCTGTTTGTCTTTTTACTAACGTTGTTTTAAAAGTTGACTTGTTTAATTAATATTTTGACATATGTATTCGTATATATATGTAAAATTGTGACACTAATTTACATATAATAGCAGAATTGTATAAATAATTCAACAACAGTGAAATTCACCTATAAGTTCCATTCCGTTCTTTCGTTTGGCGTCTTTCATGACAATTTAAAAAAAAATTGTTAAGTTTTTGACGTCGTACAGTTTCTTGTATTATATGAAACGCATGAATATAAGTGGCTAATCTGTTAAGCTCACGTTTAAGTTTTGGTCATAGCCACGCGCCTAGTGTGTGGAAGGCTTTAATGAATCCTTTGGCAATTGATTAGTACTGTATAATTGAAGTACTCAATTTAAAAATTACACCCATTAAATTGAAATGAAACCACGGGTATTACGGGCCATACTTATAAATATTGTTTAAGTATGCTAATAGTTATCGCTAACGTGACAGGTCACGCGTGAAAACGATATGGGCTATTTTAAGCAACGTTTCTAGGTAAGGCCCGATATTAAATTTAAAAACAAAATTAATATAATATGCCTTAGTTTATCTAATAACCATGTGTGTATATTATAATAGTTCTATTACACATACTTAATAATTAAAATATGTTTTACATTTAAAATGAAAATAAATTACAAATTTATATGTAGGTATGTCAACACCATGGTGATTTCGATTACAATTTCTAAAATATTCTAATTTTATATAATACACAATTTGCTACAACATCTATAAGGCTATATTGCAAGATTTTAAACTACCAATCCATTGGCACAGATGAATCTTATCACATTGTCCCATCGTAGATTTTATTCTGAGCAGTTACAACTTATGCTTCATTAGAATTAGCTTTAAAATAAATTTTTTTATACGTACTATCCAATATATTGATATTGAGCGTATCACCATAATAGATTTACTATGGAAACAGGCGTGATTTTGACACAAATTTCTTTTACTTATGCGGGAATTCAATATTAATATACAATATTAATTATTCAATATTAATTATGGGAATATTCAATATTAATATACAATATTCTTGTAGCTGATGACAATCCACAAGAACATAGGTAATTTTAAATCGAGGAAATGTTGCTTGTTGTTGAAATGGTATATAGGTACTTTATAACCCTGTTATGTTACTTCGAGCTACGGGCATAAACAGGGTTATAAGCTTCGGGTACTAAGCCGAGGTGGGGTCATAATTAGGAACAACTTTTACTACAGACACAACCCTGAAATCGTGAAAAAGATGTCGGCTGTACCACAGATCATCGGTGATTTCAACAAAATGTATGGAACAGATGATATTTCATCGCGATTTTAATGTTGATCTCATAATAAAAGTTGTTAGAAATAACGAGAAAAATTACCTCTCGACTTACTTTTCTAGCATATAAGCTTATAACGCTTAAAAAAAGGTCTAAAATACGCTTTTCTTTTCCCTACTTCTTTTAGAACACGACGAATATTTTTTTATTAAACAATTGAAACCTATACTGGATGTCAAATATAACTGTACTCTAGACGTATGTCTTAATGATTTTTGTAAAATAGAATAGAACGTCTGCACTCTCTAATTTTTGCCATACACTAATGGAATATATTCCCATTAGCCAATAGTATTAGCTCCTTTACTAAACGAAAACGTATTTTTTGTCGAAAGTGGTAAAATATACCATGTACTATTAAACATGTTCTTTCTTATATAGGCGTAAAAGCGTTTAACATTTTGCTAAGCTGGACCTCGTTTATGTACATAAAATTTACAACTCGGCACGCTCGTGCTTCGAAGGCATGATAGGAGACGCGAATTCTCCAAGGACGGCGTCAATGTAGGCAGAAATTATCGCCTCCAAATCGAAAAACAATACGGTTTTTACCAACGCCAACTGGATTAATTATGTTTTACCTTGTAAAACATCTTGCAATACAACATTTAGCGGGGTCAGGGACAATTAATCGCATTATCACACCTAGGGTACACATACAAAGGTATCAGGTAATATAACGTTAGGCAGTCTTTGGGTAGGTCGGAAGATTTTAGCGACTAGGTTCTCATCCAATAATTGTACTAATAAAATTAGTTATACCACGGAGCAGATTCTAAGAGGAGATGGCGGGGCTATCATTTTTATTACCAGTAATGCGTGACACTGAACAGGAGGAATGGTTCGTTACATATAACACTCAACCCATTCAAAGCCACCACAGATAGTTATTAAATTTCTTACGCAATAAAGTCGGATACGTATGCCGTGACAGTGCATTGCTTCTGATGATTAGTAAAATGTTTTTGTTTTTACTGTCGTTGATGTTGATTAAAGTGCAAAGTTGCTTACACACCACCTCCTTTTTTGTTTTCTCCGTGGTTAAACTATTACACACGTAATTATACCGACACTTACCAATACGCTTCACAAGATCAAATACTAGTAAATGGGTCGTTCCTTATTTATTACGTGTTATAAAGCATAAATTAATAAAAAATAAAAATCCCGATATCAGTTATTATATTCATCGCCCCAATTAGACTTGGGAAGATGTTCATATCAAGAAAAATAATTATTGAAGCGCCTCTGGCGAATTTACACCAGACACATATCTAAAAACCATTCTTGATAAGTCGCAAATCTTATATAAAAAACTGTATCGAAGTCGGTCAAACCGTTTAGGAGATTAATGGGAACAACATTAGTTTTTGAACCACACAAACTATTATCTCACTTTAAACGCATAAACAGTTTCCTCTTCACATAATGTCAGAAATTCAATCAAACCTTATCCTTCTTAAAATTTTCTTTATAAAGGACAATTTTTACTTAGTTACAAATTGTGTTCTATTAAAAGAACGACCCAAAAACGTAGAAGAATCTCACCCTATTTGGTGTTACGTTCGTTAGGGACATATTTTCTACCGACCACATTGACTATTACTAACATCGACTTACATCTACACGTTTTACGAATTCAAATTCAAATACACAGTTTCAATAATTGCTGTCTTTATAGGGCAAGTACATCATGGTTCTTTTTTTGTATAATTTTGTTTCTTAACTAAAAATAGTTCTCTCGTTTGTGCAACACTTCTGTTGAAAATGATTAAAGAAGTCAATTAGTTAAAAAAGCTCCGGTTTCAAGTATTTATGACCAATATTTGAATGCATAGTTACTGTATGACTCTAAGTAACCCAATAAGGAGAATTCTGTGATAAGGATTCTTATAAAAATAGGTGTACAATTTATAATTAAACTAATTTTAGGCCCTAAAAGGAATATGTTTAATTTTTTCAATTGAAATCATAATTAAAAGTAGTTATATAATTATTTTTACTACGGGACTTATTACGCACAACGAAGGTACTATGAAATCTATATCATAGCATTTTGTACAAAGTATTGTAAAATACTATGTAATCTATTTAATTATAGTATTTTGGGCAATTAAGATAAACAAAATTATAAGTTACTTTTCAAAAACATTCAAAAATTACAATGCACTTTAAAATTTGTGTAATTGACTTCTATAATCGCTTGCAGTGTAGTTTCAAATTAATAAACAAAAAAATATTTACCCTGATTTGTACATTGAAGTAAAAATTCAAAAATTGGGTTTTAAAATTTTAAAATGTGAAGGGATAACAGCGGAAGTAATATTTTCTATCGAAATGTGTCTTTAAGAAAATAGAAATTGGTACAAATCAAAACTTTTATGTCAATATCAAAGTTCCAAGTATACTGTACCAAAGTTTGAACAGTGCCTATTCTACTTGAATAAATATTATCGTTTCATAGTTGAGGTTTCATTCCTAGAAGAGCCAATGGTGCGATAAGTCTCTGGCTTGTACGGTGTTCTTTTAATAGGACAGAGTTGAGTTGTGTCCTCTAGTCGCTTTTGTTTACTTTTTGTACAAGAGGCGAACAAGATAGAATCGAATAATATTTTAATTAATTTCTGTTAGGTACGGCGACTTCTCTGGTAGCTCATTTATTAGTTTTTAGCTTTGCTTCATAAGCAATAGGGCGTGGATTCGATTCCCACCTAGATAAATATTTATGAGTCGAAGAGTTCATTGTCTGCAATTTACGTATTTATAAAATAACATATAAAAGTATTCCATTAGTTGTCTGAACTATCCACCAATGTCCACAGATAAAAAAGGTCCAATGCAAAATGAATGAATGGACTCTTTCCATACCTATATTATAAATTTAACAAACATAGTTCATTAAACCTATTTTGTAGTATTGTTTAGTAGGTGCATAAATGATGATGTTATAATTTAGGTATATTTAACTAGAAACTGAGTTGGTATATTTTTGCACGACTGCAAAAAAGGAGTGTAATATTTTTAGGGTTCATAATCTGTATATCTGTTTCTTTATTCCACCATAACTTTTAAACGTTGTAACAGATTTGGATATGGTATTGTTAGAATGCATACACCATCCCGAAAGACATTGGCTGGAATTATTTATTGAAAAAAAAAAATTGCGTGTATTCATTTTTTATTTTAATATTTTTAATTAAGCTTGATAATTCAACACAGTCCAGAGATTTATCGTTCCCTACATATTCTATGGTAACTATAATTTTACTCGAATAATATCTAAACCATAGGCCGAAGACTGATTCTAGTTAAATATTATGGCTACACACATCTTTTTCTATGACGTACATACAAGACGACTATAGCATGCAACTATACATAGCTATTATTTTGTGTAATCGAACGTACATAAAATATTTGATTGCTTACTTATTTAGATTGACAGAGCAATTTTTTTTACGCACTCACCACAAGGGTTTTAAGAAATGTAATCACATTTCATAACAAATCTATTCTCATAAATAATAAAATTACTATTGATCAGCCAAAATCATACAAATATAATAATATAAAATATATGAAAATTCAATAGAGTGGTTATTCAAGTAGTTTAATACATATAATAAGTTTTGAACACTCCGTGATAAAATATAATTACAAATATTTTATTGTATTTTACGAATTGTCACATCAAATCTTGTGACCAGCACAAATTCTAAGTTTTTAAAACACATTGTTGTAAACTGTAAATCATAATTATATGAACATTTTCAGTTACTTGACCAGCATTTTTATAAATCGACTTGATACTTAGACCTTATTTTACGTATGTTCTTTCGACACACTGGACTAAACAATTCTTCGAGTGCTTATTGATAGAATAAGACACTGTACCAGAAATCTAGTAACGTCATAAGATCAGCGACACAGCACAAGCTAAATGCATCCTTGGTTGCAAACGCTAAATCAGTGATCTTTATCTGACCAATATCACTAGACTTTGTAATTTGCTGTCTTCTTGGATATTTCAAACAAAGGAAATTTCAATTTGTTTCTTGCACTACTTACACCATTTCTAGATGTTCATTCGGTTTTATAAACGTGCCACGCCATTTTGAAGGTGGTGTCCGAAGATTTTTTTTTGCCAGCATCTTTTAATCGATGTTTAAAGTGCAAATGAATTCAATTATTAAAAAATCCAACAATATTGAATTTTAGGAATAGGAATTATTCACCTAAGAGTACCGTATAGTCTGATACCACCTTCAAATGTTTATTTTGAAATATCGGCAGTAGATAATTGGTTTTTTTTATAACTCTTGCATTATTTTTTGTTCTTCTCCAATTTACATCATGAAGTCGCCGCAGTCGACTCCTATATCCCAATCATCCGTAGTGCCACTGTCGTCGTACTCGGCGAGAGCTTGTTCATACACAGAGGCTTCATAGGCTGTGACGCCGTCCAGCATGGAGCAGGCCTGGGAAACGTTAGAGTGGTGCATGATCGGCATGGCGTGGAGCGCGAAGTCGTCACCTTCCTGCGACCACGTAAGGCCTGTAAAGAAATAGAACGCGTTTAGGTATACGTCTGAAGTCATGGTATTTGCTAAAAGTTGCTTAAAAAGCTTTATATAGTCTTAAATTTTTTGTTTAGCTCATTTGTTACTGTATCTGCTTCAAGAGCTGTAAGGCGTGGGTTCGATACCTACTCAGGACAAACATTTGTGTAACGAGCAAAAATGTTTGCTTTCTGTCTGGTGATCTTTACATTATAAGTATTTACAAAAAAAAAGTAAATAAGTGTTGTATCAGTTATCTGGTTAGTACTTTGCTTAATTACGGACTAGATAGCGCTGTATGAAATGTTGTAGGATATTTATTTATTTGACAATTTTTTTTTTATTTGTCTCTTAGAGTCCATCTTTAGACGCGACCACAATAATGGACTTTACTTAGCGCTGAAAATAAACCTCAATCCAGCGGGGACAGTATTTAGTTATTATGGAGCCTGTTTTATCCATACCCACATCGTTGCTAAACATCAGGCAGGATGTGGTCAAACGCGAACTAGTTATGTATCTAAAAAAAAAATAGAGATCTTTAAACTAGAAGTATCTAAACCTTTTTTGTATATTAAATAATCTCCATTTAAAGTTAAGTTAACTTATTAAGTCAACTCTCTCTATTTCTTGAATTTCATATTACTATACCATTTAGATTAAATGGCTTAATCTTAACTGTAGATAATTATTTTAAACTAGATTTATTCTTGATTGATGTTTGATCAAAAGCTAAAAGAACGTCAGAATTCCTGTAAATTATATAATTGGCAGAAATATTCAAAGCGGTCTAATTCTACAGTCTTATTACAAATTGAAAATTTACCTACTCATTTGCTGTGAAGCAGTATTACAACACCAAGCTGTAGGGGAAAATGCGTGAAAACCCAAGGCACATCGCCAGTGCAGTAGGTTCAAATCAGCCCCAGGTGAAAAATACTGGAAGTACTCACGGCCGCTCCAGACTCCGTTGGGCAGAGTCGCCCAGCCCCATCCCTGCCCCCAAGCCATCGCATGATGCAGCTGCCCAGCAACGGCCTCCTGAGCCCCCTGGCAGCCACCAGCTTTGTCCATCTCTATTCGATAAAAGGTCATGTTATAGCTTGATTCCAGCCGCTGAAGTCCTCGGTGCGGTAGCAATGTCATACTCACGCTTTGTTTTTGAATTCGACTACTGCTGGATTGAGGAGCTCGTGAGAAATAGACAAGTATGGAAAAACTCACATAGCTCTGTTGGATATCAACTGGCGCCGACCAGCTCCGTTGCTTTGATACGGTTTGCTGCTAAAACTCCTGTAAGGTCTGTAAGAGGTGATAATCGTTACTTACGTCCATTCCAGGCTCCAGTGGGCATGGTTACCCATCCCCAACCTTGACCCCAAGACAGCTCGTGGTCCAGCTGGCCGGCCAGCGGCACCTGGCGCTTGATGACCGCAACTAAGCCACGCCCGTCGAGTGCTCCAGCTGCGTTACGGCTGCTTCGGGAGTATACCTCCGTGGATGTTGCTGAAAACAACGTGACAAATTGTCAGTAATTGTTACAAGAGAGTATAAAGAAGCGACTGTACCAGAAATTTGATGTCTTGAAACTTTTCTGATAACCATCATACATATAACTAAAATATTGAGGTAACTAAAATATCCTATAATAAATTTAAAGATTTTATAAAGCAGAGGTTAATTGACAAAGCCTACTATAAGGTGGCTCATTACGTGGAAGACAGAAATATATGGTTGTAGTAGCTTCTCTCTGCACTTGCATCCCCCTGGCTAAGTAACAATTGTAGTAAGCATAATGTATTAATATTTATAACTGCAAACTGTATAAACTGTAACCTAATATGAAAAGAAAGATCCACAAAAAAAATGCCTTGCTGAGTTTCTTGTCCGAGTCTTCTCAGTTGAAGTGCAATTACGAGCCGGTGGTAGATTCAAAAATGTAACTTAACGTTAATAAGTGCCTTACCAGGGCCTAAACTGAATAAATGACTTTTTGATTTAGATTTTTATTGGTACTAGGTGAATCAGGAAACGCCTATTTTCAGCCGTGGAGTAAAGTGGGCAGATGATGATGGTGACGATAGCTAAAAAGGTGGAAATTTTAGAGAAAATATGTTTTATTTGTTTTAACTGCTAGTTACGTTAGATCGATGGTGTATACTGTGAAATACATTTATTCAAAATTTTATTTATTTTGGTTAGAAGCCGTAAGTTTGACAACGTTTATCCTGGTTGTGATTACTCAAATAACACCTCAAGGGAAACTGAAAAAGCGCCTGCTTGAAATTTAATAGCAAACCTACATCCCTACTTGGAGAGAAGCTCGATATTCGACGCAATTCCAAAAGATACCGAAGGCATCAAGTCAACCAAGTCAATTGTTGCGGTGGTTCTGGTAAATTAAATTAATGCGTAACACTCGGGTTAATTAATAAAGTGCCGTGTCAGTGGTAGTTTTGGCGGGAAAGTGACAGCTTGTGTGGCGGCCATGATGGATGGACGCGTAGGCGTTAGGTACGAGTTCTTGTAAGCTTTCTAGGTATTAAAGCAACGAATTCTATGTACTGAAGAGAGAACTCATCTGAATCTGATTCAGATTTGTTGTACTCACGACTTATTGGTCTACAAAAAAATATTATTCATTATTAATAATTTCATTAATTATTTATTAATTACGGCGTGAAATTAAAATTAAAAAAACGCGAAAGAAATTTGCTTTGTTTGAATCTAGATGGTGCTATGTAAAATATTCAGAGATTATCGAACTTATTAGACTCATCTGTTATAAATAATACAACAATTTTTACTGTTGACTGGTTAGGTGTTTAACCACAGCTCACCAGATATTAAGTGACGGTGTGGTCGAAGTTGGTAAAGCACACATAGCCTGGAATGGAACTGGCTCTCAAGTAAGGCTGAACACACCGCAGATGCTTAGCGGCAGATTTTCAACTTGAAAGACTTGCTAGTAGCTAGCAAGCGAGTCATTCTTAATAATATAATATTCAAATTGAAAAATATTCTTAATATATTTCAAAACATCAGCTAATCATTATAACTTTTTTTTTAAAATGTAGGTCCCCACCCAAACTCGCTATAAAAGGTGCGACCAGAAAAAACTGGCAAAGTTCCGACGTTAGGGGATGGTGGGGTACGTCCGTATTACCAACTTGTAATGCGTTAACCGTGTAGTCCAGCCCGACCTTTTGTTACCGACAGTGTTCGCCTTTAGGAGTCGCTTTTACACTTTGATTTTGGCGTATAAGACTAGCTATGTAGCTAGTAGGTAGGTATGGCGAGGGTTCTGTAATTGCGTGTCGTACGTGATTGTGAAAGAATTCGCTTCTCTTTTATCGTATTCGTATAGACACAATTAGATAATGCGCACGTTTTAACACGAAAGTTTATGTTACAATAAGATTGCCACAATTTCAAAAACAATTTCCAATAAAAAAAAATTTAATTAAATAAATTAATATTTGATGCATCAATATTAGGAAGGCGAAAGTTTGTGTGTTTTTATTTTAGTCACTTCTTCACGCTTTAACGGCTGGACCAAGTTTGATGAAATTTGGTATGGAGATAGCTGACACTCTGGATAAATTGATAGGCTTTTTAACCCGAAAAAATGTAGCGGCTTGCTTAGGCGCTCATTGATAAGCTCAAAGTCGCAAAACGAGCTATGGAGATGGCTATGCTCGGAGTTTCCCTACGAAATCGAATCAGAAATGAGGAGATCCGTAGACGAACTAAAGTAGCCGACATAGCCCAGCGGATTAGCAAGTTTAAGTAGCAGTGGGCAGGGCACATAGCACGCAGAACTGATGGCCGATGGGGTTGCAAAGTTCTGGATTGGAGACCACGGACCGGCAAGCACAGCGTAGGACCCTCCACCCACAAGGTGGATAGACGACCTCATAAAAACCGCAGGAACGCGCTAGATGCGAGCCGCTTCCAACCGGTCTTTATGGAAGTCAATGGGGAGGCCTATGTCCAGCAGTGGACGTCCTACGGCTAAGATGATGATGATGATGATGATGGTGATGAGGCGCTCATTACTTACTATGAGGCATTCGTTAGTTAGTCTCAACATCCCCGTAATTAAGCTAGCTCCAGTACCCTTCAAACCGAAACACAGTAACGTTTCACACCAATGCTTGGCGGCGAAATATCTGGTATAATATGGTACCTACCTAGATGACTACCTTTACCTAAGTTTTGTTAAATAAAATTAACAAATTATTTTGAGCAATTTGATACATTCCAGAGTTTAGTAACAAAATAAATACTATAGTATTCAGTGTTACTTTATCGCTTACGAAGAACACACTCCCCAAAATACTAAACACCAGTAGTCGTAGGCGGTGGCACCATCTACAGCTAAACTTGCGCCGATTAGCGTTAACTTGGTTATACGCCTTCATTTGCATAATATTCCTGATAACGGAGCTTTATTGTATTATCACTATGACGGCCGGATCATAATGGAAATCTCAGATTTCTTGTTTGTGAATCTTAGCCAGTCAATATCGAGTTCTTGCTAAGGCCCGAACATTTAAACGATCTTTTTCATAAAATCTAGTATATAAAACGATAGATCGAATTTGGTTGCTTTTAAGTGATCCATCGTAGACCACATCTTCGATTAACGTCAGCCGAGATGGCGGTCAAACGCAAGGCTATTTAAAATATTTAAAAAAACTCAAGCTTCTATTTACAATCATGAATTATATAGTATCTAAGCTAGGTTAATAAATTATCACCATGGAAACGTAAACTCATGGACATGTGTATTCTTTCCATCCTTGCATACGGCGCTTAGACCTGTTCTTTGAAAATCGAGCAAAGGTCTACACTCGCAGCTTGTCAACGAGTGTTGGAGCGCAGTATACTGGGCGTAAAGTTAGTAGACCCCATAAGAAACTCAGTACTGCGCTCCAAAACCCAGGTCATTGACGTGACTCAAAAAGCTGATGCTAAAGTGGGACCGGGCTGGACATGTCTGCCGAATACCAGCGGAGCTATGGGCGAAAACCACCACCGACTGGGTCCCGGAGGTTAAACGGCCACCAGCTCTGCCTAGAAGACGGTGGAAAGATAAGCTCAATTCTCATGATAAGGATTGAACCTCAATAGCACCAAACAGACAGGCATGGAAAGGAGGTAGAGAGGCCTTTACCCAGCAGCCCAGGCTAAAATAAATAAATAAATAATCATTGTAAATACATAGTGTATTTAAAATTTTAAATTATAGCTGACTTGTATTTTTTATAATTAATTATAAACAAATTATAATAAAAGAATGTTCTATTTATATAAGTTTCTTTTAATGTTAAAAAGAGATAAGAAATCAATCTATTTGTATCAAAATTAATGAATTCAAAGCACCAAATAAAAATCCCACAAATTAAGTCCGTCAGACTTAACTCACTCGACCCTTCATTAAAAATAAAATTTTACCAAATGTCGATGTCAAATGAAATCAATGAATTGCTGAGACACGATTACAACGAATAATGGAGTGTTTACATGTAGCGATTTTCGTTTATGAATTGGTATGTAGATAAAAAAACGCTTAGTTTTAAATAGTACTAATTGAATTGTATAAATATCAACACTTTTCTGATCATAGCCTTAAACTAACTCCTAGACGTTACGTACTGTACACGAGAATGACTGCAAGTTCGGTAATACTAAATACGACGTAGTAGGTCATACGTCTCCTGTGCAATTAATATTGCCTTAGTTCACTGTAGTAATTATGCTGTACTGTGTGTTCAAAGACATGATAGTTCACAAAAACAAAAGAGCCACGATGGAATAACTTTTCAAATGTAGAAATTATTACTTTGACAAATATCGATAATTTACTTTTCTATTTACAACTTGGAACACAAAACCTAAACACTGTCGGCCGGTATCATAGTTTCTAGTACGTAAACAGCTATGGACGTACATGACACGCACACATAGCTAGCTGAGTGCCTTTACTGTGTTTGATGTTAAAACTTTATCTGCCTTTTTTAACAAAATCTTAAAAGGACGAATGAACTGAATGAACCGAAATGAAATGAATGAACCAAAAATGTTTATAGTAAAACAATACCATAACCATTGGGTTATGTTCCGGCAGAGTTCCACATTAACAGCGTTCAAATAAAAAAGGGAATCAAAGCGCACACATGGGGAATATTCATATTATAATAAACAAAATTAGTACTTATTATTTAAAAATGTTAAAAATCTCCGAAACAAGTAACTGAATAGTAAATTTCGGCTGAATCAGACCTGCGGATGATGCTCACATCCTATCATCAACCAGAAAAAAGCTGATAATCTTTAAACGGCTAAACTGGTTTTTTTTAATCATAGCTAAGAACTTTCTCAATTAAATCACCTATCAAACAAAAGCAACTAATCGAAATTCGGTTCAGCTGTTTGAAAGCTACAATGGCACAGACAAATACAGATATCTACGTTAAACTTGTAATACATATTATGTTTGCGTTGAGGGTTTTAAAAGAATCATGTAGGGACACAGTGCCTTTGCTGACAGTGGCGCATTCCATAGCTTGTTAGCCACTCGTCAGTTGTCCCATAGCCGCGTTAGAGTGCACTCGACTTTAACTAAATATTCTGTCCGTAATCAATGTGAATTAATAGAAGGGATCCAATGTGTAGATGTTAATGGAGTTAAGTCCTCCGGGCTACCAGTTCAGTTAGGTGTGCCTCAAGGCTCAATACTGGGTCCGTTCTTGTTCTTAGTGTATATCAATGACTTACCATTCTATTTAAAGGGTATCTGTGAAGTTGTACTGTTTGCAGATGATACCTCACTTATTTTCAAAGTAGACAGGAATAGACAAGATTTTGACGATGTAAACAGTGCACTCTCAATGGTTACGGATTGGTTTACAACAAATAACCTAGTTCTCAATGCCAAAAAAAACGAAATGTTTAAAGTTCGCGCTACCAAATGTTAGAAATCTGGGTCCCAACATCGTCTTAGATAAAGAGGTGCTTGAAACTGTAAACTCGACAGTTTTTCTAGGCATAACAGTAGATGCCAAACTTCAGTGGGGCCCACATATATCGAGCCTAGCGGGAAGGCTCAGTTCGGCCGCCTACGCCGTCAGGAAAGTAAGACAATACACTAACGTTGATACAGCTCGGTTAGTCTATTTTAGTTATTTTCATAGTGTTATGTCCTACGGTATTCTACTGTGGGGCAAAGCTGCTGATATTCACAATATATTTGTCCTTCAAAAACGAGCTGTTCGAGCAATTTACCAACTAGGTGCCAGAGTTTCTCTGAGAGATTTTTTCAAAGATATTGGTATCCTCACAGTGGCATCTCAATTCATCTTCGCCAACATCTTATATATTAGGCAAAATATACACTTATACACTAAAAACAGTGATATTCACAATGTTAACACTAGAAATAAGGAGAAACTACGAGCTCCCTTTCACCGGCTTCATAAGGTTCATAACTCATTTGTTGGGCTTGGGATAACCTTTTATAACAAGCTACCCTCTTCTTTCCTAGATTTGCCTTTTAACGCGTTTAAAACTAAAGTAAAATCCAACCTTTGTTCAAAGGCATACTATTCTATCAACGACTACTTATATGATAAGAATAGTTGGTCGCTGTGATTAACTCAAGACAATGTTTGTGTTCTTTCTCCAGGATTAGCTCACCTACTGACAGGTTTATATCAGTTTATATAATTGTTTATTTTATTTGACTTTATAAGTCAATTTATTTTAGTTTTATTTTAATTTATTGTTGACATAATCTACTCATTACAATGCTTTTTATGAGTTGCATTGCAATATGTGATTAGCTAACGTCCTAGTTTATCATTTATAACTTCCTGTGACAGTTATATGAATATAGCTATGTGTAAGCGGGCACGCCCATAATGCCTGGAGGCTTTTATTTAGATATTGTTTACGTTTCGTTTTTATTCTGCCTGAGTATAGTTCTCGATGTTTTTGGTTGGTATATTGGCGTGTGCTAGCTGACATACGGCTAATAATTTAAATAATGTTTTGTGTCGCGTAATATTTTTTTCTGTAACTGAACAGACAGCTGTGCTGCTGGGGAGTTTGTTGCGCCACTTCTTCTTCCCAGCTAAAGCACTAGGAAGTGGTGACGGGTGGGCGTTTTGGGAGACTGTCTTATGTAATTTCGACGTTCGAAAAGTGCTGATTCTCAGCCTAGTTTGAATAAATGGTTTTGAATTTTTTTGAATTTTTGAATTTTTTGGATCACCAGAAATATATATACATATTATCTACCCCACCCGACAGTCAGAGGAACACACAGATAGTTTGGGGGTTGGCGATAAATCTCTTAGATGACGTCAGCGATACACTACATAAAAGCCCCACAAATCCGATTGTAAAAAATAAAATCGTTAGTTACAAAAATCGCGTCGTGAAAACGAGATATTCCGAACCTAATAAATACGTCAATCTGTTCGAATGAATTTATTGGATTTGGTTCCGGCGCGAGGGTCATTTTTCAAATTATCTAAAGCTTTTATATTGTTATCGGCCCGACAGATTTCATTTTTCCATCTGTGATTCGTGAATGATTGGGCTTATCCATCGAATTATAATATTACGGAACATAAACAAGCTGGCTAACTTATATTTAATAGCAGTCTAAGTGAAAATGTCAAGAAAATAAGTTTGATAATAATCTATGTTGATATATCTCACAATCTACTTATATTATAGATGTGAAAGTATGTATGTTCGAAAGCAATTACGCAAAAACATATTAGAATGAAATTTGGTACACAAAAATGTTTTTTTTTTACATTGAATTGAATCACGATCATCTAAAATGTATTTTTTTTTACATTGAATTGAATCACGATCACGACGCTACACGTGACCAAAATGCTGGCCTTTATTTTGACTAACGTTTGAGTATGGCCATACAACGCGTCAATGTGGCCAGCGTTTTGGGAACTATTCCCAATGAATTTTCAGAATAGTTTATATTATTTAAATTTATTTATTAGTTCCTCTGTAGTATTAGAAAAACTGTAGCATGTACGAGTATGTTAGGATATAATTTGTATATATTTTTTTCTAGCTGATCTGTTTGAAGTCGGTGCCAAGGCTAACAGATCAGTAGGTACCTAGCAGGTATAATAATACTTTGTAAAGTAAGTTTATTTTTCGCTTTTTAGTGCTGATGTTTTTTTCTTGAAGTCGGTTTTACTTTTTTTTTTAAAGTTTGTTTTTACTTTGTATCTTTAAAAAAATATTGGCGTACAATACCTCTGAAGTCAAGCCTCATCATCATCATCATTTCAGCCGTAGAACGTCCACTACTGGACGTAGGCCTCCCCCATGGACTCGCATTGAAGCGGCTCGTCTTTATTAGGTCGTCTGTCTATCTTGTGGGTGGACGTCCTATTCACGTAAGGCCTATTATAATATAATACCCTTAAAGTCAGCGACATTTCACTTCACTTACACTAATTAGAATGACTCACACACCTGAAACTTCCGAGACTAACTATGTTACAGTGTGAAGTCACGTACTTATTTAATTTGCCGTATAGCTCCTCAGGTGGGATCATTCCCGGGCGTATCTCCCGAATTATTGTAATAAACGTTAAAACCTTCGCAGAGCTCGAGAAAATACAGCTAAGTAAGTAATAAGTATGTATACAGTTATCTGGCACGATGGTAGTAAAGAATGAACCAAATAGGAATGCTGTTTTGTTACTATTTAATACTATTTAAGTACTTCTATAGTTTTTTCAGATTGTAAAACTTAGTCTTATTTTAAAAGGCCCCTCAAAATCCCCGCCCAAAGATACTACCAACACATCATTTTTAAGTCATTACTTAGATTCCTCCTTCTGCCCATTCCACTTCTTTTACTGTTGAAGCTGTCTTGCTTTAGAATGCACTTCCTTTCAGTATTAGACAGGCTAATTCTGTTAATATTTTTAGTAATTTAGTATTTAAACATTATTTATTTGCATGCTAATATATATTTTACTAGCGACCCGCCCCGGCTTCGCACAGGTGCAATGTAGATACTAATGTGGTGCATATACTTGTATTATACATATAAACCTTTCTCTTGAATCACTCTATCTATAAAAAAACCGCATTAAAATCCGATGCGTAGTTTTAAAGATTTAATAAGCATACATAGGGATATAGGGACAGAGAAAGCGACTTTGTTTTATACTATGTAGTGATATGTATAAATTTATATGGATATATATTTATTGTAAGTATTTTCAATTTATAGTATGTTTTTCTAATTGTATAGGTAGGTATACCTATATATATTTTTATTCTTTTAAGTTTGTGTCTAATTTAGTTTTAGATATTAAATAAAGTTTCGGATAAGTTTTTTTAAATTATTTACAAGTTTTTTTTATAATTTTTGTCAAGTAAGTTAAATTTAAATCCTCATTACTGTTGTAAAAACTAAATATATACCTTGAACACTCAAAATAAATTACATTAAAAAAAAATAAAAAATTTACAAATTAATAGAAACAAAAACCTAATTTGACAGTCCTTATGAATGGGGACATTTGGCTGGAATACTGGCAGCGTTGCCACGCTGGATGGCAATCGGGTGGTTTTGTTTAAATGGTCAAAAAAAAGTTTTTGACCATAAAAACAAAACAAGACGAGGCGGCGCGTGCTTTGTGCTCCACTTTGCCTCATTAAAGAAGGCCACTGGATATGGCCAAAACTATAGTCTGAGTATCACGTAAGTAATTCCGCATATATTAAACAAAAACGTGTCAAAACCATGTCAGTTTCCATAGTAAAACTTAAAATGAATATCATTACTGTGCATTATGCTTTTGAAACATTATAACCTATTTTCCAGTAGAAAAGGCTTCAAACTCAATTTCACATGACGAACAATGAGAATCCAGATAGATGATCCTTTCATTCCCTGAGTTAAGGTTAGTTTCTATCGTGAAATACTTTTATTGAACTGAATTATATTTAACGAACAATGCCTCGCGACTTTACCCGCTTTATTATATAATCGTTGGAGCCGTTTCCAAGATTCAGATTATATATATACACATATAAATATACATATACAAGAATTGCTCGTTTAAAGGTATTAGTACCTGGATGACCGAGCTTTGCTCGGCTGAAAACACAGATAAAATTACATTTTCTGAAAATGAAACCTAGCAAGATCAACCAACTTATCGCCCCCGAAACCCCCTGCATACTAAATTTCGTGAAGATCGTTGGAGCCGTTTCCGAGATTCAGATTGATTGATTCCGAAATACAAGAATTGCTCGTTTAAAGGTATTAGATAGATAGATAACATATCTCTCTAGATTTCAGTAAGATTTTGAATGAATATTCCCATTCAAAACTTTGAAACATACATAATCATTCGTATTTAAGTGTGATTGTGCCCAGTGTGATTTTATTAAATTAAAAATTAAATAAATTTGATGTTTAGTAAATAATGAGCTATCAGGTATTCTTTATTTTGAAATAAAAATCAGGAACATTGTACAACAACGAGTAATCCGATCGTTCTAAGTAGGTACACAGCGTAGTGAACGCTTCTCTCTCCGTTTCTCCGACATTTTAAATTTCAATATCCTCCCTTATCTGGCGGAAATTAAATTTAAATTCGCTTTTTTTCTATATCCAGTCTTTCGCTTAATGTTTCGACTAAGCTGTTTGATTGATGTGAGCTCGAGATCGATTTATCTTTGCTCTTAGTTGGAAGTATGTTCGCTAATACCGCTATATATTTTCAGGGCGAGGATTAAATGTATTTAGGTGTTTCAGGTACATTAAATCCTTTAATATAGACGAAAATTTGCTATTCTATCGGTTTTCTCTAATCTAACCTAATTTCTTCCCTTTTTTGGTGACAAGAGAAAAGGGGTACCTTCCAAATCGCCAACTTACCTGATGGTAAGCGATGATGTGGTCGAAGATGGAACACGCAGACTTAGAAGCTACCTATTCACTATGACCTTAAATAGATTTAGACTATATCTGTCATGTAACAAGGAAGCCGGCAGCTTGTCCATTCCTTGGCCGTACGGATGAGAAACGTAGAGTCAAAACGTTTGATACATACCCAAAGAAACTCCATTATTTATGGGCCGTCTTTCTACCTACTTGCCCTGTAGTAAAAAGGGGATGGAAGTACAAGATCGAACAGATTATTAGCACATTTTCCGAAATGAATCCTGTAGAAAATTTACAGACTTGCTATCTTCCGGCGATGTTCAAATCTTATATTTTTCTATAAATTTTTTAAAGTCGAACAGCACGTCGCTCAACCGAATCAAGATATATTGACTATTGTACTTAGTAAAACCTTATCGATGACCTACTTCCATGCATGACGAAGAGCACCGAATTCTCCAGATATACGTACCAGTAACCTCTTAGCATTTTGGTAATGCTCCCGAAAACTATTATTTATTTTATTCTACGATGGCACGGGCCACATCGTGCCATTGTCTTTCGTATGTTCACTTGATTGGAAGGAAAATCCCCAAATCCCCAAACCTGATCGCTCCATCGTGGATCTTTAATGGTTTTTATTGGTTAACCTATTCCGAGTAAAAAAAAGCTTACAGTCCAATGGATCACAGAAACACGAGACACCTGAACAAGAAAAGTCTATATGTTTTTGAATAACAACGTTGTGTTATTGATTTAATGTTAATTTCTATCGGATACACTTTGAAGAGTGCGTCTAAGATCTGTTTGTCGTAATTCCCCTTCGCCCATTCTACCCTGGAGTTCCAAAGTGACACCGTTTCATGGTTGATGTTCCAAAAACTCGTGCCAGCATTCAAGCCGCTAGTGAATCTGTTTCATCTAAATAAGCGTGCATGCTCGACCGCAGACTGCATTTTCGCTTCAGGCGAGATGGATTAAGAAACAAGTTCTGGTATAAGTGGTATACTTACGTCGGACTCTGACCGTGGGCCTCTTGAATGCGGTACGGAGGTAGGGCATTGACATCACCAGCTCAATGTGCGGTGGCGGAGGAAGCTGGAAACAAGTATCATTATCAGACAAGGGTAATTAAAAAAAATACCGGCCAAGTGCGAGTCGGGCTCGCGCATGAAGGGTTCCGTACCATTATCTATGAAAAAGGCAAAAAAAATCGCGTTTGTTTTATGGGACCCCCTTAAATATTTATTTTATTTTATTTTTAGTATTTTTTGTTATAGCGGCAACAGAAATACATAATTTGTGAAAATTTCAACTGTATAGCTATCGCGGTTCTTGAGATACAGCCTGGTGAGAGACAGACGGACGGACAGACAGACAGCGAAGTCTTAATAATAGGATCCCGTTTTTACCCTTTGGGTGCGGAACCCTAAAAAATCGTCAAGTTTTCTATACTAAAACGTTATTTAAAATGGATCAGCACCCATGGCGGGGGCAAACTGATACTGAATCTAACGTAAAGTAGTGAAAATATTTTTAGAAATATCAAAAACGTATCGAAATTTTATCGAAAATTATTCCGCAAATTGTAATTCTGGTTTATTTGGTGATACTTTCGTGTTACTGTGTTCCGGTTTAAAAGGTACTGCAGCTAGCGAAATTGCAGGGCTGTTGAGACCAACCATCGAAAGCCTCAAAGTAATGAGCGCTAAAGCAGCGATGCTCTGGACATAGTTTTACTACTCAAAGTTCTGTGTATGGCTGCAATGGACATGCATGCGTTATTTCTTACCATCAGGAGAGCGTCTTGTAAGTAATACAATAAAAACAACTAATTATCTTATGCACTAAAAAAATATTCTATAAATAAATCAGGAAACATACCGTTCTTGATATTGCTGCCATCCATTCCCTTGTTAGCGTGGAGAGAGATATATAATAATTATATATTAATATATATATATATATATATATATATATATATATATTAATTATTAGCTAATTTGACCAAATCTGTTACACAATTTACGTTAGGGTTAGCTATTAATTAACAGTAATCGCAAATGAGGGTTACTGATCGTTAGATAAAAAATCACACGTTTGATACCTACTTCTTCTGTATGTATTGTGGTATTTCTGTAGTATGGTGGTATTTTCTAGTACGTGGCTGAATAGCTCAAGTTGAATTTCTGCTGCCAAGCATCTAACGATTGTTCCGGCAGCCTCACTTGAGATCCATTTCATTAGGTGTGCTTTACCATCTTCGATCACACCGTCACTTAACATCATGTGAGCGGTAGGTAAACTCCTAGCTTATCAAACATAAAAATGGGCTATACTTCAACAAGGAACATTCAAATTTTTCTATAGCCCAGCTGTTTTCTTCCATGATTTTTTATTGTTTGGTCTCAGCTGATGTTTATGTGTGGTTGAAGATGGTGAAAACACCTGACCTGGAATGGAACTGGTTCTCAAGTGTGGCTGAAGGAACACGCTTTAAAGATACTTGACGGTAGATTTTTATCTTGAATGTGGTTGTTAGGCATTCGAGTACTAGGAAGTACCGTACAATCATGCTATGGTTTCCTCACGATATTTTTATTCACCGGCAGCTCAAGCTCATTGATGGGGTTTGAACCCACGCCATACGGCGTGTGAACTGACCTCGCTAACCACTGAGCTATCATTGCTATACAGTTGTATCCTTAGTAGAAGTTATTCATAATGAGTATAATCATGGCGTAATATATGTATTATAATAAAATCTGGCTTCACATAATATCCAAACCGAAACTCTCATTTTATAGCTGACCAAGAGGACATCCTTTTATCTCTTGTCTTAGTCAGCAAGGGCGCGACCCCGCAAGAGCTCCGGGGGTGGGAATAAAATTAATCTCCAGGGAGGGACTATCCACTGGGAGGTCCTACGTGACACGTTGATACTTTGTAGGCTATACAGGAAGTTTTGACATGGCTTTTGTTTAATTAGTGTAATTAGCAATGACATATATAAATAGTAGCTAATCGTCGATGTGTTACGAGTTTGACCCGTATGTTTCTAAATCCGTCCCTATGTGCCGTACTACTAAACGTCTGAACCGATTTTGATGAATGATGTGTCGTTACATTCGTCTTTATTGCGCGAGTGTTATATTAATTAATAAATAGTCGGGTTGTTACTTTTTTAACCGACTTCAATAAGGGGAAGGTTCTCAAGTTGATTGTTTTTTTTTATATACTATATGTATGTAAACCGATTATGCTGAGATTTATGATCCGATTTCCGTGCTTCTGCTTTAGTTTGATGGGGAATAGTTGTCATTTGGTCCCATAAAAATTTAACATAGTTTGGCCCAGTTGTTTTCATTTTATGAAAATTTTTGTTTACGTGGACGATGTAATTTTCTTTGGCAAGACGTTTTTGAATCTTAGCGAGTCTAGCTACTGTTCAAGTGTTTCTTGGCGTGAACATAAATTAACTAAAAAATAATTAATAAACTTAAAAAAAAAGAAAAACTTTAAGAAAAAACATCAGCACTAAAAAGCGAAAAATAAACTTACTTTACAAAGTATTATTGTACCTGCTAGGTAGTACCTACTGATCTGTTTGAAGTCGGTGCCAAGCACTGGCACCTAGGCTAGGCTAAGCATATATAAATGTGCATATTATATGTTTGATACTCAATCACGCAAAATTTATCGTTGGATGTAGCTAATGGATCCTATAATAAAGTTACACACCAATCAGAGATGATTGTCTTAAGTGCAGTCGGAGTGAACAATTCAAATTGTATTAACTAAAAATGAAGTTAAAGTATTCATAATTTATGATGAGTTTGTGTTAAGTGGATTCGGGGTCAACTTGGAGTGTTAATCTTTACTATAATTCTTTAGAATCTAAGGATGCCGTGGGTTTCGTAACCAGGTCCTCCAGATTGGATTGGATCTCAGATGGTCTTCCAACTAGCCTGCCAAAAACTTCAAATGCTCACCTAGTTGGGATAAAACTGAAGGTACATACCGCTCGGTGCTTGGCGGCCGAATTTCTACTTGAGGATGGTGAATTAGCTAGCCAGTAGTCTTAAAAAGTATCCTACCACCATGCTATCGCTAAGTTTATACGAACACAATGAAAACAAAGTTAAAAAATAACGCATGATTACGAAGATATAGGTATACCTATATATAATATCATAATAATACAATCTCAACAATGAAAAATATTTTTAGCGATGATAGCTCAGTGGTTAGCGCGGTCGGTTCGAATGCCGAAGGGCGTGGGCTCAAACTCCAACAATGAGCTTGAGCTGCCGGTGTAGGAAAGCATTGTGAGGAAACCATAGCGTGGTGGTAGGGTACATTCTAGTACTCGGCTGGCTAGCTACCACCCTCAAGTTGAAAATCTGCCGCCAAGCATCTAACGGTGTGTTCCGGCAGCCTCAATTGAGAGCCAGTTCCATTCTAGGCAATGTGTGCTTTACCATCTTCGACCACACCGTCACTTAACATTAGGTGAGTTGTGGTCAAAAACATAGCCTGTCAGCGATAAAAAAAAAACTCAGCATAATGGTCGACCATATTAGTTTCACCGTTAACGAACATCTACGCGAACGTAGTCTTGGGCACAGCCAGTGTGCAATTTATTTAATTTTTATTGTACTACTATCTAATAGGTAGAACGTTTTTTATTGTACTGCCATCTAGTGGGTAGATTGTTTTTTTTTTTATTTTATTGTACTGCTATCTAATAGGTAGAACGTTTTTTAAATTTTATTCTAATAACATCTTTTTTTTAATTTTTATTGTACTACCATGTAGTAGGTAGAACTTTTTTTTTTTTTTATCTTACTATCATCTAGTAGGTAGAAAGTTTTTTTATATTTTATTGTACCGCCATCTTTTTTAATTTTTTTATTGTTTTGTTGTTTGTTAGTTTTGTTGTTCTAGAAGGTAGAACGTTTTATTTTTTATTTTTGTTGTACTACCATATAGTAGAATGTTTTATCGCAGTTTACACGTGCGGACTTGTCATTATTCTGTGTCGCGCGTCGAGTTCCAGACGTTTCATCCCTTTCACCCAATTATTGTAAATAATGAGATAGGATCGGGTTCTAGAGACGGCGGTGACAAATGTCGGCAATATTAGACGCTCAGCTTCGTGTTGGTCGCTCGATGGAGTTCTGATAGCGTTGGGTGGCTTGATAGTGACGTAGGAGCCAAATTTGTATTTATTCGGCACTTACGACACGTCACAGAAGTTACATGACGTGGGACAGTTACATACTTAAACTATTTTGACGCATCCTATGGCACAAATAGTAAGCATATATAGCAAATTTTTATAGGTTATTTTTAAATTACCAATTGATGAAAGTTATATATTTGGACGTGGTTGATACATTATTGTTAAACTTATACGGGATTACTCACGTTTAATTTTATCGGAAACTCCGACCAATGGAGTCCGAAGTTTTAGTTTCGGCCTCCGGATGTGGCCGAATCTGTAGTCGGAGTTTCCGATAAAATTAAACGTGAGTAATCCCGCATAAGTAAAACAAAAAAATACATTACATAATCCCACTAATATTATAAATGTGAAAGTTTGGATGGATGTTTGTTACCTACTCAATCACGCCAGAATGGTTGAACGGATCTGGATGAAATTTTGCATGTTGATACTTTAGGCCCTGGAATAAAACAGAGGATAATTTTCATCATCATCATCATCCACCATCACGCGGATAAAACCGCGGGGCGCAGCTAGTAATATTATAAATGTAAAAGTTTGTATGTTCGTAGGCATAATTACTGAACGTTAAAGGTTTAAGGCGATGAAAGACATTGATAATATAATGAATTACAAAAGTGAACCATAAAATTCGGACACAAACCAGTTGTCGAAAAAAGGGATTCCCGATTACTTTAAACAAACAAATAGTCACCCTTTCTTTAGTTTTATTGACATTACCGAGGTTTGCCGAACTGAAAAGGGTAAAGTTTGGAAACTGGGTATCAACTACGACGCATGATAAGGGTAAACTTGTTTTATCAGAACATACAATACATACTTGTATTTATCTCATATTATGTAACGATCGGGCTCTCAAAAATGTACCACCCTGTAAAAAAATTAAATGGCTCTTTGTGCGTTGTGAAGCAATCTGTAAGCACAGCATCTGATGTGAAAGAGAATAAATATTTTACTTATACAGGATTCACACACACACACACATAATCAGCCATAGAACGTCCACTGCTAGATATAGGCCTCCTAGGGGTGTTTTGCCAATACTCACCACGCTTGGCAGGCGGGTTGGCGAGCGCAGTTAGGTGTGATTGTTCAAGGAAGACGCTGCTGCCCATCTTCCGGATTACATCCCTTAGCCGACTCTTACGGCAACCACGGGTAGAGAGGGTGGGGTACAATTCTTACGCCGGCACCACCACGGCAAATACATATAATATACAGGATTACTCACGTTTAATTATACTCACAGAGTACATAACCACGATCCTAACACCGGCAAAATATCTTTAAAAAAATAGTAGATATGTATTAATTTTAAGACTTTTGTTATAAGTGTTATATATGTTACCGGCAATCTGTATAATCCGGTATTGTATACAATACCTAGGCAATGTATAGAATACCTAAAATGTGTAGGTAATGTATGAAATATTATTTATTTTATACTTTGTCTAGGTATTCTATACAGTACCGAATTCGCAGCCGGTAATGTATACATATAAAAGAAGAATTTTAAGTTTCACGTTAATTTTATTCTGATTTTACTGTAAGTAAAAGAAAGACTTCATAATAAATACTTTTAAGGATAACTCTAAGTTGTCATTTTAATAAAGTTGATTTTAATTAATTCAACATGTTTCATTTGCCCGTTATTTTATAGGTAGGTTAACATTGATAAACATGACTAAAATTAATTTATTTTACACATTGCCGGTGGAACAGCAGGTGTTCTATACAATCCCTAGGAATTGTATTTATTACCTATGATATTCATAATATTTCATACATTGCCTAGACGACCCAGGTATTATATACATTGCCTAGGTATTGTCTACAATACCTGAATTATACAGATTGCCGGTAACATATACAATTATACATATATATATATAAATATGTATACATATATGGTAATATGTCTTTGTTTTAGGTAGGATTTCAACCCATTCTTTAACTCATGAAGTTAGAGTTAGTACTAAATGAGCTAACAGGAAAGCCAAACACTTGTACGTTATCTTTGCGTATCACTTATTCTTGTATCGGTCGGAGATTATAGCAGTAACAGTTTATTTGCACTCGAGACTCGGCCGGCGGGCCGGATGTTCACGTGGAGTGCTCACACCCTTCCGAACTGATAAATAATTCAACAACAATGTCGAAACGCCGCTTACTTTCTGTGTAACAAGCGTTCTGTAGACTTCTAAGATAATTTCTTTGTAAGTATATATATATGTTACTGTAAAATTCCGTAAGTAAATTGACTCAAACTTACTAGTAAACATAAAATTTACCAATATACGGGGTTTTACGGGTACAGTAACATACCATAGATACGAAATTTGAAAACTTATAACAAGTATATTTTTACAAAAAGAAAGACTTGTTTTCGTTTGATTAGCTAAGTGTTCTGACCACAGCTCACCTTAAGGTAATTGACGGTGTCGAAGATGGAAAACATTCCTAGCCTGGAATGGAAAAGGCTCTCAAGTGAGGCTGCCGGAACACACCGTTTGATACTTGGCGGCTGATTTTCAACTTGAGGGTCGTAACTAGCCAGACTAGAAAGTACCCTACCACCATACTGTGGTTTCCTCACGATGTTTTCCTTCACTGGGAGCTCAAGCTCATTGTTGGGGTTGAACCCACGCCTTTCAGCGTTCGAACCGACCGCGCTAACCATTGAGCTATCATCGCTACATAGTTTTAGTTTTGAGCAAACTTATTTAGCAAAATACAGAGTCGTATTTAGCAGGCCAAACATAGCAGTTACGCGTTGATTTTGTGATTCTTACAATTCATTTGACGGAAAATAAAACTATTTTAACTATCTATAGATTCTATAGTATTGATAAATAAGACGCATTTCGTAGCGCTCTGCGAGTAACCTCTACAATCGTAGTAGCCTGTCGCTCGTAGCCGTGCGGCCCCAACTAAAAACCTAAGCAAACTTTGACCTTGACAAGGGTCATTCTATTCTCTGCCGTTCTTGCTTGTTTATATTATCATTTTCACAACACGTTTTTTTTCATAGCTTATATTTGGCAGATGATTAAAGTCGCTGCATTAAATATCATTATGTAATTATTTTGGCTTTGACCATAGACATAAAATCAAAGGACGTCGCTTCGGCCGCGTTTTTTATTTTGTTGGTGAAAGGTAGTGAAAGATTAATGGGTAGATATCCTCAACAGGAGGTTATCTTTTTAATTTATGTACTTAATTGTAATAAGACAAACGAAGCGTTCTCCTTATGGTAAAAGATAATGCATTTCCATGACTATTACAGAGATACACAGAACTTTGAGTAGCAAAACAAGTACAGAGCATCGCTGTTTTGGCGCTCATTACTTTGAGACTTTAGATGGTTAGTCTCGACAGCCCTGTAATTTCACTAGCTGCCCTTTAAACGGGAACACAGTAATGTTTACACACTACTGCTTGGTGAAAAATATCTAGCTGTCTAGATAGGTACAATCGTAGTAACAGATGTTCTGTTGCCAAGAGTAGTAAACACTAATGTGTTCCGATTTGAAGGGTACTGCAGCTAGCGATATTACAAGCCTAATGATGTTAACCATTTAATGCCTCAAAGTAATGAGCCAAAAGGCCAAAATGGACTTGTTTTGTTACTCAATGTTCTAGATACCTCTTCAATCGACCGGTGGGACATCTTATCATTAGTAGAGCGTGTCGTTTGTATCGTTACTGTTACATAAAAATATTTAAAAAAGAGTTGACTACCTCTTTATTGTACACACCAAAAAATTTTACAGTACAAAAGTAAATGAACAACTGGCGACCTTATCGCTAAAAGCGATCTCTTCCAGGCAATCTTAGGAGGAAAAGGATTATAGGAAGAAAAAGACGAGGTGAATCAATAAAGTTGCGAGTGAAACGATCGGAATGGTCTATGCAAACTTGCTTTTTGTGTGTTTGTTAGTTTTTCGGATGAATGTATCTTAGAGATATGTAATAGATTTTTTAAAGAATGTTTTTTGAGCTCTTTAGTACCGATATATCTGATACCTTTAAACGAGCAATTATTGTATATATGTATATATATACCTATATATAATCTGAATCTCGGAAACGGCTCCAACGATTTTCATGAAATTTAGTATGTAGGGGTTCGGGGGCGATAAATCGATCCAGCTAGGTTTCATTTTTAGAAAACATCATTTTATCCGGGTTTACAGCCGAGCAAAGCTCGCTCATCCAGGTACTGCTACATTATCTTTAAAAACGATTGCATGTGATAATGCACAGCCGCTCTTGTAAGTACCAGACGACCGCAGACTTTGTAATTCTTATTATTTTTTCTGTGATAGTGTGCTGTGCTCTTAGCAGATGTACCTTTGTCTCAGTATCAACTCACCCTTAGTTGCGGCTCCGACAAAGCTCAGTCAGTATAATACCTTTGTTTAAACTGTCGCCAAAGATTTGAAATCACACCCTTTGAGATAGAATATTTCCGTAGTTTGCGACACGCCATCTTATTGAAGCCATTGAATTTGAGCCTCGATATTGACTTACACGGGATCTCTCAACAGAAAACAATTCAGACTTCAAGTTATTATTCGGAAAGTTTAATACGTTATCAAATTTTCAAACTTTTAAGATTTATATGCGAGATATTGTTATCTAGTTTTGGATAGGGATATTGCTGTCTAGTCAGTGAAAACTGTACCTATGCTTGTTTGGCTGATAATGAGGTAATTAAGGAATTAATTTTAGTGAAATGAAATAGAGAATTTTTTTACATCTGAATCTGATAATTGTGAAGACATTTTGAATTGTGAGAGAGATTGTTACGATCAAAAGTGACACTTATCATCGAGGGGGTTAGATCACCTCGACTTGAGTAGTACAAAAAAACCATTTTCATAAAACATAGAAAATTATCCAATGCACCGGAGCAGCTATGACAGTAGCCCAAAGTCACGCTCCGGTGCTTCAAGGAGCTAGGCTGCTGACAGTATTTATGCAAAATACCTATTCCCCAAGCAGCACGTCAATAACTTATTCCTCCTACAAAAGCACCATCCATACATGGTGGACATTCTTCTCATACGGACTAAATGCTTCGATATCACATTTTTCATACGTACAGCGAGGATGAAGAATTCTCTGTCCGTGTTTTCCCGCGAAGTAGGTAAAATTTGGGTGTCTTCTATCCAGAGATGAGATTTTGTGGTATAATCATAAATGTTTGTTCTGTGTCTCGGTGTTCTGTATATATTATAAGTATGTTTTTACAAAAAAAAGTATTTAAGTAAGTATTCTATCAGATATCTGATTTCCATAGTACAAGCTTTGCTTAGTTTGGGGTCAGATGGCGCTGTGTGTAATGTCCTGTTATATATATTTATTTATTTAGAGTAAACCAGTTTCTTTCTAGGTAAGCGTGCTTCATCTAAGACTGGAGGATGGCGTGGTCAAACGCAAACCTATTTTAGATAAAAAAACAAAACAAAAGTAAATATGAAAGAATTCTCACTTCATTTCAGCATCACTCTTGGCCAGCATCCAGACGACGCTGCCAGGATCCCGTCTGGACCCTAGAGCCATGAGTTGCGAGAGCCTGGCTCCAGGAGGAAGCGCTGGTCGTCTGGGCACCTGACCTGTCCATGTGGCGATGGCCAACATCTCTGGGCTTTCTTTCACGAGGTGCTTCTGCGTTGCCATACATTTTCCTGATGCGTCCTGTAACAAGAAAGAACTTGTAAATAAAAATAACTTTTTAATATTTTTAAAGTAGCTAAATTGTGAACAAAGACAAAAGCAGTCTTGATCTCAAAATAAACGAAACAAGATCCAGTACATACTGCTGGTAAGTAAAAGATTAAACGATATGTAAGTGATTTTTTACAAATATATAATATACATATAATCTGTAAATCTACAATATATCTAATACCTTTTAACGAGCAACTCTTGTATACATATATTTATATATGTAAACTGAATCCCGGAAACGGCTCCAACGATTTTCATGAAATTTAGTATGCAGGGATTTTGGGGGGCGATAAATCGATCTAGCTAGGCTTTATTTTTAGAAATTTTTTAGTTTTATTCATGTTTTCAACCGAGCAAAGCTCGGTCATCCAGGTACTAAGTACATATTATAAGTATGCAAGTATGTACAAAAAAGTTTATGTAATCTACGATATGTATAGTATAATATCAATTATTTATCATTACCTAGATACAGAACAAACATCTATGTTTATCACCTAAATCTTTTTTCTAGATGGGAATCGAATCTACGCCCTCATAATAACTCGTAAAGCAAAGCTAGTACTAAATGAGATAACACGACAGCTTTCAATTTTGGTAACGCAAGGTACTAAAATATTTATTTTCTAATACCACAGCTAAGACTGGGGCAGACAACTTTAATTTCCTCTTCCTTTCTAGCTAGATTAATTTCTTGATTAGATAACGTGCCATCTGCCTTCGCTACGAACATTGAACCTAACACATGGCCACTTGGTACTTATATCTACTACCGGAATCGTTACATCTTGACTCTTAAATTTTATTATGTTGGTAGCTTTTTTCTTATATTTCCTACAATGTGAAAGTTTGTATGTTTGGATCTTTGTTTTATTACTCAATCACGCAAAAATTGTTGAGAACGAAATTTGGCACATATTCACTCACTTTGGCACTCACCTGATGTTAAGTGACGGCGTGGTCGAAGATGGTAAACACATCTAGCCTGGAATGGATAGGCCACGATGTTTTCCTTCAACAGCAGCTCAAGCTCATTGTTGGGTTTTGAACCTACACACTTTGGCGTGTGAACCGACCGCGCTAACTACTTAGCTATCATCGCTACAAAATCCGTTAAACCACTACAGCGTGAAGAAATTATAAACATACTTATATTGTGTATAAACAGTCAAAACTTCGCAATTATAACAGTGTCTTATATAATAAATTATAGGTTAAATAATGAATTGTCTAGGTTGTAGCAACAGGCTGGAAACATTCCGACACCCTGCGCATCCCCTGCAGGCAAAACACAGAACACGGGAGTCCCGCTGCGCGCCGCACCTCCCCGCGGGGTAAGACGGCGTCGCACTACGATATACATATACCTCGAAATATACCTAGAAATGGTTTAGTTATATTGCACTAAACAGTCCTGTTGTCTCAAAAGGACTATAGTTTTATCAATCATGAAACTTGCGCTACATAATTACCTAGATTGATATAACGGATATCTTTTATTCCGAAATAATGTTCTGTAAGACACATCAAGTGGATTCTTGAAGTTGGTTTATTTATTATCCTGCAGGAACCTAACATTTTCCGGGATAAAAGTATCCTATATATTAATCCAGGTAATAAACTATATGTGTATCAAATTTTATTCAAATCCGTTTAGCCGTTTTTGCGTGATTGAGTAACAAAAACATCCAAATATATTAACTTTCACATTTATTTGATACTAGCTGCGCCCCGCGGTGCTATCCGCTGTTCCCACATGAATATTAAATTTTTTCGAGATAAATAGCTTATGTGTTAATCCAAGGTGTCAGCTACCTCCATACCAAATTTCATCAAAATTGGTCTAGCCTTTTGAGCGTGAAGAAGTAACAAACACACTTGCACACTCACAAACTTTAGCTTTTATAATATTAAGTGTGATTAGTAGGACTTAGAAATAATATTGACTTACGCTGTAGCATTTGTAATCTATCTAATCTAATACCTTTAAACGAGCAATTCTTGTATATACAAGAATTCAGATTATATATTTATATAATCTGAATCTCGGAAACGGCTCCAACGATTTTCATGAAATTTAGTTTTACAGGGGGTTTCGGGGGCGATAAATCGAATTAGTTAGGTTTCATTTTTAGAAAACGAAAAAAAAAACCCGAGCAAAGCTAGGTCATCCGGGTTCTTTGAATTAAATAGAATTGAAATGAAGTTTTGCTAGGCCACATTAATTTTTGCCAGCGGCTCAGAATGTCCTAGTGCGTTATGACATCAAAATCTGGTGGACGCGCACGTGCGTGCCAGCGGCGGCGTCCGCACGACGCTGGCAACTCCGTGTGGATGTTTGTTGGGGACTTTTCAGTTTCCCACCCCACCCCACACTTCTATACACATTAAGTAAATCAAGTTTGTGGCAATTACTAAAGACTTCTCCTAACTTTTATTGATTTACGGCTTCGGTATTCGGAAGGATCATTTTAGAAAAAGTCGTCTTGATTCTTGTTTTTGCCTTAATTATAGTTTCAGGTACATCCGGTAACCTTTTTCAAGGAGTCAAAGCTTAGTAAACGCACTCACAGTCGCACTTCGTCTTGATTTGTACCTCAACATTAGAACAAACGGATAGAGACGCACACAAAAAAGCTTAACTAATAGGCTCATTCAGGGTCTTAACTCTCTTTGCCTTTCCGCAATCAGTATTCTATGTATGTTCCTAGTGAATATTCTACCAGAGCTTCGAGTCACTCGCCAAGAGCACAGCACACTATCACAGAATAACCAATAGGAATAAAAAAATCTGCATTTGTCTGGCATTTCGAAAAACAGCTGTATATTATCACAAGCAAAGTTTGTTTTTAAGGTTAAATTAGAATATAAGGACTCAGGGACTCAAGGACTTAAGGACTCAAGGACTCAAGGACTCAAGCACTCAAGGACTCAAGAAACATTCTTTAAAAAAATCAATGTTCATCTCCAGTCATCCGAAAAAGTACAGATAAACAGACAGATAACAGGGGTTACTTTAGCTGTTATATTACGGATTCAGTTAACAACAATTTATTATAGAAAAAAAGCTTCTAGATATTATGACCTTACGAATGAGGACTATCAATGGTTACAGAGTCAATCTATTTGTTTATGCCGTAGAATGTTATTTTTTAGAAATGTGTTTTCAGATGGACTTTTTAAATTTTATTACATCAAAGTACATTCAACACAATGTGGTGGTCAATTTTGGAGTTTACACTAAGAATATCTTTAAGTTTTACTTGATAGTAGATCTCTTTCAGGAGGTCGTCTAGGTAGGACCGCAGTACCAGGTATTCTGCCGCCAAGTAGTAGTATAATAATAATAATAATTCTTTTATTTCTTTAAACATTTTACACATTTACAATTAAGGTTGGTTGTTCTCTTTTAGGCATGAATTGCCTGTGCCAGAGGACAACGCTGTAAACATTAAACATTAAACATTACTGTATTCTGGTTTCAATGGTACTATAGCTGGCGCAATTACAAGGCTGTTGAGACTAACCATCGAAAGTATCGAAGTAATGATCGCTATAGCAGCGATATCTTGAACTTTGTTTTGTTACACAAAATTCTGTGTACCCCTGCAATGCGTTATCTCTTACTATCAGGAAAGCGTCTTGTTCGTCTCATACATTAAAAATAAAACTACATTCAATTATATTTTTAATGTAATTGATGAGTACATATTATTGGAGGCGACTTTTCACCAAGCACGTTATATTTCTAAACCGAAAAACAAGGTACAAATCTAAACAAATTAAGGAAAACAAAAGCTATTTCATAAGCTTCTGTCATCGCATATATATTCCGTTGACGGGGGATAGACCCAACGCCACAGAACTTGCAATAGTTGCTTGAAACATACACCAGAACCAGATCGTTAAGGCGCAGACAATCTAAATCAATTTGTAGAACATTAACGGGTAAATTTCTAAGTGTCTAGAATGGAAGAATTTGATTCGATCTGCCGTTTTTTATTACTGGCCTACCAGACAAACGTGAATAAAGCGTCATTTGTACATGGCCAGGATATTTTTGACGCACAAAGTGTTTCCATTCTATTTTTTTTATTCGCAGTCCAGAGTAAAACAGGGGCTCTGTTTTACTCTGGACTGAGAAGTTTGTGTTACTCGAAAAGTATCAACTATTTGGAAGTCTCAAATTCAGATTAAATGAGTCCTTTCCAGGTAAAAGTGCTCCATCAGAATATGCAGAATGTTGTCAAATGCATAACATAATGGTCGGAAGCTGAATTATTGATAATAACATTAAAATTAAGGCTTCATAATTTTTACATGATTGCCCAAATAAAAAGAGTGTAATGTTTTCATGTATGTATGTATGTATGTACGTATGCAAGATTCTTTATTCCACCATAACTTTTAAATGCCAGAACATTGCATTTGCATGTGATCGTAAGAATCCTTATCCCGAGTGTCAATGGCTATAATTTTGTTAAAAACATGATGAATAGGTTTGATTGCCATCTCACCTGATGTTAAGTGAAGATCCGATCTACGATGAAGCATGCACGATGGATTACTATTGGGTATTCGTGTTTTATTTTCAATTTTCTTAATTAAGCTTGTTCTCGCGTAATAGCGCTCTGTATGTACAAGGTTAAGTGGAGCGGTAGTACAAAGGCTAAAAACCTATAGTACTCATCATCATCATCATCAGCCATAGGACGTCCACTGCTGGACATAGGCCTCCTCCTGGGGAAGGGTTTTGCCAATACTCGCCACGCTTGGCAGGCGGGTGGCGAGCGTAGTTAGGTATGATTGTTCAAGGAAGACGCTACTGCCCATCTTCCGTATTACATCCCTTAGCCGTCTCTTATGGCAACCACGGGTAGAGAAGGTGGGGTACAATTCTTACGCCGGCACCACCACGGCCATAGTACCTACTCATCCAAATGAAAAAAATAAAATAAGATGAAATTTGAAAACGCAGAAAAAAACAGCTGTCTCATACATTGTTGAGTGTGAATATGTAGTATAGAACAACTTTTTAGGATTTTCAATTTATTGATGACAAGCTTGCTTACCTAGAAGACATTTATACAATACATACTTTTTTAAATTATAAATAAGTTTGCGTTTGACCACCGCCTCGCTCGATGTTAAGCGAAGATGCGGTCTAACATAGAACAAGCTTGCCTAGAAGAAACCAATTCAAGCGCGACTTGAAGGCACCCAGATTTAAAAGAAACAAACGTCAAAGTTTGTATACATTTAAAATATTTGTGTGATCTACTGGGAAACACACCCTTAACAGTTTCACACAGTTTAACAGTGGAATACGCTGTATTCCACTGTTAAACGGTCCGTACAGAATTTTAACCATTCATTCAAGTTTTGGATCATCCATGATTTATGACCGCGATGTTATTCGAGCTTCTGCCCATCCGATAGAACAATTCCGGCAAAGGAACACGATTGACGACTATGTCTAAAAGTGACTCGGCTGTAACATTCAAAGTTATTTATGACCAATAAATTATTCTGTTTCTGAATCTAGTCTGTTTGCGCCTTAATAGTGAGTTTATATATAGGTAGTTAGGGATACTGGGATTCGAAACAAAAATGTTTGTCCATTCAGCTGGCGCCCACTCCAGCCCTCCCAATACTAAATTTAACGGATTATGTGTCCTTTATAAGGGTATATTCCCCAGACACAGAAACCCGTGGTAAACTTTTTAGTTACATTGTACGAACACCGAGCAGCGGTTTTGATAATATGAATCTTTTTAAACGCGAGCAGAATTAAACAGTTTAAAAAAATATAAAAGTAATGATACGAACTGTACGCTCTCCTGATGGTAAGAGAAAACGCATGTTCATGATAATTGCAGCGGTAGATAGAACTTTAAGTAGCAAAATAAAATGCTGGCCATCGCTGTTTTGACGCGCATTTATTTGAGATTTTTGATGCCTACTTTCAATAGACCTGTAATTTTGCTAGCTGCAGTCCTTCAAAACGAGACACAGTAATCTCACACAAACACACACTCACGCACACACGCACACATGCAAACACACACAAACACACACGCACGCACACACACTCGTACACACACAGACACACACACAGGCCGCTTGGCGGCAAAATATCTGGCAGTGCAGTGGTACACTAAGACGGCCTACCACCAAGTTATTTTAGCTACTGTTTAGTAGTTTTGTAAACCTCAAAGAATATTTATCAGGCGATATTAAATATTTTATATTTATATATATTAATTCGATAGTAAATTGAAGTCTGTTTTTTTTTTCAGCGTACACTCACGTAACAGAAGCACGCGTAACGCGCGTGGTATGATTCGTTTTAATTGAACAAGTGTAATGAAAATGTAGCCGACATAGCCCAGCGGCTTAGCAAGTTGAAGTGGCACTGGGCAGGGCACATAGCACGCAGAACTGATGGCCGATGGGGCTGCAAAGTTCCGGAGGGGAGACCAAGCGCAGCGTAGGACGTCCACCCACAAGGTGGACAGACGACCTAATAAAGACCGCAGGAACGCGCTTTCAACCGATCTTTATGGAAATCAATGAGAGAGGCCTATGCCCAGCAGTGGACGTCATACGGCTGATGATCTTCGACCACATCGTCACATAACATCAGGTGAGTTGTGGTTAAAAAACAAGCCTGTCAGCTATTAAAAAAAAAAATTGACACAGTGTTTACATATTGCTTAGTAACCAAGTAGTTTTCCAATCGCACCATTTCCATGAATTTAATTTTCTAGACTTCGCTAAAGGTTTTTGTAGCCAGGCATGCGCAGCTATTCCAAACTAGGTGTTAAACCAATTAAGTTTTTGTTCATTACTGTAATTTAAACTTGGTAACACGGCGCTGAGCAAAAACTTTGAATTGATTGAATGAAATAGAAATGGACATATTTCAAAGAATATTTAATATTTTATAGAAGAATTAACTTATTTTCCATGTAAGCTAGACACAGCTCCCAGCGCTAGCTGGAATTGACACTTGACACAGTGATACGGATATTCATATTAAATATACCATTGTAATGTTATTATATTGCATATGCATGCTGTCTGCACCTATAATTGTTGTGGCATTTACTGTGTAATTGTTTTGTACTTCTTACTTTTTGTCATGAGATAATGTACACATGTTGGTGTTCATAATATAAAAAAATAAATAAATGTTATATGAATTTTAGTATTCTATATTAATAAAAATATTATTATTAATAATAATTATTATTATTATTAATATATATTCGTATATGTATAATATATTTCATTTTACGTAAATCCACAATGATTATTTTTAAAATTTTACTACATGTTTTATTTTTATTAGTAACTTTTTTTAAATTTTATATTGTTACATCATCTCCCGTCTGTTCTTAATCTGTATCGTGTTTTCCCATTCTTAGTTGCATGTAAAAGATCGCTCTTCCACTTGTGGCCAGCTTATAAAATTATTTTGTTTTCTGTACTTTTTTTTTCTATTTTTGGTGTGAACAATAAAGAGTTTTTATCTATTCCTATAAAAAAAACGAAAATATTGAATATTTTGATCTTGACGTTTTTCATGTAAAAGAATACATACACATATTTAGTTATAGCTAATTAGAGTTCTGATTTAATTTAATTTTTGGTTTAGATAAAAATACCTACAAAAAATAATAATAAAAAAACCAGCAAAATGTATTACAGATGTATTGTTGAGTAGAACATAAGTGAGACCTCCTTTTATTATCATGAGCAATGGCTAAATTAATTTAAGTTACTAATCGTATTTTACGCGTGACTTTTCTTGTTAATAGGTTCAGGTTTGACGACGTCCTACTTGATGTTAAGCAACGATGTGCAGTGGAGCACGTTTACCTAGAAGGAACTGGTTTACTCTGGATTTGAAGATGGTGTAATTGTAATTGCCGTGGTGGTGCCGGCGTAAGAATAGTACCCCACCCTCTCTACCCGTGGTTGCCGTAAGAGTCGGCTAAGGGATGTAATCCGGAAGATGGGCAGCAGCGTCTTCCTTGAACAATCACACCTAACTGCACTCGCCAACCCGCCTGCCAAGCGTGGCGAGTATTGGCAAAACACCCCAGAAGGAGGCCTATGTCTAGCAGTGGACGTCCTATGGCTGATGATGTGTGATGTGATATTGCAATTTTCGGGAAATACAGACTTCGTTAAAGAGTTCCACATTCTCGCCGTGTGAATAAAAAATGTGGATTTGAAGCGTCTAGAGCGCGCATGGGGAATGTCTATCATTTACGAGGGCGCTTTGGTCGCGTTTTTCTGACTGCTTGGATAAAAAAGGGGCAGACGGAACCAACTCGTGCAACTCCAAGGCACGTGACTGACAATTGTAACTGACATCGGCTTCACATTGATTCGAGCTAAAGCTCTATTCACACATACAGTTGTAACAATACGTAAGCGACATATTTATGAGGTCTCAGAGGTGCAGATTTTTTTTATGGTTGACAGGCTAGGTGTTTGATCAGGTGTTTTGCAAATTCATACATCACCATATTATACTATCGACCCGACCCGGCGTCGCACGCGTGCACCTTTATTAGAGACATTAAATTAATCATATTGGCATGTAATTTAATTCAATATAAAAAAAATGTCTTCAATATATTCCTTGAAGCAATTCATACCAACACAAAGAAAACAAAAGTTGATGAAATTATTACTCTTTTGATACTTACACATGTTTCATTTCCCCCTGAACCCAATTCTTAAGTCATCGTGGACGCAGTCGCGGGCGCTAGCTATTCCAACAATAATTTGTCCCAGTACGTGCCAGTTTTCTGGTCTATTTAGTTCCCAAGTGAGATCCGCCAGACCGTAACCCTACTTCTGAAGTCACGTTGTAGTCTCCTACGGAATTGCCAATGCCTCTCACGCTAATGGAGCAGGTGCCGCTTATAGCCACAGTACATATATTAAACAGTAGGAAACTTCAACGCTTATTGAATTACAAATTAACTTTTTTTTACTTTTGACAAGCTACGTGTTTGACAACAACTCTCCTGATGTTAAGTGATGGTGTAGTCGAAGATGGTTAAGCACACATAGCCTGAAATAAAACTGGCTCTCAAGTGAGGCTGGCTGAATACACCGTTAAGTGCTTGACGGTAGATTTTTAACTTGAGCGTGGTAGCTAGCCAGCCGAGTACTAGAAAATATCCTACCACCATGCTATGGTTTCCTCACGTTGTTTTCCTTCACCGACAGGTTAAGCTCATTGAACCCACGCCCTTCGGCGTATAAATCAACCGTGCTTAATACTGAGCTATCATCGCTACAAATATACCTACCTAATACTTAATTTGATATACTGAACTCAAAATCAACATCTTAGTTTAGGTATAACAGAGAAACAAGAACGTACATTCGAATAAAAGTCTTATATTTCCGAAGATTCATTATAATTATGAAACTTGATATTCGGGCTTGAAGTGATTGAGCGCCCTTCTCAGAATCTTACGATAGATTTGACGACCACTTATCTGTCGTTAATCCAATATTACATCCATCTAATCACGCCTTTTTCCTGTAGGAGTGCGCAAAAACTATATCTTTCCACTTGTTTCGATCTTGGCACATATTTTTTTCACGTTTACTTTCATTATTCATACATCGTTCATTCATAACGTTGATAGCTCAGTGGTTAGCGCGGTCAGTTCACACGTCGGTGCCGGTAAATGAAAACGTCGTGCGGAAACCAGGATGGGTGGTAGGCTACTTTCTAGTACTCGACTGACTAGCTACCGCTCTCAGTTTGAAAACTTGTTGCCAAGCACCTAAGAATGTGTTCCCACAATCTCATTTGAGAGCCAGTTCCATTCCAGGTTACTGTGATTTATCATATTCGACCACACTGTTTTAATTTAAACTAGCTGCGCCCCGCGGTTATACCCGCGTGGTGACGGATGATGATGATGATGATGATGAAAAGTATCCTATGTTTTATTCCAGGGCCTAAAGTATCTACATGAAAAATTTCATTTAGATCCGTTCAGCCGTTCTGGCGTGAATGAGTAACAAACATCCATCCATTTAAACTTTCACATTTATAATACTAGCTAGCTACGCCCCGCGGTTATACCCGCGTGGTGACGGATGATGATGATGATGAAGAGTATCCTATGTTTTATTCCAGGGCCTAAAGTATCTACATGCAAAATTTCATCTAGATCCGTTCAGCCGTTCTGGCGTGAATGAGTAACAAACATCCATCCATTCAAACTTTCACATTTATAATACTAGCTAGCTACGCCTTGCGGTTATACCCGCGTGGTGATGGATGATGATGATAATGAAAAGTATCCTATGTTTTATTCCGGGGCCTAAAGTATCTACATGCAAAATTTCATCCAGATCCGTTCAGCCGTTCTGGCGTGATTGAGTAACAAACATCCATCCATCCAAACTTTCAGATTTATAATATTAAGTGGGATTTATACTTGTCATGTAAAGTTGAATTCTTAAATAAGTCAGTCAATATTTTGATATAATCGAGAAGAAAAGTTCATCACTTACAACTAATCAACAGACGTACACAGAAATCATGCGAAAAGCTTTTTTTCCATCCCGAAGTTTTCTACTTAGATTTGTTTACTTGGAGACAAGTTACTGCTTACAATCTAAGGGAAGGTGCACGGCAAGCGTCTCGTAGATATTGTTCGGACTATCGATCGGCTCCAAAATAATTGTTTTTGGGAATTCACCTAATTAATTACATTTCTGATAGAAATGATTGATACTCATTTGATTTATAGGTGAACGTTCGGATGTACGTGTAAGCTAGTATTTAGGAGGCTCGAGGAATTGTAATCGAATGAAGCAGAATGAACAGAATGAATGAATGATCGAGGAGATATATTCAGTTGGATAGGTATTATATTTAGCCGAAAAAGAACTTAAAAAAACTTGATGCTTGTATATATTACAGTTAGAATGTTGAATAAGCCGTGGTGGTGCCGGCGTAAGAATTGTACCCCACCCTCTCTACCTGTGGTTGCCTTAAGAGTCGGCTAAGGGATGTAATACGGAAGATGGGCAGTAGCGTCTTCCTTGAACAATCACACCTAACTGCGCTCGCCAACCCGCCTGCCAAGCGTGGCGAGTATTGGCAAAACCCCTCTCCAGGAGGAGGTCTATGTCCAGCAGCGGACATCCTATGGCTGATGATGTGATGTGTGTTAAATAAATGTGTCGTTTTCATTTTATTCCGTGCTGATGATAAACGTCGAAGATGAAGCATGCAGACTTCGATCTATTCACAGTGACCTTAATATAAAATATTCAGTTCAAAATTCTTCACAAAAAAAGAAAGCCGGTAGCTCGGTCTATTCTTTGGCGGTACGGATGACAAACGAGTCAAAACGTTTGGTACGTACCTACCCAAGTAAAACCCACGAAGTATAGGTGGTAGTGGGTCGTCTTTGTATTTGTTGTGTAGTAAAAAGAGGATGGAAGTATAAAGTCGTACAGCTCACTAGGACATTCTCCGAAATTAATGGTGTAGACAATTTATAGATTTTTCTTTAAATGGCCGACAGGTTAGGTTTTTGACCACAACTCACCTGATGTTAAGTGACGGTGTGGTTGAATATGGTAAAGCACACCTAGCCTGGAATAGAACTGGCTCTCAAGTGAGGCTGCCGGAACACACCGTTAGATGATTGGCGGCAGATTTTCAAAACTTCAAAAGCCTATCTTCCGGCATAAAAATTATGAAAAATGTCGTATATATACCAACACAATAAGTAAGTTGCCCAGCTTGGGAGGGTGTTTCCAGATAGATACAATTTATGTGTGAATTTAATGAAAATTAGAGTAAATCGGTTTCTAATAATAGTCGTGCGTTTGACCACAATCCGTAAATTAATAAAGACTGTATAAACTACGCTGAGTGGTCAGCCCTAATGCAAAACTCAAAAGCTTCTGGCATATAATCATAGTTACTTATTATTTTTAAATAAATGACGATAGTGTAGCATTTTCTTTATGATATATAGGCTTGCGTTTGACCGCCATCTCGCTTGATGTTAAGCGAAGAAGCGGTCTACGATGGAGCACGCTTACATAGAAGAAACCGATGTACTCGCGACTTGAACTCAACCTAACTTATGTTTTCATCCTTTAGCTATCGAGTGATATAATACCTATATAGTGATATATGATTGATCGATCGATTGATTGATTGATTGATTGATTGATTGATTGATTAATTAACTCTTTATTGTACACAGAAAAATAAATAAATTATACAATACAATAGAAACACCCATTGGATGTAGATAGATATGTAGCTGCAACACCAAAATATATGCCCTGATTTTCTTATAATTACTTTTCTGAATTGCCTCTCAAAATGAAAGCAAATTTAATGACGTATTGACGTCAAAACTAACGCAGAATTAATTACAATCGCAGAATACGCAGCCATAATTTACTGCAAAAATCTAAACACAAGGTTAAATAATATGCAGAACAACAGCTGTTACTAAATACAGAGTATACTGATCTGTTCCGCAACATTAGCATAAGGGCCGATAGATAATTACCCGATGAAGAGCCCCATCCATCATGCAAGCTGTCATGAAGCGTCCAGCGTGGAATGCGAAATGAGGCAGATACCTACTACAGTCTTGATCAAAGTATACTATAGAATTTATTCTATACGTATAGTAAGTGCCAATATAGTGGCAGGCAAGAAGTTTTTGAGGACACGTGTTTAGTAACGTGAACCGGCAAAGCCAAAGCACATGCCTAATTAACTCAAGGTTCAATATTTTAGATTCATTTATTTCAAGCTTTATCAATTATTAATTATAAATAAAAAGCTTTAATAATGCTAATCATATAAGCTTCTATATTATTTAATTTTATACATAGGTACGTGAAATGGCTACATGAAACTGGAAGGAGGTTTTGAAAACAAGTTTCACTATAGGCGAATTCTGAAATCGTGAACATAATAATATGCTGTTCCGTAAATTTTGTAAAATTTTAGTTCTTTTTGCAATTATATGATTTTTATGGTCGACAGGCTAGGTACTTGAACCATAGTAATTTACCTTATATCAAGTAACGTCGACGATGTTAAACGCAATGATAACGATGACGACGACGATAATGATGACGATGTTAATTGATTAGAATAGTCGTTCTTATCTCAAATTAATTAGATTTAGTTTAGTTTAGTCTTCAGTTCAGTTCAGTTCAATTTAAAATTTAAACACACCTATCCTGAAATAGAACTTTTTACTATTGGTATTTTAGTTTAATAATTTTATTTTGAGAGATTAGTATTAGACAAAACAAAATAAACTATATTCTTTGCTCGACCCATTACTTCCCCGAAATTGTTTTTTGTTCCTGACTGTTCCACTAGACCGTACGTTATTTACCTATCTTTCGTATAATGGAAAACCATTATACCAAAACACATGCATTACAAAAACCCTCTAAATCTTCTCTTAATGTATTCTACATCTTGTAGCATCGTGCTGTACTCCTCCCTCCTGCTTCCCACGTCTCACGCGAGAGCGGAAGCGTTAAAGCTATGGGGGTCGTTACATAATTCCGTTTAATTAGCGCCCGCGAGAGCACTTGGTTAGGATGTAAGAGCTAAGTCGACACATTCGTGCACTGAAGCCGCGGTTCCATCAAGGCGAACTTGTCCGATCAAAGTTCCGATTATTTGTGTCATTATAGGGTCTCACATAACGTATGTGATTACATACTTGTATGTGTAGGGTGAAATTTTTTCGAAACTTCTTAGAATGCAATGGTTCACGGTACGGGTCCCGCTAACGCTTTACATTTTTTTAAAATAAAAGTAATGAGACGAGCGAGGAGAGGGAGAAGGGGGAGGCCTATGTCCAGCAGTGGACATCCTACGACTGAATTGATGATGATGATGATGATGATGATGATGATGATGATGCTGATGATGATGATGATGATGATGCTGATGAGACGTTAAGTGTGACGTTAAGACACCTGATGTTAAGTGACGGTGTGGTCGAAGTTAGGTAGCTAGCCAGCCGAATACTAGAAAGTACCATACCACCACGCTATTGTTTCCCTCACGATGTTTTCCTTCACCGGCAGCTCAAGCTCATCGTTGGGGTTTGAACCCACGCCCTTCGGCATGCAAACCTACCGCGCTAACCACTGAGCCATCATCGCTACGTTATTTTAACATTCATAATCCCATATTATGAATATCTATAAATTCGATGTATCATTCCACTGAGGCGATAATAAAACTTATTCAACTTGTACCAAAATAAACTTGTTATATTCATAAACCCTTCAGAATTCGCGGCAGCCAAACAACGCCTTTAGGCCCTCAGAGCCGAGTGCCAGACAATGGTCGCGGTCTATGGCCCTTAAGGAACTCTCCGCACCTAACGAATATGGCCGCGAAATACAATAAAAACAGGATCTTTTTCGCGAACATTCGCGAACTTTCCACAATAACGTCGAGAGGAAATCCACTTAGTTGTTGTGACATTAGGATAATAAGGGATGATCGTGTCGGGTAAACTGGGCTACTTTGTTTGTATTGGTTCGAACTCTTAAGCTTTTAAAAGTTGCACTTAGTTTGTGATTAATGATTGACAAAATATGTTTTATATAAAATAGTGTTTATAACTCAACCAACATTAATTTTTCTACTTACGATCCTCTAGTTAGAATGGCTCGTTAGTATAACGAGATGGCAAGTAATGACATGACACTGTTGACACCTCTCCGAAATTCAAACTTTATTGTCAACATCCTAAAAGGTATTCTATATCCTAAAGGTCAGGCTCAGACTGGCTCCAAATTGTATATAATGTATATGTAATAATTAGCGTTGACGTTCATGTTTTGTTTTATGCATTTTACTAGCTTATGCCCGTGTCTTCCTCCGTGTTATCTTTAGAATTAGGTTCAATGAGAAATAAAAACATGTGTCATAAAACTTACGCTATTTTATTATTAGACTAGCTGTGCCCCGCGGTTTCACCCGCGCTAGATGCCTACGTCATAGTAGCTTTATGCATGCAAAGTCTCAGCCCGATCGGTTTAAAATTGACAAAGATTCATACAAACTTTCATCCCCTATTTTATACCCTTGGGGGTTGGGGGTAGAATTAATCAAAATCCTTTCTTAGCGGATGCCTACGTCATAACATCTACCTGCATGCCAAATTTCAGCCCGTTCCGTCCAGTGGTTTGGGCTGTGCGTTGATAGATCACTATGTCAGTCAGTCAGTCACCTTTGAGTTATATATATTTAGAAGAAGATTAAGACAACGGATACGTTTCATTCCTGAATAATGTTCCATAAGACGCATCGATAGCAAATTTCAAGTAGTTACGTACAGTAACTAATTAAATTTTTGATAATTTTAATGGATCTTATATCTGTTAACCCATTTTTGCGTGATTGAGTAACAAACATCAAAACTTACAAACTTTAACATTTATACGAGTAATATTGGTAGGATGTATGTATATCCAGAATATCTAGAGGAAAATCGCTCTTAACTCCATATGGGTTAAAAATTAAATTGTTCTACATAGATATATTAAAATTAGCGATGATAGCTCAGTGTTTAGCACGATCGGTTCGCATGCCGAAAGGCGTGGTTTCAAACCCCAACAATGAGCTTGAGCTGCCGGTGAAGGAAAACATCGTGAGGAAACCATAGCGTGGTGGCAGGGTACTCGTTAATACTCGACTAGCTAGCTACCACCCTCAAGTTGAAAATCTTCCGCCAAGCGTTAGTATGTTCCGGCAGCCTTACTCGAGAGCTAGTTCCATTCCAAGCTAGATGTGTTTACCATTTTTGACCATACCGTCACTTAACATCAGATGAGATGTGAACAAACAACAAGACTAGTGAAAAAAAAAAATCCGATTGTTCAACGGTTAAAATTGTGGATTTCTACCGTCCACCCATTACAGTAATGTATACTGTAGACGGCCCGCTGAGTGTTGTGCCGCCCAGGTCATTAGCAGAATGCGCCCGAACTCGCGATGTGAGAAATCGTCGAGTGCTTGCATGGATAGTATTTAGAACACCATGTGTATGTTGTATTTAGTGCATTTGTGACATAGTATGTAAAGTAAAACTCCAAGATTGAATGACGGTCAAGAACTGTGCCTTATACTACCATATTAGCTCATTAGGTCTATCTGCGTCAAGACTGGGTGTGGTTTCAATTTTCACTCACAACAAACATTTGTTTTTTTTTTAACGCTTACAGTCTAGGTGTTTTACCACAACTCACCTGATGAATATCGGTGTGGTCGAAGATGGTAAAGCACGCCTAGCCTGGAATAGAACTGGCTCTCAAGTGAGACTGCCGGAACACACCGTTAGATGCTTGGCGGCAGATTTTCAACTTGAGGGTGGTAGCTAGCCAGCCGAGTACTAGAAAGTACCCTACCACCACGCTATGGTTTCCTAAAGCTCATTGTTGGGGTTTGAACCCACGCCCTTCGGCATGCGAATCGACCGCGTTAACCACTGAGCTATCATCATTTGTGTGATAATAAGTAAGTAATAAATTGATTCAGACGTTACTTTGCGGAAGTTCATTTTGAGTGTTCAAAGTATATATTTAGAGTATCATAGCATTAAAAAAAATGTCATGTTTTAAGTTTCGCGATTAGAACACAACAAAACTAATTCAAAGTATTTTTTGCATGATTCAGTTCCGATAGTAAACATATTTTTTAAATAAAAAAAAAGACAAGTGACTTTTGTCTGTTAATTATGATAAAATAATAGGTTCCTAAATTCCTTAAAACAGACGACACGTTGACGCCAGACGGATTAGGTACTTTCCTAATTCCTTACTCCTCGAATAGAAGTACACTACCCCGCCGAGACACTCTCACCCCATCTTATTTTATATTTTGCTACAGTTACCACTTTATCCCGCCAGTAGCTTTTATCAGAAAAGTCTCGGGAAAATCGCATCATGTTATTTAATCTCGTCGGATGACTGCATCGAATAAATTACTCCTAACAAAAAAGAAAATTGCATTTAGGAGCGTTCCCAACTTTTTCGAATCTTTGTCCCACTTTGAGACAATTTTAGAAATTTGAGAAAATAACTGTAAAATATTTTATTTTCGATGGTCAACAGCATTGGCACAACCATGTTTTTTTATGTAAAAGTAATGAGACGATCGAGATGCTCCGCTTATGGTAAGATATAACGCATGTTCACGACCATTGCAGCGATACACAGAACTTTGAGTAGGCCTAGAGGCCTTGTTTTATGACGTTGACGAGTATTTCAAATTCAAAGATTTAATTACTAGTAAGTATTTTTTTTTTGTCATTTTATTATATGGTATTTTTTTTATATCTACACATTTTTATGCTGACATATTTTAATATTGACATAGTTTTATATTGGCAGTATTGTTATATTGACAATATTTTTATATTGACATGTTTGTATACCTACTTTGACATTTTGTTTTTATTTCATTGGCATGTTTATTTTTTATTTCACTAATTATAAATCAGTGTTCTAAAACTCTTAAATGATATATTGTAATGATATTACGGAATTGACTTGTAACATTGGTATCAAAATATTTGTATTTGAATTTGTATTTGTAGCAAAAGAAAGACCAGGGCATCGCTATTTTGGCGCTCAATACTTTGAGATTTACGATGGTTAGTCTCAACTGCCCTGTAATTTCGCTAGCTGCAATACTCTTCATACCGAAACACAGACTACTGCTTGGTGGCAGAATATCTGGTAGTGCAGTAGTACCTACCTAGACCTACTGCTAAGGAGATCTAACACAAAGTTACCTTTTATATCCTAAGCCTTATACCTTAGGGCTTAGGTCATAAATTCTAACAGACATTAAAATTTTATTTGCTAAAGTGTGAAATAGAATTATTAGATTTCCTAAGTTATTTTCAAAAACGAAGTTTTAACAAAATCGAAGGAAAACCAAGAATGTTGAGAAAAGCCATCAATTCATAGTTACTATCACTCCTAACTTCTCTGAGTGATACAAAACAGTTTTTATACAACGATTTCAAAAATAAGGATATGCCTTTCCGAACAATCGTGCTTAACGAAAAGTATAACTGTTACTTAATAATTTTTTGCAAGTTTAATCATTCATTGTGCCACGATTCTCAAGTATATTTATTGACTACCCCGTTTGCTCATTTAGTAGCAGCTCTGCTTTGAGCTGAGGGCTGTGGGCTCTGTCCCCACCCAAAACAAACAGTTGTGTTCGTTGTGTCTGGGTTTTCTGTATGTATTTAGAAAACAAGAAAAAATATTTATCCCACTAATATTATAAATGTGAAAGTTTCGATGGATGGAAGGATGTTTGTTACTCGATCACGCCAGAACGGCTGAACGGATCTGGATGAAACTTTGCATGTAGATACTTTAGGCCCTGGAAAAAACATAGGATACTTTCCATTATCATCATCATCCATCACCACGTGGGTAAAACCGCGGGGCGCAGTTAGTAAATAATATAATACACTACTGCGTTAAAAACAGTGGAACAATACTGCCGACATTGACATTTTTCAAAAAAGTTAAGGCCTATGTCACTTTGATAGATGTAAGGCTTCTAACGATTATCGTACGTATGGCCTACTGTGTCGGTAAAGCTACCGTGTGACTGCTCTATTTATCATGTCCTTAAGAAGTAACAAGTCAATGCTTAGAGCAGAACTTGTTGTTTTCGACTTGAATAGTTTGCCTGTTATTCGGTCCTGTTATGAAAACAAGATGAATAAATTCTTCGTCGCGGTACCAAACTTACCTACGACGGCGAACTTATCTGAGAAGTTGGGTGAGGGAGCCTCCTTCGCATTTTCTAAGGGAACAAATAATCTCTCATATAGAAGATTTTAGTTCTATCGTACTGTACTATGTGAATAAGTTGGTGGCTGTGTACCAAACTTACCTAGACTCGGAATATTTATGGTGGAAGGGATGAAGAATCGATATGGGAACATAATGAGAGTCGCGGATCCTGTTTTTGTTTGTTCGGGATGGAAAACGTGGCGTACCTACTATTTTTCAAGGAACATATACGTACAAATACCTACTTACTTTCTGTAATCATCCTGACATCATAATAATGAAGTATGAATAGCGGTAATTGTAACACATGTATACCTAGAACAGCTATCAACGAAAATACAAACAGATATTTCATGTAAATAGGCAATTAGTAAACATATTGGTAATTGCATTAGATAATCAATAATCATATTATAAATATATGATATATATTAGAAAAAAACCGGCCAAGTGCGAGCCGGACTCGCACACGAAGGGTTCCGTATTCATCCGTTCCATTATCTATAAAAACGGCAAAAAATCATGTTTGTTGTATGGGATATTTATTTTATTCTGTTTTTAGTATTTTTTGTTATAGCGGCAACAGAAATACATCATCTGTGAAAATTTAAACTGTCTAACTATCGCGGTTCATGAGAAACAGCCTGGTGACAGAAGGACAGATAGAAAGAAGGACGGACATTGGAGTCTTAGTAATAGGGTCCCGTTTTACCCTTTGTGTACGGAACCCTAAAAACTAGCCAAGACCACCATAGACTACCTTTCGGCATACAAAGTATTTAGCTTGACATATAAAACATTTAAAAAAAAATTCAAAAAGCACCGCCAAATGCATTCCATCAGTTATCTGGTTCCCATAGTAGAAGCTTTACTTAGTTTAGGGTTAGATGGCGCTGTGTGAAATGTCTTACGTTATTTTTATAGGTTTTAGAGCGCTTCATTTGTTTTATTACTTTTACATAGAAAATAAATTGAACGAAACCACAAATTTATAATAATTTTTTTTTTGATACTTTTAATCTCTCAGATATCAAACTGTGTTTTATACATTTGAATGGATAAAACTTTCAAAGCGATTCCGAACTTTACCTCTAACATATCAAAATTGTAAGTATATTTTGCTATCTTAATTCTTTTGGTAACTTTCTAGTTACTATAAAGTTTCTACTATAGAGAGAAGGTAAACGAACCACTCTGCTGTAAAGGTTCTACAAACTAAAACTGGACGGCGGCGCGTCGAATTATTCCTTGAATGATATTAACTACATCAAAATGTGATTTTTTTAAATGGCTGACAGGCTTGTTGTTTGAATACAGCTCACCTGATCTGAAGTGACGGTGTGGTCGAAGATGGTAAACACACCTAGCCTGGAATGTTACTGGCTCTCCAGTGAGGCTGCCGGAACACACCTTTGGATGCTTGGCGGCCCTTCGGCGTGCGAAGTCACCGCGCTAACTACTGAGCTATCATTGCTACATAGGAGGATGATCGACATTGCCATTGAATTTTTGTTAACATTATTAAGGATTTCATTGGATTTTTTAGTTTTCATCTACCTATACATATAATAAAACTGATGGAGGTCAAATTCTGTACATTAAGGATATTTAGTTTTTTTTAAATTGGAAGGCAGTTATGTCACAGCTTGGAATTTGCTGCTCGAATTCCCTAATAAATTTAATACAATCTAGGTGCCTTCAAGTCACGAGTAAATTGGTTTCTTTTAGGCAAGTGTGCTCCATCGTAGACCGCATCTTCGCTAAATATTAGGCGAGATGGCGGTGGCAATATGTAATAAAAAAAGAAGTATAAAAATAAATTACCAGTATTTAAACTTTTTAGCAATATTCGTCTTGGCAATAACTCTACATATTATTATTTGTTTATTGAGGAAAAACCGGATACACCCAGATAAATTATATCTCGCAATAATTTTAAATACATTAAATGTCAAAATTTAAACTATACGATGGCATGTCATTATTTATACAAACACAAAAAATCAATATGTCGTAAAATAAATGTCACAAAAACCGTAAAACAATAATCAATAGCAAATATAAAATAATTAAAAACTCAATAGCCGCCAAAGATTTAAAAAAAAATAAAAAAAATAACTCGAAATCCTCATGTGATGTGACACGTGTAGTGTGGTGCTAGCTTTAGATTACCTTTATAAAATACTCGTACTTTACTCGTCCCCGGGAAGGTTAACTGAGTTACAGAGACAATTCGCTTTTATAAAACTTTATCAATTGTTTTTAAGTTTTAACGATTCTCAAACGTATTGATTTTTTTGGTAAAATATTGACTTAGCGCTTTCCATGATATTTGTCTTTGCACGGTTTCTCCATGAGGTATTAAATTACACAAAATACAAGATTACTACCTATCTATATACAGATGATATAGAATATTACCACATTAGTAGAAAAAAAAACACAAATATAAACGAAACTGTACATAAACATATCAGCAAACTTGTATGTGTTTGGTTTTTACAGAACGCTCCGGCGCATCTCATTACTCCACCCGGGACGCAATATTTTCCACAACATTAGGGAATTTTTAAGCCGTAGTAAAAGTTGTTTGTAATGATAAGCCCCCTTTGCAATGCCGCCCTTTTGACTCTGTATGACTACTTATAAGTTTACCTACAAGCCGAGAACATCGTCGCAAAGTTGCTAGTTTATCAGTTTTTTATCGGATTCATTTCGGAGAGTGTGCTTCAGAACCACATGCTTTAATTCTATCGGTCGGTTAAATTTTTCTATCGGTCAGCCAGAAGTTAAAAAAAGCGACATCATTTCATAGTCGACGTTAAAAAAACTCGAACGAAACGATTTAATTCCACGTTCATTGTGCGGACTGCTAGACAGTGGAATGCGCTGCCAGAGTGGGTGTTCCCCGTTGGATATAATCTGGGCGTCTTCAAGTCGAGAGCGAATGGGTATCTTCTAGGCTCCATCTTAAACCGCATCATCACTTAACATCAGGTGAGATGGAGGTCAAACGTACACATATTTCTTAAAAAAATAAGAAAAAGTTTACTTAACTTACCTAAATCTGAAGATAAATCAACATCTTCTTCGTGAATTTATTAGCATCACATCGGAACTCCATTACATTCATACTTCCTTATAATAATGTTAGTTATACAACTTTTCTCGTGATCTATAGGAACGGATAGATGAGGAAAATATTGTGATAGCGGAAAGCCATTGAATGTTACGTAACATGGCCAAGCGTCGGAAAATATTTCTATTGCAGCCAAAAAAGAAGTGGCAAAAGAGGAAACTAAAGTTTTATCGTTGGATGGATAACAGCTTCCTTTAGAGATTGCGATAGTGGCGACCTCACGCAACTATACATGTATACATAGGTCGGCTGCTGTACTATATCGAAGTCATTGAATATGGTGGAAGGGACTTGATGTTAGCGGGATACGTTAGTCATATTTAAGAGCCTATTCCGATGTTTCAAACACGTTTGCAAAATGGCGGTTAACCAACTAAACTCAATTATGTCTTGAGTAGTCTTAAAAAGTAAAAAGACATCTATTACTATAACATTCCCGTGTGTTTACAATCAAGACACATTTTTCGATGCCATCTTTAATTTAAGATTCTCTAGTAAGTCAGCTTGATAGCCGATCATTATTATTAACGCAAACCAAAATATAGGTTATTGCGTTTCTGAATGAAATAGATACTAGAGCAGTCCACTGCTGGACATAGGCTGGACATTTATTTTTATAAAGACTAGTTGGAACTGGATCGCATCCACCATCCACTACCACCATCACGCGGTCTTTATTAGGTCCTCTATTCATCTAGTCGGTGGACGTGTTTCGCTTTTTTATGTATAATTAACGAGATGCTCTCTTGATAGTAAGAGATAACGCCTGTCTATGAACATTGCAGCGATACATAGAACTTTGAAAAGCAAAACAAAGTCCAGGGTGTCGCTGCTTTTGGCGCTCATTACTTTGAGACATTAGTCATTAGGAAGACAGAAATGCTTACCTTTACACACTACTGTTAAGCGGCAGAATATCTAGTATTGCGGTAGTACCTACCTAGACGACCTCCTTCCAAGGAGAACTGCCACCAAGTAAATATATTCATAATATTTTATTAGTTTTTCACAATGTTGTAATTACCGCGTACCGTAGTAACATAGTTCTCTATTTGTGAACTATGTGTATAAAATAATGTTTTTTTTTTTTTTTTGTATAATTTGAATTCAAATATAATAATATTTTGAGACATGTTAAACAGCGCCATCTAGTTCCAAACTGTTAGCGATAGTCTGCAATTTTGTAGAATTTGTAAAATTTTATTGATTTTTTAACTAAAATCGATTTTTTTCTTCTTTTTTTTATGGCTTACAGGCTAAGTGTTTGACCACAGCTCACCTAATGTTAAGTGACGGTGTGGTCGAAGATGGTAAGCACACCTAGCCTGGAATGGAACTGGCTCTCAAGTGAGGCTGCCGGAACACATCGTTAGATGCTAGGCGGCAGATTTTCAACTTGAGGATAGCTGGCCAGTCGAGACTAGAAAGTACCCTAGCACCACGCTATGGTTTCCTTCACCGGCAGCTCAAGCTCATTGTTGGGGTTTTAACCCACGCCCTTCGGCATGCAAACCTACCGCGCTAACCACTGAGCTATCATCGCTACCAATAGGTATGTATATAGATTTATTACTCATAATATTACAGAGATTAGCAAAGTTTCTAAGAGCGATTAAAAATATACTTCCAAGCGATTGCTGTACATGTTTGTTTTCAGCTCCAAACTTCAAAACTGTTTAATAAAATGACAAAACCGGAAGTGACGTTTAAAGTTTCACAACTATTTTAATCAGTTTCCTGTCAGTGAACTGAGGTACATCACCGACCCGCCGCGCCGTAACTTTGCAAGTTCCTAATGTACTTTCTGCGGTAACTATACATGGTACAACTGAATACTCGAGACTAAGTTATTTATACTATAGAGAAAGGATAGATAGAAACTCTTTATTGTGCATACCAGAAAAATAATGCATACGAAGTACGAACACGTACACGTACACGCACACGCACACGCACAAGTACACGTACACGTACACATCTTTGATATTCCAGTAGAAACACTGGCAACTTTTTGGCGTCCAAATGGAAGTACAAGCGAGGTATTCAAGAGGAAAAAACGGTGGAAAGTAATTTTTCATATATCTACTCAATAGGCGTTGAACTCATACCATCAAGAGGTCCATTTGCTTTTTTTATAGCTTACCTATCTTATGTAAAAGTTGCAGTACTTTTTTTTAGAACTAGTATTAGTTGGTACTTGATTAAGCTAGATGACGCTGTGTCAGTAGACACTTTTATGTTAAGTATATGCCTTATTTCCTGTAACGCAAAATAAAAAAACTATACTTAGTTACTTACTTTAAACCAGGCCATCGTAGAATCGTCGTAGAGTACCACCCATTCTTCTGACCAGGAATTCCATAAATATTTTCCTGTAACAAATTATAAATACTTATACTAAATATATACTTGTTTACATACTTTATTAAACATTTATTATTAACGTATAATAGTTTAATTATTTATTTATATTATATAATTATGTCTAAGCAGCGATGCCCTGGACTTGATTTGCTACTCAAAGTTCTGTGTATCGCTGCAATGGACATGGACAGGCTTTATCTCTTACCATCAGGAGAGCGTCTTGTTAGTCTCATTACTAAAATAAAAAAACTTAACAGGCGTTTAAATTTACTTTGAAACATTCTATGATGATTATAATACGTATTTCTCTAGATAGGTTAAAAACAAAAGGTTTATAATGAATTAATTCGTCAAGTTTTCAATACCCAAATGTATGTAGAACAGAACAGGGCCACTGGCGGGCGTAAACGAAAATTAAAACTAGCTTAAATACCTTGTTAATCAAAATAAAAGACTTTCTCGTATATCATAAAACCGTAATATATGCTCAGGCACTCCTTAGCTAAGCAATTTTGACCTACAATGTACGTCAGAATAATATATCTTACATAAAAATAAGTTTATAGACTTCCACAATTCTAGTTCCTCTCTCTTCCACGTACACGATGCAAAATGGGAGGAAGAAAGACGGCGTTAGTCAAAAAGTGAGTCGGTCTTAGATATATTTTATCGTTCCGTTATTTCCTCACAAGCTGACGTTTTTACTTCACTCATACCTACTCCGATAAACTTTAGGGTTGCCACTCGATGATCGTAAGCTTCATTGAAGGGGTGTTTTATGAAATCTCCGCTATTTTATTAAGGGAAATCGCAGTTATGGGTATTATAAACGTGAAAGTAAATCGCTCTATGTTTTTTCCTCTTCTACTTCACAAACAAGTTCGATTTTGCTTTTAAGCAAAATCGAACTTGTCTTTTTATTTCTTCGGTTTCCCTGCATATTTAAAAATTGCTAGAGGATTCCGGTTAAGCGTCAGATTTATCTTTTAAAAACCGGCCAAGTGCGAGTAGGACTCCCGCACCGAGGGTTCCGCACAAACCTGTAGGTATATAAGTAAAGTTATGTTTTTTTATGGTTATTTATGCTTTTCGAAATGTTTCCTTTATCTGTGCTATAAGACGTTGCTTCGTAACAAATTTCAAGATTCTGAGTTCACGGGAAGTATCTTGTAGTTAAGGTTTTACTACCCTTGCGAGTGTCGAAAATTTGCAGCATAAACGGCTGTCTCTTTTGATTGCATTGGCTTAGAAATTTGATTCTTCATAGCTCTAAGGGACAATAGACCTGAGTATTTGATATGAATTTAAGCTTGATACCTCCACGCGTTCCTGAGAAAAAGGGTCTTGACAGACAGACAGACGGACAACAAAGTGATCCTATAAGAGTTCCGTTTTTTCCTTTTGAGATACGGAACCCTAAAAACCACAGAATAATTAACAGCACAAAAATATTTTAAAAACAAGCTTTTAAATCATTAATGGTGGTGGTGGTGGTGACAGCCCTGTTGGCTCATTGGGAGTATGTCTGCCTGAGCTGTAGGGCGTGGGTTCGATTCCCGTCAAGGACAAACATTTTATGGTATAAAGAAAATGTTTGTTCTGTGTCTGGGTGTTCTGTATGTATTATAAGTATTTACAAAAAAAAATGTATTTATGTATGCTATCTATATGTAGTTATCTGACTTCCATCACACAAGTTCTGCTTAGTTTGGGGTCAGATGGCGCTGTGTGTAATGTGTCCTATGATATTTATTTATTTATTTCCTTAGCAGGAGATTGTCTGGGTACCACCGCAGTACCAGATATTCTACCGCCAAGCAGTGTGTATACATCACTGTGTATGAAAAGCCCCCTGATGATAATAGTTAACGCATGTCCATGAACAATGCATGTTGAATCGCTGCTTTGACGCTCATTACTTTGAGACATTCAGTAGTTAGTCTCAATAGCTTTGTAATTTCGCTAGCTGCAGTACCCTTCAAACCGGAACACAGTAATGTTTACACACTACTGTTTAGCGAAAGGATATCTTGTATTGCGGTGTTACCTACCTAGACGAACGCTAAGTATAATCTAATTCAGTTTGAAAAAACTAACCAAAATTATAAAAATATGCAACAGACTTGTTTATTATACCTATTTTATATTAATATGCCTCTACAAAAACATATTTATTAAGTGTCTGAAATCAGATATCGATAGGTACTTACGTTTATATCGGAGCATATATCCGCCCTTGATCTGTGTGCCTCCATGTTCTGGAACAAAACAGATAATTTTGTTAGTGAAAGTAAAAACTGTTTGTGATCAAAGCAACTCAGCAAGCTACGGAAAGAGCTCTCTGCTCAGCGTTTCTCAAGGGATCACGATCGGCGCGAAATAATTTTCTATATAATCACCGACGTAGTAACATTTAAGCAAGCTGAAATGATAGTTGTGTATTCGCATGTTATATTTACGAGATGGTTTTATTCAATAGAAATAATTTAAAAATGTATCAACGCATGCAAAGTTATCGTCATGCAAATAAAATGCAAAGCAGCGACGTCAAAAACAAAGAAAAAAAAGAAGAATCTGATTGAGTAGTTTTAATTATTATAGACGCCTAACCTGGTAATGATTTATTCTTTTTTAGAGTTCCGTACCTTAGAATAAAAACGGAACCCTTACAGGATCACTTTGTTGTCCGTCTGTCTGTCTGTCAAGACTCTTTTTGACAGGAATGCGTGGAGGTATCAAGTTGAAATTCATATCAAACACTCAGGTTTACTGTCCCTTGGAGCTGTGAAAAAATCCATTACCATATTATGAGCCATTACTTTTTTTAGGCACCGAAAGTAGCCCTATACAGCTTACTATGTGACGTTATTAGAGGTCCATTAAAAGGCAAGCTTATTTTATGTATTTTATTAATTTTATCTCATAGATTAAAAAGTGTTAAAGGTAAAAATTATAATTTTGAAATGGTTTTGGAATGTATTTTTTCTTTACATATCGAATTGCCTCCCACTGTGGATGCAAATTTAAATACGTATAAACGTCAAATCTTTAGCCCAAACCGATAAGTGAAATTCAGTACATTAGTCTACACTTTTAAGTACACATCCAAAAATATCACACTCCACAGGCTCTTTCAATTAATTTCTCGAACAAAACAAATGACAATACACAGCCATTGCCGAAATAAAAGCAACCGCTGCGCTGGCGAGTCTTCACCGCAATTTAAAAGGCCGTGTGTATCCCCATTAATCTTTATATTGAACGGACGTAACGAGGGAAGGGGGAAATGCGGTGTAGCACGTTTTCAGTTGGTTAATTTTGACACCATAAACTTGATCAATATAAATTTTCATATGGGAAACATTGACATTGTGTATACATAAAAATAATAATTAAATTTAAATTTGATCAAACACCATTAATAATCTTTTCAACAAAATATTAATTCCGGTTAATCTTGCTTTTGGAAATTAATAAATAAATATTGTCGAAAATTTCACACAGCATCAAATAGCCCTAAAATAAGCAAAACTTAATACTTGAATATTCAAGGAAAGAAAACTGTCCAATGTAAATTATACTTTAACATAGGTAGTTAATATTTTGGTGAATATATTTTCGGTCTTAATTCATCCACAAGGGGGGTCTCTCGCGAGGCCCCTATAAGCGCGAGGCCGTGGGCGTGGGGCCGCTTCCCCGCGCCTAGCTAAGCCACTGACTGCACCTGTTCCTATGATTTTTTTTGGACGATATTTGTTTTTGATCATTGTCACGAAAGATATTGTAAAATGACCTGTTTAGTATAGCCCTGATTACGTCTGATATATTGGGCATTCAGCGCACGTGCCAGCCGCCCTTTTCCCTCGGAAAATTTCTTGTTTGCCACGAGAATAGCCTTTGTTAGCACTACGTTATTTGCGGGTACCTCCTACAATAGACTGTGGACTGAGCAGTTTTCTGAGCTTGGATATTTTTGGGGAGACGCCGCGCTTTGTACAGACAGACGATCAAAGTGCTGAATTTTGATTAGGTGAGCTTTAAGATTGGCATTGTGTTGAATCTGGAGTTAGCTTTTTATTGTATTTTTTAGTAAGGTAACAAAGATATTACTTGCGTGTTAAGTCTATTAGTGTAGTATGCCTTACGTTTTTATAAGACCTAAATGTGGGTAGGAGAACGCAAAACCCTCATTTTTTTCACTGAAACTACCCGCACTCTCCAGCCAGCTCGTCACCACAGTTATTACAACATGGCCGACGCATCGACGCAAATAAACAAAACTAATTTATAGTATTTTGTACGCAATTAAATCCCGGTGATAAATTATGCTCTATATGAGTAGGATCTTTTTATTCTAGTTCTAATTATTTAGATATGTATTGTACTATCTATACCCACGTAATCTCTTACCATTATCACGTAATAGCCTCTGCGCCTAATACTTGACTCAAGTGGAACAACAGGCAGCCTTATCGCTAAAATCCACGCCAAGTCAAATCGAAAGGAGCATCTCATTTTCGGGTGTAACACACACATAGATAGTGCCTAGTGGAATCTTTTTTCGCCCGAAAAGTTCGAGAGATATAAGAATAAGTAAGTAACTCTAAAAACTTCTAGTCAAACAAAGTGACAGATTTAGAACCTCGGAAGAAAACGCTTCGAAAAATAACTTAAGGAAGAAGTGGGAAGGATTTTTTCTTGAAGGTCATACCTACTCAACTTGGAGAATACATATGAATTTGATACTACCATAGTGTTATAGCAATGTTTGTAAAAAGACACAAACAACAAAAAGTTTTCGTCGGAAAACCCAACTTGTGGCACCTGAACTTTTATTGGAAACTAGAGGTGAGGTGAGGTAGTGCTCAGCCTTCGGCCTCGCATGTATAATAAACTTTATTCGAAGTATCACAAAAACACTTTCATTCTAATCATTGGAATTTGAACGCACAATCTTCGGCGTGTGAACTGACCGCGTTAACCACTTAGCTATAAATCACATGCTGGTAGGTAGATCTCCTTAGCAGAAGGTCATCTAGGTAGATACCACTGCAGTACCAGATATTCTGCCACCAAGCAGTAGTGTGTAATTACTATGTTCCGGAAACGAAATTACAGAGCTGTCATGACTAACCATCGAAAGTCTCAAAGTAATGAGCGCCAAAGCTGTGATGCCTTGGATTTAGTTTCGCTAGACAAAGTTTGAAAAACTTGATTGGACATTTAAAGCTTTTCAATTTAATTATCACCGATATATAGATTCACGCTAGACAAAAGTAGCACTTAGCCAACAGTAGGAAACCCAAGCGTAGGTGGATATCCTTAATTCACATCACAACATACCGTTATTAGCTCTGTGGTAGTCTCAATCAAAGGGTATATATATCTATCAATGCCGACAGCGCATTGTTTGAAGGCTATACCATTATATACTTACATATAGACCGCCATAGAAAGAAGAAATAGTAGGAAATGTCAAGAATTATAACACATTTCAACGTGATTTTATAGTCTACTAGCTGCGTCCCGCGATGTTACCCGCTTTCCCACTAAATTTTTTTGGGATAAAAAGTATCCTGTGTGTTAATCTAGGATGTCGGATACCTCCATACCAAATTTCATCAAAACTAGTTTAGCTGTTTGAGCGTGAAGAAGTAACAAACTTACATACGCCTACTTACGAACTTTCGCCTTTATATATTTTAATTTAAATATATATAACTCAAAGGTGACTGACTGACTGACATAGTGATCTATCAACGCACACCCCAAACCACTGGACGGATCGGGCTGAAATTTGGCATGCAGGTAGATGTTATGACGTAGGCATCCGCTAAGAAAGGATTTTGATTAATTCTACCCCCAACCCCCAAGGGTATAAAATAGGGGATGAAAGTTTGTATGAATCTTTGTCAATTTTAAACCGATCGGGCTGAGACTTTGCATGCATAAAGCTACGATGACGTGGGCATCTAGAAACCGCGGGGCATAGCTAGTTTTAATATATTATTAGTGAGAGTGAAATAAGAGCCCGACGCCAGTTTTGATATTTTTCCTTTTTTCAACAAATTATTATTTATCAAGGTGATCGCGTAGAGTGTCAATCTATCTGTATAATATGTATGTAGACAGATACCTTATCTAAATATATAAAAATCTCGTGCCACAGTCCTCCTCCGAAACGCGTCGACCTATTTTAATGTTTTTTTTTTAAATGTAGGTATAATAGGTTGTAAAGTATATTTCAGACCGCTATTTTTCTATCGGACAGCCAGAAGCTCAAAAAAGCGTTCATGGTCGACGTTCCAAAAACTCGAACGATACGATTTGATTTCACGTTCATTGTGCGGACTGCTAGGCAGTGGAATCCGCTGCCTGAGTGGGTGTTCCTGATGGATATAATCTGAGTGTCTTCAAGTCGAGAGCGAATCGGTGTCTTCTAGGCAAGCGTGCTCCATCTTAGACCGCATCATTTAACATCAGGTGAGATGGCAGACAAACATAAACCCATTTCTTATTTTAAAAAAAAAACCAAATAAATAAGCTTTTGTTTTTTGGCGTTTTTCATAAACTACCTTTTACCTTAGCCCAATCTTATAACCTGTATGGAACAGTAAATACGTTTGTCCAATAAAATTAGTGATGTCATGTCAGTATCCCCACTGCGCGGTCTCTGTGGCGAGTGTTGCGGTAGGCGAAGGTCTATTGTGTAGTAAGTAATTGATTTTGTAGCGATCGACGGTGTGTGGCTTACAACCAATTTGGTTTCTTCATTCGACCGTTAGAATTGTAGACAATATTGTGTTATCTAGACGATTAAATGCTAACTCTATGGCATAGCCGTGCAGGGTTTAACACCTTGTTAAGGATACCAGAGAGTGCGTAGGACCTTGAAAACCTAAACTTGGGAGTTTAGGATTAAGTTGAAGTTCACTGGCTGTGTTCCCATCCCTACCTAATTAAATATGGCATGGTCCTGCCAACGATGCTTCGGATACTCTTTTCAGAAATGAATTTATAGATGTTCTTGGCAGGCCGAAGTCCTACAGTGGTTCCCAAAGTTGACTGAATCGCGAAAAACTTCTAAATTCGGGACTTACTGCTTGGTTCTTTTTTCTCTTTCTTCTTGACATCGCACTCTGTACATTCTGCCAGTCTCAATTTATTTGTGTCTGTATTTTGTGTGCAGTCTTCAGTTTTGAGCTTTTTTATCTTTATAGTCATGTTTCACCACATTATATCACTTTCCCACACTCGCTCTTGTATTTCGGCATTTTACAAATAAAACACCACTATTTTTATACATAAACACTTGAAAAAACACTAGTTTTGGAAAAAAATACAATGGGACGACACGACTCTTTCCGCATTCCCGTCAAAAAACTATTGGTATAGTCTTACTTAACTTTTATTTTCTTCTGATTTTACACACATTTAAATATGTGTAAAACACATGTGTGCATTGTGTAAACACATTAAATAACATCGTAATTCAGGTTTCCAGTAGCAGCGAAAGTCCTCTCGTATATTTGAGGTAAAATGTAGTGATCTCGGCCCTCCCAGAGGAAATCACGGGAAACCGAGAGGTCAGGTGTCCTGGTACATGCCATCACTAAGCTAAGCTCTCTCTTTATGTGCCCTGGGGGACCCACAGAACCACATCCTCACCGAATGCTTAAAAAACATGGTTATGTTGTTATTAACGTCTGCGTCGTTAAAAGTTGGGAGAGCCTTTTTATGTGTGCAATCCCTGAATAAATTTAATTAAGATGTTTTTCAGGAATGGTAATGGAGTATTTTTATAACGGAATGAATGTGTGTAGACCACGATGTCATCTGATGGGCGATCGATAGTGAGGCTGGAGGTGAAGTACGCAGACAAAAGATTGACTCTGACTTTAATCCATAACAAAATTTAGTTCATATAGGTACATGCTTAAACTTGAAAAGGGCTCATATTGAACTTTATAATTGTTTTCCCTGGTGAAAATCGTGACTATGACTTTGACTTGACTATGACTATGACTTAATATGGCATAACCTTTTTTAGCCTAAAAAAGGTTATGCGCCATTATAACAACACTAGGTATGGTGTTGAGAACTCATAACCAAGTCATAAAAAAATAATCAGCTTCAAAATCGCTGGTGGCGCGATACAGAATATTTACCAAAATCATTGATAGACTACAACCAGCATTGAAGGTAGCAGTGCCGTGGTCGTGCCGGCGTAATAATTGTACCCCGCCCTCTCTACCCGTAGTTGCCGTAAGAGTCGGCTAAGGGATGTAGTCCGGAAGATGGGCAGCAGCGTCTTCTTTGAATAACCACACCTAACTGCGCTCGCCGACCCGCCTGCCAAGCGTGGCGAGTATTGGCAAAACCCCTCCCCAGGAGAAGGCCTATGTCCAGCAATGGACATCCTATGGCTGATGATGTGTGTTAAGGTAGCAGGGTAGTTATGTGGGACTCTCCGTCAAAGTGACGGCCTACCCACTAAAAACTCTGTGGTGTTCCGTCTCAGTGCCTTGAACAGGAGTAGCGGGCATGTTTGAGCATTTATCTGATCTTGACAGTGTCCCAACTGGACAGCTTGTTGGGTAGCTTCTGCTCCACCCAGCTTGACAATGATGTGTGAGAACACACCCTTCATCCTCGACAACACGCTATATAGTCTTAGATAAAACAACCCACACGTACTTATTCTTATTCGGAATGGGGGCGATAAGTGCTGCACTGACGTCCCGCTTGGGGTGTATTGTGCATTTCCCCCTACCAGCATCTACCCAAGCCAACCCAGCTCCTTGAAATACTGCAGCGTGGCTGAGCTGCTGGCATAGTAGCTCCAGTGTTTTCTTTAATGTAATAGTAATGAGACGAACGAGACGCTCTTATGAGTACTTTCAGACAATGAATTTTATTCTGCTTCGTAGAATCTAACAATATCTAACATAACAGTACCCGGAACTTTAACAAAGCACAAAACAAAGTCTAAAGAATCGCTATTATTCTGAATTACCCTGTATTTTTAATAGGTAATTATGAATCGACGTGAGCCCGTGATAAAACTCGAAAGAAGTTTTAATTTATCACGGCAATTTATTGTACACTAGCTGTGCCCTACTGTTTCAACCGCGTTATCTAGGACAAACATATCTGACTCCAACTGACAAAATTATTATCAAGTAAAAGATAATTTTAAGATGTAGGTACTAGTTGTTTTGCATGAAATATATAGGCAAGAAAGCATTATTTATCGTTAATAAATAAGAAACGAAAAAAATTACACTTGTAGTTGTTTTGCATTGGGTGAGCGACTTGTATCCAGTCCTCCTAATTCTCGCTCGCTTGTTCTGATCTAGTCAGTATAATGCTTATATGCAGAAATGTAATAAATTTTCTTTAATAAGTTTCTTTCTGGAATTCTATCGAATCATTGAAAGTCTAAATAAATATCAAAAATGAATTCTATAAACGAGCTTCCAATATACATCTAAAACAAATCAGAATAATCAATCACAATCATCAATATTCCACGTCCACTGTGGTCCGTAATTTTCTAAAGATGACTCGCCAGGTGGCGTTTTAGACAGTTGGCGCGATATTGGTTTTATGCTAATGAGTATTTGGCATATCTAGAATCTAGATGAGGGCCGAGGAGGCCCTTTCAGCTTTTAGTTGAGCTACCATTGATAAATGATCAGCTGGATTTGTGATAGTTTGAAATGTAAATAAGTGGATATAGCCATACTGACTCGCTAGCGGCGAATATAACCGCTGTCGCAGGCCGTCCTTGCGCGGTGCATGTTCTACGGCTTGCTGCTGTTTCTATCATTACAAGGCGCGGCAGTTCAGGCACAATATATATTTTTTCTTTCCTTCTTCTGGGCATCGCACTCTGTGCATTCTGTGCAGTCTTCAGTTTTAAGCTTCTTTATCTTTATAGTCAAAGTCCAGTCTTAGTCAAGTCCTGTCTGTACCAGTCAAATCTTGTCATGCTTTAATAAAGAAGTGGCGACTTTACTATAAGCTTCGATGGAGATTTGGAAGCAACACGAAAAGTCATGTCTCACCGCATCATATCACTTTCCCACAATCGCGTTTGTGGTTGGGCACTTTATGAATAAAACACCACTGTTTTTATATATAAACACTTGAAATGTTATTTGAAACACTAGTTATGGAAAAAACAATGGGGCAGCACGACTTTTTCCGCGTTCTCGCCAAAACCTCTGAGACACAATAAGACATGATTTTAGCCAACCGCATTCTTATTCGCTAGTTGTGAGTATCTGTCCACGGCTGGCGTCCTTCATGGCAATTTTTTTATACCTTCCATGAAACTTGTACCAATCACACCAGTCTTTATTCTCTTTGAACGCGTAACGTGGTAAAATTATAGTTACTTAAATTCAGACGGAATGGTACTCTTTATGTCAACGTCAAACTACAAAATATAATAATGTGTGCTAGAAACTTGTTTAGAACTGTTGAAAAATAAACTAAGCGTAACACATTACAAACGCTATACGCGTCTTCGGCAAGGAGTCTCAAGTAACATAGATTGTAGTATAGATTGGGCAGTCGAGTAGGTAAATCACTTATACAATATAGAAAGAAAGAGGCAGTTATGGGGACTGCCGACAGAAGAAAACTTAAAACACGTCACATTAGCATTTCGGTGCCGCGAACCCTTTAGTTTTGCCCTACCAAAATTATTCAACGCGGCTATAGAAGTTTTTACTTAAAAAAAGATTGTCTTAAGTTGTTATAATCTAAAATAACCTAAAGATTCTTGTTTGCGAAGATATATATCTAGGTCCTTTCAAGTAAATCTTCTAATTCTGAGTGGTTCATCTCCAACCACATTTCCACTTACCATCAGACGAGTTGGTGATCAAGATCGGATTTTTCGCGATAAAAAATGGACGATAAATATATACAAAGTAGCATAAAAGAATTTATCAGCAGCGCGATGAAATCACCGAAACTCGTCAAAAGTGCTGAAATCACCGGCCCGATTCGAGCAGTTATCGATGACTGAAGCATGAATAGGGTCGAACCTCGAGTGGTCTCCAACGAAAATAACCGATAAAGGTGGCTCCACAGTGCTCTACATCTTCACTGGATATCGAAATAAGCTTACCTATCAGGGTATCATAAAATGTTGATGCTAGCTAGCTTTTGCATAGATATCAATATCATTTTGCTTTGTTAAAGTTAACGATGTTTTGGAACCTTGAGCGGTGAGCATCAATCTGTGATGCTCGCTGTATCGTCAGGCATATAGTTTTTAGAATTTGGAGTTGTATCACCACATTGCATTTTTTATTATCGATTTTTTGTGTATTAAATAGTAGCCGATTTCATGAAATTTTCACTCTAGAACACGTCAACCCCAGCGGTTATCTGTTCTACGACAAATATGTCCAGCCCATTGCCACTTCTGCTTGCTAATACGCTGAACTATGTCTGTAACTTTAGTTCTCTGGCGAATTACTTCGTCCCAGATACGATCTCTAAGAGAAATGCCAAGCAAAGCCCTTTCCATAGCTCGCTGAATGATTTTGAAGTTACGGATCATTCCCGCTGTGAGTGTCCACGATTCGGTTCCATAGGTCATGACAGGTAGAACGCACTGATTAAAGACTTGTGTCTTTAGACTTTGCGGGATGGATGACGAGAAGGCTCGACGTAGAGCTATCATCACCACAAGTTTAATGTTCTAATGAAAAAATAACTAACTTGCGAAACAAAGTGAACTACTCACTACAAGGAAATCGGCCTCCATTATTTAACTTTCGAAGTTTTACCGATGTCTGTGGTAAAGAAAAGGACTTATACAATTTTCTCATCTCTATTTTTTCAGTGTAACTGCGAACTAAACGTTAGTAGGTCATGCGGGCAAACGACAAACACGCCTCTTTTATCATTGTTGGAACTGACTATTATTTATACTGTGCTAATACTTCAACATTGAGGTCAAAGTTGAGATACAGAAATTCACGTATCCCAATGAATACCTTTTTAAAGTATGTTTAACACTAGCAACCTGCCCCGGCATCACGCGGGTGCAATTTATTTTCGCAACTTGACTACTAAACATTGAATTTTTTTACATACACAAAAGTTTAGTTGAGTTGGTCTAATTCTTCCATTTTTCTATCGGATAGACAGAAGCTTTAAAAACGAACGAGATCGATTCATGGTCGACGTCCCAAAAACTCGGAACAAAACAATTTGATCCCACGTTCATTGCGCAGACTGCTAGACAGTGGAATGCGCTGCCTAAGTGGGTATTCCCCATTGGATATAATCTGGGTGTCTTCAAGTCACGAGTGAATCGATTCCTTCTAGGCAAGCGTGCTCCACCATAAACCGCATCTAAGCTTAACATCAGGCATGATGGCTGTCAAACGCCTATAAAGAATTTAAAAAAAAAACAGCCTCATCTCTATTCGGAATTATTCTGTTTACTATAACTCTGATCGGCTCTTACGAAAGTTTGGACAAGAGCTTTCGATTTAATTCTATAACGGTTTCATAGCAACGGAAAAATGGTTTGTTGTTTGGCTATTTGATGGATTGCTCGAGAAATAATCGTTCTTCGGAGTGCTTACTTACCTACTTTTATAAAAATATCTATAAATGGAGCAAACAAGGTAAAGCACGACCCACATAACAACGCTCCATTAATAAATTGGTAAGTTAGTCGGTGAACGTGCATAATATATATTATTGTTACCTATTTATTTGGCTTCGTACCATAGAAAAGGAAATATAATATCTACTTCTGCCACGGGTTTAAATTGGACAGTACGTAGATTCATTACTTTTACGTCAAAAAAATGTGCAAAATGCATCTTCGCTTGAGATCAGGCGAGACGGCGATGAAACGCAAGCCTTTATGCTATAAAAAGAAAAGAAAAAAAGGATTATTGAGAATCGAATGTCTCAAAGTAATGAGCGCTAAAGCAGCGATGCCCTGGTCTTTGTTTTGTTACTCAACGTTGTGGTTGAAGCTACAGCAGTAATAGCAGGCAGGTTTTTTATCTCACAACAAGAAGAGCGTTTCGTACGTCTCAAATGAAAATTGCTATTCATTCCACATACTTCCGGACCTAGAATTGTCAATTTTGGTTAAAATCAAGGTATCAATAATAAATGTTGAAAAATATGGTAAATGTTGGCACTTAAAAATTTTGCGAAATTTGCCCATATCTTTTTATCGTGTTGACTAAAGACATTGATTTTTATACACCTTATAGGGACTATAGACCTCAGTATCTGGTATAAATTTCAACTTGCTAGGTCTACCCGTTCCTGAGAAAATCGGTGGAGACACACGGACAGGCGGACAAGAGAGTGGAGAGGGTTCCTTTTTTAACTTTTGAGGTACGGAACCCTAATAATCTACTTACACTTTCCTTTTATAGTTTATGTATAGAGAGGTTTTTAACATGTTTCAAAATAAATATTGGATAAACGAATTAATTACGGAAACAGCAAAGCCGTACAAAATTTTAAAAAAATATTTCTTGTCAGAATTTCTCCACACCAACCCCGATATCCGTCAAAATAATACCTCGTGGCTTCGCAGTTGACTGCATTCTTTCCCACAGTTATTAAGTTTGCCCAACAATTTCACTCTTCAGTAGGAACCCTAAAATGGCTGTTTGTAGGAATTTCATTTCCATGACAAAAGGAGTGTAAAAGGCAATCGAGAAGTTGGTCTTATCTTCCCGTCGCAGCTTTTCGAGTTTCTGTTTACACATTATGAGGAAGGGGATCAGACGGTAAGCACTAAGTTGTATTTGAGTACTAAAGTTCTAAGGCTGAATCCAAGGCGAGCCAACAAATTAGTCAACTTGTAGTTAGGTATCTAAATGAATAAGTCTAGATTATTTAGACAAAGTTTATATCATTTTGTTAAAGAGATAAAATCGAAGTTTTTTAAAAGAAACAAGATGATTCCGTTATGGTGACAGAAATTGGTTTTGTTCAGTTGTTTTCAAAGAAATGATGTAGCAAGAAGACTGAAGACTTCATCTTCTTCAGTCTTCTGGGACAGTATGCTGCTGATTCTGAACACTGAGATCCACTACAACACTCTCGCCTACTAAAACGTGGGGCACCGAACGTTGTTACCATCTCCGGGTTCTTTGTTAGATGTATGGTTGGAGCCCCAAATCCAACCTACAACGAGTCTAGCCCCCTATTAGCAAACTCCTACTGTAAGCAGAGGATACCGATACCGTAAACTATTGCTTCTCCTGGCTCCTTCATCAGGAACTATACCCACGTTGAGTAATCCAAGTCCAGATTCTTTTCATACTAAGGTTGCCTGGAAGAAATCGCTTTAGGCGATAAGGCCGCCAGGTGTTGCACTATTTTTAGCTGTTTCTGGTATCAATATTTTATTTATTTATTTATTTATTTACCCACGCCCTACAGCTCTTGAAGCAGATATTCTTGCAAACGAGCTAACAATAGTGAGTCATAGTGTGTAGCCCGATAATCTCACTAACTTAGAGAACTATCTATACATAAACTACCTTCTATTTTATATTCGCAAACTTTTATTTACTTCTCAACCCTCCCTGATTCGTCCCTGTCACTATGAGACTACATGTCATAAAACTCACCAAGAATCGAAAAATCACTGAACTCTATACTAACTCATTTTGAAAGCCACAAATGAAATATTGAATTTTCCTGGAGAAGTCGAACATCAACAGTTCTTGGTATCAATGGAGATATTCTCTGTAACGAAAATAAAATGGATTCTGTGAATGAATATTGAATAAAAAGTTCGTGAATAAACTACGGGGCGTAAATAAATAATAAACTTATATACTTGTGTTCTTTTTCTTTGGTTTTGGCATCGCACTTTGTGCATTTTGCCAGTACCAAGTATTCAACTATGTATCAAGTTAAACAAGTTTGAGTCACAGTCAAAATAAACTATTTACTTTGGAAGAATAACTTTGTAAGTTCTGATGGAGTTTTGAAAGTAGCACAGAAATAGATGTTTCACCATATAATATCAATTTTCCACTATTATACAAGTAATTCGGCGATGTGTGAATAAAACTTTTTTTTTATGCATAAACACTTGAAAAATCACAACTATTGGTAAATAGTGTGGTGATTTTTCCGTGTTCCCGCCAAAACTCCTACGGCGTCTTTTTCAGTATTGTGATGCATATGTCGCAGGCAATTTGTATGATGTCACAGACATAGCTCAGCGTATTAGCAAGCTGAAGTGGCAATGGGCTGGACATATCTGTCGCAGGACCGATAACCGCTGGGGTAGACGTGTTCTAGAGTGGAGACCGCGAATTGGCAAACGTAGTGTAGGACGCCCTGAGACTCGATGGAGTGACGATATACGTGGGACAGCTGGCGGTGGATGGAAGCGAAAAACCGAGGATCGGGCTGAGTGGCCTATGTCCAGCAGTGGACTACAAAAGGCTGATGACGATGACGATGATATTTCAAAACTGCGAGTGTTTTTAAACGGACGACGCCGTTTGTAAAAAGCGGAATCATTCAAAATGCCTACGATACATATACCAGACCAACATAAATAAAGACTGTTCAAATTTAATTTGTTTATTGACAATTATTTCAATCTATTATCATGTGGGTATGTGATAGTACAATTCAAATTGAAGTAAGCATAGTCAGTTTTTTATCCCAGACAAATGGTTAGTTTCTGCAGTATAAATACAGCAAAGCTTTGAGACACTTCTTTCTAGTGAACTACTTTTTATAACACAGCGATTCTAGTTTTTTTATTGCGGCGGCGAGAGATGTTAAGGTCACTGTACATTATATCGGGGTTACATCACTGAACTATTTCTTAGAACCAAAAATAATATTCAATTTTTTTAATGCGTTTGGTCACCAATTTACCTGATGGTAAGTGATGATGTGATCGAAGATTAAACACGCAAAATTAGGAGATACCTGTTCACTCTAACCTTGACAAGAATGAAAGTTTATGTTTGACAACTTCCTTCTTGATGTTATGTGCGGATCCAGGTATATTAAACATTTGAAAACATCTAAATTGTACTTTTTTTGGACAATAATATTGTTAAAATGTTAATCTTTTCGCAGTTTGTTAGTATAGGAAGTCATTTGCACTATTCCAGATAATATTTCATGATTTACGGTTCTCCATTTTTATTTAGCTTGTCACTTTAATTTGAAAGTAGAAGCACCGACTATTAAGTAATGCACTAAAAAAAACCTCGTCACATAGAAGCTATATTTCAACAAATTTTGACAAACTCTTAAACCCTAATGCAAGATTTATTTTTTAATAGTGTTTCACTAATCATATATGAAACTCGCTTACATTTGAATCTTTTAGTTTTTGTCGACTAGATGCGGAAGTGTTGTGATGTACAATGACCCTAGGATGGTTCGTCGGTTACTAGGCGGTTATATCTTGTTAAAGTTGAACGAATGTGTTTGGCATCTTCTTTTAGGGTAGTTTTCTACATAAAATATGTATGAAGTCTTCCGTCTTGGTGAAAATATTCAGGTTTTTTTTCCACTGAAACTTTTTTACGACTTAAAACGCTGTAGATTTTGCCAAACTTGTAAAAAAATACCGAGAATTGAATTTCTATTCCATAGCTTTGTGCCAAACAATTATGAAATTACATCCACCTTACTCCAGTACTTTCAATTGCTTTATTAGTAACGTAAATAAACTACTGTAGATTAAATAACAAGTAAGTTGAAGTGGCAGTGGGCAGGGTACATAGCACGCAAAACTGATGACCGAACTACCAAAGTGGACAGACGACCTAATAAAGACCGCAGGAACGCGCTGGATGCGAGCCGCTTCCAACCGGTCTTTATGGAAGTCAATGAGGGAGGTCTATGTCCAGCACGTCCTATTGTTGAGATGATGATGATGATAATGAAATTAAATCGAGTTGGAAATTGAAGAAGTAGGAAGTTGGAAGTTTGTTACCGTATTTGTATCTCCTGTATTAATAAAATGATCACTCATAGTTAGTACGTTTAAAGTTAGGTAGTCAAGTCTCTTGAACGTTGCGTGAATGGAATTCTATTGAACATTTTTCAAATCTAAATACATTGGGCGATAACTACAACACCTCAGAATGGGTGAGACGTTTTATATTGATCGCTCTCAGTTTTATGAATGGCTACCCGCCCTCCCTTCTTCTCGCCGCGCCACCCTGCACCCTGCTGAGGATAAGAAATCACTAAGAAAAAATTGCGAGCTGAAAAATAAATAATTAACGACATATATTTTTGAGTATACCCAACCCCAACCTATAGTCGGAGTTTCCGATAAAATTATCCCGATTAAATAAAACAAAAAAAAAATTGAGTAAAGTTTATGAAGAAACACATTAATTTAAAAAAATTGTTTGATACAAAAAGCTCATTGTATACAGGTTACTACAACCTCTTGCCTACGACTTAAAATAAAAATTTAATTAAATATTATAAAAAAAATACTTTCTTTCTTTCAATCGAGTGTGAAAAAACAGCGATGATAACTCAGTTGTTAGCGCAGTCGGTTCGCATGCCGAAGGGCGTGGGTTCAATGAGCTTGAGCTGTCGGTAAAGGAAAACATCGTGAGGAAACCATAGCATGGTGGTAGGGTACTTTCCAGTACTCGGCTGGCTAGCTACCCTTAAGTTGAAAATCTGCCGCCAAAACATCTAACGGTGTGTTCCGGCAGCCTCACTTGAGAGCCATTTACATTCTTTACCATCTTCGAGCACAGCGTCACTTAACATCAGGCGAGTTGTGGTCAAAAATCTAGACTGTCAGCCAAAAAAAAAGTAATTTTTAATTTTGCAACACAAACACAAATTAGGGACAGGAAGATTGAATGTAGATTTTTCTGTCACAGACCGATCAGTACTTTTTTCTGGATGAAAAGTATGTAAAATGTCATAACGTGCGTGAAATATTTTTGTCGCGTCGTAATGTCGTGAGTCGCCGCATAGTGCGCTATCACCTTGATTGCGAGTATACCAATTTACCAGTTTATTCAACTGTCTTGTTACGTGATTATTAGAGGGTGATTAAGTTAAACACGGTAAGTAGTGATGGGACTTTCTGACTAAGCTGAAGGATTTTCGTTTTGAACTCATTTCCCAGGTGATAAATTTAGTAACCTTTGTAAACTGGAATTATAATCGTAGTACATTTCAGATCAGATCAGTTCACTTACTGGTCTTAGACTAACTACTATATATTTCATCTATTTAATTGTTTATTTATTAAATTGAAACCTAAAATGAAAAGAAAGATCCACAAAAAAAATGCCTTGCTGAGTTTCTTGCCGGAGTCTTCTCAGTTGAAGTGTAATTACGAGCCGGTGGTAGATTCAAACATGTAACTTAACGTTCATAAGTGCCTTACCAGGGCCTAAACTGAATAAATGACTTTGATTTTGATTTTAGAATGGCAACATGTTATTGAATTTATAGATGTCAACGTCAAAATGCTGACATCTCTCATTTTTGTAAAGAAGGTACGGTGTGAGTATATTTGGATAAACTCGTCTGAATTATTGGAATCATAATTTTATTTCTGACATTGAGATCTGATCCTTCAGTGAGTTTTTCCGTAAACTGTCTACGTGTAAAAAAAGACGGTAATCTTACTAATTTATCTATGTTTTTAGGGTTCCGTACCTCAATAAGTAAAAAAGGAACCCTTTTAAAATCACTCTCTTGTCCTCTGTCCGTCTGTCCGTGTGTCACCACCGATTTTCTCAGGAACGGATGGACCTAGCAAGTTGAAATGTATACCAGATACTGAGGTCTATAGTTCCTATTAGTGTATAAAAATCAAGGTAACAACACGATAAAAAGATATGGGCAAATTTAGATTTTCGACAAAACTTGTAAGTACCATACCTTAATTTTCAACTTTTTTTACTTTGCGGAATTTTCTCTTTACTTGTAATGTAAGAACTTGCTTTTAACCAAAATTGACATTTCTGGGTCAACCGGAAGTACCCTATAGATTTTGGCAAAAGCAAGTTCTTACAGCACAAAAAAGAAAAAATACCAAAAAATTAAAAATTAAAGGGTGTGCCCATACATACATAGTTGACGCCAATTAAGATAGTCCTCTGAGTTATATAGGCGCTTATACAATTTAGAGGAATAACTTAAACAAGACCCCTAAAAACTTTACAGAGACGTAGTTATTTATAGTGTAGAGACATTTTAACACATTTTTTTTTTTGGCTGACAGGCTGTGTTTGACCACAGCTCACCTGATGTTAAGTGACGGTGTGGTCGAAGATGGTAATGCACACCTAGCCTGGAATGGAACTGGCTCTCAAGTGAGGCTGCCGGAACACACCGTTAGATGCTTGGCGGCAGATTTTCAACTTGAGGATGGTAACTAACCAGCCGAGTACTAGAAAGTACTCTACCACCACGCTATGGTTTTCTCGCGATGTTTTCCTTCGCCGGCAGCTCAAGCTCATTGTTGGGGTTTGAACCCACGCCCTTCGGCATGCGAACCTATCGCACTAACCACTGAGCCATCATCGCTACTAACACGTAGATGCAAAGTAAACGTAGACTTTTAAAACCCGTTCGGTATATATTTGCCCAGATTCTTACAGAAGGCGTCATTATTTCTACATCAAAGGCTTTGAATAGTCAATAACGGAGCACATTATTTCGTTTGTCAACAGTTTAAAAGGCGTTTTCACATTTATATATCTTTTTCCAATACACAAAAGTTAAATGGCGTCAATTCTTAGTATAGGTTTGACTGTCAAGTCTTTGGTTGAGTTTGAGCTTGTGTTTACTGCATCAACTTTTACCATCCCATAGCTGGGTATAGGCCAATCCTTTTAATAACAAATTTTTGAATAACTAGTAAGTAATTTTTTTTTATTTACATTTAATCATTCATTGAACATATTATTATATTAACATATGTTATGATTTTGATATTAATTATTTTATATTTAAATATGAATGGAAAAATGACCTGTAACTTTGGTGTTATTAATAAAATATTTTGTATTTGAAAGACAATTTGGCCGTAATTGCATAATGTTGGACTGATGCTTGTTTATATGATATTTATTTTGAAAATTCGAAAGTTACTAAGTATTTCATACTATATTCCAAATATCACTTGTGTAATTACAAAAGATTGATAAATGTTATTTAATTTAAAAACAGCCTTTTAAAAGTACTCTTAACAAAAAAGGCAATTCTAAGAAATCCAATAGGTACATATGTATATAGTTTTGAAGTTTTAATAACGGCTATAACATTTTCGGTGAAATTTGCTATACAGGGTTTTTAGAGGTGAAAAATCGATCTAGTCTCATCTCTGGAAAAACGCCTATTTTCGAGTTTTCGATACATTTCGCATACAACGAGCGCTCCTCGGTCGACCAAGTTCTGACTATAAATATAAGTACCTAGTAAAAGAACGTGATATTTTCACTTAGTGTATATTCCAAAGTACACAATGATTTAACTCCACGTGAAATACAACTTCTCTCTATTAAAACCGTATCCTTGTTTTTGGTATGAACCATTTTTACAAGCTTTTAATTCACTTGTTTTTTTTTACTACGGACTAGGCATTCGTTTGGCCACGATCTCACCTGATGGAAAGCGACGATGTGGCCGAAGATGGAGCACGCTTAGGAAATACCTATTCACGTTTTTCTTGAACAAACCCGGATTGTATTTAGTTGGAACCGCAGAGGCTGGCAACGAGTTCCACACATCAGCAGTTCTTACAAGGAACGTGGTCTGGGAACGTTTTGTACGTTTATAGGAAATTTCCACTGCAAGTCTTTTGGTCGAGCGTCTGGTCGTTTTGTTGTGGCGGCGATGGCAAGATTAGTCATGTAGTTCTTGGGCACACTCACCGTAGTGTATACTTGTTGTTTTTTTTTTTATAGCTGACAGGCTTGGTGTTTGACCACAACTCACCTGATGTTAAGTGACGGTGTGGTCGAAGATGGTAAAGCACACCTAGCCTGGAATGGAACTGGCTCTCAAGTGTGGCTGCCGGATTACACCGCTAGATGCTTGGCGGCAGATTTTCAACTTGAGGGTGGTAGCTAGCCAGCCGAGTACTAGAAAGTACTCTACCACCACGCTATGGTTTCCTCACGATGTTTTCCTTCACCGGCAGCTCAAGCTCATTGTTGGGGTTTGAACCCACGCCCTTCGGCATGCGAACCGACCGCGCTAACCACTGAGCTATCATCGCTATAAAATAATATCTTGTTTGTATGTTAGTTTGTTTAGGTCGATTCTTGCAAACTGAATTAAAACTACTTCCAGTTCAATTACGGAGTTGAAATTTGACACGTTTGTTCAATTACTATGATAATGCATGTTTATGGTAAGCGTTATTTCACTCTACACCCAGGCTTGGCTCCAGACTAAGGAACTCTTCAACGGTCCACAATATAGTGTCGATATTTACCATACACACATTTAATTTTGCCTTATAAAACACTTATAAAATCTTGTTTTTTTTTAAAATAATAATTATAAATTTAGGATAAATAAATGAAATAAATATCGCAGGACATAACACAGAGCGCTATCTGACCCCAAACTAAGCAAAGCTTGTAAGATGGAAGTCAGATAACTAATACAATATTTAAATACTTTTTTGTAAATATGTACATACTAATAATACATACAGAACACCCAGACACAGAACAAACACTTCTTTATGCCTCAAAATGTGTGTCCTGGGTGGGAATCGAACCCACGCCCTACAGCTCCTAAAGCAGAAGCCAACAGGGCTGTCAATATATTTCTAGAAAGGCGAGGTCCATCTCAGTCGATCCGTTGTCAACTATTGGGCAAGTTGGTAGCTTAAATTCGATCTTTATATAGATCTAGATCTCTTCCCAGTTCATATGTTACTTTAACATAACTCAGTATGAATAAAAAGGAAATAACCGACCCTCGTTTCCTAGGGTTTCCGTAAATGCGAATCGGCCACAACACAGTTTAAAATCAAATTTGGATTAAAATTTCTTTTTCGTTTAAAGTTGTCGCGTCATACGACCCAGGCCGGCTTTATGATGTCTATTTATCTCGGCGTTACGCATAATTTGTAATACTTAACTATAACGTGAAATCCCAAAGGGTCGGGACGTTTGGGACCTTGCCCTTGGCAGTTCAATCCCTACAAGGTTACAGCCAATCCGTAATGAAATGAAAGAATACTCGCTATTGTTAGGTACGCAACGATCAAAACCTTGTTTTATCTTGCAGAAGAAATTGTATCATGGAAACTCAGCAAATTCTTTGTGTTGAGGAGAAAGAAGCGCGTGCAAAACCGTCTACCAATCTGCGTAATTGCCTGTAAGTAGGTAGGTAGGTAACATGACTGCCATTTTTATGATCGAAAAAAAATATTTTGTATTGTGTAAATTTTGTACCAGTGATAGCTCAGTGGTTAGCGCAGTTGGTTCGCACGCGTTCCGACTCCAACAATGAGTTTGAGGAAACCATAGCAAGGTGGTAGGGTACTTTCTAGTACTCGGCTGGCTAGCTACCAACCTCAAGAAAATCTGCCGCCAAGTATCTTACGGCAGCCTCACTTGAGAGCCAGTTCCATTCCATGCTAGGTGTGTTTACCATCTTTGACCACACCATCACTTAACATCAGGTGAGCTGTGGTCAAATTTCTAGCCTGTCATATATTCGAAATTCGATAACGCTATTAGGAGAGTCCAAAATGTACGGGATAGACGTAAGCTGCCTACGTGACATGACAGCTTATGTCAATCCTGTACATTTTTAACTTTTCTATTAGCGTTATCGCTAATCGAATGTTACTCTGGTGTTTAGCGATGGCCCGTCGCATTAAATAAATGCATAACGAATTTTAATACATATGTCATTACAAAGGAAAGAAAAATATGTTCTCACTAATATTTCTCATATGTTAGACTAACCATCGAAAGTCTCAAAATAATGAGCGCCAAAGCAGCGATACCCTGGATTTTGTTTTACTATTCAAAGTTCTGTCTATCACTGCAATGGTCATAGACAGGCGTCATCTCTTACCATCAGAAGAGCGTCTAGTTCGTCTCATTACCTTGAAATTAATAAAAAAAAACCTTGTATAGGGACTTACATAATGTGTTTTATATATTTTAATTTCAATGAATCTTTCAGATTTGTTATAATTACATGAAAAGCGGTTGAGTAGTTCGATTTTCAAACCATAATACATGAAAAAGAAAACATTCGAGACCTGTATTCTACCAGTTCTTACTTATGGCTGTGAAACTTGGTCAACAACACTTCACCACAGGGAAAGGCTAACAAAATGCCAACGTGCCATGGAAAGAAGCACGCTAGGGTTAAAAAGACAGAGTCAGGAACATAGACATGAGAATAAGAACAAAACTCACAGACATTCTTATCCGGATAGACGTCCAAAAATGGAGATGGACTGGGAATTTGCTACGCCACCCCATTAACAAATGGAGCAAACAAGTCACCCTCTGACAACCAAGAGACGGCAAAAGAGGTAGGGGTCGTCAAGTCAGGAGATGGAAAGATGACTTGAAACAGACAGCGGGACCATTCTGGTTGAGAGTAGCAAGGGACAGGATCCATTGGAAGGAATTGGAGGAGGCCTATACCAAAAGGCACACCGAACTTAGAAACCTCTTGTAGCCCTATGCTTAGGAATAAAAGGCTATTATTATACCTAAAACCTAGCCGTGTTCAAGCTTACATATAGGGGCATGGAGTCAGTTTTTTTGATAGTAAATATATATTTGTAACTTACCGTGTTCATCTTTGTATCGACGGCATAGGGAAAACATTTTGTATGTTTGTACGGAACCTGCAAAGGAGAATTTTACGTCATTATACAATTGTTTTTATTCTTCGTGTTATTTCTTTCTGGTCAGAAACATGTTTAAATTATTCCAATATTTATTTACTTTGGTTTTCAATCTGCCTTTGATATCTGAAACTAAGGTTTTATCAAGATGTCTACAATTCACTCGTAAAATAGAATAAATATCGTAGGACATTACACACAGCCCAATCCGATCCCATACTAAGCAAAGTACTATAGAAGTCAGATAACTAATAGAAAATTTAAAACTTTATTTTTGTTTATACATACAAAAATAAAGTACATACAGAATACCCAGACACAGAACAAACATTTGTTTATACAACAAAATATTTATTCTGTGTGGGAATCGAACCCACGCCCTACAACTCTTAAAGTAGTTATACAACCAATGAGCCAACAGGATAGTCAAAGTACTTGTACTTGGAGTGAAAAAAAGAGAGGTAGAGTGAGTGATAGAGAGATAGAGAGCCGCCAGAACCTAACGGTATGTTCCGAACTCATCTGAAACCCAGCTTCTTTCCAGGCTGGATGTTCTTACCATCTTCGACCACACCGTCACTTAACAATAGATGAAGTGCAGTCAAACACCTAGATAGTCACATTTAAAAAAAATCAGGCTGTGTCGTGGACACGGGCGTGGGTATGTTAATGTAAACACTAAGAAGTCATTCATATTTCGTTTTATTTTATTCCTTCATATTTTGTAGCGATGATAGCTCAGTGGTTAGCGTGGTCGGTTTACATACCGAAAGATGTGGGTTCAAACCCCAACAATGAGCTTGAGCTGCCGGTGAAGGAAAAACATCTTGAGGAAACCATAGCGTGGTGGTAGGGTATTTTCTAATACTCGGCTGGCTAGCTACCACCCTCAAGTTAAAAATTTGCCGCCAAGCATCTAACGGTGTGTTCCGGTAGCCTCACTTGAGAGCCAGTTCCATCCCAAGCTAGGTGTGCTTTACCAACTTCAACCACACCGTCACTTAACATCAGGTGAGTTGTGGTCAAATACATAGCCTGTCAGCTATTAAAAAAAAAAGTTTCAGGTATTCACTCAACGCAACAAATTATTTATTCTTTTAGCAATTGAGTGGTGTAATTAAATTTTGGATTAAGGATGATATGTACACCAAACTATATCCCGATTTTGTTATCATTAGTTTTCTGAACTGCCTCCCATTATGGAAGCAAATTTAAAACGTAGTGACGTCAAAAAAATCGATATTGACTCGCTTCTATATTGAATCTAAATCTAACTAAACTACGAACTGATTCTCTGAGATTATATGTATTATTTCTATCACCTGCTTGTGAGTAACAAATGCCGTGGAATACTCTAGAATCGTTCCGCTATTCGTCGCGTCACTTCGGAACATAAAAAACTTGTTTTCTTTCTACACGATTGGTCTACGATTATGCTACGCTGCGTAGCGCCCTCTACGCCGTAGCTACATTTACATAATACATCCTTTCAGAATAATATTTTTTTCTTTTCTTATAGAAGCGTGTATTTTATGAAATTTTGGTTACAAGGGATATACGACCGCATAAGCTTGTATTAGGTGATGTTCAATAGAAATAATATTTTTTTTCTCTTAGAATAAAACGTTGAGGTGAACGGGTCATTGTACTGCAGAGTAAAAAATACCGTACCGAATCAACCCTGTTTATAAAAACTACCCCACTACTGTAAATATGCCTAATAGTTTAGTGGTTAGTGCGGTCGGATCACAAGCTGAAAGGTGTGGGTTCAAATTCTAACAATGAGCTTGTCGGTAAAAAAACACATAGCATGGTGGTAGGACACTATCTAGTGCTCGGCTGGCTAGCTACACTCTCAAGTTGAATATCTGTCGCAATACAAGCAACGATGTGTTCCGACAGCATCACTTGAAAGCCAGTTCTATTCCAGGCTAACCATCGGTGTTTACCATCTTCAACCACAACGTAACTTAACGCCATGTGAGCTGTAGTGAAATACCTAGCTTATTAAACATAAAAAGGAGCCTGAAATTCAAAATATATCTTTCAAAATTCAAATATACCTTTATATATAAAATTTTTGTGTCACGTTGTTTGTCCGCGATGAACTCCTCAACTACTAAATCGATTTTAAACAAATCTTGCACACTATGTGCAGTTTGATCCAACATGAGAGATAGGATAGTTTATATTTCAATTTATAATCGCAATATTTTTTTATTGCAAATTATTTGTTTATTATACGACAAAGAGGTATAATTTATCCGTGAGTTCCCTTAAATTCTAATAGATGGCAGTGTAATGTAATTTATTAACTGGATTGAGTAAATATCCAATAGATGGCGCTACGTTAAAAGTCCAAACGTTTCATATGCGCTACAATTTATTTCACGTTACACGCATTGCAGTGGCCGGTACTGCTAGCTTTTTTTATAAAAAATAGGCTTACGTTTGACCGCCATCTCACCTGATGTTAAGTGATGCGGTCTAAGGTGGAACACGCTTGCCTAGAAGATACTAATTCACTCTCGACTTAAAGACATTACAGATTATATCCAACGGGGAACACCCGCTCAGGCAGCGCATTCCACTGTCTAGCGGTCCGCGGAATGAACATGGAATCAAATCGTTTTTAGAACGGCGTCCATGAATCGATGTCGTTTTTGGCTGTCCGATAGAAAAATAGGCATGGGGGAGTTATACCATTTAGTTCTGCAGCACACTCTCCGAAATGAATCCGATAAACTAGCACCAAAATTATTATATTCATAAAAAAATTCGCTTGAAGCACAAAAAAATACCTTTTTTGGGTAAAGCTTATAATAAACGCGACACTCTCTATTTGCATGATCAAGGCGTCCAATTTAAAATTTAAATTACTAAACGCAGTATGAGTGGGTAATATAAGGGATACAACCAGGGTTGCCAGACTAAAAATAAAGTTAGGTTTTTTGATTTTTTTAAAGAGAGATATCGCGCGGCGTGCGACAGCGCGTATAAAGCGACGTGCTGTTTGACTTATTGGTTACAAAAAGTCACTGATAAATAATTAAAGCCTTAAACGCCGCTGGAAGTCAGCAACCTTGTAATTTTTTAATACTTTATTACACTCATAAAATAATAGTACCTGGATGACCGAGCTTTGCTCGGCTGAAAACAAGGATAAAACGAGATTTTCTAAAAATAATTAAATAGATCGATTTATCAAACCCCCTGCATATTAAATTTCATGAAAATCATTGGAGCCGTTTAGGTTGAAATAATTAATTAAACTTATTTATAAATTTTGCATGCCATGGTGATGCTTGGCGATCTTATACTATGACTTTTATGAATATGTAACCCATGTCATAATCATTTTGAGCCCATAATCACCCATTGCTGGGTATAGACCTCTCTTCGTGTACGCCACTCATCTCGGTCCTGTGCTAGCCTTATCCAGGTTCGACCCGCCATCTTTACGATGCTTCGTTTCCTGATTTGCGGCCACCAATCCAACAATCAACGCTTTAGTCCACTTGCCATCACTCTGTCTGGAAACATGTCCCAACTCCATTTCAGTTTCATGCTTGTTGTTCTAACGTCACGCACGCTGCGACGTGTGCATATATCATTTTTACTGGTCTGCAGCAAGAACAAAGTGAAGAAAAAAAAAAAAACATAAAACATATAGTACAAATAAATTTTGTTCCATAGGCTCCCGAACTAGTCAAAGACTGTGTGTCAGGAGCCAGAGGCTACTCCTATTACAAATGATACGTCTAACATGACAATAATGAGTTAATTAATTTTGAATTTATATAAAGTTGCCAAATTGTCAACAAAAATAAATATTATAGAAAAAAATATATGAAATTCTCAGATAAATCTGCCTGCAGTTCGTGTAGTGTGCGTGCGTGTGTGTGTTCATGTGAGAGAGAATTGCCACACGTCTAAAAATCCTTAAAATTACTAGCACGAAATCTGTTCAACAATCTGGAAACCCTAGATTCAACACACTGGATTAAAATAGGTACTTCCTACCGTGATGGAACTAAGCTGGGTACAGATTAAATAAGAGTTACTATGTAGGTTGCTGGCTATCGCCGGCTTAGCGGAATTACGGAATCTTGGCGTTTGGACACCATGGATATATGTAGGTATTAGCCATGCTCTACGGTTTTACTCGCGGTTCTCCGGAGTAAAACCATAAAGCATTTATTCGGATTTTCTGGAATGCAAAATATTCTGTTCGGTTATTGTTACGTACAACGATTTATCAAATTCGAATCATATCTTTCAGATACATAAAAATACACACGCACAAAAAAATACCTCAAAATCAAAAACCATCTGTATACTTAATATGATATCAGACATACAAATAGGGCACACCACAATCTAACAAGCTGACGCGTTTAAATAGAGAAGAGTAATAATAGCTATAAATTTTGAATTTACTTTCGATTATTTATCAGTCGTGTAACAAGCTCTATTAAGAAAAAAAGAATACCACTTTCGTTTTTCTTTCGACTGCTTATTGAAAGTAAATAAATATTGTAGGACATTACACACAGCACCATCCGACCCCAAACTAAGCAAAGCTATGGAATGTACTATAGAAGTCAGATAGCTGATAGAATACTTAAATACTTTTTTTATAAATACATACTTATAATAGATACAGAACACCCAGACACAGAACAAACATTTTTGATTAAACCACAACATGCTTGTCCTGAGTGGGAATCGAACCCACGTCCTACGGCTGTTGAAGCAGACATACCAATGAACCAACAGGCAGTCAAAGTAATATCTTACAGTTTTACGTTAGTATTTTTAAAAGAAAATTCGTAAAGTTTAAGTTAATCAATCCTTAAACTTTGAGATGCCGCTTCAATTTAAAATATACAACAACTAAACAGCAGCATAGAAAGAGTTTCAATCTTATCTCTAATCCGGCTTGTTCTAGCCATCTACACTAGTGCAGAACGCTCCATTGCAATACACTGAACTTGAGAACGAGTTTTAACAAAGCTTTCTTTTCTTTTGTTTGTTTCGTTACAATGATTTTCTTTTTCTTCAGAAGACCTGTGTGTTGCCAGACTTAATTGGATTTGCCTTGGAATGGAGTATTGTCCATGGTATTGTTGTGAAGTTAGGACTAAGTTTATTAAACAAGCTTATATGCCATCGCAAGCATATTACGCTTTAGGAGATGTTCGTCTGTGAAATATAAACGATCCAGTATGAAATTGATCATTTGCATGTATAACACATAAACCTTGGTTTAGTACTGTAGTCAGTTATGAACCAGAATGCCGTACTGTATGTATTTCGTCATCACTTGTTTTTGCTATTTGTAACGTAACGTATTTGCTAATGTTGCCTACTAAAATAAATAAGATCAATGAGTGGTTCTAAAACAAGTGCACCGTATAAACACTACATGATATCATAATAAGAATAAAGATAATATAAAAACAAAGTTATTGTACACATTCTGAGTTTTTAGATCCGAATGAGTCCAGTTTATACCCGACTACCCAAAAAAGAGGGTAATATCATCATCAGCCATAGGACGTCCACTGCTGGGCATAGGCCTCCTCCTGGGGAGGTTTGCCAATACTCGCCACGGTTGGCAGGCGGGTTGGCGAGCGCAGTTAGGTGTGATTGTTCAAGGAAGACGCTGCTGCCCATCTTCCGGATTACATCCCTTAGCCGACTCTTACGGCAACCACGGGTAGAAAGGGTGGGGTACTATTCTTCCGCCGGCACCACCACGGCAAAAGGGTAATATATTTCGTGCGTATTACATATTTTTTTATTTTCTATCAATTTTAAAGTCTAAATTTTGTATTTTACCCGCAGTTGGGATTGTTTGTTAGGGTTCCGTACCTCAAAAGGTAAAAAAGGAACCCTTATAAGATCACTCTCTTTTCCGTCTGTCCGTCTGTCCGTGTGTCTCCGCCGATTTTTCAGGAACGGGTGAACCTAGCAAGTTGAAATTTATACCAGATACCGAGGTCTATAGTCCCTATTATTTTATTATTTATAAATCAAGGTCCTTTTTTTTTTTTTTTTTTTTTTTTTTTTTTTTCCCAGGGAAATCCTTAATGGATACCACCCGCTCCGGGGGAAGCAGGGTGATTATGTGGGACTCTCCGCCCAAGTGGCGGCCTACCCACTAAAAACCCTGGGGTGTCTCTGCCTGACGCCTATGTGCCAGGGCTACGGGAACGCTTTCGCACTCATCCGCGGCCCTGGCGGCGTTGGTCCCCTGGGACTCTTTCCAGTTAGGGGTGGAGCTGGAGAGCCTCCACCCATCTTTCCTTGAGGGGCACGCGGAAACACCACGCGCGCCACCTCAGGGGCTACTCTTGTCGGGCGACGGACTCCCCCGAGTCCGTTGCCCAAGGCCCCTGTTATGGGGGTTGGAGGAGGGCATGAATCCTCCTCCGACGCCCGGGTCTCCGGCGGCGCATTGAGAGGTCTGTAGTGACTTCTCGTTGGCGCTCTGCCGTTTCCTTCTGGAACATGACCTGTTCACAGAAGGAAACTGCCGCCTCCCATGATCTCTCGCACCCGAGCATTGAGGGTATCAACACTGGAAGCGAGAGATCGTACCCCACAACTGCGACGAGTTCACGGCGCTCACTTGCCCATGCCGGGCACTCCTCTAACGTATGCTGCGCCGTATCCTCGTCGCAGCTGCAGTGGTGGCACCCGGTTGTCGGTTCTCTCCCGGCTATACGGCACAGGTACTTTCCGAAGCATCCATGCCCCGAAAGCACCTGCACAAGCCGAAAGGTAAGCGACCCGTGCGCCCTATCCAGCCAGTCCTTAAGGACAGGCTGGACAGCCCCAACGGTCCAGCTTCCAGCCCTTGGATGGGCTAACTGCTCCTTCCATTCCCCAAGCATGAACCGCCGAGCGTGGAACTTCCACACTTCGACCTCCCTCGGTGCCGGAGATTGCCCGCTTCGGCGGAGATCTGTACGCCATGCATACATATTTGCATGAATCTCCGCTTCTAGATCCCAGGGAGGTGACCCAGCTAAAAGGCATGCCGCCTCGCAAGAAATAGTGCGATATCCCCTGATGACTCTGATAGCCATCACCCGCTGCGGTCGCCTTAATAAGGCGACCGTTTTGGCATTTAGAGCATCCGCCCAAATAGGTGCCCCATACAGAGCCATAGATCGCACTACCCCCAGATACAGGCGGCGGCTACCAGCCTTCGGACCGCCAAGATTGGGCAACAGACGCTTGAGAGCACCGGCCGCTCCCATCAATCGAGGGGCCAGCTGTGCAAAGTGCTGACGAAAGTTCCACCTTCCGTCGAGGTGGAGTCCAAGATATTTCATCGTGGACTCCACCCCGACTCGCACCCCTCCAATAACAATGTGGGAACCCGACGGAGGCGCCCGCCGAGGGCCATGGAACACTAAGGCCTCCGACTTGTTAAGCGCCACCCGGAGTCCCAACATTCCTATCCTCCCCACCACTTCCTCCACCGTTGCTGTGGCAAGACGGGCAGCTTGTACGAAGGTCTTGCCCCGGGCAGTCACAAGTGTGTCATCTGCGTAGCAGGTCACACTGGCGCCCGGATTAAGAGCTCCTCTCAAAACCCAGTCGTAGCCGATGTCCCACAGGATCGGCCCTAAAGCTGAACCCTGCGGCACACCGCACGACATCTCCCTCCGCAGGAATTGACCTCCCCTCCCCGCATACGAGACAAATCTCTCAGAGAGGTAGGCTTCGACAATTCGGCTGAGGTAGAGGGGCACTTCATGATACTTCAGCGCCTCCCCTATGCAGGCCCACGGCAGTGTATTAAAGGCATTGGCAATGTCAAGGGACACCGCCACCACCACATCACCGCGGGCCACTGCCTCGTCCGAGAGGGCCTTGACACGCTTGACAGCGTCAATCGTGGAACGACCCACCCGGAAACCGAATTGTGCCTCCGATAAATTCGGACCAACCCCATCAAGGTGCCGGACAAGGCGACCAGCTATGATGCGCTCAAACAGCTTATCTGCCTCGTCCAGCAAAACAATAGGGCGGTACGCGGAAGGAGAATCTACAGGCCGCCCATCCTTCTTCAGAAGAACCAATCGGCCCGTCTTCCACAACCTCGGGAATCGACCCGTCTCCAGACAGGCATCTAACAGTCTTCGGAATCGGTTCCCGAGCTCTTCAAGAGCCACAACCCAAGCCCTTCCAGGAATGCCGTCTGGTCCCGGAGCCTTGTTTTTGGCTTTGAGTTTGAGGACTGCCACCCACAATTCTCCAGCTGAGACCAACGGTATCTCTTCAGCCTCAACATGAATCTCATCCCGAGGAAGCGCCATTACTGGAGGCCGAAATACCGAGCCGTTCGGAAATAGGGTAGTTACAATATCCTCCAGCAGCCGAGGCTCCAGAGTCTCAGTCAAAGGGGGCGCCCAGGGACGAATTTTTCGTCTGACCTCCTTGTAGGGTCGCCCCCACGGGTCTTGGCTGAGCGTCTCCAGAAGCTCGTTATAAGCTTGGGTTTTGGAGTCGCTGATGGCCAATCGCAGGTCCCTCACCCGCTCCCGGTATGCACCATATAACTGGTCCTCAACAACTCCATCCCTACGCCGCTGACGACGCTGCCTGGTGTACTGGCGTCTCGCCACTACGCAGCTGTTCCGAAGTGCAGCTATTTCTTGTGACCACCAGTACACCTTTCGTCTAGGAGGACGCGTTTTCGCTCGGGCCATGCTAGCGTCACATATTTGCGACAGAGCATCCCGAAACCACTCCGCCTCCTTCTCTACCTCCACAATCTCGTCCGGTGGGGCCAGCCAAGCTTGAACAATAGAAGCTTCCACCAATACCTCCTTATCCATTGACCCCAATACCCATCTGGGAAATGTAGGGGTATATCTTCCAGAGCGTCGAGTATCTGTATTAGTAGAAGAGGTGGACACGTTGAACCGGATATACCGGTGATCGGATGCCGTCTCTACTTCCTCCACCACCCTCCAACCGTGAACCGTGTGCGCGATAGCAGAAGAGGCCAGAGTCAAATCGACAATTGAGCCCCCGTTCCACCGCACACAAGTCTCCACTGATCCCTGGTTTAGCACCAGAAGGTCATTGCTCGCCGCCCATTCCTCGAGAGCCTCTCCTTGAGGTCCAGTCGCTGGGCACCCCCACGCCACAGACTTGGCATTGAGGTCCCCAGCTACAAGCGCCCGACGGGGCAGGATATGCCTAATGAGAGCGCCTACCCCGTGCAGAAACGACTCGAATTCAGAGAGACTTCTATTGGGGGAAAAGTAAACTGCTATAATGACAATTTCTCCCCACTGAACCGCCGTATATCCACTGCCTCTCGCCACTATAGGAAGGGGCGGAGCACCAGCCGATGATACGATGGTCACCACACCGTCCAAGTCACCTACCCAATTATCCCGGGGTGGGACAGAGTACGGTTCAGAGACCACCGCAACCTCTATCAACCACTCTGCCATGCTCTGAACGAATAGATCCTGCGCAGCAGCAGAGTGGTTGAGATTTGCCTGGAGAAAGCGATGAGCCATAACTAATCAATTGACTATCATCGCCTCCTCACCCCGCCCTGCAGCGAGAGGGGAACTGTTGGCTACTACAGCGCTGGTGGCACTGGCTACTGCCTTAACTACCTTTTTGGGCATAGGTAGGGAGCAGGCCTTACCACCCATTCTGTGCTCCGCTGGTTTGTTAGCTGCTGCACACAGTGAACATCGCGCGCCAGCGGTGCACTGAGCCGCCTTATGTCCAGATTGACCGCAGCGGTAGCAATCCTCGCTACGGTCAACATCAGACGTACATTGAGCACGGACGTGCCCCTTCTGAAGGCACCGATAGCACTGCATTGGCCTATTTTGCAGTACTTGCACACGCGCTGAAACCCAGCCGACCAAAAGGCGGCCTCCCTCGCGTAGCTTTTTTGCAGCTGAGACTGGGCAGCGAACCCAGGCGGAGCCGGCACTCTGAGAGCCTTGGCGGATTTCCCCAACCTTAACAGCTTCCACAGAGCAACCACCGCGCTGAGCAATTACTGCCGCTAATTCTTCTCCACTGACTGAATCATCCAGCCCCGAGATGCGCAATTCTGCGCACTTTATTGGCCTGGAGACTTTCAGCAACTCCGGGCTTATAGCCTCGCGAATCTTCTGCGCAAGGGAGTCCGCCTTTTCATCACTGGTTGTTCCAGATACCTCCAGCTTGCGTGCTCCTGTGGCAGTTCGCCGACAATGGAGACCAGTACCCACAATACCGCAACTGGCGAGGTCAATCTTTGACCTCAGCTCTGCCAGCATTTTCGTATAAGTCACACCCCTCTCCTCAGCTCCCGGCTGCAGTGTTATCACAACAGCTGATGACCGGGGAGAGCGCAACTTGACCTGCTGACTTTTATGCTTTGCAGGCATCGCTGTCTGTTGTTGCGATACCGTGGCTCTCGTTCCACGCCTCACAACTGTCGACCAACCTTCATCCATAGATTCAGGCGGTGGCGGGAGAGGTCGATTAGGCCTTCCCTTTGTAGGTTGACATAGCTCTTTCTGCGTTGGAGTCGTCCTTGCAGGCGGACCAGCTTTTTTGGTACCCTTCACCGGAATGCCAGTGGTAGCCTTTCCCTTATGCCTTTTTTCGGGTTCAGGGTCTGGCACCCTCCTTCCAATGGGTACGGCAGACAGTTCAGCCTGACGACGGTCTACTGCGAGTGGTGGTCTGAGCCGCGTTTCGGGTAAGAGACGCCCCTCTAGCGCCTCCAACCGAGCATTCACCATACTTCCTACCTGCAGCATGATGGTTCGCTCCAGATCTGAACCACCAGCAGGCCGAGGTGCACAGTCCGACGCCCTCCCCGCTTCATACGATGTTCGTTGCGAAGGGGAAGTCACCGATTCAGCACGCATCCGAGCCAACTCTTTTCGAAGATCTACCACGTCATTACGTAACTCCGCCATCTCATTCTCCAAACGAGCATTGACTGCTTGCAGCTTAGCAGTTTCCTCAGTAGAAGTTCTTTTACTAAGAGCCTCTACGACCGCTTTGATAGAAGCTGCCGAGTCTTTTAATGCCCGCTGGAAGGTTCCCTTTAGGTTACCAGACTTTGTTGCCACCATAGTGATAACACTGATGTCTTCCAGCACCTTCTTATTGAGTACCGATACCAATCGCTCATCTCCCCCCTCCTTGGTTGCCAATAGCCCGAGCGCAATACTACTCTCTTGAGCATTTATCACTCGGTCTTCCAAATCGAGGCCTAATTCTTCGCGCCTCTTTGCCATGAATTTCCTCCGCTGAATTTTCCCCGCAGCAGTCAATGCACAAGGTGATGTGGTCTGTGCCCCGAACTCTACGGAAGGCAAGTCTTCACCTACACTGCTCGCCAAGTCCGCATAATCATTAGGGCGCTGGCGCTTCATGCCACACTCCCAGAACCGGCCTTCAGTCAGAGACTCGCGCGATTCCGAACCTACATTTCCGCCGGTCTCCATATCCTCCGGCTCCTGCGACAGAAGACAAGACAGAGACTGAGCCTTCAATCTCAGGCTCTGCCTCGTCGTCTTCATCTCTTCTCTCTTCAATACCCTGTCTTTCTCCACTCTATCTTCATTGCGGTTCTTGCCCCCCCCAGAGTACGTGGGGCTGCGTGCCGAAGCACGGAGGGATTCCTCCAAAGAAACTTGTCTAGGGAGACCCTCCTGGGTAGTCTTTTTATTACCGCTTTGATTCATGTTTATTTGGCTCAATTTTTTAATAGGTAGAGCTCCCTAAAAGGGGTCTAATGGCCAAACTTCCCGCTGACCATGCCCGAGTATGCAAGCCCAGAGCTGCGCCACAAAGGCAACGCAGCTCAGGACTCGCCCCCCGAACACTCCCCTCAGCGACCCCCAAACCTTGGGACTTGGTATACTCTGCGTGGCGACACCCCACACACACACGAGCCGACCAATTCCACCTCACGATGTAATGGCGGATCGCCCATCCCTGCAATGTCGCCACACACAGCGACTCCGATCCTTCTCGGATCCCCTCCGCGTCCTCCCCACGCTCGATAGCACGAGCCTCGCCCATCTACTATGCCCTCTGCTTGTCAGAGGGGCACGTAGAGAGCCCTCTTGGCCAAACACAACGTGCTCAGCCTCGCTTGACAACTTCAAGCCCCAACCGGAACACCTGCGCGCGCAACTCCTAAAAAAGAGTAGCGCTCACAGAAACTCCTCCTGTCCCGTCCAGATATCAGCAACCAGTCAACAAAGTCCCACTGAGGAAAGTTGTTGACTGATCCCCAGGATGCACCACGAGGAGGTTATCTGGACCCGCACCCCTAAATCAAGGTCCTGAGTCAACGCGATAAAAAGATATATGGGCAAATTCAGATTTTCGCGAAAACTTTGTAAGTAGCAATTACGTTGATTTTCATTTTTTTTAATTTTCGGAATTTTCCCTTTACTTGTGCTGCTTGCTAAGACCTTGCTTTTAACCAAAATTGTCAATTCTAGGTCAACCGGAAGTACTTTATAGGTTTTGGGTCGAAATCCTATATGGTAGTTCCCGTTGACCTACAATCATGAAATTTGGCAGCACAAATAAAGAAAAAATTCCAAAAAATAAAAAAAGTCGAAAATTAAAGGATGTCCCCATACATACATAGTTGACGCCAATTAAGATAGTCCTCTGAGTTGTATGGGCGCTCATACAATTCAAAGGACTAGATTAATAATTGGCAAACAAAAAAATTATACCAATTTTGATATGGCGGTATAATGGGTAGGTACGGAACCCTCGGCGCACGAGTTCGACACGCACTTGACCGGGTTTTTTAAAGTAATTTTATTATTTCAAAGTATTTCTCTGCTGGGCGTGGCCTATTTTTACTGGGTCAAAGTTAATGTCAAAGTCCAACACGCTGACCAATTGCGAATTGGTATAAGGCGCTTTAGGTTGTCAAAATGGTTTCGCAAAAACATTTCAGCAAAACGTATATATTTTAAAATAAAAAAAATGCATTAATCTTCATTATATTTTTGATGGGGCATTTTTTCGGAACGCGATTTTTCTATAAAAAAATAATAGGCACCCATTGGAACTGCCGACAGAAAAAGAAACACGTCACATTAGCATGTCGGTGACGCGACCCTATAAGTTTTAACTCTACCAAAAATCGCTTATCGCGGCTAAAGATGTTTTCAAAACCTCAAAAATCACTAGATAAAATAATATATATATTAAAGGATGTTTTCTGCATAAATGTACTTATTTATTAAACTATTAAAAGTTACGCACTATTAGACAGACTTATCAGACTATTTTAAATAACTGTTTCATTATTTTCCGTTAATGAATCGTACTAATCACAACGTCGTCGACTCGTATCTTCTATATTTTTGCTCTGCTGAACGCGTATATCGCTACATAAGTTTGGTAATCTACTGAGCTACCAGAACACGCTTACATTAGCTACTAGGAATGGCCTAACACATTTTTAAGATTATCAACTCTAAGACATGCGTTTTTCACAATGTTTTCCTTAGCCGCTTAAAGCTGGTGGCAATTAACAATACGGACATAATTTAAATAAGACAGAAGTGTGTGTCGTGGGATTCGGACCTACACCAAAATTTAAATAAAATAATTTGATAGATTTCCTTAGCAGGAGTTCGTCTAGGCACCACCGCAGTACCAGACATTCTGCCGCCAAGCAGTAGTGTGTAAACATTACTTTGTTCCAGTTTGAAGGGTACTGCAGCTAGTGAAATTACTGGGCAGTTGAGACTAACCATCGAAAGTCTAAAGTAATGAGCGCCAAAGCAGCGATGCCCCGGAATTTGTTTTGCTACTCAAAGTTTTGTGTATTGCTGCAATGGTCGTGGACACGCGTTATCTCTTACCATCAGGAGAGCGTATCGTTCGTCTTATTACTTTTACATAATAAAAATATACCAACATGGATGATAGGATTCTAACTAGATTACGATAATTTAGTTACTAATAGTTATTATTAGGTACCTAAAATTTTAAATTTGATCTAAACTGGAATTTAATTATCTTTTTTTTAATGCTGAATAGGCTTGTGTTTGATCGCCATCTCACCTGTTGTCAAGTGAAGATGCGATCTACGATGGAGCACGCTAGTCTAGAAGGTGATACCGATTCACTCTCGACTTGAACACACCCAGATTGTATTTATCAGGGAACACCCACTCGGGTAACGCATTCCACGCTTTAACCGTTTAGTTTTCGTTTATCTATTGCTAAGTATGTATATATATATTTTAACAAATTTTACTGAGAAACTCGTTTAAATTTTACAAAACATGGAATGTATAACCTTTCTCTAGCGATCCTATTTATACAAGAAAAAAATTCATTTGTTCTCACTTTTTTAATATGGTTGACAGGCAAGGTGTTTGACCACAGCTCACCTGATATTAAGTGACGGTTTCGTCGAAGATTGTAAACACACCTAGACTGGAATGGAACTGTCTATCAAGTGAGGCTGCCGGAACACACCGTTAAGTGCTTGGCGGCAGATTTTTTCCTTCATATACTGGGCGGTAGCTAGCCAGTAGAGTACCTACCAGAAAGTACCCTACAACCATGCTATGGTTTTTTTAACAGCTATCAGCTGTTCATATTCGGAGGAAATGTAGCGTGAAGGAAAGCTAAACGCCGGATATATTTACACGTTTCATTTTTGTCTCAAAAAATACAATGTTAGAATCGTTGAATAACCTCGCTATCGCTATTTATATGCAAATAATATATATGCACAATAGTTTTATCCGAAATGTTTCTATCCCTTCCCAACCTGTCTCAAAAAACTGACTAAGTACTGAAGTATTACCATTTGTGTAAATTAATCTATACATATATAATTGTTTTACTCTATTAAGTGTCGAAAGTCACTAGATGTCTTTAGAAATGTTATTCGGAACATCCAGCTCAATTAATCCAATCAAAAACCTAATTAGGTCAGCATATCCACTTTTTCACGATAAAATTTCTTACATATCTACTAACTAATCGCACAATAAACAAAAAAAATAAAGTCTACAATAAAATTATCATTAATTACAGTATAAAAAATATTTATTTAAATTTCATGTGATCGTACTATTCATGCTCTACTACACCGACATTTAAATTTATCACAACAAAAAAAGCAATACAGAAATTCTGCTGACAAGGAGAAACCCAGAAAAACAACCCTACTTTTGACGTAAAACAATCTGGTAGACAACTACACAACTACAATACGTGAAACGAACCTGCGTTTGCCTACAGTCTCCGTGTGGCGATCGTTTCAAAGCCCATGTTTTTGCCACGTAAAAATTAACTGACTTGTTTTGAGTTTGGATTTTGTGAGCGGTCACTGCACTAAGAATTTAGGGAAAAAAAGTTCATCACATGTGGAAGCAGGCGGTGTGGCAAGCGCGCGGCGACGGCGGTGGCTGAGCAGACACTGAGCCTCGGGCTTGCTCGGGAGAGATCGGATAGAGCAGATTATTCACAGACACTAAGTCAGAGCTGAAGCTTTTAATAACTAATAAAATACCTTGTTTTGGTAACCTGAATAAAGAAGCCTGAATAAAGAAAGATAGCCGGCTGTATTGGGGTATACCCTAGGTGTGTGGGATTGTACCTGTAAAAGTACAAATTCAGAAACGCTCAGCTATAAAAAAAAATTGCTTTTTCTAAAAATGGCTTAGTATTTCTCTGAAGGATTGTATTCGGAACGATAAGTAAGTTGTCATAGAACTAAAATCATACGTAGCTAAACGTATTAGCAAACTGAAGTGGCTGTTGTCTAGGTATATTTGTCGCAGAAGCGATAACCGCTGGGGTACACGTGTCGAAATGACAAACATTGTGCAGGACGCCTTGAGACTGGACGGAGTGATGGTATACACAGGACAGCTGGCGATGGATGTAACCAAAAAACCATAGATCGGGCTGAGAGGCATGACGTGGGAGAGGCATATATCCAGCAATGAACTACGATAGGCTGTTGATGATATACCTACTAAAATGCCTTCGATGGCCTACCTCTGTGCGTGACACATGACACCGGAATCTTCATAAGAAGACACCGGTACCCGTAGCACTTTACTTTTGACAGTACTCCCAGGGAATTCTGAGTGCATTCCCTTTCATCGCTCTATAAAAGAGTGGGTTACGCTATGTATTGTCTTCTGTTACTAACGACAGACCTACAGAATCAATGAAAATAGATCAACAAGGAAAGATTTGATTTGTAGCGATGATAGCTCAGTGGTTAGCGCGGTCGGTTCGCATGCCGAAGGGCGTGGGTTCAAACCCCAACAATGAGTTTGAGCTGTCGGTGAAGGAAAACATCGTGAGGAAACCATAGCGTGGTGGTAGGGTACTGTCTAGTCGGCTGGCTAGCTACCACCCTCAAGTTGAAAATCTGCCGCCAAGCATCTAACGGTGTGTTCCGGCATCCTCACTTGAGAGCCAGTTCCATTCCAGGCTAGGTGTACTTTACTATCTTCGACCACACCGTCACTTAACATCTGGTGAGCTGTGGTCAAACACCTAGCCTGTCAGATATTAAAAAAAAAAACATTTATTAAAAATAAAAGATAAGAAAGTCAGAGCCTCGCTCCGGTACTTCAAGGAGCCGGATTGGCTCTGGTATATACTGGTAGAGAGAAATGCACAATACACCCCAAGCGTGACGTCTGTGACTTATCGCCCCAATGCCGAAAAGAATAAGAACAATATAAAAACAAAAAAAAAAACAAAAAACAAAAATACAAAAATAAAAACAAAAATCAAAAGAAGCTTGACATTTCTCTATGATCTAATCATAACCAGCCCGAGAAATCTTCACGTGGTTACTGTAACTTCGCTTCGTGTAACCAAGTTCAATGTGTGCCTTGCAATAATGGTAGTCTCCCACAAAGCTCGGTGTCTGGTTTCCATAGCAGTAAGCGACGAGACTCCGTCAGTAAGGTTAGGCTGTATACTGAATTTTGATGTTCACGAACCTGATGAAAAATGCATCGAAGAGACGTTATTGCATTTGGAGTCCCTTACCTTCGCGTCTTCGTTTGATACGGAATGTATCTTTTCGTATTTATAAAATGAGATCCGCTTCTACATTCAAGGTATTAATCTGGTTGGCATACATATGTGTGACTATCAAAATGTTAATCTTACTGTAAGATCTCATTTTTTCTACTTATTATTATAGCACCTAAACTTATCTTGTTTCTGTGTGTTTTTTTTAAAATATTAATATGGAATCTCAATCAAAACTGCCTAGAAGTTAAGTTGCAGAGTGCCTAATTCTCATCATGTCCAGCATTAGAAAAACGTCCGATTTGCAAAATGTCTAACATTTATGATAAAGGAAAAAATTTGCTAAGTACGAGTTAAACTTACGCGCTGAAGATTCAATTCTATGAACAAGCGTTTGTGTTATATTACGACATATAATAATAACTTATTAAGACCACCGAAAAGACAATGGAATAAGGTCATTAAAAAATCAGTTTGCCAGAGCTGTACAATTTGTACATGCTTCCTTTGGGGCTAAATAGTGCTGTCTAACGTCATCAAAAAAAAACTTGCCAAGGCAAATTACATTATACGTTTTAACTTGAACTTGGTACATTTTTTATTTACGCTTTTGGTGTATATATTTTAAGTAAAACAATTAGGTATAGTAGAACAATATATCCAAAAACCGACCAATTACAGCACAAAATAATCCAATATTCAATCGGACTTATTAAGTATATATATTAAATACTATAAGAGTATTTAATGTGTACGTTTATATGAATATATATTTTAACATATATTTAAATAAATAAATATCGTAGCACATTGCACAAAGCAAAGTAAACATAAGTATGTTCCGGTTTAAAAGGTACTGCAGCTAGCAAAATTACAGAGCTGTTCAGATTTACGTGGCGGCAGATTCTCAACTTGAGGGTGGTATCTAGCCAGCCGAGTACTAGAAAGTACCCTACCACCACGCTATGGTTTCCTTTACCGGCAGCTCCAGCTCATTGTTGTGGTTTGAACCCACGCCCTTCAGCATGCAAACCGACCGCGCTAACCACTGAGCTATCATCGCTACTAAAGGTTGAAGGTTTATTAATTCATGCGATAGGTTTAATGCACATTAGCCTGACATTAGCCCACAGCCCCGTCAAGAAGAAGCGTGCTTACTGAGCGGGCGTGCCATCCGGGTGACCGGAGCAGTCACTGACCGCGTGACCTGATCGCAACCTGGCCCACTTTCAACCCGGTAAGGAGTTGCCAGCTGCCTTTTAAGAAATTTGAAATTTTCCGTAGCTTCGTAAGCAATCACCTTTGCACATAGATATTTGCAATACTAGAGACGCCAGTGTTAAGAGACACAATTAATATTTTTCTTTTATTTATTCTTTGGCTCATAAATCTATCATCCTGTCTTTTGTGTCGTTTTTGACAATTTAACACGATGAGTGCGAAACGAGGCTTGTAACACCTCGTCCGTGTCTCGTCTTTATAGCGGTAAGGAAAAACTTAAACTTCTCTGTCGTGCGAGAGGCGTAACTTCCGTTTGGTTCAGTCTAGGAAAGAGATAACTATATATCTGAGATGTGCTATTGATGCAGAGTTTTTTGGTATACCTACCTTAATACCGGATTTTTAGGCCTCGTACCGCACTGAATAAATAAAAGTTTAATACAGTGCGTTACGAGGTTGCGAACACCTCGTACCCCCGCACACCTCGTAACGCACCCCACGCTAGCTTCACGCGATTAGTGTTGTGCAAAACGTTGAACGCTGCATCCGCGACGATATAATAAGATGTCGAAACGTTGCCGAAGAAAGTTAATTAATAATATTATTGATGATGAAGAAGAATTGGATGGTAAATCTAATTCAAAATTACCGATATTAGAAAAACAGGTAGCTTTCCAATCAATATTTACAAATTATACTCAGTCTAAGTGGAATAATTATGTAGGAATATAATAAATAAAGCAAAGAAAATTCTAACAGAATGTATCAGTTCCAAAAAATTATATTGTTTGACCTGTTTTAATAAAAAAGCACCCATAAGTACCATTAAATAAAATCGATATTTTTCTCATCACTAAACAATATGAAAAACTGCCCTTTTTCAGTGCGGTATGGGGTACATAAGACTCCACATTTTATTTTACCTATAGAATCTAAACTAAATAATCTGCCCACAGGCGGCGGCAGATTTAGGTTAATAAACTCATTGATAATAATAATCGCGACAAAACCCGTACAATTCGCCTTATTTGGCGCCAAAAAAAGGATTTTTGTCTCCTGTGGGCGGTGGGGTTTACTAAGCCTCGTGCCGCTACAGCCTCTGGTTTAGAACGAGGTTTCAAATGTCTCGTAACGCAGTAATGGAAAGTACAGATAAATCAGTGCCGCTGCGAACGTGTTAAAAAATGTTTGATAGTTTTATAAATTTCATTTTAGGTTAAAAAATAGACGAATATTTTAATGTAGAAGTTAGTGAGTAAATTCTAATTCAGATCCTTTATTCACTTTATAACAATTTTTCATTATATTTGGTAAGCCAATTAAATACAGTTTGTAAAAAGAAATAATACTATGGGTGTCTTCAAATCTGGAATAAATAGGTTTGTTCTAGATAAGCGTGCTCCATCTTAGACCGCACTACTGCTTAACATCAGGCAGAATGTGGACAAATACGAATCTATTTTGAATTTTAAAAAAATTGTGAAGTAAAATTTAAATTTCATAATACATATAGGTATATTATATTACTAATTATACTTTATTATATTACAATATATATTACACATTAGGACACATTACACACAGCGTCATCTGACCGCAAACTAAGCAGAGCTTGTGTGATGGAAGTCAGATAACTGATAGCATACATAAATACTTTTTTTTGTAAATACATACTTATAATACATACAGAACACCCAGACACAGAACAAACATTTGATTATACCAAACAAATATTTGTCCTTGGCGGAAATCGAACCCACGCCCTACAGCTCAGGCAGACATACATTGTTAGTATATATATATATATATGTACGAGTATATATATATATACTAACTAACTAATGTTTTATGTTTTAATATTTTTAACCCCCGAGGCAAAAAGAGGGGTGTTATAAGTTTGGCGTCGATGTCAGTCTGTCTGTGTGTGTGTGTGTGTCTGTGTGTGTGTGTCTCTCAAACGGATGAACCGATTTCGATGCGGTTTTTTTCATTCGAAAGCCAGTTCCCTTGCGGTGGTTCTTAACTATGTTTGGTTAATTGCGTATAGGGTTCTTTAAAATTTTAATTTAATTACTTGTAACTATGTATAGTAAAGTTAAAATATATAAGTTTATAATTACCAACCCTAAACAAACAGGACTTTGACAGATAGACTGCTTTTCGCCATCATGCATAACTCCATCTCACCCACTTGTGCTACTATGCCAACGACCCAGAGCCTCACTCCGATATTTCAAAAAGCTTGGCTTGCCCGGGTTGACGCTGGTAGGGGTAAATGCACAATACACCCCAAGCGGGACGTCACTGCAGGACTTATCGCCCCCATCCCGAATAAGAATAAGAAACAGGACTTTTTAGCCTTGCAAAAAAGACATTTCTATTTATTAATACCAGGTAAAACCGCAGAGCACTGTTAGGTTATTTCTGTCGACTATGAATCAATGTCAGTTCGTACATATTTTTACTCAAAAATAGGTAACAGTTCCAAAATCCTGGCAGCACTGACCCAAAACGGAGCGCCGGCGCCCTCGCTTGCATTCAATTGATTCGATGCAATATCAGACGTTTTGTCTGACAGGTTGTTGCTCTTGACACGAACAAGGAGCGAGGATTGAGTTTGGACTGATTATAAATGTGGATGTAGAGAAGTCTGGAGGTGAATTGTTTTGTGTTGTTTTATGGTAGGTAGACACAAATTAATATCACCTTCGACTTTCCGTTATCAGAATTTAGTTCACATAGAGATGGAGGATATGCCACTCGGCCCGATTTTCGTATTTTCACTTCCAGTCACTGCCAACTGTCTTACGCATATCGTCACTCCATCTAGTCTCAGGGCGTCCTACACTATTTTTGCCGATTCGCGGTCTCTACTCTAGAACACGTCTACTCCAACGGTTGTCGGTTCAGCGCCAAATATGACCGGCCCACTGCCACTTCAACTTGCTAATACGCTGAGCTATATATGACTTTTGTTCTCTGGCGAATTACTTCGTTCCGGATACGATCCCTTAAAGAAACACCGAGCAAAGCCCTTTCCATAGCTCATTTGCACGTATGCATAAATGTCACAAATGATTCAACTATTTAATCGTGAAACGAGAAAGCAGAGTTGGAATTACTTTTGCTTTTATAATATTTGTAAGTTATAGAATGATTTGGTTATCTTGCAACTAAACAAATAACTTATTTATTATTTTTAAAGACATACTGCGTGTACAATACTGTGAAGAAGTGTTCCAATTTGAAGAATATTCCAGCTAGCGAAGTTATAGAGGCCAATCATCGAATGCCTCAACGTTATGAGCGCATAAGCAGCGATTCCCTGGACTTTGTTTTGTTACTCAAACTTCTAGCCGCTGCAATGGTTATGACTTATGAACAAGTTCTCTTACCATCAGGACAGCTCTTTATTAGTTTCATTACTTTTACCAAAAAAATCTATTAAATTGTATATCACACCTATTTTTTGCCTTCTGCTTCGTTCGTGTTAATATAGGTTTCTTTCTAATTTTCGAGAACAGTACTTTTTTTCGGAATGTCCTTTTCTGTACTCTTGACAACTTGTATGCGAAATTTCATGACGATCTGATGAGTAGTTAAGGCGTGAAAGCGTTACAAACAAACTCGCTTTTGCATTCATAATATTAACTACGATTTATAACACAAGTTTATCACACGAGAAAACTTTTACTTCTTACTACAATTAAAAACTTTACCAGCATTCAAAAAATGCTTATTCTTTTTTTTCAAAACAATTATCTTTTAATGAGAAGGTAGTATCAAAAGTATCGGTTTTGTTTGGAGTTTTAGCAGTTTTGTGTGGCAATCGCGGATTGCTTCTGAGTTCACTTTCAAAATCTTCGTAGTCGGTATCAGAACCGGCTTCAAGAACACCTGGTATTTCGGGAGCATTACAAATATTTTTCACACTAGATTTTAGAACGCGTTTCAACCCAGAAAGTTCTCTCTTCGATCTAGAAACCAATTTAGTTTTTGACTCGAGCAAAATTCTCAATTTCTCGTTCTCAAGTTTCAGCGCCAAGTTTGCGACTTGTGTTTCAGATTCTCTCGAATTGGTAATTTCAATCAGGTTCCTCATTTCTCGTATAATTGCTTGGAAGCCTTTTCTTGTTTTTGCTAATAACTTTTTTGTGTTATCCAGTTCAATGTGCAGTTTGTCCACATCAACTTGAACTCGATTCAATTTGGAATCATCAAAGTCTATAGATTTTTTCTTACCTTTCAACACATCTTTAACTACAACTTCGACAGCTGTTGTATTGTTTCTAAATACTTCGTAAGATGTTCCTTGATCAGCAGGTCCATTCAGTTTTGCGCTTTTTACATCTTTTTCTTTAAGAAGTATCGATGACATAGTTTACAGTAAAGGAAAAAATGACTTGGTTCCAATCACAAAATATGTACACGTTTCGGGTTTAACTATCTGCAGGGTTTTTTAATAGTATCCTATGTAGTGATCTGCTTCCCCAGTAGCTGCTACGATCTGCACGTTTCTATTATCAACTACACTCCTTTTAGTATCTGCGCTTAATGTTAATTCAGTCAGCTACGAAACTTGCAGTGATTTCGTAACGCTTTGTTTTAATATGCTTCGTGATCTATAACAGCTTTGCTACGCTCTTAGGAAACAGCTACGTATTGCTACAATAAATTTGTTCACTCGTTATTATTAATTAGCAGCAAAACTCTGGGATCATTTACATTTCATTTTGTATAAATATACGACTGAAATAACCTCAATTGCGAATTTAAATTTACATTTGTTGTTTTCTGTCAAAAAGACAGTAACAATGATAAATGTAAATAAAAGGAAAAGTCAGAAATGTCAAAATTTTTGGTAAGAGTGAAAGTCTCAGGTGAAAGTAGACCAAGTTACTTTTCAGTAAAACCTAAAAGTCTTAAAGTAACGATTATAGCGATTTTTTAGCTGATATTATAGTAAAAATACTAATTGTCTTATAATAGGGCAATGCAGTCAGCGAAGTACATATATTATGTAAATATTTATTTTGGTGTTAGTACTAGGTAAGTAGTTGTATGCTGTATGCTGTCGCCAAGCAGTAGTGTGCAAGCATTACTATGCTCCAGTTTAAATGGTATTGCAGCTAGCGACAATACAGGGTTTTGAGACTAACCTACTCATGCCTCAAAGATATGACCGCAAAACCAGTAATGCCTGGAATCTTCGGTTTGTTACCCAAAATTCTAAGGTCCACCGTAATTGTCATGAAAAAGCGTTTTCTTTTAGCATCTAAAGAGTGTTTCATATATTCTTGTACGTGAAATAAACACTGAATACTATTAATATAGTTTTTACTTCTCTCTGTGGTGTTTTAGATAGAGCAAATGCTAGTTTCGTAAAAAACCACGCTCCAGATTTCGCGCTCATAATTGAAATCTGGACTAGATAGCGGGTAGCAATCATGCGGTCGACTTCCTTCGCCAAGACCATCGACTTGAGTGACCTAAGGCCAATCTATTACGTAATTTAATATTTAAGCTACCAATCTTTAATTAATTAGAAATATAATAATATCTAATCTGCTACCCTTGCCCCTACCTAAGCCTGCCCTGTTAGCTCATTTGGTAGAACTTCTTCTCGAGTTGAAGGGCGCGGGTTCGATTCCCACTCAGGACTAATATTTGTGTGTAGATGTTTGTTCTGTGTTTGAGTGTTCCGTGTGTATTATAATATGTATTTACAAAATAAAGTTTTTTTAAATGTTTGGCAGGCTAGTTGTTTTACCACAGATGCTATGTGACTGTATGGTCGAAGATGGTAAACACACCTAGCCTGGAATGAAACTGGCTGTCAAGTGAGGCTGCTGGAACACACCCAGACACAGAACAAACATTTGTTTATACCACAAATGTTTGTATGTATAGGTAATATTTATTTGACGATAACATACAAATCGCTGATCTAATATTTTAGAGCTTTGTGCTATATAACTTTACATTTTACTATAAGATTTCCTTAGCTACAAATCATGCTCGATATTTAGGTATATAATAGACCAAAGCTGACTTGTGAGTGGAGAGGGGTTCTGACGGTCTCGTTACGGAACCTTACGAGCCCAATTGATTGGACACGATGAAAAGGACTTTGATGTGTAACGAACGATAAGTTTGCTCTCCGCTGAATCCATTGCGCAGGTAAAAGGCCAAAACGTAGTTCATCGAAAACTAGTAAACTGTATGTTACGCTTTGTTGTCATGACGGCTTATCCTACAGGGTTACGCGCAAAGGAGGTCATTGTGATCATCAATGTGGACAACTGTTTACTATGGGACCATTATAAAATCGCAAACACTCGGCTATTCCATTTAAAAAAAAAAGATGTTCGTCACGGTACGCCCGGCAATGTGAATCATTTAAACATTACGCAGCTCACACTGAGAAGCAAAGAAGTGTATTTTACGCGCGCACACACAAATTAATCTAGAGAAATGACGTAGAGCATGGGGCATGACGTTATAAGAGACCGTCCTGCCATTTATCGTCACGGCATACTAGTCGATATTACTGCCAATAGATGATACTACACAAATTTAAGAAAAATTAACATCGTTAAAATGTATGAAAAAGCTTCTTTTTTTTTTGTAATATCAGTAAAAGTTTGGGAAATTTAACAATTTGTCAACTGCCACTCAATTTAAAAGAAAGCAATTACGGTCAAACTTAGTACCGTAACAAGTCAAATATCGACTACGATATAGATTAATTCGGTTTCTGCACTCTGAGTAAGTACATTCGATGCCCTAGTTCTGCGGCCTTGCGCCACAATACCTAACAGCAACTGAGCTAGGCGCTGGTCACACCGATTCAACCCGATAAATCGGTACAGTTATTTTTGTTTACAGTATAAAGCAAAGTCGCTTCCCGCCGTCTGTACGCTTAGATCTTTTTAAACTACGCAACGGATTTGAATGCGGCTTCCATCAATAGACAGAGTGATTCAAGAGGCAGGTTATATGTATAATATGTGCATTTGCCCCACATTAATATCTACATTGCACCCGTGCTAAACCGAAGCCTGTCGCTATTTTATTTCAGTGAACACCAATACAAAAAAAATAATTAAGAAATTACAAAAGTTAAGTGTCACAGCAATTTTATAAGCGAAGCAGGTATGCATTATAAACAAATATTCAGATAAAAACATTTTAAACGTATAAGCTCGCGTTTAACAGCCAACTCGCCTGTTAGTAATCGAGCTAGGTGTAATGTTTGGGAAACGCGTATTTCTGAGTTTTTCGAGCTAACCTCGGTCGTCGGAAGAGACGCTCTCCTGATAACGGCGGTCCATGTCCATTCCAGCACTTATATAATTATCAACACTTTGGCAGCGACTGATTTTAATGCGACCGTTCTATGGCGCGCGGGCGGTTTTTAGCATTATTGAGATGGGTATATAAACAAAAAACTAATGTAGCTATCAGCATAATTGTTTATTATATGTTGTATAATTTAATCTACTATAAAAAATAAAAATAAAAACATATTTTTAGATTTTTATAATAAAAAAAATAGCGGAGTTACAACAAAAAAAACTGACATAAAAATGTTTTTTCGTTGCCTCGAGCTGCGCGAGCGACGCGATGCTTGCGGTCCCTCCCTCGCCTTGCCTTCCCCAAGCGCGTCTCTCATAGTCGTTTTGCATGTATGTAGCTGAATTACTAGGCCATCTGTTCAACTAAACGCGGATAACGTACTCAACTCGTACTGTATATTGAATTAGTTCCAAACTCAATCAGGAGTCAGACTCGTGACCCGCGTATTAGAGAAAAAGTACTATGACAAGGTCAACTCGTGATTCGCTGCAAAATGTTAAAGTATGTTAGACTCATGTTGCATTGATATTATATAGGTTATCGCTACCAACCGCAACTTTAAGTTTGTAAGCATAGACAAAGAAACCCAACTCATTTTCAATGAAAAAAGTTAAATGATTAGTTGATGTTCTTATTATTAAACATTAATTTCCTCCACTTAGGTACTTCCCAACAGTGTAGTCTACACTTAACATAAAACGTTATGGCAGCATAGCGCATATCTACGTGCGCTAAGAGAGCTTTGTTTGCTCTGCTGACATTGAATTTTAGTTTCGAACGGCACGTGAAACGTAAACCGGGATGTTTGTGACTAAGCTGTGGTATAATGTTGTTTTTCCAGATTTGGTCGCATTGATTTCAGTTTTTAGATGGTATTTAGCTACCCGTGCCAAGCGGTTTCATCTATCATAAGTTACGTTTCTCATCCATAGGCCAAGGGAATCGGCTTCTTGTAAAACAAAGGTATCTTATATAGATATTTTCAAAGGTGAATTTATATATTCTAAGCCCAGTGGTGTAACTATAAGGTGGCAGGGCTGGCACGGGCCCCCGGCCTTAGAGGCCGCAAGCTCTATGTAACGTAACATTTTTACGTGACGATTTTGCTGGGGCCCCATCCAATGAATTTACCACGGGCCTCAGTTGGTATAGTTACGCCATTGTCTAAGCCTTAAGCCTAAAGATTACTACAACTAATTTACAAAATTTTAGCGTGGTGGTAGGGTACTTTCTTGTACTCGGCTGGCTACCACCCTCAATTTGAAAATCTGCCGCTAAGCATCTATGTACTGGCAGCTTCACTTGAGAGCCAGTTCCTTTCCAGGCTAGGTGTGTTTACCATCTTCGACCACACCGTCACTTAACATCAGGTGAGCTGTGGTCAAACACCTAGCCTGACAACCATGAAAAAAAATATTTAAAAACCGCGTAGTTGTGTTAAGCGATGATAGCTCAGTGGTTAGCGCGGCCGGTACAAACGCCGAAGGGTGTGGGTTCAAATCCCAAGAATGATAATGATGAAGACTTGATCTGCAATTGAAGGAAAACATAGCATATGGTGACTGGGTACTTTGTGGTACTCGGCTGGCTACCGCCCTTATCACCGATTTTAACATTGAAAATCTGCCGCAAATCACCTAACCGTGTTTCGGCGGTCTCATTTGAGAGGCAGTTCCATTCCAGGCTAGTTGTGATCGTCAACTCGGATCACACCGTCACTTAAGATCAGATGATCAAAAGCCACGTTCGATGATTGTTTACTTTACTAGTTATTATCTCGAGGTCAAAGCTTGCGGGTGAATACCCGCTAGTACAGAAATAAAACATTTATTGCTTTTTATCGTGATTTTATTACAAAATTATAAACGGAATAATAATGAATCTAAAACATTTTGCTTATATCTAGTCTTCAGCCTAAATAATCACATTCATAAGGAAAATCTCATTAATATTATTAAGTAGTTTATTATTGTGTTAATCATTTAAAATCATTATTATATAACAAGGTGATAACAAAATCAATACCATAGATATTAAACATAGTGGAGTTTAGTTTTGCACAAAATTCCCGTAATAACTTTACTATTGATAAAATATAAATCACTTCTTGTAAATTGTAATCGCTAATTTAAGCATACCTAAGAGCATAAATAAATAAACTATGCTATTACAGTAGTCTCATTAATCCGACACTTCAGTAGTCCGAGACGTCCAATAATCTGGCACCTTACGCTCACGCTTATCTCCCCCTACTTTCGTTCCATGCTTGCGCGCATCCATGATCAGTATAACAAAATATCTGCTAAACATATTATAATTCTTCGACACATGCGAGAGGAAGGGCGCACAACGAGCTACGGAGAGGGCTATTGATTGTGCCAGCAGTGGACTTCCTACGGCTGAAATGATGATGATGATGCGAGAGGAAGTTTTTAAACAAAGACAACAACATGCAAAAAAGCAGACCTCAATTAAGCATTACTTTAAGAATAATTAGTTAATTGTAAGATATGTATGTCATATAAATATTTTCTATACAGTTTTTGTATACAATCTTATAATCCGACATCCCCTGGTTTTTAATAGTGCCGGATTTGTGAGACTACTGTATTTACTTAGCATAGTTCGCAACATTTTGATTCTGAAATAAGATTTCTTTTACTTTTTTGCACTTAATTTTAAATAGCACATTTTATATAAAAACGGCGCTTAAATTAGCAAACATAATATACAATTAGTGACTTACATTTTACCATTAATACAAACATTACAGACATTTTTTTTTGTTTTACTGATGCAAGATTACTCTCGTTTAAGTCGGATACTTGGACTATAATTGATTGATTCAGGGGCTGTGGAAGTTAATTTTAGTATGTCAAACTTTAGTTTTAGATAGTAAGTAAAGTTAAGGATAAGTTTTTATTTTGAATTGTTGTCAAGTTAGTTAAATTTAAATCCTCGTCACTGTTATAATTGAAACGACTGTTAAGCGGAAATAAACGAAATATACCTTGAACACTTGTACTATAGTTTCGGCCATATCCGGTGACCTTCTTCGAGGAGTCAAAGCAGAGAACAACGCGCGCGTATCCTCTGCGCGGGTCTCGCTTTACACCGATACTAACTGACATAATCAAACGTAAGTAATCTCGCATACGTAAGAGAAAAATATGTCAAAACTCAGTTTACATAGCATTACGGGCATTTTTATTCAATCGCAGATCAGAAATCCACTATTTTTACATATCTACGACTAAAACAATTAGCTTTTTTTTTTGGTCAGAAGGTAAAGCTGCAATTATAAAACACAAGTGAAACAACATTTTAGCAAAGTACAATTATTATGCAAATAATTAGCATAATTATTGAAACTTACGTAACTATTTAAACATATAAATTATTGAGTTAGATGAGAATATTCAATTTAATTAGAAATAATTAAAAACTTAGAAAAAGCTAAGCAGGTTGATATTATTTGAGTATTAAAAATAAATTTGAGTATTATATGCTATATGGTCGTTACACCGAATTCATTCAATCTTTGAAAACACACTGAGAAAAGTTGTTAATCTTAGGCCGGTCGGCGAGTTAGTAGCCTACTCTTGCGTTGACGATTAGGGTTGTCAAAATGTCGTAATTGGCTGTAGTCTTGGGAAAAACTTTAACCAAGATTTACTAAGATTTTTTTTTTGTATTTGTTACGATTTTATTTCTTTATACGTTTCATATGACCACTAACTAACATGTCTTTGAATATTGCTAATGTTCAAACTGTCAGCCTAAAAGCAAAATAAGCATATATAACCTTTTACAGTATAATTAAAAAATATCTAAAATCTAATATGTATAATTAGAAGAAAAGTAGCTGAATATTTCACTTTATTTTTGTATTTTAAATAACCTAGAAACGAATCAGATCCTTTATTTCAGATCTTAAATACTTATATAAGTAATAACGAGTATAGTAACATTACCAAGTAACATTTTTTATATATATAAGAGTAATGAGACGAACGTGACGCTCTCCTGATGGTAACAAATAAAGCCTGTCCATGACCATTGCAGCGGTACCCAGAACTTTATGTAACAAAACAAAATCTAGAGAATCGCTGCTTTGACGCTCATTACTGTGAAGATGGTTAGTCTCAACAAAAAATACAAAGGAGAATAATTAACCGATAGCAATGATAAGAGAGCATGCATGTAAAGCAATCGATAAATCTAAAGATGCAATAGCAATGGCACGAAGTGAAATAAAAGTTAACATAATACGAAAGAATAGACACTAAGTAAATATAAGTTTCGTCTTTCATATTGAAACATATCGAATCAAAACAGGTCGAATAAACAAAACAAAACTTATTAATCAAAAAATCAAGTAAAGCATTCGATAAATCTAAAGATGCGATAACAATTGCACGAAAAAAAATAAAACTTAACATAATTCGAAAGAAAAGACACTAAGCAAAAATAGGTTCGTCATTCATATTCAAACATATCGAATCATAAGACGTCGAATAAACAAAACAAAACTTTTAAATCAAAAAATCAAGTTTAGTAAAAATAGGTCCTGTTTGTTGTCCCGTGTTCCTGTAGTGTTGCTATACAACAGCACTGCTCGCCATTTGGTTGACACCGCACGTGCCGTCTCCTCGGAACACTCTGTAGTATCCCTGCTCTCCCCAGCTCGGTCCCCACGAGTTCTTGATGATCCAGTAAGGGAGTCGTTTGTGGAATAGAGGGTAGTCTGGAAAATAACAGGTTGATTATCGGGATAGTATTTTGTTTTTATTGTCACGGGCACGATGTATTGCAGTGTTTGGGTAAATTTCAATATTCTGAGTGAGTTTGCAAGATTAAAATAATGAATCATTTTGAAAAAAAATATGTTTTAACATCCGATCAACTCTCCTGACGGGAGTAACTTTATTATGTTTATTGTTTACGTTTTACTTGATTTTGGCAAATTGATATGCCCTGAGTTGGTCAAAATCTGAACTCTTAAAGTTAGACGAAAGACTTGCTAGAAACGACATACTCTTTGGTTAAAGCATTTGATAGGAACACGAAAACCAACCAACATTCTTCTTTTGTTTTGATTTTTGTTATGTTTGACAAGCTATTTGTTTGACCAAAGCTCACCTGATCTCAAGAGACGGTGTGGTCGAAGATGGTAAAACACACCTAACCTGGAATGGAACTGGGTCTCAAGTGAGGCAGCCGCAACACACCGTTAGGTGTTACCGAGCACTAGAAAGTACCCTGCCACCGTGCTATGGTTTCCTCACGATGTTTTCCTTCACCGGCAGCTCAAGCTCATTGTTGGGGTTTGAACCCACGCCCTTCGGCATGCGAACAGACCGCGCTAACCACTGAGCTATCATCGCTACGAAAATATATAAATCAAAGTTCGTTTTACATACAGGGTTATAAGCTTTTTACTCTTTTTACTCACATTAAATTATATCGGATACTTCGACTTTAGTTTCAGCCACATCCGGTGGCCTTCTTCATGGAGACAAGCAGAGCAAAACGCGCGAGCGGACGCTTCGCACGACGAATAATTTACTGCTTATTTTGATATATTATTATATTGTACAAGAAATACATACCTTTAATACCATATCCGACGATAAGCACGCCATGGTCCAAGTTCTTGGGACTACAAAGCATCTTCCACGGGTGGGAGACTCCCCCCATGTAGAACTGCATTGCGTTCGCGTTTATACCTGAAAATTAAATCATCGGGTATCTTAATACATTTGTATTCCAACGTGCCGAAATAAACTATCTATCTCGGATGGAAGTTTTCTGCAACCAGTTTACGTAGATGAATCGTTTCACTTAACCGCAGGGTCCAATCGAGTATTATTCACTAGTGAATAGCAATCTACCTACCTATATCTATCTAAAGTTGCTATTCTATATTGAATTATAAATAAACTAGCGCGGGTAAAATGTAGATACTATAAACCTTCCTCTTGAATAATTCTGTCTATTGATGGAAGCCCCATTAAAATCAGTTGCGTAGTTTAAAAGATCGAAGCATACGGACGGTAAACCATAAAAGGTAGATATATGCCACCATGGACTTTTTTGTAGATCTATAAAAGAAGATTATCCCACCATGCATTGTTTTGTTATTTGTACAGCACCATCTAGCCTCAAACTAAGCAAAGCATGATTTATAGCAGCGAGATAGCTGATACAATACGTATATAATTTTTTTTACAGATACGGAACACCCAGTTTCCGCACAAACATCTATGTTCGTCACAAAAATGTTTGACCCGAGTGGGAATCGAAATAGAACTTCTACCACATAAGCTAACATAGCAGTATAATATATAAAGGCAGAATTTTCTAAAGGCCATTAATTCTGAGAGTAGATGGAACTTAACCGGGAATTTTGCGAAAAGTTGTGTTGAGCAATGTGCATACGTATATGTAGATAGCATGGATTTCTTTTTATACTGAATACGTTTGATCACAACTAAACAGTACCTACTGCGGTCTAAGATGAAACAATTTAACTTCATTGTGTTCAGCCATATTAATTTTTTAATTTCAGTCATTTTAGACATACGGCTCGCGGCCGCATGCGGCCCTCGGAGTATAGAGATGCGGCCCGCGACCGAAAGCTAGTTTATAAATGGCATTCTAGAAACTACCAGTCGGACACCCCTGTCTTATGCTATGCTAACTAAAACTAAGTACTAATAAAAGCACCTTATCTATCTTCCAACATAAGGTTGAATTCCTCACCTATCGAGATTGGCCCTTTCTCCACCAGCCACTTAGCCATATCTGTCTCGTTGGAGGTGATGTTCACAGCGCTCGTGATCTGGACTCTGGCCAGGGTCTTATTGAAGGAACACTTATCGTCCTCTCCCTCGTAAGGGTAGTCGCTCTCAAGCTCCAAGCCGCCCATCTGTTCTATTGCCCTGGGGATTACAAATTTTAGGTTAGTTAAATATTATTTAATAATATTTTTTTCTTTTTGTTTGATATAGCAATTTGTGCTTTCTGCCAGTATTAAATAGTTCATATTTTCGATCAAATTAAATAAATCTTTGTCACAAATAATAATTACTAAAATTCTGCTAAAGTAATACTTGAATGGTACCTAACGATCGACTGAGTTACAACAGTGATGAGGATTTAAATTTAACTAACTTGACAACAAGTAAAAAACTTATCCGAAACTACTTAATATCTAAACTTAAAAATTGGCGTAAACTTAAAAGGCAATACAAATAAATAGAAGAACTTCCGCAAAGTAACGCTTTTATTTGTAACTGGTCTCTGTTTGAGGAAATACCTATAATACCTTGTTTACCTTCCACTTGTCTGTCGGCTATCCTCATATTATTGTTATCTATTGTATTTACCCATATAAAGTACCAACCTCAGGAAGGAGTTTGTTCCCGAGATTCAACTTCTTGTTTGTGTGCTAACACTCCCCTAATGGAATATCAACTTTGGTGTGTCAATAAAGTATTGTTTATAAAACCAAACTTTATACGTTTTCGGTAACATGGCTGTGTTTGTATACACGTCATTTGAATGTAAATAAAAATGATTAGGATGTCTGTGAATTCCGAACGCGACTCGGTGTATTGTTTGTTTACGTATAGAGAGGATTACGTCAGTGACGTCAGCGTACACAAAGTCCCCGGCGAGTCACAAGAATTAATAATATAAAATACAATCGTCAAACAGCACGCTCCTAAACACTTGACTAAAAGAGGCATCTTATAAATGTCTGTATTATCGAAAGTGTATAAAAATTTCGACAATACTTCAAAGTTTACGCGAAAATATCAAAACAAGGTAGGAAAGAAGGCATTTTATGTTTTAAACTGTGTCAGCAACAAGTATTTTACAATTAAAAAACCGACTCCATGCTAAGTTCGAACTCGGCTAGGTTTTAGACATGATGACGTCTCGACCGATGTCGTTAAAATTTAAATGGAAGCAATGGGAATTTTCCAAATCGGTTCAGGCATCTTCGAGTAATCGGTTAACATACTAAAAAAACATTCCAACGAATTGAGAATCTCCTCCTTTTTTAAAGTCGGTTAAAAAATAATATCACCATACGATAATTGCACATTCTGTAGCAATAAATGAATATTACTAATTAAGGAACAGTATTCGTATTACGAATATGAATGTATGCATGTACATATTGTATACTAGCTGCGCCCCGCAGTTTTACCCGCGTGGTGATGGCTGACGATGATGATGAAAGTATCCTATGTTTTTTTCCAGGGCCTAAAGTATCTACATGCAAAATTTCATCCAGATCCGTTCCACCGTTCTAGCGTAATTGAGTAACTAACAAACAAACATCCATCCATCCATCCGTCCGTCCGTCCGTCCGTCCGTCCCTCCATCCATCCATCCATCCATCCGTCCGTCCGTCCGTCCGTCCGTCCATCCATCCATCCATCCATCCATCCAAACTTTCACATTTATAATATTAGTGGGATGCAGTAGAAGTGGGAGCGACAGGAATTTCAGCACAATCTCTGTAGTCTAATAAAAGACTTCGGCTGTCAAGACCATCAATTCATTGTAGAAAAGAGCAGCAAAGCAGCGTTAGTATGATCATATCAAATTTGATTAGCCCGATAGGAACGTGGGCAGTGAAGTTAGAAGCGTTAGAAGGTTGCGTTTATCAATTATGTGAGGAGTTTAGGGTAGAGGGGGTCGGGCTGAATGTCACCCAATGTAACGTTTGTCTCGGCAAATATCACGTGTTTTTATTCCACTATAAACACTGAATGTTGTGACAAAAAACTGTGTCACATTAAGTTACTTTGTTCCGGTTTGAAGGATACTGTAGCTAGCAAAATTACAGGGCTATTGAGCATAACCATCAAATGTCTCAAGTAATGAGCGCAAAAGCTGCGATGCCCTGGACATTGCCTTGTTTCTCAAAATTCTGTGTATCGCTGCAATAGTCATGGACAGGCTTTGTCACTTACAGTCAGGAGAGCGTTTCGTTCGTCTCATTACTATAACATAAACAAAAATGTTAATATGTTTTTTCACTAAACTATTGCTTTTGGCTAAATTCTACACAATCATATTTTTCGCAGTCATACGAACACCACAAAGTCGACTACCATAGTTTTGCTCCGCTAAACACAGCACTGTGTTTTGCTAAATAAGTTTGGTAATCAATTGAACTATCAAAACACGCGCACATTAGCTACTGGCTACGCTCAGGTAAATAGAACTGAAATATAAGAGAAGAGTGACGCACGGTGTATTGGAAGGCTAACGGAGCCGTAACCTTGTAGAGTCTCTTATACTCCGGGCTAACAGCAGGCAGTAATTTACCTGTAAGCATTGTCTGGTAAACCGCCATTGCAACCGTCGTCCATCTTGTCACAGTCAACCAGCTCCTGCTCAGAGAGCGAGACCAGATTGCCAGTCTTCAATTGCCATTGACCCTCGATATTACCTAAAAAAAAACACAATCGAACTTTAATCCACCTGAAAAAAGCAAATACGAGAAATTCGACAAAAAAGCTGTCAAATGTTCTGAATACACTCACCAGTAACACTGAACGCCCAGCAGCTGCCGCAAGATCCCTGGTTCTTCACCTCAGTGACCGCACCATGCTCTCGCCAGTCGAAAGCATCCGGTACCTCCACGTTCGGTATCTGAGCTTTGCGCATTGGCACTAAGTTTTCGTTGCGAAGACTCGGTTTTAAACCCATGTGCTGTTTAGTAAACTCTTCATAAGTCAAGTCAGCAAAACGTGTCACGCCGTACGTGGCAGTTCCCCGTTCGTGAGTGTTTAACTCGTGGATCCTTCTAATATTAGTCTTGAATATTTCGAATCGTTTCACCAGCTCTTCATGATTGTTGATGTACTCTCGGTTGTACGTCGCCAAGAAGTCTCGGAATAAATGCTCGGCTTGTAGTTGATGATACATTTCCGCCATCGCACCCTCTTGGTAGTCGCATGAGACGCGGAAATTAGGAGGGTGGTCAGTCCACGGTCGTAGCCACACGTTTACTCGGCAAAATCTTTTCTCACCACCAGCTTTGTCGTCTAAGACACAGTATTCGTCGCTACTCAATGCGGAACAATTCGTCATACCGACTTCCATCTTCATTCGGTAATGTACACCGGCAACCACTTGTTTGTCCATGGAGTAAATTCGGATGACTTTCTGTTTGCGTGGGTGGGGATACTTAGCCTCGATGTGTTTCAACGCTCGATTGGCTAGTGCTAGTGCAGTGGAGGCGCTTTGAAATTCGACATGCGCTTCCAGTGGTACCACCTCATCCTCGCAAGAAACTTCGATCTTTCTCCCGTTGTCGAGCCACAGTCTGTCAAACACTTCGGCGACGCAGTGCCTTCTGGGAAGATGTTCGAGTACTCCACAGGTGTTAATATCGTCCACCCACTCGTACTTCAAACAAGACGTAAAAGCGACGTCGAAATCAATCGTCGTAACTTTCGCAGAAGTTACTTTGCTTTTGCAGTTGTTAATTTTTAAAACCTTTTGCTTATATCTTTCAGTTGTTAACATTTCTAGCTTTTCCAAAGATTCTCTAACCATTTTCTGAATTTCTAAATCGTCTGCCGTAGCGTTTGTAGGATCTAAAGTGACCGACCTTCTTGAACGGACTGCAGTTTGTCCACAGCCTGCGGTAAGTTTAGAAATGGTTCTGCTATTAGGAGCCAGCCAAATGTAAGATGTACACGCTTTAGATGGTATAGTAGTATCCAAGTAGCAATTGTACTTGTTCACGTTATCCACATACTTAGAACAATTTGTGGTGCCGACGATGAAATTTAGTTTCATAGGTGAGTTCGAATCCAGACTAGGAATCAAATGCGGTTCGCCAAGATGTACTAGCTTATGCTTTTGTAGTGAAGATTGTTCAATTGATTTGATTGAGGCTCGCATAAACGTGGCTAATGATAAACCAGTGATTTCTTCGAACTTATCATCATTGTCGCACACGACAGATACTTGCTGGATCACCATTTCATTATCGAGGGAAGGCCATACGCGAGCAAGGCACAATCTATGATTATAGGCATCCATTTCTTCGCAATCTGAAAGTTTCGTGTCGCCATTGCCTCGCAAACAGTAAGTCTCAGCCGCCTCAAAATAGATACGAACCATAGGGGTATTGTCCATGTGCATGCTGCTTTGCATATTGTGCACTGTTATTAATTTATGTAAGTTGTTAGACCGTAACTGATCATTTAGTTGTTCTATGGCACGATCAGCATAGTAAAACGCAGTGTCGTCATCTATGTATTCATCATCAACCCCGGCTTGTCGTTTCTCTCTTCCATACAAATCAAATATTTCCAGTTCGGTCAGTTGATTAAATTTCCTGTTCTTTTCTGTATATCCCAAGTTTGCCTCACGTCTGTTTCTTTTTCGATTGCTCTTACATACGACCTTTATATCATTTTGCAGAAGCCATGGGCGCAGTTTTGTTTCTGAATGGCAATCTAGTACATGGTTTTCACCGCATGTTAATATATCGTGAGCACACGATTTATGTGCGGCCGTGAAAACTATGTTATAAATAGTGCCTGCCACTACTTGTAATTTTACTTCTTCCACTTTTACGAGGATATAATTTTTTGAATTTTTGTGCTTTTTTTGGTACCGTCGCAACGCTGTCCTAGCTAATTCTTTATATTCTTCTTTTGATGGATTTTGAAACTGTGGTCCTCCAAGTGTATTGTTGTCTAATATTCTTCTTTTAACGCGATTTTCATTAAAAGTTTTCGCATTGTGTTGTATCACGTCTAGCTCGCAGTTTACAATTAATTTCGTAACATTTTCTCCAGTTTTCTGCCATATGTCAGACGCACAACTAAGTATATCACCAGAAGACGAATTCGAAGGAGCTATTTTGAAACTTATAAGAGTTCTTATCCCAGACACTACCCGTGTAAACACTTCTTCTACATTAACAACTTCATGCGGCTCCGAAATATCCGAGTTTTGTAAGTACTTTTGCAATGAAATTTCAGCAAGCTTTTTGTATTGCGATTTCTTTGAATCTTGTTCGACAAATCCACCGGTGATTAAATTTCTTTTCACTCTTTCTTCTGTAAAACTAGCATCCAATAAATATTTTTTCGTCTTTACTTTTGCATCATTTATCTCACAGAAAACTTTAGTTATTACTTTTAAATTTAACCATTGTCTTTCCCATACTTCAGAGTGACAGTTAATCACATCACTTGAATTTTGGTTTTTCGGGGAAATTACGAAATCTATTCTAGTAAGACTACCAGCTACAACTTGGGTAGTAACTTTTTTCACTGAAACTATTTTGTGTGGGTGAGAGTTGCCAGTGTCCTGTAGGTACTTTTCGAGTGATTCTTTGGCTAATTGTTTGTATTTTGGATCGCTAGCATCTTCTTCTCTCACACCTCCTGTTACTCCCCTTTTCGTCCTTGTTCTTTTATCATCAGTTTCACACGATACGGTTATCTCTTTTTTATTCAACCATGGTCTTTCCCATACTTCAGAGTGACAGTTAATCACATCACTTGAATTTTGGTTTTTCGGGGAAATTACGAAATCTATTCTAGTAAGACTACCAGCTACAACTTGGGTAGTAACTTTTTTCACTGAAACTATTTTGTGTGAGTGAGAGTTGCCGGTGTCCTGTAGGTACTTTTCGAGTGATTCTTTGGCTAATTGTTTGTATTTTGGATCGCTTGCATCCTGTTCACTCTCACCTCCTGTTACTCCTCTTTTCGTCCTTGTTCTTTTATCATCAGTTTCACACGATACGGTTATCTCTTTTTTATTCAACCATGGTCTTTCCCATACTTCAGAGTGACAGTTAATCACATCACTTGAATTTTGGTTTTTCGGGGATATTACGAAATCTATTCTAGTAAGACTACCAGCTACAACTTGGGTAGTAACTTTTTTCACTGAAACTATTTTGTGTGAGTGAGAGTTGCCGGTGTCCTGTAGGTACTTTTCGAGTGATTCTTTGGCTAATTGTTTGTATTTTGGATCGCTTGCATCCTGTTCACTCTCACCTCCTGTTACTCCTCTTTTCGTCCTTGTTCTTTTATCATCAGTTTCACACGATACGGTTATCTCTTTTTTATTCAACCATGGTCTTTCCCATACTTCAGAGTGACAGTTAATCACATCACTTGAATTTTGATTTTTCGGGGAAATTACGAAATCTATTCTAGTAAGACTACCAGCTACAACTTGGGTAGTAACTTTGTTCACTGAAACTATTTTGTGTGAGTGAGAGTTGCCGGTGTCCTGTAGGTACTTTTCGAGTGATTCTTTGGCTAATTGTTTGTATTTTGGATCGCTAGCATCTCCTTCCCTCTCACCTCCAGGTATCCCTCTTTTCGTCCTTGTTCTTTTATCATCAGTTTCACACGATACGGTTATCTCTTTTTTATTCAACCATGGTCTTTCCCAAACTTCAGAGTGACAGTTAATCACATCACTTGAATTTTGATTTTTCGGGGAAATTACGAAATCTATTCTAGTAAGACTACCAGCTACAACTTTGGTAGTAACTTTTTTTACTGAAACTATTTTGTGTGAGTGAGAGTTGCCGGTGTCCTGTAGGTACTTTTCGAGTGATTCTTTGGCTAATTGTTTGTATTTTGGATCGCTAGCATCTCCTTCCCTCTCACCTCCAGGTATCCCTCTTTTCGTCCTTGTTCTTTTATCATCAGTTTCACACGATACGGTAATCTCTTTTTTATTCAACCATGGTCTTTCCCATACTTCAGAGTGACAGTTAATGACATCACTTGAATTTTGGTTTTTCGGGGAAATTACGAAATCTATTCTAGTAAGACTACCAGCTACAACTTGTGTAGTAACTTTTTTCACTAAAACTATTTTGTGTGGGTGAGAGTTGCCGGTGTCCTGTAGGTACTTTTCGAGTGATTCTTTGGCTAATTGTTTGTATTTTGGATCGCTAGCATCTCCTTCCCTCTCACCTCCAGGTATCCCTCTTTTCGTCCTTGGTATTTTATCATCAGTTTCACACGATACGGTAATCTCTTTTTTATTCAACCATGGTCTTTCCCACACTTCAGAGTGACAGTTAATGACATCACTTGAATTTTGGTTTTTTGGGGAAATTACGAAATCTATTCTAGTAAGACTACCAGCTACAACTTGTGTAGTAACTTTTTTCACTAAAACTATTTTGTGTGGGTGAGAGTTGCCGGTGTCCTGTAGGTACTTTTCGAGTGATTCTTTGGCTAATTGTTTGTATTTTGGATCGCTAGCATCTCCTTCCCTCTCACCTCCAGGTATCCCTCTTTTCGTCCTTGTTCTTTTATCATCAATTTCACACGATACGGTAATCTCTTTTTTATTCAACCATGGTCTTTCCCATACTTCAGAGTGACAGTTAATGACATCACTTGAATTTTGGTTTTTCGGGGAAATTACGAAATCTATTCTAGTAAGACTACCAGCTACAACTTGTGTAGTAACTTTTATCACTAAAACTATTTTGTGTGGGTGAGAGTTGCCGGTGTCCTGTAGGTACTTTTCGAGTGATTCTTTGGCTAATTGTTTGTATTTTGGATCGCTAGCATCTCCTTCCCTCTCACCTCCAGGTATCCCTCTTTTCGTCCTTGTTATTTTATCATCAGTTTCACACGATACGGTAATCTCTTTTTTATTCAACCATGGTCTTTCCCACACTTCAGAGTGACAGTTAATGACATCACTTGAATTTTGGTTTTTTGGGGAAATTACGAAATCTATTCTAGTAAGACTACCAGCTACAACTTGTGTAGTAACTTTTTTCACTAAAACTATTTTGTGTGGGTGAGAGTTGCCGGTGTCCTGTAGGTACTTTTCGAGTGATTCTTTGGCTAATTGTTTGTATTTTGGATCGCTAGCATCTCCTTCCCTCTCACCTCCAGGTATCCCTCTTTTCGTCCTTGTTCTTTTATCATCAATTTCACACGATACGGTAATCTCTTTTTTATTCAACCATGGTCTTTCCCATACTTTAGAATGACAGTTAATTACATCACCTGAATTCTGGTTTTTCGGGGAAATTACAAAATCTATTCTAGTAAGAGTACCAGCTACAACTTGGGTAGTAACTTTTTTCACTGAAACTATTTCGTGTGGGTGAAAGTTGCCGGTGTCCTGTAAGTATTTTTGCATCGACTCCTTTGCTAACTTTCTGTATTCTTGTTTATTTGGATCTTCTTTTGTTAAAAAACCATCGCCTTCTCTTTTTGTTTTTGTATTAACGATATTTTGATTAGAAACTGTGTCAATAAGATTTAGATTTGATTTTATCGCAGATTCATTGATTTTAGTACTTGGGTCTTTACAAGACACTTCTAGCTGTCTACCGTCTTCTATCCAGGATCGATCCCACACTTTAGCTATACACGACTTTAGGGGTTCATTTTTTAACAGCTTACATTCAGCTGATTCGTCAATGTTAACGTTAGTCGTACAAGTTGTTAGACCAACAACAAAATCAATATGTGTTAAAAAGCCAGCAACTATTTGTGTTGAAACAGAATTTATTTTAATCAGTATTTGTTTATTATGTCTTTTTGACTGCGTTTCTAAAATGCGTAAAGCTTCTTGTATCATATCGATAATCACAGGATCATTGGGACTCTTTAAAATTGTGTCTTTATGTTTGATAGAAAATCTTACATCTATTGGTCTCTCGGTACAAGAATAGGTTAGGGATCTTTCTTTTAGCCAATCTCGTTCATGAATAGTGATATCACACATTTGAGATCCATATTCTTCTACAATTGAGCAATTCATTCTCAGTTTCGGCGGTACATTTTTGTCGCAATCTGTTTGATCAAGTAACACAGAAATTTTTGTCAAAGTACCCGATACTTTTTGAGTTGTCGCATCTATTATTTTATTTAATTTTAAAGCATTACCTGTTAGTGACTCTGCTTCGATTTTTTTTATAGATTCTTGGATCAGTTTAATAAGTACTGGGTCGTCACTGGATACAGTATTCATTTTACCTAAATTATTTCTAGTGTCTTCGTCATGGCAAAAAACATTTAGAATTTGAGGGGCTTTTTCAGTATTATCGATGACCGAATTACATATTTTTATTACAGTATCCTTTGCTTTACAATTACTTAATTTGCATGGTACTATTGTGTGGAATTGCACATAATAAAAGTTATTGTTATTTTCGGATTCCATTTCAGCACTAATTACATCTTTTAGAACTCTATGCTTGACTTCTAAGTCCATTTCATTCAAATAATCTACTACAGATTGCGCTAAGGTATATATGAAATTAGCATTTTCAATATTTCTCTTAACTTTTTTAAACTTTTGAGCAATATTCATAGCCAACAAATCATTTTCAAAACTTCTTTTCGTTCTTGTCCCAGTTTGTTCGATATTGCTGTTCATATCAAAGCCGGCAAAGTTAAAGTAATTTAATAATTCGTCTATGGTTTTTTTCTTATCGTCGTCTAAGTTTTCTACTTTTTGTATTTTACTTGTTTGTATTGAATTGAGACTATTTTGGTTTTCTGGTTGTATTTTCACTACATGTTCCTTACTTGCTTCTGGAGATAAAGGCGTTGTAGACGTAATGGTGGATTCTGTATTAAATTGATTAAGTGGTATTATTTGTTCCTCTACGTTTTTGACATCTTGATCTGTCATGATTTTTTCAGTTTGCTGTTGAGAATGGACGTCTACATTATGAACCACTTTAATAATATCAGATCCATCATCAGGATTACTTGGATTAATGTTATTGTTTTCTTTATTATCACTAGGAGGTACTACGCCATCGTCTCCAAAGCGCCATTCTTTCGTGCAATTATTCGATAGAATAGCTCTGTATTTAGAACCATCCGGTAAGTGCATCCATGGTTTTTCTAAAATGGTAACCTTGCAAGCTTTTGAAATTAAACACGGATCTGTTTGTTGATTTGAGCAACTGCTGTAGTCTATTAAGAGTGTCAGGATGTAGCGAACACCGTTTACAACCTGCAAGCAAATATAAGTTGTTTTTGTTGAATGTGCTAAGAAGACTTCCTTGGCACACAAGAATGTATCCCGCAATTACATTAGGTTAATATATGTGCACACTAATAGGTAAATTAGTGTGCATTTATGAACATAAACGCAAGACATAGCACTATATTGTAAAGCGGTTTTTCAATACTATGAACCTAACCCTCGCGACAATACAACCATTAATACCTCTTTCTACGCTTTGCGACGATCACAGCCGTGGGTTTAAGTTAACAAGCGAGCGAAATTTAAAAATATGTTTATGCAGCTTACTTAAACTGTACTCTTATGGCGCCAAACATTAGTGTGCATTAATATACCCTTTTTTGGCATCGAAGAAGTCTTCCAAGCATACCCGGCTGTATTGAAGTCCAGCCCGGTTATTTAAATTTGTACCTACTAAAACCCCCTTGGTGGCCTGTATCTGTGACTGACGAAAAGCACCGGGATCTCCATAAGAACACGACGGTAAACCACCATTCCATTTATTCATTTATGTATTCTATCAGTTATCTGACTTCCAACACACAAGCTCTGCTTAGTTTGGGGTCAGATGGCGCTGTGTGTAATGTGTCCTACAATATTTATTTATTTATTCTGCTTTCGGCATCACCCCAGGAAAAAACTCAATGCATTTCCCCTTCCTCTACGCTGCGCCGTTGTTGCGCCCTAGGACTCGATCAAATAAATAAATAGGTGGTCAGATCCCCAAATTTAACCTCCCGTAAGCCCAAATTTTATTCGGCCCTTACGATAGGCAGGGATGCAATCGTACCTGCACTTGTCTCTCAACATCCACAACGCTGGTCAGTGTATGTTGTACGTTTGGTTCTAGAGAGTTCAGTTGCCTCACGCCTATGTCCGCCAGCTCACTTACTCCCTGAGCTTGAGTATTCACATGCGAAGAGCACCCAATACAATGGACTTTTGGTTCTTCTCTAGGTATTGCGATGAACTGTTCTCCTGAAGTCACCTAAAAACGACTTAACGTAAATTTGTAGCGATGATAGTTCAGTGGTTAACGCGGTCGTTTCGCACGAAAAAGGGCGTGGATTTAAATCCCAACTAATATCTTGAGCTGCCGGTGAAGGAAAACATCATGAGGAAACCATAGCATGGTGGTAGGGTACTTTCTAGTACTCGGCTGGCTACCTACCACCCTCAAGTTGAAAATCTGCTGAAAAGCATTTTACGCTGTGTTCCGGCAGCCTTACATAAGAACCAGTTCCATTCCAGACTAAGTGTGTTTACCATCTTCGACCACACCGTAAATTAATATCAGGTGAGCTATGTTGAAATACCTAGCATGTCAAACATAAAAAAAAGTGGATATGTTTATCACAGAGGCTTAATCGCGCACAAAATACTATTAATTACTTTATTTATTTACCTCGACGTATTGGCCACGATGCTATAGCCGTGATCACAAGCTGATTAGCTGTCCTGGTGATGATTATGTGTTTGGATCGCAAAATTTTTAAATTACATATTTATTCCTATACTAGCGACCCGCCCCAGCTTCGCACGGGTATTAAGAATGGGTATGGTTAGCTATCCTTAAAAGGTAGGTATGCCACTGCGGACTTTTTTGTAGATCTATAAAAGAGGAATAACCCGCCATGCACTGTTTTGTTATATCTCAAAGGGATTAGGCAGCGTTTTCGATGAAAGCTCCCAGGTGGTTTGAATTTTTCCGACACTTCCAACAATTATCATCATATTTCAACCAATTTACACAAATCCTTGACAAATTATATACCTAAACCTTTCTTTTGAATCAATTTATCTATTGGTGAAACTCGCATGATAATCCGTTCAGTAGTTTTTAAGTGTATCGCGAACCGAAAGTCAGATAGACGCGGCGGACGACTTTGTTTTATAATATGTAGTAATTTAAAAGGTCTGGTGTAACATGCTTCCTATTCTTGGTTGCCTGGAAGAGATCGCTTTTAGCGATAAGGCCGACACTTGTGGCACTAGCTCATAAGATTACTTTATTTTCTGTGCTTTTTTTTCTATTTTTGGTGTGCACAATAAAGAGTTTTTATATATATGTTATTTGGTAGTAGCTCTGCTTCATAAAATGAACGGCGTGGGTTTGATTCGCACCCAGGACAAACAACTATGCAATAAACGATATGTTTCTGGGTGTTCTATATGCATAAATATGTTTTACAAAAACAACCGCTGTGTAAAAATGTCCTACCATATTTATTTCTTTTATTGGATGGATAAAACACAAAATTGGAATTTGAATGTTTTTGCTTTGATAAGATCAGTATTTGCGTATTGTATACAAGTATGTTTACAGAATCGTACTGGCAAGCAGGATGCTAGAAATTTGTTTACTAGTTGGACAGGATACTTTTTTTTGAAGCAAAAACTTTTTTAGTCGCATTGAACGATTTTTGGTACAGCCAAAACTTATGGGTACTCGTCGCCGACATACTAATGGAACAGTTTTAAGTTTTAACTTTTGTCGGCAGTCCCCATGACTGCCTATCTTTTTGTTATCCTAAACAGGAAACTGCTGGGATAATTCTAAACTAAAATAACGAATAAGAAAATCCTGGCAAGGACAAGTAGCCCCCGAGACAAGTAATCAAAATCAAAATCAAAAAGTCATTTATTCAGTTTAGGCCCTGGTAAGGCACTTATGAACGTTAAGTTACATGTTTGAATCTACCACCGGCTCGTAATTACACTTTAACTGAGGAGACTCCGGCAAGAAACTCAGCAAGGCATTTTTTTTGTGGATCTTTCTTTTCATGAATCAATAGTAGCCTCAATTCTGCAGAGTGCAGTGTCCAGTAATAGTAGCCTCAATTCTGCAGCGTGCAGTGTCCAGTCATAGTAGCCTCAATTCTGCAGCGTGCAGTGTCAAGATTCTGCAGTGCCCAAGATGCCACCCAGATGTTTGTTTACAGGTTCCCCCTAAGATAATCTTACCACTTCTTACAACGAACCTACGTTCGCGCGGCATGGCACGCGTTTCCTCTACATTCCCGAGGTTCATGTTATTTTGGACGTTTATACTGTGGACGTTGATGCCGGTCATTTCTAAACTACCAAACCGATAAAGTTGAAAATTTTACTGTACAATCCTTAGAGTAGCACTTTTCTAATAAAAAGAGTAATTGCAATCGGACTATGTAGGGGCACTGTGTCTTTTCTGATAGTGGCGCATTACATAGCTTGGTCGCCACTTGTGAGTTATCCCATAGCCGCGCTAGAGTACACTCGCTTTCAATAATGTAAGGGAACGTACCCATACTACGTGACCTGTTCTCAGGGGGGGAGGGGGTCTTCAAAATACCACGACATAAAAAAAAATTAAAAACAATGGGTCACGAAGTATGGGTACGTTCACTAACCTGTACATAATTATTGTGAACAAATAGAATTGGTGATCACCAGAAATAGCGTTTCATTATCTACCCCACCCGACAGTCAGAGGAACACGCAGATAGTTTGGGGTTCACGATAAATCTCATATATGATGTTATCAGTAAAACATTGAAAAACCCACACAGACTACATGTTGAAAAATTATTGCTAAGTATACGTTTTGTCTTTTAATCCATCACGACGACTGTGCTGAATTTTGGGTTAAAACTTTTTTAAGAACCTACCTCATAGTATGTATTATAATCACGCCAAGTTTCATTCAAACCCCTTCAGTAATTTCGGCGTGATGTTCTTGCAAGATACATACAGACAGATAGACAATTTTCTTTATTATCAATAAACGACTGCCGTTCAATTACATTTTTCAAAATATTTTCAATGTACAGAATTTGACCTCCACCAGTATAGATCCTATAGATAGAAGATTTATCTATGTGTCACTTTAACTCAAAGGACAAAGGCAGCTGGTCCCAAGCCAAAAGGTACGTCTGAAGGATAACAGAAACCGAAGGCCAAAGGTACATTACTTATTCTTTGAACAACACTGTTATCATAATACAGAGGCCCCAGTACATAGCCTCATTAAGCTCGCAGCATTGACATTGCTGCGATAATGGCACAGGTTATCAGACAAGTCGACGTACTTTATTCTGGCGCATTCGTTATTATTTTCATCACTTCGCTGTGAAATTATCATTGTATACACTATGATTTTACAATAGAGTAATCAATACAGAAACTTTACTGCTCCCATAAACGAGCCTCTAGGACTGTATGGCCCAGCATTTTCGTAACCCGGCCATCAAAATAAAATACCGGGTCGCAGCATTCCCGCCTTGTTTTAAAATAATACTACCTATCTCGATCGACGCATCGTAAACTTTCTTTTTACAACGTTCATCATTTGCAGCAAGCTTGGATTCTTTGGTAAAAAATAAGCAGCTTCATACTTCGCACTAAATAGCCGATACCGAAATACATTAGTGTAAAAAGTTACCAGGGCGAGCGAAGCGAGCCCTAACACTATTCCACAACCTGAGCATTTTTGTGGTACACTTTAATGAAAAAACATCACGCCTATAGATTTGTGCTTTAACATAGTCATTTAACTTTATATCTAAATGTGTTATCTGTCAAAAAATTAATAATTTTATAACCATAAAAAAAAATACATCAACAAATTTGTATTCATTGGACAGAATGTTATTGTACTATTAACGCCATCTGTTAGAAAACCAAAGGGTTAACATCGCTGCAACAGAACTAAACTCAATACTCAAATACATCGTAGTTAATCTACTTAATACTAGATGACACCACTAGAATCAGGATGTAAAATAACAACTGTCTTAAAAATTATTACCCGTATTAGAAAAACTACGCGAGCCCTCACAAAGGTCAGCTTTTGCTAGTATATATTACAACGTAATTAATATAATACTTCTAATAACAATAAATGTATGTGTATTATTTTACTTAAACTAACCAGCTTTGTTAAAACTATTGAGTGGGTTGCGAAGGAGCAGTATGAAAATTACCGGGCCATAGCAGAACAAAGACTGGGAAACGCTGACTACTTAAAGTAACTGTGCTATTTAGGGCACCGAGGAAGAATTAAACCAAAAATTACAAGAATTGATATATAGATTGAGTTTTCTATAAATTTTTAAATTTTATAAATAAATTAAAAATTGAGTAGGTGCTCTCTTAAAGTAGGTAAAGCTCCGTCCTACAGAGGTCGGAATAGAGACAGAAATAGGCGAGAGCAACACAGTAATAACTCGTCTGTGACTGCTCAGTTAAAATTGATTCTTATTGGCCTGAGTTTTAAGCGATTATAATTAGCAATTACAAAATATGAGTAGCCTCTGATTGGCCGACCAGAGCACCTGTTCTGTTGCCAGGATTTTGTATAACCGTTATATTGATTTGGATATAATTTAAATGTCAGCATTTTTTTCTTTGTTTTGTTATTCAAAATTCTGGGTGCTCATCGCTGCAATGGTCATGGACAGACGTTATATTTTACCGTCAGGAGAGGATTTTGTTCGTCTCAATAAATATATACATCGGGATTTTTTTCTGGCACTCCGTGAGGACCTTGGAACAAAGAACTTGGAAGCAAGAAGAACTCTTTCACATGATACAGTCTATTAGGTCCCTAACATGTCTTTTTCTATACCTATATAATTTGTCTAAAATGGAAAGAAACTAGTTTCATTATTAGTGTTAATAATAATAAACCAGTGAAATTTAGAATAGTCCTCTATTAAATCTAGAGTCACTAGAATCAGAAACAATCTCGAATGCGCCAGAATTACGCTTCGGTCCTCATACTCTGCATTGGAGTGGTTTGATGCTGTATGACCTGACCCATATTTTTTTATCTTTTGACTTATTTTGTTAGGTTTACTTTGTACGCCTGTATGAAAGAACAGTATATGATATGAGACCGAAAATTATTTGGGTACAATGGCTAATTGTAAAAGGAAATGTTTATAAAATAATCAGGAAGCAATAAAAGAGAAAAAGGCTTCTTTTTATTCAGAAGTGGGATGACACAAACTGAAACGACCATAAGTTGTTAATGAATGAACCGTGTTTGTTCTGTTTGGATCTTCTACGATATTTTTTTCATTTAACGTTATCACCGTGCGGATGCTGTGTGGGTTTACCGCGTTACTGAGACATGAACCCGTACAGTGCCTAGGGCTTGCTAGGGGCCACTTACGTGCATCTTAACGTTCAACTTCACTGCCCGTGTTCGCATCTCTGCCATGTCGAGGGGCAGACTAGGAGTTTGTGGGGCCCTTGGCTAATACTACCAAGGGGCCTGCCTAAATAATCACCCGATTGCCATTTTATCAAGAACCTGTTTTCGATTGTGTACTAGGTTTAGGAAAAAAGAGGTTGCCCTCTTTTCAAATAGCTAATTTATTTAGTTTACCTTAGACACACAAACAGCAACTGAGAGACATTATCGCAAAAGAAATCAACAGGTTATATGTAGTCACATTTGATTCATTAAATATAAAGCAGTATTTTTGCATTTATGCGCCGTAAATTCCTTTATTTGCTCATCAACATCCTTTATAAATCCTTTGTTAAATCGCAATTTATAGATAATTGATTGAGTCGATAGTTTGATATTGTTGTCCTATATTTGTATTCTATTACGACAACATGGAGAAAGAGCGCTCCGTTGGCAACGTTAAAATCATTTTAAGATATTATACCTAATCAACACATCTTTCAAACATTATCAAGTTTCCTTTCATAAATTAGCATAAAAATTTCACTGCATTTTGTTTTCAATGGGGGCTGGGCCTTTTATATCCACGGGGCCCTGGGCTGCAGCCCAAAAAGCCCTTATATCCGCCCCTGGCCATGCCCAACCAAATTTTATATAATCCTACCAACGCTCCTTTGGATACTCTTCCCAGCAACAAATTTGGAACGTTATAAGTTGTATGAACTTAGAAAAAAGTTTATGTACGTAGGTATCATATCTGAAACCTGGTTCCCATAGTACAAACTTAGTTTAAAGCTTAGTTTGGGACCAGCTGGCGCTGTGTGAAATGTCATCCTATATTTACTCATTTGTTATCTAAATAGTATAAAATAGTCGCCGTCCGCTTCTTTAATACTAAAATTGACATACGTCATTTAACCTATACCTACTCTTTTAATTGTATATCTAACTAACTATTTGTACTAACTTTTGTTTGTACTAAATCTTCACTTTATTTTTATAACAAAATTAATATAATCATTCTTTAGATATAATTATTGACATTTGTATTTGATTAAACATATTATCTTTATATTTTGTATGTTTCTCTTAGTCTCAAATTTGACGCGAAATCTGTAGTTTTTTTTATCTCACGCGTTTTGTATAGCTTTTAGCGCTGAGTGTGTATTTTATTTAATGTACTTACAGCAGTATCCGTCTGAACTTCATTGTCAAGCTGAATAGGTCGTCGAACAAATTCCGCTTCAGTGACCACATTAGCATCTGATACCACCTCTTCCTCGATATTGGCCGGGTTTCCTGCGGGGTTCTGGTCGTCCTGACAGTGGTGCTTCATCACCGCCACTCCATCGTTTAAATCTACCACCGTTGCTGTACATTTCAAGTAGTGCACAGAGTCACGATTGTGGGTTTCCGATACTTTCAAAATCACTTCAACTTCATATGCGTTAGATATGTCCTGAAACAAAATTTATCATTAAAGCCAAGAAAAAGTTAATGAATGGTTATTTTTATTATGGTTGACAGGCTATGTGTTTGACCATAGCTTACCTGATGTTAAGTGACGGTGTGGTCGAAGAGGGTAAAGCACACCTAGCTTGGAATAGAACTGAGTCTCAAGTGAGGCTGCTGGAACACACCGTTAGGTGCTTAGCAACAGATTATCGACTTTAGAGTGGTAGCTAGCCAGCCGAGTACTAGAAAATGCTGTGGTTCCTTTACAATGTTTACCTTCAGCGGCAACTCAAGCTCATTGTTGAGGTCTGAACCCATGCCCCTCGGCATGCAGTCTGAACATACTAACCACTGATCTATCATTGCTACTCTACGATGATAATTAAATTAGTCTATTATGGTCCAATGTTTGACATAAGCCTCTATTTATGACACACCTCTTATAGCCCAATCTTCAGTTTTTCGCTTTTGACCACTTAGTAGTCTTACATGTCGTCAATAGAACGCAAAAGAACGCTAAAGCACCATAATAATATGGACCAATATGAGTTAGTTATAAGTATTGTTAGATTGTTTTTTATTTCTGCGGTTGAATCTCGGGTCCATTCCATGGCAGGGATAAGAACCCATACAGTGCAACTCGGGGGTAGATTTAAGGGGTCTCTTTTGACGCTCGAAGCATTCCCTCACCTTCACTACTCTAATTCCCATACCTGCCTAACCAAATTTGATATGATAACTACCAATACTGCTTTGGATAATGTTACCAGCAAAGAATTATGGTTGCTCTTGGCAGGTCGAGGTCTTTTAATACATTATTATTTTGCTGGTATTCCTCATATTTCCTGCCCTGTTAGCTCATTGGTAGTATGTCTGCTTCAAGAGCCGTGCATGGGTTCGATTCTCACTCAAGACAAGCATTTTGTGGTATAATCAAATATGTTTGTTCTGTATACATTAAAAAAGTATTCAAGTATTCTATCAGTTATCTGAATTTCATAGTACAAGAATTGCTTAGATTAGGGTCAGATGGCACTGTGTGTAATGTCCTATGATATTTATTTATTTATTTCCACTTCTATAATAAATAAAATTAAAAAGCCATAATTGTAAGAGATATGTCTTGCCCATTGCTTTTAGACAAGCTTGTAACAACTTGCTTTAGACAAGCTCTACGGCAATACTAGACACACTACAAACTAACGTGGACAGGCTTTATAAAAACTTTATTCAACTTTCCTAGACATTTTCTTTAGTTTTCAATTGTAGCATTCACTAAGGATTTGCAGTATACAAACAATTCAATAAACAAAACATAATGTGCAACTATAACATGTATTTTGCATAATCATTACTAGACCACATTGGCTGTTAGCTATAAAATTTCATCATCATCATCATCATCAAAAATCTATAAAATTTAGACATGAAATCAAGTAAGCTCATAAAAATATGTACCTAATACTTTTATCATAGTACAGTAATACCCCAACTTACGCTACCCCGTTTTACGCGGATTCAAACATACGCGGTTTTTCTTTGCCGCGCGCATCACCTCTCCCATTCCACCCCGTTAGTGTTCCGTTTACAAAAGGTTCAAACGTGTTCCGCGTGGAATCCTTTTACGTACGGAGGATGTTATATTGATAATCCCTAATTATGTCATCCAAAAGCACAAAAAAATGAGTCATTTGAACCTAACGAGAAAAGAAAAACATCTTTGTAGTGTAAAGTGAATTCAAAGACTTTGAAACAAAACTAAAAAATATTATTGCGATATTGTTAGAATATATGAAGCCAATATCATACCATATCATATTATACCAGTCCATACAGATCAAAATAACTTCGGCTTAAGTTGTTTTATTCATAACAATGTAAATTGTTTTATTATCTAACATTTTACTAAACATGTTTCTTCTAAATTATTGTTTTTTCTTTAGACTTTGGTCCCTAATAATCCATATATATGCTTTATATGCATATTTGAACCCCAACTTATGCAAATTCGACATACATGGTTATGACTCAGTCCCACCTATCATGTAAGTCTGGGGTATTACTGTATATACTTTGCTAGCTAGCGCAGTATGAAATGTCTTCGAATATTTATGTATTTTGCCATGTAAGAATTTTTTTGGCTACACATGTCTACTGTCCTGACTTTATTCTTTTATCCTGGAAGCTTTTATTAGTAAAAACAAAAAATAATTAGAGCTAACTGCTGTCTGACTCAAAAATAATTTTAAATTCCTTGGATAAATTTTTTTGGTATGTGTTCCTCCCAGTGGGTATAACAGCATTTTCTAATAATCATTTAAACGTAACAACACGCTAAAAATGTGGAGGTGATATTTTTTTATAACAAGCTTCATGCAAATAATTAACATACTTGGTTCGTTTACTGATAGGCAATGAGATAAATTCCAAAGGTCTATAAATTTGATAACCTTCACAAAAATTATATGTAGACATTTAGCTACACGAATACTCTTAGAATCACTATTTTATTTGTAACTTGTAGGTACTCACAGATTGTTGCGCACTTTGCAAAAATCCTTCATCGCATGTGTAGATCTCATTAGGCAAATGATTGTAAAAGTCTACGAAACCATTTACTAGTTTGGCTTTCTTTTTAATTTCTATTTCGCACAAGCAAATAGATAAAACACTTAAAATCACAATACTTAATTTGAATCGAGCCATGGTGACTTTATGTTATCATCTCTGATAGTCTTGCCTCGGATAAATACAAAACTGAATGAATACGAAGAATAGATGACACTAACTTTATATCGCGCCTGGATAATTATTTATTTACAAGTCGTAAACAAAATGAACACATATGACTAACAAACAGTGAATCAGTCAACCTGGCCTTCGGCCTGACTTTGGTTGTTTTTTTAATTTATTGGCAACTGTATTCATTGTATTCACAGATGCCTTTGTTTTTTTTTTATTTATCGTTGGCCATGGATATTTGAATTTATTAATCTTTTAGTGTTGGCAGCTTGTTAATAGACGAGCTCTAAAAAAAGGTAAATCCTACCAACATATTATAGTTTTCACTTATATGGTATCTTTCATAAACAAACTATACATAATTGAGTCAACATGAAGGTATTGATCTCAGGTATTGATATTTTAATAGCACAAGGCCTTTACAGCTTTAGCCTCCCCGACAGAAAAGATAAACAAAAAAAAAAACACGTCTGAGACGTCTGACCGGTCTGACGTAGTGACATCTTCCACTTTGCTCAGCTCAAAATCTAAAATTCAAAATACAGTTATGTGAGATTTTACAATTTGTAGTATTTATTTTATTCTTCATTAGACTTTATCAAATAAATGAAAGAATATTCTAGCAATGGTTAATATTAAGGAAAAAAGTGATACTTTGAATACCAGTAACAAAATGTAAGGAAAGATATGGTTTAATTAACTTTCTAAAAGTTTGGTACCTAGTTTAACAAAAAAACTATTATTTTTACTATTAATATTAAACAATTATATTTATATACTTAAAGGTTATTTTTAGTTTATTAAATTATACTCAAACTCCTACTTTAAAACAAAACCTATAATACAAACTAAATTACAGTTCTTAATTTTCTTGATCTAGTTAACACCCTACTCTAATAGCAATTTATAACAATTAGTCGAGGCTGAAATAGTTTATAATGATAATATCACCAGTATCTCCGCTATACATAATCTTGCCGTCTTTGGGGAAAGGTTGCAAAAGCTCTTGATATTTTATATACCCACATTAATAGTTCCACAGTATTCATTGGTTTAGCTTAAGTTCAATTAGCAAGGCCTCATTTGTATGCCATTATGTGACTGAAGTACTTAAATATAATGTGGTTTGGTAAATAAGCAAACAAGTTACACAGTAGCCTACCATTTATAAAACATTTTGTGTAAATTCTAGTAATATATTACAGATGGTGGATAACGTTTGGAGTGATATGCGGAGCTACATTTGTCACAAGGTTCTATAAAGTACTTGAGCCGGATCATGTATGGTAAGATAATTTATTTGCTTAATGATCAAATTTGGCTCTATAGCAATTGTGGTTAGGTGTTGCAAAATAGTGTTAGTAATAATGAACAAAAACATATTTATGCAATATCTTTTTATTGTTCATTTGCTGTTGAAATAAGTAATTACAAAAGTTTGAGTAAAAAAATATTAGTTTCTTGCATATTTTTAACCCCTGACGCAGAAACGACGGGGTGTTATTAAGTTTGATGTGTCTGTGTCTGTCTGTAGCATCGTAGTTCCCGAAAGGATGAACCAATTTTGAGTTTGTTTTTTGTTTTATATGTGAATTAGTCAAGAGTGTTCTTAGCTGTTTGATTTTGTGTCTGGGTTTTTCCAATTTTTTTATTTTATTTGAATAATATTGTAATCATACATAACTAATAGAGTAGTATTAAGAATCTGATATGTCTTGACCTGAGCAGTAGGCAAGGCTTCTGGGGTTACACTTGTGGTGATGTCTTACCAACAAAATCCTCTCTAGCATGGTAGCCCACTCTATTTTATTTAAAAAATAGTGGTTTTTGATTTACTTATGCGTGATTATTCATGTTGTTTGTCTCTATAAAGAAGGTCACTGGATGTGGCCAAAGCCATAGTCAGAGTGTCTGATATAATTAAACATAATTGAGCAACACAGCATTGAGTTTAAGATAAACATGCATAAGTAAAACAAAAATGTGTCAAAACCATGCCAGTTTTCATAGTGATTATTTTAACTTTTCAGTTGGGATGAAACACACTTTGGCAAAATGGCGAGCTGGTACATTAACAGAACATTTTTCTTTGATGTTCACCCACCACTTGGCAAGGTATCTCTTTTGCTTACATCACAAGAAACTGTATATATGTGCAAGGGTATGATAACATATTTTTCTTTGAATATGTCTACAGCATATCTATTTCACTACTTAATTCAGGATAGGATATCAATCAACATATGCCCAATTAGCATCATAAAAGTCTTTCTTCTTTGTCTTTTTCTTTGTACTAAATTTTATCATATTTCCATATTAACTATACATATATAAACTATTAATTGTCCTGACTTACTGATTGACCATTGAAAGCCTAAACGGATACAAACCTAAAATGTTGGCAGTTGATGCCTTTTATTACTTATTATTTAATATAGTACTCAAAAATGTATAGTGGAGATCAAAACATTTTTGAGACTAAAAATAAAATTTAATAGTTATAACTTTGAGATATGAGAGCTCCAATATATAAAACACAATTTTGAAGCAGAAACAAAAGATGTCAACTTCAGGTTGGTGTGCGAGTAATTCATTAGTTAGTGTAATGTATGTTTTTATGTTTTAAGTATCCACTAAGGAAGGATAAGCTACACCCCTAAGGGTGTAAAATAAGGGGTGATTAGACTAGACCAATCATATTAAAGTCTGGCATTTTTCAAAGTAAGGAGCACAAAATTTCATATACTAGTCTGGTTAGAAATAAATGTACATATTGACGCTTGAAAGGCAATAATTACTAAGCGACATGTTGGCAACATTACACCAGAACATTTTTTTAATATTGAAAAAATTCGTAATCTTCAAATGCCAGTTGATTAAGCCTTTAAACAGCATTTAAAATTCGTTGAAATCAAGTAGTTATGACTAATAGGCGATTTTATACGAATATTTTTCCAAAAAAAACAACTAAAATGCTCTGGTGTAAACTTGCCAACATCTCGCTTGTTAATTATTGCCTTTCAAGCGTCGATATGTATATCGTATATGTACATATTCGGCCTTTGATTTAATTAGGGATTGAAAGTTCATATGGGAAGTTCATCACTTTTGAAGGAAGACAACCATATAATAATTCTCAACATATCACAATAAAATTATGAGATAAAATATAAAATATTTGTTGTGTTGCCATTTCAGATGCTGATAGCACTGTCTGGTAAATTAACAGGATATGACGGGACTTTCCCGTTTGAGAAACCAGGGGACAAGTATGAGGGAGCCAAATATGAGGGCATGAGAGTCGTAAGTTGATTAAAATTACTAATTTAATTCCATTCATTAGAATATGGTAAATCGTTGAGTGCTTGACAATCCCGGGATTTGCTTTTGGTCATAGATTTTTAATATATAATAATTTGCTACAGTTTACATGTGGTTTTAAAATCGATGTGAAAAAACCTGCATAAGTATGTCCGGAAAAGAAATTTAATAGTGTGCGTGAAACCGCCAATCCGCACTGGGTCAGTAGTATGATATTCAGTCGGATGTGTATTCATCCACAATAATAGGTTTTTAATTTAATTTTAGTAACATAAAAAAAGTAAATAACTAAGTAACACAAAGTAGATACTTTGACAAATGCTGCCGGAAAACATCATCATGCTTGACGGCAGGTTTTAAAATTGATTTTGCACATTTTTAGGGTTCCATACCTCAAAAGGAAAAAACGGAACCCTTATGGGATCACTTTGTTGTCCGTTTGTCTGTCTATCAAGACCCTTTTTCTCAGGAACGCGTGGAGGTTAAGCTGAAATTCATATCAAATACTCTACTCTAACGTCCCTTGGAGCTGTGAAAAAATCAAACTTCTAAGCCAACGCAATGAAAAGACATTGCAAATTTACGACACTTGTAAGGGAATCATAGCCTACAGGGTACTTCCCGTGAACTCAGAATCTTCAAATTTGGTACCAAGCAACGTCTTATAGCACTGACAAAGAAAAAATTGAGAAATACATAAATTATCATTTAAAAAAAAAACATTACTTTTACTTATCTTATAATAATATACCCACAGGTTTATACGGAACCCTCGGCGCGCGAGTCCGACTCGTCCGTGTCCGGTTTTTGTAAATATATACTTATAACACATGTAGAACATCCAGATACAACAAATATTGTTTGTCACATTAGTATTTGTTCTGGGTAGGAATCAAATACATGCCATACAGGTCTTGAAACAGATATATTACCAAATGGCCGGGACGCAGCTAACAGGGCTGCCAAAAGGGCAGTAGAAGAAGACAGGCATAAAAAAAACAATATGGTATCTTATACGACATCACCGCTCACCAGCAAACGAGCGGGTTGTCAATAATAAAAATAATACAGCTAAAAAATATTTTTTGTTCCAGGTTTGCACAACCCTGGGTGCTCTTGTTATTCCACTAACATTTCTAAGTATTTGGGAGATGGCTAAGTCATTAGAGGCAGCATTTATTGGGACCATGCTTCTACTTTGCGGTAAGATATATTCCTACAACAGATGAGATAACTGATGATTTTCGATAAGCTAAAGCTATAAAAGAAACTACACCAGTCTTGTTGTGAGTCTATCTTTTTTTTATTTTATTTTTATGGCTGACATCCTAGGGCTTACCACAACTCACCTGATGTTAAGTGACGGTGTGTTCGAAGATGGTAAAGCACACCTAGCCTGGAGTAGAACTGGCTCTCGAGTGAGGCTGCCGGAACACTCCTTTAAAAGTTGCAGCAAATAGTTGTTATAAGTTTGACATATATTTGTGTTTCTGTTGCATTGTGATCTCCCAATTTGATGAACTGTTTTAATTTTTTTTGTTGATATGTGACTTGATTGAGATTGTTCTTAGCTATGATCCAAGAAATGTTACTGGTATTAAGGCATATTAAAATTTATAATTTTTGCTTTCAGATGTGGGCTTTCTTACTTTAAATCGATATATTTTGCTTGACCCTATTTTGTTGTACTTCATGAGCTGTTCAGTGTATGGAGCATTTAAGGTAAAATAATTCAACATCCATTACAAATCGCTTTTTTATCACATAATATACTTATGTATAATAATAATATGAATCTTGTCACAATAAATATAATAAGCTCAAACCTCGACCTTGCTTGTTATTGAAGATTTCCATTATCCTTCTGCTTCACGATCAAACGCCTATACGCCACTTCTATTAATTGTTGGGATTTGAACCCACGCTCTTTGGCGTGTGACCAGACCACGCTAACCACTGAGCTATTATCACTACAAAATCTACCATCCTGAGTATTTTATTCGAGTTAACATCAATACCTTAAACATCACATTATCTATCCGCAGGTTCGAACCCTAACCGACGATGGTGCTCCACCATTTTCGCCTAAAATGCTAGCTTGGCAAGTAGCGTTAGGGGCATCACTTGCTTGCACCATATCTGTCAAGTTCGTAGGACTGTTTGTTGTTCTTTTTGTGGGACTTCGGACTATCGCTGATCTATGGAATGTGCTTGGAGATCTAAGCAAGCCTGTGGTGAGCATAATACTTTTTTAACTCATTTTAAAACTGAATATTGTAAATGCGAAAGTAACTCTTCGTTCTTTGATACCTTTCACATCCGAAAACCATAATTTTGGCATAGTATGCATTACAAAGACATAAGTATAGCTTTCATCTAAAAAAATATGTGTGTAATAAGTGGAAATTCGAAGATAAAATCGCAAAACGTAAGATTAAGCTTGTAAAATAAATAAATCTTAAAAGACATTTCACACCGTGCCCTCTAGCCCAAACTAAGCAAAGCCTGTTCAATGGGAACCAGATAACTGATAGAATACTTAAATGTACTATTTCTTTGTAAATACATACTTTTTCCAAAGTACTTGGAGCGCGCGGCCCCGAGTAAGTAGAACATCTTCCCTACTAGCGTCGATTCACGCAGGATTAGCGCGAGGCGCGTGTAGGGATGTCGACATAGTATCTACTAACAATTCTTCGATCGATCTTTTTTGTTCGTAGCTTCGCTAACATCAAATCTGTTTATCGCGCAGATGTTCTTCATATAGATATTTAACTTACTTTGCTTTTTGTTTTACTTGGCCTCGTCGTGCTTCATGTTTTGCTTCGAAGCAAGACGAGGCCGCGCGCGCTTTTTATCTCCATGAAGATGGCCACCGGATGTGGCCAAAACTATAGTCGGAGTATCCGATATAATTAAACGTGAATAATCACGCATAAGTTAAATAAAAACATGTCAAAACCACGTCAGTTTCCATAGTAAACACCCAGACACAAACTTATGTTTTCGCATAAATGTTTGGCTAGGAAATGAACCCATGCCCTACGGCTCAAGACGCAAAACTACTACCAAATTAGTCAACAGGGCTGTATGGTTGCATAGTACATAATTGTCATTATTTGTTTCAGAGTTATACAATAAAACATTTAGTTGGAAGAACAATAACGCTGATATTGTGGCCGGCGCTTCTTTATGTTTTCTTCTTTTGGATTCATCTAACAGTGTTAAATAAAAGGTAACACTTGAAATATTTCGGTTATATCAAAAATGTTTTGAAAACTTTGTAGGAATTTACCAATTTTATTGTCAAGTAAATTTTGTCTTTTTAAATTATTATTTTTTTAAATATTGAAGGACACATTACACACAGCGCCATCTGACCCCAAACTAAGCAGAGCTTGTGTGATGGAAGTCAGATAACTGATAAATTACATAAATACTTTTTTTTGTAAATACATACTTATAATACATACAGAACACCCAGACATAGAACAAACATTTGTTTATACCAAACAAATATTTGTCCTTGGCGGGAATCGAACCCACGCCCTACAGCTCAGGCAGACATACTCCCAATGAGCCAACAGGGCTGTCAAGTTTTTGACTTTTAACTTAATTATGTAAAAGTAATGAAGCAAACGAGACGCTGTCCTGATGGTAAGAGATGACGTCTGTCTGTGACCAATGCACTGAACCTCCAGAGCAAGTATCACCAATTCGCTTCTACAGAGGTCCGGTTTTTTAAATAAAATTACCAGCGCGGTCTGTTTTTACTTGAGTTTCTTAAATAAGCAAATGTAATGTACAGAAGTAACAAGGAATTATTTTACATATCAACGTGAAAAATTAGAAAGAAAAGAAAGAAAGAAAATAATTTTATTTTGTACATAACACAAACCGAACAACATAAAACAAACAAACAAAGACAAAAAATGTATTTAAGGTGAGCCCCTATTTTGTACGTTACGTACAAAATAGGTCTCACCTTAAATACATTTTTTGTCTTGAACTATTTGTCTAAAGTTTGGAGTAAAGTTGGTGCAACCTATTGTCATTAAATCCTGGAGATGTTCATCAGTAAGTCGTAATTGAAATTTATTATTACTCAGTAATACAAGTTACTGTTTACTTAAGGTCCGCACAAAATAAGTCTGCGGTCCGGATTCGGACCGCGGTCCGCCATTTGGTGACCCCTGTTCCAGAGCATCGATGCTTTGGTGCTCTTTACTATGAGACTTTCGATGGTTTATTTCAACAGCCCTGTAATTTGGCAAGCTGCAGTACACAGTTATGCTTACACACTACAGCTTGGCTGCAGAATATCTGATACTGCCATACCCACCTACAGTGGCGGATTTACCAGCAGGTTGAGTAGGCTAGAGCCTAGGGCGGCAAATTTTAGGGCGGCGGCATATTAGCTCAAAATTTTATTTTACCATACACAAATAAAAACATTATTGTACACACTGAGAAAAGAAGTATCAAAAATTTAACAAAATTACAATATTTTAGTAATATACGTCCTACAGTTATACCGAATACTCCAACGTGAAAAATTACTAATATTTCTAATAGCGTTTCAATATTGCAATTTAAATTTAGTAATTTTATCCCATTTTTTAAATTAAATATTTCTATAATTGTTTCTCTGTGTACCTAAATATTATTAGGTCCACTCACACAATAAGCTAACGCGCGAAGGTCTGCCATATTAGCGGCATATTCTAGGAACTGGCACAACAATCCCTTAGTTCACAATCGTACTAATAACGGGAAAAAGCTGATGTAATTATTACGATAGAGCACAAATTGTAAAATTGCAATTTCATTAACAAAGAAAATGTAATTAATATGATTGTAAACTAGGATATTGAATTGCAAAGATTAGTAGGGGCGGCAAAAATTGAAACGCCTACTGGCGGTAAATGTGTAAATCCGCCACTGCCTACATAGACGTTCTACTAAAGAGATCTACCACCAAATAAATGTCAAATTCGTATCGTTATACCAATTCTAAAGTGTGTAAAATGAATATAAATATATAAAGACTTTTGTTTTCTGCAAACAAAATTCATCGACTTATATTCTAAATATCATGATAATTATTTCTCTTTATCGTTTCTCTTTGATAATCAGTAATAATTTCTGGTTGTCAGTGGTAACGGCGACGGTTTTTACTCGTCCGGCTTCCAAGCTCGGTTGATTGGAAACAGTCTCCACAACGCGAGTGCGCCTCGCGTGGTCGCGTATGGGGCCGTCATATCTTTGAAGAACCACCGCACGGGTGGCGGGTACCTGCACTCGCACCACCACTTGTACCCTCAGGGGGTCGGCGCTAGGCAACAACAGGTTAGAAAAAGTTACCACACAGTTACCACAGCTTTTTTAAAATGTTTGACAAGCTAGCTCTTTTACGACAGCTCACATCCATCCTCAGCCATAGGGCTGGACTGCTGGACATAGGTCTCCTCCTCGGGGGGTTTTACCAATACTCGCCACGCTTGGCAGGCGGGTTGGCGAGCGCAGTTAGGTATAATTGTTCAAGGAAGACGCTGCTGCCCATCTTCCGGATTACATCCCTTAGCCGACTCTTACGGCAACCACGGGTAGAGAGGGTGGGGTACTATTCTTACGCCGGCACCACCACGGCAACAGCTTACGACAGCTCTGTTGATGTTAAATGATGGTGTGGTCGAAGCTGGTAAAGCACACTTAGCCTCTCTTAACTGGCTCTCAAGTGAGGCAGCCGGAACACACCGTTTTTTACTTAGCGGTAGATTTTCAATTTGAAAGAAAGAAAGAAAATAATTTTATTTTGTATATAACACAATCCGAACACATAAAACTAACAAACAAAGACTAACAGTTACATACAAAATAGGGGCTCACCTCAATAATACTAAGTGGTATGCCCTGCGCTGGTCTTCCGGTGAGCCCTTGTAGGTCGAACAAATATATATAAAAACAATGAAAACAAAATTACCAACAACAAAAACAAATATAAATAAAACAAAACAGAAGAGCTAAACAATAACAACAACTAAGAACATATGGGCCAGCCAGATAACAAAAAATGCCAATTGTTTTTTTTTTACACATGTTTTGTAGCTGTCACGCTGTCAGTGCCAAACTGATAAAATGTAAATAACTGAGGGTAGTAGCTAAACGCCGAGTTCTATAAAATGCCCTTCCACCATGCTATGGTTTCCTCACGATATTTTTCCTCACCAGCAATTCAAACTTATTGATGGGGTTTGTTTGGCACAGCTAGTAAGTCATAAAACAAGGTCTCTTGAAGTCAAGATCGTATTTTTGCTTCTGAAGCACGCGATGGAAGATACATCTCGAATGGAAGCGGGTTCGCGGTTGTAGACCGCGGGCCACAAAATGTACAATGACTTCTCGGACTTGACGAGCCGATGCGACGGCGTTACTAATTGTCTTAGGAGAGGCCCATATCTAGCAGTGGACTATGATAGGCTGATGATAAGCTAACAGGGTAATCTGATTATGAAGCCAATCTTGACTAAATGTATAAAACGGCTGATATGTTATGCGTTTTCAATTGGTCCCATAAAGTTGTTCGGCTTACCTTATCAACTTACGGTAATATGAGAAAGCTACTCTACTACAATTTTTTTTACAGATAACAACATATACCCACAAGGACGAGAACAACCGCTGGATTATCAAACCGTACGACAGGGAGAACATCATAGGCACCGTCACAGTGCGTAGCGGAGACCTAGTGCGTTTGACGCATGTCCAAACCTCGAGAAACTTACACTCACATCGGGAAAAGGCACCAATGACCACAAAGTATATGCAAGTTACTGGCTACGGAGAGGTAATTTTTATTTGAAACATCTATTGACGCTCCTTGTCAGTAAAACGGACTCTAGTGCCGTGACGGCAAGCGGCGTGACGCTTTTATGCCGTCCTGCCGTCTCTGGGCCACTTATCCCGATTTCGTTGTGTATGCGCGCATTATTCACTTCCTTGCGTCTCTGTGTGAGCTCCGTACTGTTTAAATGTTTGACATCTACACGGGCGTCCCGTGACGGACAACTTTTTTATTTATTAAGAGCGACCACTTGCTAAAATTTCATATAATTACGTCACCGCATACCAACGTGCGCGTACAATTACTACCAAAATTCGTTTTTAACTCTAAAGTGGCTAAACATTTGTGACGTTAATATTAATCATATTATATTTGAGACGGAACGAAACTTTGCCTTCAATCACCGTGAAAGTCAAAAAAGTTTAAATATTATTTGGTTTGATAATTTAGCTGAAATTTAATTTTAATTTTAAAAAGCTTATTTCTTTTTTATTGACTCGCCTGTAAAAATCGTGGTTATTTATTGCCAATAAATGATTCTGATTCTGAAGTCTCAAAGTAATGAGCGCCAAAGCAGCAATGCCCCGGTTATTGCTGCTCAAGGTTCTGTGTATCGCTGCATTGGTCATGGGGAAAGTGTCTCGTTCGTCTCATTACTTTTACATGAAAGCCTTTTTTTTTTTTTTTTTTAATTCGGATAAGTCCGCCTTTGTTCCTTAAGTGTTAAGTGTTCTTGTAAGTTCGTTCCTTCACTACCCTTGTTCCCATCCCTATCTTACCAAGTTATATATGAACACACTAATGCTGCTCTGGATACTCTGAACCCTCAGTTTAGCACGGGCGACCGGAAAACAACATTTTATTTGTTTTATACATTTTTTGTTATTCCAGGATGGCATGGGAGATGCGAACGACGTGTGGAAAGTGGCCATTTCTGGCGGGAAGGAGGGCGACGAACTCCAAACTGTCAAGAGCAAGTTGATCTTTGTACATTATTTGCAGGTAAATGTTTTGTTTTAAATTAACTTTTTTGTGGCTTGCGTTTGACCTCCAATTTGCTCGACGTTTATAACTTCGTTGCAGACGTGTGCCTTGACGACGACAGGCAAGCAGTTGCCGAAGTGGGGCTACGAGCAACAAGAAGTGGCGTGCAACCCTAACATTAGAGATAAGAACGCGCTCTGGAATGTCGAGGACAACATCTTTGAAGATTGTACGTAATTTTTTTTTTTAGACATTGCCCCGCAATTTCTCATATGACTGCCCTGTTGGTTCATTGGTAGTATGTCTGCTCCAAGAGCCGTAGGGCGTGGGTTCGATTCCAACTCGGAACAAGCATTTTGTGGTATAATCATAAATGTTTGTTCTGTGTCTGGGTGTTTTGTATACACTATGAGTAATTGAGTATGTATTTACAAAAAAAAAAAGTATTTAAGTATTTTATCAGCTATCTAACTTCCATAGTACAAGCTATAAGGAAAAACTTTTATGTTATCTTTTAGAATGTAACTAACAATTTTAATTCTAATATTTGTTTAGTAAGACTAAATAAAAATAAAAAAACTATTATTTCTTAACAAGTTTACAAATCTATAAAATCGAAGTTCTAAAATAACAATTAACCCGTGTTTAACTAGGTTTTTTTAATGTAAAGAGATAACGCCTGTCCATGACCATTGTAGCGATGCACAGAACTTTGAGTAACCAAACAATGTCCAGGGCATCGCTGCTTTGACGCTCATTACTTTGAAACTCAATGGTTAGTCTCAACAGCTCTGTAATTTTGATAGCTGCAGTACCCTTCCTACCGGAATACAGTAATGTTTGCACACTACTGCATGGCGGCAGATTATCTGGTACTGCGGTGGTACTGACCTAGCCGACCTCCTGCTAAGGAAATCTACCACAAAGTTGTGTTCAAAAACGTGACTTTCTATTTCAAATTCTAATTCCAGTTCAGTTGATATGTTGTACGATGGTCACCCATCCAAAACCTCACTAGGCATAACCGACTTGACAATTTTGTTTCCAGTACCGAAGATGAGTTTCGAAGCGTACGCGTCAGGGTTTGTGGAGCGTTTCCTAGAGTCACACGCGGTGATGTTCCAGGGGAACTCTGGTCTCAAGCCCAAGGAGGGCGAGGTCACCTCTCAGCCCTGGCAGTGGCCGATAAATTACAGGGTGAGTAGTTACATCATTGTATTCGGGCATCTTTATAGAATATAATCTCTGTGGAAATGTGTTATAAAGCATGCACCTTCCATCGTGTGCTACAGAAACAAACTAAGATCTTGGATTCAAGAGACCTTGACGATTTATTTAAAAATAAGAGATTATTGAATTACTAGGAAATAGTTGTATATTTTTTTTATTATTGACTTTTAATCATATTGACATATTTTTCTTTTGACATAAATTAGTGTAATTATTGACTTTTTCATTAGGTATATTGACATAGGTAATATTATTTTGATATTTTTATATATGAATGGAAAAATTACCTGTAAGTTTGGTGTTATCATTAAAGATTTGTATTATGGGATTTGTATTTGATGAAGGATTATGTTTTTCGCGCGTATCTTGTATAAAGCACAAGTAAGTTCGTGTATAGAGTACTGTTCGCACCTATGGGACGGCTCTGCCAAGTATCTACTTGAGGCATTGGAGTCGATCGAGAGGCGCGCCAGGAGACTAATTGGCAACGACACTTTACTGGAGCCTCGGCTTCAAAGCCTTGAGCATCGACGTAGAGTTGCTAGCTTGTCGGTTTTTTATCGAATACATTTCGGAGAGTGTGCACTTGAATTGCACAATTTGGTTCCCCCTGCACCATTCTACTACCCGACGGCCAGACAAACGCGACCAAAACGTCATCCGTACATGGTGGATGGTCCCCATGTGCGCACAAATCGTTTTGATTCCACATTTTTTATTCGCACTGCGAGGTTGTGTGACTCTTTGACGGAGTCTGTGTTCCCTGTTAGGTACAATATGGGTGTCTTCAAATCTAGAGTAAATAGGTTTCTTCTAGGTAAGCGTGTTCCATCTTAGACCGCATTACTGCTTAACATCAGGCAGAGCGTGGTCAATCGCGAACCTATTTTGAATAAAATAAATAAATACAAATGCATGTAAATTTCTTTATTACCTCGTATCTTCCAAACGCCCGAATGGATTGCGACAATTAAGGTATGGTTAGATTCGTCTCGATAACTCAAGTGTCCTTAGAGTTATGTTATTTTAATCGCAGGCGGGTTATAGATTTTCTTAGATGTTTACGTTTGACCGCTATCTCGCCTGATGTTCTAAAGATACGGTCTACGATGGAGCACGCTTAGATAAAATCGATTCACTCGCGACTAGAAATGACCCAAATTGTAACTTTACGGTAACACTCACTTGGATAGTTAATTCTATTTTAGCAATTCTTACAATGAAATGAAAGTGAAAAATCAAGCCGTTTCGTTCGAGTTTTTTTACAAGGTACAAGCTTGTATTTAACTTGCAATGTGTGTATGTTTGTTCGGGTGGAATCTTGCAAGTTAAAGACCCACTTCCCGATGTCCGATAGGACTAAATTTGGTGTACTTATGTATCTTCGGTGACAATACAATGATATGGTACCATGGAGCTGGTCTGATGATGGAACGAACTTCTGAACTAAACAAGATAAACCTCGATTGATTCGTCTTGAAGAGCACTTTATGCCTAGACGATATCCAGGATCTGATACTGAAGCTAGAAGGTGGCCACGGCATTCTGTAATAAAACAACAGAACCTCACCGAGTTTGGGCTCGATTGATTCGTCTTCAGGGGCAATCTCTAAAATACTATCTACAAAAAGTAAAAAATATTTTTAAAAACATGCAAGCTTGGCACTACCTCATAAGATTCTTTTGTTTTCTGTACTCTTTTTCTTTTTCGGTGTGCACAATAAAGAGTTTCTATCTATCTATATATCTTTTATCTAAAGGCTTTAGGTACTTAAGAGGAAACAAGTCGTCATTTTCTTCATACAAACGTTTTCCCCATTTTCCTTCCAGGATTTAAATACTAGAGCAATAATTTTTAGAAAGGAAGTAGATACTTGCTAGTTTCATGCCCCTCTGTTTTGATTTTTTGATATATGTTTTTTTTATAAGAGCTAGGAATCTTCAAAAATCTTAAAATTTACCTAGTTTCAACGCTGTGTTTCAACGTCCAAATTCCCAATCTCATAGACATAATCTTAAAAAAATAAAACGCACAGGCAAAGAACACATCCTTCTTATTTACTTGTTAAAAGAAATACTAAAATCGGTCTAAATTTGGAGGAGGAAACAGAGGAATACGAAACCTCGATTTTGCTCATTTTATTTCGGGATAATGAGCCCGAGGTGCAGTATGTACGCGGGTGTTGCGTGCGGCGCGACAGAAATAGCTTGGTGAAATTCCTAATTTTCAAATGTCTCAGTTGACTGCTTTCCTCTTAACTTTATCCTTAAAAGCTTGAGGCACTTCCCGTTACAGCTTAGGTACTTATACTTATGTGCCTCAAGCTTTTAAGGATATAGGTAAGTACCTAGGTATCTACAATAATCTACATGCCAAATACTTACTTGAATTTATTTTTAAAATTTTTAGTTCATTGTCCCAGATAAAAGCTTTACTTTTAGTTTATTGCAAAATCGTACAAAGACTTGAGAAATGTAATTTAAAAAGATTGTTTCCTTTACTCAGGGTCAGTTCTTCTCCGGCAGCAGTCATCGTATATACCTGCTGGGCAACCCCGTGGTGTGGTGGGCGAACCTGGCTTTCCTCGCCGTGTTCGTGCTCGTCTACATTATCAACTCCATCAAGGACAAGCGGGCTGAGGCATTCGGAACTCCCATACAAGGTTTGAGAACATTGGGAACATAACTTCGTAGCAACTGACGTTTTGACAAGTGAAGCCGCGCGCGCCGTTTTTTTTTCTCATCTTGGCATCGCACTCTGTGCATTCTGCTAGTTTCAATGTTTCTGTATTTTGTGTGCAGTTTTCAGCTTCTTTTTCTTTATAGTCAAAGTCCAGTCTTGATCAAGTCCAATTCGTGCCTGTCAAATTTAGTCATGACTTTATTATAAAGCTTCAATGCAATATTGAAAGCAACACGAAAAGTCATGTTTCACCACATTATATCACACCACTATTTTTGTACATAAACACTCGAAAAAATACTAATTTTGGAAAAAAATACAATGGGGCGACACGACTTTTTCCACGTTCCCGCCAAAACTCCAAAAAGCGCGCGCGTTGTACTAAGTTTTGGAGAAATGTAGAGGAGGAAAACGTGGATGATGAAGGCTACGAGATGTGGCCGAAACTATAGTCGGAGTTTCCAATAAAATTAAACGTGATTAATCCTGCTTAAGTAAAACAAAAATAACTTCGTTGTACTACAATTTCTTGTACAGCAGCTAGTTATGCAGTAGAAGTTTAAACGAGAGGAATAGCAGCAAAATCTATCTATAATGTTTTAAAAGACCTCAGAACTGCCAAGAAAATCTGTAATTTCATTGCTAGAAAAAATATCAATATTTTCATAGTACGTTGCTTAATTTGGGGCTAGATGGCGTTTTTTTTTTAATGCTTGACGAGCTTGGTGTTTTTGACGGCAGCTCATCTGATGTTAAGTGACAGTGTGGTCGAAGATGGTTTGTAACGATGATAGCTCAGTGGTTAGCGCGGTCGGTTCGCGTGCCAAAGGGCGTGAGTTCTAACCCCAATTATGAGGTTGAGCTGCCGGTAAAGGAAAACATTGTGAGGAAACCATAGCATAGTGGTAGGGTACTCTTTAATACTCGGCTGGCTAACTACCACCTTAAAGTTTAAACTCTGTTGCGAAGCACCTAACAGTGTGTTCTGTCAGCCTCACTTGAGAGCCAGTTCCATTCCAGCACACCTAGCCTGGAATATGGAACTGACTCTCAAGTGAGGATACCGAAACACAACGTTAGATGCTTGGCGGTAGATTTTCAACTTGAGGGTGGTAGCTAGCCAGCCGAGTACAGGAAAGTGCTATAGTTTCCTCACGATGTTTTCCTTCACCGGCAGCTCCAGTTCATTGTTGGGATTTGAACCCACGCCCTTCAGCGTGTGAACCGACCGCATGTGTTTGTATTACATATTGTATTATATATTTGTGTAACATTGGCGTTCTATCTAATCTTGCAGAGGGAAAACACCGTGAGCTGTTGAACGCGGCCGGTTGGACGTTCCTCGGCTGGGCGCTGCACTACGTGCCGTTCTGGGCGATGGGACGCGTGCTCTATTTCCATCACTACTTCCCGGCGCTTACTCTCAGTTCCATGCTCACTGGTAAATACAATATACATAGGGTCTAGGACTTCGAACAAAAAAACAAGATTTCGCCCCATCCGTTCGTTAGCGTCTCACGTAAAACAGCCAAAACGCAGCAGTTTAGTATATAATATATACACTACTCGATAGGTTTTGGTTAATTATTTTTTATTAACGTATTATATTATGTATTATTTTTATTAGTGTATTTATTTTTTAATTATTATTATTATTTCTTTTTAGTTTTACGACATCTCCCGTCTGCTCTTTATTTTATATCGTTTTTCCATTATTGGTTGCCTGGAAGAGATCGCTCTTAGCGATAAGGCCGCCACTTGTGGCACTAGCTCATAAGATTCTTCTGTACTCTTTTTCTTATTCAGTGTGCACAATAAAGAGTTTCTATCTATCTATATTTCGCGCCAAATATCCGCCATTTTGTTTTTTAAAACACCTACCAAAGAACACTTTTGTTTTTAAGACGAATGTAACTATACCTTAACTGTCGAAATCCATCCAGCCGTTTGGAAGAATTACATACATACAAGATACGCGCGAAAAAACAAAACCCTTCCTTGACAGTCGGGTGAAAAATGAAAGCTGATGCTAATGCCATTTATCTATTATATGTTCCACAGGTATCATCACAGAATACCTTCTGCTAAGCATTCGAAGCTACCTCAGCCCGGAACTGGGAAGAACATTCTACCATTGTGTGATAGGACTCGTGATGTCGACCACTGTTTACTCTTTCTATTTATTTTCGCCTCTTGCATACGGCATGAGCGGGCCGCTTGCGCATGAGCCCAATTCTACTATGGCGGGCTTAAAGTGGCTCGATACTTGGGAGTTTTGACCTTTGTCATTGCCATCCAAAGTACTTGGAGCGCGCGGCCCCGAGTAAGTAGAACATCTCCCCTACTAGCGTCGATTCACGCAAGATTAGCGCGAGGCGCGTGGATGTCGACATCGCATCTACGAACAAATCTTCGATCAATCTTTTTTGTTCGTAGCTTCGCTAACATTCAATCTATAACACACGTAAACTTCCATGACTATTTAATACCTTTTTTAAAAAAAGTCACTAAACTATTAAATAACATGAACCACCTACCTACTTACACAACAGAAAACAATGACATTTACGTGCTAACCCTGACCGCGCCGCCTCTTCCCACTTGTGTCGCCTATTTATAGCGAAGATGTTCTACTTACAGATATTTTACTTACTTTGCCATAACAATGAACACTGTAACTTATTTTAATTTTAAAATGTGATTTGATCATATAATTATGTTTATCACAACGACTTAGTCGCGTACAAAATACTTCACATCACATTTATATTATAAAAACGGAATTTTCTACGTATATTTTTTATAGGTGACAGGCTAGCTGTTATTCCACATAATAGACGGTATGATCGAAGATGGTAAACACAACTTACATGGAAATAGCCGAAATAAACAGTACATACATAAATACTTATCCGCAGATTACAACTTTATAACTATCCAGCCAATTCCTAGAAAGTACCCTACGACCACGCGATGTTTTCCGTCACCTTTATTGAGATTTGAACTCACGCCTTGTGGTATATAATGCGACGCCGCTAGCTCCTGAGCTATCATTGCTACACATTTTTAAGTTGGGTATATATATATATATATATATATATGTTAACTAGGTATAGGTATACTTTTTTATGCTGTATCGGCTTATCGAATTTGGGTGACATTTGAAATACAGATAAATTATGCCTTGGATTAACTCGAAAAAAGTGACTGGAATCTTAAACTAGTTAATTTTATTTATTAAACTCGACGTTTTGGCCTTGTTTTGAATGGTTGTTGCCAGTTCGTGTACACGGCTATTGTAACATGACCAAAACGTAAATGTAGTAGGTAATTATTATAGTTAAGTAAATAACTTTGCACAATGTAAACAAATATTCGTTATTTGTATAAAAAGCTAACTCTAAGAATCTCATATAATAAGACTCGAAAAATACTTTATTCCGTCCAGAGTTTTTATAATTAGTAATGTTTTACATTTTTAATTTTTTACCTAATAAAATTGTACTATTTTAAAAGGTTTTTTTTTTTAATTTACCCTTTTCAGTTACTACATTATCTTTCCAGTTTTACCATTCTTTACTAGAGGACGGCCGTAAAATATTTAAGAGACGTCGATGTTTTTGTCCACGCACAACTGTATGTTCGAAGCGTTTAAAGTTGTCAATGTGTAAAGTCGTCGTGCGTGCGAGCGAGACAGTTGCGGAAGTACAAACGACAAATCTATGCAAGTTTAAAAACAATCGAATAATTTCATTAAAAAAAGAAAAGAGAGTAGTAAAGAGTTTTACTATTCATATTACTTTCTTGATTTGGAGAATAATTTACACTAATACAATTTACCTTAATATTACAGGTTTTATTTGTAACGGGTCAAGGGAATCCGGAATCATGTCACTGTTTTTTTTATTAATTTTTGACACAAAATTTATATTTTTATATTTAAAACAGTGGTTTTTTCAATTATAAAGTGCTGAATTATACACAAATGAGAGTCAACAAGTATGGGCAAGTGATATAATGTGGTGAAACATATGTTTTCGAATTGTTATCAAACCTTACTAAATAAAATGATTGATATCATTAATAATAAACCCAAAATAAATTTTAAAAAAGCGTTATTGTATGCATGAAAAGTTTGTATTATAAGTTATTGTTCATAATCTTTATATAAAAGCATTTTTTTTTTCAACTATAATTAGCTTTAGCAATGATACATAAATTAAAGTGATGATGTGAATGATATTATGCATAGATTAACGTAATTAATTTTGTTTTCCGGATTTTTTTTTGAAACTGTAGACTAAGTATGCTTTGGAAAATTTGTTTGCTGGTATGTGACTGATAATACTAAATAGCTTAAAAGAAATGAGTTGATCAATTCAATTGATTTAAGATTTGTTCTAAATCACGCAGGTCTGTGTTGTAATCCAAATCGGCTCCGGCAAGAAAAACACAGCTTTTTCTATATTAGCTGCCGGTTTTAGTATCAAGTTGATGAAAATTTAAGTTTTTCCGTACGCAACTCAGGCAGTTAATCTATCGTAAGAATATATTATCTCTAGTTGTGGCCGCGCAGCCAAAATTTTATAAAGTAAATAAAAGTGGATTGCGGGGCATCCATAATTTAATATGTAGAAGACATCCCAGACGCGCTGATGGCGACAATTTGGTGCGCATAACGGCAAAAAGAGCCTTGTAGCGTTCTTTATAATATACCTTATGTCTAGGGCACTAGTGTTTCATCTGAGGTCTTAGGGCTAGGTGATGATGATGATGATCGTGGGTTGTTGATTTTTTTTACTAGCAACTCTTGTTTTGGTTTCGAATCTATGCCATTTTTCAAACTCAAATGTTGCCTAATCTTGGTTTCACTTAGTAAATTATTTTATTTTTTATAGCAATATGGTTCAAATATAAAAAAAGCATAAAATAGCTTAAAAAAGTACCAGTATTCAGTTTTTGCTTTTGAATCAGGTTTCTGACGTTTTAATAATTTCAGTCGGTTTCAAAACCATAAGCAATATCGATAAAATGAATAAACTTTTTAATCTACAATTTTGTTGCTGGCCACTCAGGCTTCAAATATTTTTGACACAAAAAATTACAATTACAAATGGCGTTTACGTAGTGTAGACAGATGTATTCACGGCCACGATGGGCGATGATTCTTTGATATTACGAGAAGATGGCTATATACGCATGAACTTTCCAGTTACTTCTCTAACGTATCATAGTAACTTAAATATAATACTGGTGAAGACAGATGTGGGTGGTGTGCACGTTTTAGATGTGAATTCGGGTGTGATTCTGCAGTCTTCATGTCTGTCAGCGGGTAAGTCCGACGCTACAACTCTTCAAATATTGTATTTGGTGATAAATTACTGTGAGATTGGGATAAATCTACAGGTCGGGTTATCGATTTGTCAGTATTTCGTGTGAGCGGTGATTTTGCGATGGCCTACATTGTCTGTTTGATTGACAGTTCTCGATAAACAATTCCGATGATACCGAATCGGTTTCTGGGTTTTTAGACGAGAAGGGTACGCTGGGAGTGGAGTATGCGGCGGGTGCAGACAGGGTGTTCGTGTGGGACGGCAGTGGCGTGGGCGCGCGCACCGACTACAACGGCGTCCTGCTACTGCACACGGCGCTGCAGCGTCCCCTACCTTCCTCTCAGGTCGACAAAAGCATCAGGGTTGAACTTGTACTCTCTGAGGTAAGCGCTACTCACATACACCCAATCCAATCAAACCTACACTACTTCTGTACCTTGACTCACTTGATTGTTAAGTGCTTGGCTTTGGTTGGGTTCAAGAAAGCCACATTTAAATTTACAACTTAAAAGACTAAATTTGTTAAAGTCTATAAATACCAAATTACGATAACATTATTGAGTAAAATTGTTTTACTTTTATTTGTTATCTGAAAATGAAAATAAACATCAAAAATCAATAATAGGTGTAAATAGGCAAATGCATTATTGCACAATCATCATTATGTATGAGTCATGATCATAACATTCCATACAATCCCAAGAAACTGAAGTTTTAGCTTAGATTTATAAAGTTTCAGCAGTTTCTAATATAATATGAATATTACCCTTTATCATTACTACCTAAAATGAATATTCGCTACCAATACGCTATATTACCACTAAACTCTAGTAAAACTATAGACTAATTTTATTTTAGATAGACTGCTTTTCACCATCATGCATAACTCCATCTCACCCACTGGAGCTACTATGCCGCGACCCAGAGCCTCACTCCGATACTTCAAGGGGCTGGGCTGGCTCGGGTAGATGCTGGCAGGGGAAATGCACAATACACCCCAAGCGGGACGTCAGTGCAGGACCCATCGCCCCCATTCCAAATAAGAATATGGACTAATTTTCTGTGCTGAAAAATGATTACTAAGAATAAGCAACCAAACCATACTGTTTTTATTGAATTTTGAAGTTTTACATACTAGTAAAAATAGTGAGCTGTGTGTAACCTGGAGGATACAAAATTATATTGAAAATGATATTTCAACAACTTGATATTGTTGTAGGTCACATTCTTCATTCATTCTAAAAATGAAAAATTCCTATCTAAAAATGTAAAATTAGAGTATAATCCTTGCATAATAAACTTTTGATTATATTTTAACCTCATATTCATGATTTATATTAGAATAAAGAATTTTATATATTGAAACCACAGCAAATCATCATGTGAGTCAGGTAAAACATGCTGTACATTTGTCTATCTGTATCTCTCTGTAACACCTGTAATAATAATACATAACTGTTAAAGTTGTCACTGATCATCTAGTATTTAAGAACTATGGCAATTTTTCTTAATGAGTCAACTTTTCAACATATGCATATTATGTATGTATTGTATCATACTATTTATTAGGTTGACATACATTATGAGGCATATGTTACAAGTTAATAACTCTTTGTCTTATATTAAAGTTTAAATTAATCACTTACTGATATTATGGGATTTGGTTTTCAATAGCTTAATTCAACTTTTACCAGACTGCCCCATTTTTTATTATATATCTAATTTAATACCTTTAAACGAGCAATTCTTGTATATATGTATATATATATATAATCTGAATCTCGGAAACAGCTCCAACGATTTTCATGAGATTTATTATGCAGTGGTTTCGGGGGTGATAAATTGATCTAGCTAGGTTTCATTTTTAGCAAACGAAAAAAAAAGCCGAGCGTTACTCGGTCATCTAGGTACTTTTTATTGTGTGCAAGAGAAGAAGATAGAGTTTGAAAAGGAAATAAGATACTTGTAAGAATGTATTTGCACATCTTTCAGATTAATATTTCAGACCAGACTCATGAGTTACTTATTGCGATTCCTGTTAGGCACTTAGGAAATAGCTTTATGTCTATACATTGTATGCCTGTGCAGTAAGGTTCACAATCATATAGCTCTTTGTGAGCGCCTAACGGATATCACTATAATAAGCTCGGAGTATAGGGCCAGACATGTTACTCTTCTCAAGAAAAAAATATATGTGTAGTACTTCTATCTCATATGAAATAAATATCTTTAAAGACCACATGAGTAACTAAAATATGTATAGTGACGATAAATTGTTTTGTGGTTAATTTATGTGCAGTCGTAGGCAGAAGTACACAGTCAAGCAGAATCTATAATTTACTAAAGCAGACCAAAAATTGCATCTAGACAGAGTATCGAAAGCAGTGTAGTAGGGCCATATCAAATCTGGTTAGGCATAAATGGGGATAAGGGTAGTAAAGTTAAGTGTTAAAGCATATTAAAAGGCCCCATTCAATACTCTCCTTTTAAATCTGAGTGGCAACTCCTCGGCAATATATGGTTATAACAATAAGTTCCTAATGTTTGCACCGTAAAGGTCATATGGCTGTACCGTAGCGTGCTAAGAAATATTAACACTAACTTTGTGAAATCTATACTGAAGAAATAAGTGAATTCAATATCAACTTTGCAAATGTACATGATTTTTTGTGTCTCTCATACAATAAATAATTTATCAGAATTCGATTTGTATAATGATACGATTTTTGTCAAACAGGAAGAAAAAAATTAGTGAATTCATACATTACTTAGCCGATCACTGAAGAGAGAGCGGATTTATGTTTCAATATAATTTTTTTAAATTACAATCAGTCTTGTGTTTGACCACCATCTCACGAAGATGTGGTATATTTGTAACCTAAGTGGCAGTGGCATAACTGCATTTCAAAGTATGAAGTGGAATTTGTCACAGCTTCCAAGAATACTACAGTAGCATAAGCAACCTAACTGTTTAATAACATTTTATGCTAGTACTATCATAAGGCATTGAAATGACATTTATAAGCAAAGTAAAAAAATTTACAGTACATTAGCATTAGTACAGTAGCAGTTAATTTTGTTCATTATGGCTTTTGCTTTCCACTACTGAATGTAGGCTTCTGCATGCCACTGAACTCGGATGACATTTTTGTGCATCCACCTAACCACAAGGCCACAAGGTTTCCTACACCTGGTCTCCACACTAGAAATAGTCACCTCACTGGTTATAAATTATTCGAGAAATGTGACAAGTCCATTGTCATTTGAGCTATTTAATACTTTGAACCATGTCGGTGAATGACTGGTTCGAATTTTGCCCCATAAAGAAACTTGAGCATAGCTCTCTCCATAGCTTGCTTGACTTTGAACTTGTGGACCAGGTTCACTGTGATCATCCAGGTTTCAGCACCATATGTCATCACAGGACACACTACTTAAACACTTAAGGCTTAGGACTAACTGTTATTTTGTTCACTACTAGTCAATAATTCATTATTTGCCTATGCTTTACCGATGTTGATCTGTAGCTGACTTATGCAGGTAATCAAGTGCAGGCAAAATAATGCAAATAACACTAAGTGATCTTCCATCTTCAACATAAGCAAAATAGGTATAAGATGTCACTTAAGCATCCAAATGGTATTTCCTTTCAGGAAATCCTAATTGATGTAAGGAATTTTTTAATATCAGCTTATTAGTTTCTGTTATCTGTAACTGGTAAACTGTTTACATGAGATAACACATAATGGACAATGTGGAGATCTTAATTCTAGCTAGTCCATTTATAAAGTATGCAACAGTAATGTTACTGTGGAAACATGAATTAGGCTTTACATAGAATGGTTAGGTATATTTTATATATGAAAGAATGGCATAAGCGATGGGTCATCTAATGGTAAAAGGTCACTGACACTTCTGAACACCACATAGCATTACCACACATTAATTTTACACACCACATATTTATTTTATTCTTTTCATAATTAACAATATCCAGAGCATTGCAAGTATGTTTACTGTGAGACATTCATTACCTCAAAGATAGGCACTTTGAGGTATTGAATATCTCACAGTAAATTACGTTTATTACATTTTTTTTTTTGAGGTTTGCGTCAAGGTTTTTTTAACAACAGGGATGAAATAAGATGTTGAAACACGATTGGAAGTTTCAAGATTCAAGATATTTATTGCGTTAGTTTATATGGATGGAAGCATAATAGCTATTGTTCATAATATACATAAATAAGATCATATTTCTGTAGGTAATAATATACTATATTTCGCAAATTACCCCTTTATCCTTGTTTTTTTTTTTGATAAGGGAGATTAAACGAAAGAAAATAGTTTGTTGAATAAACTGGTTATGATTTTCCTCGTTTTTTTTTTTAAATGTGTAACATTTATATATCTTAGTTTGTTTACATTTGGAGATAGATTACTTCTTGTGTACAGTATAGTGACAGATGCCTTGTTATAGGCGGTGCTGCTCTACCAATGCCTGCAAAGTATGGACACGAGCAACATCGAAAAACTACAGGACTTCGTCAAGGAACTCAAGAATTCTATCGATGCTGAACCCGCTCGTAAGGGTGTGAAGGCACAAAAAGTAAGTCATTACGAGTGAATGCAGTCGACCACAGAAACCGATTTAACTGATGGATTAGGTCATATACTCCACTAGAGTTCTGGTCACACCCGGTGACCTATTTCAAGGAGTCAAAGCAGAGTACGACGCACTTGCGGCCTCTTCATGCTTCCTTTATTTTTGTAGCGATGATAGCTCAGTGGTTAGCGCGGTCGGTTCGCATGCTGAAGGGCTTGGGTTCAAACCCCAACAATGAGCTTGAGCTGCCGGTGAAGGAAACACATCGTAAGGAAACCATAGCGTGCTGGTACAGTACTTTCTAGTACTCGGCTGGCTAGCTACCACCCTCAAGTTCAAAATCTGCCGCCAAGCATCTAACGGTATGTTCCGGCAGCCTCACTTGAGAGCCAGTTCCATTCCAGGTTAGGTGTGTTTACCATCTTCGACCACACCGTCACATAACGTCAGGTGAGCTGCGGTCAAACACCTAGCCTGTCAGCCATAAAAAAACACCAAATCAAAAACCAACTAAGTCATTAGTCAAACTTTAGTAATCTCATATAAGTATAAAACGAAAATGAATGGATTTTATTTATTGTAACTACACCTTAATAATTAAGCAGTGTAAGCACAGTAATATATACTAGTATCTAAATATAAGAACTTCTTTACAAAATATCTTACCATATTATTATTTTTATAGTGGAGCACAGTTACGCTATGCATGCCTCAGAGGATCCTTCGTGGAGTATCGAGCAGTGTGGTCCAAGATCTGAAAGTCCAGAACAGGCGGATTCCAACGCTGGCTATAGCGTCGGCGGTCAGTCAGCGAGCCAACGACCTGGTGCCTTGCTCCCGGGACGAAGAGTCTCGTCCCCAGATGTACGCTGAAGCCGAGCGGAAGGAGACCTTCAAACGCTGGCCCCATATGGACTACAAGTAAGTCTTTTTCACATCATTATAATTATAAGTAATTACTAGTATAATCGCTTTGTTTGTAAAAGTCAGATCTCTTGTCTATATTTTTGAGTAGCATAAGGCCCAATAAATTTACTGAAAGTAGTACCATAGTGAAATGTACATATTATGATATTTATTCTATTTGAAGAAAGATAAAATAAATTCATATAAGTTGTTTTGCTTGCAACTAACTTACAAGGAACTTAAAAGCGATGATTTATAGCTGTAATACACTAAAAATATAACTCCAGAATACCATAACATGAACTTCCACAAAGTAATACAAGAATCAATAAATAATTTGAAATATATTCAATTCTTGTCTGGTACTTGCTTGTCTTATAACAATTTTATTTTTGTGCTTAGCCAGTTTGGATTATAAGGGTGTTGGTTTAAATCTCAATAAAGAGCTTGAGTGGCATAAGCATTGTTAACCAATCATGGTGATAGGTCTCAAACCTCATTAAGATTCTTAAAGGTATAATTTTCTGAAGGTTGTTGCTAACGCTTGATGCTAAGCGAAAATGTGGTCTATGTTTGATCACACCTGCGTAGGAGAACCCAATTCACTTGCCACTTGAAGACACCCAGATTGTCTGTATCGCTGATCTATCAGTCAGGCAGCAAATTCCAATGTTTAGTGGAATGTGTTCAGACTTTTTTCCTTCTGAATCTATTTTACTTTGTTAACTGTGTTGGCTGTGACTTTTAACAATAAAAAAATAGTAAATAAAGCAGTTTAAAATCGTGTAGATGGGCGCTGCCGGCGCGCATGGCGCAGGCGGGGTTCTACCACCAGCCGACGCCGTCGGGCGACGACCGAGCGATGTGCTTCGCGTGCCTCGTGTGCCTCGTCTGCTGGGAGAAGTCGGACGAGCCCTGGGTGGAGCATGAGCGCCACTCTCCTTCCTGCGCCTTCGTGCGCGGCGAGTACACGCACAACGTGCCCATTTCCGTGAGTTACCACATCCATTATTAATCTAGACATGGAATCTTATCACGAAGAAACGGAAATTGATTCAACTTGATGACAAAGGTGCTCCACAATTTTGCCAATGCACGTGAATGATAGAAATCACATCATCATTTGGTTCGATGTTGAATAGGACTTCAGGATTATTGTGTAACGAAAACTGTTTTGACAAAGTGTAATTTTTTTTACATATGTCATTTTGCAAACAGTCATTCGCGACTATTAACAGATGGGATATTATTGATATTTTTTGCCGTGGTGGTGCCGGCGTAAGAATTGTACCCCACCTCTACCCGTGGTTGCCGTAAGAGTCGGCTAATGGATGTAATCCGGAAGATGGGCAGCAGCGTCTTCCTTGAACAATCATACCTAACTGCGCTTGCCAACCCGCCTGCCAAGCGTGGCGAGTATTGGCAAAACCCCTCCCCAGGAGGAGGCCTATGTCCAGCAGTGGACGTCCATGGCTGATGATGATAATGATGATATTATTTGGGATAATAGGTGTGCTTTTTGGCGGTATAGAACGCCAAAAAGCACACCTACCTTCCTACTGGAGCCAGCACTCATTTTTATTATTTGTTACTAACTAGTTCGAGTGCTTCTGTAATCTAAATTAATAAATTAGGTAAATAAGATCTATCATCGTTACTAAACTGGTCGCTGTATCGTTACTGTTTTATCATCAAGTGACATTTGAAAAGATATGGTCCACATTTTAAGTTACATATCAAACATTCCTTTAAAAAAGAAGCGTCGTTTGTTGATTTGACGCTTCACTACTACGAAGTAGCCAACGTTAAGATAAAATGGCCAAAATAATTTATTTTGCGATGATAGCTCAGTGGTTAGCGTGGTCAGTTCACACGCCGAAGGGCGTGGGTTCAACATAAGAAAGCCATAGCAAGGTGGTAGGGTACTTTCTAGTACTCTGCGGGCTAGCTACTACCCAAGCACACTTTGTCACTTAATATCAGGTGAGCTGTGGTCAGCTTGTCAACCACAAAATAAAAAACAAAAAAACCAGTTTTACCACATTATATCACTTACTCACAAATGAGCACGTAATTCGGTATTTTATTAATAAAACACTACAATTTATACAAATATAAACTTGAATAAAAAAAAAATACAACGAACGACACGAATTTTTCTCATTACCGTCAAAAATCCAACGGCAATTTAGTTAGTCTATGTATTTCAACATGGAAGCAGTGTTCGAATCATGTTAAACGCCTCTAAATTATGACCGTATAGTTTTGACGCTACCTTCAACCGGCGAAAAACAACATCGTGAGGAAACCTGCTTGTCTGGAAGTTATAAATGTCCTCAAAGGTGTGTAGTCTTCCAACCTTGTCATAATCAGAAAAGGCCTGCGCCTTGTGGGACAATTTTCAGCTGATCCTGTAAAGTTATATTCATAACAGTGGATGTTTATCATAATGAAGGTAGTTCTAAAACTTCACAGACACAATCCATATATCTACATCATTGTCTGTTAACGATACAGTTGTGTTTTTTGCTTGAGACTATCGCAGTGTGTTTTTGAGCGTAAATGCGATAATTGTTAAAAATAGTGATTGGTATGTTTTAACGTAAAAATATAACTTAATGCGTTGTACGTGCATTGATTAATATTAACTGTTTCATAATTATTGCAGTATTTAACTGTAACAAATAAAAAAATGTGCTCGAGGAGTAATATGTACCTTTGCTTTTTTCGTGATGTATGTATGGGTATATTTTTTAAATTCTTTTATTTTTGTAAACTGTGAGGTTAATTTTAATATTTTAAACAATCTTGTTCATCATTGAATCAATAGTTAATTACGCCTTATTCTTTATTTCTACCAATATTTGCCGTTACGTTTTTGAATTTGACATTATAATAGTTATTCTACATAGTATATAACAAAGTCATTCCCGCCCTATATACGCTGTAGATCTTTTAAACTATGCAACGGATGTCAATGCGGTTTCCATTAATAGACAGTGATTCAAGAGGAAGGTTTATATGTGTATGCACCTCATTAGTATCTACATTGCATCCGTGCGAAGCTGGGGTGGTTTGCTAGTTGAGAATAAAAATAATTGCACGCGAATTAAGTGACGTTAACGCAACATGGCCGCATTGTTTTATGTAGGTATACGTATACATGTGTAAGACCCATGATGTGCCTACCTACGTCGTAATAAATGTCGGTCTGAAGACGTTAGAGTTTAGACGATTAAGGTTAAGGATTTCAATTGAAGACTAAAACACTCCTTTTTTCTGTAACATCAATCACTGTAATATTAGGGTTCATTTTTAAAGCAAACAAGAGAAAATACATTTTTTTTGTGGATCGACCCTATTTTATTAACTTTTTGTTATATTGCTGAGCGCGGACATCTTCTCAGATCTTGATACATACATACATACTGGATGCAACTTTTTATCTGGGTTATTTTTTTATTATAGATAGGCTTACGTTTGACCGCCATCTAACCTGATGTTAAGTGATGATGCGGTCTAAGATGGAATCAAATGGATCTATCGGGGAACACCCACTCAGGCAGCGCATTCCGCTGTCTAGCAGTCCGCACAATGAACGTGGAATCAAATCGTTTCGTTCGAGTTTTTGAAACATCTACCATGAAACGATGTCGCTTTTTTGAGGTTCTGGCTGTCCGATAGAAAAATAAACTATATACGGATTCAGTTTATTTCCAATGGACGGTACTTCGTTCACGGTGCGTTCGGGCTCTCGCATATAATACACTAGCCGTGCCCGGCGGTTTATCTGTCATGTGTCATGTGGGGCTCGTATCTTGATTTTAAATATAGCCTATAAATAAAAATTAAAAAAAAATGAAATTGTAAAACTTTAAGTTTTTTTTTTTTAATTGTGTATCTTTTATGATTTCGTGCTATAATTGTAAATGTATCGTTTTAATGTCAATAAAATTATTTGTATTTGATACCGTTCCTCGAGTAATAAACTATCATATGCAAAAATAAATTTTCAAATTCGACGGGTAGTTCTAGCGCGTTTAAACAATTAAACAAACTCACTTTATTGCAGTTTGTGTAGATATGCATAAACCTCATTCGAAGTATCACAACCATTTAAAACAAAAGAATCAGATAATTCGGATCAGCCGTTTTCAAGATATACGCTTACCAACGAACATCATTTTTAGGGTTCCGTACCCAAAGGGTAAAACGGGACCGTATATTAATAAGACTCCGCTGTCCGTCCGTCTGTCACCAGGCTGTATCTCATGCACCGTGATAGTTAGTTGAAATTTTGATGTTTATGTATTTCTGTTGCCGCTATAACAAATACTAAAAAACAGGATAAACTACATTTTTAAGGGGGCTCCCATACAAGAAATGTGATTTTGTTGCTCGTTTTTGCTCATAATGCTTCGGAACCCGTCGTGCGCAAGTTCGACTCGCACTTGGCTGGGTTTTTGGTTTATTATTTATACAGATATAACAGATAAGTATAAAATAATTACATAGCCAGTATATCTACATACTTGCCGTGGTGGTGCCGGCGTAAGAATTGTACCCCACCCTGTCTACCCGTGATTGACGTAAGAGTCGGCTAAGGGATGTAATCCGGAAGACGGGCAGCAGCGTCTTCCTTGAACAATCACACCTAACTGCGCTCGCCAACCCGCCTGCCAAGCGTGGCGAGTATTGGTAAAACTCCCCCAGGAGGAGGCCTATGTTCAGCAGTGGACGTCCTATGGCTGATGATGTGAAACACCACCCGATGGTAAGAGATAACGCTTATCAATGACCATTGCAGCGGTACTTATTTTTTAAACTAACTTTGCATAACAAAACAATGTTCAGGGTAACGCAATTTCAACGCTTATTACTTCGAGACATTCGATGGTTAACAACAGTACTGTAATGAAGAATTCATGCGTTTATTCAGGTCACAAACGCGACTGCTTGCGCGGTTCCAAGCCTCAACGTTACAGTGGTGTCTAAAGGCAACACAGGTGACCTCATTGCTTCGGGTACGGCTGAAGGCAAGGTGAATGTGTGGAAGTTTGACTGCGGCCTCAAACTCGTCAAGTTTATTCATCTCTCGCCATACGACTCCATCTTCAGCGGGATACTGGCCACAGACACTATTAAAGTCTGGTCAGCTAGCTTAGAGAAGGACAGTTGTAAGTATTATTTGGTATATATTAATTATGTTAACATAAAAACAAGGTTTTTGCAATTACAAACAAAATTTGCGAAATAACTGTGAAGTATTAAAACAAAAATTAACTACAAAAAAAAAAACCTTTGAATCTGATTTTTCTTACGTTAGACAATGTTCAGAGGCTTCCATTCTCAAAATTTTAGCTACTCGATTTTCTTCAAGGACCTATCTTGTCAAGATTGTACCGTCGCATGATTCAGACTCCCGCTTGTCTGGTTTTTTAGAATGACAAACAAGCACACTGCTTACCTGATTGTAACGGAACGCCGTCTAAAACTTACTAAATAAACCCTCTAAACTAACATTAAAATTATAATTTATTTAAATAATGATTAAGGACTAGGGTGCTGGGTAAGTGTTTGACTACATCTAACCTTAAGTGACGATACACCACATCATTGCTGAACATCAGGTAAGATATGGTCAAATGCAAACCAATTAAGATAGAAAGAAACCTCAAAATCATATCTCTGTTCGATAAAGGATGTGGTGCTGTTGTTATTATTTAAATGTTGATCCGAGATAAATATGCCTGCTTACAATAACATGTATCATATTTTTTTATGATTATGAATGTACTGACTAAACCTTTTCTTGTCCACATTAGCAACTTACGGCATCGAGCTTACAGCAATGTCCTTTGTCGGCATGACGTCACAACAGGACCCTTGCGCCCAAACACAAAACGCCGAAAACACAGAAAAGGACAACAATCCAACTAAAGCGAAACCTGCTCTTATATGCGCCGTGATCGTCACACGGACCAATGAAGTGCAATCCAACCAGCCAATTAAAGAAGACTCCAGCAAGGCGTTGTTCGACTCGGGAGGGTCCAATAAGTCCATAGAAAACATTCAAGAAATGAATGACCAAAATGAAGCTAAAAGCAACAAATCTAATAAAATGTTATTCTTACTGACATACGACATACTTAGCTCCCAAGCAGGGTCTATAACAACTGTCGTTCATACATCTAACAGCAGCGGAAACTCCAAACCTGGCGGCAGTAAGAAAGTTTGCACGGTCGCACGTACAGACGACGCTAATATATATGACGATATTTATTTCCAATATTCCGATGAAGACACGGAACTTCCACCATGCACGAATGTTCTCATAGACGAACAGATTAGCAATGTCATCAATTTGAACGCTTCGTCCAGCAAAGAGGATAGCAAGATCTGGGAACCGGCTAAGAAAATCATTCTAACGAAGCACTTCAAGATGGTTCCAACGCCTACAGGGCAGACGCTTGTGCCGTCGGACTTTCAAGAACAAGCAGCCACCGCTCAAGCTAGTGTGCTCGATTTCGTGGGTAAGATCTCGCAGTTAAAGAGCTGGAAGAGTGGCAATCTAGATTCTGTTGGGACAAAGCTTGCTGATCAAACTGATGCGGCGGAGTTTCACTCGAATACACATTTACATCATTACCTTAACATGAGTGGTCCACTGGAAATATCAGACTTGAAGTGGTATGAAGGCGGTGAAGGTACGGAGAAGGTTAAAGTGACAACTTTCAGCGGCAGTAAACTAGGCACACAGACAGCTGTCTCTAACAGTAACAATGATGGATTTGATAGTGACCCTCCACAGGAAGAAGTGGTATCTCAAGGAGTCGCAGTGCAGTGCCTCAGCCTTCCAACCAAGTTGAACATTCGCGACGATGCGAAAGTGACTCACATGATGCCTACAGAAGATAAAGAACACCTACTTGTCGTCATATCCAGTATTGATCCTGAGAAAATAAAAGCTGAGGAGGAAACTGACAACGATGGGGACACCAAAATGGATATAGACGATGTCGAACATCTAGAGAAACCCAAGTCTGACGCTAAAGCGTATTTCATTCTGTATGAAATTTATAGCAAGGGTTCAATATACACTTTAGAAGATAATCCCGTTTCGATCAAGGAACTGCCTTTCGATGAAAGTCCAGTTGATTTATGTCAATTACCGAGCGAAACCGATCAATATTCTTTCGCTTCTGTTGGAGTCGATGGCTGCTTGAGATTATACTCGCTACCAGACTTTAAAATCTTATCCGAGCAGCGTGTTCCTACAGGACAGTTTACGTCGGTCACTTACTGTGCATCGGTAGACCGGCTCAGCGTATCAACGAAACATGGAATGATCTATTTCTACGCTTTGAACAATGGAGAGAAAGATTCTACCGGCGATATGGACGAGGACGAGTTCGCGAATCTCGATTTTGACATGCTGCAACGTGCGACGCGCGAGGAAACCGGTGCACCTGTCATCATAGCTAACAAGCCTGAACTCGATACCGCTGACTTGGAGTCTTTGATAAGTTTGACCGGATCGTACGGCACGAATACTCCAATACCATACAGCGCGGTTGTCCCTGGGTTTTGGTGCGAACTATCACCTGCTCAGCGGCCGCGTTCCGACAACCAAAATAACAGGACATGGCGGTTACAAAACACGTCTTCTACATGGGATGAACACGTCCTCGAACTGACTCTACCGTATAGCGTATCATTAGCTCACATAGAATTTTCGTTTACCCTGCATTCGGTATGTACGGGCAACTTGCCTGTCATAATGGTGACGCTGTTAAAGCAAAATCTACATGGAATTGGGTACAAAAAAGACGCGTCTTTTAACCACAGATCAGAGTCCCCGATAACGTTTCCGGTGATAGACGCTGACATGACGAATTTGGAAAATCCTATATACAGCGAAGAGTATCTCCAAGCGCATAATGCGGAAATTCTCGCCGGACCTCTGATACTTTCTTCCGGACTAGACGGGACTCAACAGGCGGGAGCTTTAACATTGACAAGCCCTCGCTTATACCGAGCTAGAGGACGAACCTTCCTGATACACATAAAGACGTTGTTCGATCCGGCCAAAGACATGAATAAAGGACCGGGCAAATCTGAAGATAGTAAAAATGGTTCGAAGAAGTTTATCGGGTGTGATTGGCTGCATCAAATTTCATTGACCGTTCGGTCAAGCCCTCACACTGAAATTCCTATGGAGAGGCAACAGAGGATTGCTATGCTCGAATCTAACGGATTTTTGAATTCCTTGTGTGAGATCGCCATCAGCAAAGATGACGTAAAGAAACGCATGCTAGCTTTGGATATCATCATTTGGGTAGTTTCCATACGTTTGCAAAGAATGCGACTGGCAAAGTCTGAGAAGGGCAAAGTGGAAAACAAGAGTGTCGAGACGCAACAGTTGGAGTGCATCAAGATTATAGACAAACACATAGAAGCTCTCATCAGGACTTGCATTCTGTGCGCTGATAGAAGCGTCGCCAAGAAATGCGTCAGAATCATTTTGATTACGGCCGAGTGAGTATTTTTTTAATATCTTGTTTGGCACACAACTTTTTAGCCAAAAATCTTAAGTGTTTTAATCATAAATAAAAATTAGTATCATAGGACGTCTCAATCGCCGTTTGCCCCAAACTAAGCAAAACTTGTACTATGGGAATCAGATAGCTGATAGAATAATTATATCCTTTTTTTTTTGTAAATACACACAAAACACCCAGACACAAAATAAACATTTATCGTCACATAAATGTTTGTCCTGGTGGGGATCGAACCCACACCCTTCAGCTCTTGAAGCAGATATTCTACAAAATGAGCTAACTGCAGTCAATGAAATAAATATCCATGGCCATTTCATACGGCCCCGAACTAAGCAAAGCTTTTAATACGGGAACGAATATAGGTAAATACAATATAGGTATTCTTTGTAAATAAGTATTTAGAACATTCAAACAGAAAAAAAAAAACATTTTAAAATATCTGTTTCAGTTAGTGCAATAAAAATATGTTGACGTTATACTTATTACACTTTGTACTATATTTGTATTATCTCACGCAGCACATTTATTCCTGCAACAGTGTAACAATGCGCATATTTCAGAGGCGAGAAGCAGCTGCCGAAGCCGTGGAAGTCATCATTCGAGGCGTCTGTATGCGCTCACTTGGTGGACTGCGTGCCGTATATCGGCGGCGTCCAGTCGGCGGGGGCGCTCCGCTGGCTGGCGGCCCTGGTGCAGCAGTGCTCGCCGGCCTCCGTGCCCGACGTGGTGGCGCGCCTGCTCGATCTGCTACGTCACGCCGCCGCGCCCCACGCTGCAAGACAGAACCCGTACCACCATCTACTGCGCTCCAGGTAAACTCAAGTCTTGTGACACACCAAACCATCACAATGTCTTCGAGAGTATTTATTAAGTTTTTTGTAAGTTTTTGTTTTTTACCGGATACACTTCGTTGAGTGCGCTTCCGATCTACACGACCTAATTCCACCCTGCCCATTCTACTAACATCTAGGAGCACAACAAAGCAAAACCGTTTCATGGTAGATTTGCGAAAAATTTGAACTAAACGACACCTTTTTTTAGCCATGTAAATTTTTAATAGATACCACTGGCTCCGGGGAAAGCACAGTGGTTATGTGGGACTGCCAATGTGGCGGTCCTACCCACTAAAAGGTTGAAGCGGCCAACCCTCTTACTCGAGGGGCGTGCGCCACCACATGTGCTAATCTTGTCGGGTGACACACACCTTCGAGACCATAACCTAATTACAGATGGAAATTGCCCCTCCCCACGATCTTTCGCTTCCAAGCTTATACTATTTACTTTATATATATTATTACTTTATCAGGGCGAGCGTACGGAGCCCTAACATATTCCACAACCTGAGCATATTTGTGGTACACTTTATAGAAAACTATCACGCCTATAGATTTGTGCTTTAACATAGGAATTTAACTTCAAACATAGATGTGTTATCTAACAAAAAAAAAAAAAAAAAAAAACATTAAAAATGAACATTAATAATTTTGTATTCATTGGATAGAATGTTATTGTACTACTAACATTATCTGTTAGAAAACCAAAGAGTTAACATCGCTGCAACAGAACTAAACTCAATACTCAAATACATCGTAGTTAATGTACTTAATACTAGATGACACCACTAGAATCAGGTTATAAAATAACAACTGTCTTAAAAGTTATTACCCGTTAGAAAAACTACGCGAGCCCTCACAAAGCTCAGCTTTTTGCTAGTATATATGTATCAACCCTGGAAGCGGGATTGTTGCCCACAAAACGTTTCAACACCTTCATCAACGACAAACTATAATGTTTGCTTTTCTCTCCAGATTTGGGCTTTACGGGCTTCCGTTCGAGCGCACGATCTTTGCGCCGGAAACGCCTGAAGTGGGGCGAAACGGCGCTCCAGTTACTTACGCCAGCATGTTGGCAGCGGACAGTAACTCGCCGCCGCCTCCGCGACACGACCAACAGCTTAGGGAACTACTCAACTGGCCTAAAGAAACACCGGGTATGTAACCGACATACTTTAGTTAACTGGGATCTGTTTATATGCATATTGCAGATTTAAATAGTGATTTTCGTATTTCCTTATTAATCTAGATATTTTAAGTGCAGAAGTAAGCTTCATCCACGAATCGTCACTTAAAAACAAGCGAATTTGTGGTTAAACGCGAATTGTTTTTCGATCAAAATAAATATGTTGGTTGCAATGACACACCATGGATGAGTACAGCGTGTTTAAAAAACGGAAAATGAGTTTTTTTTTATAGCTGACTGGCTTTGTGTTTGACCACAACTCACCTGATGTTAAGTGACGGTGTGGTCGAAGATGGTAAAGCACACCTAGCCTGGAATGGAACTGGCTCTCAAGTGAGGCTGCCGGAACACACCGTTAGATGCTTGGCAACAGATTTTCAACTTGAGGGTGGTAGCTAGCCAGCCGAGTACTAGAAAGTACTCTACCACCACGCTATGGTTTCCTCACGATGTTTTCCTTCACCGACAGCTCAAGCTTATTGTTGGGGTTTGAACCCACGCCCTTCGGCATGCGATCCGACCACGCTAACCACTGAGCTATCATCGCTATAAAACAACGTAACAACTATACGCGTGTAACAACGCAAGTATGGATGACTTCAACAAATTTCACGTAACCTTGTAGTTTTGTAAATTGCGTGTCTTATTTATTGCCATTTTTATACTCAAAAAGTACTCTGCTACATTTTCCTGATGCGTTACTTTGTTATCAGTATCGTCTGATTCGAAGACTCCAGCGCCTTGGTGGGCGCAAACTACGGGCGCGGGCGTATTCAGTCTTGGCCTGAGCGAAGCTACACCTCTCCACGTGAGCTGCCACGTGGCCTCGGACGGGACCAAGCTTGAGTCCACAGGACAGAGGCACCACGCGGCCGTCGTCAGCTCATTACCGACCGCCGCCGTTGCTGAACCGCACCAGGTAACATATTTCCAGCATCGTTGTAAGACAAGCACTGTTGTGAACGCAAAGGAGCAAGCCCTCTGCGAGCGTATCTACGTGACCTCGGACGGGACCAAGCTCGAGTCTATCGGGCAAAACCATCACGCCCCGTCGTCGAGTCGTATCAGGTAACTAGTCTTCAATAGCACTGTGAGACGTGCGATCACGCCTCACACGTGGACTCTGAAGGCATCTCTATAGCATTACCAAAGTAATCACGGATCGCTCGCGAAATGAGGAGGTAGATATTGCAGGGTAGACAAGCGCGGGCGGTGGGGGTAGAGCACCGCTGTCACGTTTGTCGACTTATTGGTTCCGGACGCTTTGAAGGAAGATACACACTCGTCAAGCTCAAACAAACGGTCGATCCCAAGATGAATCGTTCTAAAAATTTTGGCAATAAAATTGGCAGCCAAGCAAAACAAATAGCTTACAATGTTTAATCCTTTTTTAAATATCGAAGTTCTTCAGAGTATAGAGAAGATATTAATACATCTAGTTTGTTACCTCATAACTCTATCATTTTAATTATCCATATGATTCATATATTTTCATATAGATAATTAAATAAGATTATTATATCAAATTCATTATTATATCAGATAAGATTCATTATATCATAGATGCATGCAAAACCATTAAGTCAACGCAAATCTATTACGTCAATCGATAATTATCTCACGACATATCTCGTGTGCACTGATCACGTGTGGGTCCTTGCGCTGTCGCCACCCGTCTCCTAACTCCTCATACCGCGGGCGATCCGTGATTACTTTGGTAGTGCTATAGGTATAGTTCAAGCAAATATGTTTGAACTCGCTGATGTGTGCGTGTGACTGCGCAATACACGTGTTCTGGCAGAGGTGGGGGCGAAAACACATTTTCACCTTTGAACTACATTTCCTTTATGTACAATCCCCACTATCAAAAACCCTTACAATAATAATATCTCTTATAAACGTGAAGTACCTTCGAAATAAATAAGTCAATCATTGCTTTTTTACTGTTACCGTTCAATTCTTTATGTTACAAATTGGAATGAGTGAATAAATACAAAACAGCGAGTGTTTATAACAAGGGTTTTATTAATAAGCGGGAATCCGACCCATGTGAAAACATCAACTAATACCAGGGGTTTTCTACTCGGCCGTTTCTATGTGAGCGATATACTTGAAGTTCACTTTTTCATTTGACTGTTTATGTGTGAAGTCCACTAAACAATTTTAATCGGCGTTAAACTAAGAAAGTAGCATAAAATAAGGAATATTTGTCAATAGGGACAAAATTATCTTTATTTGCTTGAAAATAGGTAGGTAGCACAGGTCTGGAACGTGAATATAAAATTTTCTAGTTAGACATTAGGGTTGTCCAACAACACATGTCAACACTTCGTTTAGTCACAGTTCAATCCGCGTAGAACGCATAAAAAAATGAAAGTTAAGTTTGTTATACTGTAAACGTAGGTATTAATAAAAATGCCATATGTTATTGTAAAATATTATCTCAAACCGGCACACGTAGTGTAGATTCTGATACTCTATGAAGTGACGATATACATACGTAAAAGTGGTCATTGACTGGAAGCGAAAAGACAAAATATATAAAGGAAAATACTGAAAAGAGACCCATCTCCGATATTGGAGTAAAATAGACTGATGATCAATAATGGTTGTAAAGCATTGGGGTATGTTGCAGCTGTGGTCGGCAGTTAAAGAGGGCCAAGCGAAGCAAACCTCTCAGGATCCAGACTCCTTGGAGGACGTCGAGAGCTCGATGATGGATTGCGACCCTCAGGAGAGACTGGACTTCTCTGAGGATAAGCTTTTCAAGGTCTCTCCCCCTTTACTCACATATCGCTTACCACATTCCACTTTATTTCAACTCAATAAAGTTCAAATCAAAGTAAAGCACGTTAGTTGTTTTATTAATGCATTTCATGGTACTTTTTTTTATTTGCGATTACATCTAAAACATTATAGATATCGATGTATTGTGGAATGTAGCTGTATAGAGATACGTTCAAAATAGTTTCAAAATAAACGAAATGCTGTTACGTAGAAATATTATTTAGTTAAAATGCTTTAGTATTGTATTTTGATCTTGATGGATTTTATTTTAGTTGAATGTGTTCGTTTATTTACGTGCATGTATCTTTTAGGGCTCTGGTATTCACGTATTTAAGATAGGTTAAGCGTAAAAAAAAATGATTATAAATCACGGTAATTTATGGCATGATTGTTAAACTGCATGTTGTATAGATGTTCTTATTTTCGTCGCTAGGATAAGTATTTTAAAGACTTATACGTTATCCTGTACCACACAGACAAAAATTGTTTGTCCCTCGCGGAAACGTGATTAAAATAAAATATTATATACTCATATATATGTATATGTTTGTCGTTTTCGTGGGCGGAAAGAATTTCATGGTATGTTGGCATCTACAAAATAAAATTTATAATATAATAAATAAATATCGTAAGACAATACACACGGTGTAATCTGACCCAAAACTAAGTAAAGCTTGTACTATGAATACTTAAAACACTTAAATACTTTCATTTTGTAGATACATACATACTTGTAATACATACAAAACACCCAGAACAAACATTTGTTTATACCACAAAATGTTTGTCCTGGGTGGGAATCGAACCCACGCCCTACAGCTATTAAACTAGAACTATCAATGATCCAGAATTTTTAATTAAAATTAAAAAAATATGGTTATTTGTAAATTTTTGATGCAAATATATAAACTAGCTGTTGCCCGTGGCTTTGCTCGCATGGACTTATACGTGTAATTACATAAAGTAGCCTATGTCAATCCTTATGATATAAAGTATCTCCTTGTAAAATTATAAGATCAGATCGGCCAGGCGTAAAGTTGTCACAAACAGAAGGACAGAGTTACTAACGTTTTTATAATATTAGTCCGGTTAGGTTACATGAATCTACTGTCATATTTCCTGCGAAATTAGCCCGTATTGTTCTAGAGTTTTAAACAGTCGAAACTGAGATATATTATAAGTTTTGTTAAAGTTGGGCTACACTTTACACACATATCAAGAACGCACAATCACAATTTTGCCTTTTAAATTATTACACGATGCAAGCGAATTGATTCTATTAAATATTGCACATATATATTTTTTATGGATGACTGACTAAGTATTTGACCACATTTCACCTACATTTAATTGTTGATGTGGTCGAAGACGTTACACACCTAGCTTGAAATGGCACTAAATATGTAAACTGATATTCACCTTTGTATTCACATAGAAATGAACAATTGATTAAACAAACATCACTTTTGGTCCATGACCATTGCAATGGTATCCTAAGAATTCTGACGAACAAAAACAAATGACCAGTTACCACAGCTTTGGCGCTCATTATATGGTTGCTTCATTGACACTGAATAGAACAAGCAGTTGTTAAAACTTTTGTGTTAACAATAATGAATAAATATCGGAACACATTTCACAAATTTCCTCTATCCCCAAACTAAGCATAGCTTGTACTGTGGAGAACCAGATAACTGATAGAATACCTATATAGCGAATGTGCAATGTGATTTTTTGGAGCGATGATAGCTCAGTGGTTAGCGCGGTCGGTTCGCATGCCGAAGGGAGTGGGTTTTGAACCCATGTGCTCAACAATGAGCTTCAGCTGCTGGTGAAGGAAATCATAGCGTGGTGGTAGGGTACTTTCTAGTACTCGACTGGCTAGCTATCAAGTTTAAAATCTGCCGCCAAGCATCTAACAGTGTGCTCCGGCAGTCTCACTTGAGAGCCAGTTCCATTTTAGGCTATGCGCTTGATATGGATTGCGCTTGGATGATGGTGTGCTTCACCATCTTCGACCACACCGTTACTTAACATCAGGTGAGGTGTGATAACACAACAAGCCTGTCAGCAATAAAACAAAAAGTAAATACACAAGGAACACCCATACATACAGAATTCGTCGAACACTTCAGTTTGTCATAATAAATGTTTGTCCTGGGTGGAAATCACACACCCCACAGGTCAAGGAGCCAGAAGACAAAATGGGCAGGTAATAATAATAATTGGTGTTTTGTCGACAGGAGGCAGAACAGTGCGGCATTCCTTGGGCAGCACTAGTGACGCGACCGCCACAATATACCTTGCTGGTGGAACGCATGCACTCTGGCGCTAGACGGTATATTGTGCTGGACTTCGGACATTTAGTACGCCTCACTGACGTTGTAAGTGTCAACAATAATAGTACTACTTTTTGTTATATGTGACGGTTTAAGGCATGTATTTCCACAAGGAATCACTTAAGTCGCCGCCGTTGTGCCCATAGTAAAAGTTGTAGAAAGTCTTTATTGAGCACACCAAAAATAGAAAAAGAGTACAGAGAACAAAAGAATCTTATGAGCTAGTGCCACAAGTGGCGGCCTTATCGCTATTATAAGTTAATTTTCGTCTTAGTAAACCTCAACCTCATCAGCTATCTGATAGAATCGATAAAAATAGAGAATTTGAAATTTGATTCTGGTATACACATAAACTAGTACTTTTATTTGTACTAGTACTTTGGTCGTGTTTGTCTGGCCGTCCGTTAGTAAAAAGGGGCGGGTACTTTAACTCTAGATTAAGATTAATTTGCCTAACTTTCCTAATGTATTATAAAAAAAAATTGTAATTCAAAGTTGACAAAGGTCACGGACACCGGAGTCTCCGGAGCGCACATTTTAAATAAAAAAATGGTTCTGGTAACTTCTACAAATGCATACTTTATTATGTATAAATTATGAACAAAGTTGTGTTTGTCTATAGTAAAAATTGTTCATAATAATTAATGCAATATTATGTACCTTTCGGCTATTTATACTCTAAGCTTATAACCCGATAAAGGTATACAGGGTTATTTGTAGTCAGCATCCTTTTAATGGCACGTTCAGTACATTAAATATAATAGCTTTTCTTTTATACTATATTAAAAAATTATATTTGTCCGGTCTAAACAAAATTAACTCTATGCAAAAAGCGCGCGCACTCTGTGACGCGTGCCGGCAGTAAAAGTGATGACGTCAATCAAGGCCAAAGAAAGTAGTTGCGGCTCGGGGGGTGACTCGCACGATACTACGATGAATGAAGCGTCTACGCAATGTGCTGGGGCCACACTAACGGGAAATGCCGCTAATTATCGCGATGATTTACGTTTAATGTAAGTGTGGCCACGACTTAACGCGATAATTTGACAACAGCATTCACATTGCCGTTTGACGTTAGCCGATAACTCAAGTGGCGGTACATCAAAGAGTTTAACGCGAAAATTAAAGCGTTGAAGCGGCCACACTACATTTTGTCAATGTGCACCGCGAGCGCGACGGGATCGCACGTGTTTACTAGCGGGAGACGTACTATGGCTATTGAGTGGAGTAACAAGAAAGTAATTGCGTTTCTCGAGATTCTGCAAACAGAGGCATGTTTGTGGGATCCGAAACACAAAACTTTCAAGAATCGCAAAATAATGCTTGGCTACAAATCATGAAATTATTAGGTGCTTTTTGCATCCACTACCATCCATCTTCTTTTTCTTTGTATTCTTTTTTTCTTCGTTCGATAATGATAAAATATATTCATATAATAAAAATTTACACTCATCAAATACAGAGTAGAACTGGCAACGTCCATTTTGCTTGAAATTCAAAGAATTTAGCGCCAATTTTATCGCCAAAAATGGGTATGTGTGTATAGCCAGTCATTTTATCGCGTTAATAATTAACGCAATGTTTATCGCGATGATAGGCATTGACGTTTTCCTTGTTGACCTTAGTGTGGCCCCAGCTTGTGAGAACTAAAGAGTGTTAGAGAATATCACAAAAAGTTTTGTGGTTTTGGGATATGTATTGGGTTTTGGCTAAGGTTGAAAAAAAACATAAGTTGTTTGTTTCAATGTACTAAATATGCCCTTAAAAGGATGCCGACTGATTAACAGTATCCCTGTATATACATGTTAAAATAAATCTCCATCAGATAATTCCATCATGTTCGGACCTGGTGACGCTCTGCATCGACATTTGGGTAACAAGCGAGGAGACCGACTGCGCGAAACTAGCGTTCGCAACAGATATCGCTACCAGAAACCTCGTGCTTTCTGATCTACAGCCACCGCCGCTGTGCCGGTACATGAAGGTGAGTTTCTCACGGTATCTCCACATTAACACACCTGTACACATAGTTATTTCTTACACACAGTTCATCTTAGGCGCCACTTTATAGTTGTATGCTTTACACTAATTAAGATATTTTTTTTATGTAATAGTAATGATACGAAATAGACGCTCTCCTGATGGTAAGAGATAACGCCTCTCCGTGACCTCTGCAGCAATACACAGAACTTTGAGTAGTACAACAAAGTCCAAGGCATTGCTGCTTTGGCGTTCATTACTTTGAGACTTTTGATGGTTAGTCTCAACAGCCCAGTAATTTCACTAGCTGCAGTACCCTTCAAACCGGAACACAGTAATGTTTTCACACTACTGGTTGGCGGCAGAATATCTGATGAATGTTAGAATTGGTGAAGGAAAACATCGTGTGGAAACCATAGCGTATAGTATTTTCTAGTATTCGGTTAGCTAGCTATCACTCTCAAGTTGAAAATCTATCGCCAAGCACCTAGCAGTGTGTACCGACAGCCTCACTTGAGAACCGGTTCCCTTCCAGGCTAGGTGTGATTTACCACCTACTATCACACCGTCACTTAACATCGGGTAAGCTGTGGACAGACACCTAGCTTATCAACCATAAAAAAGATTATATATCTCCTTATTGGGCTTAGGCATCTACCGCAGTATTAGAAACTAGTATCAGCAGCCAAGCGGTAGTGTATAAACGTTACTGTGTTCTGGTTTGATGGGTACCACAGCTACTGAGATATTGAAACTAATTGTCCAATATATTAATGTATGCCAAAACAGCGATGTCCTAGAATTTGAGTGTTCTAGGTATATATTTCGTTACATCTGGAGTGGTTATTATCTCTTACAATCAGTAACGTCTTACAACCGCGTCATTACTTTTGTATTAAAAAAAATTAACTTAAATAAGAATGTAATGGATGTTTGGTTTACCCCTTCAAAGTTTTAATTTTGACGATATTGCCGGTCAATTTACTCAGAAATGGTACAAAAGTTACTGCTGTTTAGTAAATTACTTCAGTAAAATGGCAATTATAATATAAGGGTCTGTACCTGATTTTTTTGTTCTATTATAATGATATACTAATTGTAATTGTACACAGATAACAACGATCGGCCGCTATGGAATGTCTGCAATGAAATGCAAGATCCCTCTAGGCTGGTTCTATGGTGAAATAGCAGATATCACCAACTTACAGGCTTCCGTCAACGCACTCAATGCGCTGCATCAGGATCTCTCATGCCGATTCAGGTTTGTGAACCGAGCTATAATAAATAATCTTAAATGTGTTTGAGGTTTTATAATTACTAAATGATTGTGCTACTTCATTTATAGAGTTAAAGTTTGGTGCCTTCATCTTTTTCCTCTTTAAATGAGACTGATGTATTACAAATATTAACATTATTTCAACAAAACCCCTTGAAAATATCCCTTTGACTCCTGTCTACTGTTTTCAAGTCTCACTTAAAATCCTTTCCATCCGCAGGCTGGCAACCGGCAAGTTGACCGATCTAGTCAACCCATACATAGGCCTTTACAATGGCAACGCTTGCCACATGATGGCCTATTTAAACAACGCCACAGAAGGCGACGCCAGAGTGACCACTGCATATAACGAGTGTATAGAAATCCAACAACAGCTGCACACCTGTACTAACATACTGAAGAAACTTCAAAATCTGCCCAATGAAGGCAGCGTTGTGGCAGAACAGATTGCCAAGAAAGAAGTATTACCGGAGACGCTGTTACAGATAGCTTCCACAGATAAACTGAGAGTGATTATTGAGAATGTGGTCGATATGCTGCTTTACTTCTACTTCCAAGTGCCTGAAGTGGTGAGTGTTAATTTTACAGATCTGTATCATTTTCAATCCTGACTTCCTTTAGAATCTACTACGATAAATCAAATACGAACGAAAAAAAAGAAAGATATCAAATAGAAACCTTACATCTTTTAACCGACTTCAAAAAAGGAGGAGTTACTCAATTCAACTGTTTTTATGTTTGTTAATAGTGTGGTGGTAGGGTACTTTCTAGTATTCGGCTGGCTATTTACCACCCTCAATTTGAAAATCTGCCGCCAAGCATCTAACGGTGTGTTCCAGCAGCCTTACTTGAGAGCCAGTTCCATTCCAGGCTAGGTGTGCTTTACCATCTTCGACCACACCGTCACTTAACATCAGGTGAGCTGTTGTCAAACACATAGCCTGTCAGCCATTAAATTAAAAAAAAGGAATCGTTGGAACGATGCATTACAATATTGTCTAGGAATATATTATACAAACAGTAGACATTCAAGCGCTCTAGTTATGTGAAACTCATGTTTGTCACTTACTAATGTGTGTTTTTGTTTTTGAACATGTTGTTTTTGATTATTCATAGCTCAGGGAACGCTGTGCTATTGTGGCGGTGATACTATTCCTGTAATACCACTTCACTCTTTAACTCTTAATACAGTAAAGTTGTTTTATGTCCAGTACCCAGAAGTATCTCGCGATTGGTGCACATCAGTGCTCCCGCTGGTGTGGGAGTGCGGTGGGCTGACGGCCGGCGCCCTGGCCACGTTGATGGCACGCGTGTGCGGCGCTGCGCCCTGGTGGGGCGAGGCCCTTGCCAGCTCGCTAACTGACGCCTTTGCGGCTTCGCTTGCTCCACCTACCCCACTAGACAGGTAATATAAGACACATCTATATAAAAAATTAATGTGTGTTTCACAATCATATCTCCTACTCTTTATTAGGGTACCCTGTATTATCAATTGACTAATGAAATTTGACATTCGTATAAATTTATGATTCAAAACATATGCACGGCATTGAACTTGGTGTTTCAGCTGCCGACAGAGCCCAGTAGTATACTTTAGGAGGCATACATCCAGTAATAGCCAGGCTGATGATGATTTTAGGCTATTAATGCAAACATACTCCCGCGGAGTCACAGAAGATGATCTTTAAACTACTTCAATTTTCTTATCTTTCTTTTAGTAATGTTGTGACAAAAATCACGTATAGGGTTGAGCGGCCACGAAACGGGAAAGTATTCACCCGAGATCACTATTGGAAATAGGGATATGTCTTGCTTTCCATTCTACTTTTCATATCTCGACGAACTTTGTTTGTTGTTGTCGTCAAAATCATCATCATTATCAACGACCTTTCATAGTCCACTGCTGGACAAAAATCTCTCCCCGGACACGCCACTCAGCCCGATCTTCGGCTTTTCGCTTCCAGCCACTGCCAGCTGTCTTACGTATATCGTCACTCCATCTAGTCTCAGGGCGTCCTACACTACCTTTACCGATTCACGGTCTCCACTCTAGAACACGTCTACCCCAACGGTTGTCGATTCTGCGGTAAATATGACCGGCCCACTGCCACTTCAACTTGCTAATACGCTGAGCTATGTCGGTGACTTTTGTTATCTGGTGAATTACTTCGTTCCGGATACGATCCCTTAGAGAAACACCGAGCATAGCCCTTTCCATAGCTCGTTGAGAGACTTTAAATTTATGAACCGTTCCAGCTGTGAGTGTCCACGTTTCGGCGCCAAATTTTGTTACTTCTAATAAACGTGTTTGTTGTCCCTTGTAGATGCCTGGTGCTCGTGATCTACATGTGCCGCAAGAGCATGTTCTCCCACACGGAGGCGGAGGGCGGCGTGGCGCAGGCGTTGTGCGCGCGCGCGCTGGAGCTGGTGCGCGCGCCGCGGCCGCAGCCCGCGCTCACGGCCGCCGTGCTCACCGCGCTCGCGGCTGTGCTCGACGCCGTCGCAGCCACCTCCACCGCCAACAGGCATGCCAGGTATGTACTCACACCATATTCTTTCATATTCATCTTTTGTGATGGGTACACACACCAAAACTGCTAATTAACAATTACCGTTTCTCATAACGTAGTAGTTATACTTTTTATTTTTTGTGGTTTGAGTGTTCAAGGTATATATTTAGTTTATTTTCGCTAAATATTGACCTTGAACTCTTAAAATGAACTTCCACATAATAACGCCTGAATCAATATATCAAAACCTTTTGAGTTAGTGTATTAAGTTAGTTGGTGTCAGTGCAGTGAGTACTACATATTATAGAACACATGAACAAAGTGTCTTCCCCTTAATAGAGACAGTAAGAAAAGTGTTGATGGACACATTCTTAGATTTACTCAACTTAGCAATTTAAGTTATAATAATATTACTTATTAGTCTCAACTTGGCTAGAGGTAATAACAATGAGGTATCTAAAAACAAACAGATACATCATTAAAAATTTTTTTTTTCCTTTGATGATTCTGGCTCATTTGTCTATTACACACACTCGATGTGCACATATTGGGTATTTGCTATAGTGTCAAGTATCAAAAAGAATGTTTTTTGTTGTTCTCGCTTCTGTTTCTGTAGACTTAGTTCTGTAGTCTATTAAAAAAAATCATAGATATTATGTGTGGTTTATATCCTCGTTGATTGCTACTGTGTGTGCTAACTATATATTTCCGTGTTCAGATGGGACTGGGTAACGGGCGGAGCCGTGGGGTCGTCGTCATCCGGTAGCTCGGCCACGTCCCCGCGCGGCGGCGACTGCAAGCTGCACCGCCGCAAGCTGCACAAGAAACTCCTCACTCAGATGCAGGAGCTCGAGGCGGCCAGGAGAGGGATCCACGAGCAGCTCGAAGACCAGCAGGTAATTACGGTAGAATTTTGAAGCTTCCTCTCATTGACGACTGTTATAAAAATGTACTACTCCGTACACGCGCTTCGTTCAGCTTGACTGTAGAAAAGTACTTCATTCACTACTCCATCACACATAATAATTTATTTAAAGCATATATTTACCGTGGTGGTGCCGGCGTGAGAATAGTATCCCACCCTCTCTACCGGTGGTTGCGGTAAGAGTCGGCTAAGGGATGTAATCCGGAAGATGGGCAGCAGCGTCTTCCTTGAACAATCATACCTAACTGCGCTCGCCAACTCGCATGCCAAGCGTGGCGAGTATTGGCAGAACCAGGAGGAGGCCTATGTCCAGCAGCGGACGTCCTATGGCTGAAGATGAGTGTGTGAGCGTAAATTTGAAAATGTCAACATTTTCTATATCAAACTTTGTGGTAATTAATAATATATATATAGTGCGTCTGATTGTAAATGTGCTTTTACTGTACAGTTTCATAAATGTCCAAGTTGTTTAATCAATGACATAGTATAGTTAAAAGGAATTTCGTGTGTTTGTGTCAGCGGGCGCGCGTGAACCTGAAAGCTCGCATGGCGATGCTGGGGAAGCGCAGCAGCAAGTGCGAGGGCGGCAGCGCCGAGGGCGCCGTGCGGCCCGTGAGCCCCGCGCTGGCGGCTGCGCTGGCCTCCGCGCTCGTGCACCACATGCTGACCGCCGACAGCGCCTCCGACGCGGACGCCATGATGCTCAGCGCCAAGGTACGTCTCACGCATGGGTAAACTTGACACGTACGTACGTAAGGTGAAAGCAATTTGATAAGATCAAGCATGATCCACCTTAGACCCATTCTATGTTCGACAGCCCTGTTGGCTCATTGGTAGTATGTCTGCCTGAGCTGTAGGGCGTGGGTTCGATTCCCGCCAAGGACAAAACATTTTATGGTATAAACAAATGTTTGTTCTGTGTCTGGGTGTTCTGTATGTATTATCTTATACCTTTAAACGAGCAATTCTTCTATATATATATATAGATATCCAATGATTTTCATGAAATTTAGTATGCAGGGGGTTTCGGGGGCGATAAATCGATCTAGCTAGGTTTCGTTTTTAGAAAACGTCGTTTTATCCGTGTTTTCAGCCGAGCAAAGCTCGGTCATCCAGGTACTTATATTTTATATAACCCACATTTTAAGATTTTATTCGAAGTTAAAAAAGTTACGAAGTTATTTCATTAGCTAGAATTATTTATAAAACTACTAGCTGCGCCCCGCGGTTTTACCCGCGTGGTGATGGATGATGATGGTGATAAAAATTGATTTCGGAAACCTGCTACTATGTTCAAGTGGTAATCTGTGTTGTATTGCAGGTGGTAGGCCGGCTGTGCGCGTCCTCCGGCGGCGCCCATCTGCTAGACCCCACCTGTATTCTGGGGCTCGCCAAGCTCGCCGTCACACTGCCATCCTGGCCGCGGCACGCTCTCACCACTCTGCTGCAAGTAAGTTACGTTAACAGACAAGGACACAACTGCCGCAGGACAAAAGAGCTTTTTTTTTCTCATCATGGCATCGAACTCTGTGCATTCTGCCAGTTTCAATGTTTCTGTATTTTGTGTGTAGTCTTCTTTATTTTTATTGCCTCATCTTCGGTTTTTGCAATTCATGTGTAACATCTTTAGTTACAGTCAAAGTCCAGTCTTGGTCAAATTCAGTCGTGCCTTAGTAAAGTAATTAGTATTGATAAATTTATCTATATCTTTAAACGAGCAATTCTTGTATATATATATATATATATATATATATTCTGAATCTCGGAAACGGCTCCAACGATTTTCATGAAATTTAGTATGCAGGCGGTTTCGAGAGCGATAAATCGATCTAGCTAGGTTTCGTTTTTAGAAAACGTCGTTTTATCCGTGTTTTCAGCCGAGCAAAGCTCGGTCACCAGGTACTTATATTTTATATAACCCACATTTTAAGATTTTATTCGAAGTTAAAAAAGTTACGAAGTTATTTCATTAGCTAGAATTATTTATAAAACTACTAGCTGCGCCCCGCGGTTTTACCCGCGTGGTGATGGATGATGATGGTGAAAAGTTTCCTATGTTTTATTCCAGGCCCTAAAGTATCTACTTGCAAAATTTCATCCAGATCCGTTCAGCCGTTCTGGCGTGATTGAGTAACAAACATTCATCCATCCAAACTTTCACATTTATAATATTAGTAGGTATATTTGTAATGGAAATCAATTTTCATTGTAATAGATCTAGTTTAATGAAGTCAATAATAAATGAAAAGTCTTATAAATACATCAAATCGTATAATATCACTACATAGTATAAAACAAAGTCGCTTTCTCTGTCCCTATATCCCTATGTATGCTTAAATCTTTAAAACTACGCAACGGATTTTGATGCGTTTTTTTTTAAATAGATAGAGTGACTGAATAGGAAGTTTTATATGTATAATAACATCCATTAAATAGTAGAGAAATACTGTTATTTTTGAGGTTTATACCCGTGCGAAGCCGGAGCGGGCCGCTAGTAATATAATATAATATATCATATCGTATCGTATTAAACTCTAAATCATGCCTGTGAACTTATATTTAAAAAAAAAAAACAATATTCCATATACTATAGCTCAATGTATCCCAACCAGGATCTAGTGGAGTTCGAGAGCACCGAGTCATCAAGCAGCCCTAGCAGTGAAGAGTCGTGGGGCGCGGGCGCTTCCCGCGTTATTCGCGTGACGCCGGAGCGCGCCACTCGTCCATTCCAGCCCAAACCGCCGAGGAAGCACAAGGGACCTACTGTTGCAGGTATGCACAATACAGGTTGAATAGGTTGCAAGGGATACGTTTCTGGCATCAATAATTCAGAGGCCGTGCCGTGAAAGATTACGCGACTGTGAACCTTGTAGCGTACGCAGACGCTATGCGTTCGCGTAACTTCTTCGTAATCGCCTAACTTGCGTGACAATAAAAGTTTTCAAAACGGCCACTTGGAAACAAAGGCGGCAATCAGTTTGCTTACGCATCGCTCTCTATTTGTGCCTTGTGTAAGCAATTCGGATAACTATGTTATTGGAAGAGGGTTAGTCTAGAATATAGTGTGGTTGTATTTTAGTAGTGTGCAAGACGAAACTTAGCATTTCATGAATGCCGGGTCCATCGCGTTACAAGGACAGAAACCCGTACAATGTCTAGGACATGCGGCTCAGGATTAGGTTTAAGGGGGTGTCAAAGGGGGTTGCATCTTTTGTTGTCTGTAATTTTAAGCTAAATAACTACCAATATTTAAGCAAAGGCAAATTGTCAACGGGATTGACCTGCAGTGTTGTTGTCATTGCAGATTTGTTAGCGGATAGTTTTGGTCTGCCGAAGACTACCAACACGAACGGTAGCAAGCCAAAATTAAACACACCGGCAGGTCCCATGTCGCCAAGTAAGGATAACGGGATACACTAGGGGACAAAATGTTTAATAACGTAACGCGAAACGCTACCGCCCTTCTGGCTCGACGCGTTTATAACTGGTTTAAGACTGCCTCGTTGCATTAACGAGTAGCATCTTGACAGGTAGCTTTGCTGACGTGAAAGTCATTCCGGCTTGCAAAATTCTATCTTGCTGAGACTTTAAGCATCGCTTAGCTTTATCAGACGCTTCGATCACGACTTTTTAAATTTCTTTGAAGTATGCATTTTGTACAAGTTTTAACGAACATTGACCTTGATGACTGAAACTAAATCATGACGAGTCGGAAACCAGTTTCAAACGCTCCCATGCTTGAGCGACATGTTCCGCGATATGTCGCTCAGTTTGCCCCCAAGTGTATCCCAGGCTTTAGAAAGCAGTCTCTCGCTCGCCCGGGCCAAGCTTCTCATAGTTAATTTGCACTAATTTTGTTAGTCGTGTGATTGTGAATTGGTTGTAGTGTCCAGACCACACTAGCCGCAACAATTTTGCAAAGCACCACCGTTTCTATCAATACCGTGATTACGTGCTTACGCTTTAGTTCTCAACTAATGACTTGTATGCCGGAGTCTCACAGAAACAATATACGTTTGTACTTTGATTTGGGTAACTATGCTTGCCACTCAAAAGTGAAATTTCATTTAAGAAAATTATGTTTTTTTTTCTTATAAAACCTGACCTCAATCAGAGGCAGTCAAAGTTGTTACGTAAGCATAATTTTACGTAAGCATTGGTATAAACATAAGAAAAATTGGATATATATTGTTGACATAAGCACAATTCAAACCCATTCTCATGTCATTAAAAAAGTAAAGCAAAGCCATCCTTTGGTGTTTACGTAATCCCTCCCTACGTAATAACTCCCTGCATTAGGAAACATATTTTCTTGTTATTTCGGTTTCGAGTCATTTTCATGACAGCAATGTAAAACTGTTTATGATGCGTTACTGACATATTACTCTTCAAGCGTTATTATATAATGACAGACGATTTATTAACATTTAAAATGTTCTAAAAATTACTCTTTTTTTATAATATTTTGCTAGGTTTTTTTTTTGTTAAAAGATAATTGGAAGTGTGAAAATGCTAGTTGTCAATTAATACTTATACATATTATAAATAAAAATATACAAAGTATATTATTTCATAGCTTGTTGCGTGTACGCTGAAAGATCTAGTCAATTAGCTATCGTTACAGCAATTAAACGTCTTTAATACCTTTTAACGGATGTCCATACGTTATTCACGATTTTTTGCGACAGGCTAAGCATGAGTTTGACAACGATCTCACCTGGTAGAAAATGACGATGTGACCTAAGATGGAGCTAGATTGCCTAGCAAGTACCTATTCGCGTTTTTCTTGAACTACCCCTCGCTTGTTATTAATATGATAGTATCCGCGTATATCCTGCTCGTACGCATGGGGCCGTTCAAGTATTAAGGGAATCTTTAGCAATTTTAAACCCTCCGCCCTGTCAGCGAAATTAAGAAAACTATTAACCTGTGCTTACGTAAGCATTGATATAATAACAAGAAAAGTAAATTAATAAATTTTGCTAACGTAACCATGGTCGGTCATGTCATAAAAATGAGCAAAGCAAAGTCCTTTGGTGCTTACGTAATATTTGACCAGTCCATAAGTTGAGGATAAGTTGTTGCGTTCATCTTTTGTAATAAACCCACAACACGAAAAAAAGATAGTTGATAATTTTGTAACAATCATCCATCATAAAAGTACTTGGAAAAATCTAACCTCATATCTTTCACAGAGCATACTTCATTATAAGTTTTTATATCAAACCTAACTTTCGTGAATGTATACATTGAACTAATTACTACATCTGTTTGTTCTATAACGGCAACTGTTAAGCCATGCCAGAGGGCAGCATATTAACTTTGACACTACTGGGCTGGCTACTAAACGCTTCAGAGTTTACTATAAACACTCATACCGTTCGCAGACTCGCTGAAAGACATCGATGCCGAGGAGCAACTTACCCAAGTCGCCGAGTCTGATGACTCAGAATCCTCAGAGGAGAAACTAGAGCAATGCTTCATGGAGTCGCTGAAGAAGGAAACTAAGAAAGTCGCCGCGGAAAGCAACTCAAAGTGCGTGACATTTACTTTTCACTATCGCCCTGCTTTTAACCGCGTTACCCGAGATATAAGTAGCTTATGTACAAGCTATCATTTAATTCCTTTAAATCCGTCCAGCCGTTTCAGGATGAAGAATTAGAAAACATTCCAGCTTTCACGTTTATAATATTTGTGTGACTGTATGATTTGTAGATTCTGCGGAAGGTGTTTCTAGTTAGACAAAAAGGATGTTTTAGTTCGACGGAAGAAATAGTGAGTTGCTGCTGTAAGAGTGTAAATGGCAGCGGGATGTACTCGAAAGAGCGAAATTTGTCACAGTTTACCACGATTCGAAGTTTGACGCAAACTCTTGACTGAGTTGTCTAGTTTAATATTTCTTATGGTTTCTTTTAAGTCCCTGACGAATTTTATTTGTTCAGTTGCTATTTTTTTTTTATAACATTTCATTTAAAACAAAAAATTACCGCAATTTTTTATTTGCACTTTTTAATTTTAATACGTTTTTGTTTGCTTTGTTTTTACTTATGATTTCATTTTCGCTTTTGTGTACACCATACAGTGTGGACAGGAGGAAGTTTCTGTGCAGTGTGATGTCCCGATGCGCGGACGCACGCCTGGAAGCGGCAGGCGGAGGCGCAGGCGGAGCCGGCGAGGCTGTGGCAAGGCGGGTGCTGTTAGCCACGGGGGCAGCCCTAGCGGCGGCGGTACGCGCACCGCCTCCCATCCCGCCCGCACCGCCGCGGGGCTCGCCTTCTGCCCCGCCTCGACATCACCCACCACTGTCGCACACCCTATATGACGTCTTCAGGCATCTCGCACTTGACTTCCACAAACAGGTGAGATTAGTACACATTGCTGGGATTAGTACATAGGTTACACGATTACGTGTCGGCAATGGCTAATCTTTGCACCGGGAACAAGCTAACAAAATCGTTTAAAAAAAAGACGAGGAAGTATTTGACTTTGACATTTTTACTTTTTTAATTGTCATACCTGTTTTTTTATATTTTCGATATCAAACTTTGTGTATTTTGCCAGTATCAAATTATTGCATTATTTTCAAGTGTCTCACTTCTGTGTGTACTATAAAAGTGGGCGTCACCACTCTTGCCCAAACATTTTAATCGCGTGTTTTTTGTCAGATGGAGTGTACATTCATGGAGAATGTGGTCGCGCTGTGGCTAACACTGAACGGGTCCGCATGGGGCACGGCTGGCCCTTGGGCCCTGGCGACGTCTCTGGCCACTCTGACCGTGCCCGCAGACACGCCCCGGATCCGCCTCGCATCCGACACAGTCACTACGTTGCTGCAAGCTCTGTGCACGTCAGTATCGCATACCAGTACACACTAATGCACACATACACAACCCCATTCGAATAAACCTGCTGAAAAATTATCTAAAAAAAGAAAGTTGTTTGTTTAAAATCAAACACAAACAACAAATATATTATATACAAAGCATATAGTCAACAGCAAGGTAGATAGTTAAATTTCGGGAGCACTTAAATATATATTTTAATAAACTTTTTATTACAAAAGCTTATATGAAGACGATGCTATCCCGGTGGTCCAGTCTCCGGGACTGTACTCGGCGATGTGCTGAGTAAAACATTCCAGAAAGTAGACTATATTATATAAATTAGTCGAGGATAGAAGGGCCAGGGAGATATATAACTAGCTACTTAAATTTCATCAGTGTCGACATAAAATGTACCGATTCCTCAGTGGTTAGCGTTTTTGAACAACATGCCCAGGGTAGTGAGTTCAATTTCTAACAATAAGCTTGAGCTGTCAGTGAAGGAAAACCTGAAGAAACCATAGCGTTGTGGTAGAGTTTAGTACTTCATTGGCTAGCTACCACCAACAAGTTAAAAATCTGCCGTCAAGCACCTCTGGGTGTGTTCCGGCAGTCTCTGTTAAGAGCCAGTTCCATTCAATACTAGGTGTGTACACGGTGTTGGACTACATTAAGTGAGTTGTGGTCAAACATAGTGGTCTGTGTGGTAGAAGATGGTAAGCACATCTAGCCTGGCTTTCACTTGCCGGAACTTACCGTTAAGTGCTTGGCGGTAGATTTTCAACTCGGTAACTAGCCAGTCAAGTACTGAAGTTTAGTCGAGAAAGTTTCCTACCACCATACTATGGTTTCCTCAAGATGTCCCGTCGTCACCAGCAAAGCTCATGTGGGTTGTGGTTTTTTATACTCTAACGTAATTTTTTCTCCCATGCCACCTGTGGTGGTGAAGATATATATAAATAAATACATTTATATTGCGCTAGGGTCTAAAAATATTGTAACGTTTCTGTTACAGATATGAAACCGTCTCTCTAAGATGCTGGGTGCTGTCACTGCAAGCTCTTGCATGGATTGCCAGCTTACCGTTACAAGTAAGAATATACTGATTGAATTTATTTTGTCTATTTATTACCAGTACCTGGATAACCGAGCTTTGCTCGGCTGAAAACACGGATAAAACGACGTTTTCTTAAAATTAAACCTATCTAGATCGATTTATTGCCCCCGAAACCCCCTGCATACTAAATTTCATGAAAATCGTTGGAGCCGTTTCAGAAATTCAGAATATACATATATATATATACTCGTATATATACAAGAATTGCTCGTTTAAAGATTACAAGAATTGCTCGTTTTAAAGATATAGATAGAGATACACAGAACTTGAGGTCACAAAACAAAGTGCATCAGGGCATCGCTGCTTTGGCACTCATTATTTTGAGACTTTCAATGGTTAGTCTCAACAGCCTTGTAATTTTGCTAACTGCAGTAATCTTCAAACCGGAATACTCACAGTAATATTTACACACTACTGCTTGGCGGTAGAATAGCTGGTACTTACCTAAACGAACTCCTAAAAAGATCTACTACCAAGTAAAAGTAAATTCTACATTTTAAGAACATGCGTTATCTCTTACCATCTTAGCTCATCTATAACTTTTACATTAAAAAAAATTTGATTTTAGAAATTAGTAACCATTAATTTCCTTTTGATGAGTTTTTTTTGGTTTTTCAGACCGAAGGAAGTACACAAACTATGGGCCGAGTGATATTAGAGTGCGAGCACTTTGTCCCAGCCATGGTGAAATTCATCAACATGGACGTCAGTACGGAAGGAATGGTCGTCGCTTGCGAACCTTACCTTGTAAGTGTGTAAATGATATGACAAATAAGGATGAACGATGAATTTAATTTTTTCCTTTCTTTATAGCTTTACACTTTGACCATTCTGCTAGTTTGAAGTAATTTTTTTTAATGTCCGATAGGCTAGTTGTTTGACCTCAACTCACCTAATGTTAAGTGACGATGTGGTCAAAGACGGTAAAGCACACCTAGCCTGGAATGGAACTGGCTCTCAAGTGAGGCTGACGGAACACCCCGTTAGATGTTTGCTGTGGTAGCTAGCCAGCCGAGTACTAGAAAGTACCCTACCACCATGCTATGGTTTCCTCACGATGTTTTCCTTCACCGGCAGCTCAAGCTCATTGTCGGGGTTTGCACCCACGCCCTTCGGCATGCGAACCGACCGCGCTAACCACTGAGCTATCATCGCTACAAATTTTCACAATGTCAATTCCAGTCAATGCTGCTTTACAAACTAGTAAAGAATAGTGGTTTTACATGAAGTCTCTGCGGAGATATAGAAACGACACGAAAAATCATCCTTCTCCACATCAGTGAGCGCGTCGTTTAAGTTGTTGTCGTATGTTATCAGTGTGGGAGTTGCGTGGGAGCGGGCGCGGGCGCGTGCGCGGCGCTGCAGTCGGTGGTGTCGCGCGTGGCGTGCGCGCGCGGCGCGGCGGGCGCGCTGGCGGCGCTGCGCATCGTGTGCGGCGCGTGGCGGCGCGACGGCGCGCGCGCGCACGACCTGCATGCGGCCCTGCTGCGCCTCGCGCATCCCATGCTGCAGGTGCTGCAGCCCAAGCATGTGCACCACGCGATGCCGCTCATACAGTACATCGGTATGTTCGCCACGCACGTTAACCCTACTACTACATTTATATTTTATTTTACACTAGTAGGACGATCAAGACGATACAACAATATATGTATGTATTTAATATTTATTTTATATTTTGATTAATGTACGCTTAATATACGTGTTTTCCATTCTTGGTTGCCTGGAAGAGATCGCTTTTAACTAAAAGGTCGCCACTTGTCGCACTAGATTATATATATTCTTTAGTTTCTTGTAAAAAAAAAAACTATTTCTGTTGTGCACAATAAAAATGTTATCTATCTATCTAACAGCTATAGAAACAAACATACACACAAATAAATAGGAACATAAAGCCAATTAAAGATCATCACTCATAATAATAATACCTTTTTTTTTCTTCTAAAAGTGGAACCTAGCTAAATCAATTTATCGCCCCTGAAACCCAATGCATACTAAAATTCATAAAATCATTGGAGCCGTTTCCAAGATTCAGATTATATATATACAAGAATTGCTCGTTTAAAGGTATTAGATAAACATAAATTGAAAAATACAGGAACAAAATATAAATTACTAAATATATGTAGGTATACAATACTTATAGCAATAAACTATGAACATAAAACAGAACAACAAACTAACATAAAAAAATAATTGCTCAGCAATCGCCTAACCGAGGCCACAATCTAGCAGAACAGCTCCAAACGTTTGTCAATAGCCTTTTTTTTTGTAAACAGTCAATTTTTTTTTACTCCGTGTGCCAGAATAAGGTCGTATCCCTACTTACGTAGAGTCGAAGCGCAGCGCAGTTACAATGCAAATCTGTATACATTATAATGACTACTGTATATAAAATTTGACGATACGTGGCGCTCCGACTATTGTAATCGACTTTGGGTATGTATCTATATCTGTTTGTTTATTTTGCAGCGGAGCACTCGTGCGTGTGGGTGCGCGAGGTGGGGTGCTCGGGCGCGGAGGCGCCGGAGCCGCGCGCGGGCGGCATGCTGGTAGAGATGGTGGTGGGCGGAGGCGGGAGGCGCGCGCCTACGCGCCGCTCGGTGCTGGCGCAGCTACTCGCATACGCGCGCCGCCTGTTGCAGGCGCCGCTGCCACCCTCAGCGCAACAACACAGCACTGTTAGTATACATAGTGTATATTACACGCACAAAAAACGACTTGAAATCCGGTCATACTAACTACGATAAGATCAGGCGGTGGACGTGGGCGGCTAAAAAACTTTCATAAAATTGTTGTATGTGGGTAGTTCAAAACTGATGTAGACTCTTCACTTGATATATTAGAAGATAATAGTGGCGTGGTAAGTGATTCAAATTTCACGTTTACGCATTTGTGCTATTTGTCAGCCGTTATCGAAATTGACCTGTCCTTTGTCAGAAGCACGAATTCCCGTGTTTTAGCCCGTGACATAGATACAGTTGGCAAGATTTTTCCGCACCTACAAGAGATAATTTCACGAGTCTCGTAGTGAGCGAAATTTTACATTCCGTAGGTGTGATAGCAATGTTTTCAAGTATTTTTTGGTCCTTCGAGCCGAGATAAATTATTTCTATCGAGCTTGACAAAAGAGATAACAGAGTTTAGCGTAACTTTTACTATAATAGTTAAATCTTCACGTTCTACGAAAACAGCTGGCAGATTTATTTTGACAAAAAAATTATGATCTGAACACTATTCCACTAACTACGACAGGAACTTATAAAATATTCTGGATTTTCTGTACGAACAGTTCGAAATTTGTGTGATGTTTTTAGGCTGGGACAAGCGGCAGTTCATCCAGCGCCGAGCAGTCTCAAACAGACGAGAGCAAGGCTCAGCACAGCACCACAGACTCCACTAACATGGAAGATGAGAAAAAGCAACAAGCTGCGCGCACTCCATGCTTAGCTGACACTGGTAATTATTATACCATTACATTATGGTACGGCCATAATTCACTAAGCTTTTCTACACGATGTTTTCCATCACCATTTGAAGTTAACGGAAATACGCACATAGGTTAGAAAAGACTGAGGTGCCTGCCGTGGGATTTGAACTTGGGCTTCCAAATTGGAAGCCAGACTCTTAACTAGGCTGTCGAAACTTTGAAGTCTTGTTATTGCCATTACCATATACTTGATGAAGCTGAAAGACAAGTCTATGTCAATTAGACAAATTGCGTACAAATACGTAAAACGAAGTAAGTGGCTCCAATCTTCAAGTTATTCGAAAGTCAGTTCTATTTTAATATGTTTGACCACAGCTCATTTGGTGTTAAGTGACAATGTGGTTGAAGATGGTAGACACACCTAGAATCGAACTGGCTCTCAAGTGAGACTGCCGGAACACACCCGGTTCCGGCGGTCGGTTCGCACTCCGAAGGGCGTAGGTTCAAACCGCAACAATGAGCTTGAGCTGCCGGTGAAGGAAAACATCGTGAGGAAACCATAGCGTGGTAGTTGGGTACTTTCTAATACTCGGTTGGCTAGCTACCAAGTTGAAAATCTGCCGCCAAGCATCTTACGGTGTGTTCCGGCAGACTCAATTGAGAACCACTTCCATTCCAGACTAGGTGTGTTTACCATTTTCGACCACACCGCCACTTAACGTTAGGCGAGCTGTGGTCAAACACCTAGCCTGTCAGCCATTAAAAAAAAAAACACGTACACCATCGTAATACCAATTTTTATCCACAGTTATACAACATCCAGAGATCATGCAACAGTTCTACAAGACATTGACACTTTGCGACGGCCTCAACATGCTCATACTAAACACAGGTAATAGCCAACGACATAAATAATTCTTTTATGTAAAACTAATCAGACGAAAGACGTTCTCCTGATGGTAAGAGATAACGTCTGTTCATGACCATTAGCAACGATACACAGAACTTTAAATAGTAAAACAAAGTCCAGGGCATCTGCTGCAACGTTTCGTGTTTCAAAGTATTATTGCTAGCTGCAATTCTGTCAAACCATTTCCAAGACTAAATTGAAAGAATAATCAAACATGTTTTTATTTCTTCTTAAATCCCACCTCTCACTGTACTCCAAAGGAACTCATGAGGCTTGCAGCATTCCCGCGTTGGATAGCAATGGCCAGCTAATGTTAATTAAAAGAAATGTTTTACTAAACATTTATTTATTTGCAAAAAATTAAACACTACAATGAAACAACTTGCATGTTGTAGCCGTGTCTTTCTTCCTTACTGAAATGAAAAGAGACACTATTACCGCATTATAGTTGCGTTACGGGTTAGTTACGAATGTGGTGCAGCAAAATCAAAATCCTTGTCCATTATGTTTTTTATTTTATTTTTCTTTGTTCATAGTATGTTTTTCTGTGAATGATTTACCTATTTGCATTGTTCATAATAGGCTAGTTGACTAAATTTGTTAAAACTGTACCTTGATATCTAGATTACCTCAAAAGTGTGTTCTTTTTTTTTAAATTCGTTAACTTTATGTATTTTGTAATTACTAAAACCAATTTAAATTTGCCGGTGAACTCAGGACTGTCATGACGTCTGAATGACGTCACGGCGTGTGATATTTCTATATGGTAATTCTTATACAAAGTTTTTGTCTTACCATGTCATAGTCATAATTAATCATTAGAAATTATTTATACTTGTCTTTTATCGCTAATAGCCTCAAGCCTGTTCTATGTTGTTCACAAATAGTAGTTAACAAAAAAAAATTTTTGTTCAAAGACAATTTTTCCATAGTTTCTTTTATATTTTAGTACCACCATCCCGTGCTTACGTAAGGCATTACAATGCGCAGAATTCGAGTTCTAATCATGGTAAATACATTATTTATTTCATAAATTGTAACTCAATTGTGTAAAAAGTTTGTGAGTGTCATAAGAATTTCATTGTCTTAACCAATTTGTTAAAGAAACCATGATTTTTTGATAAAACATTTTGAACATCTTCAAACCGGGAGTGAATCTGTTTCTTTTAGGCAAATGTGCACCATTGTAGCTACAAATTCTATTAATATCCGGCGAGATGGCAGCCTCACGCTCCAATACATATAAACCTTAGTACATAACATCTAAACTTTTGCATTTACAATATTAATGTAATTCTTATTTACAGGAGGCGCCGGCACGGAAAGTAGCACATCGATAAAGGAAGAAGTGTTTTGGCTGGTCGCGCAAATAGCTACCGTTTCCGCCAATCCGGCCAACATGGTGCCTAGTATCATGGAATTCCTCAGTAAGTTACACTTTATGCTGTCCTAAGAAATTACTGACTTTTCTGACCAAGAGCAAGACACGTCCTAGGCGACCGTTTTTCATCTTAGGTCAAATTGTCATTTCACATTTGGTGAGATGCTGAGTCTGTTGTAAAAAAAAATGAATTTCAAAGTTCGTTCGTATACTTCGTTCGTTGTATATTTGAAGCTGGGGTATGTGTTATTTTAGCTTATGTCTGCTATATTTTTTTTCTTTTTTTTTTATATAAAAGTAATGAGACGAAATAGACGTTTAAGGAACTGCAAAACTACAAGGAGAAAGCTCACAACTTAAAAAGTATACCTAGTTATGTACGATTGAAATAATATTATATCTTAATTTATTAAAGTATAATTTGTTTTTTCGAGTGGTTTTTTTTATGTGTGACAGTCTAGGTGTTTGACCACAGCTCACCTGATGTTAAGTGACGGTGTGGTCGAAGATGGTAAAGCACACTTAGCCTGGAATGGTACTGGCTCTCAAGTAAGGCTGCCGGAACACACCATTAGATGCTTGGCGGCAGATTTTCAACTTGAGGGTTGTAGATAGCCAGCCGAGTACTAGAAAGTACCCTTCCACAACGCTGTGGTTTCCTCACAATGTTTTCCTTCACCGGCAGCTCAAGCACATTGTTGTAGTTTGAACCCACGCCCTCCGGCATGCGAACCGACCGCGCTAACCACTGAGCTATCATCGCTACAAAAGTTTTTATTAGTAATCAAAATTTGAAATATTGTTTTTTTTTGTTTTAAACTTTAATTTTAACTGGGTCTTGTAAAAGATTAAAGTAATTGTGAAATTCTGGAACACCCATGTTTTAATTTACTGACAGTGTGATCCTTCTGGATGTTACAATATGTTAATATTGTAGGACGTCCGGACATTGTGCATTTATCACAAGCGATGCAGCAACTCATCGTCAGACTGCTTGAGAACCCTGAAGCTTTGGCTGCCTTCATCGAACAGAACGGCCTGGAGTTGGCCGTAGAGAAACTGGCCTTCAAACATCAGGTCAGTCCTTTAACTCCCATTGCATTGCTTCTCTCTGCACTTGCATCCCCCTGGCTAAATGACAATTGTAGTAAGCATAATCTATTAATATCTAAAACTGTAAACTGTATAAACTGTAACCTAATATGAAAAGAAAGATCCACAAAAAAAAATGCCTTGCTGAGTTTCTTACCATAGTCTTCTCAGTTGAAATGTAATTACGAGCTGGTGGTATATTAAAAAATGTAACTTAACGTTCATAAGTTCCTTACCAGGGCCTAAACTGAATAAATGACTTTTTGATTTGATTGAGATTCAGATATTGAAATGTGGGCCATGTAACTTGAGCTGTACAGTTTTCCTATAAAATTAGTTATATACACTATGAAGATTGTCCTTTAAACATAAAAAGAAAAAAACAGTCCAACATAGAACCACGTGTCTAAATTAACGTGTCGATAGTCGTCTGTCTTCCCCGTGTGCACAGGCGCACCAATACGCAATACGCAGTGCGCGTTTATTTGATACTATTTAGGAATTATATTCATACATCGGCATTATGCTGAGATATTTATATCTGATTTTCAATATTTTCAATGTAAAAATTTAATATTGTAACCTTTTTTTATGTTGTTTGATGATGTTTAGTTTCCTATTAGATTATTACATATGTCAAATATAAAATATGTCAATATGGTTAAATGTCCATAAAAAAATACAATTATTTACTAGTAATTCAATAATCTCTTATCTTATCCCTTTAAACGAGCAATTCTTGTGTTGTGTTGTGCATATAAATATATATATATATCTGAATCACAGAAACGGTTTTAACGATTTTCTTGAAATTTAGTATGCAGGGGGTTTCGGGGGCGATAAATCGATCTAGCTAGGTTTCTTTTTATCCGTGTTTTCAGCCGAGCAAAGCTCGGTCGTCCAGCTACTTTTTAAATAATCGTCAAAGTCTCGAAACAAGGTCTCTTCAAGCCAAGATCTTAGCTTGCTTCAGAAGCACGCGATGGAAGGTGCATGAATACGTTCTAGTATTTTTATTATCTGTGTCTTGGCCCACAGTCTGGTCCGAGCCACAAGCAAGGGCTGGTATCATCCTTGATGAACTACCTGAAACTACCGCCGCAACTGATCAATATGTCCACGCCGTCCAATAAGAAGACGCAGCCGCTTGTCGCCGAGACTTCCTCCGGACTCATCAACATTGCTCCGCTGTGTAAGTTTTATTCGTAGATTCATTGACAAGTTCACTTCACTATGTATTGAGTAGTTTTTCTTATAATATGTATTTTCATTCGCCGTTGACATCGATAACAAGTAAAATTTTAACAAAAAAAACCGACTTCATATGTTTTTCTCATGGATGCTGTTGTCAGAACTGGACCATTGAAATGGGACCACACGGGAAGCACCAGCTTTCAAATAAAAAAATAATCATCAAAATCGGTTCACCCAGTCGTAAGTTCAAAAGTAACAAACAAAACAAAAATAAAGTCGAATTGAGTACCTCCTCCTTTTTTGAAGTCGGTTAAAAATCAGGTCTAGCATGAAAATTTACCCAAAAGCTGTTATTGAGTTTTTAATACCAAAATGATAGCCCGTTAATTAGTTCCACTTCATCATGTTTTATGCATTGTGGTATCATAAACATGAGAATTTTGCGCAAGTTGCCGACGCTGTTTTTTTTTATAGGTTTCATGTCATTTATGACATTAAGGCGTCAAATTGTCTGATGTTTAGTTTTTGCTAGTCAATAAAATATACTTGAATCTTTTTATAAGAGGAGAAATACAATCTGCATGAGATCGTTGCAATTAGCTTTTTAATGAGTATAAGTCCGCGTTCAGCCTCCAACTCGCCTAATGGAAAGCGACGTTAAAGATGACGCACGCAGTCAGATGTCTGTCATTATAACTTTCAAAAGGGCCTTTCTACTTGATCTGTAGAAAAAAGACGGTAGGAGTAGAATGATGTCCGGGGACGATAAAAGTGTTTTCGCATTTAAAGCTAAATTACTGTTATTGTTTAGGTACAATATCGTGCGGCAACCCCACGGCGCAGGCGGCGGACGTGCTGCTGGAAGGCGGCGGGGGGTCGGGTGGCGCGCGGGGTGCGTGCGCCGCGAGGAGAGTGCGCGCCGCCGCCTGGTCGTACCACTTCTTCAGCGCTGATGACGCGTCACTGGCGCTCACACTCACTCTGCCCTACGCGGTCAGGTTACACGAGGTAAGTCTCATGAGCTGATGACTAAAACATTGCTAAAGTTGTATGTTACAAATACAAGTATTTTATTGGTAACACCAATGTTACAAGTCAATTCCGTAATATCATTTAAGAGTTTTAGAACACTGATTACATGCCAATGAAATAAAACAAAATGTCAAAGTAGGTATACAAACATGTCAATATAAAAAATACTGCCAATATAAAAATATGTCAATATAAAAAAAATGTCCAACAAAAAAATCACAATTATTTAGGTAATTTAATTAGTGAAGAAGTGCTTTTTATCACTTCACACAAAAAAGTCTGGATATATTTTCTATACTTAGTAATAGATTAACAGAGTTAGATTAAATTTGGAATACAGATAACTTATACCCTGGATTAATACATGGGGTTTTTTCCCGGTAAACACAGGTGTAGGGTGCAAACCAGCTTGGCGTAAGTAACAATAAAAATCTGCCATCTCGTCTGATGTTAAACGAAGATGCGGTCTACGGTGGACAACGATTGCTATGAATTATGGAAATATGAAATGAATCTGATTCGAAATGTACTTTTAAACTTTCACGTTCTTTGAAACTCGCGAATAGGTAACGTAAGCTCTTCTTCTTCTTAGTCGTTTACACTCTTGACAGAGTGGTCGTGGTCATCAATTAAGGTGCCGGTGGTGACTCGCCTGAGCTCTTATCGTCGTTCTATTTAGGCGGTCACAGAAAAGCTACGGGACCACAAGTAAAATGTATTCAGAAGTCTGCAGTTGCATTATTTTTTCGTGAGCCTGAATTCGCCTTCATTTTCGATAAACGTAAACCAAACTGGTTACCTATGAAGCGATATTGAATGGTGAAATATTTGTTACGTGTATTAGGTTCAGCTGCAGCCGCATCTGACGTCTCTAGCGACGTGCCCGGGCGCCGTGGGCGTGGAGGCGGGCTGCGGGGGAACAGTGGCCCCGCTAGGGCCGCCGCAGCCCACCGCCGGCATGACCTTCATCCGGCTGGTGGTGGCGCGGCCCGTCGTTTGCACCACCGTGCAGCTGCGCCTGTACAAACCGCGCGACTCCTCCAACATGGGCCTGCTGCAGCTGCGGCTGCTCGTCGCGCCCGCGTTCAGCACCACACATCATATGGAATCGCAACATAACACGTTAGTACACTGTCTTCACAGACAGAAGGCCTTTAAAAAAAATCTTTATTCAATATAAAAGGGTTACGGTGACTATACTCCCAAAAATAAGTCACCACGTTATAACACTATTGTTTTTTTATAATGTAATATGACGTAGTTTTGACATTTTTATTTTTTGCTTGATTTTTAACCGACTTCAAAAAAGGAGGAAGTTCTCAATTCGACTTTTTTTAAATTAACTTTCGACTGGGTGAAGCGATTTTGATGATTATTTTTTTATTTGAAAGCTGGTGCTTCCCGTGGTCCCTTTTGAATTTGGTCCAGTTCTGACATAGGCATCCATGAGAAAACCATATAAGTCGGTATTTTATTTGTTTTTTTTTTTTAATTATGTGAGATAGGTAAAACTTTAAAAAGTCAAAGCAGAGTTAAACGCGCCCGTGGTCTCATCTACTTTCTTATATATGTTACTTTATGTATAAAAACGTGATTAAACTTAAACACTCAAAAATGTGCGGCGGCGTGATGTCATGATGTCATGTTTCTGCGTTTCTCTTAAAGCTCTAATTTCTAACGTTATTTTTTATTACAGCAACAACTGGGCGAGCGTGATAGCTTGCTGCACGCGCGCGGGAGCTCGCCTCTCCACGGCCCGGTGGGGTGCGCTTGGCTCCCCCAGCGCTGTCAGCGCTTTATGCGCATGCGTCGCGATCGGCGGCAGCACGGCCCTCTGGGCGCAACGCGCGCTGTTAGCCGCCGCGCGAGCGCTACCATCGCTGAGGGCGCCGCTGCTTCACGCGCTCTTAGATATGGACAAGCATGCGTATGCTCATGGTAAGTGACATTATGATTAGTGAACTCACCGCTTTGTCATAACACATGAACCTAAAAGATTTGGTGGCGATTACGAAAAAGCCTCCGCCACAGCATACAATTTTAACTCAACTCAGTCATTGCAATTTTTTTTTTATTACTGTAGTATCTGTTAGTTTTTTAATCTACCACTTAATTTTGAGCCTTGTACTTACTACTCCAAGGTGTTATTTGGGACAAAGCTATGTCGATCTAAATAAATACTTTGAATTTTGTCAAATCCAAATAGTATGGTTAGAAGTACTTTGTTTTGTGTTAACCTAATCTGAATGACATTAAGCTGTTGTTTATTGCCTCTGGGAGGGCGTTTCGTTAGATGTCTTGAACAGGCGAGTGACGTGCCGTGTTGTTTTTAGCGTTCCAGACGAACGCGGGGCGCGCGCATAGCGGCGTAGGAATGGTATGCGCGTTGGTCCGCGCGCTTTGCCGCACGTGCCCGCAGCTGACGGTACGCGCGTACGTAACTTGGCTGCGCGCTGGGGCGCCTCCTGCGCCCGACGGGCCCGCGCCTCCCACCGTGCACACGCTCGCATCGGTCAGTACCAACACGGAATAAGATAAATACACAGACGTGAAATAAAATATATACATAGTACACGGAAAGTTTGATACGCAAACATTGAATAAGTTAGATACATAGACACGGATAATTATTATAAAACATATATAACTTATAACTTAAAAATTTAACGTTTTGTTATCAAGTTACCAAAATAATTTGCACCCGCACGAAGTTGGGGTCGTTATTGATATAAAATCAAAAATGCACTGTAGATCTATATAAAAGGCAAAACACGGCAAGCCACGGTCAAATAAATGTCATGCATACCTCAGTTCAGGGCCGGATTAACCCTATTGGGGCCCCAAGGCAATGCAATTCTCGGGGACCATTTCCTTTACCCTTTTCTTCTTTTTAAAATATTTTTTTGATATAACTTTTTTTTTTTTTTTTTTTATGGCAACATCACAGGAAGTAAATAACGGGGAATGTCATAAATGAAAAGTCTTTTTTTCTTGGTGCGTGGCCCTCATCGAGTAGGCTTCCGTGGGCCCCTAGGCAGTTGCCTAATCTGCCTTATGGATAATCCGGCCCTGCCTCAGTTCAAAACTCAATCTATTTAAGTGGTTGTCATAACATTTATTATTATTTCAGGTGTTGTGGACGCTAAAAGAACAGCAGCTGATGGAAAACCTAGAAGAACTGATTACGGATGATTTCTTTGATGTTATTTTCAACTGGGTGCAGGGAGTTCCCGACACAAGCTTGCTGAAAAAAGCTCTGGACGGCGGTAAGATACCATGTTATTTCCACTTATAGTCAGTTGTCTTAAACTATAACCTCTCGACTTTTTCACTTTATAATCCAGTTTTGGCAGAAACGCGGAAAGACTCGTGTCGCCCCATTGTATTTTTTTTCCAAAACCAGTGTTTTTTCGAGTGTTTATGTATAAAAATACTGATGTTTTATTCATAAAGTGTCGAATTACAAGCGTGAGTGTGGGAAAGTGTTATAATGTGGTGAAACATGACTTTTCGAATTGCTTCCAAAACTCTATTAAAGCTTATAGTAAAGTCGCCACTACTTTACTAAAGCATGACTAGATTTGACTGACACGGACTGGGCTTGACCAAAACTGGAACTATAAAGATAAAAAAGCTGAAAACTGAAGAGTGCACACAAAATACAGAAACATTGAAACTGACAGAATGCACAGAGTGCGATGCCAAGAAGAAAGACAAGAACTGGCTCATATTTGGACTTACTTATCTACAAAGTTTCATAAAGAACGAATCAACAGTTTGCAAGTTATTGTAGAAAAATATAAATTCTGGATATCTGTGGTCGGTAGGATTATATCAAAATTGGTTGGGCAAGGATGTTAATACGGGCAGTGAAGGTTAATACGTATGTAAACGGACCCCTTAACGAACACTGGGTCGCAAATTTTAGGCAATGTTTATAATACCAGCATGTTTATAACATTTAATGCTAAGAATCTTTTATATATAAGGTGTTCTTTGCTTCGTTTGGTGAACTATTTAGCTAAAAATAAGCAGAGCTCTAGTAACTTGGAAGCACATTTTAAAATAATTATACAAAATCAATTGAGGGAGAAGACCAATTATTACAATGTATTTTGTTTCAGTTATATGCTCAATGTGTTACATTCGACCCGAGTTGTTCAAATCTCTATTGGAAAGGTTAAAGGTACCAGTGGATATAGACGAAAGGTAAGATATTTTTTACTAGATTGGCCTAAACTGTTCTGTTTATTCTCCCGCTGCTTTACAGGATGAAAAAATATCCAGTGTCAATTTAAGGTGTAAACACTCCTATTCCTTCAACTTCCTGCAGTTATATTTCATGAGGAGTCAAGTAACTGATAGAATACATAAATACTTTTAATTTTGTAAATACAGTAGAACGCCAATTATCCGAATCAATGGGGACCGGGGTCGACTCGGATAATCGGACATAGACTGGTAATAAAGAAAAACGAACTGTAATACATAGAATAAACTTTACTAAGTTTAACAAACACGTTTCTACAATAACGCTCACTTGAACATCTCGATCAGAGTAACAACTTCAACTTGTTACAACAAAACAAAACAAAAATTACTTAGTTTTAATTTTTTATATTACGCTTAGGACCGATTCGGATAATTGGCGATTCAGCTACTCGGCGTTCGGATAATCGGCGTTCTACTGTACATACTTATAATACATACAGAACATCCAGACACAGAACAAACATTTGTTTATACCATAAAGCGTTTGTCTTGGGCAGGAATCGAACCCACACCGTATGGCTCTAAAGGCAGACATGACCCAACAGGGCTGTCGATCTGTTTGATCTGTGTCTGGTTGTTCTAAATACATTTATGATAAATATTTACAAGATCGATATGTATATCACGATAACGATAAGTATTCTATCAGTTTTCTGGAGGCGTTGCTTAGTTTATCGCTAGATGGCGCTAATCTTCAGAAGTTGTGGTGTGATTGTAGTAACATATTGGTTTTGTCGGCAGCATGGAAGGTCTAACGGATGACACCAAGGTTCACGGGTCGCCTCTGCGGCGCTGCGGCGGCGCGGCGAGCGGCGGCGACATAGCGCGCCGGCTGACCGCCAGCGAGGTGCGCACCGTGGCCGCGGCCGCCATGTCGCCCGCCGCTGCGCTCATACTGCTCAATTCGCGCCTGCCCGCAGCCATCGTGCTCGCGCTCACTGGTAACTTCTGATATATATACATATTTTTTAAAAATGTAACAGTAATAAGACGAACGAGACGCCCTCTTGATGTTAAGAGATAACGCCTGTCCATGACCATTGTAGCGGTACACAGAACTTTGAGTAGTAAAACAAAATCCAGGGCATCGCTGCCTTGTCGCTCATTACTTTGAGACTAGATGGTTAGTCTCAATAGCCTTGTAATTTCGCTAGCTGCAGTACCCTTCAAACCGGAACAAAGTAATGTTTACATACTACTGCTTGGCGGTAGAATATCTGGTACTGCGGTGGTACCTACCTAGACGACCTCCTGCTTAGGAAATCTACCACCAAGTGAATAATATATATAAAATAATACTAGAAGGTAACGATGATAGCTCAGCGGTTAGCGCGGTTGGTTCGCATGCGAAGGGCGTGGGTTCAAGCCCCGGCAATGAGCTTGAGCTGCCGGTAAAGGAAAAACATCTAGAGGAAACCATAGCGTGGTGGTAGTGTACTTTCTAGTACTCGGCTGGCTAGTTACCACTCTCAAGTTGAAAATCTGCCGCCAAGCATCTAACGGTGTATTCCGGCAGCCTCACTTGAGAGCCAGTACCATTCCAGGCTACCTAGCCTGGTGCTTTGTCATTTTCGACCACACCGTCACTGAAGATCAGGTGAGCTGTGGTCAACACCTAGCGTGTCTTACATAAAAAAGTAATGAGCGCCAAAGCAGTGATGCCCTGGACTTTATTTTGTAACATAAAGTTCTGTTTATTGTTGTAATGGTCATGAACACGCATTACCTCTTACCATAAACAGTAAAGCCTGCTTTACAGAAGCGCGGCCTGAAGTAATGGTTAAATTAAGACTTACCGCAGGACGCGTTAGTGTACGGTGTACCTTAGTGTATGGCCAACCTTTATGGACCCATGTGCTATTTTTTGTAAATAAATTTTTAATGAGCCTTAGACGTGTCATCAAATTATTTTGACTTATTAATTAATGGGAAAATATTGAAACTATATACTATCAACACACAATTCTTTATTTATAACAAAAAACATGTTGCACTGTGTTTTGGTGTGTGGCGTGCCCAAAATATTGTGTCGAGTGCCATCAATGGCACGCGTGCCATCGGTTCGCCATCCTTGGTGTAGGGTAAGCTTTATTATTGACGAGACAATTCAATATGTTTATCTTCTATCCCCATATACAATATCTATATAATTTGAATGGAACCAGTTGGAACCGGTTTTCATCTGAAATCTAATATCTTGCATCTGTAGGTGCCATTATATATAGAGTACACAGATATTGTGTTACACTATTATTCTATTATTGTCTTATGTTTTAGAATTTGCCGAAGAACGGTATGCCATTCTCAAGGAGCAAGTAGAGGGGATTCCAGATTGCGCCAAAAATAGTGACGAAGCCACCATGTCGGATAAAAGCCCCAGCGAAAGAAATGGTGAGTGCAATCAGATTTAAAATTTGAAGTTTTAGCTGACTTCAAAAAGGAAGAGGTTCTCAATTTGATTGGTATTTTTTTTATATGTTAGGTATATCATACTTGCTAAGTTTTAATTTCATCTGTAACTAGGTATGTAATAAGATGCGAAGCGATGATAGCTCAGTAGTTTGCGCGTTCGGATTGTACGCCTAGGTGCGTGGGTACAAATCTTAACAACAAGTTTGAGCTGCCCATGAAGGAATACATTGTGGGGAAACCATAGTATGGTGAGTACTTTCTAGTACTTGGTTGGCTAGCTACTATCTTCAAGTTGAGCATCTGCCGCAAAACACTCAACGGTTTGTTTCGCTCCTCATTTGAGAGCTTATTCCATTCCAGACTAGCTGTGTTTACCATCTTCCCAACACGAGGTGAGCTTTGGTGAAACAACTAGCCTGTCGACCATAAAAAAATATTTCATTCGATTTATTTTTACGAGCGACTTAACTCTTTTTAACCCCCGACGCAAAAAGAGGGGTGTTATAAGTTTGACGTCGATGTTTGTCTGTCTGTGTGTGGGTATGTGTCTGTCTCTGGCATCGTGTCTCTCAAACGGATGGACCGATTTCGATGCCGTTTTTTTCATATGAAAGCCAGTTCTCAGCTATGTTTGGTTAATTGCGTAGGGGTTTTTTTTTTTTAATTTTTGTTAGATGGTATTATTTAGTCTGTGCTTAAAGTAGCCTTGTGTTTATGCGTGATAGGCATTTTAATTACAAGTTGATGGAGTACTTTAAGCAACGTTTTGAAGTAAGACCCCATGTAATATGTGTTTTATAGTTTTTTAAACTACAATATTCATGCTATACAGATATAGCATCCATGGTTCGCGCCAACTACCTCGTGGAGTGGGTGCGACTGATGAGCGCGGAGAGGCGCTTCAAGGAGTGGGCGGGCGGCCCCGGCTCGGCCTTCTGGCGGCCGCTGCTGCAGCTGCTCTGCTACCCACACAGGAACGACACGTGAGTGCACACTACTACCTGTCGCTAGTCTAATTATTAACTTGTGTTTTAACAGCCCGTAGAATCCGCGTTTTTTATGCTGGAATTGTGACAATAAATTGTAAGATAGCAAAATACGTGAACTGTCAGTTCAGCCTTATCTATCTATCTTAATACCTTTAAACGAGCAATTCTTGTATATATGTATATATATAATCTGAATCTCGGAAACGGTTCCAACGATTTTCATAAAATTTAGTATGAAGGGGGCTTCTGGGGCGAGAAATCGATTTAGCTAGGTTTAATTAAAAAAAAAAGTTTTATCCTTGTTTTCAGGCAATTACAAACCGAGCAAAGCTCGGTCATCCAGGTACTAATTAATTAAATTCCTTTTAGAACATGGCAGTCAAGCTCCCAGTTTGCAGAGCTAGAAGAGAGCTGCATCAAGCTGTTCTCAGAGCTGACGGCGTGTCATCCGCATAACCAGAAACTATTTGCCCACACACTGCACAGCATACTCGAGGCACTACCTGCTCAAGGTAACTTAAGTTTGTCCCACAATGGTTATTTAAAAGTAAAAAGAATTTAACTTCTAACACTTCTCACTTATGTTATAATGCTTTTTTTTTTTTGTTTGTGTATTTGTTACTATTTTACGCCGTAAAAATTATAATTTTTTTTTTGTTGTGTGGTGTTTGTCCATAACTCACCTGATGTTAAGTGACGGTGTGGTCGAAGATGGTAAAGCACACCTAGCCTGGAATAGAACTGGCTCTCAAGTGAGGCTGCCGGAACACACCGTTAGATGCTTGGCGACAGATTTTCAGCTTGAGGGTGGTAGCTAGCCAGCCGAGTACTAGAAAGTACCCTACCACCACGCTAACGGAACCCACTGTTAATAACTTGTTATTATAATGTGGAAATACCATTAACAGATTACTTTTAACCCCGAAAAACATGGATGAAATCGGGGGCGAAGCTAGTGTTGACTAATAAATTGTTAGAAATTTGTTTGTAGCTTAGTAAAGGAAAATGTGTTTTGTGTGTGCAGATTCGGACGGTATAAGCGGATTTACGCGCGCGCTGATTCTGCGACTTGTGCTGTCGTCGGAGCGCGTGTGGGTGGCGCTGCGGTGGGCCGGCGCGGGGGTGGAGGCGGACGCGGGGGGCGGGGCGGCGGCGCCCGAGCACCCCGCGCTCGCCGGCTTCGCGCTGCGCCCGTTGCCCGCGCCCACCACCGTGCGCGATCTGCTCACAGACCACCGACCACCGCGTGAGTATCTAAAGCGAAACAGGCTCGAAGGACCATATGTACGGGCGCCTAGCCAATAACAAATATATTTTGTCATGCGATTGCTTTTGATGGCTCCGCTATCGAAGCTTCTTTTGATCTAATCTAGCTTTAAGTTGGACACTTTGTACTAGCAAGTGCATGAAATCAATTGATGCCGTTTCTTTTTGATTGAATTTTCATTTCATCGTTATAAAACCTCGTGCCCATAACGTATCCATATTCTATGGATTGACGTGGACGCACATGCGTTGCGCTACGCTCAGAACTATATCGTTTTGTGGTTACGTGTCATATAGTAGAGCATCACTCGGTTGCAGCCGAGCAGGAGGTCGTCTTGGTAGGTACCACCGCAGTACTAGATATTCTGCTGCCAAGCAGTAGTGTGTACACATCACTCTGTTCCGGTTTAAAGGGTACTGAGCTTACCAGCCAGCTTTGTTTTGCTACTTAAAGTTCTGTGTGTCACTGCAATGGTCATCGACATCCGTTGTCTCTTAACACCAGCAGAAGGCCTTGTACGTTATTAAAAAGCATACGAATTTAAACACTGATTTTAAGTAACATACGCGCGTGTTACATTACACATTGCATTTTCATATTTCTTTCGCCCACTCCAAGCCCCTTTTACACCAGCTTTACATATTAGCTGTCGAAAAGTTGATAAAATACTAAAAGAGGTTTTATTACCCTATAAGATTTTTATAGTTTTTATAACAAATAAATAGTCTTTAGATAAAATTTTTGATTGTCTCGCAGTGCCCGTAATGGATGAGACATCGAAGCTCGCAATAAACAACCCTTCATCATCTGGCACCGCATCTGTGTTACGGAGCGCATCTGACACCGCCATCACAACGGTGGCGGAGGCCTGGGAGCTCAGCTTGGCAGCCGCGAGCGCTTCGAAGGACAAACGAGTTAAGGACGTCAAGAACTCTTCCCTCAAGAATCAGAACAACAAAAAACGACAGACCAAGAACGACATCTCGGTCGTGTCGGTCACTGACGGTGAGTTTTGATATATCGATGCAGTTGCAGAGACAGTTTTTTTTTTTAAATTAAATTGGCTTGCGTTGGTCCGCCATCGACATGCGTTAACGTTTCTAAGACTAATAGTTTTGTAACTGTTAAGGTAAATTTGTAAATTTTTGTAACGGTGACCTAGTACCCACATGTTTTAAAGAACTTTGCCGTCATTTTTTTTTTTATGACACTGAAAAGTGAACCAAAATCCATTGCGTGGTTAAGAAGTAACCTAACGTAAAGACAAACGTAGACAACGACTATTTCCTATTATTCAGAGAAGATCTGGAACAAAGTCATAAAAAAAATGCTTATTTGTTTGAAATGACCCTTTTGAATTGGCGACACGAATGAAGCCGAGGGTAAAAGCTAGTGTATATACAAAAACAATGAATAGTTTCACTTTCTTAGCATTTTTTTTAAATATTTATGTGCCTATATTGTATTGTAACAAACTATAAAATTAATATAAGTCTATAAAAAAAACCCGGCCCAGTGGGTTCCATACCATTATCTATAAAAACGGCAAAAAAATCACGTTTGTTGTATGAGAGCCCCCTCGAATATTTGTTTAATATCTGTTTTTTAGTATTGTTATAGTGGCAATAGAAATACATCATCTGTCAAAATTTCAACTGTCCAATTATCACGGTTTATGAGATACAGCCTGGTGACGGACGGACAGCGGAGTCTTAGTAATAGGGTCCCGTTTTACCCTTTGGGTACGGAACCCTAAAAATTACATAAGGAACAAAAATCAGAATGCGGCAATGGTGTGGCAAAAATAAGTAGACAGGTTTTCAATTTTCCAACATACGTCTGAATAAATAAATAACTTTGCACTTTTATACACAGCGTCATATAGCCCTAAACTAAGTTAATCTTATACTATGGGAACGAGATAACTGATAGAATACTTATGTAGTTTTTTGTTAATACATACAATAACCTACATAAGTTCGTCACACAAATGTGGGAATGGGTGGGAATGAGTGGGAATCGAAACTACACCCCTTAGCTCGAACTACACCAAAACAAACCACTACCAAACTACCAAATAAACTACTACTACCAAATGAGCTTACAAGGCAATCTATCTTGTTCTATGATTTGTGTTGCAAAAACACCTAGCATAATATTTCAATGTATCAGTATGCAATAAATATTTCTGAATCTGAATCTGTGTAACAGCAACACAATTGAATTGTAACCTTATTGCAGATGTAATAGAGACCACAATCCGAGTGCAAGCCGCGGGGCTGGAAGGGTTCGTGTCCGGATCGACGACGCTGGGCCAGCTGTGCGCATGCGTGCCGCACGTGTTCGGGCCGCACCTCACGCTCACGCTGCATCTCAACACTAGCGGCGGTACGTTTAACTAAACACGATTATCTTTTTACAAAAATTATAGGTTCAGGTTTTTTTTAGCTCGTGACATGCTAGGTATATTGATGATAATTATTTATGTGTATATAATTTAACTTTAAAAAAATAATTGTATTCCAGCTTCTTTTATCTAAACTAAACAATGCGAGCATAGCTTTTGTAAAGCAGTTTACAATCTCGCAAAATGTTGTATTTGTGTTGTGCGGATTGCATATCATTGGGGTTTCGATGAAGTAAATCATTTGTAATTTTAAACTTTTACGACTTGAACACAATTATGTTTATCACCGGGTCTTAATCGTCCACAAAATACTATGAAATTAGTTATTAGTTTAAGACCAATCCACGGCACGCTTCACTAACTGTCGCAACGCACCATCGCATCGCGATACAAGCTCATGCCTATGGCCAGATTCTAAAATCAAAATCAAAAAGTCATTTATTCAGTTTAGGCCCTGGTAAGGCACTTATGAACGTTAAGTTACATTTTTGAATCTACCACTGGCTCGTAATTACACTTCAACTGAGAAGACTGGCACGAAACTCAGCAAGGCATTTTTTTGTGGATCTTTCTTTTCATATTAGGTTACAGTTTATACAGTTTACAGCTATAGATATTAATACATTATGCTTACTACAACTGTCACTTAGCCAGGGGGATGCAAGTGCAGAGAGAAGTGACTACAACCTCCTGTCTTCCACGTAATTAGCCGCCTTATAGTAGGCTTTGTCAATTAACCTCTGCTTTTTAAAATCTTTGAATTTATTATAGGACATTTTAGTTACCTCAAGTGTGTGTGGATTTTAAGTGGATTTTATTATAGAATCTAACGCAATTCCCGAGAAAAGACTCATTCGCTTTAGATAACCTGAATCTAGGTGTTACAATTTTATCTTTATTCCTTGTGTTTAAGTCATGGCGGCTACTATTAATTTCAAACCACGACACCGACAACCAAAATCTACCTTCCCGGTTTTGTGCGCTATTAAGACCCGGTGATAAACATAATTACAAGTAGAACATTTAAAGTAAATATGTATGATGCTTTGATATCTTCTAGTGTTATCGCGTAGATCATGTTTCAATTGTTCGTGTACTTTCAGGAGAGTGGTCTGGGGCGGCGCGCGGTGCGGTCGCGACCACGAGTACAGGCGCGTGCGCTGCCCCCTGCCCGGCGGGCGGCGCCGTGCTGCGCGAGTTTGGTGCGTGCGGCGGGCTGGCGCTGGTGGCGGCGCGACTCCCGCGCCCGCACGCCCCGCCTCCTGACCCGCCTGCCAAGACCAACACACACCACGATTTCGACTGGGTCAAGCTCGACGACCCCTACGAGGTGAGAACACGACTCCCAACTACTTCTGTACGAACTATAATAAACGATCAGTCTGTTATGGACATCGGACTCTTAATTTACCCATCCTTCATAATTTTTTTTTAGCTTCGCATTTTGTGCATTTGCCCCTTTTAATTATTTCATGATAAATAAGTCTTAGACAAAGTAAGTCAAAGTCGAATCCGGTCATGGAAAATATTGGTAACTTTATTATAAGCTTCGTCTTACTTTTGAAGGCAACACGAAAAGTTATGTTTTCCTACATTATCGCACATAATTCGACACTGAATAACAACACAACTATTTTTTATAAACAATAGAAAAACAGAAGTTTTGGATTATAATAACATTGATAGGGTTTCGTATTATTAAAGGCAAAACGTTTATTCTATAATATCATTCTGTTGGCAGTCTGACTGCTTATGATGCTAAAAAAATCAACCTGTAAATTATTTTCCGTTATGGTTTACAGAGTAAAAATTTTTGACACTCAATTTCCGTAATGGGCGCGGGACGTTCGGCGCACAAGTCTAGAGTCTCACTTTTCCGATATCTTTTGCATTATTATGATTTAACTAAGCAACCTTTAAATACTTTTTTTGTTGGAGTTGGATTATCTGACCTAACGTTTGACGTTAGTAATCGCATATAGTTAAAACAATTACGTTCTTTAACCAAAATCTTATAGGTAGAGTAATGTTGAATGTTTCAAAAATGTTGAATATGTTTGTTGTAAAAAAAAAAAACTGTGCCTGAGGAGAGTAATTAAAATTAAAAAAAAAATTGAATATTTTGTGTTGGGGTATTAATATTAGCCTGCGCGGAGCTGTCTTATATTGTAACTGTAGCTGGTGTTGCAGGAGGTGGTGGAGCTGGGCGGCGGGGGCGGGAGCGGCGCCTTGGTGGGGGCCGAGGAGGCGGCGTGCGGTATCCCCGCGCACGCGCTCGCTGCGCTCGGCCTGCTGCTAAAGCTGCCCGGATACGCGGCTGCGCTGCTCGACGAGGGTCCCAAGGCGGTGCATCTGCTTCGCCTACTGATGGGAGTCGCCCACACTGAAGACGGACGTACGTAAATATAGTTGCTCATAGATAGTGATGATAGCTCAGTGGTTAGCGCGGACGGTTCACACGCCGAAGGGCGTGGGATCAAACCTCAACAATGAGCTTGAGCTGCCGGTGAAGAAACCATATCATGGTGGTAGGCTACTTTCTAATATTCGGCTGGTTAACTACCACCTTAAAGTTGAAAATCTGTTGCCAAGCACCTAACAGTGTGTTCTGTCAGCCTCACTAGAGAGCCAGTTTCGTTCCAGGCAAAATGTGCTTGCCATCTTCGACCATACCGTCTCTTAACATCAGGTTAGCTGTGGTCAATTGCGTGGTGTGCGATCCCTGCACAAATGTCAATGAAAACCATTATACCATACTTATTGGTAGTAACGTAAATGAAATAACCGGCCAAGTGCGAGTCGGACTTGCGCACAAAGGGTTCCGTACCATTAAATATAAAAACGGCAAAAAAATCATGTCTGTTGTATAAATGCATGCCCCTTTAAATATTTATTTTATTCTGTTTTTTAGTAGGTATTTGTTGTTATAGTGGCAATAGAAGCACATCATCTGTGAAAATTTCAACTCTAACTATCACAGTTCGTGAGATTACAGCCTGCTGACAGACGGACAGACAGACAGATAGACAGACGGACGGACCGCGGAGTCTTTGTAATAGGGTCCCGTTTTATGGGCACGGAACCCTAAAAATTACTCCAAACACTGTGAGCTGTTTTAAATTTAAATTTCTCTTACAGGCAGCATCGTAGTGGGCGGCGGTAGCGGCGGATTCTCCCTTGGCACTTTACCATTCCGCGTGGTGACGAGGCTTCTGGAACAGGCGCCGAGACAGACGGAGACAGGCGTCGCTCTACGGAGGACTCTCTTCAACTGCGGTGCCTCACGGATGGTGCTCGCTTGCCTCTCAGTCTTCACTCACCACCGACCCAACTCCAGCGACGTTAGTGTTACGGACTTTTGCTTTTTGAACAATCTCCAATATGAACCGAAGACGGTGTAACTGTACGAAAGTATGGCAACACTGTTTATAGAAACTGGGTCACTGTATCATAGAATTTTTTTGTAGGTTTTGAAGGGTTAAGAAAAAAAATAAAGGGTTTCTGTTACGTTAAGAAAGGAGATTAAATGATTTTCGTTATAATTATCATTACTTAAAAAATATAATAAATATAAATATATCATGGGACACATTACACACAGTGCACTCTGCCCCCAAACTAAGCAGAGCTTGTGTGTTGGAAGTCAGATAACTAATACTTTTTTTTGTTGTTGTAAATACATACTTATAATACATACAGAACACCCAGAAACAGAACAAACATTTGTTTATACCATAAAAAGTTTGTTCTTGGCGGGAATCGAACCCACGCCCTACAGCTTAGGCAGACATACTACCAATGAGCCAACAGGGCTGTTAGTAGGTATATATATAAAAAATAGCTATGTTAGTTATTATTAAGCAGTATTTGTTTGTCATCTTCCGGACTTAGCAGATAGTGGAATGAGAGCGAAAACCTTTATGGTAGGTTATGTTCTTATTCAGTTTAGAATTAGAGTTGCCAACATCTAAAAAAAAACAGCATGTTTGATTTCTATTTTTCTAGATTCTGCCGTCAAACACTAATGTGTGAACATTTCTGTGTTCCGCTTTGAAATGTACTGTAGCTAGCGGGATTAAATGCTAACTAACATAGTGAGGAAACCATAACGTGATACTTTATAGTACTCGGCTAGCTAGCTACCACCCTCAAGTTGAAAATCTGTCGCCAAGCACCTAACGGTGTGTTCCGGCAGCCTCACTTGAGAGCCATATCCATCCCAAGCTAGGTTTCTTTACCATCTTCGAGTACACAGTCACTTAACATCAAGTGAGCTGTGGTCAAACACCTAGCCTGATAACAATAAAGAAAAAAATTACAAAGCAGCGGTGCTTGATCTCTATGATGGTCATGGAAAGGCAGAATCTTTTCCATCAGGAGATGGTTTTGTTTTTCTCGTTACATTTACATTTAAAACATTTATCATAAAGGCAGACTGAGGATGAGAACAAATAATTTTGAACACCTACATTTTTTTTAAATCATTAACTCTAAAGATTTAATTCATCCCCTGCAGAACAGCCAGGCGTCTAACGGTTCGATAGTGCGAGCGGAAGATAAAGGCCAACTATACTGGGCGAAGGGAACAGGCTTCGGAACGGGCTCCACGCAGCAGTCGTGGAACGTGGAACAGGCGCTCGTAAGGCAGCGCACCGAAGAGGAGCACGTTACCGTGTTACTGCAGGTGCGTCAATGGAACTGTACATACAAAAAAAAAAAACACAACATTACACACAGCGCCATCTGACCCCAAACTAAGCAAAGCTTGTACTATGGCAGTCAAATAACTTATGGAATACATAATTAGGTATATACTTTTTTTTGTAAATTTATACAGAACACCCAGACTCAGATTGCCGTGGTGATGCCGGCGTAAGAATAGTACCCCACCCTCTCTACCCGTGGTTGCCGTAAGAGTCGGCTAAGGGATGTAATACGGAAGATGGGCAGCAGCGTCTTCCTTCAACAATCACACCTAACTGCGCTCGCCAACCCGCCTGCCAAGCGTGGCGAGTTTTGGCGAAACCCCCCCAGGATGAGGTCTATGTCCAGCAGTGGACGTCCTATGGCTGATGATGTGATGTGACCCAGACTCAGAACAATTTTTTTTGCTTATACCACAAAATGTTTGTTCTAAGTGGGAATCTAACCCACGCCCTACAGCTCTTAAGGCAAATATTATACCAATAAGCCAACAGGGCTGTCAAATATAAGTCAACTGTATAAGAAGGATATGCCTAAGGAAGGTGAAAGGGTGGGATCAACAGTGTTACGTCGTGTGTCGAGATAAGGCACAAGTTCTAAGCTCCGTGACGTTATATGTATGAATATCGACACTGCTTTTTAGGGTTCCGTACCCAAAGGGTAAAACGTGACCCTATTACTAAGACTGCTGTCCGTCCGTCTGTCACCAGGCTGTATCTCATGAACCGTGATAGTTAGACCTACCGCGCTAACCACTGAGCCATCATCGCTACAAAAATGACAAACACAATGTATGTTTGTATTTACGTGTGTTTCACCGTAGCGCCATAACTGACCTGACTGAAGATTGACCAATCGAACTAAAACCTTACCCAATTTCGGCTATGCATGATTTATTGTATTTGCTAATATTGTTCAGGTGTTAGCGTCGTATATGAATCCCGGCGAGCAGTGGCCGCCCGAGGAGTCCACTCTAGAGGAGGGCGCAGTGGAAGAGGCCGATGACAGTGACCTCAGCACGGACCTGCCCGCGGAGTTCATCGACCTGCTTGCCTCCAGCTCGCTCGTGCCCGCCTTATGCTCCTACCTCCGAAACGATTCTGGTTAGTCGAATACTCCACCAATTTTTTTATTTTTTTTTATTTTGGCATCGCTCTTTATGATTTTCAACACTACACTACAGTATTTAATCGTGTGCTCAATAAATAAAAACCACTTTATATTTTTATACATGAAAACTCGATAAAAGTATTAAAAATATGCTAAATAAAGTATTTTTTTTTTTTGAGTAGGTAATTATGACATAAAGAGGGAGTGTTAGGGGAGTGTTAGCACCCGAACAAGAAATTCTGAATGTCAGGCACTAACTCCTTCCTGCGGTTGGTACAGTTTAGGTATTTCCATAAGCAGATACCTATTTCAATATAAAATATACTTATATTTTTGGCACTACCCTCGAACAACCCTATTATTTTTATTTATTTTGTTAGACACTGTCAATAGTGAATATTGCAATAAATATTAGAACGAATGAATAGATTGATGGAGGCTGTTGCAGTTACCATACATATTCCTATTGTTTTCTTCTTTCGTGGAATGTCAGGGTGTAACTAGCAATTCATAAGACGAAATTTCTTACTTAGCGTTCAATGGTATCACCGGGTGCTGGGTCCATCGAGTTGTAGGGACTGGAACCAGTACAGTACCTAGGACTTGCGACCCAAGTGTAAAGGGTCTCTAAAATACGTATTAAAGTCATTGCCCATGAAAAAAATATTTGCTTATTTTTCTACTAGAATCTGGTTCCAACCCGTGAAGCCTGTTGGCGGCATCACAAGATTATCTATTTTTTTTTTATAAAAATTAATGAGACGAACGTGACGCGCTCCTGATGGTTAGAGATAACGCCTGTCCATGACCATTGCAGCGATACACAGAACTTTGAGTGATAAAACAAAGTCCAGGGCATTGCTGATTTGGCGAATTTGGCAAAGTAATGCTTTGAGACTTTCGTTGGTTATTAATAGTTTCAACAGCCCAGTAATTTCGCTAGCTGCAGCACCCTTGAAACCGGAACACAGTAATGTTTACACACTACTACGACCTCCTGTTAAGGAGATCTACCACCGAGTAAAGATAGGTTTACCAAGTTAGGTTCTCTAAATGCACTTGCATGATAAATGTTGAAGTGTTTTTTTTTTTTAAATTAATGAATTAATTAATTTTATTTCTCTATGAGACTAGGTACACATACAGATGTTATTATTATTAAAATATTCTCTAGTTTCTACCCTGGAAAGGTTTATAGACATGGTTATTATTTTCTAACTTAATCTAATAATCGTTTATTACAATAAAATAAAAATGTCAAAATTACAACAAAACAAAACACACCAAATTAAAATCACACTTAAACATTAATTACAATCACAAGTCAACATAAAATAAATAAAATTAGGTCGCAAAATAAAATACAAATATTTTTTTTTTTTTTTTTTTTTATAATTTTTTTTTTGTCCCTACAGTGCTGGACATGTCGCGCCACATCCCGTTGTATGTGTGCGTGCTGCGATGCGCGCGTGCGCTGCATGCGCTGCGGTCGGCGCGGCTGGCGACCGCGATGCGGCCCGTGCCGCGTCTACTGCACCAGATGTCGCGCACCACCAACTCTTACGCAACTAAACTCAAGTAAGTAACACCTACACTTTGAACCTGTTCAAAGATACGAACTAAAGAAGGCATATGTACTGTGTAGACCATATATGGGCAACAACCGGCCCGCCTCGGCTTTTGACCCGGCCCGTGAGACATTTTGAAATTTCGCGCAAAGAAGATAAATACAAATAACTGAGAGAGTTCGCGAGAAGAATTGTTTTTTTAGGCAGTACATACAAATGCGAACAATTTTTCTCGATGATGAAGTCTAATAAGTCGAAATGCCGTACGAGACTAACAGATGAAAATCTGGACAAGTCGTTACGCCTCTGTACAAATGGAATTTGAACAAACTTGTTACTGAAGTTCAAACACAAATATCACATTATCCGTTACATATAAATTAACTTCACCTGTAACCTAATAAAGATCCTAATAAAATAAGCTTTTTTATTTTCTTTTATGGCCCGCGACTGCATTAATATTGTAAATTTGGCACGCAACTAGCCAAAGGTTGCCCATACCTGGTGTAGACCATTTGAAAAAGCCTACTATAGGGTGGCTTGGGTTCATATTCCAACAATGAAGTAGAGCTAATCTATGAGCTAGATCCCAGTCTGCAGTGTGCCCAGCATGCTGGCAGCATTTCCAAGTTGAATGGATTTTTTTAATTCTATTTTATGATGATTCAGGTTTTTTTTTTAACGCTAAGCAATTACTTATATTGACATTTCTTACCAATTATATGTAATATCTATTGATTAATAGGTTTATTTTGAATTTTTCTTTTCCAGAATGAGCAAAAAGAATATATTCGGAAAGATGACATATAGCCAAAGATTTAGTACGTCTAGTAGTTCAGAATTATCGGAAGAAGATGAAGGCCTAGCGGCGCTCATAGCGGATATACAAGTAAGTCATTTATATAGATTTATATTTACGACCATCATAACAGCACAGCTTAGAGTTTAAAACTAAAATTAATAATAAATAATCATTACAAACAAGTTTTATTATGAAACCGACCATTCTGTTGAAGATCAGCGATTCATGTTTCAATGAAACAGCTGATTTGTTCTATTTTAGTTGGTCCTATAGTTAATGTTGTTCATAATGATGAGTACAAAAGCCAAATACGTTAAACCTCTTATATCAATGTGGTGTTTTTACAGGCGACGTCAGCGCTTATGTGCCGTGCAGAGGCTGAACTCGAGAACAGCGCGCCCAGCTCGCTCTGCGTCGCCACGCGCGAGCAGCGGTACATAGAGCTTATGCGTACGCTGCAATTCGGTACGTATGCCTTGCGAACGCGTTCATTCGTTCACCGGTCAGTGAGCCACCACACTGACAAACTATTATTGGTACAATAAAACCTTTAGTGTTGAAACAACACCTGTAGTGTGTATTTTTTTTTTTGTTAGCTACTCCCCACTTTACTATTTCATCTTTCATCCAAATTCGTTCAGAGTTTCAGTTCTCATTCCAGGCTAGGTGTGTACCACTTATGATCATACCGTTATTTGCCATTAGGTGAGATGTGGTCAAACACCACCACCAGTCACCAGTGAAAAAAATTTAGCAATACTATCGTTACGAAGTAACAAATATACATATAAACTTAAAATTATAATATTAGTCTGATTTTCTCTGTTAGCTGATTGCCATCTTCTAATATATAAAAATAAATGTTTGTTCGTATTTTATGTGCTGCCGTACCATTTATACGATTGCGATAAAACTTGGCCAACTTATAGCTTGTACTTGCGCAAAGGCTGTAGGCATAGTACAATTGTTTTGCGACAACTCGCCGGATACTAATGTAATTGTAACGGCAGTTGATGAATACATTTATGCTATAACTCCAATGAAACACCTCAGGAAGGACGTAAGAAGTTGTATGTACTTATAAGTGCGCGCAAGGAATGAGCGCCAAATACGTAAGTACGGTACGGGATTTCCGGATATGCTAGCCTCTCTATATGACTAAAGGTCCCAGTTGTTTGTTCTACTTACCTTATCGACCAAAAAATTTCCCCTAATTTTGGCTGTGTCAGGCCAGTAATAAAATCTATAACGCCTTTTAAAATATATCTTCGTAAGAAACATTGACAAAAAAATTGGAAAAGCATAAACCCTTTCTAAAAACAGAATATAAATTAAAAAATATATTGCAGAAACGTTCGAGATGATATCGGAGTGCGCGGAGAACGGGTTCCGGTTCACGGTGCCGTACCACTTCGAGGGGACGGTGCGCGCGGCGGGCGAGCGCTCGGCGCCGGCGCGCATGAAGCGGCTCGCGCAGGAGGCCGCCACGCTCGCCACGTCGCTGCCGCTCTCCTACTCCTCCTCCGTGTTCGTGCGCACCGATACCGACCGACTCGACGTCATGAAGGTACGCATGCCTCTACGCTTCTGGTACCGACACGACATATATCAATGTATACTTATTTTTACTTGTTGGTAGATTTCCTTAGCAGGAGGTCGTCTAGGTAGGTACCACCGCAGTACCAGATATTCCGCCGCTAAGCAGTAGTGTGTAAACATTACTGTGTTCCGGTTTGAAGGGTACTGCAGCTAGCGAAATTACAAGGCTATTGAGACTAACCATCTAGTCTCAAAGTAATGAGCGACAAGGCAGCGACGGTAATAATCACAACCGCTGAAAGCATATTAGTTTCGCTTCCCAAGCGGTTTTTTTAGGTTTATTTAGTTCTTCGTTTATACATTTTTTATTCACAAACTGTAACATATATTTTTTATGCCACAGATGGCAAACTAGCTTTTTTTCTAATGGTTGACAGCATAAGTGTTTGACCACAGCTCATTTAATGTTAAGTAACGGTGTGGTCGTAGATGGTAAAGCACACCTAACCTGGAATGGAACTGGCTCTCAAGTTAGGCTGCCGGAACACACCGTTAGTTGCTTGGCGGCAGATTTTCAGCTTGAGGGTGGTAGCTAGCCAGCAGAGTACTAGAAAGTACCCTACCACCATGCTATGGTTTCCTCACGATGTTTTCCTTCACCGGCAGCTCAAGCTCATTGTTGGGATTTGAACCCATGCCCTTCGGCATGCGAACCTACCGCGCTAACCACTGAGCCATCATCGCTACATAGTATCATTATCATCATCAGTTGCCTTACCTTAGTAATGTTTCCACACTACTGCTTGGCAGCAGAAAGTCTCCTGCTAGAGATGTACCACAGTATTGTATTCGACTTGGTGTTGATATATTGTTATGACGTGTGACAGGTGTTGATTACTGGTCCGTCGGACACGCCGTACGCGAACGGCTGCTTCATCCTCGACGTGTACTTCCCGCCGGAGTATCCGGCCGTGCCGATGATGATCAACCTGGAGACAACGGGCCGCCACTCGGTGCGGTTCAACCCCAACCTGTACAATGACGGCAAGGTCTGCCTCTCCGTGCTCAACACCTGGCACGGCCGCCCCGAGGAGAAGTGGAACGCGCACACCTCGAGCTTCCTACAGGTTAGTAGTTCTGCTTCGACAGCTGAAGGGTAGGTCCTAAAAAACCACGCTCCAGATTGCGACACTTCCACCGTATTACTAAGAATCCACTGTCCGCCCGTCTGTCTGTCTGTATCTCATGAACCGTGATAGTTAGACAGTTGACATTTTCACAGATGATGTATATAACATATAACAAATATTAAAAAACAGAATAAAATAAATATTTAACAGGGCTCCCATACAACAAAAGTGATTTGTTTGCTCGTTATTGCTCGATATTGATAACGGCAACAGGTAGACGCTTGAAATATTCACAGAATATTTAGTTACATAATCACTTTAAATATAAATAAAATTAAAATAAAACAAATATTTAAGGTGGGCTCCCATACAACATACATGATTTTTATAGATAATGAATCCTTTGTGCGCGAGTACGAAGTCGCACGCAGTACGAGTACGTAATATTACGGAATCCTTCGTACACGAGTACGAGTCGCACTAGGTCGGTTTTTTAGATTTTTCCTTAAAAATATATAATTAAAAGTTATAAAAAGAAACCGGGTTAAAAGTACCCGATATATTTATCCAGGTAATAAATTGTCTGTCAAACACCAAGCCTGTATTGTTTATTCCTTTTTAAACCGCGACGCATAACGTTAAACTTATAATACCCCGTGGTATTATAAGTTTAACGTGTCTGTGTGTCTGTCTGTGGCATCTTAGCTCCCGAACGGATGAACCGATTTTGTTTTGTTTATGTTTGAAAGGTGAATTAGTCGGGAGTATTCTTAGCTCCACCCTCTCTAGCGGTGGTTGCCGTAAGAGTCGGCTAAGGAATGTAATCCGGAAGATGGACAGCAGCATCTTCCTTGAACAATCACACCTAACTGCACTCGCCAACCCGCCTGCCAAGCGTGGCGAGTATTGGCAAAACCCCCCAGCAGGAGGAGGCCTATGTCCAGCAGTGGACGTCCTATGGCTGATGATGTGTGATGTGTGTGTGTGTGTTCTTAGCTGTTCAATTTTGTGTCGGGTGTTTTTTTTTTCAATTTTTAATAATTTGTTAATATTGTGCAGGTGCTAGTCAGTATTCAGTCGCTGATCCTGGTGCCGGAACCCTACTTCAACGAGCCGGGGTACGAGCGGTCGCGCGGCTCGCGGGTCGGCGCTGCCGCCTCCACCGAGTACAACTCCAATATCTACCAGGCGTGCGTGCGCTGGGCCATGCTCGACCAGCTCAGGAACCCGGAGCCCTGCTTCAAGGAGGTACTGGAATCACTCTTTCTTTTTAACCCCCGACGCAAAAACGACGGGGTTTTATGTGTCCGTGTGTCTGTGGCATCGTAGCTCCCAAACCGATGAACCAATTATGATTTTGTTTTTTTTTTGTTCGAAAGGTGAATTAGTCTGTAGTGTTCTTACGTATGTTTGATTTTGTGTCGGGGGATTTTTAATTATTATTTTTTTCTTGTTCAACATTGTAGTGTGTGTTCACTTCTAAAAGGTCGTGCGTAACTATGTTTGCTTTACATAAGTGTTTACTTTTATTTTCTTTATCTTACGGCCAGTTTAGTGTTAGTAGTTCTGTAACATGAGCTGTGGGCGTGGGTTTAAATCTCATCCAGGAAAAACATTTGTGTAGCGTACGCTTGTGTAAATGTTTGTTCTGTGCTTGGCTGTTTCATATGTATTATTTTATTTTACATGGAAAACGAACAGCTGCTCACTGGTAAAATAAATAGGAGATAAGTGATAACACAAAAGCCAATAAAGTTTGCTAACTATATTAAGTGCCCCGAGCCCGCACCGGCGCGGGGACAGATATTATTATACACCTATAAATATAAATTCAAAATTTAAACAAAATATTTAGGGGAGGCTTCAGGTGGCTGACCAGAATGCTGGCATCAACTTTGGTCAAAAGCTTAGCATGGCAATGCCGCCAGCATTCTAGCCACATATCCCTCCTCGGACGGACTTCTAAGTTATTTTTATAAGTTTGTAAATAGTATTAATTTAATATATTTTGTTATCTATATAATACCTTTAAACGAGCAAATCTAATCAAAATCTCGGAAACGGCTCCAACGATTTTCATGAAATTTAGTATGCAGGGGTTTTCGGGGACGATAAATCAATCAATAGCTAGGTTTCATTTTTAGAAATAACTAGTTTTTAACTAGGCAATTATAACAAAATGTTAAATTAAAAATAGATAAATAAATAATAGATTGACAATATAAGTCTCATAGAAGTTTTATAAAATTTTCATTGCTCTAATCTTTTCTTTTTACGTATGTATTAAAAAAAACAAATCGGTCATCTAGTACAAGCTTTATTTAGTTTGTGGCTAGATGGTGCTGTGTAAAAATGTCTTCCAATAGTTTTGTAGGTAGGTCTCTCTTTTTAACCTGACTATTGCATATACAAATCTCATTGGTTAGTAGCCGTTCGTTTTCCATGTAAATAAAAATATTAAGAGTGGAGGTGTCTTCTGGTATATGGCTGGCTAGCTACATACCACTAAGTTGAAATTTCAGTTCAGATTCCAGACTAAGTGCGTTTACCATCTTTGACTATATTATCACTAAACAAGAAGTATGCTGTTGTAACTGTAAAAATAGTTGTTTGAAATATAACAAGTTGAGAGTATGTGGTGTTCTTGTCGCAGGTGATCCAGACCCACTTCTGGATGAAGAGGAACGAGATAATGAAGACGGTGGCGAACTGGATCACGGAGCTGGAGAGCCACCAGGGCGACGAGCGCACACAGCGGAGCGTCCACCACAACGCTATGGCGCTCAAAGTACGCATTGACACATTTAGGGTCTTGCTCATAAATAGAATACTCTTGCTTATAAATAGAACTATTGCTTATAAATAGAACACTTGCTTATAAATAGAACAAACTTGCTTATAAATAGAATAGCCTTGCTTATAAATAAAACACTCTTGCTTATAAATAGAACACTCTTGCCTATCGTTAATCTATGTTTAATATTCATAGAAGACTGACGGCGATTGTCGTATGCTATTTTGTAGTGATGATATCCCAGTGTTAACGAAGTCGGTTCACACGACGGACGTGGGTTCAGATCATAACAATGAGTTTGAGCTGCCGGTGAAGGAAAACATCGTGAGGAAACCATAGCGTGGTGGTAGGGTACTTTCTAGTACTCGGCTGGCTAGCTACCACCCTCAAATTAAAATTCTGTCGCCAAGCATCTAATGGTGGTATTCCGGCAGCTTCACTTGAGAGCCAGTTCCATCCCAGACTATGTGTATTTACCATCTTCGACCACACTGTCACTTAACATCAGGTGAGCTGTGGTCAAACACTTATGCTGTCAACCATTAGAAAAAAAGCTAGTTTGCCATCTGTGGCATAAAAAATATATGTTAGTTTGTAAATAAAAAATGTATAAACGAAGAACTAAATAAACCTAAAAAAAAACCGCTTGGGAAGCGAAACTAATATGCTTTCAGCGGATGTGATTATTACCTTGTGACGTCACACGTCACGTGATGCACGTCAAAACAAAAGGAGTGCTGACACGAGGTTTTGATAAAATTTGTTATTTTATGGTTTTTATGTACAATGTTGAAAAGTGTAATTTTTTTTACGAAAAACCAATCGTTTTATATAATTTCGCTAATTTACCTAAAGGTAGATATCCTTAGCAGGAGGTTGTCTAGGTAGGTAAAACAGCAGTACCAGATATTCTACAGCCAAGCAGTAGTGTGTAAACATTACTGTGTTCGGGTTTGAACGGTACTGCAGCTAGCGAAATTACAGGGCTGTTGAGACTAACCATCGAATGTCTCAAAGTAAAAAGTACCAAAGCAGCAATACCCTGAACTTTATTTTGCTACTAAAAATTCAGTGCAATGGTCATGGATATGCGCTTTACCACCAAGAAAGGAAAGCGTATCTTTCGTCTCACTACTTTTACATAAAATCATATGTGTCGTTTGTGTCGTGCAGCGGCACTACGTGAAGCTGCAGGAGGAGCTGGGCAAGCTGGAGTGCCCGTCCGGGCTGGAGGACCTGGACGAGCCGTTCCAGCTGCCGGCGCCGCCCGCGCCCGCCTCTCCGCCCGCGCCGCGACTCGCGGCCCTCACGAACGACGACATCGACCACGACATGGAGAAGATCGTCTCGCAAGTCCTCGACTGAGCATTTACACACGACACTAGACTAGACTAGCCTAGATATACTACTATGTCATATACGTATTCGATGTCTGTATAGTCTGACGCGCGTCACCGGCGCGCGACTTCACCCCCCTCCCCCCGTCTCTTCGTAAACGTATTTTATTTTGTAGCGAACGATTTTTGGTTTTTTTTAAATAGTTTATTATATTTTTGTTTAATAGGCGTTTAGGAGGTTTTAGTTTAACACGTATTGTGATACTAAAATGGGCCCGCGCGGCGCCCGGTAAGCTAGGTATTGCGTGCGGTACGCTCGGTGTGCTCGGGGAAGCACGATCGTTCGAATTTGAATCTTATCGCTCATGTGTAGCACTTTCAGTAGCACGGCGAGCGCACTCACGTTGTTGCGTTGTCACTACGACCCGTGGCGTAATGTACATGCAACGGGGAAACTGCAGATACATCGTGTCACTATTTTACGATTGACTCTAGTACTAACCTAGTGGCGCTTATTGAATCCGAGCTTTCTTGACAGTTTCCGTGTTTCATTCTCATATCGTAAAGTGTCTTGATTCACTGTTACACGTGCAGTACAGCATGCGTGCCTTGGCGTGCCGTGCGCCACTGTGCTCGAAGCTGATCTTGCCACTACATAGAATTTTGCACAAAAAGTGGTATAATCATTTCGCAGTTTCATCGTTGTTTTTTTAGGGCACACCTTAACGTCGGCGCGCAGTTTTTTTTTTGCATGCGTTTAACAATAAATCTCTCCAGATTAAAAAGAGCTCACGCCCAGGCTATATAAAAACGGTTTATTTCCCGTAAACGATTTTAAACATTTGACAGATTCAATTTGCATGTATTTTTGACGGTAACACGAAATAAACTCGGTGGAATCAAAATAGTTATTGGCAGCACTGATTCAGTTCGGAAAAGCGTCACCGCCATGTGATGACAGTGGACAGCAGTTGCAGCCGTGCGCAGTGCGCCGTCGGCGTCCGGCGCCGGCGTCGCTCAACATTACGCGTGGGTAGGTCGTTGGCCGACACGGGGCCGTTACGTGGAAACGTCCGTGTATGTATGTTAAATTATTATTTCATGTATATAAAAACTTACGTTTTAACATTTTGTATTTAAGAATATTAATGACGCTCTCAAAGAGAGACAAGGATACGATAGCCGGTTAAATTATCTCTATACCGAACGCATCGTGTATAGGCCTAGCCGTTTTCAGTTGTTCTTTTGGTGACGATAAAGTTGTTTAAGTTTCGGTGCCGAGGCACTTTGTATCGCTCGGCTGACGATCAGTAGTTTTGTCCAAATTACGACTACGTTATAGTGAATGTATATAAAAACATCAGTAGGTAGGTCGGTGTATATTCACTGTACTCTCATTGCCCGGTGACGACGGTTCTTGTTATATTTCACTGTGAATTTCGGAATGTAAATAAAAATTTATGTTATCGCCAACAGTTTTTTTTTTTTCACCCTTGATTTTTCCTTTTTAGTTGATTAGTACTAAGTAGAGTTAACAGTGATTCTCGATACTATTGGATGCATTCAAATGACTTCCGTTTCTCTCGTCCTAACCGGGTGTTGTCTGCCTACCTGTTGCAATTGGTATAAAAAATAAAATAATGTTTAATAGTTATTTAAGTTTTAATTTTGTTCCGGTTTAAGGGGAAGATACTGTAGCTATAGAGCATTTACAAGGCTATCGCGACTAACCACCGAATGCCTCAAAGTAATGAGCGCCAAAGTACAACCCTAAGCTTACACCTAGTACAGTTGGGTTAAATACATGCATAGAGTTTTGTTTTGTAAATAAATTCAAGTAATTTTGGAAATAAGTTTGATAAAAAAAAATAGAATAATGAATTCGTTGCCTTGCAGTTAGGTTAATATTGCGCGCCGACAAAGGGTGAACTTTTTTAATATAAATCAAAAAGAACACTTAAAGCGATAAAAAATATTCTAGAATTTATGTGGTTTGAGTTTGGCGAGAACTTTATTATGGTAGACAAGCTAGGTGTTTGACCACAGCTGATGTTACCTGCAATGGAACGCGGAAATCTCGTGTCGCCGCGTTATATTACCTAATAGTAATAGCCGTTAAGCGCGAGTGAGGGAAAGTGATGTAATGTAATGAAACATGACTTTTCGTGTTGCTTTCAAAACTACTTTATCAGGGCTTGACTTGACCTTGACTTTGTGTGATTAAATATATAAAACTAATATCGTAGGACATTACACAGAGCGCCATTTAGCTCCAAACTAAGCATAGCTTGTGAGGAAGATTGAAAATTGAAAATTGAAAAATGTTTATTTTCTGTAACCATTTTTTGTAACATAAGGTAGGTTGGGACCTTCTGGTAAGTATTAAAATACCTGTGGCAGAAGATCCCGCTCTTCTATATCTATGTACATATGTATATTTAGTAAATAGTATAAGAAAATAATAATTATACTTATTCATAACATATAAGTAGGTATGTGTGTGAGTGAGTGTGTGTGTTTGTTTGTGTGTGAGTGTGCGTGTGCTCGAGAGTGTGTTTGTGAGTTAGTGTATGTGTGTGTGGGTGAGTAGATGTGTGAGGTGAGATAGGTGGTAGATTCAAACATGTAACTTAACGTTCATAAGTGCCTTACCACGGCCTAAACTGAGTAAATGACTTTTTGATTTTGATTTTTTTTTTTGAGTGTCTTCGTGTTTGTAGGTGTATAATATAGGCAGTATTTCTGTTTCCTCATATGTTTTTAAAAGAATCCAACTAGTTAACAGCTTTTTGCAGTCATGATACTTCCGTGGATAAATATCTAAAATTCTATTTATATCATTATATAAACGCGCTGACTTGTTTGCGAACTGATTGCTAGCATATGAAGTTTTAGTTGTTGGTACTACAACTGCCTTATATTTCCTTCTTTTGCTGAGGATTTTATGATCGTAGGGCAATTTCTTATGAACCTTTAAAACTGATTGTGTGATATACAGTTTTCTCACTGTTGGCAACTTGCTTAGTGAATATAATTCACTAGTAGAATATCTGTAAGGTTGAAGTACATAACCTTTATTAAAATTCGTTGTGCTCTTTAAATCTTTATAAATTTAGTTTTTGCGGCTCCACCCCTGACTGGTAAGCAATAGGTTAAAATAGATTGTGCTAGGGCTATGTATATTTTATTAAGTAATGTTCGTGAGGCTACATATCGTAATGTTTTAAAAATCCATATTAATTTTCTTATCCTTGTGCTAACGACGTCAATTTGTGGAAACCAAGATAACCTCTGGTCTATCTGAACTCCCAAATACTTAACCGAGGTTACTTTATTAAGGATAGTGTCATTGCAATCAGTACTATGAATGGTATCAGAATTATGAAGTTTAAGACAAAAATCAATATCAGGCTGAGTTCTATTGTATATAGTATAACACATATAATTAGTTTTAAGAGCATTTATAGTAAGTAAATTTATTCTAAGCCACTGAGCAATACTAGCAAGACCCTGTTCAGTTTGTACGCATACTCTGTTCCAAGTAGAATTTGAAAAAACCACAGCGGTATCAACAGTATATGAGAATATTTTTGCATTGGTAAGTTTAAGGTTGCATAAGTTGTTTATATATATTAAAAATAGGGTAGGTCCTAAGACACTTCCCTGTGGGACGCCACAGGTGATATCTGTGTCCTCACTTACATATTCACCGATTTTGACTTTTTGCTTTCTATCACTTAGATAGTCTTCAAAAAAAGCCTAGGGTACGCTTCGGATCCCAATGTTGTTTAATTTTTGCAGAAGAATGGGGACATGGACTGTGTCGAATGCCTTCTTAAGGTCTATATAAACAGCCACACATTTTTGACCCCGATCCATCTGGTCTACAATAAAAGAAGTCAAAGCTGTTACGGCATCCTCTGTGGATTTACCACTCTGGAAACCGTATTGTGAGTTAGATAATAAATTGTATTTTTCCAGATATTTAGTTAGCCTAATGTTTATTATTTTTTCTAGTATTTTTGAAATACTAGGTAATACCGATATGGGTCTATAATTATTCTCATCGTCCATGTCACCACTCTTGTGAACGGGAGTAATAATCGATTTTTCAACATCAGGTGAAAGATTCCTTGAGTAAAACAAAGATTAGCCAAGTGCGAAATAATAGGCACTATTTCATATTTCGCTAGTTTAAGGAAACAGGTTGGGATATTATCCCAGCCAGCTGCACTATCTGATTTCAAGTTCATGAGTACTCTAAGTACTTCATCCGGGTCAGTTTCTAATAAAACAAATGAATTAGGTTGAGTACTAGGAACGTCTTGTGAACTTTCATTTGATAAGGAATGATTTTCCAATACATCTTCCGCCAGGTTTTTTCCAATATATGCAAAATACTGGTTTACATAATTAACAGATTTAATTGAACACGATTTGATCTTCAGTAGTTTTGTATTATCAGCTTTTGATTTATTTAAATGTGTTATTGATCTAATATTTTTCCAAAGTGTTTTTGAATTTTTTGTAGATTTAGCTAATTGTGTTCGTTCGTAGTTTCTTTTTAGTTTTTTAATCAAATTATTACAAAAATTTCTGTACCTTTTATACGTAATTTTTAAGATTTCATTATGAGAGTCTAATTGTGCTTTCTTTTGTAGTTTGTTTCTATTTTTAATGCATTGTAAAATACCAGGAGATATCCATGGTTTTATAGTACGTTAATTTTTAGGTATTTGTATTGTATTAGTGTTTTCTTGCAAAGATTCGGTGATTTTATGTCATAATTGTTCCAACAAAGAATTAGGGTCGTTACAATACAATAGATCAGCGAGGTTTTTCTTTGATAAACTTATAACGGCTGCATTATAGTCAGTCGCCGTCTTCATTTTGTTGCATTTGTTAGAAAAAGCTTGACCAGATAGGTTTAAGAATATCATGGAGTGATCAGTAACAGTTGTGTTTAAAACAGCAATCTTAGCAGACATCGTATGTTTCTCGATCTTCATCATAACGTGATCTAAACAGTTATTTTCTCTTGTTGGTAGTATATGTCCTGGCATTATGCTGTGCATACATAACATATTTAAATAACTTAATCTATTTGACCTCTCATAGTTTTGTTCAGAGTCTTTTGATATTAAGTTAACATTGATATCTCCTGTTATTATAATATTTTTATATGTTTTTAAATAATTTATTTCGAAGTTTAGCGAGTCAATGAAAGGATCAGCATTAATATTCGAGGGAGAACGGTATATACCTAATATAGAACAGTTGTAGAAATCAATTTGCAAACATGAGGCATGGTTTAATTTCACTTCTTTAATATTTATAGTTTTTTTGTAATTTTTTACATATGCCACAACTCCATCATTTTGATTTATATGATGAGTTGTAGCAAATGATGCATAGTTTGCTATATGAGGGAGTGATTTATCTGGATTTATTCTACATTCAGTCAAAATAATGATATCTGGATCAATGTTTGTAGAACTTAAAGTTATCATTAAGTCTTCCATATTGCTATAAACACTTCTGATATTTTGGCAAAAAACTTTGAGATCATTTCTTGTGACAGATATTTTCCGGGTGAGATCTTCAATGTTACATTGAAAGCTTAATGCAATTTCAATGTCGTCTATTTCATTCAATGTGGAAATGAGACTATCCATAATTGATTTCAAAAAGGCTGCGGGTGTCTACTATAAGATAATTGTTATATATTAAGTTAAAAAAAACAAATAACCATATCCAATAGGTCCTCTTTTGTTTCGGACAACTTTTTTGGGACATTTTTCAGCTCTAAATTTGCCTTGCGACTCCCTATCTGCAGATCTTCAATTTTATCTTCCAACAACACTATATGCTTTTTGTCTTCCTGTACAATATTCTCTAATTCGCGTATCTTCTTTTTAAACTCTTCAGTTTGTGATGTTAGAAGAGTTATAGAAGATTGTATATATTGTGATTTCCCAACAGAATATCTTTCAGAATTTTATTTTGGTTTTGTTGTTTTTGTTCCAAACTGAGCATCATGGCTCTTAACTCTTCTTTAAAATTATTAAATTCTGATGGACACTCATCATGCCTCCGCCTCTTAAATCGTGTAATAGCAAAGCCTGTAGGTGTTTTATCCAGGTAATTCGTCTGACTTATGTCAGGATCCGAACAAGATCTGTCCATACCGCTTTCCATTTTATTAGTTGAACCACAATGTAACGCAGTATTTTGTTTGTTAGCCGGTCAAGCAAATAAAGTAAAAGAAAGCGCGCCGATATTCCACCGCTGCAGTACTAAGCGATTATAAGGCGCGAGGAGTAAGCACGGCCACTTTACTATGACGCTTCTGCGTGAGCAGGATAAAAGACAGTCGCGTGTCGTGTGCACTCGCGCTCATTAACTAGGTATGACTCACTCATTCACCGTCCGATGCGTCAATAGGTAGCCGAGCTCTTCGCTGCATATGCGCTCCTATTATTGTTGATCAGATTTGTTGAAGTAAACTGTGTTTATTTTTATAATTTAAACTGACAAGAAGTCTTCGCTAATACGTCTGAGTAAGCTCAGCGATCCGGAGGGAAGAGGAAATAAAAAAAGATAACTGGTAGAATACTTATAGATATGTTTTTTTTTTGTAGATACATACAGGATACATACGGAACACCTAGACACACAACTATCATTAATCGTCGCATAAATGTTTGTCCTGGTGGGAATTGAACACTCCTACAAGGGGGTCCTACAGCTCTTGAAGCAGATATTCTACCAAATGAGCTAACAATGCAGTAACTTATTATTTTACTAGTTTTAACTAAAATACTCCAAATAATCGAAACATTTGTATCTGCCAAATGCACAAAGTGCGGCGCCAAAAATAAAGAAAAAGAAAATAAATGGTTTTAAAGTTCTTCGAAGTTCTATGCTCCTGGATGTTGCAAAACAACAATAAAACAGAATTTTCCACATCACTTTTATTTTCATATCTATCTATTTACACAGTCACAATATAAAAAGTTATCTTAGACATATTATTATGTGTTCACTTTTAGCCTTCTACCTTACATTTAACTACATCGATACTACACAATTATCTTTTTTAGACACTTAAAAAATACAATATTGTTATAAATAATTTATTGCTCGAAGTATTCGAATTCGTTCACATAAACTATCTACAAAAAGACAGCTGCAGCTAGTTGATTTAGCTAAAATAATATTTATGTGAATGAATTCTATAGTAAAAGTTATAAAGTTATCCATCATAGATAGATTTGTGACATTTTGACTGTCATAATTATTTACATAAAATATTTTCTTTTCTATCTACGCTAACTTCTATTACGATCGTCTGTTTGACGCGACATGTGCATCATGTGTTTATTTTTGATTTTATAAGTGATGAAGGTTAAACTAACCCTTCATCAATTTATGGCACATTATTGTAAGTACTAACTCTGCCGAATTGCGACCGATACATTTAGTTTAGTATTGATACAATTTATAAATGCTCCTACGGGCCCTACAAATGTCGTTGAATAAGGTAAAGCCTAATGGGCTGGCTGAATGATAACGTTGCTTTTAAGCGTTGCCATTATACACATGTATGATAATTATAACATAATGATAAGACTACATACCTATTAGTACTTTGGCTGCTTTAACTGTGTAACAATACGTATGTTAAAGTTAAATAAAGGTTCGAAAGTACGAAAATATTTTCCAAATTAAATATTAATCTAGTTTAAAGGTAATAATATCTGTTATTTAGATACTTTTTTCGGCCCTTTCTACTATTGTGATTATTTATGATTAAGTGCAGGTAAACGTTACGTTTCCATGTAAAACAAAAATAATCTAAAAATTGTTTTGTCTAGCAAAAAAGTAAAATTTTGACAATACAATTATCATTAAAATTACCTAAAAAATCAACAGGAATAACGTTAGCAGGCAACCGTGCTTCATCCAACTAATATTAAAAATGTGAAAATAATTTTTTATTATCATTTTGTCCTGCTTTCTCACTAATGGATACAGATCGGTGTAATTCATTATTGTTATGGATTTAAATATGTAACTTTTATTTATCAAAACAAGCTATTTTTGTGGGATTGACGTTGCTAGTAAAACAGCAGGACTATCTATATTATAAAAAGGTATATTGTTTATTTATTCTTATGGCTCTCGGGTCCAGAACTATGACAGGCATTAATGAAGCCGAAGCCAAACATACGTAAAAATATTAAAATTAAAGAGCATGGAACTGTTTTCACAGTATAAAATTGGAAGTTTCTAGTTATTATGGTCAAATTTTGATGGATACGAAAAGTTAGAAAACGGCACATGTCTTTCAGGGAGACTCGGCCCCCATAAAGGCTGCCGAATATTGGTGTCAGAGGGGCATGGATAGCTTAGGATATTGACAGATGTGATGCGTAATGCCATATTAGATATTATTTTATAGCTTGACTTGTGTATTACAATTAAATAAGTCGTGCGTCGGGTCGTGTCGTGTTATGTCGCGTGGTCGTGTCGCGTCGGCAGAGGGTCAGTAGCGAGGCTACTTCCTGAAGGACTGGTCAGCCTGCATGAGAACGTCTCGTGGGTCCAGCTGTCCAGCCTCCACACACGACTTGCAGCAGAACCTGCAAACAATTTGATTTATATATAACGCAATACAAAACTGCTACTTTGAATTTGGGAAGTAAAATTAGCATTAAGTGAATCAAGACAATGAAGCTGCTGTGGATTACAAAAGAAAAGTTACCCTTTTTTTAAAAAGGTTTCTAGGTTTTTTTATGTTTGATAGGCTTAGTGTATGGCCACATCTTATCTGATGTTAAGTGACGGTGCGGTCGAAGATGGTAAACACATCTACTGTGAAATGGAACTGGCTTTCAAGTGAGGCTGCCGGAACACACTGTTAGGTGCTTGGTGACAAATTTTCTACTTGAGGATGTTAGCTAGCCAGCCGAGTACTAGAAAGTACCCTACCACCACGCTATGATTTCCTTACGATGCTTTCCTTAGCCGGCAGCTTAAGTTTATTGTTGGGGTTTAAACTAACGCCCTTCGGCGTATAACAGTTGTAATTTTGACAGTCGGACCGTTGGTTTTACATTACAACAGACCAGCCTGAATTACAAAAAAAAGGAAAAAAGGATATATTATTCAAAAAATCTAATTTTTTTAACGCCTTACTTTAAAACAGTGTCAAGTCGCAGATAGTTACAAAAATAAACCACATCATGTCGCTTCATTGCATTATTTAATACTTACTGGGCATATAATTTACGTTTTTTCGTGTGATATTGAGTAATGATGTCAATAATAGATAAGCAGAGAAACATATTTTTTCGTGTTGCTTCTAAAACTCCATAGAAGCTTTTAGTAAAGTTGCTACTACTTTAATAAGAGATGATCGGGCTGCTTGACTTACCTTTTGCGATTTTAACTAAGACTCACTTACTCCATAATTTTCATCAAGTAAATGAAAAAAAAATTAATTTGAAGAAAAAAATTACACCGGTAAATGCACAAAGTAAGTTGCCAAAAATAAAAGAAAAAAAAACCATACTTACTTCGAGTAATACTTGTGGACGCAGAATCTGCTTTGTACAATGAGCGCGCAGTTGGCGAAGGTTGGGTTGTCCACACAGGAAGCCGGGATTGATACTTCTGTAAGAATTTAGTTTTGACTTGTTTACAAAAAAAACGAAAATAAACTTACAAAATTACAAGTTCAAGCATTAAATAATAAAACAAACTAACAGATAATTAAACTAAATATTTTGAAGTAAATACATTTAAATTGTTTAACGGTTACTCTGGACAGTGGAATTTCCTTCCTCATCTCGCATACCATTACTTAATTTTTTTTGTTACGGCATCATCATTCATAGCCTTCTCTTTAAGTAATGAGATCTTCTTGCTATGCCATCTCGATCTTGCGTAAGAGAAATTGGAATAAAACTGGGTCTCAAGTGAAGACGATGAAACACACCGTTAGGTGCTTGGCGACAGATTTTGGTACTTACAAGTTTTCGTGAAAATCTAAATTTGCCCATATCTTTTCCGTTTAATTCCAAATTCATCGTACGAACTGCTAAACATTAAGATTAAATGCCCCAGTATTTTCCGATTCATAGTCTGGGCTTGTTTAAATCATGAGTGAACCGGTGTCTTCCGGTGAAGCGTTCTCGATTGCACTTTTGCCCAAATATCAGGAGAGATGGCAGATAAACGCAATTCAATAAAACAAAACTTATTCTGTTAAGAAAAACAGTAAAATATTAGAATGTGTATGGCCAGTGGAGGGATGAGCGAGTTACCTTGTACGGAGACGCGTACTGCTGATGAGTGCGAGCTGTACACGTTGGAAGCGTGGCAGGAGTACACGCCGCTGTCGCTCACCTCAGCGTGCTCGATCGTCAGCCGTGCACCTGCAGGACATGACAGCATTGTATATGTAGGTATTCTGTACTGCATCTAATAACTCGTATTTTGCTTGGATACTTGCAGATACCCTATTCCAAAATGCAATTTTTATATACGTATTTTTTCTGTACGTACAGCAGCCCTGAGAACCATCAACGACGACGGGACGCAACCCTGTACATACATCTACAGCCACGACCTCTCTGTCAAGAGTGTCCGACTAAGGACAAACTTTTTTCTGAGTGAAGAAGCGTGAAGCTAATTCACCTAAGGGAATCTAATTTTGCCGAACTACTTACAGAATTATTTCTAATTATTCCGGTTCTGTTTCAGCCCGCTTTTTTAATAAACTGGTCCACTGCTGAGCGCGGGCCTCTTCTAATTGTGAGAAGAGTAAGGCCATAGTCCACTACGCTGGCCAAGTGCAGGTTGGTATACTACACACATCTTCGCGATTTTTTTTTTATGAAGTACTTGAATTTTTTCTCACGATGTTTTCCTTCACCGCTTGTCAGCGGCAATACATGCATGCCGTGGGATTCGAACCCAAGACCTCCAGATTGAAAGCCAGACGGTCTCCCAACTAGGCTGGTGCTTATTGAGAGCAAACTAGAATTATTGCAAACCCGAATACCCTATTACATTTAATTTTATTACTAACTAGCTGCGAGACTAGTCTTGTTTTCCGAGATTAAAAGCAAGCTATGTGTTAATCCAGGACATAAGATATCTGATTTTAAATTTAATCCAAATCTGTTGAGCCAATGAAGCGTGAAGAAGTAATAAACATACATAAGACCCTACTTTAGGCAGGTACCTTCCATTTGTAGGTTAGGTCTCTAAAGTTGATCGGATCATAATGTGTCTAGTGTTCTGACATATATCGTTATCGTTGTGGGGGAAGCTCGGATTCCCGAGGCGTTTCCGCCAAGAAAAGAACTGTCGTGGCCGTAGTAGAGAGCGAAAGCATGCTCGCAGGCTCGATACAAAGCGCCAAGGTGTAACAGTCCAAGGTTTTTAGTGGGTAGTTACAAGGAAGGAGAGACCCCCATTAACCACCCTGTCCACCCCAAGGCCGGTGATTATCCATCAAGGAATTTCCCTGGAGCAAAATGGCAGTGCGTACCTGCGATCCATATCCTATCTCCAGAGGCTAGTGGGGCGTCGTCCTTGGTCCAGCGCACCTCCGGGTCGGGGAAGCCGTCCACCTCACATGGTAGACTGAGCTGGGCGCCCGCGGTCACCACGCTGGTAGCTGGCAAGCTCGTATGCACCGGCACTACATACATATATACACTAGGTTACTTGCTCGTCTACGGGATCTCAGTGTAATATAGGTAGGTACACTAACACGACTCACGCGTCATCTAAGCGTAAGCTCGAACCAAGCGGTTCGAAACTACCTTCATTGTGCGAACCGCTAGAGAATGGAATTTGCTGCCCGAGTGGGTGTTCCCCGATAAATACAATCTGGGTGCCTTTCAGTCGCGAGTGAATCGGTTTCTTCTAGGCGAGCGTGCTCCACCGTAGACCGCATCTTCGCTTATCATCAGGCGAGTTGGCGGTCAAACGCAAGCCTATTAATTATAAAAAAAAAAAACTCGTAGTTAGCCATGGAAAAGACAAATAGGTACCATCACAGTATCTGAAAGATATTGTGAGACCAAGTGGCTTGGTATCTGATCTGATTGTGTAACATTACTAATCACTATGTTCCAGTTTAAAGAGTAGTTAGAAAAAATATTGGACTAATAAGTTTTTTTTTTTTTATGTAACAGTAATGAGACGAACGAGACGCTCTCCTGATGTTAAGAGATAACGCCTGTCCATGACCATTGCAGCGATACACAGAACTTTGAGTAGTAAGAGCATCGCTGCCTTGGCGCTAATTACTTTGAGACTAGATGGTTAGTCTCAACAGCCCTGTAATTTCGTTAGCTGCAGTACCCTTCAAACCGGAACACAGTAATGTTTACACACTACTGCTTGGCGGTAGAATATCTGGTACTGCGGTAGTACCTACCTAGACGACTTCCTGCTAAGGAAATCTACCACCAAGTATAAGAGTCATCATAGATTATCTCACAGTAGTTAAGACCAAAACAAAGTGCGCTTGACTTTTCTTATACTTAATACTTACTGCGTATTGCTTAAATTGTCATGAGGACGCGTTTCGTTCCCTATTTACGAGAACTTCATTTGCTATAAAAGTAATGGAATTTATCTATATAGGTACCAATATCGCATAATAGCAGACAAAGCGCCAAATCATGTCATTTATAACTGAAACGCCTGCGATCCGACTCATTCTGTGACCTGTTTACAGATCCCCAAAATTAAATAATGTGTCTATAGATGAATAACTTTTGAATTACTTACACAAGTTTCAAAAGTATCGAAATAATCAGGACAGAAGTTTTTTTTATTTTAGACTACAGATCACACGATACGAAACGATTTGTTTCCACTTTCATTGTTCGAACGGCTAAAGCGTGGAATACGCTACCCGAGCGGGTGTCCCCTGATAGATACTATCTGGGTGTCTTCAAGTCGAGAGTGAGTCGATATCTTCTAGGCGTGCTCCATCGTAGATCGCATCTTCACTTAACATCAGGTGAGATGGCTATCAAAGGCGACTCGAATCATCAAAAAAAAAAACACATATAAGACGACTGAGATAAAACATGTTTTCATACTTAGGTACTTGAATACATTTTTACATGCGTTTGTACAGCAAAGAATTTAATATCGGGATCTTTCCGATATTATAACATTCAGATAACCCATACAGTGGTGTGCATAAATAAAGGAACATAACAACAAACTTTACAGACACCAAATAATCTTAATTGAAACTGTGATCACATAAATTAAGTACTTTCCAAATACCCAAAGATCATCGGACCAAATCAATGACGATCACGTAATTTTTTTGTTTTAGGCAATTTCAACATAATGGATAGAAGATTCCTATAATAAAGTAATTCATAATTTATTAATTCCATAAAGTGCAATTGTACATAATCATAGGTACCCATTAAATAAGATATCCAATATAATGGCGTGTTGTTCGTTTAGAAGTGCGAATCCAGCACAATTACTATTCATTAGGTACAGCGTTATCGATGGCGTTATCATGCAAGCGCTAACACGGGTCACATGCAGCATGCGGCCGGACCGAGCAAAGCCACTCAGGGTCCGTCTTACCGGTGTAGGGGGGGACCACGGCGTATGGCTTCTCTGTGGTGGTGGGCGGCGCGGGCAGCGTCGAGTAAGGCGCGCGTGGCGTTACTACCACCTCGCGCTCCACCAGGTACGGGCTCCGGCGGGAGTCCCCGGGCGGGCGGTGTGCCTGCACCGTCACGCGCCACGTGGCCGCGCTGCCCTGCCCGTTGTACGCTTGGCACTCGTACTCTCCGAGCGTGTCCATGGTGAGCTCCCAGATCTGCAGCTCCTGGCCGCGCGCTTCGTACAGCGCGTTGCTGTAGGGCACCATGGCCCCGCCGTGGCCGCGGTACCAGTAGATCGTGGGCGTCGGGTAGCCGTACGCCTGGCAGCGCACTACCAACGGCTGTCCCAGCTCGCCCGTCAAGGGCCCCTCCGGACCCGCGATGGCCGCGGGCGTGGACACCGGATCTGACCACCCCCCGGGTTAGTGACGCTGCCTACCCGAGCTTGTGAATGTCCCTCGCGTGTTATGGTGTTATCGTACATTCACAACCTCGTTGTTAATCTACTAAGCGCGAGAATGAAAGGACGAAACAAATGGCTCGATTGCTCCGTCTTGGACGTTTCTGGGAGATTCTGGGAACGTTATCACTTTTTATGATGGATATTTTTAAATACGGCGGTTAAATAGGCGGTTTAAGAGTAAATTGGATAAGGGGTCGCGAGTGAGTTACAATGAACTGTATGCAAGATAATAAAAACAATTAGGAGATTTCCAGGAACGTCCAAACGTATGAGATAATGGCGTTTGTGAGTTAACAACCTTTGTACGCGCGGACGCAGATCAGCAGCGCCGTCATCACTACACACACACGAGCGCGACTCATGGCTGATGTTCTTCAACTGAATAATCTCTATTGCACAAATTCTTATCAATCGTACGCGTTGCGTCTTGCGTCAAAACAAAAACAAACCAATCCATTTGACACTCAGTAGAATATGTGTAGGTAGGTACATATAAGTTTAGTTTTTTTTAAAATATATAATTTGATTATAATATATTCTTTAGCTTTATGAGAAATCAAAAACACTTTAAGATCTCTCACACATGTAAGTTTCTACACGATGTTTTTCTTCATCGTTTGAAGTTATCGGCAAACGCACAGAATATAGAAAAGACAGAAGTACTTGGAATCCAGACGATCTTCCAGCTAGGCTACCGAAACTACCGAACAACCGAAAGGTCTAGCTTAGCAATAAAAATGTCTAATAGGTACAACACGGGCTACAAGAAATAAGATTAAAAATCTATAACCCAACGCGTTAAAAATATTAAAGTAAAAGGAAAAGGTATATGACTCTTTCCTTTTTTTTACACGATACATAATCTTGTTTGTTTTTTATGCGTCATGATTTTGTATTAAATAATAAATATTATTCGTATACCAAAAGCAAAATTTCCGTGGACCTCCATCAAGCTGATGTAAAAAAAATACAGTTAAAAAGCTAGGTTTATAACCACAGTTCACCTAATGTTAAGTGATGACTGATGATAAGTAAGTCATTTAGCTTGGAATTGATGTTAAGGAACCGGAAAACGCAGTTATGTGCTTGGCGGTAGATTTACAACTTGAGAATGGTATCTAACCTGCCGAGTAGGTACTACAAAGTAACCTACCATCACGTTATGGTTTCCTTCACGAGTAGTTCATTGTTGGAATTAGAACCCACGCCTACCGGCTAACGAACTGACCACACTAACCACTGAGATATAATTGCTACATCATTATGTTTGAGAAATTGTAACTGTTTCATATTTTTACTACTAGTCTTAATAAACAAACGTCCCTCAGCTGAGAGGTCTATTCAGTCTGTTTTGTTTACTTGTTAGAATAGAACAACATTAGATACGGCAGCCTCTCGGGTCAAGAGAGATAAGATTATGCCAATTAGGTACAGTCTACTGTCAGTAGGATTTCTCTGAGACAATGTTTGTAATTAATGAGTTCTGTGTAAAGTTCCGCTCTTAATGTATATAAACCCTATTTGCATCATTCTTTATTATTGCTTGCAGCTATATGTTTGCGACACAAAAGTTGAATACCACCAACTGCGACTACTAAATACCTTTTGACTAGCCACGACTTTTGACTTTGACAAAATTAACTTTAATCCTAGTCCCTTTCTTTGAAAGCTGGAACAGCGTGGAACGATAGCTGGAGGGAATAATTTAAATTCCGAAGAATATGAAGAGAGAATATATTCTATTATTTTTTAGCGATGATATCTCAGTGATTAGACTAGATTTTGGCCGAGTAGCGTGATTTCAAACCCAACATGGAGCTTGAGGTGAAGAAAAACATCGTTAGGTAGAACATAGCATGGTTGTACTTTATAGTATTCCTGGCTAGCTAGCACAAGTTGAAAATGTGTTTGTGTTGTGTTGAAAAAAACAGCGTTTACCGGCAGCCTTACTTGAGAGCCATTCCAGGCTATATTCTGTTTACGATCATCGGTCACGCCGTTACTCAATATCAGGTGAACTGTGACAAAAACACCTAACCTGTCTATATAAAAATATATATTTTATATTCAATGTCATTTTTGCCTACATACACATTTTCTCAGAATAAGGTTAACGCGATACTTGTTTTGTCCTTTCATCTTAAACTTATATATGATTTATGCTATACCGTGCCATGCCAAAACTGTTGTGTGGCATAAATCACCCAAAGTAATATTAAAAAGTAGAAAAAAGCTATACCAATTTTATTTCATTGTTTCTAAGTAGATATTAATTTTTAATGATAAGATTGTAACACCCATTTGTAAATGTAGATTTACATTTTACTCCATCGCTATTAATTCAAAAAGCTTTCTTCTACTTTTAATTTAAAAATAATGTTTGTAGAAAAGGAAAAAATGCAAGAAAATTTATAGCTAGAAGATGTGAAATGTTAAGATCAGAAGATATAGGGAATCAAAGATAGAGGCAGGCAATCAATCAATTCTCAAGTATTGAAAATCAGCTGGCGTGAGTCGGTAGTAATTCTAACTACTTTATCAATCAAAACCAAGCGTCCCAAAACCATGATTATCAGCAAACTGCTACACTACCTTAAAAGAAACGAACCACGAGCATTTTGGGTACTTAAGATTATCTGAGCTTTCTTTCCTAATATTATAGGCACATGACTCAAAATCCCAGAACACAATGCGTCACCCAAAATATGCCAAGCTGTTTCAGCTATAATTTCTGCTAATTATAAAGGCCCCATAACAGCAACTTTCAAAGTCCCACCGTGAAAAGTCAGGTACGCTACATATCTCCCAAAATCCTTTAACCAAGAAATATCTCAGACAGAGACTACCAGACCCGACGGAGTGAGATCACTCACCGGCGACGGAAAGCGTGACCTGTTGCTGTGCTGAACCAAGCTCATTCTTCGCCACGCAGATGTACACTCCAGAGTCGTTGTGGAAAAGAGATATGATCTCCAGAGCACCATCTGATAATAGACGGTAGCGACCAGCGTCACCGTCGATCTGTCAGAAACAAAGATAGTATTATATATGGAGTATCATACTTCGGAGTTGCAATTGACCCTTCCACACCGCTATAAGTAAGAATTAATATCCAGTTAGTTAGTGTATAAGGTTTATGAAAATCAGCCCGTCCATAAACCCACACTAATAACCTAGGTACTTATAATAAGTCCAAAATATTAATACCTCCGCGGCACAAACCTGATAAAGACAGTTTGGTGATAATTTCCGACAAATAATTTTTTTATACATTTTAGTATAAATATAAAACTTTAAGCAAATTGTTATGCTAATCCATAAGATTAGCACAGGAGCGAGGCGAATGGTAAAGGGAGCGTTCAAGTAATACGTAACGAATTTGGGGGGAGGGGGGTGTCATGTAAAACGATACGATGCGTTACATGGGCGGGAATTTTTGAATTACGCGTTACGTAACATTGTTTCTTTTTAACCCTTCAAAAAGGTCGCGTAGAGAGATTTTTTGGTTACGTAACGTTTTACTAGGGGTACAGAAAAACGTTATGGCGCGTTACAAGGGGGTGGAGGGGGTTCAAAAATCTCCAAAAATTGCGTTACGTAATACTTGAACGCTCCCAAAGCAAGCGAGAGGACTACCCAACAGTAGGATAAAGACAAAGATAACTTGTGGATGAAAGAGGCTAAAAAACCAGTGGTAGGTAATGATAACTATGTTTTGAAATTATGGTTATTCCGTTCTAGGTATGATAACTTTGAAGATTTCTATACCAAAATGTATATGATAAATCAGGTAGGTAAATAACTTGATTTGAAAATCTGTAGTAATAAATTTAAAGTAGCAAAAATAGGTACGTACAGTGACCTCGCCGAAGCGCCACGTGATCTTTGGCGGCGGGTTGCCGTGGAAGTAGCATCGCAGAGTTGCTTTGCCGCCCTCCGCCGCCTCTACTTGAGGTCGACTAAGGCTTGCATCGGTGTTGGCTTCCGGAGCTCGTGGCACGTCTGAAACCACGCAAACAATAAGCGACCTTCACGTTTATTCGTTTATCAAGAAACACTGCCCTTCCATTAGAACAGTAAACAATTAGAAAAATCCACTCAACACAGTCAATAACTTCGAATGATAATCAAGTTTCCCGTTGATAAAAAAATTCTTCAAAATTTTTAATTTTGTAAAACAGTTGCTGTCCAAAAAATTTTGTGAGTGCAAATTAAATGTATGTAGGTACCTATATATAAATATGGAACAGTATGCTTAGTGCGAGTTTTTTTAACTACTCGATCGCGTTAAAGTTAACTCCAATTTGTATGGAATTGGATCAGCGCCACCTAGCGTGACGTTCGTAAAACATATTTTGTGAGTGCGAGATTGATTGTTAACTTTACGATCGTGACCATCGACTAACTTTACCGAAGTGAGCACGTTAACGAGCTTGGATGATGTTTTTGCGAGTGCGAGTTGCAACATTAGTCTATTTTGACAGTGAGATTGTAAACTTCTTCACTTCCGAGCAAGTTAACTTTGTCACGAAGCTTTTGGTAGTGAAAACGATACAATACGAATATCTTTTTAGAAATTAATTATTTTTGTGTTTTAAATTGGAGAAAAAAATGGCAGGTCGTAACTTTTTTGCTTGGAGAATGTGGTCGACGGCAAAAAGCAAGGACAGCAAGTCCTCAACCGATAATAAACACTAATAAAATGTTGTATGATGATGATGATGTATATCGTTTTAACCTTTTTTCACTACTCTCTGGATTTTGAATCACCACTGCCATCACTATTGAGCAGTGATATAAGGTCCTCCCAACGGTGGCGGTGGTGGTGGCGGTGGACCATCCACCATTACGAGGACCTTATATCACTGCTGGGATATAGACATTGGTTATAGGCTTACTAAGATCTCCATGACTAGAAAATAAAAGTACAGAATAGGTATATTACAAGTTCAATTCAACAACTCGTATTAAATAGGTATTGTAAAGATCTTGATCTTATTCTTATTAGATACTTACTCTTCCATAAAAGCATAGCATACTAACAAGCCAAATTGATGCTGGCTTGTTTTCATTTTTCCTTTTATTTTAAATCGAGTTATAAAGAATAATTTAAAGACTCACTTATAAAGATACACACAGTTTGTTTACATAATAAAATCCAATAAGTGACGCCAAGTGTAACACGACTATTTTTGATAGTACAACGCCTCCATACAAATAGCGTTAGATAATCATTGTATTTAATTTGGTCGGCTTATCACATAAAAGCCACGTGCTACCAACATACGAAATAAAATAAACGCTGTACTCGGTGACCAAACGTCATTCGAATCGAATAACTAGTTTGTCACTCACACTCAGACTTACTCACTTTACAACGTGACCAACGTATGCTCGATTTACGCTGTAGTTAAGTAATTCGATTTGTTTAGGAAACTCGCACTAAGCATACAGAAGATTTTTCTCGTGGTTTCAGTGTTAGCGTCATATTAAAAATGTAGCTTACTGCTATCTAAATATAATTAGCTTAGTTCTACGAAACCACATAGTCACCACAGGGTCTCATTATGAGAAACAAAAATTACTCAAAAAGTGCCACCTATTGACTTGACGCTTCACTACTACGAGGGTATCATCTTCTAGACCACCGTATGATACTAAGAAATAGCACAATTTGATACATAATATGCTGTATTTATTGTAATATTATTGGCTAGTGACCGGGTGTGTGCGTGGTGGACGGCAGTGGCGTGGTGGGCGGCGCGGGCGGCAGGCACAGCTGCAAGCAGCCGCGTGTGCAGCACTTGAGCACGCCGCGGCAGTCCGCGTCGTCGCGGCACTCGGAACGGCACGTGCTCTTGGTGGAGATCCCCGCCGGCTCGCCGGGGGCGGGACACTCGCCGAGCTTGGTTACTGCACACACACCATATGCATTAATTATACATACGGATCTTTGACCAAAATAAAATGAATTGACTTATCCGTTAACTTGTTCGGTAAAAATGAGTCAAAATCATTAGACTTATACTTCAACATTTATAACACAATCATGTACTTAAATGAAATTAATAATTATAATGTACATTACTTACTAATAATTAATTAATAAACACGTGTCACGCTCAGCGAACAACTGAGGTGTATTGAGCGCCCACGCTTATTTTACAGTATTCAGAAATGTACGTCCCTCAAGGCGATAGTTATAAGTGAGAGTAGGTAATTTTTTTAATATTATTATAATTTTGAAAACTTTTTCACTATCTATCGATCATCAGTAGTCGCTATTGTCTCTGGATACGTTCCACTTATCTATATCATGCTGTGAAGATGCACGACATAGATTCCGATCTTCTAAGGTCCAGAATATTTTTTTCCTCTTCTTGTTAAGTTGTACATCTACAAATGTTTAAGAAATGAACCCTTACTGGTTTTGCAGTTGGAAACGTAGCGCGTCTCTTGGGTGATCGGGTCCCGGAAAGGCATTGCAATGCAGCGCTCACCCTCTCGACACTGTTTAGCATAACACGGCGATGGTAGGCACATACATCTGTAACAACACCGGATAGATTAAAGATGTCATAAAAAAAAAACACAGTTTGTCAATGCAGCTGTTGCGTGAAAAACAAAACAAGTAACGTTATGCTGAATTATTTTTATAAGAATTAACTCCTAAGTTTTGCTCTTTATTAATAATTAGTTCCATTTTTTCATAAATACTTTTTGAAAGATTTCTTTCAGCCCATTTCGAACGTCTCAAATTCTAAACTTTTTCAGAGAGACTCGAAAGCAACTATGTTTATTTTAAGATTTTTACTTTTATTGCTCGTTACAAAAAGCTTCAAGCGACAGAGGACGCTAACATTTGTCAAGTAAAGACTAGAGTGGTGTATATAAAAATAGCGATGTGTCGTTCAAAAATGCCGAATTACGTGCACGGGTACAGAAGTTATATAACATGGTGAAAAACCTTTCCTCCTATTGATACCAAAATTCCGTTTAAAATATTGGTAAAGTTTCCACCACTTTACCGATGCATAATTGGACCTGAATCTAAATTATTTTGTGGGATTTTAGCTGTAACTTACCTATATTAGCTTTTAAGAATGCTATATCAAAGCAATTTTTGTAAACACTAAAAAAAATGTATAGATATGGTAAAGATTATTAACAATGAAAATTTTGTAAAACTTCTTGGCTTATATTGTCAATCTATTGTTTATTTAACTGTTTCTAATTTAACATTTTGTTTAAATTTTGAATTTATACTTATATGTGTATAATAATATTATTATGGTATTCTTACATCTGTCGCCGCGCTGGTGCGGGCTCGGGGCACTTAAACCTAATCTAGTTAGCATAAGTGGGAACTTTTTTGGCTTTTGTGTTATCACTTATCTCCTATTTATTTTACCAATCATCAGCTGTTCATTTTCCACGTAAAATAAAATATTCAATAGCACTGGCAAAATACACAAAACGCGGTGCCAAACTCAAGGAAAAAGTTCGTTTTGTTAGTTTTTATTATGTAGTGACCTCTCGCATCCGTCATCGCCCATAGTCCGGTTGAATCCGTAGCGGCACTCGAGCTGCTCGCAGTCGTGGCGCAGCAGCGAACAGTTGGTCTCCTCGCGTATGCACGCGCAGCGTTCGCAGCGGCCCACGCGCGTGCGCTGTACGCCGTACGGACACTGCAACTGCGCGCATTCCGACACGAACGCGTCGCAGTCCACTATTTCGTTCGATTCTAAAAAATTACAAGTTAAGAAGGATTTATGATCAGGGTAAGGAGTATCCGAATCCGAATCAGCCCTGTTTTTATAAACTGTCCCACTGCTGGGCGTTGGTCTCTTCTTAGTATGAGAAGGGTAAGGCTATAGTCCACCACACTGACCAAGTGCGGTTTGATAGACACATCGTCGAGATTTTTTTATGAACTCTCAGACAGAGAGGTTTCCTCAGGATGTTTTAAGGAGAAACTTTAGAAAAAAAATCGGAGACCATTTCGGTTGATGCATCTAAAATTAAACTAGTACCTATTCCAGCCCTCTTGACCCATGCTTACAGCTCGTGTGCTAGAGGGTTAGGGCACAATCACCACATATACGGCAAATCGTTAAAGCTATTATATTATGTACAAAAAATAGTTCTATAGTTTGCAAAATTTTAAAATAACGAATAAAAAAGTATTATACCAAAACTTTAGTTATGATGTCTTAATGGTTTTCTAACTTTATAAAAACGTTTAGTAAATTATTTTTGTTAATAGAAAAGAGATAAAGTACTAAGTTGTTTTAGTTGCAGTTTTTTTCTAGGTAAGCGTGCTACATCTTAGACTACATTCTGCTTAACATTTTTTTTTATTTTTTTATTGTTGGCATTCTCGGTTTTTGACGGTGTGGTCGAAGATGGTAAAGCACACCTAGCCTGGAATGGTACAGGCTGCCGGAACACACCGTTAGATGCTTGGCGGCAGATTTTCAACTTGGGGGCGGTAGCTAGCCAGCCGAGTACTAGAAAGTACCCTACCACCACGCTATGGTTTTCTCACGATGTTTTCCTTCACCGGCAGCTTAAGCTCATTGTTGGGGTTTGAATCCACGCCCTTCAGCATGCGAACCTATCGCGCTAACCACTGAGCTATCATCGCTACAAAAATGTATTTAGAATGATCTAGATTACTAACCGCAATGTGCTGAGTACAACACTTCCATTGTGGTTGGGTCTTGTGACGAGGTCACCACGCATCTTTCGGTAGAAGCGCAGTTGCTCCTGGAGCACGGGTCGTCTAAGCATTGGCATCTGTTGAGAAAGGTGGCAAGATAAACCAGTTATACAGCGTAAAAGTTTGAGCATCAGCAATATTGATACAGGGGATACAGTGCTAGATTGTCGTTCCAAATAATATAAAAAGGTGGTTAATGTTTGACTTAATTATCCTGAGCAAACACAAAAATACGGACACTCAAATCACGCGCACAGAAAATTACATGGTAGTCGCGTGCGGTCCCAGATTAGATAATAGTTACTGCGCAGTCTACGTATGGTAGTTATGTCTTGCTCTAGCTCGGTGCGTAAGGCTGTCCACAAATTTTGAGTCTTGGGAAAAACATTAACCAAAGTTTTCTTGGTTTTAATTTTGTATTTGTTTCGATTTTATTTCTTTATACATTTCATATGACCACTAACTAACATGTTTTTGAATATTGCTAATGTTCAAACTATCAGCCCGTATAAACTTCTAAAAGCTTCCGTAGTTCAAATAGTGACAGTAGTGGCTGACAAATTATATGGTTAGGGTATCATAGTGACGAACCTTCCCAAGTTACAATAGAACTTCCTTATGTTGTGAAATCTTATGGAATGAATACGAAGATGCAGACCGTTGTTAGCACAATTTCATCATTGTACCAACTGTGCGTAAGGCCTTCGAAGAACATTGATACGTTAAAGGGTGTAGTGTGACTCACGTTTCACAGCCGTCAGGAGAGGCGATCCGGGTGATCCCGTAGTAGCACTTCAGGTCCATGCATGCGCGTCGCTGCGCGTCGCAGTTGACCGCCTGCGGAGATTCCTCACACTCGCAGCGACTACAGCCTTCCGCAGTCAAGGCGATCTTCATTCCGTACTGACACGTCCCTTCCAATGCAGCGCACTCCTCTGTGTACGGAGTGCAAGCATTTGGCGACTCTGGAAATACGGGGAAACATGTAGATACTAAACTCACAACAGAACTTTATGTGTATGCACATACATATTATGTACTACGTGTGGTTTGAAGTACCATATAAGTGCGAATAGCCGATTTATTCAGTTCTGATTGTCACGATTAACATGTATCGTGTTTTCTATTCTTGGTTGCCTAGAAGAGATCGCTCTTAGCGATAAGGTCGCCACTTGTGGCACTAGCTCATATAGCGCAATCTTTTGTTTCCTATATATATTCTATCTATAAAATTTACAACAAATGTGAACAGTCTACCATAACTTCCTCAACCCAATATAGGCACATACATGCATCGACTAAATACGAACGTATGGTTAAAGTGTATCAGTGCCAGAAAGGAAGCATATAAGCGTGTGCAAGCAGTGCGTGTATTAAACAGTAAAAAGCGAGAAAAAGAAGGATAATACTGTTTTTTGACAATATAACGCACACAGAAAACTTTAACGTAAAGAATTCATACGAGAACAAAACATCAATTTGAGCAGGAGTCAACACTAACGCTATATACGAGCAACAGAAGCCAACGACATCCGACATGACAATAATGACGCCTGCAGGTCTACGAAACCCTGAACTTTCTGTTTCAAATGTCATACACCGTTTTAGTAAAGTTTTCCACGAAAATGAAGCAAAGGTGCGGTACATTGATACTGAAAAGCCACTTCCACCGAAGCGGAGTGATTCGAGAACTATTGTCTAACGAAAATCCCATATGTAAGTATTATTCAATTTGAGTGAACAGTTCTCCCTGTTGGCTCCGCTGCGGTGGACAGGCTAAGTTCGGGTTCGAGTAGACCACTTTATGACGAAGCTTCTCTGAAGACAGCCAGTACCGAGTATGGCGACTCTGCAGTGGTAGGCGCACTCCTGGTAAGAGCGGAAGTTGTTGACATTCCCGCCGCAGCCCTGGTAGGAGAACACAAGGCAGTCGGCGCGCGTGACGTCATAGTGCCACCGGCGCTCCGGCACCTCCTTGCACCGGTCTCCCGTCACCACCGGCAGGAGACAAACAGGAGCTGCCCCACACCCACACCAGTTAGTAGGGAGCCAAAAAATGTTATTGCACTGCATGCTATTGAAGTTAGAAACAGCTGAGCACAGCCGAACGGATCTTAATGTTTTAAAATGTGCTGCCGGTTATATAAATAGTTTTAAAATCCTTAAAATTTATCTTCGGTGTTACACTTATTAGTGAAATTGATGAAGTGAGCTCAGCCAAGTTTTTCTGGCGTTAGCAAATTGCTGTGTTCTATGGATATGGAAGAAAGAAATATGAAATATCATGATTCGATAAAATAATAATACGAGAAGCTGAATAAAGTGTTAATAGCTAATGTTAGATCCGTATACTATATTAACTAGTAGCAAGATCTTTTAAAAACCAGGCTCTTTCAATCAGCTTAGATCAGTTTTTTATCATAAACTCCAGATCTCCAATAAAATTATATGTTACAAGGTATACCTGGACCGGCGTTCGCGCACACATCCTCGCACTCATCCATTGTAGAGAACCGGTTAGCTCCTCCCTGGCAGCCTCCGTAGGTGAACTCTCGGCAGCTACCAGACGCCGCCTCGAAGTAGAACTTGGGAATGGCCGCTCGACACGGACCCGGGTCCAATCCGGCTCGGCATACATCTTTACAGGAACAATTGCTTACCATTGTAGATTTGTGTTGATCAACAGAAGGAATCATGATTACTGTTATAAAATGTCATATCCAAGCATTAAATACATGCTTTAAATTATTGGAACTTACAAAATATTGTCGAAATCTTAGAATGAGCTCTCACTCTAACCAATAGGATACTAATCTGTGCCAGATACAGATAATATATTATATGAAATCTCTCTTTGTTTGAGCTAATGGTTGGATCGTTTTGCTGTTCTTGTTCCGCCATCATGCGGAAACCGATATTTTTTTGGGATTTTATTGTTTTTGTATAGTACTACAGCTAGTAAAATCACAGGGCTTTTGAGACTAACCGTTAAATGTCTCAAAGTAATGAACGCCAATGCAGCGTTGCCCTGGAATTTGCTTTGTTACTCAAGGATTTGTTACTCAGGTGAGCTTTTCCGCTCAGTATTTTCACATAAAAATCTTAATTCATATTTCTGATATGCATAATAATTTATTTATATTGTACTATCTGCATGTAGTGTGTAATTTTAAAACGTCTTATTGTTTATTTAAAAGGCACACACCGATTCCCCTGAAGGCACCGCAGCGTCTCTCGCACTCCTCCTCGGTCCTGTATTGATTGATGGAGGAGCCGCAGCCACCGATGTCGGCCGCTTCGCACCTCCTCGATGCCTCGTCGAAGTAGAATACGGTCTCGTTGGAGCCACACGGTGCGAGCGAAGTAGGCGTACGACACTCCTCAGCTGGCTCCGGCTATTAGAGAGCGAAGAGATATATGAGGAACCAAAATTCCCCAAAAGAATGAAACTCATATCCTACAAGAAAATGAAATTGAGAAAGAGAAAGTAAAAGATGTGATCAGAATTATAGTTGGGAATGGGAGTGTTTGGTTTGATGGAACGTGAATACTACATGTAATATAGTATACACGTCATGTGTAACATGACTTTGATACATTTTTGTCTTATTACATTTTTTTTTATAATTGATAGACTAGGTGTTTGACACAGCTCACCTGATGTTAAATGACAATGTGGTCATCATAGGTTATAAACACTTTCAGCCTGGAATTGAACTGGTACTAGGTTTGCACCGTCGTGCTTGGCGGCAGATTTTCAAAGTGCGATTGGTAGCTAGCCAGCCGAGTACTAGAAAGTACCCTACCACCATGCAAGGCAAAAATGTGTCAATGCCCTGTGTCAATAGTCAATAAGCTAGAATATAATGTAAAAGTTTCAGAGACTAAATATCAAGAAATTAGGCAAGTATTTTGATAAAGTGAATAGTGAATTTACTGAAAGAAAAACAAAACTGTTGCCTGAAATATAATTTTTGATACTCTGAACATTAAAAACACCTCATAGTTCAAAATTTGTTACGAAAATTAATGTTATTTTAGAGAAATTCTTAAAAAGAAATCAGCAATTGTCAGCTTGCTTTGCAAACAAGCAAGCATTCGCTTTATAATAAGCAAGGAGCCGTTTACAAACAGCTACATTTACAAGAGAAATGTATGCTCGTATATACCTATATATTTAATAAACACTTAAGCAGTATAGTTAGTTGTCGAACTGTTTGCAATCCAGGAGAAATATTTAGAGAAGTTATTTTAAAAAGGCCTTTTTTAAATCATTGTGAACTGGAAGACGTACCTGTCTGGTGGTTTGAACGTATGTCGGAGTGGTAGAAGAGACAGTAACTGGTGCTTGTTTTCTACACCGACCCTCGCATGCCTCACGAGAATCAAACCTGAGGATTAACACGTTAATATCAGTACTAGCTAAACTAGAAAGATCTCTGATCATGTAAGAAACAATAGTTTTAACGGTCTTCAAAGTCCTAAAATAATTTTGTTTAGCGCACTAAAGTCGAATCTTTATAAGAGATTTCATTTATAATTCAGAGTCAAAAACTTGAATCAGCAGCAAAGTAGTTCAAACTTTTATATTGATATCATGGAGATGCCATTTTTTTTACTGTATAGTACTTAAACAATTTTGGCGAAAGCATCAGGGTTGACTGTTTACCAAATTAGCTATTTTGGAGAATTAAGTTTAATTCATTCTCATAAAAGAAATTTACTTTATTAGAGAGCCAAAGATAAAAGCTTTTATAAGATTCGAATCAGCAGCAAAGTTGTTCAAACGTGTTTTTTTTAAACATAGAAACATTTTAAAAACCAGACGTCTCTATTAATATATTAGGGGTGAATTAAACAGCTGTGCAGCGAAATAACGAGGATGCTGATTGGCCTCATTTATCATAACCATATTACAGAGGAAACGACCACATTTCCAAGAGCGCTTTAGTGAAATGGGTTAAGTTATGTTCTTCTCTTACTTGTTGTCATTGCCTCCGCAACCTCCGAAGACGAACTGATAGCATTGGTCGCGCTCCGGGTGGAAGTACCACATCACCATGTGGCCGACGCAGTTCCCAGGCTCGGCAGGTAACGTACACGGATCTAAATGATTAAGAAAAGGAGCTAAGCACTTCCTAATAAATTTCATTTTATATAAAGCAAAGAGATAAACGATAAGATATACCACTTTATAACCCTTGCAACAGTTCCTAGAACTTTGAATAACAAAATAATGTCTAGAGGCGCGTTGCTTTCACGCATTACTTTGAGACTTTCGATGATTCGTGTTTTTTTTTCACAGTTATGTTTATACACTACTGCTTAGTGGCATATTGTTTGATACTGCGGAGATATCTACCTAGACAATTTTCTACTAAGGTGAAATATTTCTAATGCATAAGTGTTTTTTTAATAGTTATTTTTTCATCTTATTTCATTTTGTTTGTAAAAATTGCAAAAACTAGCTCTCTTCTTTGTAGATTTCTAATCGGTTTTTGAAATATTTTTAAACACAATCTATTATTATCAAAAAAAGCACGAAGAACTACTTAGACATTTTAAACCCATAAACTGTGATCTATTATTGAATAATAGGTAACAATTTGAGTAACTAGCACCACTTTCATGAAATAGGTAGGTGGGGATTATCAACTTGTTTGCCTTGACTAAACAGTAGACGAAACTATTAACTTTGTTCGTCTAATATTCACGTTTGATTTGATATCAAATAATTTGCTATAAGTGGACAAACATTACATTAACGTACAGTATTATTTCGATTATTACTTCCAAGAAATTTGTCACAATCACAAGTTCAAACCTTTACAGGCAGTTCCATCGAAATAATGGTTCTGATTTCTGAAAATCTTTACTTGAACAGAGCTAAATTAGTTATGAAGTTTTTAGGTGTTTGGGTACCACCTGACTACGAAAGTTTACCGCGAAAACTGTACAGAATTTTCATGTTATCTTTGCAGTATCTCTTTCTCTTATTTCAAATCGTTTACATATTTCAAGTTTGGGGAGACTTGGAGGCTGTTTCTCAAGCATCCTACCTACTTTTCACTCAAGCATCCCTCTGTTTCAAAGTTACAGTGTTTTTGGCAAATAAGAATTTGCAAAAGGAACTGCTGAAGCAAATGAAATCTCACGTGTTCAGAGCACAGTCTGACATTCAAGAGAAGTATATTTGATTGTTGGTCTATTAAAACTGTTTAAATTACCATATAATAATTTTACTGCATGTCTCATTCCAATATTTTCGACTTCGTGTATTCAATTTACAAACTATAATACGTTACATAAATAGTTGCTAGACCGATTGACCAATTAGAATATTCTTTATAGTTGAGCTATCTACTTTCTAAAGAAAGATACAACTACAATCTATTTATTTCAGTAAAATGCATTGCAAAACTGAATAGAAGATAAAAGATACATTAATTTTTCAGAATCCTCAAAGTTCAAGCAGCACGTATCAAGATGTTCCTATTGGTGTTTATGATAAGCTCTCAGTTGACTTGTGGTATGTGGGCGCTGAAACCGTTGTTTGATGATGCAGGCAGCAGGAAGTTTCCTTTTGATATGTGGTGAGGGATGAAAGCATATTACAGTCGAATTTACTTTAAGAAAGTCTAATTCTAGTTACAATACTTAGAAGTGAAACACCTGTCAGTCCTAATTTTCTTTTCTGAAAAAAGTATTTTTTATTTCGGAGTCACTTGTAGAATGAGCCTACACAGGTTTGTGTAATAATAGCAAGGAAGGAATACTAAGCATTTAAGAAACGTTCTTGCAGGATGCCCGTTAGCCCTGAGCATTCGCCCCAATACCACATCGGATATGCATTCCAGCTGCTTACCATCTGTATGAGCGCCTACATGTACTTCGGTGTCGACAGTGTCGCTCTCTCTTCCGTCATCTTCTGCTGTGCTCAGATTGATATCATCAAGACCAAGATTCTTAGCGTCAGTTGTTTGATCTTCTTAATAGCAAAAGTTTTTGTAACCGTAGCTAGATTATTTAGCACAATTTTAGTAAAAAAACGCACATGATCGAGGGCATAAATCTATTAGTTAATTTATTTTTGTTCCGTTTATTTGTTTTATTCTTTTTTTATATTATTTTGGTTTGATGTGCAGCATGATAGGTTTTCTTTTTAAAATTATTTTCTCATTTTCTACAGGTTCTAGCTATACCATGGGTTCTAATGATTTCAGATAGAAACTGTGTGGAATAAAAGTCGACAGGAAGTAACAAACACTCGTTTAAACAACTACAAGAAACTAGTGGAATGCATAAAACAGCACCAGAAAGTTGTAATGTAAGTTTTTTCTAACAATGTTACCACCTAGGAAAACTTTATTAGCAATATAAAAAGCTATTTAACGTTTAGGTAAACTTACTTGTTATTAGGTTTTCTTTAGATTTCGTGTTCATTGATTTGTAGATTTTTGAATCTCAGCTATCATGTCAAGCTTAATTAAATATTTAGCAGATGATCTGATTTGTTTTAGGTTGATGAAGCTAGTAGAAGACGCTAACCACACTTATCTCTTATTTCAACTCACTGGTAGCGTCGGGCTCATTTGTATGTCTGCTCTCAGGATCTTGGTTGTAAGTACTTGAATCTTCATAGCTACCAACCTGAATTTCAAAATCTGTCGCCAAGAACCTAACTATGTGTTCCGACAGTGTCAGTTCCCATTCTAGACTTGGTTTATTTATTATCTCAAACCATATCGCCACTTAACATCAGGCGAGCTGTGGTTTGAACATCTATTCTATCAACTATAAAAAAAATAGATCTTTTGTAAACATATTCCTTTTCTTCGTCTAAACATTAAAAAAGTAAGACAAAAGGCAATGGAAAAATATGTTACAGGCGTTTACTAATTTACATTATTTAACTTTTAGGTGGAACGGAAAAGCGTACAATTTGTCTCAATATTGACCTATGTATTGGTGATGATCTGCCAGTTATTTGTGTGCTGTTGGTGTGGAAATGAACTGACCGCTACTGTATGTAACAAATCTATATATATTTTATATGAAACTGTCTAATAAAACAAACATTTATAACTTTTGCGACATATTTACGGTCCTTTTCTCAAGATTTTGTTCCCAAAACTCACAAAATGAAGTCACAATGAGTCTTAACATTATTCTGTTCTAGTTTGAAATGTATTACAATTAGCAAAATCAAAGAGCGTTTGAGACTTATCATCGAATGTCCCAAAGTGATATTACTTTAACATTAAACAATTGGCATTCGGGAATACTGACAGAAGTGAAAACGTATGTCGTTGACACGAACCCATAAGTTTTACCCCTACCAAAAAATCAAACCATTCAAAATGTATTTGGCGTCTCACCTCCACCTTTCAAAATCTGGAGCTAATTTATAAGCTACGTAAAAGAACATTAATTGCAGAGTGAAGATCTCGGCAGTGTACTGTACGAGTGTGCTTGGTATGAGCAGAGCGTGCGTTTCCAGAAAACACTACTGTTCGCAATGGTGCGCGTGCGACGCCCACTTGTATTGAGGGCAGGCCATTACATCCCACTACTTCGACAGACTTTTGTAACCGTTAGTACCCAGACATTTAATTTACTAACAATCTGCACATCATCACTACAAGGGTAGCTTGTTGTATACGATGTAAAATAAGGAGTATCGTAAGTTTCGATATATGTTCTTTTTTTGTTTGAATGTTTGTTTTATTTTATTTACCTTTGGATGATTTTGTTTCTTTTTAATTTGTTTGACTTCTTGTGATTATAATCATAATCACAAATATTAAATAAATCAGAAACAAAAATCATGATTTCACATGTAATGTAAGATGATTTGTTTTTGCAGATCCTGCGCATGTCGTACTCCTACTTTGCAGTACTGAATCAAGCCCAAACGAAATAATTACACAGTTTGAAAGTTTGAATGATGAATTGTATGTTTACCTTGAAGAGTTCCTTCTCGACAAATATTTCATCATTGATAAAAAATTGAATTTATATAACTAAAACAATAACACTTCCTAGTTAAGATAGAATCGCTTTTTTCTTAACTGCACTCATGCGTACTAGTTAAAAGTGTTTACTTTAATTTGAGTATTTTTTGAGTTTACATTATTTTTTCATTTTAAGATTGTAAAAGTTGTTCATAATTTTTCCTATTCATTTAAGTCAATAATAACTGTCTGCCAAGTATTACTGGATAAAGGCATTCCCTCGAAAAATTATAAAACTATATTTCACAGCGTCATTCCCGTGCGGGTTTTCACATATGCTATTGAATGTATTCTCTGGATGTATTAAACGAAAACGTGAAAAAATATGTGTTGAATTATTTGATTTGACGATAGAGGTTTTGGTAATTTATCCCGAACTTTTAACTTGTCACTTCTCTGTGTGATGGTAGACAAAGGACTTACCGATGGTAGTCATGCAGACTTGCTCGCACTCCTGCTCCGTCGAGAACCGATTGGCTCCGCCGAAGCAGCCTCCGTATGCAAACTCTTCGCATCGGCTTGTGTTTTTGTTGTAGTAGTACTTTGGACGGTAGTCGCGACACGGTCCGGGCTCCATCGAGTACTGGCATACGTCTGAGGGACATATAGAATCTAACATTTTAGTATTATATATCATTCACACAAAATGATTTCTAACAATGTTGTCTTCTTCAAGGGAACCGTATGACAAGAATTTAACTCGTAATACAGAAAATGACATTTTTGTTTCACTTACACGGAATTATTTATTTTGATTAGTTCGGTGACCCAAACTATAATTTCGGTCTAATCCGGTGAGCTTTTTCAAGGTGTTTAAGAAGATCAATCTAGTAAAGGTAAAATAAAAATGGGATAAGAGTTATTCGGGGTTTTTTGGCAGATGCAAAAAAAGTTGCGTCATTAAAAATAGAACAACCTCTTTTGTAATTACTTTAAATTACGCGGAACCGTAATCGAAAAAAAAAACAGATAAAGTTTTATCCAAAAAAATTAAACAATTTACATTTTAACCACCTACTTATATTATGTATAACCTCTAATGTATTTCTGGCAATAAACTTTTTATTATTATTATTATTATTATAATTTGTTTTATTAGTCTTAGAACTTAGCAGTTCCGTGGACTGTTTTTGCAATTTTAGAATTGTACCCGTAGTAAAAGTTGTTCAACATAATAAGTTCAATGTCCCGGTTACCCCCGCATAGTGGTCACCTAAATATTTTAGTAATTAAATTAACATTTGAACATTATTCATAGTAACAAACTTATTATACTTTTGACAAAGATGAATGGTCTCACCAATATTCCTGAAGACTCCACAAGATCGTTCGCAAGCTTCTTGTGAGTAGAATGCGCCAGTAATCCTGCACTCTATTCCCGAGTCCAAGTTTTCATGCGCCTTGCACGAGCTGGCTTCTCGATCGTAGTACCACACTTCTCCCAGAGTCTCACGGCTACATTGCTCCAAATTAGGTGAAATAGCGCACTCTGCTGGAAGATTTTCTTGAACCTGAAATTACAAATCTTGTAGATACCATCATCGCAAAATCTTTCACTAAAAGATTTCTTTCTGATTTTAATTTCGAACTGTACGTTTGCTGCTTAAAAACCCTAATAAATACCTTGGGAGTTGTAGTTGTTGTCGAAACAGATGGAGCTGGGCCAGATTTGCACCTATTTTCACATTCCTCACGAGTTTCGAAACTGAAAGATAATCACACAATATAATACATTATGGCAATAAAAACATTTTGAAGGAATTCAGGTGAATTTCGATGAACTGACGCACCGGTTGTCATTGCCATTACATCCTCCGTAAGTGAACTGGCTGCAAGAATCAGAAGCAGCACCATAGAACCAGCGCATCAATGACTCGTCGCACGGGCCTGAGAGCATTGGCAGTTGACAGATGTCTGCAAAGAGAGAGGCAATGTGATTCCACATTTGTTTAAACGTGGTTATCAATTAAAATTACTATTGAGAGTGATTTGAAAAAATCAATAGGTCAAATCTATCTTTTATAACGATAAAGGATGTACGAGAAAAAACTGTTTAAACTACCATATAAGTCAAAAATCTAGATAGAGGCTTACGTGTATTATCTCAATGGTGTGTGATGCAACTAAACCAGTTCATATAGCCCATCACAGAATTTCAAAATATCCGTTTTAAAAAAGCCTAAAAAACTGTGACGGAATGGTGATAAGGTTTCTTTACGTTGCTGGATTTGTTAAAAGTTCAAGTTAGTTAAGAGACTTTTACATTAGCTTAGACTTGATGATCACCTTGAGTTGGTTTGCAGTAGTACGCGCAGTGTTCCTCAGTGGGGAAATTATTCTGGTTCCCTCCGCAGCCGCCGTACTGGAAGGACACACATTTACCCCGTGTGTAGTCGTAGGCCCACTTTGACTCCATCTGGTTGCATGGCCCGGCGTCGATTTCCATAAAGCAGAACTCTGAATAATAGAGTAAGTTATAAGCTCATCAATTAGAATCAGGATTAAAAACATTATAATAATTATGGCAAAGTAAGATGTCACCTTCTTTTACTTTGTCTTGTTGTACTAAGAAATTGTTCCATTCCAGGCTAGGCATGTTTATCATCTTCGACTATATTGTCACTTAACCTGAAGTGAGCTGTGGTCACGCACCTAACCTAACCTAACCTAAACCGTGAAAAAAACAATATATTTTTGCCACTGCAGAGCAAACATTAAGAGAACTCTTGTTTATGAGAAATAAGCAAAATTTTACAGCTATTCGGCGGTGGTAAGAATATGCTACTAGGCTGATGGTACACATGTGGGTACTTATAACACTCCAAACAGAGTTTAATGTGCTGACGTGTACCTTCATTCATAGTAAACACATTGCACACTCGCATCGAGCAAGATGTTGTTACATTGAAATAGTTAAAAGTAAAAAATATTCTGTTCTATTCTAGAGTTGCGTTGATCTATTCTATGTAATTTAGGATCTGTATTTGTTTCATACCTCACTGGTTTTTACGTATCATAACTGCTTTACATGGGAACTGCAAGCAGAGAGTCAACGCCACGTAAATTATTGTTACGATAGTTGTTTGTAAGTTTCCAGTTACCTGATCCTGGGGCTGGCTGCGTGGCAGTGGTGGGAACTCTTGGCGCAAGCGTTGTAGTAGGTGGAATGCAGCGATTGACACACTCTGGCTCAGAATCGAATCGGTTCTCGTTACCACCGCACCCGCCGTAGTAGAACAATCCGCACCTGAAGTTGGCAAAGACTTTTTCCAGCATGTTTCTATACCAGGGTGATAAATCTCCAGCACATACCCGTCCTATATTAGCACACCCTTGTTTCAAATCAAACTTTGACGAAAGCGCAAGATGCGGAGGCTGACATAATGTGTTCTCAGCAATAGAACGTTACCAACTAAATAGACTTAGACTTAAAATAAGGGGGAAAGTCGATTTTATCCTGGACATAGTATACATATGAGCTAATTTTAATTTAAATAAAATCAGTTCATAAATCGCTAAAATCGTTTGAGAGCACATTTAGCAATAAATTGTACTACTGATACTTGTATTTTTTTTACAAGTTTGTTAAATTATCAGATAAACAACAGCGATTTTTGGCTATGTGGTTCAGGAACCTAACAGTAGGTATGGGCGACTTACCTTTGATTTTTGGTGTCGAAGTACCATTTCTCTCTGTAGTCGTAACAGTCACCGGTTGCAGCCGGCAGTGTGCAGAGTTCCGGCACTAAAACATGAATATAATAACTTCAACTATATGAAGGAACATTATGCAATCTCTCAGGGAACAGAAGGGTATTATAACCTTCAGTTAAGAAGGCAAAAAGAAGAACCCATCACCATGCAGAAAGACCACAAAAGTTATAGCGTCATGCACCACATCAGTGTTAATTTAACACAAGGCCCGAGCCTAAACGTGTTGTTTACACTTACACGTATTTGATCTTACCTTACTTCTCTGCATCATAAACCACAACTCGTAACGTAATAACCAGTGGCAGCGTTTCCCAAAGAAATGACATTAAAATTTGATTCTTTATTTTCCACTGTCATCAATTAACTTCTAAGGAAGCTTCTGATTTGAGTCGCCGTGGACGTCATGTCAAATCCTTTAGGTATATAACGGAATTTTAAATTACGCTATGTCTGTAAAAGATAGTCAAAATACTTACCAAAAGCACTAGGACAGGCTTCTTGGCATTCCTCTTGGGTTGTGTATTTGTTCCCATTACCTCCACACCCAGAGTAGTAGAAAGGTACGCATCGGTTTTCGGTCTGACTGAAGGACCAACGTGCTTCGGTATCATTACAACTGCCCACGTCTTGCGCCTCCAAGCATTCGGCTGTCCATGCAACCAGGGTTAGTGACAGGGTTACCTTTCATCATTGACATATCTACTGTTGTGGTTAGAGTGTGGTGACATTATATTTACACCAACTTATTTAAGTCAATGAAGAAAGAGTAAAAACAGAAAATTAGATCTAACTACACAATTAGCTAAATAAACACCATGCTTAGGTTAAATAAGAATCACCATTATCGGAAAAGTTTAGTGCTGTGTGAAATATAAAGTAGTGATTAATAAATAATAGATATAGAGAAGGTAGCCCAAAATACTAAAGCATATATACTGACCAGTTTTGTTTTCCCTTAGTATTTTCTTTAAATCTCGTGGGTTATTTATTTAGTTTAAATTCATATTACAATTTGCTCTGTTTTGACAATCATAGAAGTCCCACCTCGCACAATCAATGAAGTAGACATTACGAATTCTTATCGCCAAAACTTAATATTTTTTATTGCCGTGACAGTAATCTTTTAGACTTTAAAAAGCTTCAAATAGTTCGCATTCTACAAAAAAAAATCATAGCCTTACAATACGGCTTTCACCATCTAACGTCAGCTGTAATCGCACTACAGCTACTTTATGGTGTTCCTCAGTTAGCTTCCATATTACGGATCTTTTCAGCTGAGTCATATATACTCACGTTGCGGCTCCCCGGGCGGGTTGCAGCGAAGCATGCAAGCAGCCTCAGTGCTGAACCGGTTGGAGTTGCCTTCACAACCTCCCCATACGAACTGCTGACATTTTCGTGTTTCCTTGCTGTAACCCCAGCGCAGGTAGTTGCCTGCACAACTACCGCGCTCGATCGTGAGACTGCATTGGTCTAGAAACAAAAAGCAGTTTGAATTAGTCAGGTGAAATGACAGCTGGCACTGCAGCCTAAAATAAGGCTAAAAGACAAAGAGAGATTACCAGTCTACCGTATACGATGACAACGTTTGTTGTCAACTTTTCTCTACTCTCTACAGAATTTCGCATGGTGGTAAGGTATACTTTATAGTACTCGGCTGGCTAGCTACCACCTTCAAGTTAAAAATCTGTCTTCAGGTAACAGTGTGTTCGTGTGTGTGTCTTTATTGATACGCCAAAAAAAACCATTACAAATTAATAAATGAGTGCGTAAGTTGTTTTGTTGTTAATTAAAATGTAGAGATTAACTCTGTCTCCTCCCTAGCTGTCAAAATGGCAAGAAATGTCAACGCCATAAAAATTTGGTATTACAAAACATTCAGGAAGCTGATGAGTTGATAAGAGAAGAGATTATATCGATGGGCGAGGCAAGAAATAAACACTAAAAAGCACGTTCGTTATTTTATCGACGTGGGGGACGCTAATGCTTATCCCCAAACAAAAAATTCTGAATCTCGGGAATTAAAAAAGACTTACCAATAGCCCTTTCTGGCTCGCACTGTGCCTGACAGAGTTCTCGGCTTTCGAAATTGTTGGCGTTGCCGAGACAGCCACCGTATATGAAGTTGGAGCACATTTCACGTGTCGTGTCGTAGTACCAGCGCTCGTTGTAACCGAGACATGCACCCTTGATCTGCGGCAGCCGGCAGGCCGCTGAAATGAATAGAGTGAAATGTTTAGCATAAGTATAGACGAAATCTAAGGAACTTACAAGAGTAGAGAAAAGCAGTTTAGTTGGGATTCTGTCCAACTGAAAACTTCAAAATCAAAACACATGTTAAAATAATAGTAAAGAATCGCATCTGCATAACTTATGTTTAATTTACCGATAACTTCAAACAGCGAAGGCGAAGAAAACATTATAAGGAAACCTTCATGCATCATGAGTTCTTTAATGATCTCAAAGATGTGTGAAGTCTGCTAACCCTTGATATTTAGATTAGATACTTGGTCAGGGTGGTGGACTATGGACCTTAGCTTTCTCACAATGAAACAAAACCCGCCAATCTCATCAAGCTGTATTCTTACCCTTAGGTGGTGGAGAGACGCAAGTGTCTTCGCACTCTTCTTTGCTGCTGAACCGGTTTCCATTGCCTTCACAGCCTCCATACCAGAACCGTGAGCAGCCGCCATATTCCGTGTCGTAGAACCAACCAACGGAGTAGTTGCGGCACGGACCGCGTTCAAACTTGAGGCTGCATGCCGCTACACACATAAAAGTATCCAATAAGAAAACCAAAATGAAAGACTGTTTTTTTTATACATTTTTTGACGGAGTCGTAATTATGCTGATATCAGTTTGATATACAAATTAGGATACAATCATTAAACTAAAAACCAAATCACAACATAAAGTACAATAACAGTTGCTTTTCGTGTCTGCTGAAATAATTTGTATGATACTTCCAAGCAAGACAAATTAGATCGCGTTAGCACAAACTCTTATAATAATAGAAAGAAAAGAAGATATTATCTTTCTTTCTTAAATAAAATATCATCGCTTTGCTATGTTTTCCTACACCGGCAGCTCAAGCTCATTGTTTGGATTTGAACCCACGTCCTTCGGCGTAACACTGCATCTAGCATCGCTAAATAAATTACCTAGAAAACTCAAAGTTAGTTAATGTAAGAATACGTAACGTTAGTTTAATTGTAAAGTATCTTCACAGGAGACAAACCAAGTAGCAAACTGGGTCTATAGAAAATATCTATTTATGTGATAAATAAATAAGAGTTCATGCTGCGAATATATAGGTGTCACTGAGTCTCAAGTCGCGGCGAACTACAAGTGAAATTTCATGAAATTATTTCTGATGGCTCAATATCTTTTGTACAAACCAAATAATAATAAGCATGTGTCTAGGATGTTATTAGTAAAGGAAATTTTCTAATGGCTGTGCTAAATATATTATGTTTTTAAAAACATGCAAGTATAGGCAAGCAAGGGTACGTCTTTCAGTATTTTATTGGTTCTGGGTAAATAAAATAACAATAATTAGATAAATAAAAATTTATTTGCAGGTATTTAAGGACTTAAACAGCGCATGCAGGTTATATTATAATATTTTGAAATTTTCTGTTGTAATTATGCGGGATTATTTACGAAACCACATCAGTTGCCATTGTAAAGTCACATTACCTTGCCTATCCAATGGTTTGTCGGTGCATCCTTCGAACTTGGGTCCAGTGGCCTCTGTGACACCATCGAGGCAGCAACCGTGCTTGCTGGTAGCGCAGTCACAACCTTGACGGTTGGGCCCTTTGGCGTGGGTTTGGTCGTCTCCACAGCAGCCGAACTGAGACTGTTGGCAATAACAGCCCTGGCCGTTGGGACCTCGGGCGATGGTAACACCGTCAGGGCAGCACCCGAACTGGTACGTGTGGCACATGCAGCCTTCGAATTCAGGTCCGGTCGCCTCCGTGTGCCTATATTAACAATAATAGCTTTAATATCATTGTGTACAACAAAGTTTAGGGAAGTAGGACTTAAATACATTTGTATGACACGTATCAGAAAAAAATCAAACCAAAAGATTTGTCAAATGAGTTCGCCCTCCATATAAATGGTTTACCCATAGACATAGAGAATGGACTGAGCGTTCCCTATCCAGGTACGAAGTAAATGCGGATAGCAAAGCGTGAGAGAGACAAAACAATCGTGGGGCCAATAGCGGTCTCTTTCTAGAAATCTAATTGATGAACACTCTTTGCTTCAGGGCACCGCGCTTTTGTCATTACAGACCTACAGAAAAGAGACAGGTATTGGCCACACAGTCGCGTTGTCTCTTTCTAAAGACTGGTCAATTTTGTGAGACCATTGCTCAGTCCATTCTTCTCTATGTCTATGGGTTTAACGTAGTGATTATGACGTAGACCGTCTCTCTTGTCAAGGAGGGTGCAAAAAAGCAGGTAAGCGAAGACGTGGTGGCTCTATGCAAACATTCAGCGATGGAATTGCGAGAGCTACCGCGCCATCACAGTCATTGCAACTTGAATAGTCACGTCTTTAAACTAGGAGCAAAGGATAGTCCGCTATGCCGTGGCTGCTTACTAGAGAATGAAACTGTGAAGCATGTGCTTTTGTATTGGAAAGCCACAGAAGGTACTAGAATTGTCACTAGGCTGCATGAAGCTGCTTCACTATAATTCATATCGCCGCAACACCTTGAATGGTTCTCACCTTCAGTGTCATTAAACATTCTACCCAACTCACTGGAGCTACTAAGCCAGTGGCCCAAAGCCTCGCTCCGATACTTCAAGGAGCAGGGTTGGCTCCGGTAGATCCCAAGAGGGACCTCTGTGCAGGGTTTATCGCTCCCACTTTGAATAAGAATAATTGGCAGTTATGTACCTGTCTGGACAGCATCCATGTTCAGCGTACTGGCAACCGCAACCCTTATTATTGGCACCAGTGGCAAAGGTGACGTTGTCAGGGCAACAGCCATAGCGCGAGTACTGACACCCACAACCTGTTATACAAGAGTAAACGTTATAAAAAAGTTAAAAACCTGTGAAAAAAAAACAAAAATACAGTTATTCCACTTGGTGACGCACGATTTCAAGAAAGTGTAAGTAGCTGATCTGAGGTTGTTAGGCTGAGTGATCAGCCGTAGTTTTAACATCTGATGGCCTCTAACATGACTCTCGTACTTAGTTTTTCGTTTATGTTGCTAGCCTTTGGTGTTCTACTGGTCAAAGGCTTGTCTTGACTCTTCCCATTTGGGCAGTCTTGAAATAACATTTTTCTGATTGCCAAGATAGGAATGTGACCACAGATCTTATGATGTTAAGTCATGGTATTGTCGGAGATGGTAAACAAAGATGATAGCAATAGTAAACGTGAGATCTGGCCTTCATATGCGGCTGCCGGCAGCTGACCGTAAGGTGCTTGATGACAGATTTTAGAGATGAGGGTAGCCGATTTTTACCCTTACCGCACAAGATTGTCCTTTACCAGCAATTTAAGTTTATTGTTGAAATTTGAACCCACGAATTTCAGCGTGCAATCAGACTGCGCTATCATCACTTCAAGCTTGTCTCCAGTTAGTCTTTATCAAAAGCGTTCAGCTTGTTGCTTTATGCTTGCTAACCTTTGAAAAGTGAAAACGATTGACAGTTACCTTCGAGGTGCGGTCCGTCCGCTGGTTTGTAGTTATCGGGACAGCACCCGTACGGATAGAGCAGACAGCAGCCCTCGTAGTCGGGCCCGTGTGCGGGACTCTTGCCGTCTAAACAGCAGCCGAAGGCAGATGTATTGCATGACTTCACGCAACCTTCCAGGCTTGGACCTTGGGCTATAAGAAAATTACAGTTGATTTTCCTTCCAAATATTTGCGTCTTTTATACGAAATGAAAAAAAAAAAACATTTTACTAATAACCCACCCTCTTTGCACAGTAAATTACACTAATATATGTATATATACTTCCGGAAAAATATCTAAATGATAACCGACTACCGTACTTTTTTTTTTGACTACCGTATCAAAATCCGCTGTCTGATTAGACTGATCAGAAATAGACAGACATGGATAGCGAGTTTGTTGTATACTTTATACAAATAGTGATATTTGTTGTATACTATCTAATACTAATATTAATAATAACTTTTTTATGGTTGACAAGCTAGGTGTTTGACTACAACTCACCTGATGTTAAGTAACGGTGTGGTCAAAGATGCTAAAGCACACCTAGCCTGGAATGGAACTGGTTCTCAAGTGAGGCTACCGGAACACACCGGCAGATCTTCAACTTGGGGGTGGTAGCTAGCCAGCTGAGTACTATAAAATATCCTACCACCACGCTACGGTTTCCTCGCGATGTTTTGCTTCACCGGCAGCTCAAGCTTATTGTTGGGATTAGAACCCTCGCCCTTCGGCGTGTGAACCGACCACGCTAACCACTGAGATATCATCGCAACAAAAAAGTTAATGTTTATACAAATATCCATTAGTACGTTCTGCGTTTTTTTACTTTTACGTTAATCGTTTTTGATTAGTTACCAAGATGAGAAATACAGAATACAGTCACTTGCCTGAAGCAACACCATCAGGGCAGCAGCCGAACTGAGAAGTATCGCAAGGGCATCCCTGCAGGGCGGGCCCGGTGGCCGCGGTCTCGTTGTCGAAGCAGCATCCGAACTCCGACTCAATGCAACCCTCTCTGGCTTCCGTCGATCCGCTTGTAGTGGTGCTTCCTTCAATAGTCTCTGTAGTTTCTTCGAAGATTGTGGAAGACGTAACCGTTGCTGTTCATAAAATAATTTTGAGTAACTTTATTTTTTACATCGACATTATGAAAGTTTTCCTAAGACAGCCAACTTCTAGATTTGAATTTTAAAATGTTTTAGTCTCCAAATAGTCTCAGTGGAACTACTATTGCAATTTGAGAAAAAACTTTGCGTTTCGATACAAATCGGCGGGCGCCCATGGCGGTCGTTTCAATTTTAAACTAGCGCATAGATCTTACAAAATGTATGAAAAATTACTGTATCATTAATCATACATTTTGTTAGCGTAAAGTTGATCAAATATTTTTGTAAATTGCCATACTAGATCTTCAGTTTAAGTTTGGCAACTATTTCAAATTAACTCGCACTTTTCTGTGCCAATAAAAATTACAGATGCTGACTGATTGCTCGGGATTTGTTGTAGATACTTTAGTGTTTTTTTTTTGTAAATAAAACAGGACTCACTAGATGTTTCAGGGCAGCCTTCTTTTCCAGGACCCTTGGCTTCAGTTTCGTCTTTGCAGCATCCGTACCTGAGTAAAGGGATTTGGTTAGACATAAAAAATAGGCTAAGAAATTCATTAGACACTTCTGCATTACTTCTTACACTTCTACTTGACATTTACAGAAAAAGTGATAAAGTTATCATAAACTGTACTAATGGTACAGCAGTTTGAGTAATAAATTGCAGTATCTTGTATTCCTTTATTTTAGTAGTTTTAATTATCATATTGTTATCACAAAAAATACTAATCAACAAGGAGTCAAAGTGACGCCTACGGCATTTCAAATTAATTTAAAAAATAAATTTTACTTGGAGGCGAGACAAGCGGGTGGTGGAGGAGGACACCCCTCCTGGTCGTTGCCTTCTGCCGCCGTCTTGTTGTCCGATTCGCAGCATCCGAACAATGTCTCCGCGCAGGGTTCCACGGGGCAGCCTTCGTGCATAGGATCCTTGGCTGGCGACACGCCGTCGGGACAGCACCCGTAGAGGGACTCCGCGCAAGTTTGCGGCTTTGGACAACCTGCACCGTGTTTAAGCATAAACAAATAGATCGACAGTAAAAATAAGTAGGCTTGTATGGTTGAACGTAAAAACCTCACCTAAAAGTAAATTTGTATACATCTATTAAGGATTGCTTTTATGGAATAGACAACCAAGATCAATAATTTTATTATGTTATCCGTCCTTGGTAAATAATAATTATTTAAAGATAACAACAAACAAAATAGCCAAGTACTTTAAATTTTCATTCTGCTGATGATATAAGTAGACATTTGAAACTGTCCAACTTGATTCGATGTCTCATAAATGAGTAAATTTAAAAAAAACATAACATTATAAAGAATTTGTAAAAAAGAAAAATTAGCAAAATGACATATTATTATTTTTTCATACAAACATAAGATACTACGAGTAGTTAATATTTAAATGTCGCGATAATTAGTAGTTCTAAAATAAATTTTGTATTCATGCAGTAAGCCAAAAGACATACCGTCGTCAAATGGACCGAGAGCGGGAGTCTTCTTATCAGGACAGCACCCAAAGTCAGAGAGAGCACACGATCTGGGCTTGCAAATACGCGCTTTCTTCGTCGTATACACTTCCACGGTCGACGATAAGTCCCATCGAGCTGATACAAAAAGCATTCTTTATACCAAATCTTATAAATCATACAAAAGACATGCTACTATTTTTTACTTACTAACGCCAGATGACGCTTCAGTAGTTGAAGATTCGGGTGAGGTTTCAAATCCTGTAAAAAAAATATTTATCAATAAAACATATAGTAAATACCAGCAAAACTTGAAATTCAAAATTCAGTTACAAGATGGATATACGTATACAGTTATTCTCAATACTCGTTTGAACTGATATAAAAAAGGTACGTTACCTTCTGAAGTCGAGCCTTCTTCTGTAGTCTTTGTGGAGCCCGTTTCTTCTGCCAGTGTAGACTCTGTGCTGCCAGTGTATGATTCTGTCGTTTCAGTTCTGTCAATTTCACTTGTTTCAGTAGCCTCGGTGCTCCCAGTCTCCGTTGTTTCAGTAGCCTCGGTGCTTCCAGTTTCTGTTGTTTCAGTAGCCTCGGTGCTTCCAGTTTCTGTTGTTTCAGTAGCCTCAGTGCTTCCAGTTTCTGTTGTTTCAGTAGCCTCTGTGCTCCCAGTCTCTGTTATTTCAGTAGATTCAGTGCTTCCAGTCTCTGTTGCTTCAGTAACCCCTGTGCTCCCAGACTCAGACTCAGCCGTTTCAGTAGCTTCAGTGCTCCCAGTCTCGGTAGTTTCAGTAACCCCTGTACTCCCAATCTCAGTCGTTTCAGTAGCCTCAGTGCTCCCAGTCACGGCAATTTCAGTAATCCCTGTACTCCCAATTTCAGTCGTTTCAGTAGCTTCTGTGGTTACAATTTCAGTTATCTCTGTTGATTCCGTGCTGTCAGTTTCAGTAGACTCTGTGGATTCTGTACTACCTGATACAGTTGTTTCTGTAACAATATCGGTTTCAGTTATTTCTGTAACAATATCGGTTTCAGTTGTTTCCGTGGACGCTTTGCTACTAGTTTCGGTTGTTTCTGTGGATTCTGTACTACCACCAGCTTCAGTGGTTTCTGTGCTGCCAGCTTCAGTAGCTTCCGTAGAGCTTATTTCAGTAGTGTCTGATGTAATAGTACTACTAATCTCAGTAGTTTCAGTTATATCACTTTCAGTAGTTATGGTTGATTCTGTGCTTTCCGTTTCTGCTGTTTCTGAAGTTTCTATGCTGCTGGTATCAGTTGTGATACTGCTAGAATCAGATGTTTCTGTGTTCTCAGTAGCAGTGCTTTCGGTGACTTCTGTGTTTTCGGTTTTAGTTGTCAAACTTTCTGAGGTATCTGTAATGATGTAAAAATGGCCTTCATAATATTGTATACGTTGAATTTTTTTGATATTCTTAACATTTTTTTATTTCTGTTAATACATTCATTATAGACATATTAAATTATTGAAAATCACGTATAGATTAAATGTATAACTAGTTGATTAGAATAATTTAGTAATTTAAGTTTATATAGATACTTAAAATGATTAAAATTTCAGGTCCCCTTTGTAACTATTAATTATTTAATTGTCATTTTTTTTAAACAACTGTGATAAGAGTTTATTGTTGCACCTATCATGCTGTCAATAAGAACCTAACAACAGAAAAATACTATACATTTACAAGTCGTTATCCCATTTTCACACGGTTTGTGAATTATTGTTACTTATATAGCATGGTATGCATAGCTTACAGTCTGTTTGCGTGATAGATTCTTCTGTAGCGCCGGATTCAGTAGTTACCGTGGACTCGGATTCGCTTGTTTCACCTGCCTCGCTTGTAGTATCTAATTTGGTAGTTTCTAGAAATCAATTATCACTTATTATTAGGCATTTCTATCAGGCCGTCCAGACATATTGGTCATTATACCAAAAAGACTATATTTTATAGAATCAGAATCATTTATTGGCCATAAATAACAACGATCGTTACAGGCAAGACAATAATGGTCACGTTTATACTTTTTTTTAATTGATTGCAGGATTCGATTAAGAACTTCTTATTGTACAACAAAATGCTAATAATTAAAATTTAATAAAAGTTATGGTTCGTACCTTCTGTCACCGGACTTGAAGTCAAATCAGTTGGTTCTGATCCAGGCACAGTAGACGACTCGCTAGTGTCGATAGATCCACTTTCACTAGATAGAGTGCTGCCTTCAGATTCCGTGGTTTCCGTTTCTTTAGTCTCTTCAGATACTGTAGTTGGAACCGATCCAAGTTCAGTAGATCCAGACGCGTTAGTTTCTGATATTTCTTCATATTCTGTTGACCCTGTTATTGTATAATATAAAATATAATATAATCAGAACAATATGAGCCAACATAACATAAAATATACTTTGCGTTTACAAACTTATATAATATTATATATCAGATAAGATTGGCAGAAGATTTAATTTTCCGATTGGAGCAACGATATAATTATTTTTGAGGTGAATTTAAGTAAGTATGTATGTATGTTTATTTGTTCTTATAGTATTCGCCTAAATGATTTAAATAATTTTGAAATTCCTTTTTTTATAGTACATAATAGGTTCGCATTTGACTACATCATGCCTGATATTAAGCAACGAAGTGGTCTAGGATGGAACACGCTTACCTAGAAGGAACCTGTTTACTCTTGATTTAAAGACATCCATATTGTACTTAGTGTTACACATAACAAAATAATAATGTTGCGCTATAATACAGTGCAAGACAATCATAACCACAGACACAAATACATTACAATACACGTATAAATACTTCACCAGGATATAAATTATAATCATCATCATCATCATCATCATCACCATCATCATCATCACCACCACCATCACTATCATCATCATCCTCATTATCATCCTCATCGCCATCTTCTGAAGAGTCAAAGTACGATTCTTCTGAATTAATTTTTTCTTCTTTAATTATTCGTAGAAGTTTCTTTAGATTGGCTGAAATTCCATTGTCATAAACTAATTAAGATAAATAAACTATGTAAAGCTATATGTTTGTTAGTGTTTTCCCAGTTATCACAAAATGGAGGCTAAATCAAAAATGATTAGAATAGAATATATTGTTTATGTATATGAAAATGTATGTCTGTAAGTATACGTATACTCTATAAGGTATATTTAAGTATTGACATTAATAATATAGTTAGGTATATATGTATTTTATATATTATGTTTAAAATGTTTTTTTTTTAATTCTCTTGTCAACACACCACATCCTTAACTTAGTAGAACCCTCTCCATACTAAGGTAACATGGAAGGATAAGACCGCCAATTGTTCCACTAGTGTTAAGTTTATATTGTTATAATTGTTTGTAATTGGTACGAACAATAAAGAGTTATATTATTGTTATTGTTATTATAATCCTTTGGACGATTTATCTTTTATTTATCTATATAGCGAGATAGCACATCAGCTTTGCGTTCTGAATACTAAATATCAAGCTATCTCTTCATAATAATTGGAAGAAGTGTAATTTTTCAATTTACGCGACATGAACACATGATACTTATATTTTATTTGTAGTATTTTGTATACAATTAAGTAAACAAAAAAGTAAATTTAAAAAAAAACGAAGTTAGGAGAAGTAAGTAACACCCACCTGAAGCCACAGTTTCTTCAGAGACAGTAGACTCTGTGCCGTCCAAAGTAGAGCTAGTGTCGTTACTGCTTGAAGTATCTGTTGCCTCTGGAATATTTTTTTAATTTAATAGTAATGAGACGAACAAGATGCTCTCCTGATGGTAAGAGATAACGCCTGTCCATCACCATTACAGCGACACATTACTTTCGATAGTAAAACCAAGTTCAGGGCATCGCTGTAGCGCTCATTACTGCGAGATTTTTTAAGGTTAGTATCAAGATCCGTGTAATTTCGCTAGTTGCAGTACCCTTCAAACCGGAACACAGTAATGCTTACTCACTACTGCTTGGCGGCAGAATATATGGTACTGTGGTGGTACCTACCTAGGCGACATCTTTTTCAGGAAATCTACCACCAAGTAAAGATAGTTTTTCTGACTTTTTTTTATCAGCAATCACCTTTGTTTGAATTGACTCATTATAAAATATATTTAGGTGTGAAGTAATTTTTTTTTTTAACTTTCTTTATAATAAAATATGTAGGAGTTTTAACAAAAAAATGTTTCTAAGAATGGTTCAGTACTGTCGTCAAAATTTAGAAAAGGTCAAAATTAAATCAAATCTAAGTAAGCTATATAGCTTAAATACGTGACTTGAGCAGTGTTAACTTGATAGTGCTACCATTTAAAGATTTTTTTACATATAAAAGTAATAAGACGACTGAGACGCTCTCCTATTGGTAAGAGACAACGACTGTCATTAACCATTGTAGCGATACACAGAACTTGATAGCGCAGTGGTTAGCGCGGTCGGTTCGCATGCCAAAGGGCGTGGGTTCAAACCCCAACAATGAGCTTGAGCTGCCGGTGAAGGAAAACATCGCGAAGAAACCATAGCATGGTGGTAGGGTACTTTCTAGTCCTCGGCTGGCTAGCTATCACCCTCAAGTTGAAAATCTGGCGCCAAGACCTAACGGTGTGTTCCGGCAGCCTCACTTAAAAGCCAGTACCATTCCAGGCTAGGTGTGCTTTACCATCTTCGACCACACCGTTACTTAACATCAGGTGAGCTGTGGACATAAACCTAGCCTGTCAACAATAAAAAATAAAAAAACTTATAGTAGCAAAACAAAGACCAACGCATCGCTCGTCAAATTTTCTACAAAGATATTTTAGCTAAACGATTTGTAACTTATTTTATAAAGGTAATATGTATTTTTGTTGACTGTTATTTACCTGTGAGAGTGCTCTCAGTCTTTTCCTTTTCGGTGATTCCTGTCGCTAGTGAAGAGCTTTCAGTGGAGCCAGTCAGATCAGTCATTGTTTCGTTGCTTGTTGAATCTGAACATGTTGTAAAGAATCAGGTCAGTAGGATGTGACGTAAGCATGCGGCGTAAAATAAATAAATAATAATAAAAAAGTAAAACCAACTTCAAGAAACAAACATCAGCACTAAAAAGCGAAAACTAAACTTACTTTACAAAGTATTATTATACCTGCTAGGTACCTACTGATCAGTTTGAAGTCGGTGCTTAGCCTAGCCTAGAGGTGCCGGTGCTTGGCACCGACTAGAAAGCAAGATACAAGTGCAGTGCTGGCCACAATTATAAAGATTTACAAGCTCGACAATGCTCTATGGTCGACGGTCGTTATATGTTTTCATACTTTCGCTTGGTCTCTGAATAACAGACAGACTTTCTTGATGAATCCTGCCAGTAAAAGCCAAGCTCCTTGGAGAATTCTCCAAGAAGTTTTTCATCATCAACGTTTTATTGTGTGGATGAAGCCGTCCCTTGGGATATCCCATTGAGCTCACCACACTCAGAAAACATCCCTCCGCATCAAAGCTATTGCTCAGTTATACATGTGATCCTACCAGATTCAGTGGTCATGCTATCATCGGTAGATGTGCCCTCCCCACTGCCTGAGCCAGAGAAGTCAGTAAAATCTGTGGAGAGACTTGTTCTCGTTGATAACAGCTCTTCCGACGACAATGAGGAGTCTGAAAAAAAAGTTACACCAATAATCATGAAATATAACGAGAATCAGCAAAAGAACAAAATTATTGTTAATGTCCATGTACACACAACTAAAAGACATATACGCCTCTGAACTTATTATAACTTAATATATAACGTAACGTGTGTTCTATTCCTGTATGCATAGATTAGCGATATGAAATAGAAATAGAATAAAATGTTCAGAAAACAAAAGAATGTGGCGTGTGGTACTAGCTCATAATACTCTTTTGTTTTTGGTGTACATTTCTGGTGTACACAATAAAGAGTTTCTATCTATTATGCTAAAGGCATATAGTTCTAGAAAAATCTAACAAACAATACCTGAGTCTGTGAAAGTTGACTCGTGTTCGGCCGTAAACGTTATTCCTGATCCTTCTGCAAGAATAATATTAATGTTACTTATCAACTCTATTTGGTTGTCTATCACATTGACGTTTTCAATATAGTTAATTTCGAATTTAGCTTAACTATATTTTTCCTTTTTAAATATAATTTTGTTGGACATTGTTTTAGCATCTTACAGCTTTGTCTCTTTGTTTGTCCATGTGTGTTGTTACGTTACGTTAATTCTATTCAAAGACTACAACTCTCCCATTTTTTCCACGACCAGATTCAGTATCGCTGCAGTACCAGGTACTCTTCCGCCAAGCAGTAGTGTGTAAACAATACTGAAAGACACTGCAGCTAGCGAAATTACAGGGCTATTGAGACTAACCAACGAAAATCTCAAAGTAATGAGCACCAACTGCAAGCTGAACTTTGCTTTACTACACAAAGTTGTGTAGTAATCTATCTATCGCTGGTATCAGGCTGTGTATCAATGGTCATAGATAGGCGTTATCACTTACCAATAGGAGAGCGTCTCGTTCGTCTCATTAATTAAAATTAATTTAAAAAAAAGTTAGCAGGTTTGGTTACTTCACATTTTCAAAATTATAGTACATATCTTACAAAAAATCTATAGTATTGTAGAGCACGTATACTAATAATGATGCATACCTGTTGGACTGTCACTGAACATTTTAAAGCCATCCACCTGAGAAAAAACGATATTTATTGTAATGATATATTACTTTTAGACATGTTTAGGGTTTCATAGTTTATCTGTATGGTAACGCAAGTTAAGACATGACACGCGAGTGTTTACATAAGCATGTGCCAAGAGAGTCTTTACATTATTGACGATAAGAAATTCCAAAGTCCTTCCAAAGTCCTGTGTTCTATTCGGTATGAACACATGAGCATGTAACGCACCACGTTTATATCTTTTTCTTTTCCACGTTTTCTTTTCTTTTTTCTTTGATATTTATTTTTGGCAACACTTTGGCAACTTTATATATATTTGAAATTCATTAACCTGCTCACTATTGTTTTGTAAGACATAATAATTATGTATCATGTAATAGGAAAAGCCACTGGCACCTAACACACAGTCTTTGACTAATTCGGGAGCTTATGGAACTAAATTTATCTGTGCAAATGTGTTTTATGTCGAATAAATTATTTTTGTAAAAACATGACGAGGTCTGTTAGAAGCTCGTTTTTTACTTTAAACTTTATTTTAATAATTCCACAATTTTTTTTCGCACTGCGAGATTGTGGAACTCTCTGCTGGAGTTTGTGTTCCTCATCAGGTACAATATGGGTGTCTTCTAATCTAGAGTAAATAGGTTTCTTCTAGGTAAGCGTGCTTCATCTTTGATCGTACTACTGCTTAACACCAGGCAGTGCGGTAAACGCGAAACTATTTTGAATTTAAAAAAATTGAATGTCAAACAAACATTCTTTTGCGGACTGTAAAATAAAATTTGCCAATCAATAAATTACTATATATTTTGTGCAGACCAAGATAAACAACTCCACACGTTTTAGGACTTTGAAAATTAAGTTGGTGTAATGCTTACCGTAGATTTTCCGTCACTTTCCAAACCTACTTCTTGGTACTCAGATTCTTCTTCTATACAGTCATCGTAGTCGTTGTCCAGTGGAGGCGATGTTTTGTCTGACAGCAATTCGTCTGATGGAACAAAAAGAGCCCTCAGCGCTTTTGGCTAGTTCGCGTCTTACGTTTATGGTTTCGTTGACAGGCTAGGTGTTTGACCAACAGCTCACCTGACGTTAAGCAACGGTATAGTCAACAATGGTAAACACACCTAGCCTAGAATGGAGCTGGTTCTCAAATGAGACTGCTGGAACACACTTTTAGATGCTTGACAGCAGATTATCACCTTAATGGTGGTAGCTAGCCAGCCAAGTACTATAAAGTACCAACTCACCCAGTACACCCAGTACTAAAAAAAAATATCTCAATATAATATCCACATGTACGACGGAGCATCACTTGAGGCTCGACCGATTTGGTTGATTAATTTTTTGTTGTTTGAAAAATTGACAAAACATTTTACCTTCGTCACAAGGTTGAGTGTTGCAGGACTGCTCCGAATACACAACCAAGTTCTCGTCGCAATCAACGACTGGCTGGCCTCCGCGCAAACAAAACACGCGACGGTACTGGTCACCACCACCACATTTCTTAGAGCACTAATGAACAAAAAGATAATCATAGTCATCGTCATTTTAGTTAAAACCCTATATTAGACAAATGCCATAAGCAATCGCCTCTCTCGAATGATCAACATTTTTTTACTTACCTATTCAATTAAAGAAAAAACATACGAGATATATTTTACATAATATTAAATGCAGTCAAAATCGACGCTCCGAATAATCGATAATTTTTAGGGTTCCGTACCTAAAGGGTAAAACGGGACCCTATTACTAAGACTCCGCTGTCCGTCCGTCTGTCACTAGGCTGTATCTCATGAACCGTGATAGTTAGACAGTTGCAATTTTCACAGATAATGTACTTCTGTTGCCGCTATAACAACAAATACTAAAAAACAGAATAAATTAAATATTTTTTTGCCGTTTTTAGAGACAATCGTAGGTACGGAACCCTTAGTGCGCAAGTCCAACTCGCACTTGTTACATAATATATAAGCACAAAAAAACACAAATACGCACAAATAACCATCAGTATTTACAATACAAGTTACAAAAAGACTTACCGCAGTCCAAGGTCCAGCGAACCATTTAGACGGGCACTTGTCCTGAGGCACCTCACAGTCTTTGCTTTCATTGTATTTTGGTTGTCCAGCGCAACGAGAATCATCGACCTTCATCACGGAGGCACCGTCAAATAGACCGCAGAACACCTTACGAGTCTGGATGCCTTTACCGCAGTCTACTGAACACTGTGGGGTCAAAATATTTTTTATATAGAAAAGCAATTAGAATAAAAAGTTCTCGTGATAGTAAGGGACAACACCTGTACACGACCATTATAACGATACTTAAAATTTTGAGTAACAAAGAAAGTCCAGGGCGTCGCTGCTTTGGCACTCATTACTTTGAGACATTCGATGGCTCTGTAATTTCGCTTTGACAAAGCCTACTATAAGGTGGCTCATTACGTGAAGACAGGAATATATGGTTGTAGTAGCTTCTCTCTGCACTTGCATCCCCCTGGCTAAGTGACAATTATAGTAAGCATAATGTATTAATATCTATAACTGTAAACTGTATAAACTGTAACCTAATATGAAAAGAAAGATCCACAAAAAATGCCTTGCTGAGTTTCTTACCGGAGTCTTCTCAGTTGAAGTGTAATTACGAGCCGGTGGTAGATTCAAAAATGTAACTTAACGTTCATAAACCACCAGGTTCACCAGGGCCTAAACTGAATAAATGATTTTTTGATTTTGATTTTGAGCTACTTCCCTTTAATCCGGAATACATCATAGTTTATATACATTAGTGCTTGGCAGCAGAAAATCGTACATATCTAGACGACTTCCTGATAAAGAGATCTACCACCAATTAAAATTGAGTTTCTAGATATACACAAGTTTATTATGCTTTATGTGACTGCCAAAAATCAGTGGGGCTTGAAAGTGTAAGGTTTAGGTATGGACGGAGTGCTTTAATATACATTTTACAGTTAGGTATTTTGTTTTTATTTCAAAAACTATTAATTAGTCTGTTGAGAAAAATCCTCTTCAATTGGTTTTTTCCAAACTATCAATAAATCTTTTTTGTTAAGTAGTACTTAGGTGTTATATATTCGTTTGCGAATTGTGTGGCGTTGGGAACATAGCGCGTAGAACTGATGGCCGATGGGGCTGCAAAGTTCTGGAGTGGAGACCACGGACCGGCAAGCGCAGCGTAGGACGTCCATCCACAAGGTGGACAGACGACCTAATAAAGACCGCAGGAACGCGCTGCATGCGAGCCGCTTCCAACCGGTCTTTATGGAAGTCAATGGGTGAGGCCTATGTCCTGCAGTGGACGTCCTACGGCTGAGATGATGGCTTATGTGTTATACATATATAACCAATAAGGAGATTTATTTAAGCTGATTTCTTTCTATCTCACCTTGCTCCATTGTGTAGCGTACCACTGCACATCACAAGGAGGCAGTTTCGTTTTATCGCAAGGCTCTTGTGTCACAGGCGTCGTATGATAGGAACAGAAACTGTCGTCCACCACCTTGTGGGCTTTAGTAGAACAGAGAGCGGAGCGCGTTCTCACGGTCGACAGGCATGAATCACACTGAAATTAAAAATCATTCTTGAGAAATTGGTAGCAGCTGTAAAACCAGGTAAGCATATACGTCTATGTCAATTACCAAACTAGCAAGGTTCAAGCGCTGTATTGCTTAACGTGTTTAGATGCAGTACATCTCTAATGACTAAGCATTTGTTAGAAATTTAAATATATAAGCAACACACTTTATATGGCATGTTCTGGAAGAATATATAAAACAACAATCATAGCAATAATTAGGCATATTGTTTTACGCATCATATCATGTGAAATTATTTGGTTTATCGCCAAAAATATCAAAACTTTTCCCTGGTATATCTTTAACGCGTATAATTAGTTCACCGTTTGACCACCGACTCGCTTGATGGTAAACAACGATATAGCCGAAGATGAGAACACGCAGACTTAAAAAAATATATTTTTGCTTTGACTTTAAAAATATCTAGATAATTTTCCTCAAGAAACTAGGAAGTTGTCACATTATTCCATTCCGATTCTTTACGGATTTGTTTTAAAAAAAATTGAGTCTAAAACTTACCCCAGACCATTCAGTCAGCACCCAGTCGACTCCGTCACAAGGCTGCAGCGTGCAGCTCTGTTCAGTTGGAGGCTTATCATCCTCACACTCTTTTTCGCTGAGAATTTCTTTACGGGACCCGTTCTTCTGGTAGCAGACGACTTGACGTGTTTGTTTTCCTTCATCACACAATTTGTCGCACTACAAGAAAAATTTGAAATTTAAGAAAATCTGACCACATATTTAGAGCTCCATTAAATGCAAAAATTATAATTTAAAATAGTTTGTTTTGGAAATATGTTGTAAGCAAAGAGCTTGGCTTCCTTGGCTTCATTGTTAAACTCGATCTCAGGTACAACAACAACAGGTAAAGTAATGCTGTTCTTAAATGTAACTGTTATTGAAACACCGCCACTAACGGACCTGAGAGAGCTTGAGATCCACCCGACCAGACCGATCCAGATGATCTGGGTGTCAATCTCGCACCAGTGCCCAGTCTCAACAATGAGGTTCGCCTCGAGGTCAATTCCGTATCTCGCCCACAAGAGATGGAGGAAGAACCAGAGATAAATATAAGAAGATACTCTAAGGCCTTAATATGCCCTTATTGTGCCATTCCCTCTGGAATAGAAGACTTTATGCTTGGACTTCTAAGAACTCACCGGTTTCCAAGGTCCAGTGAACCATATTGGACACGTAGCGTTTTCGTTGCATGTTTGGTGTAATTCTGGTTTGGGACCGAGAATATCGAAGCAGCTTTTATCACCTACTATTGATGGGTACCTAGAAGTAAAGATATCAGAGTTAATATCAAAAGAATATACTTATTAAGATAACGTTTTTTTATACTAATGGCGATCGATTGAAATTCGATGAAAGATTACGCTGAGCATCTTATTATCCGAATTTCCGAATCAGCCCTGTTTTTATAAGCTGTCCCACTGTTGGGCGCGGGCCACTTCTCATTGTGAAAAGATATGGCCATATTCCACCACGTCCGCCAAGTGCGAGTTGGCAAGACTTCATACATTTCGAGAAGTTTTATGAACTCACGGACATGTAGATTTATTTCCTCACGATGTTTTCTTCACTATTGGAAGTCAGCGGCAATACGCACTAACTTAGATAAGGCAGAGGTGCGTGTCATGGATTCGATTCGAACCCAGGACCTCCAGATTGGAAACCAGACGGTCTCCCAATTAGGCTGCCGAAATTACTTATAATACATATAGTTACTTGTAAAAAAAAATTGTTACGCGATTTCAAAGCCTGTCTTATTTTTTACGAATATTTATTATTATTATTTATATTCAGTAATAACTTTTTAGTGATACTTCAAATTTTAAAATAAGTTTAACGATAAGTAATACCCACTAACTTCACTGTATTTATACTTCTTTGCTTAAATAAATTATTATTAATTATTGAAAGTCTAAAATGTGCATTTCATGTAATTAACTCACCCATTGCTAATAATCTGTGTGCAGTGCACGACTCGTGACCTGGTGCCTCCCTTGCCACACCTCTTGGAGCAATCTCCCCAGGGTCCCGGGGTCCACTGTGCTGCGCACGGGTCTGTGTTGCAACTCTGGTTGGTGGGTGGCTTCAGATCCTTATCGCACAGAGCCTCGTCTACCAGTTCGAGCTCTTCTCGTGATCGACAGGACACGTTGCGTGTTTGGTAACCTGAAATGAAGTGATTCCTTGGTGAATTGCGCTTCTTATGGATCCAACATTAGCTCTGAGAAGAATAGTGTAGTGAGGCGAGTTTTAAATAATTTTCATTAAAAAATCACCTCATCACACGTTTTAGCTGGTTACGCCCAATTTGATATTCATTTCAAGTCATATTCTTGACGTTCGAATCTGATTTCTTGATACTGGTTCTGATTAATGTGGGCTTAGTGCAGTATCATCTACCTACCAAGTAGATTAAGCTTTACACAAACAATAAAATCTATGAGCGAATAAATTTACTATCAGGTAATCGAGTAAGCAAAACGTGCCACGGTGACACCGTTCTAGAAGAAATATATAGGAAAGACTTTTAGAACGTATTACATAGTAGCTAAAATTAAATACGCGTTACTCACTTTTTATACTACGATTATATTAAGTCACATCCAGCAACCTTTTTTAAGGAGTCAAACTACAGTGCGTTGCGCGCGCGGCCTCATCATCCTTAGTACTAGAGTTAGGAGTGTTATTTAAGGTAAGTACAGACCTCCTCCACAAGGGGCGCTGCAGGTTGTGAATTCTTCATGTGCCCAGATGTACTGCTTGTTCTTGGGTGGAGCGCGCTCGTTTGGCACACTGTACTCGTACTCTATCCCCACGTTGTCGTCTTGGAGGAGCAACTGAGGTATATAAATCTGATTAGTACCAGCTACAAAAGGCTTGTAGACTAAATTTGAAAATAGACTTGTTAATACTGTATCTCGATATCTATAGTTCATTTCAAAATTGTGTTGTTTTTAAAAAACGCAGATTTGAATTACGTATTTTGCAATTTCTAAAACCAATTGAAAAATTAATCAAAATACTATTTTAATCTGATCTAGTTCTCTTTTGGTCTGGTCTACTCTGGTCTCTGCTTGGTTGCTTGTTTACGGTCTTATAAATGAATATCTATAACTTATTTATAATCTTCATCTTATAAAATGAATAATTAGTTTTTTGTTACCTATATAAATCAATTCTAATTTATTTGTTTTGTTCTTATTGGATTCGTTTTAAGCCTATTGTTTGTTACGATTTTAAATTTTGCCCGCCTTTCATGTTACTACTTACGTAAACTTTACCAGGCAAATGAAAACATGTTTTTTCATGTTTTCACGTCTGTCAGAGAACACGAGACAGATAAATACTAATGCAATAGAAAAAATAAACTTTAAAACATTAATGTAACAACTGATAGCATTATTGCCAAAAGCGAAGAGATCCAGCCAACTATAGGATGGAGTGAGTTCAAGAACAAGTAAAAGATGGAGTGTGCTACTAGTAATAACAAAAAAAAATGATTTGGATAACATTAAATTAACATAGACATACATACCTGATAGCGAAATGTACAAGTAGATAAAGTATTCATCTACATGTGACTATTAGTTTACTTTATAATTGATTTTGTCTTTAAATCGCAATATTATTCATTTTTATTTCAACTTTTAAAACTAATTGGTAAGTATAAATATCTAAAAAGACCGGCCCTTAAAAAAGCTTCTTTAAGAACGCCCAATACTTACAGCAAGAATAAGCGGTTCATTGGTAGGTCCAAGACACCGCAGCTTGTCAGGAGCGGCAAACCCTTGCTGACTTCGCTCGTAGTACCACAAGGCTCCAGCAATCACCAGGCTTCGGGGGAAGTCGATCTGGTACTCCCCGTTTAGGTAGTAGGTGCCATTTCTCGCTCGGAGAGCTAAAACACCAATTCATTCGAAAGATTGCAAGGAACAGAACTTTATCAAATATCTCGCTTTTTGGGACCAATTCATACATCTCTTTTAATAGGTACATTTATTATTATTGTAGATATTTATAAAGTTTCTATACAAGTTCACTTTCATTGTATTAATTTCAAGTTTCAAGTGGTTCAATCTAAAAGGAGCTTTCAATAAAATTGCAACTATGACGAAATATATACAAATCATAATGACGAATTAAAAACTGTGCACCAAATATCCATAAGACTCAAATTTAATCACAGCAAATGAATCGATCTATTCAGTTTATCAAATACGATCGTAAACTTTAGTTGGTTCCACCCATGAATGTTTCGCATATGAAAATGTTTGTAATCATTATTTGGAATGGAAGAAATCTTACCCAAATAGTTTCTAGACGGAGCTCTTTCCGCTATAACGATATTAGTTGCGCCGTCCGGAATAAGAAGTACGTCGTTGTACCCTGAAATCAAAATGATAATTAACAAATCTGTACCAGTATAATACTGAAACCTATAGAAGCGTTCTAATAGTCTCTAATTCTTTTCAACTGACTTGTTGATGACAAATGTGAGGTCTTGAACGTATAAGTACCTGCTTTTAGGAATATTCAACAAAGTCTCCATTTACGTACGATAGTTTTCAAAGATTTGTGTATTTGATTGAAATAGGATTTTGTTTAGACATCCATGTTACCTTTTCTGAGATCTTCCGTATCAATGACTCCAGTAGTCGTCTGGCAGTTGGCGCCGCTTCCGCGACACTCACGGCATTTATCTTCACGAGCGGTCGACCCCAGCATCATGTCACAACCAACAGGCTGGAAAGGTACAAAATATCATTATAAGTTTTACATCCAGATACAACAGATGAAACACGCGATGTTGAAGTATCCTCAATTCAAAAAATTTCAAAAATTTCAAAATATTTGAATATAAATATAAACAATGTAAATTTCATAAAAGTTACTTTATCATATTATTTAAAAAAGATATTTTTGGTTTCCATCTATGTACTAGAGATATGTACCTAAGTTTGTAAAAAAGTATCCCGATTTCTTTAATAAAGTTCAGGACCGACAGCCTAACTCGAGATCTCAATACAGGCATAAGTTCATTGGGCCCAAGTCTAACCTCACCATGTATAGTTCTGGCCCTAACTCAATGGCTGTAAAAAGTTGCTTAACTCACTTATGGACATAGAAGATGAAGATTACTTATTTACCAGTTGAAATCAATCCAGGGAGCCAAATGCTACTACACTCTTGACGATTTCTTTAATGATGATAGTATTTATAATGACTATGTAACTAATTATTATTCTAATTTTAATTGAATTTGATGAATTCGTTCTGTAGTTCCAATTAATAATATATTTTTTCTCCATACCCTAATGAGGTCGTATGTATTAGGTATAGCAATGTTATATATTTATAAGTCCTGTACCTATACATATACTGCAATAAACGATTGAGTATTGAGTAATTATTTATACATACTAAATACTAACGCCAAAAACAGAGTAGAGGTAGGAACTTACTATTTATATCAGCCATGTTTATCTGCATAGGTACTTTTAAGGCCTATTTATCTAAGAATTTTATTGTTTTATGAGCCGTGAGCAATCGCTGCAAAAACTACTGTCAAAGCTAGTTCCACAAAACGCGTATCTCTGGTATCTAGTGTCTATACGCGTGATGAAATTGCATTAAGTAAAACTAACTCTGGTAAATATCTAAAGGAGAAGGTTTTTGATGATGAAAAAGTTACTAATACTATCTTAGCTGTTCCTGTGGCATAAAGCCTCATTTACCTGGCAGATGCCGTTGACACAGACGTCGAAGGACTCGTCGTTACAGCGTGTACCGTCTACCACCTTCGTGCGATGCCGGTAATAGAACCGTTCACCGTGCGGCATGCAGTTCAGCTCACAAGGGTTTGGTGCTTGCGTGTATGGCACCCATCTGTGATACAACATAGATAATAATTTCTTCATAAACAAGAAGTATTTTTTTATAGCTAAAGATAGGCTTGCGTTTGACCCCGATCTCGCCCGATGTTAAACGAAGGTGCGGTTTACGATGGAACACACTCGCCTAAAAGAAACAGATTCACATGCAAGTTGAAGGCACCCAGATTGTATTCATCAAGAAGCACCCACTCAAACCTAACAAATTTAATTGTTTAGCGGTTCTTACAATGAAGGTGGAATCGAACCGTTTAGTTCAAGTTTTTGGAATATCCATCATGAGCGGTACCGCTTTTTAAAGCACCTGGCTATCCGATAAAAAAAGGGCCAGAACCCATTAGGAAACTTGACTGCAATTTTGCGTCGATGTTCAAGGCTTTGAAGCCTTTTTAGAGCAAGTGAGTCATTGCTAATAAGCTAGTAATCCATATAAAAATCGTTAAGATTAAGTAAGCTGAGCCGCTTATAGTCGCTTAGAACATTTTTGAACGCTGCTGCATCTGTGGTAGCCTTTTAAATTTTGCTACTCTGTAACTGCTACAGGCGAATCAGTAGAGTTGCGTCATTTTCTAGTTCTAGTAATCTTTTACTACTGACCTGTACTTGACATCCCTGAAAACTTCATTGTCGAATTCGGAGCACTGCTGCTCGCGGAAGTCACGTGTCCCCGCTGGGCAGTCCTGCGTTTCACACGAGAAGTACTGCGTGTCTCCTCCCGTGCATTGCGGCACGCCGTCAGATCTGAAATCGATAACATATGATATCAAACGGGAGAAATCGTGTATCAAAACCGTGAGGTTATGGGCCCAGACATAGAGTACTTCGGAATTTATACACGGGCTTAAAGAATGTTAATTACGTTTTTGGTCATTTGACTGAGAATAATTGTGAGGAAACCTACTATGTGTATGTATGTATGTCTAGAGAAGAAACTTTATGGAGTATGTGTACAACTTTTACCATTGAGTCAATAGAAAAATAATAAAATTAGTTTAGTTGTTTCGTACATTTCAACGTTTTCCTATATAAATTGTTTTATGGTGGACAGGCTGTTTGACCAAAGCTCACCTGATAAGTGAGATATGATGTTAAGTGACGGTATGGTCGAAGATGGTAAACACACATAGCCTGGAATGGAAGCTAATAATATAGCTGATATTTTTAGCATATTTAGAGTCAGTATTATAGTAGAAGCTGTTCATAAATAACTTCATTGATATCTTAGAATATATCGATTGTTTAAGTAAATAAGTACATCAAAAATAGTACGATATCTACCTAATATATAGAAATGAATTTTTGTTTGTTCGTATTTCATGTGCTGCCGTACCGTTTATCCGATTGCATTAAAACTTGGTCAACTTACTTAGGTACTTACTTACTTACTTACATATGTATTCTGTGCTTGCACGAAGGATGTAGGCACAGTACAAATGATTTTGCAGCAACGCGTTGGGTAACATAGTTAAGTCTTATGTTGTCGTAATTTGTTGTTCTCTATTTCTTGTAATTTTTCTGCTAATTAAAAATATTTGCCATAAAGACAGTTACCCTATTTGTAAACATATCCTCTTCCGACTAGCGACGCCTCCACCGCAGGTCCGCGAGCAGGGAGATATTTCCCCCCACTCGCCCCAGCCGGTGCCTTCGCCCCCAGGGAGCACGTATGACGCAGACAGGAATAGCCCGGCACCTTGCCGCCTGTGTCTACTTCTGTGACCATTTACCTGTTGACAAGACAAATTTTACTGTACAATTGATTTTAGACGCCATTTGAATATTGTTGCAGAAATTGACGTAGGTACAACTTGTTAATATTTTCGTGAAATTAAATGAAAGAGGGAGGGAAGTAAGCTCCTAATTCCGTAGTATGAAAAAGAAGAAGAATGTTAATGAGATAGCCAACTAAAAGTTTTGGTGTGTATGGTGTAACGCATGTAAGTGGCGTAAAAACTCTATAAAAACTAAAATTCTTATAAACTTGAACTACAGAAGACCTAACAAATATTCCAAAAAAAAAAACAAGATAACGCTAAACCTTATTCTCCCCCCAAACAGTAGTGTGTAAACATTACTGTTATCCGGTTTGATAGATACTGCAGCTAGTGAAAATACAGGGCTGTTGAGACTAACCATCGAAAGTGTCAAAGTAATGAACGCCAAAGCAGCGATGTCCTGACCTTTATTTTGTTACTCAAAGTTCTGTGTATCGCTGCAATGGTCATATGTCCATGACCACCATTATCTCTTAGCATCAAGAGAGAGTCTCGTTTAGAGTGGAGTAACTGTCGCTTAAATCCTGACTTTCATATTAATACACTCAAGTATCTATTAACATCAATATATACCGCACAAACACACACACTTACACACACCTACACATACACACACACACACTCACACACACACACACTCACACACACACACACGCACACAAACACTAAAAATAGGGAAATCAATAATTGCGTGGTTATACTTTTAGACATTTGGTAGATATTAGGTACAAGCTTGGTACAAGCACTGTTTGTATGAAAGTTAATAAATATAATAAGAATTTATCTTTCTTGCCTCTCGCAGCGTGAACGAGCACTTGCACTCCGATCAAAATATTATGACGATAAACATGAATGCACATTACTTCCCTATGTCGCAATAGATTACACTTGAAACGTCGAAACTCTCACGGCCTTGAGTCAACTTAAGTTGAGAACAGACTCGGATTTAAAATTTAGATTATATGACAAGGGGGTAAAGTTTTCATAATAATTTTATCATCTCGAGTTTGGCATGGGGATGGATCTTATAGTAAACTTACTGTGCTGCAGTGCAAAAGAATCAAAATATGTTGAATTTAATTTCATTCAAAGAGAATATGGTACAGCATGAGGTTTTTTGTTGTCTGTACTTTTTAATTTTTATATTCAATGGTTTCTATCTATCATTACACGATAACTATGATTTAGATACATTTTTTTTAGGTAGCTTTTGCCCATTATATCTTTCTTCAGCCAGAGCAACCATCCTAACCAGCCTTTCATAGTCAACTATTGGACCTCTTCCAAGGCACACAACCCAGTTTGTTTTAAGCTATTGTTTCCACTATTTGCCGCCTTATTTATATCGTCTTTCCATCGAGTCATAGACCATCCTACACAATGTATTTCAGGGTTTCTAGGTTTCTACTATACAATGCTCATAAATAAATTATTATTATTATATATCGTGGATTAAGAGAGTAAAAGTATTAACAGGAAATTAATAGCTATCACTTTCGTCCAATTTCTAACACAGTATTATTTTCCGGCTCTTCTTTTCTAAGTACACGAAGTACGGCTCTGCGTTCAATGAGACTTTATCAGAAGGCACAAGTAAGTTTTGATTAGTAAAAGTTGGAGGTGACAAGCGGTTTTATATTCAAAGCGCCTACTTAGGTCCGCACCTGTCGCAGATATATCGGAGGTAAGGTATGAGGAAGTAATTTATCAATAGATAACTTTGAAGCTACTTTGAATTGAAATGGAATTGGAAAGAGCGAAAATTTGTTTCTATTTAAGAAATATGCTTGCGTTTAACCGCTATCTCAAATGATGTTAAGTGAAGATGCGGTCTAAGATGGAGCACGCTTGCTTAAAAGGTAACTACGTTTGCTTAACGCTTTTTACTCTCGATTTGACGTCACCCAGATTGTATCCGTCGGATAACACCCACTCAGTGCATTCCACTGTCTAGCGGTTTGCACGATGAAAGTGAAATTAAATCGTTTCGTTCAAGTTTTTGGAACGTCAACCATGAAACGATGTCCATCACTTTTCATGAAACCGACAAATCTAAATTTCTATCTAAATTCAGGGTCGGTATCTTAATTTGTTATGCATTTGTATCTACATATACAAACATTATATTGATTTCTCTTGTCAATATAATACAAAGTTTAAAGTGCCATAACATTAAAAACGTATCGGATATTTTTTCTCGAAAATCGATTATTCTAAGACCTTCAACTTGCTTGATAAGATTTTGTTAGATCATTTGATGTTTACTAGAACCAGGTAAGATTTAAAAACAGATTTATTTTTGTTTTTCTTTAGTAATTAAACGAATCGTTTTGATTCTACCTTCATTGTACGAACCGTTAAACAATGGAATTTGCTGCCCGAATGGGTGTTCCCTGATAGATACAATCTGGGTGCCTTCAAGTCGCGAGTGAATCGGTTTCTTCTAGGCGAGCGTGCTCCACCGTAGACCGCATCTTTGCTTAACACCAGGCGAGTGAAGCATAAGCCTATATCTAATAAAAAAAAGGATATTGTAGGACATTTCACACAATACCATCTAGTCCCAATCTAAACAAAGATTGTAGTAATAGAAACTACAAGCTTTGTAACTACATTACTCGACTATAGACTCGACTGTAAATTACAGCATGGTCTTCTGGCCATGAAGACGAATCTAAAGACACCAAAATAAGAACATTGTAATCTACTCGATAACATTACCTTTCTTCTTGGACAGTCGGGTAGAAAGTGCCGTTCATTGCGTAGCAAGCTACGACTGCTACGATATTATTATATATTTCTTACATAATACCAAGGCATATATAAAACTAAGAGATACATTAAACAGACATGAAAATCTGTTAATATTGGTTATTGTTTAATATTAGAAACTGACGTGGTTTTGACACATTTTTGTTTTAAAAAGTAATGAGACGAACGAGACGCTCTGCTGATGGTAAGAGATAACGTCTGTCCATGACCATTGTGTAGCGATACACAGAACTTTGAGTAGCAAAACAATTCCAGGGCATCGCTGCTTTGGCGCTCATTACTTTTGACACTTTCGATGGTTTGTCTCAACAGCCCAGTAATTTTCCTTCAAACCGGAACACAGTAATTTCTACACACTACTACTTGGCGGCAGAATATCTGGTACTGCGGTGGTACCTACCTAGATGACATCCTGCTAAGGAGAGCTACCACCAAGTATATACATACTTATGCGGGATTACTCACGTTTAATTATATCAGATACTCCGACTATAGTTTCAGCCACATCCGATATTGTATCTACTAAGAACTTTTTGCGCTGGATGCGAGCCGCTTCCAACAGGTCTTTGTGGAAATCACTGGGAGAGGCCTATGTCCAGCAGTGGACGTCATACGGCTGATGATGATGATGATGATGAAGAACTTTTTAACATTAACAATCCAACAAAAAACTCATTTCGCATATAGTCTGAGGAATTATGCTACATTGCAAATATTACAGCATCATCGTCATCCGCTTAGCGAAGTCCACTGCTGGACACAGGCATCTCCAAGGCACGCTACTCAACCCGATCTTCGGCTTTTCGCTTCCATCCACCGCCAGCTGTCCTATGTATATCGTCACTTCATCGAGTCTCAAGGTATCTCAGGGCTTGCTATGCTACGTTTGCCAATTCGATTTAGATATGATAAGATAAGCATATGTTTATGATAAGTACTGTTGGTTATTCTGTGCCGTCTATCAGACTAACCAGATGCGACATCAGACTTTTTGTTAGTCTGTACTCGTTTTATTATAAAGACAGAGCGTAGGTTGTACATAATTATACTTGGGTTGTTTTTTGTATTACTATATTATATCATTATGAACAACTTTCACTGTTATTTGACTTTGGAATCGCCAAAAAATAGCTGTTTTTAAACGGTTTTATTTAGCTTGCCCTGTTTGTTATTGTTGTTTTTTGGGTCTAACTTAGTAATTGTTTATACATGTTCTTAATTCGTGACGTATTACGAAACTGCAAAATTTTGCAGCGCTTTTTTTTATTTTTAACCTACGCAAACAACGTCGTTTGCGTCGGGGTTTAAAAATGTTATAAGTTACTCGTGTATATGTCTGTATATCTGTCTGCTGCATTGTAGCTCCAAAGCAGCTGTAGCCGATTTTGTTTTGTTTTTTTTTTGTTTATAGGTGTGTTGATCAGAAATGTTCTTAACTATGTTTACTTCTTAACATTTTAAAAAACTTGTACAGCTTTTTAAATGTTGTCAGCTCTTTTCTAATCGACAAATGAATATGAGTTTCCACAGGTTTGATCCAGTCGAAATTTTATATTCTTTTTCTGGTGTCGGGGGTTTCCAAAAACTTTAATTGATAGTTCTATAATCTACACTCACATAATATATCTTTCCAGTAGGTTTCTTTCGTAATCGTGGGTAATGTCAGAAGGCGTAGTTAGTTTGGATATAAAAATAACGTGCTACAAATTACCAAATATGTTTTTACGTGATGAGGCATCGTCCCAAATGCTGGCGCCAGCCCTGATTAGAGTTATGACCGGTCACAACGCTCTATTAGTTTTTACTAGGGCTGTCCTGATTTATTTATGAGAGCAGAATTTTTATGCGCGTTTCATTCAGCGAATCATAAACGGGACAGTGAACTTGGACTTTTTGACAGTGAACGGGATTGATTGAGTTATTGGAGATAGGTTTTTTTTTGTAATGAGTGACGTAATTTTACGTATTATCCAAAGCTTGGGATCAGAAATCTGAAGTGGTAATTTGTAGCTGTATCTTCAGTATGAATTTAAAGATAAAAAACCTATATACCTACGTCACTACTGAAAGTTTGGTTTTCAATGTCGTTTTTAGCTCCATGGATAGCTACCATGCTCGTAGAGAGCATGGTAGTAAGAAAGAGATTGGTTTATTTATGTATTTATAATAGTCGAAATCATATTCCGAATCATCTGATAAATCTTGATGTCTATCAAGATTTATCAGATGATTTGAGTTGAAACAGGCATATTTTATTGAACCCAATTCTTAAGTCAACGTGGACGAAGTGGCGAGCTCACACATTTTAGAGTTAGAGTGAAAAAATTAGAGTCTAAATCCCTCGCAAGACAATAAAAAATAGAAAATTAGTCTAATTAGAATTACCCGTTACCGTGCTATCGCCCAGCCAGAGCCAGCCCTATGAAATCAAATCGAGCGTGTAGTACAGCTTCTCACAGGCTCACGCTGCGAGCTCACATGTTCGTCTTCAAGCCAAGCGGGGTTGAAACCGAAACTTATACGTTACTTTAATCAACTAAGTTATTCCGATGACTATGATTGTAATTGAGAAGTTACGGCGACCGTCTGTATGCTGTGTGTGTATTGCCGATAACTTCAAACGGTGAAGAAAAACATCGCGTGGAAAACTAAATACCTGACAGTTCTCAAAATTTAAAGTAAAAAAATATTTTTAAAAACATGCTTTTATCTGTGACAGTAACAGTTTTACTTGGTGGTAGATTTCCTTAGCAGGAGGTTGTCTAGGTAGGTACCACCGTAGTACCAGATATTATGCCGCTAAGCAGTAGTGTGTAAACATTACTGTGTTCCGGTTTGAAGGGTACTGCAGCTAGCGAAATTACAGGGCTTTTGAGACTAACCATCTAGTCGCAAAGTAATGAGCGCAAAGGCAGCGATGCCCTTGACTTTGTTTTACTACTCAAAGTTCTGTGTATCGCTGCAATGGTCATGGACAGGCGTTATATCTTAACATCAGGAGAGCGTCTCGTTCGTCTCATTACTGTTACATAAAAAAAAGTAAACTAAAAAAATTAAAATAAATTCTACTAAGTATTTGACGTGTAGGTACTTACCTATATAATACCTTTAAACGAGCAATTATTTTATATATGTATATATATAATCTGAATCTCAGAAACGGCTCCAATGATTTTCATGAAGTTTAGTATGCAAGCAGGGGGTTTCGGGGGCGATAAATCGATCTAGCTAGGTTTCATTTTTAGAAATCGAAAAAAAACCGAGCGAAGTTCGGTCATCCACATACTATCCTTAAATGCTCGAGGCACAGAAGTACATATATTAAGTACTTGTACCTGTAACCTGTAACGGGAAGTGATGGAAATCTTTTTTATAGTAAACAAAACTGTTTTTTTTTTAAATTTCGTACACGTAGAAACGTTACCTATTTATTTAAAAATAAGTAGACGACGGTAAGATACCGCTTGTCCGTCATGGACATTGCAGCGCTACATAGAACTTAAAGTAACAAAAAAAAAGTCCAGTGCATCGCTGTTTTAGCGCTTATTTCTTTGAGACATTCTATGGCTAGTACAACAACCCTGTAATTTACTACAGTACCCTTCAATTCGATACTGCGGTGATACCTACCTTCTGTCAGGGAGATCTACCACCAAGTAAAAATTTATACTATATTTATTGACACACATGAATTGCTACCCGCCATATATTTGTTCAGATAAATGTAACCCTATCTAACATATTAGACTTACTATCGGCTGCAGTAACAAACGTATGCTCGCTACATATAGATATATATAGATAGGCGGATTATAGAGCCTTAAGTCGTATAACAATTATCTTGTAATTTCAATATACAACCTTCGTAACGTTTACCTGATCGTAAAACAGACAAGATTTGAGGAGTCAGTTGTTAATTATTTGTTTATTAGTCTTATATGGTCGAATGAAGTTATTTAGAAGTAATTAAACTACTTTAATAATATAACAAAATCTTTCACAAGGGATTTTTTAATGTTGACAGGCTAGGTGTTTGACCATAGCTCGCCTGATGTTAAGTAACGATGGTCAAAGATTGTAAACACTCCTAACTCGAATGAGATCTGACCGGAACACACTGTTGGATGCTTGGCGACAGATTTTTACCATGTGAGTACCTACTAGATAATTGAATAGATGTGATATATATACATATATATATATGTGATGATAATAGATTAGATGTGAAGCGGGATGTGGTGAAGATGGAGCACGCTTACCCAGAGGAAACCTGGATATTCTGAATTAGAAAAGCAGCAGAGAGTTCCACATCCTCGCTTTACGTATGAAAAATGTGGAATCGAAACGCTTAGTACATACGTGGGGAATATCCACCACGTACAGATAGCGCTTTAACCGTGACTGCTTAGCCGTTAGATAATAAAAAGAGGCAGGTGGAACCAAATTATATTTTGTACTATTCGAATTTATTATATTAGTAAGACCGTGAACAGACATTAGAATTTATTAATTGTTTGTGTTTGTGATTGATTGTGTAATATGAAATGTTACTTTAAAAGTATTTTTTTGTTTAGGATGTTACAACCGTATCGTAATTATATTGTGGTTTGTAATTGAAAATAAATAGATTGTATATGTTGATGTATTATATGTTCTTATAACATATACATACATACATAATCGATAAAATATTTTATTATTACATTATTCGATATAAGCGCATTATTTTATTACAAGGATAGAAGCTTTTATCATAAAGATAAAATATGAAAGGAAATGCTCTGCTAGGAAATAAGTCAGCAATAAAAAATAGATAAATATTTGAAAGACCTAAAAGCATTAAAGTAATGGGACTAAAAATTTCAATCACTCGAACATCGCTTAAATTAAAAGACATCATTTTAGTTATTTAGATTGAATGTCTTTTTAATATCCTGCCAATAAAATAGCTCTAGATCTATCTAGTCTAGACCACAACAAATCAAAATTTATTGTAACCAAATTTTCTCAATTTCAAGCTTCGAGCAACGACCACCTGTGCGCGTCCAATCCAATTCTCACAATTGCAAATCATTGGCATCTAATTAAATGGACCTCATCAATAATTTCATGATAAATAATGCTTATTTCACAAGCGGCAAATGCAAAAGTCATCCATATATTCACGGTCTGTACCCACTAAGACTTACGCATCACGCGATTGCGACAAAATTTTATACAAAATTTGAAATTACTAGATAATTCCCACGATTACACTAGTGGCGCTAATTTTGTGTTGCCAATATATTCAGTAATTTTTATCATTTTCCCATTTTAATTTATATCCATTTTAAAAATCACTCTTTGTGTGTGGATTGGATTTTTTAGTTATAAAATCTAGGGTGATTAGAGGGTCAGATAAAGTAACTTTTACAAATTGGCTTGAGTTTGACTGCCTTCTCGTCTGATGTTAGGCAAAGATGCGGTCTACGATGAAGCACGCTTGCCTTAAAGAAATCGATTCACTCACGATATGAGAGCACCCAAATTATATTTATCGGGGAACTCGGGCTACAAATTGTTTAGCGGTTCCTATGATAAAAGTTGAATCGGACCATTTAGTTCGACTAACTAAACTCATATTGGTGTTAACGTACACGTAACGTACGTATGGTAACTTGCTACCACGGCATCTTCTGTGATACTAGGTAATTGCGACAGTGAACAGCACGCACAAATTTAAACACGCGTATTAGGTACCATCTCCTGTCGTGTTAAAACTTAGAGATCTAGATTATGAGTGCGGGGTCGCATTATTGTGCCCCGAAGGTCCATATGAAGATTATTAAATTACTTGTAAGTTTTACTATATTGACAATATTTTATTTATATAGACATGTTTGTTTATTGATATACTTAATTTTGACATTTTGTTTTTTTAATCTTTGACTTTTAAGCAGTGTTTTAAAACTCCTTTAATGATATATTTGAAATGATATTACGGAATTGACTTATAACATTGGTGTTATCAATAAAATGTTTGTATTTGGTCGCGTGCGGTTTGCTGTCTGTTTGACATGATTAGCTTAGTGGGTACGCACCTTAAAACACTTGATACACATGAAATTTACGCGTGCAATAAATTCTTGTTGGCGGCCGTTGTTTCAGCAATGTCAAGGCTGAGGTCTGAGGTGGACGTACTCAAAATGGCACAGAATGAAAGGTCTAATAACTACATATGTCGCTTGTTTTAATTGAATGTGGGAAGTTCCAAACTAAACTTTTTTTTTAAATGTTAAAGTAATGAGCCGAACGATCTTCTAATGGTAAGAGATAACGCATGTCCATGACCATTGCAGCGATACATAGAACTTTGCAAAACAAAGCAAAACAAAGTCCGGGGCATCGCTGTTTTGGCGCTCATTACATTGAGACTTTCGATGGTTAGTTTCAACAGCCCAGTAATTTCGCTAGCTGCAGTACCCTTTAAACCGGAACACAGTAATGTTTACACACTACTGCTTGGCGGCAGAATATGTACTGCGGTGGTACCTACCTAGACGACTTCCTGCTAAGGAAATCTTCCACCAAGTTAACGACATTCGACAGCCCTGTTGGCTCATTGAGAGTATGTCTGCCTGAGCTGTAGGGCGTGGGTTCGATTCCCGCCAAGGACAAACATTTTATGGTATAAACAAAATATGTTTGTTCTGTGTCTGGGTGTTCTGTATATATTCTAAGTATGTATTTACAAAAAAAAAGTATTTATGTATTCTATCAGTTATCTGACTTCCATCACACAAGCTCTGCTTAGTTTGGGCCAGCGTGTTTAAAAAAAACTCTCTGGATCTAATTCTAAAGTTAACGGACAAAGTCGCGGGCATCAGCTAGTAAATAATAAAATCTTAATGAAATACTTACATTATGTGTATAATGGTGTCTTGAAGCTGTCCAAGATATACAATTACTTAGAACGATGGCTGCGAGAAGCAGCGATCTGAAAAAAAAAACTCATGTTATTTTCACTTTAAAAACAAATGACATATCTCACTATTCCATCGCCCAACACATTTGAAGCCCAATTACAAGCCATAATGGCACGTAAATAAAATACTAATCAGAATAACTAACGACAACTTTATTTCGACCCCACTGGGCGCCACCGTTTCGTACCAACTGTTATTTTACAAACAGTTTTTGTTAGTTCCAAAAGTCGCCACGGCTAATATAAAGTGGTCGGACTTATCGCACGATCTCATGTCGTAATCCGAACACCACAAGCCCGATGCGCCTGATAAAGGACTCACGCGGCTAGCTGTAAACCCTTTTGGGTGATAACATCTCTGTTTAGGGAGGATGGGTCACTAGATGAGCGGCACTTTCTCTGAGATAGGGTAATTATTAGTTATTTTTATGTATAAGTAGGTAGGGTAGTGTGGCTGGTTCGCACGCCGAAAAGCGTGGGTTATAATCCATACAATGAGCTTGAGCTGCCCGTGAAGGAAAACTTCGTGACATCGTGAGGAAACCATACAATGGTGGTTGGGTACTTTCAATACTCGGCTGGCTAGCTACCACCCTCAAGTTGAAAATCTGCCGCCAAGCATCTAACAGTGTGTTCCGGCAGCCTCACTTGAGCCAGTTCCATTCCAGGCAAGGTGTGTTTACCAACTTCTACTAAACCGTCACTTAACAACAGATAAGCTGTGGTCAAAGACCTAGCCTGTAAATTATTTAAAAAAATCTAAGCTCAATAATAGCATACATTTATGTTACCTACGTACATACATATATTTATTTACCTTACAAGCTTAACATGAGACCAATTTATAGATTCATATTATGTATAATTATCTATATCTTTAAACGAGCATTCTTGTATATACATATGTATATATATTCTGAATCTCGGAAACGGCTCCAACGATTTTCATGAAATTTTGTATCCAGGGGGTTTCGGGGGCGAAAAATCGATCTAGCTAGGTTTCATTTTCAGAAAACGTCGTTTTATCCATGTTTTCAGCCGAGCAATGCTCGGTCAACCAGGTACTGAATTATTAAGAACAAGAATAAATTGTGTTTTTAAGATTGCCTTATTAACTCATTTGGTTAGTGTTTCTGCTTAGAGAGTTGATGGGTGTGGGTTCGATTCCTACGCAGGACAAACATTAAAAGTTTTACAATTAAAGTTGTTAAGCTATGGTAAGTAGTGACGTAAAGGCCATTAATCAATTTATTATTAAAAATATGATTTTTGCTGCTGTTTTGGCTATTTGGTATTACCATCTCCTCCAACTCGTGAGAAAGGAGGAAAGAAGAAAAAACACGGTCTATACTTTAGGAGTATCAATTTTTAATTCGCATCCGTTTACTTCTTGTACCAACATCCAAAGAACCAATCCCGTGGGACTTCAGTGGACAGCCGTCCCGATGAAAGAGTAACAGATAATTATACCGTGACTCGATGTTACTGTCGTACTTCAACAGAGATGGAGTTAGGGTTGAAAGCTGTAGGGGGAAAAGGATTTTTTTTTTCATTTACAGATGTCCTGTACTAGTCTCCACAATTTTACTTAAAAACTTATAACAAAGTGTTGTATATATACAACAAACTTTGCGAAATTATTAGGTTATAATTTCGTTTTAAACACACGTAATCCTATAGACTAAATTGGATAATATAACTATCTTTATAAGTATCAAAACATTCTAAATCTACGAGGAAATTTACATTCTAAATCTCGTTTATACATATAATCAATCTTATGAATATTGTGATTGTAATGAACATTAAACAGACAAATAGATAACTTTTTATTTGTACACACCAAGATTACAGAACATAAATAATACAAACATTTAACAATTAAATGAAGCGCGCGGCCTCGTCTTGCTTCGCACTGCGGAACGAGATGAGGCCGCGCGCTCGATGTCTCAGCTTTGTCCCCATGATGAAGACCACCGGATGAGGCCGAAACTATAGTTGGAGTTTCCGGTAAAATTAAACGTGAGTAATCCCGCATAAATAAAACATAATATTATTATTAAGTAGGAAGGATTTAGTTATATGTACTTAGTATTATATAGTCATCTGGTTCTCATAGCTTTGCTTAGTTTGATTCATCCTAAATACTACCCATGGTCATTCTGATAACTCGATCGCGCGTTGTCTTAAACTCGATTACCCGAGGAAAGCCTTCTAATGAAGAGCATGGGAGTAATTAAGCTACGTCGATCGAAACACGAGTTTCTTGTCTTTATTATGCCTGAGTACATTTCTGATTGGTCTCGGAGGGGAAGTGGTACCTTGGAAGTCATTTGGATGGTAACGATGGTAGCTCACGGGTGGTAATATGACCAGTCCATCCCTTCACTATCTTTTGAATATTATCGTATGGTTCGTTTTATTTAGGAAGAACTTTACATTTTTCTCTAAACAATGTTTTTCGAGCTTAAGCAATTAGTAAAACTCTATCAATGTTAGCTCGAAGAGGCAACACGTCCTTTAAAATTGTAAGTTTATTTCAAATTTTTGTTCTTGATATTAGGTAAAGTTTCGGATAAGTTTTAATTTTTTTTGTCAAGTTAGTTAAATTGAAATCCTCATTACTGTTGTAATTGAAACGATTGTTAAGCGGAAATAAGTAAACGAAATATATACCTTGAACACTCAAAATGAACTTCCGCAAAGTAACCCTGAATCAATCAATAATTTAAATTATTTTTATTTTAAGCGTCCCCTCTACCATCCTACACCATGCCTATAACCTAGGATATAATGGATTCTTATCTTATCTCGCTGACGTCATCCTTAATGTCACATCCAAATATCAATCGATAAAACATCCGCATGTTTTAGGACCTAGGCACCTTCTTAGCTCTCAAGTTAGTCCTTCAAGGCCACAACTTCATGCAAACATAATGCATGCACAGAATGTATGATGCTATGAATCAATATTTAAAACAGTTGACACTAAACAAAATATCCGGTGACACTGACTTAATTATATTTCAATGGAACATTAATTTGTAATGAGATTAAAATTAAATTTAATGAGCGCTAATAGGTCCAACAAAGATGCTAATTGGAAATAACAAAGACTATCTCCATCCAATGCTAATTTCTAACTAAATATAGAAATCGTTTAGCTGCTTTGGGATAACATTTTGCATAATTATGTACTCAAAATTTGGTGATAGGTTGCGTTATAAAAATTAGTGTAGGGGACACTAATGTTATATTTAATTATGACATACAATACAATATCTCTACTAGTATAAAACAAAGTCACTTTTCGCCATTTGTACGCCTAGATCTTTTAAAATACGCAACGGATTTTAATGCAGTTTCCATCAATAGACAGAGTGATTCAAGAAGAAGGTTTTAAATGCATATTATAATAAAAAAATCCGAGAATTTTGAAGATTTGTAATGTGTTGTCGTAGTAAGAAACATGTATAATTTTTGCGCTTACATTGCAAACGCTGGCTAAACCTTACGAGATAGATCAAAATATTATGATACGGAATTGTATATCTTAAAAAGATCTACAAAAAAGTCCGCAATGGTAAATGTCTATCTTCTAAGGATAACCCACAATAACCATTTATATCTTTTACATATTACAAAAAAAAATGGGGTTTTTACGAAGCTATTTTAAACAATACAGTATTATTCCTTATCACCCGTGCGAAGCCGGGCGGATCGCTAATGTAATTATATTTGTACATAATTTATTTCTCTATGGTTCTTGTGAATTAGGTATATTTAAACTGTTATCTTTGTTTCTTCTTGGAATGTATGTTAGCGCAGAATACCTGTTGCTACGGGAAAATACTCATATACAAATACTCATGAATCATTTACGTAAACAAAAACTCAAAAACACACCATTCTGCAAACTCAAAGGGATTCGAGTATTTAAGTAAACTGCGCGTATAAACAACTAGACATGCCGTTAGTGTTGTAAAAGACTCGAGTTTTGTAGCATTAATTACAGGACTTCTCACGAGACTCTTTACAAGACTAAAGACTTATTAGTCTCACGATTCAAGAGTCTTTCGAGTCCTTTTAATCCTTTGTATCCTTTCAAATCTCTTGTTGTCATTTGAGTCCTCTGAGTCAATAATTAGCTCTCAATAACATGTTAAATAAATAATTAACTAACTACATATTCACGAACAATTTTTTTTTTTTTTTTACTTATCTGTGTTATAACATCTCCCGTCTGTTCTTAATCTGTATAATGTTTTCATATTCTTGGTTGCCTGGAAGAGATCGCCCTTAGCTATAAGGCTGCCACTGTGGCACTAGCTCATAAGATTCTTTTGTTTTCTGTACTCTTTTTTTCTATTTTTGGCGTGCACATTAAATAGTTTCTATCTAATATTCACAAACTACTAATAAGTTCTATTTTTTTTATTTCACCTTAAATCACTTAAGTCCAGCTAAGAATTAAAAAACTCAGTCGCTAGATCTTTTAAAAATACTTAGTAGCGACTTCTTTTAGACTAGTCTTAATTCGAGTCTTTCTATAACGATTCAATATTAAAAAGGACTTAAAACTCAATCTCAAGACTTAAACAAGACAAATATAACTCCGAGTATTCAAAAAGTTCTAAAGTCTTGTTATACCGGTGTGAACTTGGCATCCAAATCTAGCTAAATAGAGTGATGTAATTTGTTAAACCTTAGTCCTCATGACTGATATTACTGGGGTTTTTTTTAGTATGTTTTATCAATATTTTATAATAGTATACACATTTCAAAACTCACCTGTAATAAATTCATAGAAGTTTTTAGAGAATCAAAAGTCATATTGGCGTTGGCCGCTAACACAAACCTATAAACGTCTGCAGCCTCTAACTTCTCAAACATGTCATTTTAATTTGGTCGTGTTATATGTAGTAGGCAGCTAGATTTGGTTGCCAAGTTCACACCGGTTCTTATTATTGTAAGACTTAGGACTTGAGTTTCTTACAACACTACATGTCGTCCGTGGAGCGTAGGTTGGCTATATCTTTTTGAGTAGGCAGAGAACGCGAAATAAAATATTTGTTTGACTAAATACCGGAACCGTCATTCATTATCATCATCACCAAAATATGATTACATCCTGCTGAGGCACGACAGTTGACTTTAGCCGGATTGTACCATTCAGAAAGGGATAACAGGCTGAAGAGTTCTATAACCCGAAAAATATATAACCCGACAGCGAATAAAATAGCTATAGTCAAAAGAAAAAACTTTTTAAACCAATTTATTATTTCTAATTAAATTTAAAGATATAAATTCAAGTTTTTATAATCCCCTTTTAATTTTCTTTATTTAGATAGGTACTTGATAGGTTTGATTTAGTTACGTACCTACATTTAAAGGCGTTAGAATCTTAAAAGGTCAACATCGTATTTGTGCAGCAAGAGATATCTTCAATATCACTTAAAAATGTTTTCGTGCCCGTGTGGCGATATTTTTTGTTCCTCGTGCTATAAAATAAAATAAAAAACGGTCGGTTAGATTTTCACTTGAAATTTCCCGATTTATGTACCTACCTAATTTACAATAAATTGTTAATATGAAAATAAATAAAAAATAATATTATGAAAGATTTTTACATGTTTTAATGGTCGACAGGCTAAGTGTTTGACCACAGCTTACGTGAGTGCTCAGCTACTGACTGTGTGATCGATGATGGTAACCACACCTAGCCTGGAATGAAACTGGTTCTCAAGTGATGCTGCCGGAACACACCGTTAGATGCTTGGACATTTTTAGACAGTGTAGCTAGCCAGTCGAGTACTAGAAAGTACCCTACTGCCACGCCATGGTTTCCTCACGATATTTTCCTTAATAGCCCTTCGGCGTAGCCAAGCCACTGGACTACAAAGATATAAGAATATATGTATAAAAGGTACCTACTATGTATATGTAGTGATATCTGTTTCTTTCTTATGGTAAACTTTTGTATTTATTCATCACGTTTAGATTTTAAATTAAAACTAATAAGCACTACATATTATTATGTTGCCAAACCAGGTAAGTATACAAACTTACTAAGGTAAGTATTCAAACTGACCCGACGACGTACAGAAAGCACTGTACAGGTATCAGCTGATGCAATTGTGTGTAAAGCTATGCAAATGAGAATTAATATTACATATTGCGAAAGGCTACTCCTATGAAGATTTCGCTTTATGTCTTCCTATATGTAAGTAACTATTATCTATGGCGAGAGATTTTTTTTTCTGTAATAGTAATGAGACGAACGATACGCTCTCGTGATGGTAAGAGATAACGCATGCCCTTGACCATTGCAGCTATACACAGAACTTTGACTTCCGGGGCATCGCTGCTTTGGCGCTCATTACTTTGAGACTTTCGATGGTAAGTTTCAAAAGCCCTGTAATTTCGCTAGCTGGTTCGGTTTGAAGGGTCCTGACCCTTCAAACCGAAACACAGTAATGTTTACACACTACTGCTTAGCAGCAGAATATCTGGTACTGTGGTGGTATCTATCTAGACGATGCTGCTAAGGAAATCTACCACCAAGAAAGTCTGTGTAAGTCTGTATAAGACATTGTTTCATATGTTGTTGGAGTCAATTGAGAAGCGTGCCAAGAGACCCATCTGCAACGACTCCCGCGTTCGAGCTAATCTTCATAGTCTTGAACATCGTCGAAAAGTTGCTAGTTTATCGGTTTTTTATCGGATTCATTTCGGAGAGTGTGCTTCGGATCTGCATGCTCTAATTCCCCCATGCACATATTTCTATCGGACGGCCAGAAGCTCGAAAAAGCGACATCGTTTTATGGTTGACATTCCAAGAACCCGTACGAAGCGATTTGAATCTACTTTCTTTGTTCGAACGGCTAAAACGTGGAATGCGTTACCCGAGTGGGTGTTCCCTGATGGATACAATCTGGGTGTCTTGAAGTCGAGAGTGAGTCTATCTTCGAGGTAAGCGTGCTCCATCGTAGATCGCATCTTCACTTAGAATCAGGTGATATGGCGAACAAAGGCAAGCCAATTCAACATTAAAAAAAAAGTAAGATTAGGTTGCTGTAAGGTCTCGGCTTTTTGGGACAATTCTGAATAATCCAACGGATGTCGTAGTTATCCACGAACTTGGTTACAGGAATATAACGGAAGCAGGATGGTAACCCGATTCAGCTCATTGGTAGCGTCAATTAGTGGTGATAATGGAAGGGAATTAAATATAAGGGCTATTTTATAAAGTTTATGAGTGGGTCGGGTGATCTTATTAGAAGGAATTGTTTTTGTTCTGTTCCCTGTTAACTCATTTGTTAGTACCGTTTTAAGAGCATAGGGGCGTGGATTCGTTTCCCACCCAAGACATACATTTGTGTGACGAACAAAGAGTTTGTTCTGAGTCTGGGTGTTCTGTCATATTAAAAAAAAAAGTTAATAAGTATTCTAACAGATATCCCTCTCACATACCTAATACAAGATTTGCTTAGTTTGGGGCTAGATTAAAAAGAAGAATACTTAATATTATATATTCTGTTATATATTTTTATATATGACAGAACGTTGTACATAACATAGTAGAACGTAATATAGTAACAATTTTGAATAATCGAAGTTTAAAAATTATGTTTATGTCCGGGTCTTAAACGCGCACAAAATACCTACTATTAAATTAGTTTTGAATATTTACCTCGACGTTTCGGCCTTGTTGCAGTATAAATGATCAAGAGGTCGTCTCAATAAAAAAAAATTAGGATGTTGCGCTCTCCTACCCTCATTTAGGTCTTATAAAAACGCAATGTTGTCACCACGGCACGTTACACGTTTAAAATGTTTTACTTAATTTAACTCACGTTTTCTTGCAATTATTTGTGTACACACATAATATGTACACATGTGAAAAAAAGTACATGCAACATATCTGTAGTGCTCCTTGTATTTAACAAATCCCCCCTTGTACCCCCCACTTTTCCACTTTCTTCCTCGTTAGATTGGGTGAGGTTTGTTGCGACCCACATCCTCCCCCTAAACGCCTAACGTAATTAACGAACGCCAAAAGTCATAGCATTTTTGTATAACGGAATGACACTAGAGTCTATTAATAGCTATCGTTTCCATCGTACTACTAACCGCATAGAATACAGATTATTATGACAAACCTAATGGTGATGTCAATTGTCTGGACGCATGACTGCTGTTGTAAGTAGTATGCGCGTGCGGTTATTTAGTGTTACAAAATAATATTTTTGTTTAAAAACTTTTTATGCAATTATTTTTTTATTCCTTTTTTTTGGACTTTTGTCGATATTCGACTATGCCACTTCCATAATAACATACTACATGTACACTTCACTTCGCACAACATCTATCACTACCCAAAAATATAAAGGTACAGTTTTATTAGACTCCTGGCTTCTTCTGATGTCGGCGTAGCCAGGAGACTATTACACACACCCATGTTATTGTCAAACAACTGATGTTCTGCCGCACAGCCTCGTTCCGGACACATTCGGTTAGAATGTGCCGGACGTCTTCGACCCTGCCTCACGTGCGTCACAGTTAGGCGTTCTTTTTATGTTAAGAACATACTTTTTTAAAGGTTGTTACGGGCATTAAATAGCCAGATAGAAACATACATATAAAAGAAATTATTTATAACAATACATACATATGTGTTTAGTACAATAAAATCAAATACTTAATCTAAATGACCGAAAATAAAGGAAAAATGAAAGAAATTGAAAATTAATATCACTGATTAAGGTTTTATTTTCTTTGTATTATATATGTATTCTGTCACTTACATTACGGGAAACGCAGGTGAAACCACAGAACATCACTAGTTACCAATATTTTATACTAACCTTTTGAAAAAATATTGTAATAAAATATGAATTAACAAAAATAAATAGGTATATAACTGTTATTACATTTTACTAAAGAAAAACCTTTGTTTCGCTTGGATTCGCTTCATGGTTGATATTCCAAAAACTCAAACTAAACAATTCGAATCTACCTTCATTGTGCGAACCGCTAGACAATGGAATTTGCTGCCTGAGTGGGTGTTCCCCGATAAATACAATCTGGGTGCCTTCAAGTCGCGAGTGAATCGGTTTCTTCTAGGCGAGCGTGCTCCACCGTAAATTGCATCTTCGCTTATCATCAGGTGAATTGGCGGTCAAACTCAAGTTATAAAAAAAAGAAAAATAATTAATAGCAAATAAAGGCCACTTAGTGACAAGTGGCCATTGCCTCCTATGGCCACCTACAATACTTGCCTAACTTTAAGGACTCCATTCCCCAATATATGTACATATTTTCGATAATTCTTAACGTTGCGTTAACTGTAAATTCTGAGCCCGTGAAGCTCACAGAAGTTTTTCCGATTAGGTAACCCGATAGAGTAGTCATCGACAGTTATTTTTAGTGGTTACAATACGCGTGCGCATGCTAATAGTTTCGGGTAGACGCCTCGGCGACTGCCTAGCAGCGACCAACATGTGGGCGGTCGGCAGGGCTGTCGAGCTAACTTCGTATCATCCCACTGCTAGGTGCGGCTTTCTATATATATATAGTCCACAACGCTGACTTAGTGAGGGTTGGAAGACTTCAGAAATTTTTGAGAACCATTTTTAGGTCCTCTCAGACATATTAAATATTATACATATTTTATTCGGTATTAGAGGTAGTCTAGGTAGGTACCACCACAGTACTCGATATTCTGCCGCCAAGCAGTAGTATGTAAACATTGCTGTGGTTTTATAGCTAGCAAAATTACAGACCTGTTGATACAAACCATCCAAAGTAGAGCTTGAACTAATAAAGGACTTGAACTACAAAGCAACCACCCTGGACTTTGTTTTGCGACTCAAAGCAGCAATACACAGTGCTGCAATGGCCATATCTTTTACCATCAGTAACGCGTTCGTCTTATTACTTTTATTTTAAAAGTTAATTAATTATATTTTCTATATACATTGTATTGTAACTTGCGACACCCTTACAGAGTACATATATCTAGTGCATAAGTCATGCAACTTTTTACACGTAATGGCAAGGTAAACAATAAGAAAAATTAGAATTATTTTTGTATGACGTTGCCAACCCTAATAATCGTCAAGTTTCGCACGGCCGTGATCGGAAGCTGTGCGCGCGTCGAGCATTTGATAGCGTTTCAACATACATTATCATATACTTAATACAATTGATATATTCAAATGTTTATAGCAAAATTATACAGAATAGCGACAGGAAAATATATTTTTGATTAGTTTCGCTTAACTTAGACGTGGTCTCATAATATTCTAAGAAATAATTTGAGCGTGCACTAATATTTGTTTAGTTCGGGGTCTGGCAAATACTTATGAAAATTTAATATTTGCAGAGGTACAGATTTTTTTTTGTTTTGTAAAAGTAGTGAGACGAACAAGACGCTCTCTTCATGGTAAGAGATAATGCATGTCTATGACCAAATAGATATAAAATGTATGAACATCTGAGCAACTTATGTGTCTAGAGGTTTTTATTTTTGTGCCTAGGTATTTGGTTACAGCTCACCTATTGTTAAGTGACATTGGGATTGAAAATGGTAAGCACACCTAGTCTAGAATGGAAACCTGCTCTCAAGTGAGTGTTCCTTAGAAAGGAAATTCAACAAGAGGGTAGTAGCTCGCCAGCTATAAAGTACCCTAACACTATGTTATGGCTTCCTCATAATGTTTGTTGTTAACCGGAAGCTGGAGCTGAATGTTAGAATGTGATCCTACACTGCTATGAATGCTAATTACTGAGCTATCATTGCTTTAATTTTTCAATATTTTTTATGGCTTACACACTTGGTGTTTGACCACAACTCTCCTGATGTTAAGTGACGGTGTGGTAAAGCACACCTAGCCTGGAATGGAACCGGCTCTCAAGTGAGGCTGCCGGAACACATCGTTAAATGCTTGGCGGCAGATTTTTCAACTTGAGGGTGGTAGCTAGCCAGCGAAGTACTAGAAAGTGCCCTACCACCACGCTATGGTTTCCTCACGATGTTTTCCTTCACTGGCAGCTCAAGCTCATTGTTGGGGTTTGAACCCACGCCCTGGCGTGCGAACCGACCGCGCTAACCACTGAGATATCATCGCTACAAAATAATACATAAGATTAATACATAGGCTACTTTTTATCCCGAAAAAAATGTAGTGGGAACAGCGGGTAACACCGCGGGGCGTTGCTAGTTGCTTCATATTTCTAAGTTTTAATCTATTTTTGCATAGTTAAGGTTTAATAAAATGTCCTTATATCAAGTTAATAGTGGTAACTAATTGAGAGTGATTAATTGATCGCAAAGAATAATGCCAGACAGACTGCCACAATTGGTATTAATAACTTCCTCAGCTGATTCTCATTAGCGAATTCGGTAAAGAGATTCGACTTTCGATGAAAAAAACAGTACGTTAAATACTAATAGAATTTAATTATAGTAATTTAAGGCAATGATATAGTACATTCAATATGAAACTGGGACTAGCACTGTAGGAAAGTGTTTAAAATTCGGACAGCGCCCCCCTGGCGGCAGTAAAAAACAACTATTCTTTATAAATTGAAATATAGTTTACGTACTAGGTCCGGATCAGCCCAGTTTATAGAACCTCCCTAAAAAATGCCACTGCTGGATGCAAGCCTCTTTTTATTGTGAGAAGATGGTTACGCTGGCCAAGTGCGGGATGGCAGACTACATGCATCTTCGAGATTTTTTTTAAACTCTTGTATATGTTGTTTTCCTTTACCGTTTGAAATCAGTGGCGCCACGCACATAACTTGAAAAAGAGAGAGGTGCGTGTCGTGGGATTCGAACCTAGGCCCCGAGATTGGAAGCCAGACGGTCTCCCAACTAGGCTGCTAAAACTTCACGTACTACGTAATTCTGTCAAATATGTTTTACTGTAAAAGCTAGAGTAGATCTGAATGATAGATTACCTCCGATCAACGGATTCTGCGCTCATACATAAAACGGATAAAATACAACCATAAAAACAGAATCGTAAAGAATGGCTAAACAAATATGTTAGTTCAGCTGAAATATATCTTTCATTACTATTCGAAAGTGGTACGTACTAGAGTGATCGATAGATATCCTGGCTTTTAGCACAGATTTTAGTGTTCCTACGCACGCCCACCCACGGTAGGTTAACGACTTGAATAAAAACTATGAGAATATTGACACTGGCCGCTTACACTATAAATTTAAATATCAATCGGTGAATTTATGATAGGCGACGACAATGGAACGAAATGAGTCATAGAATTTTGACGGAAATGCTGAAAAACCACGTCACAGTATTGTAACCATTTTCCGAAATTTGTGTTTTTCTCTAGTGTTTTTGTTTTATCTATAAAGTGCCAAATTATGTACACGAGAGACACAAAGTGATATAATATGTGGTGAAACGTGTTGGTGTTGCGTCCAAAACACTATTATACTAGTCTATTGGGAAAGTTTCCACTTTACTTTTGTAGCGATGATAGCTCAATGGTTAGCGCGGTAGGTTCGCATGCCGAAGGGCGTGGATTCAAACAATGAGCTTGAGCTGCCGGTGAAGGAAAAACATCGTGAGGAACCATGGTGGTAGGGTACTTTCTAGTACTCGGCTGGCTAGCTAACGATGTGTTCCGGCAGCCTCACTTGAGAGCCAATTCTATTCCAGGCTAGGTGTGCTTTACCATCTTCGAGCTCACCGTCACTTAACATCAGGTGAGTTGTGGTCAAACACCTAGTCTGTCAGCTATAAAAAAAAAACTAGAGCATGATCGGACTTGACTTTGACTTGCTTTGTGTAACTTTGATTTAAACTTATTATACAAGATTTTTTTTATCAATTAGATCTTAAAATTATTGAAATAAAACACTTGACACTGAAAAAAATTAAGAAAGTGTGATGCCAAAAACAAAGCAAAAAAAAGATGGGTTACTTTAAAATTTATTGCCAAATACTGTATTTTTATGTACGTTTAAATACTGTATTTACACAAATATATAGGGGACATGTGGAACAGTGTTACTAAGTTGAAGTTCATTGTATTGACAATAGTCAACTGCTAGATATAAGCTTGCCCCATGACGCGACAGCCAGCCCGATCTTTGTTGGTTTTCAGTGTTCAGCCACTACCAACTTTCTTAATATCATCATTATATTACGTCTGCTTAAATATTTCTACCATATAACACACACACACTCCCTACCGTCTACGTAAAACAGCACTTGAGAAAGTATAATTTTATTTATCTAAAATATTACTCACACAGTTTTCTTGGGCCATTGCACTGCATCCCAAAAAACTTGTTTATGTTATGAAAATGTACGCTAAATCTGTGTATCCGCGTATTTTTCTGTTTGATGTGTAAAGTTTACAACATTCTTCATCATTCTAAGTATTTTCTTGACGCTAAACACGTCGAGAATCATAAAACCATGGCGTTACTCTAATTAGTGTAGATAAAAATGTATGATTTTCGTCCCGTAGTCCATAAAAAGAAAAAATATTTGAGTACATATTTATTATACCTATAGGTATAATAAATATACTTAAAAGGGGTCCCATTTTCAACCGATATGAAGATATAAGAAGTATTTTTACAATTGTACCTCGTAATATGTAAATCTAATATTATAATCTAATCTTATAAGCAAGCTGAAATGGCAATGGGCTGGACATATCTGTCGCAGAACCGATAACCATTGGGGTAGACGTGTTCTGGAGTGGAGACCGCGAATTGGCAAACGTAACGTCTGACGCCCTGTGACTCGATGGAGTGACGATATACGTAGGACAGCTGGCGGTGGATGGAAGCGAAAAGCCGAAGAACGGGCTGGGTGGCGTGTCTTGGGAGAGGCCTATGTCTAGCAGTGGACTTCGATAGGCTGATGATGATGAATATGTAAATCTATACGTCATAACCAGAACAAAAAAAGATTTGAAGTATAGGGCGGATTTCAAAATTCTTGTTTTCCAGGAAACAAGGGAATACTGGAAAATAAGTTAATTTCGGCTTTCTTTTGTTTTCTTTAATGTCTCGTTTCATTTAGTACTCAAATTTTGACGTAAGAGTCTACAAAATTGACCGATTTTCCAATGATAATAAAATTCATGTCAAAATGAATTTTATTGATATGGAAATTAAGTTCCAGATTGAAACGTGGCAGCTATTTTGATTTGGATTTGCGATCAAACACTGCACCAGATAATCCTTGTTTGTTGGAAAAGCATATAAAATTGCGTAATTTCTTAAATTATTATGTAATTTTTAGATTGTTTATGGGTTACGAAAAAGAAACAAACCGTTTTTTAGCTGTCGTAGAGCAGTTTTATTATAGGTACTAAAGCTAAACAAATGGATTTTTGGTCCGTCTACTAAAGCAAGCATTAACCTCCAATATAGCTTAACCGCGCAGTTTTATTCTCTAGTTTCCATTTTTTTTTTTTTTTTTTTTTTTTTTATGAGATATCAAAATAATCTAATGTTTAAAATAATTAAATCTTTACTCTACTCGCAATATACATTAGAAAGTTATTGATTAGTTGTTCCGCGTTCACGTTGTAACGCCAGCGCGATTTCTTTGAATATTTCGCCATTAAATCTAAGGATTTTTGACAAAGTTATAAAGGGTTCAGATGTGACAAACCTTGGTCAGTTTTTATCCTAGAAAACGGGGTTCCTGTAGGATGGTCAACAAACTAAAAAATTACATCTTCGTGTCTGCAATCAATGCATTGAAATCAATAAATAGTACCTTTTAGGTAAATGAAACATTTATATAGATTTATAGGTTTACTAAAGCGAAAGGTGGCATTATAACTCATAATAATTAACAACTTTGCTACGCGCACAACTCTGAAATATCAGATGTTGTATAAAATAATTACGTTGATACAAAACAATAAACAAATACCATACTATGGTAATAACACCTTACTGTGGTAATAATATCATACTATGGTAATAATATCATATTGTGTAATAATATCACACTATGGTAATAATATCACACTATGGTAATAATATCACACTATGGTAATAATATCATACTGTGTGTCTGTATGTATTATAAGTATGTATTTCCAAAAAGAAAGTATTTATGTATTCTATCAGTTATCTGAATTCCATCACACAAGCTCTGCTTAGTTTGGGGTCAGTGTCAGATGGTGTGTAATGTGTCCTACAATATTTAATTTAATTATATTTATACTATGGTAATAAAACCATACTATGGTAGTAATGGAGCATGAAGTAAGTAAAATAAAATTTGTTTATAGTGAAAAATACGATACCCTATTAGCTAAATACATCCCAAGCTTACATCCTTGTATACGAAAGGAACTATAGAAAGATAAACTTACACATGTTTTCACATTTATATCATTTAGTGTGAAATGTAAAGTGCTCGTATCGTCACATCGTGATGATTTTATCAAAGCACACTGCAGTTTTTGTACAGTTGGACACACAGAATGTCATGTTTTTTCGCGAAGGCAAATTGACCGAATAATGGGGAACAGAGGTACATTGACCTGTCATTCACTGCGGATCAGTGATTGTAGGCAACTCCTCGAATGCTTGTCGATCCATGACTTTATTGTCATATATCATGTAGGCGTATATTTGAATGAATGTAATTTATGCGTTAAATGTTAGAAACATTAATTGGAGTACTCAAACACTTTGTTACTAACGATATTAAATGTTTATCGACGAATCAATTTGTACTCGACAGTGGGCGGCGACAAGCTGATTATAGAAAAAATGGACAGTCAAAAATACTTATGTAAATCGATACTGTTAATCGCCATTTATGGCACTAATGGCATAATACTAATGGCAATCAAGTACAAGCCTATTAATGTATAAAAATGTTATACGTTAAGAAACTTACTATAAATAAACAAAATGTGTTGAACAGTTTCTTTCTACGGGACTTCGTTTTTTTTACACACTTACATGTACATACGTGTTACTTTGCAGATTGGTATGACAACGCAGCTTTACCGAATTCATAATAAAACACCTAAAATGTTGTGATTTAAAAACATCAAATTTCGGAAACTGAAAATAAAATCCCGATTTTATAAAGATAAAAACGTTCTAAATTTTTAATAGCGCTCTTATTGAATACGTCGATTACTCGATCATCAGTTCCGATGATGGTCCCGCCTCTATAGATCGTAAATCCTAAGTGATTAAGACGTCAGGCGCCAGTAGCTGTTGTTTGAAACAAGCCTTGTCTCGAAGGATTTATTGCCAAACCGCCTCTTTGACTTCGATCTATGGTAGCTTTCAAGAGATTGTAAAACTTTACGGGCTTTCTAATGTTAGGCTTTGAAATCACAACTTGAAAGAAAAGTCTGTAATGATAAATAATTAACTTGAAAGCAACTTATGTCTTATAGTAAGGGAAAGCATCTGGGGAACGATGAGAAAAATAGAAGAATGTAGAGAAAGCGCCAGACAAGACAGCGCCCCAGGTGGGAAGAAAGGAGTTAGAAAGAAGTTAGAAATTCATGCGGCTAATTTGCCAAAAAATAAAGATAAACATCAGCATAACTTAAGAAATAAGGAAAAATTGTTCATCCCATGGACTAGGTTAGTTAAAGTTAAGAAACAGGGCCTTCATGCCAAAATACTTATGTACAATAAATTACCTCTTTGTATTACCGATTTGAATTTTAAAACATTTAAACAAACACTCAAACTTTTCTTTGAAAGCAATCCATTTTACTGTTTAAATGAATATATGTCAATGAATATCTCGGAAAACACATTTTTGTATATAGAAACACAGTGAATTAATTACCTGCTACTTATTTTAAAATACGATGAAAATATTATTTCGTTAGCTGAAATTTAATTTTAATTTTAAAACGATTATTTATTGTTATATTGACTTGCCTGTAACGTGCGTTGTTATTTATGGCCAATAAATGATTCTGATTCTGATTCTGATTCTGAAGGAAACTGCTTTTTTTTCATACATCTGACTAGCGTTACCGCAATTCTCCTTTTTTGTTTCTCCTTTTTTTTCTCCTTTTTGGCAAACAAGCGACGTGTCATCTGATGGTAAGTGGTCAACGCCGTCTTCAATACCCGGGGCATTGTCAGAGTGTTGTGCGTTGCCTCGTAAAAAAGATAACTCACATACAATTGTACTAGCTCATAAATTTATTTCGTCTTCTGTGCATTCTTCTATTTCTGGTATGCATAGTAAAAACTTTCCATCTATGTATCCGAAAGATCAAAGTTGCTCAGCGAGCTATAGAAAGAGCTGCGCTTGACATTTCCCTGAAAGATCGTATACGGAACGAAGTAATTCGCCAGAGAACTAAAGTCACAGAAGTAGCTAAATGTGTCAACAAGCTGAAGTGGCAATAGGAGACATAGGTATATGTCGCAGAACCGATAACCGCTGGGGTAAACGAGTTCTAGAGTGTAGACCGCGTATTAGCAAACGTAGTGTAAGATGCCCTGAGACTCGATGGAGTAACAATATACGAAGGACAGCTGTCTTGGGAGACAACGGCGTGTCTTAGGAGAGGCCTATGTCCAGCAGTGGTCTTCGATAGGCTGATGATGATGATAATGATGATGATGATGATGATGATTTATTTATGTATCTATAATACTTGTATTATAGTTCACACCTAATTTTTACCTAATTCTATGTATCATAGATAGTAACTACTTTCACGTGACTTGTACTTACTAGGGTGTCGTATTTTCAAATACCTATTAGTAAAAATAACATTATGTACTTTGAAACACCAAAATGTATGTCTAATATGTCTATATCTATAGTATCATTATTTTATATCGACACCACCATATTACTCTATCCATATCTATATTCTAAATGTCTAGATGGTCCTGATTCACTGCTTCGACAGCACAATGCGTAGTTTGCAGTCTATTTGGCAATGCCACCGGCGATATTTGGTATCTAGTGAAAGTTTGAATTAGTTATAATAACATTATTAAGATTTATTCTTTTGCGTGGGTGGTCGGCTTAAAAGTTAGGTATTCTCTATTTAGAAGTTTCTCGCGTCATATACCTATATGTTTACGGTACATATTTTTAGACCCCTATTCACCTGATGTTAAGTGACAGTATGGTAGAAGGTGGTAAACTAACCTAGCCTGGAATGGAACTTGGTGCTTGGCGGCAGATTTTCAATGTGGTAGCTAGCCAGCTTAATACTAGAAAAGCTTAATACATGCTATGGTTTCCTCACGATGTTTTTTTTTATGGTTGACAGGCTAGGTGTTTTATCACAGCTTACCTGATGTTAAGCGAAGATGTGGTCGAAGATAGTAAACACACCTAGCCCGGACTAGAACTGGCTTTCAAGTGAGGCTGCCGGAACACACCGTTAGGTGCTTGACATGCAGATTTTCAACTTGAGGGTGGTAGCTAGCCAGTCGAGTACTAGAAAGTACCCTACTACCATGCTAAGGTTTCCTCGTGATGTTTTCCTTCACCGGCAGCTCAAGCTCATTATTGGGGTTTGAACCCACACCCTTAGTGTTTGAACCGGCCGCGCTAACCACTGAGCTATCATCGCTATTGTATTGTATTCTATATGGTAATAAAATTTAAATTATATAAGATATAAGATCACATTGATCAGATAAATCGTTCTATTTACTTGTGGATTTAATTCACACTAGTTTTCTATGCAGCATTAAATTGCCCAAGCTTATAAGGTACCCATTAACCATAGACTTTTTAAAATAGTTTCAAGCAATTACAATTATTATAGCGAAGTCAATATTCGATCAGCACGTCCTAAATACTCGAGACGGGTCAAATTAACAAGCAGTTGAGTCATGTCATAACTGCCGTTTAGGCTTCATTAATCCACTATGGGAATTAGGTCTAGTGGTATGCTTCCTAAAAGCACTAAACAATTGATTTACGACCTAACCACAGTGCAAAGAAGTAAGGAGACTGGCCCAAATTCGTCATACAAACAATTCCATGTTTCTAAAAATATATGATAGAAAATTTGGTACGGATAGTATTATATAGTTTTAAATGTTTATATCGAATGATTTTTTTTTCAGAATACTTATTTTCTTTTAGTATACTGTGGTCAATCTGTACGGTCAGCAACAGAAATAGATATAAGCTGTTGGGAGAACAATAAAAGTTAACCTTTTATATTGTTGGGACAGGCGTCAATTTTTAATTGCTTAATAGGTATTTTGTGGTTGCGTCTAGGCTAGAATGTCTAGGTTTAACTATTCTGGCCTCGTTTTAGATTGGATTTATATTTCTTATTCAATTAAGTTAACTACTATTCTCATTAAAGAATTATATGAAGCACGTTATACTGTGTTTAGTTATTTCAGCGAAGGAATGCGACCACACTGTTTCACGGAACAATGAATTTAAGTTTTATTCTTTCGTAGTATAAACACATTAACTGTCGAGCAAAAATTTAAAAAGTTCCGTTAGAGTCAAGTCAGTCACCCGTGTGCTACAAGGTGATGGACAAGTCAGGCATATTTTTTTGTTTTGTTTTAACTATGCGGGATTACTCACGTTTAATTATATGGCATACCCTGACTATATTTTCGACATCTAAGAAATAAGTGCAAATAGCACCAAATTTTCACTTACAGTGCTTTACATTATAGTTTGTTTCTTGGAACGTTATAACACCAATATGACAAATATACGAAACGTGATTTTCGCCTTGGGAAGTCTTAGATGTCCCACCGATGGGCTGCAGAGCGTTTTCAGTGTTAAACAAAATCTCATAGTAATTCACTTAGAATTTTTTATGCCAGCGTTTCTAGATTTACCTAAGTACAGTCACAGCCATGTGATAAATAGCTACACCGCGGGGCACAGCTAGTAATTTATAAATAAGAAATGACAATATTAATACTTTAGCAATTTGTTTTTCGCCAATCTAGCTGACTGAATAACGTAAAGCTGGCTGAAATTATATAGCATTAAAATCGCGAATCGTTTTTCGGGATGAATGAATCAGTCTGCGCTTCCAACCGTACATTACAGTCGAGCGGAACGTGTGATGATCAGGATGTTTATTTATTATCACAAATGCTTATTGTTGCTGCAGCTTTGAGCCATTGCCGCCTCCCACGAGATATTGGACTATTGGTTAGTAACAGGAAGAGAAAACAATGTTGAGAGTCAATAACTTTCTTTGATTTTCATGCAAGCAATATGTACGCTTGTGTCGGAAAATTTGAAGTGAAAATATATAGCAAAATTCTTCTTAAATATTCTGATGTGGGGTTCGGGATTTTTTGCAAGATAAACCGTTTATTAATGAAAATTATAAACTTCAAACCGAGGTATTTTTTTTAATGGTTAACAGGCTATGTGTTTGACCACAGCTCACTTGATATTAAGTGACGGTGTGATCGAAGATGGTAAGTACGTCTAACATGTGATAGAACTGGTTCCCAAGTGAGGCTGCCGGTACTCACCGTTAGGTGCTTGGCGGTAGATTTTCAACTTGAGGGTAGCAGCTAGCCAGCCGAATACTAGAAAGTAATATCATCATGCAATGATTTCCTCACCATGTTTCCTTTCACCGGCAGCTCAAGCTCAATGTTGGGGTGACAACAAACCCTTCGGCATGCGAACCGACCGCGCTAACCACTGAGCTACAAAAAAAGAATAGTAATATGGAAAATTTTGAACCACACCAAAACACGCCAATTTTTTATTTCTAAGCAAAATAGCGTGTGAAATCTTACTTATCCTAGCTTGCAACTACCGATTTTTTAAATCCGACAAAAAGCACCGGATCAAATCGAAGCGACCTAGCCAGGTCACGGATGGGCTAGTCTAGAATCTAATAGACTAATCAATTAGCATCGCGACGTTTCAGTCGACTGGCTCGGTTAGTGAACCCCAGATCTGGATGCCTGGGAAACGAATTGCTTCCTTAATGAGGTCGCTGGCCGAAAATGTCGTTGCTGAGTTTCTATATACCTATAGCTAGTAATCAGTTCACTCACTGCTTATAGGTTCCATAGAGACCTAGGAGTAAGAATATAAAACATTAATGACGAAAGAGTTATGTATTTCAGTGAACGAAAAAGTTTCTACTATTCTATGATACCGAATCTTCATATTGAAATGTGAGTTGAATCAGCAAGCAAAATTATACCTTAACTTAAACGCGTACAGGACAGATTCCCGTGAAAAGCACTACTTGAACAATTTACTTTGGGAATTTCACTGAACATTCCAGGTGCCAGATTAAAGGTAGGGTCACTTCAGCCCACCTGAGAACCATCTCACCTGTCTTTTGGGAACGAACCTGTGGCAAAGTGCCAGCCTGGTACCAGGAGACTAGAGCTATCAAAGAGGTTTTATATAGCCTCACCTGGCGCATGCGTCCCACCTGCCCCTACCTGTACCTGGAGCCATATTGTCGAGACCTTTCAAAGCTAAAAATTACCTTACTTTGGTATCAAAAAGTGTGTTAACGAGTGGCCGTGAGAGCTCATCTTATGCTGGTGAGGGGAGGCACCTGGTTGACGCATGCGCCCTTACCTGATAAAGCAATAAAAAGGTGTCATTTGGCACGCGACTGCGACAACTTGCATACAGGTTTTGATAGAATTTTTATTGTGAGACAAGCAAAGTTTTATTTCGTTACGAATATTTTTACATGACTACCAAGGAAGAGTTATGTTTTTCGCCCGTATATTGTATATATGTATGTAAATTTCTTTATTATCTTCCAAACGATCGAAAGAAATCCGACAATTAAGGTATCGTTAGATTCGTCTCAATAACAAAAGTGTCATTAGAGGGTAGTTTAAAAAAAAAACAAGATTCTTTGGCGCGAAATAGTAGGTAATACGATAATTTAAAAAAAATTACCAAACCTATCAAGTAGGGTATCTAAAGGAAATTAAAAGAAGAATACAAAAATATATTGAAGTTATATGTTTAAATTTAATTAGGAAAACAATATTAACTAAAACCTATTAAAATATAAATTGGTGGTGGTTCAACATATTAATAGACTCGTAGAACTTGTGTGTAAAAGAATTAGGTACAACTTGAAACGTTTTTGCAAAAATGTTTTATTTTTTGTTTATAAATATCGTAAAACATTTAACACAGTGCCCTCTAGTCCCAAACTAAGCAAACCTTGTACTATGTGAACCAGATAAGGATAACTGATAAAATACTTATAACATTTTTATTTTTTAGTTAATACATACAGAACAAACATTTATCGTCATCTAAATGTTTGTTCTGGTGGGAATCGAACCCATGCTCTTGAACCAGATTTTCTGCCAAATGAGGTATCAGGACAGGTCGATCGATCGATGTATCAAAGTTTATTTTTTATTATTAACAAACTAGGTGTTTGACCACAGCCTACCTGATGTTAAATAATAATCGTCAAGTGTAATGCCATGCTCATTTTATTTGTTCTGTTACCCAAAGTTTTGAGTAATAGCAATGGTCATGGGCAGGCGTTATGTCCCACGAGAATGTGCTTTTTTATCTCATCAAAAAACCGGCCAATTGCGAGTCGGACTCGCGCACCGACGGTTTCGTACAAACCTGTAGGTATATAAGTAAAAGTTGTGTTTTTTAATGCTTTTCGCAATTTTTCTTTTATCTGTGCTATATAAATTTAGTACGAAGCACGTCTTGTGCTTCGTACCAAATTTCAAGATTCTGAGTTCACGGGAAGTATCCTGTAGTTTTTGATTCCCTTGCGTGTGTCAAAAATTTGCAGCATATACGGCTGTATCTTTTGATTGCGTTGGCTTAGAAGTTTGATATTTTCACAGCTCCAAGGGACAGTAAACTTGAGTATTCGATATGAATTTCAGCTTGATACCTCTACGCGTTTCTGAGAAAAAAGGTCTTGACAGACAACGAAGTGATCCTATAAGGGTTCCGTTTTTTTTCCTTTTGAGGTTCGGAACCCTAAAAAAAAAAGAAAATGTCTTGAAGCACTTAACAAAAATTGCTTTTTTTTATATCTGACAGGCTTGGTGTTTGACCACAGCTCACCTGATGTTAAGTGACGGTGTGGTCGAAGATGGTAAAGCACACCTAGCCTGGAATGGGACTGGCTTTCAAGTGAGGCTACCGGAACACACCGTTAGATTCACAGCAGACACAGCAGATTTTCAACTGAGGGTGGTAGCTAGCCAGCCGAGTACTAGAAAGTACTCTACCACCACGCTATGGTTTCCTCACGATGTTTTCCTTCACCGACAGCTCAAGCTCATTGTTGGGGTTTGAACCCACGCACTTTGGCATGCGAACCGACTACGCTAACCACTGAGCTATCATCGCTATAAAAATGCTTTACATTCATTATTCATTATAATATCCATTATTATAATGAATAATGAATGCTTTACATTCTATCAGCTGTTAGCCTCCTGTAACAGGCTATTTCTCGGAACTTTTTACTCTTATGAGTTCGGTCGCCGACCCTACAAGGCTTCCCAGGTATATTTCAGCCATAAAGAAAGTAATCACCGACGGATCCGCCTAGTCTCATTACTTGGCACACTGCCAACTTGTCTGCAGAGTAGAATGGGGAGCCACTATTGTATTATCAGACCAATATTGACACAAAACATAGTAAGCTTATTTGACCAACTATGTAGATAGGTTTGTTGATAAATACTGAGAATGACTTTGTAAGCATAGGCATCTATTTATACCGAGTTTTTTATGTATTAAATGAAGCAGATGCGATAACGATTTGTATGCACTAGGAACGCCGTGCCTCACAGTTTCATGTATTTTTAAAATAAGAAATAGACTTACTTTTGACCGCCCTCTCACCGGATGTTAAGTGATGATGCGGTCTGAGATAGAGCACGCTTGCCTAGAAGATTCACTCTCGACTTGAAGACATTCAGATTAGATCCAACGAGGAACACCCACTCAGGCAGCGCATTCCACTGTCTGGCAGTCCGCACAATGTACGTGGAATCAAATCGTTTCGATCGAGTTTTTGGAACATCGACTTCTAGCAGTCCGATAGAAAAAAAATGCGCTGCTTTATTACCTAGATTAAGACAAAGGATACCTTTTATCCCGGAATAATGTTCCATAAGACACATCCTAAATTCCAAGTGGATATGTCTTGTAGTTTGTTTTTTGATAAATTTTACACGAACCTAACATTTTACCGAGATAAAAAGTATCCTATAAGCTAATCCAAGAAATAAACTCTTTAAATCCGTTCAGACATTTTTGTGTGACTGAGTAACAAACATCCAAACATATAAACTTTCTCATATATAATACTAGCTGTTACCCGCGACTTTGTCCGCATGGTTTTAACAAGAAGTTTTTTAGTTTGCAGTATATAAAAAAGTATCCTATATGTTAATCCAGGCCATAAACTATATGTGTGCTAAACATCTAAATCCGTTCAAGAATTTTTGGCGTAAAAGAGTAACAAACATTCAGCCATCCTCACAAACTTTCACATTTATAATAATACTAGCTGCGCCCCGCAGTTCTACCCGCGTGGTGATGGATGATGATGATGATAAAAATGAATGTTTTATACCGGACCTAAAGTATCTACATGCAAAATTTCATCCAGATCCGTCCAGCCGTTCTGGCGTGATTGAGTAACAAACATCTATCCATCCATCTAAACTTTCACATTTATAATATTAGTGGGATAAGTAGGATTGAAAAAAGTTTGGAAACACTATGACGTACGGTTTAGAAACGCTACTATATCTAGACAAGACTTTTATATTTCACGGCAATAAACAAATAGATATTTCTGAGAGCTCGCTCCATATAAGTTTACTGGAGTGACCATAAAGCCCACATGGTGACAAGTTATCTTTTTGGTAGTATCTTCCGACAGCAAAGCTCCGTAAATCAGTTTGTTGCTTATCCTGCCGTATCTTTGTCTACTTGTGGCACTGTCGTGATTTTAACAACCGTTATGTTTTTTTTTTATATGTATACACAACTAGCTGTTACCCGCAAAATCGCCCTCGCATGGAATTCAACCAAAACATTTTTATTCCATTCGCAGAATTTACGAAGAGTTAATATTCTACATATATTATATTCCTAGTAAATAATAATCTAACATTTCCGGTATGAAAAGTACCCTAAGTAATAAAATTAATAAAATAAAAATAAAATTAATAGGTAATAAAATTTCATCCAAATCCGTTCAGTCGTTTTTGTGTGATTGAGTAACAAACATCCAAACTTACAAACTTTTACATTTATAATAATACTAGCTGCGCCCCGCAGTTTTACCCGCGTGTTGATGGATGATGATGATGATCATGATGAAAAATATAGTATGTGTTATTTCTAGGGCCTAAACTACGTACTACATGCAAAATTTCAATCCGTTCAATAATTTACGCGTAAAGGCGAACAAACTCACATTCGCATTTATCACTACATATTATAAAAGAAAGTCTTCCGCCGCGTCTGTCTGTCTGACTATCTGTCTGTCTGTTCGTGATAAACTTAAAAACTACTGAACGGATTATCATGCGAGTTTCACCATTAGATAAAGTGATTCATGAGGAAGGTTTAAGTATAAATAATTTGCCAAGGTTTTGCGTGAATTGGTTGAAATATGATCATAATTGTTGGAAGTGTCGGAAAAATCAAGCCACCTGGGAGCTTTCATCGAAAACGCTGCTTATTCTTTTTGAGATATAACAAAACAATGCATGGAATATTCCTCTTTTATAGATCTACAAAAAAGTTCGTGTATATCTTTTAAGGATATTTTAAGGATAGCTCTTACGACCCGCGCGAAACCGGGGCGAGTCGCTAATAATATTAATAATTATAGTTAGGATTAGTAGGATGGTGTGAAAAACAAGCAGGCGGGCCACTGATGCCAGCAAATGATGGCCAACTTTACCTTTATATGTCAGAACGTCTTTGGTACATTTTAGAGCGTAAGTTGATCTACGAAGAAGCCACCTGACTCTATTTGTATGATTTATATGGGGATAAAAATATTTGATACTATTTTTACTCAGTGTGCGTGATAAAATCTTCTTATCCATCAGGCAATATTACCCATAGTATCACGTATCAGAAAAAGAAAAAGTTAATTTTAATCCAGCCTCGACGTCGCCGAGGATCCTGTGATCCTGTCTACCCCACGTCATACCGTTGCAGCTAAAATAGAATAATCTGAAAAGTTCGTTGTTTTTTTTTGTCGAATCGGAAACATATGAACCTTTTCGGTTGTAGCTCTACTTCATGAGGAGATAAATTGATTCAAACGTTACTTTGCGGAAGTTAATTTTGAGTTGTTGATGAGGATTTAAATTAAAATAAAACTAACTCAAAAACAATTAAAAAAAAAAAAGCGAAACTCTACTAATTATCTAAAACTAAATTGCTGCGTGAAATGTCTTAGGATATTTTTTAGATAAAGTGACATAATTAAAATTCAAATATGTACTAAAATATTGAGTCATAAAATCGGCACAATTACGCTAACAACAACATCAACAAATTCAAATTTTAAACTAAGTTAGTCCGTAGCTATACTTAGTTATAAAGCTAACGTTAGCATAATGAGCAATTATGCAATAATTACGCTAAAACTAAAACAAGACTAAGCAATTAGTCGCGGCTGTTTGGAGCAAACACAGCCAATTCGTTTGAAGTACCAAACGTTTGTTTTAACAACCTCTTTGCATAATTAGAGATTGTTTGATTGCAAGCACATGCTGCTAAATCTAGGCAGAAATTAGTTTTTATTCGCAAATGTTTGGGTTTCCCAGCGTCTTTTATAAATAACTAGCGGCTCGGGCCTTGGCGGGAACGCGGAAAGAGTCGTGTCGCCCCATTGTATTTTTTACCATCTTCGACCACACCATCACGTAACTTTTGGTGTCTTCAAATTCAGTGAAAATAGCTTCTAACTAAGCATGTTCTATATTGCACCGCTGCTTAACATCGGAGAGAATATAGTCAAACCTATTTTGAACAAAACTCAGAAATCGTAAAAAACATTTCTGTTCTATAAAACTCAAAAAAAAACTCAAAACTCAAAGTGCTTTATTTCCTTTAGACCTTACAGGACTCTTGGACACGTCACACGTCACAAATTATAAACATACTTAAAACTAGGAAATAAAGTGATCACTTTGATCTAACAAACAAAGTAAAGAAGTGAACAAGAAACCTTTACCTTGTTAGATTGTTAGTTTTCGAGTTGGAGCAAAACTCGTCCCAAGCTTTTTTATCGTCTAGATAATCTGATATTTTGTAGTAAGCCTTTTTACATAGGATATTTTTGACAATTTGTTTGAATTTATTTATTGATAATTTTTGCAACTCACTAGGAGTTTTGTTGTAGAAGCGTATACATTGCCCTTTAAAGGATACATTTATCTTGTTTAGCCTAGTTTTGGGCACAGCAAGTTTATTCTTATTTCTAGTATTTAAATTATGTATGTCGCTATTTTTAGGGAAACGATTGATATTTTTATGAGTGTACAACAAGTTTTCATAAATGTATTGACATGGTACTGTCATTATGTTAATTTTTTTGAATTTATCACGTAGGGATTCTCTGGGACCCACATTATAGATTGCACGAACAGCCCTCTTCTGCAACACAAATACGGTGTTTATATCTGCAGCGTTCCCCCACAGCAGTATGCCATAAGACATAATACTATGGAAGTAGCTGAAATAGACTAGTCTAGAAGTATCAACGTCTGTAAGATGACGGATTTTTTTGACTGCATATGCTGCAGAACTAAGTCTCTTCGATAGCTTATCTATGTGTGGGCCCCATTGAAGTTTACTATCTAAGGTTATTCCCAAGAATACGGTATTGTCTATAATTTCTAATGTTTCTCCTTTTACGTTTACATCAGCCTTAACTTGTTTTACATTAGGTAGAGTAAATCTTATACATTTTGTTTTGGTTTCATTAAGCAAAAGATTATTGACATTAAACCAATGGACTACTTTTGAGATTGCATTATTCACATCGTCGAAATTTGATCAACCACTTTTGAACTCAACTATAGCAAACTTTGTACACCCTTGACTTTTAGTATTGTGTCAATAGTAAAAGCTTTTGATAATGATTAGTAAGTACACTTACCCGCTTTTGGCGAAGTACTTTACCCTAAGCTTATAACCCTGCATGATCTACAAAACTCTGAAAAGTCGGAAGCACGCGTAGGTATAAGCGCTCGATAAATCATCGCCGAGTCAAGTGAGAGTACAAAAGAAGTTTTTTCAACGCAGTCTTTTTATTTATATTCTGTACTTCGAAACATCTTTTTATATTGTAAAGTTCTTTTTATATCCTCGAAGGGCTTCTGAGAAGGAAGTGGCCGCATCCTTTAGATCAAGTTTTTGTCATTAAAATTAGTTGTGGTAGATATTTTCGAGTTCAAAAGTGGTTGATCTCATTAAGGGACGAGGCAACAGAAGCCCACCTATATTATCACATTAAGTGTTATGAATCATAATTATCGTCAAAGGGTCAACTACCGCCATCGATTGGGGATATAATCGTATTTATATTGCAATATTTATAATACAGTAAGAATTATTTAGAACCGACCTAGGCCTTAAACGATTTTTATTAAATTAAATTTAATTATCATTTATTCACGAAAATAGATTAAAATACAGTTATTTTACAATATGATATAGTATTCCTTTCTATTTTGCCGTAGCTCGGCATGTGAATATGCTTTAAAGCAAAGAAAAATAGGTGTCTACGTCAGTATAAAAATAGGAAAAAATAAATTAAACTAAAAGTAATGAGACGACCGAGACGCTCTCCTGATGGTAAGAGATAACGCATGTCCATGATTATTGTAGCGATACATAGAAGCTTACAGAAAGTATAACATACAAAGTCCAGGGCGTCGCTGCTTCAGCGTTCATTACTTTGAGACATTCAATGGTTAGTCTCAACAGCCCTGTAATTTCGCTAGCTGCAGTTCGCTAACTGAATTGCGCAGTTGTGCCCTTTGTGAAAGTCTTTCATAATGATTAGGCAATGGATCACTTAGGATGCATGAAGCTTCTCAACCTGTTTAATATATGTCTAGTTACACAGCTTTTATAATACGAACACAAATCGATCGATAGGATTTTCTTCAGATATTGTTGTTGTCTATTTTGTCTATACCCATATTGAACGCCAACTATCAACTGAGCAGGGTCTAAAACTATACGGAAATATATAGTGGAATTACCTTGGATACGTACCCAACGTTTTGACTCTACGTTTCTCACCTATACGACCAAGGAAAGGAAAAAGCTGGCAATATCCTTGTTCCCTGAGGTATACAATCTGGATCTCTTCAAGGTCAGAGTGAATAAGTTTCTTGTAAGTCTACGTGCTTCATATCAACAGTACAACATGCTATAAACATTATTGTATGACAAATGACAATGTCCATTATGTTATATAATAGACTAGCGACAGTATCGACCCGCCCCGCCTTCGCACGGGTAGTAAGAATGGGTATAGTAAACTATCTATACCACTGCGAACGTTTTTGTAGATCTATAAAAGAGAAATATCCTACCATGCATTGTTTTGTTATACCTCAAAGGGATTGGGATTACTTATTATTTGATTTTTTATTTTCAATTCACACAAAACCTTGACAAATTTTATACCTAAACCTTCTTCATGAATCACTATATCTATCTACTCGCATGATAATGCGTTCAGTAGTTTTTTTAGCTTATCGCGAACAGATAGACAGACATAATTAAATCATTGCCTTTAGCTTAATTTAAAAATAAGTTGCGGGCTTGGTTACAAGAAAAATCATTTTACTCTGTAAATGAATATTTAGGTAACGATATTTTTTCTGGAATGGTGCTCGATAATTATCTCGGTTCACTTGAAGTAAACAATGTTTGAGTCTGATTCATCTTCGACCGCATTATACTATTATGATCATCGTCATTCACTTACCATCATACGAGTTGGTCAAACACCGACTTATAAGCATTATCACATACGATCGCAACGCTCCCAGTAGGTATCCGATGGCACTGAACGGACTTCAGTTCATGATAGCCATTTCCCGCCACCCACTGCCGTCTGAAATTGCGGTCAGGGACGCAGTGTTTATTCTACGAAACTTGAAGTATGTAATGGTATATAGTTTTATTTAATAAGCTGATTTTGGTTTTTATACACCAACTAGCTGTGGTTTCACCCGCGCTAGATGCCTACGTCATAGTAGCTTTATGCATGCAAAGTCTCAGCCCGATCGGTTTAAAATTGTTTCTTGTATATATACATACATATATACAAGAATTGCTCGTTTTAAGGTATTAGATTAGATAGATTAGATAGATAGCAATTTACAACAAATGCCATTGATTTTGTGATATAGTCAAAGTCCTAGGTACCACTGCAATGGTAGTGAACAATGAACATGCGTTATTAATTTAGTTACCATTAGGAGAGCGTTGTGTCATGACTTTTACCGTAAAAAATGCCTACTCACACACAAACTTTTTCATTTATAATAATGCGATGTTTATCCAATGGCATTTTTTTTTTATATTTACAATTTATTGTTCTTAACCTAACGTATAATATAAATATTTGCATTTATATACACAAATATAACACTTATTACTAACAGCGCTAAAACAAAATCCAAAACACTGATGTTAAGTGACGGTGTGGTCTAAGATGGTAAAAACGCTTAGCCTGGAATGGAACTGACTCTTAAGTGAGGCTGCCGGAACACACCGTTAGGTGCTTGGCGGCAGAATTTCTAGGAGGTATGCTAGCCTGCTGAGTACTAGAAAGTACCTTGCCACCACGCTATGGTTTCCTTACGATGTTTTCCTTCACCAGCAGCTCAAACTCATAGTTAGTGCTTGAACCCACGCCCTTTGACATGCGAACCGACCGCACTAACCCTTGAGCTATCTATGCTACAAAAAGTTAAAAGCAATGTAACAGTTTAAAGCAATAAATTGTATTTGGAAAAAAAACTATAACACCTTAAAAATGTTATTTAAGTTCAAATAAAAAAAATAGTTTTTGCGATTACGATTTTTAATAACTTTATTTATTATTATACCTAATTCTTTGTAGGAGAGGTGTGTATGTTCGCTAGGTGCAGTAGCATAGAAGTAATTCAACAAAGAAATAATATCTAAGTTATCTAAAGTATATAAGAAATATAAGAGCACTGTTTCTATTTATCTAACGTAAATAATACGTACGTATGAGAGAACGTCTCATACACTTTACACACTGAAATGAAATATGTAGATTGATATTTATAACAATATTCCAATATAATATTCCCAGTAAAAATTATTCAATTTTTTTACGCATAGCATTCCAGCCGAATTCGGTATGTAAAGAAAAAAAAACATTACTGATTCCAATTCATAATATGAAATTTTTGTAGATTACTTTTACGTTTAAAACTCTTTAAATTATGAGATTTGTTTTTTTGGGGTTTTACTTTGGAAACTGACGTAGTCTTGACACATTGGTTTTGAAAGCCACCGGATGTGGCCGAAACTATAGTCGGAGTGTCCGATAAAATTAAACGTGAGTTATCCCGCATAAGTGAAACAAAAATGAGATGGGGTTTATTTTAATAAAATACATAAAATAAACTTGTCTTTCAATTGCCCTTTAATGACGTCATATAGTAAGCTAATTTCAGTGAGCAATGGTAGACCGAAACAAAATCTGTCAATGTCAAGTCAACGGGTGCCAAAATAACCTCTTTCAAACACGTACGTCGAAATGTTTTTCGCTTTATTGATACAAATATCTGAATTATTTTACTTTATACGTTAGTCGGACCCTGATATCGCTTTTATGAGGCTATAATATAAGATTTGTTTACTTCATGTCAATAATTATCAATGTTAATCAAATGTGCCAAAATAGCTATGTACACTGTTTTGTTTTCCATGGCAAAAGCATACATCTACAGCCTACTTTATGTCGTCATCGCTATAAAACGTTTGAAAAAAAAAACAAATACCGTATATAAAGCCAAGATAAATTAAGTTCATATAATAAAGTTTACTCTTACTAAAATATTACTATTATTAGTAAAAAAATATTTAAAAAAAAACTTTACATACGATTTACTTATCAATCTGCGTTTGATCTCTAACTGCACTTCTAATATCGTCTATAAGCAAAGAATAGCCAAATAAGTAACACGAAAACTTTAAAAATAAATTTTCATTCTAACCTTGAAAATAATCTGTATAATTTTTTAGGAAACAGGAAGCCAAAAGCTTAGTCCATTCCTTCGTCATAAGTTAACGCGTAATTCGACATTCACCGCTCTTACCAGCCCGCACACCGAGAGAATAACTGGATGATTTACATCTTTAATCCGGGGAACGCGGCTGCTTGTGAAAGTGTTACCTGGAAACAAGATAGACACAGTTTAGTAAAGTTAAACTTCATTTTTTTATAGATTACCGTAACAAGAGGATAACGCTCTCTTGATGGTAAGACACAAGACCTGCATTATCATTGCAAAAATATCATACCTATTAATACATTTGTAGCGGTACCCTGAACTCAAAGGTTTAGAGTATTAATTTCCGAGATCTACGTTACACAAATGTACGGAAAGTGGAATAACGCCTCTAGCGGCAATAAATGGAAACTGCTTTTTTATGTACCTACATTAGACTATCGTACTATATATTCTTGCAAATCAATTATGCTAGAGCCACTGAACAAGCCTAGGGCGTGATAGCGCACATTACTTTTGATTCGATTGAGAGCAATAATATAAATTATTAAGTACTTGCTACATGACGCGCTCTGAACACTCATTTCGTTCAACTCAACTAATAGCTTCGCTCCGCGGTTTTGCCTGTTTTCCAGGTTAAAAAGTAGACTGTGAGTGGAATCCAAAGAATAAGTTATCTGCATTCAAAATGTGATCCAAATCTGTTTAGCCATTACAATGTGAAGAAGTAACATACATACATACATACATACTCTAACCTTTATAATATTATTGAAGTGTGAATTGTGATACTTTGTTCAGATCTCCACAGAAAATATTAAATTAAAGAGGAATTAATTTAGAATTTCGGAATATGATACAACACGAAATTGATTTAGACAATATTTTATCGTATTTAACCATCAAAATTTCGACCTTAAAAAAACTTCTAGTAATACACATTACCAAAACGAAATACCTGACTTAAAATTAATAACATGAATAAAATTGCTTAGATATGATACTAGAGTTTGTTTGGTTTTTTATGTTTGCAATAATTCGTTAACAAAGTATAATGCTCATAAGTGAGTAATTAATCTGTGAATAACGTTAATTTCTAAAGTAGAATTTCTAGACGAAATGATAACAATTTTCTGGTCATTATCAAAGCAAACACATTTAAGTTATTTTTTTAAACTCCTAAAAGCAAAGTTAAAGTAAATGTCCGAAACGGCCCGTAACTTAATAAGTGCAAATACTGCGTGTTTGACCAGCTCTGGGCATATATTCTTTGGCCAAGTTCGGGCAAATATTCTTCGACCAGTTTCGGGCAAACAATTATGTAAATTTTTTCCTACACCGTTTAAAATGTTCTCGAGTTGAATATTCCTATGCATAAAACCTCAGCCGTCAAAGTGCATTCCAGTTAAGCAATTAGCTAACGGCGTACCTGAAGAAAAGACGTAAACGGGTCAGATATACCCGTATCCAATGTACACAATTAATTTCTTATTGTCGTGTAGCTATGTAGCTAAATGCCTTCGTCGTGTGCGTCCCGCACAGCCTCGTGTGGTAGAGAGAATAAGCCTCTATTTCTCTTTCCGTTTATCCCGATGCGTGTGTGAAAATATGTATGCCACACACGGCCTAAGCTTAAAAATTTGTTTGACTAACGGATCCTCTCGATATCCCATTATTATGAATATTAGAAACCTAACATCAGCTACACATGTAGGGGCTGTGTTAGAAAAAAATAGCGTTTGCTTAGCAAATTCTAATCTCTTCACATACTCGTGTACCAGGGTAGCAGCAACGAGTAGGAAGTGTTTACACGTATGCCTTCGTGTGAGATATAGCACAGGACATAGTCACACATGCATCGAAGGGGTTGGTAGGCGCCGCGGCGACGCGCGTCGGAGGCGATGCGATCGACCGACGCCGACGGTGCGGCACGGCGGGTGAGCGAGCCCCTATTCTAAATTCACACAGATACGTCAAGAACACACACGTATAAAGACTACTACCCTCTAAGGAGTGACTGAAACCAAGCTCTACTGGCCAAACGAGCGTTAGAAAGAGTTAGACATTTGATTCTGATTGCGGAGACAATCCAAACGAGTTTGCGCATCTTGAGGTTATTCCAAGGGTGAAAGTTCGTTTACTGCTCCCGTCACATGCGATCCTGGTAGTTGTTTTCCATTTTAGGACAAAACTCGATAAAAAAGGGCGCTGGGGTGTGGGAATCGTCAAGTGTTTGAGGGATTAGGCTAATCGCTAAGGGGTTGAAGGGTGCGTGCTTGCGTAGCCACAGTGAGTGTGTGGAGGTTGCGTACTGACAACGGTTTATTTGTGTGAGTGAAACGAGGGGTGATTTTGTTCACAGTTTCTTCAATCAACATGTGAATCTTTCTTCAAGTCGATCTTTTTTCAACTCCCAGTATAAACGAATCTCATTATTTACGTTATCAGTTACTCATCACCTCGTTATGTGAAATGCATGCATGACCGACTGCGTCATTATGCCTACTTGGAACCAATAGGCCATGCTCAATCGTCCATTAAATTCAGGCATTATATCTCCAGCCATACTGGGACAGCGCATCTGATCAATCAATGGCCCAATTTGAATTGTTTATTTCAAGTACGTAATATTATATGATTTGATGGTTTTACAACAAAAAAATTGCTTTGGAGTCGAGTCAATCCTGTGGCATTTCATAGTGTAATTAAGTAACTACTTTTTTACGTATAAGTAATGAGACGAAACACTCTCCTAATGGTACGAGATAAGGCATATCCAAGACCATTGCAGAGATATATACATAGAATTTTGAGTAGCAAAACAAAGCTCACGGCATCTGTGCTTTGGCGCATAATACTTTGAGACTTTAACCCTGTAATTTCGCTACCTGCAGCACCTTAGAAACCGGAGCACAGTAATGTTTACACACTACTGCTTGGCGGCGGAATATCTGGTATTGCGGTGGTACCTACGTAGACGACCCCCTGCTAAGAATATATCTACTACTAAGTTAAACCGGCTTCGCACGGGTGCACTTTAGTAGAAACCAACAAAAAAAAAATCTGTTAGGGCCGAATCTAAAAAAAACTCATGATTGCCTAAAAATTTTATCAAAATCAGTCACGCCGTTTTTGATTCAATGGAGAGGGAACATACTCACATCGTTTTTTGTATTCATACTTTAAGTAGGTACTAAAAGGAGTTCTCGTTTTTGTTATTTTCCTAAACAAATATCGGGAACTAGTCTCTCAGACGACGCCGGCTACGGCACGTGCTTGAGCCATACAAATGTACAAATTACCGTGAACTCGTCAATAAGACCAACAAACCGGTGCTTTTTAGCGCTTTTATTCACTCTTGTTGTCCAATGCTTGACAGAATGCGTGTTTGTTTGCTCAGTCGGCACCTGTGCGTGTTTGATTAACTGTTCCGTAGACATTGACATGTGTCATGATGTAATACCAATACGGACCCAATAAGTTTTGGCGGGAACGTGGGTAAGCCGTGTTCCCGCGTGGAAAAGTTTTTACGAGTATTTATGTATAAAAATAGTGGTGTACAATGTACATGCGTGAGTGTAGGAAAGTGATATAATGTTGTGTGTCTTATAAAATCGATGCATACCTATTCTATCAGGTATGCTAAACACACTACCTAAGGCTTTAAAAAGTACCTAGAAACTAATTTGCCATGGAAATCTGCCACATTTTTTGTACTTATATGAATAATATTAATATTAAATTCCTCAAAATAAATCAAAATGACTGTCGCGTGGTATTAGTTTTAATTACTTCTTGTCAATCTTTATCATGATCCATCAATCTGTTAAGAAAGTTGAACCTAATAAACTTATATTAACCCTGCTAAATAGGCACTAAAATAGTTTGTCCAATCTCAGCTACGAGTGTATCTATAGATTTAGAAAGAAGTTGTTTCAACGCTCTTCAATTAGCGGCCTATTATTATTTATTTCAAACCATTAGCATCCCACGCTTACGATTTAATTAAAAGTACAATCTTCTCATCGAAATTAATTTAATTTCGAATGTTAGCTATAGATAACCAAAAAAACTAAGTATTAAATAAAATTCGAACCAATAACGTTCACGCCTCTGACCAAAAAAACAAAAAAGGAAAGTTAAATCTACGATAGAAAAAACAACGGCTGGCCCACGAAGTTAATAAGCAGGCTTAAAAGGGAATAGTGATTTAAAAAGGGAATAAATAATTTCCCTTTCTCCAGGAATGCTGACGGGTCCCGTAGGAATGTATCACTATCCCTTTCTAAGCCCACGTCTGTCGAAACTGGTTAGCTTTGATTTATGACCTTTTTAACCTCCCATGGGGTTGAATATTAATGAAATTAACTTACCTTGTTAACGAGACAGCATAAAACCACAAAATTATTGTATCGATTATAAATATATCTACAAGAAATCATTTATATCTTTTACTTCGCTATAATTTTAATATACCAATGCCTAAGTAATCTTAATTCTAAAAAAGTACTACATATTCCGCCAACACACCCTAACGATGAATGTGACGTACCATGACGTAACGCTTTCTGCTCGAATGTACCAGGCAAGCATAACCACATTGGAAGTGACAATAGTTGTACCGTAGTGTTGTATAATATGTACGCTGCGTAGCATTCTAAACAACGGAGTATCGATTTTATTTATTATTAGTACGGCCAATATGTAAAGATTGCGATAAGATAATAACTAAAGTAAAAGTTATAGCTAGTATAAGACTGCCCGCTTAGCTCATTTGGTAACTTCTTGAGCTGTAAGACGTGAGTTTGATTCCCAGCAAGGCCAAACATTTTTGTATTGAACATAATTGCCTATACTGGGTGTGTTTAAGTATTTACAGGAAGTATATAAAATATTTTATCATATTCTATCAGTTGTCTTGTTCCCCAAGTTTTGCTTGGTTTGCAGCTAAATAGAGTTGTGTGAAATATTCAGTGATTTTTTTTTTGTTTTATTTAAAGGCTAAAATATCAAGTATCATTTAGACATACGTGTCAGATGAGTGAGATTTCACATAAGTAGTCCTAATCATTCGAGGGTATAAGTTCAATCTGTTATGATTGTCTAGGTAGACCAAACGTAAGTAAGTAGGTACTTGTTGAGTTACGCACGAATTATTTATAATTTTATCCATGTGGTTCGCTTCTGTGCTGCCATTTCCTCAATATGAAATGAAACCGGGTTCCGCGAACAAAAAGGCCGGAAATGAGATACTCGTGTGATGGTCACTGTAAACGTCGGGGAAGATGCGGATTGAAGCGAGAGTACGGTTAAATGAGATACAAGAAATAAATTAAATGCACAAATTCAAACAAGATTGACTGACTGAGGTAAAAATAAATCTGTTAGCAGGCACCTTAAAATCTACTTTGGAAGTTGACAATCGTATTCAAGCTAGCCGTGGATCCTAATGTTTTGATAGTATTAAAACATAGAATACAAAAATAAGTTAAGAGATTTCTAAGAATAATAAACGTAGGTTATTAGGCCGGAAGTAGTCTAGCGAAGCAGACGGCACGTGACCGTCTAGCGCGCTAGGCGTGTCTGTAATTCGGATTATTATAAAGAACTACTTTAACGGAATATACTTACCAACTAAGAAGACATACGGAGTTAAATTTTATTACCATATTTAGATTACAGGATGGATGACTGTATCGTGACACCTAATTTGCTTTTGCAGATCGTATGATAGGTTGAATTATCTGTTCCCGTTAAATTTGTTCTATAAATAATTAGTAAGTAAACTAGCATTAGTGAAGTCCTATCATAATTATACAATGTTCATTTTTATTTCTTGTTGTAACGAGCGTTGGTTTGCCAATCCTTACGTTGTGGGTGTATTAATTTAAAGTTCATCCTTGATAAACTTAATAAGAAAATACAAAAATATTTTTTCCTGATTGTAGTCAGAATTTATGATGTCGTTTAGCCTCGGTCAGCTCTCCCATTATTATTGTTTAAATGTAAATGTAATGAGACGCTCTCCTGATGGTAAGAGATAACGCCTGTCCATGACCATTGCAGCGATATACAGAACTTTGAGTATCAAAACAAAGTCCAGGGCGTCGCTGCTTTGGCACTCTTTACTTTGAGATTTTCGATGGTTAGTCTCAACAGCCCTGTAATTTCACTAGCTGCAGTACCCTTCAAACCGGAAAGACCGGAAACCTAGACGATCTCCTGCCAAGGAGATCTACCACCAAGTCATTTTTCAGACATATTTTTTTTTTAATACCAACCTTTTTTTTTCTAAATTGCATAATCGATATTACACAAATCTGAACAGCTTTAAATTGCAATAACAAAATACCCATCGTTCACCAAGCCAACCTTGATACGATATACAGCCAAAACCACTTAATTAACGCATTTTTATCCCATAAAGATTTCCAGAACACCTCTACTGACCCCGTTCCTAAGCATTTTCATAGACAGGTTTACATTACAACGAAGTGTTTATACAATACTCCCGGATTATACAAGAATAAACAGCCGATAGTGAAGTCTATTTTAAAATTAATTTAGTAGGAATGAGATCATACCACATAACAACAGGTATTTCAAACCGAATGTAATAGTATCCAAGTTGTACAAATGTAAATGGAAGCTATACCCAGACGTCACAATTAGGTTTCTGACTTCTAAACTATAACCATCTTTAAATCAAACTTTCTTGTGTTTAGAAGCAGGGAATCAGGAGCGATTAGAAACTTTTTATTTTATTTTACTTTTCCCCACACTACACGATTTCAATAACACAGCTGACACAGTATGGTGACTCTTCTTTATTGCTGGTACCCTGGTATAAGCGGGACGTATGTGTCCCAAATCCCGACAACACCAATACCACAAACGTAGGTTATATACGTACCACAATACGAGTAATATATACATCAAACACAAACAGAGTTTTGTAGTTTTTAAAGTATTATTTACTTCATTTTCTTATATAGCATACTTACACTTCAATATGAGATGATTGAAACGTTTTTCTGATAGTAAGAGATAACACCCATGTATCCATGTATATTACAGCCATGTACTTGTACATTGCAAAGTCAAGGGCATCGCTGACATTGAATAAACAATTAGTCTAAACTAAAATTTTGCTAACTGCAGTATCTTTAAAACCCGAACACTAATTATTTACACAGGCTTGGCGGTAGAATATCCTATACTGCTGCGCTACTTAACGGCACAACTTTCTGTTAAGGAGATCTATTACTACTTCGTTTTTACACATTACTGGTTAACGGCAGATTTTGTTGTCCAATTGATTGATTAGTAAAGAACTATCATCCTCCTCCTCCTCATTTCTGATAAGTTGACTACTAGATTTCCTTAGCAGGAAGTCGTATGTAGGTCTCACCGCAGTACCAGATATTCTGCCGCCAAGCAGTACTGTTTTCTAGTTTGAATGATACCTACTGCAGCTAACGAAATTACTGTTGAGACTAACCATCGAAAGTGACCACCAAAGCAGCAATGCCCCGGACTTTGTTTTGCAACTCAAAGTTCTGTGTATCGCTGCAATCATGGACAGACGTTATCTCTTACCATCAGGAGACCGTCTCGTTCGTCTCATAACTTTTTACATAAAAAAAATCTAGTCTATGTCTAGCTTGTAAACTTTGTTTATCTCCTATTTAAATACAAATAGAATAAAATATCTACTTACAGCTGACATTAATATATTTTATAATAAATTTTTAGTCCAATCTTTAAATTAGTAAACTCTCTCTCATGTTGTAACACACGAGTCAGCAGAGCGCATTTTGTTTCTAATTTTATCGACTAGTGTTGTAAGTAACGATCATGGTCCATTACTTCGACCGCTAATCAATCGATTAACATATCGACTACTAAAATAGACTTTAATGTAAAATTAGAGAAATATCCATAATAAATAAATCAATAATGATAATTGTGGGATGTTAAGCTATTATAATTTTGATGTTTTTGTAGGTTAAGTGTTTAACCACAGCTCACCTGATGTTAAGGAATACGATATTATATTGTTAGTAATTGTTGAATATAAATAAAAGAACATTTTGGTAATAAAAAGCTAACTCATGAATAAGTCGTATTTTTTCTTTTCTTGGAATTGCACATTGTGCATTTGCCCGTGTCAAATAGTTCAGTATTCATATGTATTTAATAGTAAATCAAGTAAAATAAATCACAGTCAAAGTCTCTCAAAGTAAGTCAAAATCGAGTCTGTTCATACCCTAACAAAGCAATGGTAAGTTTGATACAAACTTCTACAAAGTTTTTAAAGCAGCACGAAAAGTCATGTTTCTTCACATTGTACCACTATCCTACACTCGCGCACGTATTTCAGCACTTTATGAATAAAATACCACCATTTTTATACATAAACACTCAGAAACAGAAACACAGAAGTTTTGGAAAATAAGGCAATTCAACGCCGTGATTTCTCCAAGTTCCCGCCAAAAATCCAACTCTTCATTCACAAGACTTCCTCGATAGTTTCGTATCAAACCTCATTAGACGAAGACAAACGCCAAAAAGTAAAAGTTTAAAAGTAAAAAAAATGTTTGAGTGCTACTTACTCCGATATACAAGACTAAACCTTATGTGGTAAACAATAAAGTTAATGAATATTACCATAGTAGCACAATTCCTGTGAGCGATAAGGGTCTTCTGATGTCATCGAATGCAAAAAAAATGTTCACGGTCGATGAAAAGGTCTATTGAGTGATGTGACAGTTAAGATTAGCATTTATTTTATTTCGATAATATCCGAGGACCGGCGAATGAAGATACACAGTCGCCGCCGAAGACAGATTATAGTGGTACCTGTGCATCTAATTTAAATGCGAAAGTGTATTATGATACCTACTCCATTTTTATCTACTATGTAAAAGTTATTTTTATTTTTTGGCATTATGTACAAAATATTGATCACATTAAAATAAATTAAATTTTAAAATCTATTTTATTAACTTTGCGGACAATAAATATTAACCCTAAGGAAGTAATTAAAATTATTTATCGACAAAAAATATGACACATTGCACGCTAACCCTAACGAACAACGTTATCTCCCTACCCGCTCATATTTCTAATCTAATTAGCAAATTTCTGGGAATGCTGTCAGACAGAATATAGTAGTGTAATAACATAATTATAATAAAATGATTTTAAACTTGCATTCACCCACTGCTATAAATTTAAAGATTACGTATGTACGTAACGTAAAAACGTACGTAAGTCGTAAGGAACATGACTTCAAGTGTTCTTCTTTAGATAAATTATTAATGATCTTTTTACTAACATTTAAATGACATTTCATAATATAGAATGTAACTTTTATATACTTTGTCTTTGATTTTTGGCAGGCCTTATACACCACAGCTCAAGATGGTACATATCTTGCCTGGAATGGAACTAGCTCCTAAGTCAGGCTGCCGGAACACACCGTTAGATGCTTGGCGGCAGATTTTCAACTTGAGGATAGTAACTAGCCAACCGAGTACTAGAAATTACCCACCATGATCAAGCTAATTGTTAAGATTTGTACCCACGCCCTCCAGCGTGTATACTGACCACACTAACCGCAAAACTTTAATCTCAATAAGAAAATGTATTTGTTTATCATTTTAATATGTCAAATATGTCGATATATCATATCATTTTTTACTCTATAGTCCAGTAACCTTAAACAAAAAAATACGGGTAAAAATTAATTTATTACATTTTTTAATATCTAATTATACTATGGAAACAGAAGTGGCTTAGACAATTTTTTTTTACTTATCTGGGATTACCTACTCACGTTTAATTTGAGTATAAGTAAAACAAAAATCTGTAATTCTGTATGTATTCGTCTGATTATTAGTTTAGATAATTAGAGTAGAAAGTATATTATAAATGTTATATTTTCTTAAATTATATATATTATATAATTATCGCAAATTATCAATAAATAATTATCGTCGCAAAATAGCTTATACGGTCGGTTTTCTATCGGATACACTTTGGCGAGGCGCTTCAGATCTACATGAATTAGATGAATTAGAACTACTAATTCCACCCTACCCATTCTACTATCGGACAGCCGGGAGCTCCAAGAAACGACACCGCTTCATGGTCGATATTTCAAAAACTCGAACTAAACGGTTCGAATCTATCTTCATTGTACGCACCGCTAAACAAAGGAATTTGCTGCCCGAGTGGGTGTTCCCCGATAGGTACAATCTGAGTGCCTCCAAATCGCGAGTAAATTGGTTTCTTTTAGGCGAGCGTGCTCCACCGTAGACCTCATCTACGCTTAACATCACGCAAGTTGGCAGTAGCCGCAAGCCTTTTTGTAACAAAAAAAATGATTGATTTACATGTAATTTCTTGACTACGCTGCCCGAATCGACTTCAAATATGCGAATATGCGGTAAAGTATAGCGCTAAATTTTCCTGAGGTAGCGTCTTGCATATACCTGTTTATACTAACCCTTAAATTTTAACCGTCGAATCCAGAACAATCGTATTTAGGTCGGCTAAATGGAGTGCTTATTCGAAGTGTTCTCGTAAAGTTTTACAGCTCCCATATGGGCCAGAATGGCGAAAGGGCCACTTCAAAGACCTAGGCTATAAAGGAGATTGGCCACAGCCCTAAACGAGTATCGCTGTAACGGGGCATACAATATGAAAAGCAGTAATTTTGCAAATAAAATTAAAATGTTTTTATATTGCCTTGTAGAATTACCAGTGACACGCGATATTGATAGACGTGATGATTGGATGACTGAGATTGATTCGATATCGTTTGAATAGGTAAACTTTAACTTTTCACGTGTAAGTTTCATTATTTTAACGAACATCGATAATTTAATTTTCTATTTAAAACTTGAAACACGAAACCTAAACTCTGTTGACCGGCATCGTAACTCTTACAGACGAAAGAGTTCCTACAGCGTTAACAACGCGCAGCGGATAGCTATTTGTACGGTGGCACGCACACAGAGCTAGCCAAATCAGTTCACAGCTTTTGGTGTAAAAACTTTATCTGCATTTTTTCCTGAGATCTATGGGGTAAACAACCTCAGTTGCGTGATCCAGGCCATAGCTAAAATTGAAAATTAACATAAAATAAATTATATTTCAATCGAATAACAGTGTTTATGATCCAAAGTAATGAAGTATCAGTTATAAGCATTTAATTGATTATATAAATATTTTCGTAATAATTTAAGAGTATGTGAAAGTATGTTTGTTTATTTGTCATTTAAATTCCACTTTAAAAAAATAACTGCTTAGAGTAAAGACGTGGTATTGGCAACCCTACCTTGCAAACTTGCTGTAAAAAAAGTATTAAAGAGTTTTAGAGGCATAAAAATAGTAGTGTTTTGTTCATGTAGTGATCAGCCCTATTTTTATAAGCTGTCTCGCTACTGAGCGCGGGCTTCTTCTCATTGTAAAAGGGATATAACCTAGTACACCACGACAGCTATCTCTCAGACAACCCTAGATTTCAGCTGATTTATTTATAAAATTACGTGTCTTATTCAACGAGCGTGAGACCGTAATATCTAAATTATGGTGAAATATTGTGTTTTCCTGTATATATTAGTAACGATGATAGCTCAGCGGTTAGATCAGATAGAAGGGGGGGGGGGGGGGGTTCAAACCCCAACAATGAGCTTGAGCTGCCGGTGAAGAAACCATAGCATGGTGGTAGGGTATTTTCTAGTACTCGGCTAGCTACCACCCTCAAGTTGAAAATCTGCCGCTAAGCATCTAACTGTGTGTTCCGGCAGCCTCACTTGAGAGCCAGTACCAGCGTAGGTGTGCTTTACCATCTTCGACCACACCGTCACTTAACATCAGGTGAGCTGTGGCCAAACACGTAGCATGTCAACCATAAAAAACAAAATATATCGACGCTTGAAAGGCAATCCTAACTAAGCGACATAAATCCGTAAAATGAGTTATATATACCATTCGAACCGCCAGATTTTTCTGCGTCGATTGGTCTCGGTCTCATAGTTCTACGACGAGTTTTATTGTCGCTTAGATATTGCGTAATTTCAGTTAAATCTACATTTTGTGCTTACTAAACGACCAAAAAAAAGTGATTTTAAGAATATCCATCAGTTACGACATTCTAACAATTAAGAACATGAACTTATTCGGTTTTTCGTGTATTGACTTTTTCATTTATTTGTATTTATGTATTTTTACTTGTTACGAAATTTTCCTTTGAAACCACTTAGTGGATTTTACCTGCACAAAGCAATTGTAATTTATGTGGTTATGCATTTTAACTTATTATTATATTTTGTGACAGTGTCATTTGTATAAGTTAACCCGAAATAAAGTGGAACAATATTAGAGCTTAGATATTTTTACTTGCATAACATAATATTTCTTTTTTATCCTTAGGTATTTTTACTTGTTAACAGTTAATATTAATGATGTCGGTTAGATAGTCTTACTTGATTTGCTAAATGGCTAAGAATGTCGTGTAGATAAATTTACCTGTCCGCAAAATTTACTTTCTCGTCGCTAAGGAACTGCACGAGTTTAAAAATTGTCGTGTAGGTATGCGAGACACGTGACGTGACACATCTATACAGGTTCTCATCCAGGCGCCCGCCGTCGCTTAGGGAAGATATACTTCACATTTTGGTGCTCATTCAACGAAGACATGGTAAGTATTCAATCAAATTATGCAAAAGTAGTACATATTTCAAAACAACATTTCGTTTCGAATTATTTTTATATAATATTATGTATTAGATATAATTAAGTAATAATTTTAAATTAATTTTATTTTTCTTGCATTTAAAAAAACATTAGAGCCAGCTTCTATCAGCATTGACACTTCGAAAGATTTAGCTTTTTCGGTTCTTGCCGATACTGTGCCTATGCCTTACGCACCACAACAGATCCTGAAACGACTGAATCAACTACTGCTGCACGTACATCGGTTGATCACGAATTTATTATCACTTTAACAACTAATCACTTTGGCAACTTCACTGAAAAGATAAGCAAGATCCGTATTATGACTTTCAGAAAAGACAATCATCATCAACATCAGCCGTATGACGTCCACTGCTGGACATAGGCCTCTCCCATTGATTTCCATAAAGACCGGTTGGAAGCGGCTCGCATCCAGCGCGTTCCCGCGGTCTTTATTAGATCGTCTGTCCACCTTGTGGGTGGACATCCTACGCTGCGCTTGCGGTCCGTGGTCTCCACTCCAGAACTTTACAGCCCCATCGGCCATCGGTACTGCGTGCTATGTGCCCTGCCCACTGCCAGTTCAACTTGCTAATTCGCTAGGCTATGTCGGCTACTTTAGTTCGCCTACGGATCTCCTCATTTCTGATTCGATCTCGTAGGGAAACACTGAGCATAGCCCTCTCCATAGCTCGTTATGCTACTTTAAGCTTACTAAGAAGGCACATAGTCAGAGACCACGTTTCGGCGCCATAAGTCATCACTGGTAACACACACTGGTCGAAGACTTTCGACTTGAGGCACTGAGGTAATTCGGACGAGAAAACGCTGCGCAGTTTTCCGAACGCCGCCCAGACGAGTTGGATTCGATGATCGAATTCGATGATGACCTCTTTCTTAAAGTTGGACCTACCTAGTTGGACTGTTTGTCCTAGATAAATGTACTTGTCAACAACTTCAAGAACCGAGCTTCCAACTGATATTGGGGTGGGCACAACATGGGCATTCAACATTACCTTCGTTTTGTCCATGTTCATTTTAAGACCCACCCGTTGAGAAACTCGATTGAGGTCTTCGAGCATTGTGCTGAGTTCCTCCGACGACTCTGCCATGACCACTATACCGTCGGCAAATCAAAGGTGAGTGATGTTTTCGCCATTAATATTGATGCCGAATCCTTTCCATTCCAGGAGCTTGAAGAGTCTTCCACTGTGGCAGTAAACAGTTTCGGAGATATAACATCTCTGTCTTACGCTTCTTTTCAGTGGAATCGCCTTCGAAGTCTGCTCCTGTACTTGGACCGACATAGTAGCGTTATTATATAAACACTTCAACACTTCGATATACCGATAGTCAATATGGCATCGTTGGAGAGATACAACCACCGCCCATGTCTCGATCGAATCAAAGGCTTTCTCATAGTTCACAAACGCTAGACAAAGAGGCAAATTATACTCTTCGGTCTTCTGTATAATTTGCCTTAGCGTATGGATGTGGTCTATGGTACTGTAACCTTTACGGAAACCGGCTTGTTCGGAAGGCTGGAAGTCATAGAACCTGCGACTGAGACGGTTCGTAATGATCCGCGTAAACAGCTTATAAACATGGCTCAGAAGCGAGATGGGCCTATAATTCTTTAATAAAGTGTTGTCACCTTTCTTGAAGAACAACACCACCACGCCTCTGTTCCATGCTTCTGACTTTATACCTTCGAGTAAGACGGAATTAAAGAGCTTCTGAAAGACTTTAAGTACCGGTGTTCCACCCGCTTTCAGAAGCTCCGATGTGATTCCGTCATCACTCGGCGCCTTGTTGTTCTTAAGCTGTTTCAGGGCCATTCTAATCTCGTACAGGCTGATGTCCGGGATATCTTCGGTATAGTGCCGGGTAAGCTTGGCTCTTGGGTCTTTGGCCGCGCTGCTAACAGGCTCAGCTACTGAGGTGTATAGCCGTCCATAGAACCTTTCGACCTCCTCTAATACCTCTGCTTTAGTCGACGCTATACTACCATCTTCTTTCTTCAGCTTCGTCAACCGGCTTTGTCCAATAGACATTTCTCTTACGAACACTTTGGAGCCTTTTTTCCGCTCTATCGCTCTGTCGCAGGAATTTCGATATCTGTCTATTGAGTAGCCTATATGACTTTGCATCATAAGTTGACTGTAGTCGTAACGAGCGTCGTTCAGCCATGAAGTCTAGAGTATGGTCTGACAGTTTTTGAAAGACAAAAGACAAGCAAAGCGTTAAATATAAAACAGACGAAAAGATAAGCAAAGCGTTAAATATAAAACATCTATGAATCCTACTGCGGCGTTTTTTGATGTTGAAGTTCAGTCTAAAACCAAGGTATCTCTTTTACCTTGTTATCGATCGCAGCTTTTCATATCAAAAATAAGCTAAATATGACGATTTAGTCAAACTTTGCGTGGACAAAGTTATTCCTAATTGTTTTAAACATGAGTTTGTGAACATTCCACGCGCAAAAAATGACAAAAATTGTCATACTAATGGCAACGTGAGATCTTGTTATGGTAACTAACAAGATCTCACGTTGCCATTCGTACTAAAGACATTTTGTAAAGGTACAATTAGATTAAGGTTTTTTTTTATATTGCTATATTTTTGACATGAATAATATCCTTGTTTCTATTCTAGAGACTGATTATGCTGTGAAAATAATACAAGTCTTGTTATTATAGTAATTACAGCGATATTAATAATAGTGTTAAAAATTGTCACACTTTGCACAGTAGGTTAAACTTGCTGTTATTTTGTAAGAATGTTGTTTGGTTTATTTACTATGTTTAATTTATTAATAATTCATTTACTGACAATTTTGATTTATATTTTTTTAGAAAGTGATTTATGAAAATGGTGGAGTAATTTATAATTGCGACAGCAATAATAATTGTTTAGTTAAAAAAAATATCTCAGACCAAATGTTATGTCATAATTAAGTAGTTTCCTTATTGATTTTATATGGTCTACTGCGTAGCATATTCGTTTAATTTTAAATAAATACTTTTATTCAATATAAAATTTTCGTGCATGATAATAATTACCTATACAGTTCTTGGTTAAATGTCAGTTACGAAGGGAGGTTTGGGGTAATTTTAATCACTAAGATACAATTTCCACAATCTCAAAAATCATTAAATAATGTTTAGATAAATTTACTTGATTTATTTTAAACTACCAGATCTTATTAGATCAATCTTCCTGTACTAAAATTCTAAACTAAGTTACTTTACCTATTTTTACATGATACTGCACACACTACAGTGATGATTTATATAATTTTACCTGTTTATCAAACCAGGTAAATTTTATCTAAGCGACTGAAACCGGTGTTTATAAAAGTGTCAGGTGTCTTATTTTAACAATTTGGATAGCTATAAAAAAATTATTTCTATGAGTGTTAAAATCATTTTAATCGAACAATTAGGTAAATTTTTATGATTTTTTAAAAAATATTTTGAACTTTAAATCGCTCTCCTGTAAAGTTTACTCAATGTCGCTTAGTAAGGGTTGCCTTTCAAGCGTCGATATATATATTGTTACCTTCAAAACTCTGTCGAGTCTTACGCAAGTAAATCCATGAGACATAGCTTGTTCCATACAAAGAATATTCATAAAAGCACAGGACTCGTAAAAGGATGTCCAATATAGCTCTACAATTACCTTCACCATCGTAAATGACAAAAAAATATTTTATAGGGTAATAAAGGGTTATAAAAGACGTATAATAGTGATAGAAGCTCGTGCGGCATATAAGGGTGGAATAGGTAACTGTAGTTGTATAATATTATATTCTTTACTCGATTACCATAATTCGTATCCGATATAATATAATATGATTATCGTGCCTGATACTGCGAGGGAATTATAAAAGCTCATACTAAAGAACAAGTTTTATAGACCTAATAGCAATACTTAAAGTACTTGCTAACGCAAAAAATTTAAGCTATCATAGTTTTTTTTTAAGTTACGTATTGAGTTTCACGAGACTCTCTCCTGACGGTAAGAGATAACGCCTGTCCATGACCATTGCATTGATACACAGAACTTAGAGTAGGTAGCAAAACAAAGTCCAAGGAATCACTGCTTTGGCTATTTTTTTTTTTTTTTTTTTTTTTTTCTCTGACAGGCTAAATGTTTGACCTCAACTTACCTGATGTTAAGTGACGGTGTGGTCGAAGATGGTAAAGCACACCTAGCCTGGAATGGAACTGGCTCTCAAGTGAGGCTGCCGGAACACACCGTTAGATGCTTGGCGGCAGATTTTCAACTTGAGGGTGGTAGCTAGCCAGCCAAGTACTAGAAAGTACCCTACCACCACGCTATGGTTTCCTCACGATGTTTTTCCTTTACCGGCAGCTCAAGCTCATTGTTGGGGTTTGAACCCACGCCCTTCGGCATGCGAACCGACCGCGCTAACCACTGAGCTATCATCGCTACAAACTTTAAGACTTAAAGACTTACTTTAAGACTTTAGATGGTTAGTCTCAACATCCCTGTAATTTCGCTAGCTGCAGTACACACTACTGCTTGGCGGCAGAATATATGGTACTACGGTGGTACTCCTGCTAAGATCTACCACCGAGTTTCATTTTAGTATCATCTCCATCTCGAAATTTGGAGATCAGGAGACAAAACTTCTTGTAATTTAGTGCTGCGTAGCTCAGTACATTTCACACCTTTTTTTTCTACCAATTTTTGTCCAGACTTCCGTTCCCCGGGATTCTAAGCTTTACCTTGGAAAGTCATATAGGGATCCTCTTTGTATGTGACCGAAAAAGGTGGCATCGCGTCTCATGACTATGGAAATCAGCTCTCATCTGCGGTTAGTCACCTCTAGAACCTTGGCATTTGAAATGAAACTGGTCCATAAAATCCTGAACATTTTACGTAGATCCCGTATCTCAAATGCCTGTGTTCGCTTATCGATTTTTTTTAACAATAATTACAATAGCATCAACAGACACTTCTGTTTTATCCCGTGGCTCTATCCTATAATTTAGTACCTTTCCTTTCACATTATAAAAATAAAATATACAAAGTGTTTCGCAGAAATTTGATATCACAGAAGAATGCCGACTAAACTAAAACCGATGAAAACAATATCAGCTGAAATTAAAATCGAAAAAACAAATTATATACATTGCCTTAAAAGTCAATGGATTTTTGTAAGGGTATATGTAAGTAACTTTTTCGCAATTTTAAGGTCGCTCTAGCAAAACCTGCTCACATACATAGATGGGTTGAAGCATTACTATACTTTTACGAATCATTCCGTATAGACTAAGTATTTCAATCCCTACAAATTAAATCATTACTATAATTGTTTTTTTTTTCACTGTAAAGATTCTCACTACTCAACTTTTATTGCTATAAAGAAATTAAAGAATCATTTGACATAACGTTTGAACTGCTCAAAGCATTTGTCCCCAATCGTCGTATAATAACTATTTAAAGAGTCTTAGGCTGCGTTTTCTACCTGGGCGGATAGCGGGACGAAACCTCTTTTTCAACCGCAGAGCAAAGCGGACTGCTGATTGAAGCGGAACTTTTACTCTTACTCCGCTCGCTAAAGCCAAAAGCGCAGCCCAACAGTTCGTCGTGGGAGCTGGCATACGAAGGCACATTTAAAAGTGCATCAGCCCATAACAGCTCAGCCCTTTTGGCTACATATATAATGTCACACAATTTAGAACCTTACCACTTGAAAATAAGAATACAGTTATAAGAGAATTCACAGGTCATTAGACACGAAAGATAGAGGAAAAGATGTGGGGTGAAACTTTTTTTGTCGTCCTAAAATGTGTTAATTAAAAAGTCGTATTTGTCGACGCTTATACGTGGTGTTATCATTTTAGTGATGATTGCTGAAGTAATCTAATCTAAATATTTGGTTTAATTTGGGTGAAGTAAAGGGATCAATATATTAATATTGATCCCTTGACATAAAATAAGGTATTAGAGAGTTATGGCAGGAAATCGAAAAAGCATTGCATCATTTCCCAAAACTTATGTTTTTTGGAGTGTTTTAGCACCTATAAAATTTTTTTGATTCATAAAGTGCTTACGTGCACGAGTGTGGGAAAGTGATGTGATTTTTTTTTATAGTTGACTGGCTAGGTGTTTGACCACATCTCACCTGATGTTAAGTGACAGTGTGATCGAAGATGGTAAAGCACACCTAACCTGGAATGGAACTGGATCTCCAGTGATGCTGCCGGAACACACACAGCTTAAGTGTTTGGCAGCTTCAACTTGAGGATGTTTTCACTCACGATGTTTTCCTTCACTGGCAGCTCAAGCACATTGTTGGAGTGTGAACTCACGCCCTTCGGCTACTGAACCGACCGCGCTAACCACCGAGCTATCATCGCCACAAAATGAAATTGAGGTAAAACATGTCTTAATGTATTGCTTCCAAAACTCCATCGAAGATTTTTGTAAAGTCTGCTTTATACTAAGACATGACTGGACTTGACCCTGAGTTTTATTCTGACCTTCACTTAATTCACTTAGTTCTTCATCATATGCTTGCAAGTATCCAAATATTTGATACTGGCAAAATGAATAAAATGAAATGCCAAAAACAAAGTAGAAGAAAGAAGGGATTCGCCGAAGCAGTCCCTTTAAATTAACAGGTAACGGACGTATAATAACGGTTCATAATGCCAATTTCAAGATCTACTTGGAAACTAGAAATTAGTCAATTAAAAACAAAATAATTTGAGCTACAGGAAGATACGATAGATATAGTATTAAAAAAAAACTCGTCACTGCGCCATGACATTAGGTGTTAGCTGCAAGGATAGTTGTAGGTAAGTTAAAGATGAAAAAAAAGTTTCTACGCAGTAGGTAGTTTTTTTTAAATGACATATATAAGCTTGCGTTTGATAGCTATCACGCCTGATGTTACCTAAGCAATGATGTTTATATGATTAACACGTAGTCGTTTCGACAGTTTCACGTAAGAGAGTCAGTTTATATTCTAGACTAATCGTATATTTATTATTTTCGACAACCCTGCCAATTTATTTTTGTTTGATTGATTAGGTATTCAAGCACAGCGCATCTGATGATAAGAAATTGTGTGATCGGAGATGGTAAACACATCTAGCCTTGAACAAATAATATATTTATATTTCTATTATCAAACTTATTTCATTATCATTAGGTGCATGGATATCCGCGTTTTTCTAAGTAAAACTCTGTAAAACATTCTCGTTAATAGATTTATCGTTATCTCAGAAGAAACCTGACCTAACTACATTGCTTAAGTTTCTCACATATAGGTTTGTAGGTGCATCGCTAGACAAAAACAAACAATTCACCATTTCATCATTTGCTCAAAGAAAGCTACCCACATGGGACTTGTAACTGGGACGGTCTAATTTCTTCCATTAATTTTATTTTCTTTGATTAATCACTGATGATTACAGATGCATCTTCGTGGTGTGATGTTGAAATCGTGTGGGAAAGTTTGATGCGATTGTGGAAATGAATCTGTTGTTCTTTGTGTGTTACAGAGAAGATACCCATTATGGAAACGATAAATATTTAAAATGAGTATTTCCTCTTCCCATATTGTAATTTTTTTTTATAAAATCCAAGTTAACAAAGGTCACGGACCCCGGTGTCTGCGAAGTGTAATTTGTAAAAAAAAACCCGCTAATTTTCGTAATTAAAAATAGTATTGTACTATTTTTTTAAAATAAAACCTTGTATGGCAAACTTACTCTCTATATAGTATAAAACAAATTCGCTTGCCACCATATGTAGGTACGCTTAGATCTTTTAAGCTACGCATCGAATTTTAATGCGGTTTCCATCAATAGTCATTGATTCAAGAGGAAGGTTTATATGTGTCCATGCATATGTACAACATACAATATACCTACCGACATAGTATTAGCAAGTTGAAGTAGCAGTGGCTGGTCATATTTGCCGCAGAACCGAAAACCGCGAAAACGAAACGTGTTCTAGAATGAAGACCGTGAGTCGGCTAACGTAATGTTAGGACGTTCTGAGACTAGATGGTGTGACGATATACGTAAGACAGTTGAAAGTGGCTGGAAGCGAAAAGCTAAAGATCGGGCTGAGTGGCGTGTTCTGGGAGATACTTATATCCAACAGTGGACTTTACAAGGTTGCTGATGATAATGATGATGCGCCACATTAGTATCTACATTGCATCCGTGCGAAGCCGAGGTACGTTAGTTTATATCACATCACACATCATCAGCCATAGGAGGCCTATATCCACTGCTGGACATAGGCCTCCTCCTGGGGAGGGGTTTTGCCAATACTCGCCACGCTTGGCAGACGGGATGGCGAGCGCAGTTAGGTGTGATTGTTCAAGGAAGACGCTGCTGCCCATCTTCCTTATTACATCCCTTAGCCGACTCTTACGGCAACCACGGGTAGAGAGGGTGGGGTACTATTCTTACGCCGGCACCACCACGGCACATAGTTTATATAATAATGTATAACTAGTACAGTTGACTTTTAATGATTACGTAGTAATTTTATGTATGCATATACCCTAATTTGATTTTGACTTCTCTGTATTTTGCACGCCTAGAATATATAGACTGAAAATAGATATGCGTTATATTAACGTCAATTTGACCCATACTTACCTATATCCATTAAAATAAACTATGTATTTGAATTTGAGTATATGACCTAATCAAACCTAATCAAACGTGACTAATTCCGTATAATTAAAACGAAACAGACGTTTAGTTCTCTCTTTCTCTCTAGATAGATAGACAGGAATGCTCTGGTCAGCGAGAGCGCAAACCAAATCTGCAGTTTACAGTACATATTAACACAAATCTATGTTATGGCTTTCTATGTTTCTTGAAGCGATACGAAATGTTTACTTATAAACAAATGTTGGAATCAAATGCACGCTTTTATTTCACCGACGCTCAATATTAAGTAAAATAACAGGACTGTTTCAAGGATAGTAAAATAATAATAAATGAATATCGTAGAACAAGCGCCATCTACCCCTAAACCAAGCAAAGCTTGTACTGTTGTTAAAAAACAAATTGAAATCACGGATAATGCAGGAACAATTTTATGACATAATGGACTTTTTAAACCTAAAAGATATTTAAATTAATTTGATTAATTTGGATTGTATTGATAGTACATACATGTTGTATAAATTAATGTAATACATATTAATTCGTTAATAATATTAATAATTCGTTTTAAATGACTAAAATGATTGACTTATAACTAGGGTGTTACTAATAAATTATTTGTATTTGCACGGGAATCAGATAACTTATAGAATACTTATATCCTTTTTTTGCAATATATACTTATAATAAATTAAGAACACCCAGACACAGAAACAATATTGATCGTCACATAAATATTTGTTCTTATGGGAATCGAACCCACGCCCTACAGATCTTGAAGCAGATATTCTACCAAATGAACTAACAGTGCAGTCTTTCAAAGTGAGTCATATGATCTTAAAATTTCCAAGCGGTACAGGTGTACAGATAGATACTAAATTATCAACAATGGAAACGCCGGTTATTTCTAAAAACACTATTCTTACATCATTGTAATAACTCTGAATTCTCAAAAGCTCTGACGCAAATAACCTAACTCAGAGAGTTGATTAACCAGACGTAAGTAGCCTAACATATTCATCGTAACCTAACAAATTCTTTTAGTAAAGAATACCAGATGTAGCATCTAGGTTTATACTAGACTGTATGTTAGGTTTCACTAGTTCGCGCTAGACCAATTACTTATAATGATTAGCTCATGTGGCAAATACGATGTGTTGATGGTTTATGCAAAAAATTGGGATAGTCAGGCACGAAAACGTTAGCTAGTTGCTAACAGAAAAGTATTAAATACCCGGTGGGAGTTAAGAGTGTTAAGGGTTATTTATCTACTATTTATTTTTTGTATTAACATCATCATCATCATCTCAGCCGTAGGACGTCCACTGTTGGACATAGGTTATATATAGATAATTTCCATAAAGACCGATTGGAATCAGCTCGCATCCAGTACATTCCCGCGGCCTTTATTAGATCGTCTGTCCATCTTGTGGGTGGACGTTCCACAAACAACAATTAATAATATAATTAACAACATAGCGAAACATAAATTACTACAATTATCGAATATTGTCTATTATATAAACACAGACACAGACAAAAATAACTCTTTTAAAAATTACAATAGTAAAATTTATGAAGAGTACAACATGTACATAAACACAACTAATATTATAAAAATGAAAATTTGTATATTTGTTGACGGATTTGGATGAGATTTGAAATTTAGATATCTTATACCTCGGATTAACACTACTTTTTGTTACGGAAAACACGCTTTTCACCGCGGGGGTATTTCATATATTTTACATTAATTGTATATGAAACGATTGTATATCTTTCCGCGTGGATCATTCATCCGTGGAGTGAACTTTGACTAGCAAAAGTTAAAATTTATCCAGAATTAACAAAAAACTTACCTTCCTACGTAATACGAATACTAATCTAAGAAATCTAAGAAATATAACACTTATTCTCTTTTGACTGAAACCTTTCCAAAATACATCACAACTGTCAAAATAACTAAGCACTTTCGTGCTCACCGGTACTCAGCCCATATGGATGCATCTGTTTCTAACATGCACGACGTTTATTTTCATTGTTCAGTTTAGTTTAAGTGGGTCGAAGTAAATGTATGAAAAAAATATTGACTCACAATTTTATGAACATATGCCATTATTAAGTTTGGGTAAAAAAATATTTCTGCGAGGTTAACAATGAGTCAAGCCATAAATTATATTATCTCATATTTTTTTTAGTTTCAGGGTCAGTCATTAGTTGCTATGGACACATCATGAGCCATAAGACGTCCACTGCTGGACATAGGCCTCCTCCTTGTTTTGCCAATACTCGCCACGCTTGGCAAACGAGTTGGCGAGCGCAGTTAAGTGTGATTGTTCGAGGAAGACGCTGCTGCCCATCTTCCAGATGACATCCCTTAGCCGACTCTTACGGCAACCACGGGTAGAGAGGGTGGGGTACTGTTAATACGCCGGCTCCACCACGGCAATGGCTATTGACAAGATGTACTTATTATCTAATATAATTTGAATGCTACATATAAATGTATTGCACAATAGAAAGAACTATTAACCTATGACATAGAGAAGGATATTAAAAAGTTTAATTAAGAAAATTACTGAGTAATGAGCGCCAAAGCACAAAGCACCGATAGGTCTAGACCTTGTCACTCAAAGTTCTGTGTATCGCTGCAATGGTCATGGACAGGAGTTATCACTTACCATCAGAAGAGCGTCTCGTTCGTCTCATTACGTTTACATAAAAAAAATTAATAGTACATATTTTTTTTCTAATATAAGTAGTTTTGATCACTCATTGTGATTCTAACGATATCCTATACATGTAAATCTGTTCAGGCAATTAAAAGATATGGTGAAATTAAGAAATTCACATTCATACGTGAGTCCTGAAAACATTACACTTCTTTTTTTGACAGTCGTGTAAAAATAGTTTTGTTTGACGTGTTAAATCGCCTCCTTTTCCAACTATGCCTTTACGGTAGCTGTATTCATGATGTAACCCTAACAGAATCTAAAATCTTTCAAGAATTTAGTACGAAAACGATAGACATATGCAAGAAAAAAACTATCTGTATTTTGCTATGGACACTGACGTGATTTTGATACATTATTGTTTTCCTTATGCGGGATTATTAGCATTTACGCTCTGTATAAGACGCAGTCCTAGTTTTTAATTTACTTTCTATGTCTTGGAAGTGTCTATGCTCTGACCCTCAATTGTGAGGTAATTTTCGTGCTAAAGCAAAGTTTGTTCTATGTAGATATAGAAGTCCGATAACTGATAGAATACATAAACACTTTTTTTTTGTAAATGTGTACAATTGTACATAGGTATTTATCAGAACATTCAGATACAGAACAAACATATTACGCCTTTTTTATATTAAATCGGATTGCTATCAACCACCCCTTACCTAATGTTAAACATGATGCAGTCAAAGATGGAGCACGCTTACCTAGAAGAAACATGTTTACTCTGAATTTTAATATAAATACGTCAAACTTTACTTTAATTTCCTTAGTTTCACATCATCAGCCATAGGATGTCCACTGCTGGACATAGGCCTCCTCCTAGGGAGGGGTTTTGCCAATACTCGCCACGCTTGGCAGGTGGGTTGGCGAGCGCAGTTAGATATGATTGTTCAAGGAAGACGCTGCTGCCCATCTGCCGTATTACATCCCTTAGCCGACCATTACGGCAACCACGGGTAGAGAGGGTGGGGTACTATTCTTACGCCGGTACCACCACGGCAAGTGGCACGGCATTTCCTTAGTTTACTATGAGATAATTAGATTTGTCATCCATAATCCACATTTGCTGATAGCCAACGACTTCACTAAGCAAAAGCTTTTGATTAACGGGATTCTAGGCCATGGCTGGATCTATCCCAGTTCCTTTATACCCAACATGTCCTCTAAGACTTGTGTATTAGAAGCTAGTTTAGATTAATTGAGGCTAGATATCAAATTTCTAACCGTTACATCAAGAGACCACCAACATGGCTTTCCAGTCCAATGAGTATTGTAAAACTTGCTCGACGCTAGCTAAAGTAGTATTTAACCGCAGATAAAGATTCTTTACCATAAGAATTTAGCTATATATTCTTAGCTTTATCTGGATCGTCCGTGCATAGCAGGTAGTTGTAGGCGAAATAGCTATTTTATAACGGCATGCAGGTGTTACAATTCTCTCGATAATGTACTAGATATTGATATTTCCAATACTACTTCTATAAATTTAAAATGGCTTACTAGTAAAAAAAAATTATAACTTTTCTTTTTAACTTGTTTCTTTTTAAGTGTATTATTCTAGATAAAAATAAAATAAGTATCATAGGGTACATTACACACAGCGCCATCTGACTCCAAACTAAGCAGAGCTTGTGTAATGGAAGTCAGATAACTGATAGAATAGATAGATACTTTTTTTTTTGTAAATATCTACTTATAAATACATGCAGAACACCCAGACACAGAACTAACATTTATTTATTTTATATCATAAAATGTTTGTCCTGGGCGGAAATCGAACCCACACCCTACAGATCTTAACCCTAGAAAGATAACCTACGTCTCAGAGGCGCCCGCGCCGCATTCTTATTGCTCTCTCTTTTAATTGAGCGCGAGATTTGAGTTTTCCTTTTTAGCCAACTCAGTCGTCGGCCAAAACAATCGAAATACGGCGATGACCAAGTAGTAAGTATTATAGTTTTTTAGTTATGACCAGTTGTTGCGCTCGAGAGGCGCATGGTTATCTTTTGTGTAACTCTAACCATGTTTCATATTTTTCTTTTTACCGTTTAAAACGTAATCTAATTGTATTAGTTTTGGTTTTAGGTTACTTACTGAAGATTAAATTAAATCTACATAAATATATTGGATCGAGTGGAAGACAGTGATGGCGATGAAATACAAGAAACTACAGCGAGATCATGGATAGCTCGATACATATGTATATATTGCCAACACACGTGCGATGTAGTATCAAAAATATCCTAAAAAAATTAAATGCCAGGTCAGCATCAGACCATGAAAAAGAATCTGTAATTTAAAAAAGGCGTTACTAAACCTATTTCACACTGAAAAAAAAGTCGAAAATGACTTGCGCTAACTGAAAAAAAACTTGTTTGTGGCGAGCATAAGAATGATGTTTGTCTTGTAGGTAAACTAAATTATTGAAGTATTTATCATTTTTAAACACTGATTATAATGTAGTATCTTAGATAATAAGTAAAAATTACCACCACTGTGATGATTAATGGTATTTTCCTCTCATTAAAAGAATACTGTTGATTTTTTGTTGATTTTTTCTATATGTCCAGTAATTGTTGGTTAAGGTACTTAAAATATATAAATTTACCACTAAAGTGTTTAAATTCTATTAAAACTATCCCTGTGCTTGTAAATAAATACATGACTATATGTATTTAAAACTTATTAGCTGAAATAGATAGATAGAAACTCTTTATTGTGCACACTGAAAAAGAAAAAGAGTACAGAAAACAAAAGAATCTTATGAAATGACTTTGAAAATCATGCGCCTCTGAGGCGCAACGTTATCTTTTCCGTACTACTTGGTATGGTTATCTATCTAGGGTTAAGGCAGACATACCACCAATGAGCCATCAGGGCTATATTTTTGTGTGAATCCGTCTTCTACCACATTCTTCTGTACTATCTGTGAAAACTTTTAAATGACCTTCCACCCTTATTTATTGTAATTGTCTGTGTATAATGGCGGTAGGGTACTTTCTAGTACTCAGCTGGCTAGCTACCATCCTCAAGTTGAAAATCTGTCGCCAAGTATCTAATGGTGTATTCCGGCAGCCTCACTTAAAAGCAAGTTCTATTCCAGGCTAGGTGTGCTTACCATCTTCGACCACACCGTCATTTAACATCAGGTGGGCTGTGCTCAAACAAATAGCCTGTCAGCCATCAAAAAAAATTTGCTGTAAGTTTTCCTATTATAATAAAAATAAAATAAATTATAAAACTGAACCAACGTGTCAAATTCGAACCCGGTAGAATAAGATGTGGTTCTAATTCAGCTTGCAAGATGAAATCTAAATGAACTAACAAATACGTACCTACCATTGAAGTTAAATTAAAACTTGTAAAAATATATAAAGTAAATATATATTTAATTGTTTGATTCAGGCGTTACTTTGCGGATGTTCATTTTGCGTGTTCTATGTATATATTTAGTTTATTTCCGCTTAACACTAGTTTAAGTTAGTTAAATTTAAATCCTCATCACTGTTCTAACTGAAATGATTATCAAGCGGAAATAAACTAAATATACATATATACCTATCCAGAACGCTTATTCATTATACGCGACATACTATGATTAATAATCAAATTTGGCACATTGTTAGCTAATGAAAACTGACCATACCCAATTTACATTTGAATAATGACATTTAGAACAAAACTCGTCCCAGTTTAACAAATTGATATTTAACAAGAGCGGAGCGTTGAACAGATATTTGCCTTAATTTAAGCCGTATATTAAGCAGACAAAACACTAAAACATGCGTGGGTCTAGGCATTTGGTGCGGCTGTTCTGAGCTAAGTGGGACAGAAAATAGATGAACTGTTTCTTCACACGATAAAGTAAGTACCCATACAAAGCCGTGGGGCTTTATTGCTATCATATTGTCGGGTTTTATGACGGCAGGATATCGATATATTCATTTGACAACATTTTATGGGGATGCAATTAAAATATATTGAAGTTACATTGATATTGTGTGGTGTATTTTTTTTTTTTTTTTTTTTTAAATATTTATCTATGTGTTTAGATTTTAGAAGTGTTGATTCCGTGCCAATTATTGAATCAGCAAGAAGAAGAAGTTTAGGTACTGTGTTCCAATAAATAAATAAAATATCGTAGGACATTATAGACAGCGTTATCTGACCCCAAAATAAGCAGAGCTTCTGTGATGGAAGACAAATACTTTTTTTTAAATAAATACATACATAATACCCAGATCATTTACCACAGACCACAAAATATATGTCATGGGAATCAAACCCACGCCCTACAAAACTTGAAGCAGATATAGGTACTACCAATGAGCCAGCAGGGTTGTCAATGACGATATAAAGAGATTATTTAATTTAAAAATCCCGACTATTTGCCACAATGCTTTATATGCATATGGAGTGTTATGAACATCTCAGATTAGAACAGTGGCTAAAGCAATATTTTTTTTGAAAATTATACTTATCTAGTACAATATCGACTGTAGGTCGTCTAGGTATGTATCAACGCATTATCAGATTTTCTGCCGCCAAGCAGTAGCGTGTAAATATTACTGTGTTCCTTGTATAATTGCAGGGCTATTGAGACTAACCATCAAATATCACAAAGAAGTGAGGACCAAAGGACAGGCGTTATATCTTACCATCAGGAGAGCGGCTACGACTCACAATTAGATTTAAAATAAAAGTAAGCTACGTGGTAATCTACCTATAATAACTTACCTACATGATAATTTTACCTAAACTTTGCTTAACATTCATATTCCATAGAGTTCATAGGCGCGGGTCATGCCTACTTTCACTTACCGCCCTTATGTCAGAAGTGCTTAAATTATATTAGCTTTGGAGCTTTACGTAGGTACTTGCCTAAAGTTTATCGATACTCAAAGTCACCTGTGTCGTTTTCACTTGTAACTACAATGAAAAATTGATAGGCATGCAAGACCCTTTGCCCACATTTTTTGATTATGCTCCAACTTTGTAGCGATAATAGCTCAGTGGTTAGAGCGGTCGGTTCACACGCCGCAAGGCGTGGGTATATAAACATAATCATATTTATTGATAACGAGGTGTTACAGGTCAGAAAATAGTCAATGATAATTTATATATAATTAAAATAAATACATACATTCGTATTAAAAAATATCAATTCGTCATTAAAATTCGTTCTTAAATAGTTCAAACCCCAACAATGAGCTTAAGCTACAGGTGAACGAAAACATTGTGAGGAAACCATAGCATGGTGGTAGGGTACTTTCTAGTACTTGGCTGGCTACCAATTTTCAAGTTGAAAATCTGCCGCCAAACACCTGACGGTGTGTTCCAATAGCTTCACTTGAGAGACATTTCTATTCCAGACTAGGTTAGTTACTAGGTAAGCTACTTTTTTATCGTTAAAAAACCTAGTTTGTTAACTATTAAAAAAAAAAGTATTCATATAAATAGTAGACGCTGTAGTTTCGCTAACAATAAGTATTTCATTTCTATGCTTTCCCAGATATACGACAGTTAACCTAATATTGCACACCGAATATGCAACAATAGTATGAACTATGAACAATCGAAATGACATCGAAAGACAATGCAATATAAATATTGATACCATGGAACTTAGTGCGCCAGCCTTTTACACACTTTACTAGGTAGATTAAATACAAGAGGTGATTCAAATTCAAGACATATGAAAACACATTTTTTAGTTAGTATTTGTTTATATAAATTATGCGACGCAACTCAAATAAAAAAAAAACTGTAATTATCAAATTTGATTGAGCAAGCAGTTACGTTACGTTATATTTGAACGGTTTCTAACGTTGCACGTAAGTATATTTTGCAAATTGATATACTAGACCCCTCTGGTTTTTTTTTTGGCATCGCACTCTGTGCATTCTGCCAGTTTCAATGTTTCTATATTTTGTGAGTAGTCTTAATTTTTCAGCTTCTTTATCATCTATAGTTACAGTCAAAGTCTAGTCTTGATCAAGTCCAGTCGGTCCCAGTAAAATCAAGTCATGCCTTAGTAAAGCAGTGGTGACTTTACTATAAGCTTCTGGATGGAGTTTTGGAAGCAACACGAAAAGTCATGTTTAACCACATAATATCATTCTTCCACACTCGCGCTTGTAATTCGGCACTTTATAAATAAAACACCACTATTTTTATGCAAGAAACTCGAAAAAACACTAGTTTTAGAAAAAAATACAATAGGGCGACACGACGCTCAACAAAAAAAACTCCTACCCTCTGGTTAGTTGTAGTCAAAACTTGTCTGTCAAACATAAAAAGAATTTTGACATAATTTTTGCCATATATCTCCTCTGAAAGTAGCTGATAGGATCTAATTACGATCTGTTTCACCGACGGTGTCTAACTCATCTAACGACTGCGTTCCCATGTATTCCCAGCCAATTACTTGTTTTAGAATGCACTTTACAGGGCACAAGATTAAATGAAGAAAGAAAGAATTTACTTTGTTTTTGAGCGAAAGAAAGAAAGTAAAAAAAAAATATACACCTGACACTGGCAAATCCACAAAGTGCGACGCCAAAAACGATGAAAAAGTAGGAGAATTTTGGCAACTTTGTTATTTGTATGCATACTAATGTGTTAAGCCAAGAATAGAGACGAGTTGAAATGGCTTCCTGAATGAAATGTTAGGCAGTTGGCGACTACTTATGTTGGCATACGATTTTCCACTTGAAGGAAATAAGCTAACATGCCAATTTGCGCAAGAAGTTTCGTCGAGTTTACGATCCAAAAATGTACAATATGTAAAATTGCAGCACACGTTAGTTTCAGTTTTGGGCCACCAGTGGAACTGATCCATTTTTATACATTTTGGTATCGATACATGATGATAGGTTTTTAGTTAGAACCTCTGAGGTTTTAGCATAAATTAGGGTGTAGGTACGTAAATATAGATTAAAGGAAAAGTGAATAACATAGATAGCTAGCCAGCCGTACACTTGAATGTATCCTACCACCATGATATGGTTTCTTTATGATGTTTTCCTTCACTAGCAGCTCAAGTTCAGGCGGTTAAGGCTAACCACTGGGCTATCATCGCTACAATCCCTTTTCAGTTAAGTACACAAGCTTATAACCCTGTAGAAAACACACATTAACAGAGGAAGGTAGTAACTAGTTACCCAGTGACTCCGAAATGAAATTAGTTGCATGATATCCGCGCCATTTTATGTCAGTTTACGCAACGCCTGTCAAATATGGAGCGACGTTTGTTTTGACAGACGCACTATAAAAAATGTGAACGTTTGAGTTATGGCACTATAAAAGGGTTAAAGTCGGCGATTCTTGTGAAACGACAGTTAAGGAATTCGCAGATGTTAAAGTTAACATTTTGAATATTTTTCTAATAAACGAATGCGATAAACTATCGAAGATCGTAAAAGGGAGAGTAATTTTTTTAGGTTCATAAGCTAGGCGTTTGACCACAGCTGACCTGTTAAGTGACTGTGCGGTTTAAGGTGGTGAATACATTTGACTTGAAGTGGAACTGGCTCTCCAGTCACGCTGCCAGGTAGCTAGCCAGCCGAGTACTAGAAAGTACCCTACCACCATGCTATGGTTTCCTTCACCGGCAGCTCAAGCTCATTGTTGGGGTTTGAACCCACGCCCTTCGGCATGCGAACCTACCGCGCTAACCACTGAGCCATCATCGCTACAAAAAGCGACGAAAGGAACGAAGGGTGGAATGAAAGGACGTCCCAGTGACTAGATGACATCAAGGAGTAGGAGTGGACTGGTCTAAAATTCACAGCATGGGATCGCAAAAAAATATTTGGCTACTGACCTCCAAACTTCAGTATGAAGATGGCACTTGATAATGGTTATCACTGCAAAATCATCACAACGTCTTCTAAAAGCAAAATTCCAGTAAACCGTCAAGTTCGGTGCTCTCGACGGAAATACAAACATGGGTAGAACAATACAGCTTGTTTCGGCCACCAAAGTTCAGTTTGTCTCTCCAGGATGTGAGTCACGAACACAGTGACTTCATAACAGTAAATTGATATTAACATTAGGTTAGTTACATTTGTTGCATTTAAATCGTCGCCTTATTTTTGTTTTGCATAACTGACGCCATGGCGAGAAAAAGGGAATTAAGAGGAGGCTGCACGATTACACACAATTTTTGCTGTAAAATAAACTATAATTAAGGATCGATCGATGTAAAACTAAAACATGTTTTACTATGGAATCTGATGTGATTTTGATACATTTTTTTAAACGTTTTACTTCGCTGGGGAAGGGCTCCAAAGCGCACCAGCGCATCTCGACACGCTACCCGCTCCCACAACCACGTGCGCGCATCAACCGCTTCTTCACGTGCGAGGCGCGCAGGGGCCCGCAGTGCGAAGCAAAACGAGGCCGCGCGCGCGTTGTACTCAGCTTTGTATCCATGAGTGATATAATTAAACATAAGTAATCCCGCATAAGTAAGTAAAAGTAAAACATGTTATTTTTTATAACCTTTTCTGACTATTGACAAGCTAAAAACACGATTGACAAAAATTCGCCCAAGACTTTTACTATTAAAATTAAAAATTCAAAAAAACTACAAAATTTAAAAAAAAAATTTTTTTTTAAGTAACTTAGTTATATAAAACAAAAAAATGCCTACTCATGAAACGAGCATACGTGTTTTCCATTCTTTGGTTGCCTGGAAGATATAGCTTTTAGTGATATGGCCGCCACTTATGCCACTAGCTCATAAGATTCTTTCGTTTTCTAAACATTTTTCCATTTCTGAATTGCACGATGAACAGTTTTTATCCATCTATCTATACATATATCATACCATTAATTATATCTGTTTACAAGAAAAAAAAAACATTTGACCAGCCACTGAGGAGTGTAGTGAGTGAGCGTGAGTGGCTGAGCGAATGTAGGAGTTTTTATTGAGGGCAAGCCTGCCCTTAACGAAGATTTCTTATTTTTTATTCGTGAAGAGAGGGCTTAGGCTTTGTCGTAAAAAAAATCTTTACCCACGCGGAATTGTGACAAAGTAATAAGGATACACATGGGCCTTATGTGCTATGTTCTAAAAGCACATGAACACGCCGCGTTAATCCCTGTGAAGTGGAATTCTATAATTATGCCAATTGTTAAATTAAAACGTATAAAAAACGTTTAAGCTATGTGTGTTAGGAACTCAATTTAAAATAACAAAACAATCTTTATAAAAATTTATATGAATTGAGCAACAGGATCTAGATTCGCTTTCGCGAGTGGAAATACGTTTATCACGCGTAGGTACTAGACGGATAGAGCGTAGCAATAAAGTGGGATACAAAAAAAAACAAGAAAAAAAATGCGGTGTCTATGGCTTAGCATACGCAGAAATGACAGACAACTGTCTCTGGTGGTAATTATTCAGGATGTACGGATAGATGGCGCTTAAGTTTGTTAAAAGTTAAGTTTCTTAAGTTAAAAACTTGTTTATTTGGTACCTGATTGTCTTAATTTCCACGTAACTCAACACTCTGTTCACTAATTGCGGTTGTACAAATTATATCAGAAATCAATACCACAAATTGACTCCCGAACTAATTAACGGTACCATTTTTTTGTGTCATCAAGTGACATTTAAATTTTTTCCGTCTGCGAGTTTCGTGCTTCATTGACGTCGAAATAATTAAGCCCATAAGCTGCGGTCGGAGACCACAAATTAGAAAATATTTTAATTTTAATCGACTACAATAAGTGACGTTGAATTCCTTGGCGTGCACTTAACTGTACATGTTTGCTGGAATGATCGTAACTTGGAAAATTAGAAATTTGAACAAATGACATAGGTATCTATTGAGAAATGTATATTTAGAGAAAATGACATTTTAAAGTAAAGGTATTTCGAGAAAAGGATATAATGAGAAGAGACTAACTCTTTTAGCTTCCTATAAAAAAAAAAAGGAATAATCAAACACTACTATTTTTATACACAAACTCTCGAAAGAATACAAGTTTTAGAAAATAATACGATGCCCTGTTGTCGTGTTTGGTATCGAAATAAAAAGACCAATGAGCATTTATATTCCAAACATTTATTAAATATCATTAATTTATTGTTTAGTTTAACTTGCTATGTATTATTGTCATTTAGCTTTAATTCAATTTTTTTATTGATATCTAATAGTTTTAAAATCCAAGAATGCGTAACTTTATCGAAACAAATTCGTGAAGGTAAAATAAATACATATCGTTGGATACTTCACACAGCGCCATCTAGCCCCAAACTAAGCAAACCTTGTACTATGGGAACCATATGACTAACAGAATGCTTAAATACTATACACTACGCTTAGAGCACTCAGATACAAAACAAACATCTTTATATTGTATTGTCGGATAGAGATTTTTCCTGGGTATGAATCGAACCCACACGCAACTGCTCATTAAGCATATCTAATACTGAATAAGCTAACAGAGCAGTCAAAAGCTTGGTTATTTCAACATATGTATGTTACAAAATTGAAAACTTTCACTCTAAGGCAACTGCCTCTAAACTAGGTACGTACTAAAGCTCTCCCAAACGATTTCCTTTTAGCTATAAAACTGTTTGTTTACATTGTTGTAAATGATTTCTCTGTTCATTGGTTTGTTTCTATATTCCGCGAAACTGTCAAGTGAGATTTTCCGCATTTTCGCGACGGCGCACCACGCATTCGGCACGTCTGGAGAAAAGGCAAGTTTACTTAAAGCGAATCTTAGGAAAATGAAAGTGGTGCTTTTGAAATCCTGCAGAGAGAAGTGGAGACTTGGATAGCTGGTCATTTAGAAAATATAACTAAAAATATTTTGATTTCACATAGGGTTTTAGAAGAAAATTGTCACGTATTCATATTTTTAAGTATATAATAAAAAACTTAAGGCACTCATTGCACATTGCAGAAACGTACGATGGCCGAAGAAAGAAAAAAAAGTATGCACATTTTATTTATTTCAGGTTTTGTGTATAAAAATTTTTGGACCAAAATCTATCAATTGGATTATGAAATTTGGCTGAAAAACTGATCAGAAACTTACCTGAGAACACAGACCCAGACTTTTTGATATTGCGTTTTTTTTTACCACTAGCTGTTACCCGGTTCGGCAGCGCTCGGCTTTCGGCCTCGCACTAAATAAACCTTATTCGAAGTATCACATAAAAAACGAGGTATATATAAAAAATAATCTAAATTAAATAAAAAAAAGCGGTTCAGCAGTTCACCTGCTTACCAACAAACATCGTAAATTAGGGAAAACACAAATTGCTAATGCATTTTGTCATCAGAGTTGAAGATCTTTGTTCGGTTTGTCAGCGTCATTGACTTTTGCACGATGTTAGTGATTAATTTCTAGGTGTTTGGCACGCTTTGCGCAGATGCTTTTCAAAATGGTGGTGGATGCATGATTGGCTATAGTGGCGGTTGCATTGCGCAAGTGTGCGCGGTACGAATATGCGGCGCTCCAACGCCGGGCAAGTACCAGGCGGACATGGAACATGAAGAGACTATTTTTAACAGTATGTGAGTAAGTTCGAACAGGTTGCGTAGTAACTATTTCTTATTCTGTAAGACCTACAGGTGAGGATAGGGAAGCAGGGGATGTAGAATGTCTGGAATAAAACATGCAAGAGATTTTTTGTCCCCGTCACTCCTATGTCCACGTCAATGAAAGTATACGTGTACGTAGTATCACTAAGAGTTAGTTTACGGGACAAGAAAATCGATATAGAGGCGTGGAAATCAGAAAGCTTGAATGGAAGCATAGTATATAATCGGGTTGTATTTTATCAAGGTTACAAGTAGCGTAGTAAACTTAATACAACTACTGGTGGTATTGATTTTGGGTATAAGGTCAAGATTCCGATAAGTTTGAAAGTAAATAGTTAAGTAAGGAGATTTAAATTGAGACAATGAACTTTTTTTCGTCTTTATCATCTTAAGGATATATGTACGTAAAAATGATTGTTTAATATAGAATATCGAGTTTTAGGGTCCCTTACTCCATTGATGACGAGAATACAAAGTCTACGGTCAGTCTATCTGTCCTACCTTTAATGGGCATAATAAAATTGGAACAAAGAGTTTTCCAAAATTAGCAGTAGTCGAGTAAAAATAAAGCCATCACATACTAGTATTTTATTACGAACTTCATTATTTTCATACAAAAATAATAATAAATTAATGACACTTGCATTCCGCTGTTGTCCTACGTCCGCAGTCATTGAATTTTTATGATCGTCTGCCGCATTATAACAATTACTTCCTTTGCCAAATGGGTAAAAAAAAAAACAATGGGCCATATACAGAAACTATTTTAGACAATTTTAAAAAATGTTAGTGCTTCTACTTAAAATAGTTTTTGTAGTGCTACAAAAAATTTAGTTTTGGACTAATTCGAACAAAAAAGTTAACATTTGAAACTCATTATGTGGTTTCAAATGGTTTTTAATGTCAACGCGGTCTAATTTGCAATTTTACTCGTATTCCGCTTTCATGGAGACTACAGTTTAACAGGGTTGGCGCAAGCTCCCGATTTTACATCTGTAAACCGTTTTGTCAGGGTAATCTCTCCCTTATTCCCTAAGGATCTTGTAAATACCGCGTAAATTGTACTAGGGTAGCATAGCAAGGTGGACCACTAAAGTTGGAGACGTAAACAATTCTGTATTCTATTATAATATGTACCTGGTTGACCGAGCATTGCTCGGCTGAAAACATGGATAAAACGACGTTTTCTGAAAATGAAACCTAGCTAGATCGATTTTTCGCCCCCGAAACCCCCTGGATACAAAATTTCATGAAAATCGTTGGAGCCGTTTCCGAGATTCAGAATATATATATATATATATATATATACAAGAATTGCTCGTTTAAAGATATAGATAAAAGGCTTTCTCTTCATTGCTACTACCTTAACGTAAAAACGAAGATCACTTAAGTAGGTAGACGAAACTTATCATTTGACAATTTTTCGAAAACAAACGCCTGATTCGATCCTTTGTCTAAAATTTTATTACCTTTTGAGTTAGGTACTTATGTCCATAAACCGCTAATATAAGTACTCCAGATTGTCCGACATTTATAAATTTGATATTACCTATATGCACTTAGTCACACGCTATAAAAAAATACGGCAGTGCGGGCATGAGGTTTTATACATAACCGGGCCGCCATGTTTTTGAAAGTCCAGACACGACCACGTGGCCGAAGCCATAAGAGTAAAAAACGAAACTATTTACATAATATTAACGATAACAAAAAATATGGAAGTCCAGTCACAACCACACGGTCTAAGTATCAAGTATTACATTCTTACTCTTATAGAGTAGGAATGTAAATGATAAATATTAGTCACGTTCAAAGTTACACGTGTAAATGAACTAGTTAAATGATTGAATACCACTTGGCCGCACACATGCATTTAATCAAGATTTTTAAACACAAACATAGGAAAAAAAACTGTTATAGAAAATAATATAAACAGTTTTCCACGAATAAAATACTAATTATGATTTTATTTGACGTTGTCTATCCATGCTTAGTATTAAAGCTTCAGCCTTTGTAAGTGTGATAAAAATAATTGGCCAGAGCTTGCCCTTTACTGGCATTACCTACATATTTTTATTTTTAGGCTTGCATGCACACGATATAGTACAGCGCAGTGCAGCCCTTAATGTAATGGGAGATTAAACTCTTTGATCTTTTGTCTCTATTTTCTCTGTGGTTATAATGTGGTCGTTTCGTAAAATTAAGTTGTAATGTTTTTCTTTTAGTGTTGGCTAAAATTTACTTCTCGTTTCGCATATTTATAGTCAATTTTTTTTTTCGACTTCGTCTTTGGTGCCGTTTTCTTAGCTCAAAAACTTTAAGTAAAAGAAAACAAATAGGTACTAGTAATTTTTTTTTCGCACGAGACGTTCTCCTGATATAAAGAGACAGCGCGTGTCATGGCCAACAGATAACTTAAGTAACAAAACAAAGTCCAGGGCATCACTGCTTAGGCGCTCATTACTTTGAAACATTAGATGGTTAGTCTCAACAGCCCTGTAATTCCGCTAGCTGTAGTACCCTTCAAACCGGAACACAGTAATGTTTACACACTATTGCTTGGCGGCAGATATCTGGTACTGCGGCGGTGCCTACCTAGACGACCTCTTGCTAAGGAGATCTACCACCAAGTAAAATATTATGGACCTGATAAACATTATCTATTTTTATTATTTCAATTTCAAGTGTAACATTTCATTTCAGTGTTGGCATTTAAAACATTGATTTATTATAAGTAAGGCATAAGGCTTTCGTATTGTAAATCTAAGACTCAAACCACAAACATCAATAATACAATAGCAAGGCAGCAAAATCAAACTCGCGAGATGCGCAACGAGAATGTAAGTTATTGTCGTGGCATGGCGGGAAAATTTACGACTACCAACTAAGCGATAGCGAAAGTCCAACGCGGAAACACACCGCTGTTTCATGCGTTCCTTTTTTCAAAAACGAGTACACTGGCTGGTTTTAAGAATAACAAGCATGGCTTGGACCATGGAGGTTATATATTCAAGTACTTTTTTATGACTTGGGATGTAAAGCATACTTTGTTCCGATGGACCGAGCATAATTTATACCTATGCTATTTTCGTGTTTTTTTTTAGTTTGAACATTAATTCTTGTGATATTGTTTTTAAATACCACATAAATTGCGACCTATTTATTGTTCCAATTTTATACTTTTTTCCAGAAGAAAGGTCCACATACTTCAAAAAACACCTATATGAACAGCGCACTACTACATGCGGTTTGCACAATCAAGTGGAATTGATCAGTCTCCTTAGAGTTAAGTTAATACATTATGGAATGATATTTTATTACAGCTTTATAAGTATCCAAAGAGCACACGTTTTATTTCGATAGCATTAGATGGCATGCTATGGAGGGGGCTATGCTTGGTGTTTCTCTAAGGGATCGTAACTGCCATAAAATAATTCGACAGAGAACTAAAGTCACCAACATAGCCCAACGCAAGCTGAAGCGGCAATGCGTTAGATGTATCTGCACCCATAAAAGACAACCGCTGGGATAGAGTAGAGATCGCGATTCAGTAAATGTAGTGTTGGTCGCCCTGAGATTCGATGGAATGACGATATAATTATGTTAATCAGCTGACAGTGACTGAAAGCGATAAGCCTTAAATACAGCTGAGTGTCTTGGAAGAGGATTATGTCCAGTAGTGGACTATAATAGGCTGATGATGATAGTGACATGCCATTCATAAAGATAAAACAAAAAAAAAGTTAAAGCAGACAGTACGACAGGTAGAAATGATTCGAGATAATGTCACGTAGCGCGCCGCTTCGTCTGGTACACGAAAGATGAACGAGTTTTGAAACTTGTGCCCATTTTTTATAGAAAAAATATCTATAATATACAAACACATTATACGTATGTATTTTAATACAAATAACAACGACCTGCGATCTTACCAGCTATAGAATAATCATATTTTATTCGTAATCGTATTCTACATAAATATATCAAACTCTCAAAATTACGGAAACATACTTATAAACATTGCTTAAAGTTAACCAATACTTAAAGTGATCTCCCAGCTGTTCGCCACCCTAAAAAGTCACTCATGGAGATAAGACTAAAGCAGACAATCGATAGATCGATTAAGCAATGTCAATAAGGAATACCCAATGATATTATATAAATTTGGGTATACTCTTTATTACCTTGACAGAGTCCACATAATAACATAAAAGTACAATAAATTATAGTTTAAAAGAACTAAAAAAAATGACTTTGCATTGGCATCGGTCCCCAACACGCTCACCAACACGTATGCGAATTTTCAAATTAGATGAATGTCTTTCTTAAAAAAAAAAAAAAAAGATTCTGTTACATACACCCAAGGCAATAAAATAAATATCTAGTAAAAATTAAAGCTGTCATAGCAACAAAAAAAATCCTATTCTTGTCAAGCTTTATTTTCGTTGGTCTTGTTTTTTTCTTGAACATAATATTTATTTGATGTATCAAAAATGAATTTGGTCACACAAAAATGCGCCAGTCTGCTACGAAAGTACCAGGCGACCAGATATACTTAAGAGCATAGCGGCTCTCGCAGATTAGATAACAGCCATTTATAAAAACATGTTGTCATATCATAATCATAAAACGTTATATCACACGCACACATGCGTCGTAAAGTTATTATTTGATGCATACATGCATCTCTGCGGGTGATTTGCGCTGTAGGTAAATCGATAGGGTTGTCAATCAAGAAAGTAAATTTATATCGGTTGTCGATTATATTTATTAGAAGATTAAAATCACGATACTAATATGTGTAAGTCGCGCTCAGTTTGATTGAATTTATTAATCTCGGATAGCATTAGGTGTTTTTATAAAATTTGTTTTATATGAATGACAAATAATTACTTATTAATAAATAATTTTAATACTCTTGTTTAATTTTTTTTTTTTATAAATGAATGCTGGCCACACCACACCAAAATTTTACTACATATTTTAGATCCGATATTTGTTAATGCAAGCCTTTTATTCCATCGCAAGAGTTAGAAATTATTAATACGCTTACTTTTCTGAGGGGACTGTTGCAAATTATATAGTTAGTCAATTATTTTTAGTGCTAAAACATCCAATATCTAGTTTCATATACAGGAATTCTCGTTCTTTACAACGTTCATATTTTCGCTGGCAGCCCTACCACGTGTGAATTGACAAGTGCATGCCCCACGTGCATAGTGACACATGTGTTTCCCTCATGCGCATAGATCCCATGTCTAGTCTATAACAATTTCATTTCTATGGTTTCTCTATATACGAGTACCAAAACAATGAAGAAAGACTAAGGAAGTTTTGGCAGGAAACCATGTGGCCACAATTTATTATTTTCCAGAACTTATGTTTTTCGATGTGTATCAAAAATAGGTCACTTTATTAACACACCATGTGTTGTTAATAAAGTGACCTATTGCGAACGTGAATATGGGAAACTACATTGAAGCTTGAAGTGAAGTTACCACTACTTTACAAGGGCATGACCACTTGACACTGGCTAATGCACAAAGTGCTTCGCCAAAAACAAATAAAAAGAAAGTCGGAGTTTTGGCGGGCGCGTAGATAATTAATTAACTTGAGGATGGCAGCTAGCCAGCCGAGTACTAGAAAATACCCTACCACCCTGCTATGACTTCCTCACGATGTTTTCTTTGACCGGCAGCTCAAGCTCATTGGTTTTGAACCATCTCCTATCGGCGTGCGAACCCACTGCGCTAACCACTGAGCTATCATTGTTACAAATAACAAAATCCTTCAGAATTGGCCCTAGTTGGTTACCTAATTACGGTAATAAAGATCGTATGCAACGGGCATTGGGTAGCAATGCCATGCGTTTAGAAATAACTCCGGATTGTGCTTAGCCGTTTCCGCGTACAGAACACGACGCATTGTCACCGTGTTTATGGGTGTTGACAAATTCATGCTACCTAAATGTTTGCGGCTTTACGAGAACTAATAAGATTGCCTATGTTTTAACTGGACTGAGACCGAAGCAATCTGTAACACTGCAGTAAAGTAAATACTGAAGTTACCTTTCGTAAAATACTATTTTCTGTGTTCAAGGCACATATTTAATGTATTTTAGCTTAAAAGTAGTTTCGGTTACAACTATATTATGATAAGAATATAATTTAAAATTTACCTAACTAGACGACAATTTTTAAATATCTATCCGAAATGTATATAACTCATGTAATATTATATTAATTTCTTTCTTTCTTTCTTTTTAGTATTATTTAGTAGTACCTGGATGACCGAGCTTTGCTCGGGTGAAAACACGGATAAAACGACGTTTTCTAAAAATGAAACCTAGCTAGATCGATTTATCGCCTCCGAAACCCCCTGCATACTAAATTTCATGAAAATCGTTGGAGCCGTTTCCGAGATTCAGAATATATATATACAAGAATTGCTCGTTTAAAGATATAAGATTACAAACTATAATTCTTTATGTATGTACTTATATATACTTTTCTTTTCACGCAATTACTTCACTATATGTATATCTATAATTTGTTTATGTTATTACACATTCGCGTATGTATTTTTTTTTATCCATAAATTCTGGAGTCTTGGGAATAACTTTAACCAAGGTTTTCTTAGTTTTTTTTTTGTATTTGTTTCGATTTTATTTCTTTATACGTTTCATATGACCACTAACTAACATGTCTTTGAATATTGCTGATATTCAAGATGTCAGTCCGTATACCATGTGAGAGATTTTTTCATATAGATGGCACACACCTAGCCTGGAATGGAACAGGCTCTATTACATGCTTGGTGGTAGATTTTCAACTCGAAAATGGAAGTAAGCGAGCCCAGTACTAGAAAGTACTACGGTTTCTTCAGATATTTAGTATAAAAGCTATTATTTAAAAAAAAAAGACACGCATAAAGGTACTTTCCAGTTCCCATACTTACACTCGGAAGATTTTCTCATGTTCTACCATAAAGTACATCGGTATAGCCTTGACCCCTCCTCATCATTAATTTATATGCTATGCAACTGGTTTTCGTGGGAGTTTCAAACACTCCATAGATTTGGTAGCAAGATATTCCCATTGGAATAATATTTTATTATATTTACTTTATAAAAGAGTCACATAAATTTACAATTTTACAAATGTAATTGAAATGAACACTTCTTTAGCCACGGTGAGCGATTTTTTTGGTAGAGGCAAAACTTAAGGATTCGCGTTACCGACATGCTGTCCATGCTGATGTGACGTGTTTTTAGTTTTCTTCTGTCGGCAGTCCCCTTGACTGTCTTTTTTTCTTTATTTTTCGTTTAACTTTTTTTTTTAATATACCTACGAGTATATACCTAGGTAGTGTGTAACATTATTGTGTTCCGGTTTAAAGGGTACTACTGTAGCTAGCGAAATTACTGGCTGTTGGGGCTATCTAATGTCCCAAGTTATAAGCGCTAAATCTGCGATACCCTGGACTTTGATTCATTACTCTAAGTTCTGTGTATCGCTGCAGTGGTCTTGGACAGGGGTTATCTCTTACGAACAGAAAAGCGTCTTGTTTGTGTCATTACTTTTTACAAAAATTAAAATATTAATGTTTTTATAAGACCTAAATGAGAGTAGGAAAACACAACAGCGTCATTTTAAAGTGAGACGACCCGTATTTTCCAGTTACTGAACTTCTTCTGAAAATGTCTATGCTAGATTCTCAGATGTCTCCTTAGTAAAAAATGAACGAATGTTAACTCTAGTTCTAAGCTTCAGGTTACACTATAACGGGTGTTACCCGGGTGTTACCATAAGCTTAAAGTTTCTGTTCTTCTTTTCCCCCAACATCAATACTTCAAATGAAGAACATCGATTCTGAGAAGAGACTGCGTTAAAATGTTACCGGGAATACAGGATAATCTTTGATCGAGTTAAAACTTACTTGAACGTTCGACGGTTACAGGAATAAATAATTTCAGTCTTTCGCTGAAACGACTTCGGTGAATTCTGGTTTTGAATGTATTCTTATGTTACTGACAATATATGTTATACAAAAAAATACACCAAGGCATACCTTAAAAAAACACTCAATTCAACGATTATTTGCGATAGTGCGATGGCGGTCTTATCGTCTAAAGCAATTCAAACAACATTTAGATGGACAGGATAGAGTACAGCTAATACGGTATATATCGTCAGTCGGTTACTCGGTGGTAGATCACCTTAGCAGGAAGTTGTTTAGGTAGGTACCACCGCAGTACCAGATATTCTGCCACCAAGCAGTAGTGTGAAAACATTACTGTGTTCCGGTTTGAAGGGTGCTGCAGCTAGCGAAATTACAGGGCTGTTGAGACTAACTTGGTCGGCAACGTATTTGTAGTGCCTCTGGTATTGCAGACATCCATAGACAACGGTGCTTGCTTACCATCAGACAACCCGTCAGCTTGATTGCCACCTGTGGCATAAAATGTACGTATAGGTCCCCCTTGAACCTACACCTGGGTTGCAAGTACTAGACACTGTACGGTTTCCTGTCTCTGCAACGCTATGAACCCGGCATCCGGACGTTGACACCATTGAATCTTAATTTTTAAATGTATCAAGACCACAATTGACTATTTAATGGTAAAAAATAGAATATCAACGTTGTGTAATTGAAAATGGATTGTTGCATTTATTATATAACAATTAAGTAGCAATGCAACAATTTTGACTAAACTTTGTGGTTGAACTGAATCACTATTTTAGTTTCTTTTTTATCAATTTGTAACTCTGTGTCTATTTATTTATTTAAAAACATACACATTACAAATATTTGTGTCCAAATAATATACGAAACATAAAACTAGCTAGGCACACCCTAGACACAACGCGCCAAGCGCTGACGCAATCTAGATTCTGGACTATATTTAAGACCTAAGTCTAGCTTTTCGATCTGAGCCGGTGCTGCGTTGTACCTAGAACTACCAGGCGTTCAGAAAACATTGGAGGTAGAAGCACTAGACTTCACACACATGTAATGTCTGGACTTGGGAATGCCGCATTTGTACTCACGGCGGTACTGACTTCTCAATAGCCCATTCATAATTATGCTTATGTGTGCTTACAAACTGTTGTAGTATAGAGAACAGAATGACAAGCTAGATATTCTTAGGAATTTGTAATAGGTAATTAATAAACGGGAAGAAGTCGACTCTGGGAAACGTGATTACTTGTCAGGAATCCGATGATCTTTTATTTAGGTACATACTGTTTTGACTTCATACAATAAAACGCTTTTATATGAAATATAGTAAATTCTTTAAAGTTTTTATGAGCGGCTTACATTTTTTTAAATACTTTGTTTTATTTTTGGCAACTACTTTATAGTTTTTGGGGTCATTTTGCCATATTGTAAGTTGTTGTTTGTCTGTATGTGTTACCATTACAGAAAATAATGCCGATTGATAAAAATAATAAATGAGACCTAAGTACTAAAGCCGGATATTAACTAATTCAATAAAATTTGTTATTATCAGCTAACAGATCAAAGTTTAGAAACTTTTTGATAAAAACCTTCCCACAAAGATCTCAAGCTTTAAGAAAGCTTCAACTTTTTTTTTGTCTTCAAGCTTCCATCTTATAAATCTTGTTGAAGATACAATGCATGCTGCATTTACATTATTCCATTTAGATATACTCGTATACCAAGTTTATTCAGCAACTTGAAACTGGCAATGTACACAGCTACTAATTGCGGGTAGGTACATTGTTTTAAACTGTGCACGTTTTGTTTCGCATGATAATAAAAGTAGATTCTATAAAAATAAGTTTTGTTTTACTTTTATCAATGCCAGTCCTCTTCACATAAAACAACAAATTCTACTTTTCTTCTTTGTTGTTTTTGGCGTCGCACGTTGTGCATTTGCCAGTGTCAAGCGTTTTAATATTTTCAGGTATTTTTGTAAATTAATGTTAAATAAATGTAAATCACAGTCATGGTCAAGTCTGATAATGCCCCTAGTGGCTTTAGTAGTTGCTTTGATGGAGTTTTGCAACAAGTTAAGTCATATTTCACCACATCATATCACTTTCCCACACTCACGCAAGTAATTCAGAAATGTATTATATTAATAAAACCACCATTATATACATAAATAATCTAAAAAAACACAAGTTTTAGAAAATTATACTATATGGTGACAAGGCTACAACGTTGCCGCTAAAACTTCAAAAAGTATTTATTTAGTATTCTTAAGTAAAATACAAAGTTCTGTTTCATATTTGAGGTAATTTTTTTATCATCGATCGAGGCTACCTTCCTTACTTCAAAATTTTTTTTTAAACCTATTTGAAATCGTTGCCATGTTTCTCTATTACTATGTATCCGAAAGATCAAAGTAACACGGAACTTTACAAAAACAAATCAACCAAGCTCTAGAGCATATTTTCAAAGAAATTGCGTGCGCAAAACGCTGACGCTACCGTTCGCAAAAGTTGTTCAAAGCGAACAATGCCATAATCTGTATTTCAAAAGGGTAAAGCTCTTTTTTGTTTGTTTTTCTAAAGCGTATGTTATCTAAATCGTCAAGCGTTTAATTATACGAGGCTTTCGCCACAAAACGCAATGAATTTATGCATGAAGACGCGGGAATTTCACTGGCAGGATAAAAGGAACAATAGTCTTAGTTTTAATCTTGTCTTTTTACTTTTTGTCTTGTTTTTTTTCGGCGTCTCGACTGGCAAGATCCAGTTCGTGTGAGGCTGGATTTACGACCACTTTAGGGCTGGTGAGTAGAATTGCTAGTGTCGTGTGGGTGATGTTTTTATTTTTATAAACACAAAGTGAAAGTTCATTCGGAGTTGCTTAGTCATTTTAATGTTAGTATATTTAATAATTAAACTTATTTTGTAGGCGTAGCATCATAAATTATAAATTATAAATCATAAACTAGCTGTGCCCCGCGGTTTCACCCGCGCTAGATGCCTACGTCATGGTAGCTTTATGCATGCAAAGTCTCAGCCCGATCGGATTAAAATTGGATTCATACAAACTTTCATCCCCTATTTTATCCCCTTCGGGGTAGAATTAATCAAAATCCTTTCTTAGCGGATGCCTACGTCATAACATTTACCTGCATGCCAAATTTCAGCCTGATCCGTCCAGTGGTTTCGGCTGTGCGTTGATAGATCACTATGTCAGTCAGTCAGTCAGTCACCTTTGAGTTATATATATTTAGATCAATTAAATAAAAAAGCATGCTGTTTGATAACTATTTGAGTACCAACTCTCTATCTCACTCTCTCAATTCGCCTGTTTTTTTTTTTTGTAAGAAGTAACGTCCTTCCATTGCTATGCAACGGTATGCAGTAAGTAGTAATATTGCTATTTATTTTTTGGATTTTATACCGACTTTTTGTCCTAAATAAACTGTTATTCCATTATTGTTACACCATAGTACAAAATTAAAAAAAAGTATATACATACTGTCTTGTGATACCCTGATTGACAACCATATCCGTCCCTCACAATTTTCGATCCGCAACACTGACATGCGCACCAATTTAGTGTGATTTTGATCGCTGCGTACGCTCAACATTTTTAACAAGACGAAATACGGTCCGAATGCGCTGAATTGGAATTATTAATCTGTTTAATTTAAAGCTTTGTAATGTAGCGAAAAAAATTGGTTTTGCAATATTAAAAGCGTTATAAAGCACCAAAAAAAATCTTGATGATATTTCTAAGGGGACCATTATTCTCGATACACGATTAAAATAAATTTTCTCGAATGAAAAAAAATGTTCAAGTAATAAAAACACTAAACTAACTAAAATAATACTAAAGTTCGTTCTCTGAGCAAATTTTATATTAAGACATAATAATTAAACTATTAAAGGTTACGCACAATACTTTATTTAATTGTAACTTTTTTTTATGTAAAAGTAATGAGACGATAAGACGCAGTCCTGATGGTAAGAGTTAAATCTTGTCCATGACCATTGCAGCGATACACAGAACTTTGACTGACAAAACAAGGCCTAGGGCATCGCTGCTTTGGCGCTCATTATTTAGAAGCATTAGATGGTTAATGTCAACAACCCTGTAATTTCACCAGCAGCAGTACCCTTTCAACCGGAACACAGTAATGTTTTAACACTACTGCTTGGCGGCAGAATATCTGATAGTGCAGTGGTACCTACCTAGACGACTTCCTGCTAATGAGATCTACCACCAAGTAATTCGTGCAGTTATCTTCTTTTGTTTAATAACGTGTCAGAATGCAATGAATTATTTTCCGTTAAATGAATCGTACGAATCACAACGTCGACGCGTCAGCCATATTTTTGCTACACTAAACATATTATATGGAGTATGAAATACCTATAAAAAAGAATCATCAAAATCGATTTATAAGGGCTTCTCAGCTCTACAACCCCTTCTCAGCTAAGTATACCCGATGCTTATAGCCCCGTAGAATTGTGGGCAGAAAATCCTCATTTTACTAGCAAATGCGACAAAACGACAACGCCTTAGCAGGTAATAACAGCAATATGTTTTCTAGACAAACCAGGCGTTAATCTCAAAACTCGACAAGTGCAAATTAAGCACGCTAGATATTTAATTACTTCACTTGTTAACATAACTCACAGTTTAGTACTTACTTCAGACACTTTAACAAAACCTGTCGGGAAACTTCCAGCGGTTCAAGGTTTACAAGTGAACATATTTAAAAAAAAAGTTAACTTTTGAACCCCTACATAATATCACAGATTAGAAAAAAAGAACAGAAATAGAATACAATTTATTACATGATTTTGTTTCAAAAGTTTGTTTTTGCAGATGGCTCCAAACTTGGCCAAGCAGGTCTCTTAGAGGCCTATTTAATAAATTTTTCTGATACTGTTGCGCGCTTGAGTTATCAAAGTAAAATAATATATAAAGAAAGAGTATAATAGAAAAAAATTACATACACAAAGCTGTGTAAAAATGTGTAAATACTTTTTTATCTCGTACTCCTAGAAATAGTAGAACCAAGGAGTCTGCACCCATTTTCTACGCAACATTATATATTTTGTACAAAATATTAAAGTTCACGTAAATCGGTTCACAAATGTCTGTGAATAATCGGCGTACATAAAAATTATCGTTTAAATCATATTTTAATTTTAAATAGATTAAAAATACTTTTGTTCTTACCTAAATATTTCACGTATTTTTTTATTTTTTTTTGCTCTTTTCTTTTTTAATTTGTAAATAATAATCTGCTTAATTTCAAGGTAAATAAAAATACTAATATCAACCTCGACCATAAAGTTTACTTAAAGTATATTATAACCTTATATTGGATGACACTATTATTGCAAAAATATCAACTTGTAAAAAATCATGCATAATATTAATATACATTTTTTTAATAGTCACTGCATGAAATTGCAGTCAGTGTTGTATATTTTTTGGAGGGAAAAGATCTACATTATTAAAATCTAATTGTATTATTAACTATAAATTAAATTCCTGTCGATTAAAAAAGGTGACTATGTTTTATCTTAATTATACGCCATTGAAATTTAAAAATGTTTGGATTTCACATGAGCTTAACATAAAGTTCTCAAATAATATCTACAAATATTTTTATCTAATTTCGCTTACCTTAAGCTAAACGGCGTCATTTTTTTACTGGAGCATGCCCGAACTGCAAGTCGATTTCCGAAACTAAACACAACACCACAAGAGTCAGGCACAACAGAAAAAAGTTTGAAGAAGTTAAAGCTCTATTTTTGAAATTCCCGCGTCGCGTCACGCGCAGGCGCGGCTGCGAATGAAGTGAATACGGCGGCGTGCGCGCAGCCTCCGCCGGAAGAATCGTAATGTGTAGTCGGCGCACACATCATGTTTAACCCCCACCACTTCATTCATGAAAACAGACGCTGAATGGAGCTTGGTAGAGCTTTCTATGCGCTTCAGTGCAACAAGTTAGACTCCAAAAGGGCAGGTTTTTCAAACCGAGTGTAAACTTTAAAAGTACATCAGGAATTAAATAAGAGCGTATCACAGTTCTCACATTCCATGTATGTTTTCCTAGTTAGCTCCCACCTCTCCCTAGTGTCTTGTTTTAGCGTTACTACTACATATATATATATATATATATAAAGAGATTTAGTTTTGAATTTGTATATTGTGAGAATGATTGTTCCGTTATATTTACTGATAGAAATGATTAAACAGGATATCACGATATTATCTGAAAACGATCTTACGATTTTATCTGCGATTAAAAGTAGGTTATGGGTTGTTACTCCAGAGTATAAGCTATATGCATTACGAATTTCGTTATATCCGTTATGTCATAACAAACTTTTGCAAATACAGTAGTTATTAGTGAAATCTTTCTTGGACGGAAGATATTTCTTTCTCTTTCGCAATATTGTGTGTAAAATGAATGTTTAGAATGTTTAGGAATTGAAATACAAAAATAATTACATATGGTTTCGTAACCAACGTTCCTAATTTAAACTTCCGCTCTCACCAGTCGCCATGATAAGTTCCTACCCACATAGTTTTTGTATTTATCTGCTTCCCCCTAGTTCCAAGGGCTTAGCGAATTTTGGCAAATTTCGCAATACATTATATATAACAAATAGAAGAGGAAATACTAGCAAGGTACTCGTTTAATCAGACAACTGATAAAAACGCGTGGGCGCATATCTACTACATTGTAGCGGATGTGATACAGTTTTTTACTTTGGGTTCCGTAGCACACTAAGAAAATAGTTTTGTTTTGTAGCTATGATATTTCAGTGGTTAACGCGGTGGGTTCACACGCCAAATGGCGTGGGTTCAATCCCCAACAATAAACTTGAGCTGCCGGTTAAGGAAAACATCGTGAGGAAATTATATGTAGTAGGGTATTTTCTAGTATTATCTACATCCAACATTTAATTACACGACTCGATAGCTAAAGGATCAAAGAATATATTTCGTAGAGCAGCCCCGAATCTACCATTTTTTTCCAGCCGCTTTCTCCAGTGTTTGAAATAAATAGTTTAAATAAACTCACAAATATGGGTGACATTTACACTTACTTAGGGTCTAGGCGACCGAGCTTTTCTTGGTGTATACAAAATTTAAAATTCGGAAAATGTTAACATGTTTTCCTAAAGATGAAACTTAGTATTTGCCGTGGTGGTACCGGCGTAAGAATTGTACCTCACCCTCTCTAGCCGTGATTGCCGTAAGAGTCGGCTAAGGGATGTAACACGGAAGGTGGGCAGCAACGTCTTCCTTGAACAATCACACTTAACTGTGCTCGCCAACCCGCCTGCCAAGCATGGCGAGTATTGGCAAAACCCGATTTTGTCACCCATTTATGTGACGATAAATGTTTGTTCGGTGTCTGGGTATTGTGCATGTATTAAAAAAAAGTAATTATGTATTCTATCAGTTAAACGGTTGCCATGGTACAAGCTTTGCTTAATATGGGGCTAGATGGCGCTGTGTGAAATGTTTGACTATATTTATTTATCACTATTATACTGACAAATTAATAAGAACAAAACATTTTGACATGAGATTCACCACATTGCAAAAATCTAATAAGATATTTCTGTTATTTCTGTGTTGTATACCGGTCAAGATATTATATAGGTATAAAAACATTACCCTATTAAGAAATGGGGTAAAAATAAATAATCGGGGAAATCACAAAAACAAGTTTGCTCGAAACGGCTTATTAAATAAATAATTATTCTTCACAAGCTGCGCTCCGCGGTGTTATACACTAAATTTTTTCGAGGTAAAAAGCAGGTATGAAATATATTTTACGACCTATTCTAATACCTACCAAATATACATAATAAATTTCATAAAAATCGGTCGAGCTGTTTTGGAGGAGTGCGACCACAAACTCCGTGACACGAGATTTTTATATATATCGAATAATCAGCTACAGCCACGGAACTCTAACAAGAGCGTATAACAACACGCACTTGACAACTAATTTACTTTTGTGTAATTCACATCGAACTGACGGGATGCCAGATCTCAGAATTTGACGGTCCAAGAGGCCAAATGAGGAGGCCTATTAGTGGATCGATATAGGCTGCGAACGATGTCCATGAGGCCAAATACCATCCATTACAGCTTTTGAAATAAGGGACCGAGGAAACCATAACCTTTTTCAAAAGCCTTGTACAGATTCAACAGAACCGCGAACCAATGAATTAGAGAAACTTTGCTATCCCGGTCCTGGTTAGCACAGGACCGGGATGAATGGCGTACAAGAAGAGAGGCCTATGCTCAGCAGTGGGCGATTACGGGCTGTAAATGATAATGATGATGTGGTCAGAAGGTCAGCAAAAGATGATTAAGATGAATGCATATAAAAACTTACAGAGGCAAGCAGCTGGCTAAAGTCAAAATATCACACGCATCATCATCATCATCATCAGCCCTTTGATGTCCACTACTGAATGTAGGCCTCTCCTAATGCACGCCACTGAGCTCTGACACACTATTTATATTACACACACAGACTACAATAAACTCGGCTCACACTATAATATTATAAATGCGAAAGTTTGTGAGTGTATTTGTATGTTTGTTACTGCTTCACTATTACCCTGTATATCATCACTACATATAATACAAAGTCGTCCGCTGTGTCCGTCTGTCTGTCTGCCTGTTCGCAATAAACTTTAAAACTACTGAACGGATTATCATGCGAGTTTAACCAATAGGTAAAGTGATTCATCAGGAAGGTTTAGGTATATAATTTGTCGATGTTTTTTATAAATTGGTTGAAATATGATGATAATTGTTGGAATTGTTGGAAAAAGTCAATTCACCTGGGAGCTTTCATCGAAAACGCTGCCTAATCCCTTTGAAATATGAATGAATGAAATATGTATGGTGGGATATTCATCTTTTGTAAATCTACAAAAAAGTCCGCGGTGGCATATATGTATCTACCTTTTCATGATAGCTTACTATACCCATTCTTACTATGAAGCCAGGGCGAGTTACTAGCAATAATAAATATTAGAGGACATTTCACATAGCGCTATTTAACCTCAAACTAAGCAACGCTTGTTTATTCATAAATGGGGACTTATAAAAAACCCATTATGATTTAAGTTCCGTTGTACCAGTAGGTACAAAGGAAATAGAATGATAAAATTACAACTTTATACCTAAATCAAACGTATCTAATTGTTTCTAAGTCTGCAAGTGAATGATGTATTGCAGTTGCTTATGTTTTTTTAAAATTATAAATAGGCTTGCGTTGGACCGCCATCTCGTCTGATGTTAAACGGAGATGCGGTGTACGATGAAGCACGCTTACCTAAAAGAAACCGATTCACTAAATTTTTAGTGAGTGTAGAACTTATTAAATTTTGATAATAATTTACTACATATCACATCATCAGCCATAGGTCGTCCACTGCTGGACATAGGCCTCCTCCTGGGGAGGGGTTTTGCCAATACTCGCCACGCTTGGCAGGCGGGTTGGCGAGCGCAGTTAGATGTGTTTGTTCAAGGAAGATCCTGCTGCCCATCTTCCGTATTACATCCCTTAGTCGACGGCAACCACAGGTAGAGAAGGTGGGGTAAAATTCTTATGCCGGGTATTTCTGTGCCGGCACCACCTAATTTACTACACTGAAAGATATTATAAATCCACTCTATACCAAGATTGCTTGGTAGAGATAGCTCGTAACGATAAGCCAGCTAGACTTTGCACATACTTTTATTGTATTTAATTGTTTTATGTTTGTATATTTCTCCAATTACTTCTATTAAACAACACACTAAATTTTTGTTACAGTTTTCACGTTCCTACATTACATTCTAATTAAAGTTTTCTATAAGATTCAATATTTTGTAATTAAATTAATTAAGTTGCACCCATGCGAAGCCGAGGCGAGTCGCTAGTAAGTCTGCATAATTAATTGATTCAGGTTCATTTTGAGTGTGTTTTCTCATTCTCGACCAAGCGCTCGAAGAATCAGCATGTCCTGAGGATGGCTCGTGTAGAGGCGAAACACGTGTCGATAAGTGGTTACTGCAGCGAGAAAAGGATATAAAAACTTTTGTTATTTATTGTATTATTTTAATTAGTTATTTTATTTATAGTAGTATAATAGGTAATAGTGTAGGAATTAATGGAACAAGCTGCCGTCTTCCTTGTCTCCAGCCCTGATGGCTGATTGGGAGTATGTCTGCCTGAGCTGTAGACCGTGGGTTCGATTCCCGCCAAGGACAAATGTTTGTTTGGTATAAACATATGTTTGTTCTGTGTCTGGGTGTACTGTATGTATTATAAGTATGTATTTAAAAAATAATTAAAGAAAAAGTATTTATGTATTCTATCAGTTATCTGACTTCCATCACACAAGCTCTGCTTAGTTTGGGGTCAGATGGCACTGTGTGTAATGTGTCCTACAATATTTATTTATTTATCTTTTCAAGGTTAGAGTGAATAGGTATCTTCTAAGTCTGCGTACTTCATCTACGACCACATCATTGGTTACCATCAGGCGAGTTGGCTGTCCAACGCGGAATTATCCGTATTAAAAAAATAACTATTTGTCTTAATAAATTTAGCCAAAGCCTAAATTACTTTTTTTCGGAGCTAAAAGTTAAAATGATGTGGTATTGACGCCTACACAAACTTTTTTCTACACTGACCATTAAGAAAACTAAACGTCATGTGGTCACAAAAACTCCTTTACAATCCTGTCGGTGATGTCACCAGTTTAGAAAGATTTCCAAATCTTCAGTATTTTCTGTTTTTGCTTTGTTAAATTTTTGTTTGTAATAATGTGTGAAAATCTTAAAACAGATCGCAACCGGTGCGATGTGTGCCGTACCATCAACTTGGCTAAAAATGCCAAACATCCAAAACCAGATATGCAATTATACGAGAAATGCACCCCCATGATGGAACCGAACTGTGGAAAGGTTACAGGTATTCTTCTCTCAGATTTTTATAAATAAGTTGTGTGTCCCACGATTTCTTCGTCGGTCGCTAGACAATAAAAGCCTCTGAGCCACGGTATATCAAGATCTCCAACTCTGCCAGAATAGCGAAGGATGTTCAGAGATTCAACGCTTTACTTGGCAGACCGCCTCTCTGATAAAGAATTCCACATAATCACCTTACTTCCCCCGGAGCCGGTGGTATCCATTACGTATTTTCCCATGACAAAAAAAAGGTTATAAGCTTCATATTTTCATTCTAAATTTCGTCCAAATCTGTTAATCTGTTACAGAGTAAAGAAGTAACAAACACAAATAAAGTAAATAAATTTGTTTAATTGATTGATTAACTCTTTATTGTACACACTAAAAATTATACAATATAGAAAAAATAATATTAATTAATAGGTGTAACAACTGGCGACCTTATCGCTAACAGCGATCTCTTCCAGGCAACCTTAGGATGGAAAGGATTAGAGGTAGAAAAAGACGGGATGTGTCAATAACGAGGATATAGGAGAATTCATAACTATAACATAAATATATCTACATTCTAATAAACATTTCACATAGCACCATCTTGCACCACCTAAGTAAACAAAGCTTGTATATCGGGACCAGAAAACCAATAGAATACTTTTTCTTTTCTAAATACATGGCCTTTGCCCAGCAGTGGGACAAAACAGGTTAAATAATAATAAATACATATTTATAATTTAAATATCACCGCCTTTGAAACTCTACGTAGAAAGTTTTATGAAAATCGAGAAAGTCATTTACGCGATTTCAAGAACTTATTTCGTGTCATAGAAATGTAGGTATTACGATCTTAGAAACTGATAATGCATTCGATTAACCTTGAACATATAATACAATAGAATTTAATCTTATATGACTATTAATTATTCGAATTATATATTATTATTTGATTGAAACCTATCCAAGTTGAATCGAGTGCATTTCCCAAGAAAGTTCCCAAACGAACTTTCAAGCCGTTTGTGTGCCATGTGATTTACAAGTGTTTATTGGACACTAAAAACCAGTTCTCTTTACTCTGGCCCATCGCAAACAGTCTATTTATTCGCCCCACATTCGACGGGATGCTCTAACAATTTAACTTCTCATTTCTTACCGTTAATTTCTTGTCTGGTGGCCTGTGTTTCGTTTCACGTCTCGAAACTTCCGGCGACTGCAAAATCTAGATGCAAGATCTTTAACAGGTGCATAACAAAAGAGTCCCGTAAACTAATCTTCACTAAACAAAGATGTCATTTCATATCTAGATTTTTATTCTGAAACTAATTACTATGGTGATCGTTGCAATGACTCAGATACAATGGACGTATAAAATCTTACGCGAATTCTATTTTGGACTGGACAGATAACAGTGTCAGTGACTTGGCTTTAACAATACGCGTTCATTTATAACGCCTGACTAGGTTCAACGTATTTGCATAGAATCATTATCAAATCTACTCGAATTTCTGGGTTCCTGGTAGGTACGTAGCTGAGAGCTGAAGCTCTACTTGCCACCGCCAGGTTCGATAAAACTCGGACAATTTAATAAAATGGGAATGAATTATGTATAAAATATATAACCAGATAACTTTTTTGGAGTTTCAGATATCTTTATACCAAACATCATGGCTGAGCAATTGAAACAGAGCGTTACTTTTAATTCATAAAATAAATATTACGTTACATTCTTAGTTCTTTTTTTCAAGTTGGCGGTCAAACGTAATCGCACATGTAATTTAAAAAAAAAACTATAACAGAGTAGGTAGATACTAATTTTTCGTTCCGAACAGTCCTCAAAGACCCGATGTCTATGCAACCCTTATACGATTTTGCTGCCAAGCTATTGTACTGACTTTGTAATGTTTCCCATGTGAATTCCACAATAATAAACTTTTAAAATAAATGGAACAAAGAACACATTCTTTACTAATTGAACTAATTGTCTATTTTATAAAGAACGACTGAATGTAGCTCTTATAAAAATGTGTCTACGGACTAAATACACGTAGCTATATATTACGTCGAAGACACTGAATTATTGAAGTTTATTACCGAATATTTTGGCACGTATACGATATTATAATACCACGTGGTACTATTACGTGAGAAGGAGACAGCAAAATTACATAACATGCAGTAAATCGTATACCTGTCTCATTCTTATGAATGGGCCGGTGTAGTGTGTAATCGCTGGCCTACATTTTATTTGTTTATTACCTCTTGCAATTTTCTTGTACCCTAGTAGTTATTACAGAATTATGTAACGCCTCCTAAAATGTGACATGTACCAGGAAAATAGTATGCCGTTGATACACCTAAAGTATATGTTGCACTTAGTAAAAAAAAACTAAAACGTAGATCAACCATTTTTTACCGATCGTTCGTTCGTAACTTGATATTTTGATCTGTCCCGACAAAATCAAAATCATTTTTTGTAATTACACTGTTAAGTAGATAATTAGAGTTTAACTGTCTTGGTATGATTAGATAGTTATAAAGGCATAGATAGATCTATAAATATTAAAGGTCTTTAGTAGATAGATGTAAACTTACTAAAGATGTTCCTGTTCTTGTCTAATAGAGATCAATTGAAAACACAGCAACATTTTTGGTAAATTTAAATTAGTCAACTAAAGCCTTTGTTATTAATTGGTCTTAAAACTCCTTATAGTCAAAATAAAAATGTACAGACAACAAAAAGATCTTGAACCTAACCTAATATTTTTATAAGAACTTTGAGATAAATTAATGTCTTATTTATGTATTTGCCTACAATTTTTGCCATCAAATTCTCTTTTAATAGTTCTACCAATAGTTCTACAAACAAAGAGGTTGTTTGCATGGGGTAGTTAAAAATATTTTATAATAAGTTTAACCTGGTATCTGTATCGAGGCATCTATCTGTATGTCTGTATATGGCAACAGAACTCCCTAACGGCCGAGACGATTTTGAATTTATTTTTCTTTTTTGTTTGACAGGTGAATTAGTCGAGAGTTAAGATTTGAGTAAACTATTGAACAGTTTAGAGATTAACAGCTCTTTTCTAATTGAATGTGAGCATCTTCGTTTTTTATGTAAAAGTAATAAGATGAAAGATACGCTCTCCGAATTGTAAGAGATAACGCAAGTCCATGACCATTGCAACGATACACAGAACTTTGAGTAACAAAACAAAGTCCAGGGCATCGCTGCTTTGGTGCTTGTTACTTTGAGGCTTTCAATGTTTGCTCCCAATAGTCCTGTAATTTCACTACTTGCAAACATTCATACCGAAACAGTAATGTTAACACACTAATGCTTGCGCGCAGAATATCTAGTACTGCGATGGTACCTACCTAGACGACCTCCTGCTAAGGAGATCTGCCACCAAATAAAGTAAAGTCTGCTAGTAAAGTCTTTTCATTTATAGGTACTTGTCTATAACTTCGTAGTTAAAAACAAATTCGTTCGTAGTTCGTACTTTTACTTCGGTCGGTTATTTTATGTAGGTAGGTACACGTTTTGTGTTCTTCAGAAGAATTCAACCTTAATTAAAATTTTGATTTGAATTTTAGCTCTCGCAGAGCAATGCTTCATTATGATGGTATACCTAACTATATCGGTGACATCCATATCCTGGCTGCCTGTCTAGATTATGCTGTCAGTAATATATTGCCTCGATAGCTACGACCGTTGCTAATTTATTTTGCAATCTATTATGTCTTGTATCATGTACATATGTTTCTTTTGATAGGAAAGCAGGCTCAGTTTTACTGGCAGATATTAAGTAGCCATATAGCAACACGATCGTATTAAGGCAAATGCTGAAACTTGTTTCATTGTCCATCAAAGAAAAGGTTTCTTTTTCCCAAGTTGTTTTCTTTTATTTTCATTTTATTTTCTCTATTCATCTTTCTTTGTGTTTGGCATTGCATTGTATGCTTTTTGCCAGTTTCGTAATAAGGGGCCGTTCAAGTATTACGTAAGCACCAAAGGGGGGTGGGGGAGGCTATACTTTGCTTATTTTTGACGACATTGGGGATAAGGCGATCTCAATGATGATAATATCAGCACAGTCGTATAAATTATGCTGATTATTTGGTTTCCTTGTTATCGACACACCACGTTTTAGCGAAATGGCTGCTAATTAAACCAAGTAAGAGCTTTGCTTACTTTTGCTGACATGGGGGAGGGAGGGTTATAACTACCAAAATTCTGCTAACGTAATACTTGAATGGTCCCTAATCAAGTACTTGATGATAAAGCAAGACTTATTTTACATAAGTCTAAGTCACAAAAGTAAATTTAGATCAAGTCCAGTCATGTCCTAGTAAAGTAGTGGCAATTTTACCAAAAACTTTGATGGAGTTTTGGAATCAACACGAAAAATATGTTTCACACAGTAATATTGTTTTTACAAATTAGCACGCTGATTTTATGAATAAAATACCACAATTCTTATAACATGTATAAAAATAATACTCAATAAAATGCTTTGGAAGTACTTATATTACGATATGAGGACATCATTTTTTCCCGTTCTGACATACTGTCTTCATGTTCTTCTTCTTTATTTTATATAAATTAATCTTTTTTTTTTCAGAATTACCCCTAAGCCCAACATGCATCAAGGTGTGTACCAAAGAAGAATACAAGATGCGACAAACCAAACCCATTGTGCCGCGCATGCCGCACTATGTTCATGGCAAACTTTTGTACGGCGTCAAAGTAAGCAGCGAAGGATTTTTTCCTTTATTTTTAGCAAAAAACTTTGTGCATTCTGCCTGTGTCCAGCAATTCATATTTTCAGGAGTCTCAAGATTATATCAAGCAAAATAAGTCTTAGTCTCAATCACTCGCATAAAGTAAGTCAAGTCCAGTCCATGATGAGATATTATTAGATACTTTAAAAAGTTTTGGAAACAACGTGAAAAGATACGTTTCATCTCATTATATTATCAATTTGCCCATACACGTATGATTCGGTATATTATGATAATTAAAAAAAGAACACTATTTTTAAATATACTACAAGAAATTCAAATTTTGAAAATAATATAATACACGATTTAAAACTCTCTCTAATATATTGTGGTTGTCTCACAAGGTTACCACCATTTATGACTATTTAGCTCTTTGTCAGGCTGGCATCCTGGTAGGCGCAGTCTACTTCACGTACACTCAGGGTGTTTGGGGCGATCAGCGAGACGTCACCGAGTGCATCAAACGATGGCAAGAGTATGTACGGAGCATTAACACGCGCCGTCCGCCTACTTTCGACCAGTGTGGAAAGGTGTACGTAAGTACACGGAATTTTTATATTGAGCTATGTAGTAATAAGTTTGAATTTAGGATGAATTCGATGCATGGCCGGATGATGATCGATAAGTTTAAAAACTTTTTATAAAGTAAGCAAAAATGTACTTTAAACCATTTTAATTACTTCTAAAATCGCGGTGTGCAATGTGTTGATTACGGATAGTGTGTATGACACGGAGCTTACGTAGAATCAATGATGTATACACCAATAACAGTGACTGAGTTTCAACGAGTTACAGATAACGTTAACATGTCAATTTTATTTCTTGAAAGTTTGAAATACTACAATTCTATTTTGTTACAATTCCATGTAATTTATCTATCATTAAATATGACTCAAATTCTAATAAATAATGTTTTTGAATTTTAATTTATTTTTATTTTTGACCAACAGCAAAGAATATACATACTTGCATTATAATTCTACGTATACCAAGAGCACAATCCACTATAAATAATTATATCAACCAATAATTCATAATATACAAAAAATAGTAAATAATTGTATGTACATATACCCGATAAGCGCGCATGTGTTCGTGCACTCGGACAACCCAAGTACGTACTACATGAATCAAAGTAAAAGATTTTTCATATAAAACCATTGTCACTACAATTTGGCGGGTTTAACGTTGCTAAGTCACGTGTGTTGTGGTAGGTTATCGGCCTATAACACTTCACTTTACTTCATACCGATCTTCAGTACTGACTTCTGTGTAATCTGACACGAACACTCACTCCCAAACCTGCTCTACACTCGTGTTCTCCTAGTACAAACGGTTACGTCACCGGCCGTTCGGTGACTCCGCCAGTGGTGCTGTACCGTTGTTTGTTTACCTTGAACTCGTTGCCCCCAGCTGATACCGGACGACTTCGACTTCACGACATTGCATCAAATTAGATTGCTGATATACATACATATAAACTAACTAATTTTTATTAGACATAGTATGGATATACATACATAGTATATCTACACATTTATATGTATATGTGTGTTATACATATGCATACGCATACACGTATACATATTGCATGCAAACAATTCTGAATATTGTCTAATGTCTGGCGCGTATTTAGAATGCAATCTTTCTCCTTCCCTTAGGCGAGGTAGGAAATCAGTCCTGAGGTTACCTCTTTGCTTTGCCGAAGCAGGGCGCTGGGGGATATCTACCTAATGTATATTTTAGATTTTTTGTCATTTTTGTATTGTAGCGCCTTTTCCAATGCAACACCCGACGGATTCCATGTTTATAAAGATAATATTGTCATTCGTAATGACGGAAAAAATAATTTTAATGCAATGTATTTTGTATTGTGTTATGTTTCGAAATTTTTAATTTATTCATTACATTAATTAATAGCACCTGGTTTACCGAGCTTTGCAAATTTTTTTTTTCATTTCTAAAAATTTATCCTAGCTAGATTAATTTCTCGCCCCCGAAACCCCCTGCCTGCATACTAAACATGAACATCGTTGGAGCCGTTTCGGAGATTCAGATTTATATACACATATATACAAGAATTGCTCGATTTTTATTTTGTACGAAATAAAGTCAACTCTATTTCGTAAAAAATTAAAATCGTACTGAATGTTCAGATAGCGTCTTCTAGTACGTTAGTACATACATACATATCAATGGCAACGCCTAACACTCTCATCTGTTTTCCCAGTCTCTGAACTGTTGGTAATTTTGTTTCCGCTCTTATTCTGCTTCTAGTTCAGTTTTATGCTACGCTTAGTTGATCTTCATTGAATAGGAAAGTCCCGTGATTTTAGAAGTTTATTTTAAAATTATTTTCAATATGTTTGAAAGAGAAACTGCAATTCGATAACAATGATTATTTTAACAGCAGCCGTCTAATCATGTCAAAGGCTTTTGGACGGCATTGGGTCATTCATAGTTTAATAATTTAAACAGGTAAATATTTGACCAAACCCTGATACAAATTTATTCCGCGCGAATGAAAGAAATAAATAGGTTACCATCCTATCGCATAGATTGAATATTGCTTATTTCCGAACCTCCAATCTAACACCAATGACAAGATAATGATTAACTAGGATAGCAAAATCTAATCTAACCTAGTGCTTCCCAAGACACCTAGTCAACCTAGGTTTCACTTTTCACTCCTTACCACGTCTGATATCCTGGTAATCAAGGCTTACATCTCAGACACGCGAGCCATTTGAATCGGAGGCTCTCTCGATTCGCAACGCGTCTGCTCGCCAAGAAGGCTTTTCGCCTATTACCTTGCCAACTTTATCCTCTTTGGTCCGTCTCTTATCATGTGGCATTTGAACAATGTCTCCGTCTATATCGCACAGCACTTGCGCAGCTCGCTGGCAGCCTGGTAGCTATGCGCCGCGGACGGTCGTCAGTGGGCCACTTTGCCATGTGGGAGAATTTATTTTCCTCTTTAACTGTTATGAGATCCTAGTATTTGGAAGTCAATCGCATACAAGGGACGCGTTCCGCACAGTCTTTCTCGAAGTTTTTTCAATTCTTGGGATTTTAATCATTTTACACACACACACACACATTGCGCCTAAAAACTTGAACTAAAAAGCAAAATTTGCAGACTTTTGTGCTTAGCTGTTTAAGTGTATCTTTCACCAGGCAGTGGAATTAAAAGAAAATCAAAGAAATATCTCGTTACGTTTTGTTTACGTTGATAGTATTTGTATTTTTATTTCGTAGCGATAACTCAGTGGTTAGTGCGGTTGGTTCACATGCCGAAGAGCGTGCGTTCAACAATGAGCTTGAGCTGCTGCATATCGGCGAACAAAAACATTGTTAGGAAACCATAGCGTGGTGGTAGGGCACTTTCTAGTACTCTGCTGACTAGTTACCACCCTCAAGTAGAAAATCTGCCGCCAAGCAACTAACGATGTATTCCGGCACCTTCACTTGAAAGCCAGTTTCATTCCAGGCTAGGTGTGTTTACTATCTTCGACCACACCGTCACTTTACATCAAGTGAGCTGTGGTCAATCAAATAACCTGTCAACCAAACAAAAAAATTCAAAAAAATGCTGAAATGTTGCTCAGACGACGTCTGATATTAAAACCATGATTATAAGGCGATAAACCAGCCCTACTTCTTGATTAATCGCATCAACAGTGGAATGTGTGAAATGCATAAGTAAATTTAAATGGCATGTCGAATTTACTGGTCGAGTACAGCGAAACATCAAAAGAAAAAAGTTTTTTATACGGCGTGTTTGTGAAATGTGCTGATTATTGCGTGAATCAAGGTTTTTTTTTTTTTTATTACTGACAGGCTAGGTGTTTGACCACAACTCACCTGATGTTAAGTGACGGTGTGGTCGAAGATGGTAAAGCACACCTAGCCTGGAATAGAACTGGCTCTCAAGTGAGGCTACCGGAACACACCCTTAGATGCTTGGCGGCAGATTTCAGCTTGAGGGTGGTAGCTAGCCAGCCGAGTACTAGAAAGTACCCTACCACCACGCTATGGTTTCCTCACGATGTTTTCCTTCACCGGCAGCTCAAGCTCATTGTTGGAGTTTGAACCCACGCCCTTCGGCATGCGAACCAACCGCGCTAACCACTGAGCTATCATCGCTACAAAACAAGGTATCAAGGTTTGTACTTGGTCCTACAGTAAAATTGGTTAGCATTGATGGATACATCAGCACCCTGAAGTATTACAACTTCCCCGAAACTCCTTGAATTTTATATCCACCCGCTCTTTTTTATTACCGGACGGTTAGGCAGATTCGGTCAAAGCGCCATCCTTACATGGTGGATATTCCCCACGTACGGACTAAACGCTTCGATTCCACATTCTTAATACGTACAGCGAGGATGTGGAACTCTCTGCCGGCGTCTGTTTTTCTTGCGAAGTACAACTTGGGTGTCTTTATCCAGAGTAAACAGTTTTTTTTTTTAGGTAAGCGTGCTTTATCGTAGAATGCATCCTGCTTAACTGGGCGTGACGCAAACGCAAACCTATTTAGAATTTAAAAAAATATATATACCTATAATAATATTTAGCGTAATAGAGTCCATCTAACAACCAAGTACTTAAACAGAAGACTACCATTCTAACTTGATCTTATGAAGATTTAAAATATATGTCTTTGAATACTACATAGTTCGTTCTATCAAAAGCGTCAATATTTACATCTTGAGGGTTTTTTCGGTTGACTCGTCAGTCAGATTTGAAGACGTAATCTCATTATTGAAGATGGCCAATGTGCCCAGCTATTATGGTAATTCGGAAAAACAGCATTTTGTTGTGATTGCAATGTATGTTAAGGGAAAACGGTATTTAAGTCTCTGTCAGCCGTAATAAAAGTGTTTCCACTGGCGAAAACGAGACATGTATTCGTACTCTAGCTTTTTCTCGTTTCCTCGCGGGGATAGACATTTTTCTACGGCGCGTGCTACGAAGGTATAGAGACTGAGGGGTTTTAGTATTTTCAACTATATGCGATTGCTTATTTGTTTCGGACGAAACTTCTTAGCAATCAGTGGTACACCGTGTGGCCATTTCGTTGCAGGGACAGGAACTCGTAAAGTTCCTAGGATTTGCGACCCAGGTGTGGGCTTAAGGACGTTCATCGTCATTGCCCATATTCCCATCCGTGTCCAACCAAATTTGATATGATCCTGTCAACGTTGCTTTGGACACTCTTTCCAGCAATTTACTCTCGAAGTCTCAACTATGCTTTCAATTATAACTGCAATCCAACGCAGCCATTTCTATAACGCAAGCTTGGCCCCACAACCAAACAGGCGTTATTCCATCACAGAGTTTTTGCTTATATTTTCTTACCGAAACTGGCCAAAACATATCACATTTTTTCACAATTCTGTTATCTTTCCTCTGGCTGGTTGGGGCTCGCTGGGCTAGTGGTATACTTTTATGATGTTTGTGTGTCGATTATAATTTTGTAATGCATCCTGCTACTCCACCTACGCACTGATAAGCAACAAATCAACGGGGTCATGAAGAGACAATGTTACGAGAAGGATGAATGATGAAGATTCGCAATGTGTTTCAGGGCTACATAGATAAATTTACGCACACGCACCTATCTAGTATGGAAGCGAGATCCGGTCCCGGTTCACGTAAGGGGACGTCGTAATCCTTGCACATAAATTATCGACAAATATGTAGACCGATAAAATATACATATTATGTTAACTTTGGGTGTATCTTGTTGGTTTGGGTATTAAGTCGATGCGGTCATTGTAGAAATCATATTCGATTTCTACTGACTGTTAGCTCTTTTGGTAGAATATCTGCTTTAAGAGCTGTAGGGTGTGGGTTCGATTCCCACCAGTACAAACATTTATGTGACGATAAATGCTTGTTCTGTGTCTGGGTGTTCTGTACGTATTATAAGTATGTATTTACAAAAATAAAAGTATTGTATCAGTTATCTGGTCCCCATAGTACAAGCTTTGCTTAGTTTGAAGCTAGATGGCGCTGATAAATAATCCTACGATATTTATTTATTTTACTTTTACTAAGAACACAACTGTGAAATCGTAAAAAATCCGGCTGTGGCGTTAGCTTGCCCATTTTGCGAGGATTTTAAGTAGTTCATAAACTATAGTCGAATGTATAAAAAAGCAGTTTCCATTTATTTTCGACAGGAACACCAAATAATACTAAATTTTTCATAAACTTTTCTAAAATTTTCGTAGTAAGTAAATAAATTTCGTAAATTTATACATATGTCAGCTCTTTACCATAGAAAAAGTTCGTTGACCAAATGTATGTATCGAGGAGCTTAATTTTTTGCACGATCTCAGGGTACCGAACTCAAAATCCATATAGTTATTTTATAATTCTTTGTAGTAACTTAAAACGATTATATTGCTGTGAAATTTGTTTGGTTTTTTAAGTCAAATTTTTAACATAAAAAAATATATATTTAACAAAAATCGACTAAATACCTTAACTAAACTGAATTACAATTTATTTCGATTTAGTAAAACAGTTACTACTCAACTTTAGATGCAAACATAAGTTATAACCAGTCTTTCATTTATGTCAAAAATCAATAGGATTTTTTTAAAAACTAAAGTGTTTATTTACAGAAAAAGGAATCCGTTGAAAGTTTAATATCGCCTATCTATGAATTGTACAAAAACTGCATTACTACGTGTTTCGCAGGTAAGAAAGTATTTTTAGTGGAAACAGAAAAATCATGACGCTACATTGTGTTATTTTTCAAACCTTCTGTTTTCTTTTTTCAAGTTTTTTTTTCTTCTTCGACCATGGTACGTTCGTGCATTGTGCCAATTCTCATGATTTAAGTACATTACATACAAACAGGAGTTTTGGCGGGAATGCGGAAAAAAATCACGTCGGCCCACTGTATTTTTTAACCGACTTCAAAAAAGGAGGAGGTACACAATTCGACTTTTTTTTTTAAATGTTACGTCAGAACTTTCGACGAAACGATTTTAATGATTATTTTTTTATTTGAAAGCTGGTGCTTCCCATGTGGTCCCATTTCAATTTGGTTCAGTTCTGACAACGGCATCCATGAGAAAAACTTAAGAAGGCAGTCTTTTTTGTTAAAATTTTATTTGTTTCCAAATCTTATGTTTTTTTCGAGTGTTTCTGTACACAAGTGCTAAATTACAAGCGCGAGTGTGGGAAAATGATATAATGGTTGAAACATGATTTTCTGTGTTATTTCTATAACTACATCGAAGCTTGTAGTAAAATTGTCACAACTTAAATAATAAAATAAATATCAGGCAGAATGTGGCCTAAGATGACATTAAGTATTAAAAAAAAAACCTTACTACAATTTTCTTGTTTTAGGTGTAGTGAAAGTACCAATGCTGATAAAATGCGCATACATCGACTACCTGAAAGCATTACAGAAGAAATACGAAGAGGATGTCAAGGAGAGAGCTATTAGAAAAAGAGGTTGAAGCAGATTTAGCAAATCAGCCTGTGAACGTCTTGAAGTCAACCAAAACAATAGATTAGGAAAAATTGAAAAAGTTTAAAAGTGAAGAATATTTACCAACACAAAAAACTTTTGATGCTGTATTTTTTTTTTTTTTGTAAACATAGTCATGACATTATTTATTGATAATTATAAAATGACATATCAATTATTCTCGATAATTATTTCAACTGGAATAAACTACATTTACCTTTGGCTGCTCTGGTAGCTCATTTGGTAGAATATCTGCTTCAAGAACTATAAGGACGTGGGTTCAATTCCCACCAGGAAAAATATTTATGTGACGATAAATGTTTTTTCTATGTATTATAAGTATGTACTTAAAAAAAAAAAGTATTTAAGTATTCTATCAGTTATCTGAATCCCATAGTACAAGTTAGCATGGTAATTAGTTTGGTGTTAGATGGCGCAGAGTGAAATGACTAAATACCGGACTTATTTTTTTAAATTGAAACATATTTCATCATATACAGGACTAATTAACTGTGCCCGGCGGTATCGCCCGCCATCGACTTCTAAGGATCGTATCGTGATGTTAAATAAATAACCTTCCTCAAGAAATAAACTATCAAATTCAAAAATGTTTATTCAAATCCGATTGGTAGTTCCAGAGAAAAGCGCATTCATACAAATAAACTCTTTCGTTATATTATATGTACATATATCTATATACCTAAAATAAAAATAAAATTATTATAATGTTAAATGGGCGCATAATGTGAACGGCTGAACCGATTTAGAGTAAGTATTCAAATTATATATTTTTAGTGTATGTCCGCTTAAAAGTCGTTAATTATAGCTGAGAACCATGTCTATCAGCTTTCAAACAAAAACCGCATCAAATTTGGCCCATTCGTTTAGGAAATACAATGCCACAGACAGCACACAGATACACAGATAGACACGTCAAACTTATAACATCCCTCTTTTTACGTCGGAAGTCAAAAATAAACTAGATCGTTCTGTAATCCAGAATATTCAACGCCTACCTGAAGTGAAATAGCATAGCTATTGCGAACATGCTATTTTTATTTAGGCACTGAAAATCTTATACGTTGGTACTTACTTTTCGATACGGCGCCTGAAGGGTATCCAATCTCATTGGGAGGCCATGGCTAATACCACGTGACGCAGCTAGCGCAATAGGTGTTAAAAATATAATATACAAAATACCTTGTCACGCTCGTCTTATCCTAAAAACGGTAATGCATAGAAGCGTCAAACTTTTGTAGTTAAATTGCTAACTTTAAATAAAAACAACAATCAATATGTTTCATTTTTATTAACAAAACTAGCGACCCGCCCCGGCTTCGCACGGGTGATTTTTTGGCGACTTGATTACAAAACATTTAACTTTACTTATACATAAGGTTACTTAGACTGTATTGTACCTAAATAAAAACCTTTTGTAAAAATATGTACTTAAATGGCAGTGAAAACTGTATCAAAATACAGTAAGAACAAGTAAGCGTAGGAACAGAGACACGAGGAAGCGAATTTATTTTTTATCTACTAAGTAGAGATTAATTTCACTTATAGGTACTTTTTATTCCAAAGGTTTAATCAGTTAAATCTACGTATCAGATATATTTACAAAAAACTATTGCACGTATTTCTTAACCCTACAAAATATTAAACTTTTATCTATTATCTAAGTTATTTTTTTTTTAAGTAATAAGACGAACGAAAGAACTTGTCATTGTAGCTATACACAGAACTTTAGACTTTAGAGTAACAAAACAAAGTCCAGGGCATTGCTGCTTTGGCGCTCATTACTTTGAGACTTTCGATGGTTAGTCTCAACAGCCCTGTAATCTCGCTAGCTGCAGTACCCTTCAAACCGTAACACAGTAATGTTTACATACTGCTTTGCGGTAGAATATCTGGTACTGCGTTTGTACCTACCTAGACGATCTCTTCGATCTACCACCAGGTAAAAAGGTAAGTAAATTATTCTATCATCTTATAAAATGGTACCTGCGGTGATTGGTCCGATGTATTTTTATGTCTTAGCTAATGCCCTATAACTGACTACAATTATGCTATTGATAATGCACATAATGCACATTGCCGTGGTGGTGCCGGCGTAAGAATAGTACCCCACCCTCTCTACCCGTGGTTGCCGTAAGAGTCGGCTAAGGGATGTAATCCGGAAGATGGGCAGCAGCGTCTTCCTTGAACAATCACACCTAACTGCGCTCGCCAACCCGCCTGCCAAGCGTGGCGAGTATTGGCAAAACCCAGGAGGAGGCCAATGTCCAGCAGTGGACGTCCTATGGCTGATGATGTGATGTGTGATGCATATAAAGATTATTTATATTTACTATTATTACAAGGTAGTTTTTTAGTAATCTGCCAACGCTCGCTGGTGGCTTCATAACATCATATACAGGGTTATAAGCAGAAAGATAGCCATTGTATTCACAATAATGAACAAATTTTACTATGATTACAACTCGTGAACAAAATCAGCCAGTTCTTGATAAACAGTTCGTAAATCCATGTAATTCACGTAGCAGCTGTTTTTTCGCGATGTAAAAAGTTGTTCAAAATGATTAGATTGAACCCCTTTCTGTTTTAGTATAAATTACCCCTTCCGGTTTAGTATGATAACCAAAGCTTATAACCCTGTAAAACATATTAACATTTGTACTATAACTTTTGATAAACACCGAAACTATTCCTTAAAAATAATTGTAACTTACAAGAATTTGCTTAAATTTTTCAAGTCGCGAATGAATCAATTTCTTTAATGCATACGTACTCCATCGTAGACCGCATCTTCACTTAACATCAGGCGGGATGGCGGTCAAACGCAAGCCTATATGCTATAAAAAAATATAGATGTAAAAACATCAATAACTATCTATCATAGATATAGATTATTTAAACTAAATTGTTTATCTATTTGTTTTTTTTTATTTGACTGCCCTGTTGGCTCATTGGTAGTATGTCTGCTTCAAGAGCCGTCGGGCGTGGGTTCGATTCCCGCTCAGGACAAACATTTTGAAGTATAATAAAAAAAAAAAATTGTGTCAGGATGTTCTGTATATATTATAAGTATATATTTACAAAAAAAAGGTATTTACGTATTCTATCAGCTATCTATAACTTCCATAGTACAGGCTTTGCTGAGTTTGGGGCCAGATAGCGCTGTGTGTAATGTCCTACAATATTTATTTTTAATTTATTTTTATTTAAATTTCTAAATTTTGAACAAATTCTCGCGCCTCTTGAGATGAGATGTGATGACTATGAGAACGCATACGGTTTTTATTATTATTGTAAGAATTTACCTCTAAGCTATGGCTGCTATATTAACAATAGCCCTGTGTAACGGGACTGACTTGACCTCTAAGCTCGTCCCATCAAATATAGCTTATTTTTTATGCGTATCCAACTAAATAAGGTAGGCCAGCCTTATGTTAGTCAGCAGTATCTAGTCTGCCGCCGTCTCAATTCGGCCGCGTGTAATTCAAAAAACGCTGGGTTGTCATCGGGAGAGCCGCCAGCTAGCATGTACTCCAGGTGTCTGATGTAGCATATCGCTATCCTGAAACAAATGATGTTCTATGGTAACAAGAACCCATAGTACATTAACTGTCGATAATTAAGTGGCACGCACGCTTTTGTAGCGATAACTCAGTAATCAGCGCGATAGGATGACACGCCGAAGGGCTTGGGTTCATTCCCCAACATTGAGATGAACGGTGAAGGAAAACATCGTGAGAAAACCATAGCATAGTGATTACTTTCTAGTACTCCGCTGGATAGCTACCACCATGAAGTTGAAAATCTCTCGCCAAGCACCTATCGGTGTGTTCCGGCAACCTTGAGAACCAGTTCTATCCCAGACTAGGTGTTTACCATCTTCGAGCATTCTGTTACTCCGCCCCGGATCTACAATTTTTTCCAACCGGGGCAAAAATTTGATGGTGGCGCCCCTCCGCATATACACTATGCAAGCGTTCAAAAATCGACTTGGGATTTCATAAGATTCGTTCCAAAGCCAAATGGACGTTTTAAAATCAAAATAATACAATAGATAGAACAGCGAATTGCTTTCTGGAACAATCTTTCATTTCAAGCATATTAAGAACATACCTATATTATGATTTTGAAGCCCCCTGACGCTGCCGTCCGGGGCAGGTGCCCCGGTCCTGCCCCTCCCCCAGATCCGGGGCTGCTGTTACTTAACATCAGGTGAGCTGTGGTTAAACACCTACCGTCTACCATTAAAAAACTTACCTAGTTTCCCCTCTGATTGTATTACGAATGCTAGAAGTCATTTGGATGCGAACCTGAGACACTCTATCTTGGAGTATTTCTTCTTGGAAGGCTTGGTGACTGGCAGCTTGGAACGAAGCAGGTCGAAGGCGCGGTTCATGTCGCGCATGCGCGTGCGTTCACGGTCGCAAGCAGTTTTCTTGTACTCTGTAATTTAGAATTAGATTCTGTATACACCAAAGATTGTTACTGTCTGTTTTGTATGGACTTTTGGATGCTTTTACAAAATTTATGTCCCAAAATGTGTTCTGCTAGCTGGACTAAGGCAAATTTGCTCGACTTGACCTTACTTGTTCTTGTTTCAAACAGTTCCATCCAAGATTGATGGTGGCTGTAAAATTATGCGGAATACGCTGGTAGCAAAATATTAGGTCCGCTGGCCAAAGCGGCACAATGTCATACTTCAATATTCCACTACCGCCATTAAGATCCAAGACTCTATCTTGACTTACTTTGTGTGACTTTAACAGTGACTTAGATTTATTTATAAATAGTTGACACTGGAAAATAGAGAAGACAATCCAACCAATAGTTGGTGAAGTAAATATAGATATAGAACACCTTTCTCTAGCTGCAGCGCGCGTTCCTTCCAGCTGGTTACGACGTCCTGGCCCGGATCCTCCATATACTTATTGGTATCCTGGGACTCATGAGAGAAATCCAAGGATGACTCAGAGTTGGCTGTCTCCGGCAGCACGGGCCCTTCTCTGTACTCTTGCTCGTAGAACCTTGGCCCTTGAGAGAGTACGTTTGAATTGAATGACGAAAGAAAAAGAAGGTATTATCCTGGCACTGTGATGTTAACAGCAGAAGTTAGGGGTTCTAATTCACTGAACTTGGTCTTCTATGCAAAAAAAAAAAACTCATAGAATTCATAGCTCGGTGCTAAGGCCATGTCTAACATTCTTAATTAGAAATTATTTATCTGCCAGCTTCACTTGTGTCAACGCTTCACATTCTCGCTGAAGTAATATTTGGGAATCAATTAGGCGTTGTTATTTAGTTTTTTATACAGAAATTCCTCTTTGCGAGTGAACTGCAAGTACTTATACCTACTTTGTTTTTTTTTTTTAATGTAAGAATAATGAGATGAACGAGATTATCTCCTTATGGTAAGATATAACACTTGCACATGTTCGGTGCAGTGGTGCCCTGAACTTTGAGTAACAAACCAAATCGCTGTTTTGGCACTCATTATTTTAAGACATTCAATGATTAATCTTATTAGCCATGTAATTTTGCTAATTGTTAAAATTTAGTCTACTTGCGTATGTGGAAATACTACTATTTTTTCTTTTGTTTGCTATCCAACTAATTGCATTAAGGCTGTCTTAGTACTTATGTTTAGGTAAATCAGTTTCTTAGTTGGATACCCAAGTAAGCGACCTACTAAATTTTAAACTTATAAGTAAATGCTATGTAAATAAAATAAACACACCAATAACATTCCAGGTGAATTACTAAGCAATGACGTAATCATTTGTAATGATAGTTATTGATGTTTTATTTTTCTATTGATATCGAATCATTTTATCGCTATTTCTGCATAGTTCAAAACTAAGCTACGAGTATAAGAACCTTACCTTCTTGGACGCTGGTATCCATCTCATGAGGCCGAAAGTATGTTATTCTCCTGGGTTCGTAATCATCCAAGACATACGATCTATGGTGTGAGATCGTCTTATCGTATTTCTTATGCGAAAACGTATGCTCCTCTTTCGGCTTATCCTCTTGCCTCCCAATTTCCAAAATAACTCTATCTTCTTCCCTCTTTTCCGTTTCAACGTCCTCTTTCACGACCGTATAATTCGCTATCAATGGTATTGGCGCTTCTTCGTCGTAAGTTTGGTTATACATTGTCGGATTTGCCACGCTTTTTCACGAGAAACGTTTCGAGCTGGTCTAAAATCTACTCAAATTAGGTACACTACCCGTGTGGCCGCTACCTGTAGCTGGTAAGGACTGCGCCACACACGTTTCAGTTCTTTTGTAATGCATATTCGATCAAAGTTGCGTTTTGTGTACACAAGTGGCCGCCACAATTTTTAGTTTTCACTGGGAGGGTCTGTGTCACCTTTTGTTTCGAGCTCTTTTGTTCCGTTTGATACGTCGCTGTAGGTGTTTGTTCTCCGTTAACTTGTAGACGATTCTAATACGATTCTAGTTTTTAAAAGATAAGATTTTTTTGTAATTAGACTACCTCAACAACATACTGGCTTGTTCTTTCATATGCTATCCCCATATAGGCGCGGGTTTCTTCTGATAACCGTAAATAAGGTAGTTTTTTTTTACAGCGATGATCGCGATTATCACATTTTATAAGTACCTATTAGTCATGCTACCCAGCTTTTAAATATGTCGGACAAACAGATACAATGGGCTAATTACCTAATAGAATCCAATTGTATTTTTTTTTCGGGAACAGAACCCTAAACAAACTATCCAGCAAAATAGGTATTTTCAGCTTAAGCCCGAGTACCGAGATCTTATATACCCTCCTACAAATATCGTAAAGAAAACTGCTCCAACATAATGTTCTTGAAGATGTAACAAGTCTTCCTACACACATTTTGCCAGCATGGAGGACTATAACCTTGCCCTCCCCCGAATATATACATATATAATATAATATATAAGTCCCACACCCAGCAGTGGATAATTTATAAAAATAAAGCTGATCTAGATCCCCTGTCTATCGTATGTCTATCCAGTTCCCATTCCTTACGAGTTAAGTACGGGTTGTCAAATCTGGGTTTGTAACGTCTTAGTCAAGAAGCCAACAGCCCGGTAAACAAGAGTAAGGTGTGACTCATATCATTTTACAATGATAATATGACTTCTAGACTGTTGACACTCCCTCAATATTAAGACCTAAATGTAACCTATAATAAAATACCATCTGAATCTATTTGTCTGTAGCCGATAGCCCGATTTTTTTTATTTATGTGGCTTTACTCACTTTTATTTATTTTATATTCCGACTTTAGTTTTGGCCATATCCGGTGGCCTTCTTCAAGGAGACAAAGCTTGTACGCGTTGTACTCTACAACGCGCGCGCAGCCGCTTCTTACTTCGCACGTGAAGACACCATTTGGTGCGCGGGCGCCGGGGGAGTAATTCCGCACAAGTAAAACAAAAACGTGTCAAAACCACGTCAGTTTCCATTGTAGTTTTTTTTAAATAGCCAAAAGCAAAGTCCTATGAAACCAGTGCGTTTCTCTGAAGATCCTAATGCTCTACGTCATGCATAGAGGCAATTGAAAAGGTGCACACCAATATCGACAGCCATCTTTAGAAGATCCCTCCTTTATCATCAAAAAAAAAAAATTGTTCAACCTACCTACCTATGTCACATGAAAAGATTAATAAACATTATTTGATGAAATGCCATTTATTCTGCTTAAAAAGTAACAAATAAATTAATGTTATACTTACAGCACAGCCGTAATTTATAAGTTATATCTCAATTCAACGCTTCGCGTTCTGGATAAACTTCAAATTATCTTAAACAATTTTTTGACAAAATTAGGTCATTTCATTAATAGCACGATATGGGTATAAAAGCTAGCTAATAACTGATTATGCTTACACAAATTAAGTAGCTTGTACTTAGAGAATAAGTTTTTTAAAACTGAATACCTGAAATTCCAAATTAGGTTTCGAGCAATAGCTGTCAACGCCAGAAACCAGAACGATTGCTAGAGGTGGTGGAATTTCTGAGTTAAACAGAACGGGTGATCAAGCAGACTTAAAAAACTCGTATACATACTTTTTCATTTATAGGAGAATCCAAAAGAGAGTCGGTGTTAAGTCATGCTAAATATTATGTGTTTTTGTTTTATTTATGCGGGATTACTCACGTATAATCTCACGTCTCAGCTTTGTCTCCATGATGAAGGCCACCGGATGTGGCTGAAACTATAGTCGGAGTTTCCGATAAAATTATACGTGAGTAATCCCGCATAAATAAAACAAAAATGTGTCAAGACCACGTCAGTTTCCATTATATTATGTGTTTTATAACAAAATAGAAGAATAGTTTTATTTCGCGTCCGTTTGTTTGCTCAGGACTCTAAACTCTGAGCTCGTAACGGATTTTAATACAGTTTTCACTGTCAAGAAGAAACTGTAGATTCACTTCTGGAACATTGTTTTTTGTCTAATTGCAGCCGGGTCAGTAGTTTTCAATAAAATGTACGAATTACGTCAGATATAACACAATTTTGGTAACTCCGGCAGCCGTAACCTTACATCGTTGTCATCTCCGGCAGCGGCACAGCATTAAAATTGCACAAAATATTGTGCAATGGTTTAAATACTGACAACATTACAGCAGTGATACTATTAAGTGCACAAGCACGAGTGTGGGAAAGTGATATAGCGCGGTGAAACATTATTTTTCGTGTAGCTTCCAAAACTCCATCGAAGCTAATAGTAAAGTCGCCACTACTTTACTGAGGCATGACTTGATTTGATTGACACGAACTAGACTTGAACAAGACTGGACTTTGACTATAACTATAGATGTAAGACAAAAATTGCAAAAACGGAAGACAAGTGCTGTAATTCCAAAGAAAGATATGGTTCAAAGGCCTCTGTAGCCAGACCATAAACATTAAAAAAATACTATTAAGTGCTGATATTATTTTTTAACACAAAATCAAAAAAAAGTTCAAAATCTTGGATCACTCCGTACCAAGCTCAATAATTTCTTTTGAATCTTGTGCATTATAATTTCACTGGTAACATTGCTTCTAAGTACATACTCGTTTTGTCAAAAAATACAACTTTCTCGCCCTATGTACATAGGGTTTTAACATCAATAGGAATAAGTACACCAAGACCTTTGACACTATAGATTTACCAACGAACATGACAGACACTTAAAAACAAAAGTTTGTTTGTTTGGATTACATGAGGTGTAGAGTGCTCGGACTAAAGTCAGAAAAAAAAATCGTGTAAGTAGTAGGAGAATTTGCCGTTTGTGGGCGTCGAAATTAAATCTATAGTTTTAAAGTTCTTTGTTCAGACAGCAATCATAATTTAAATCAAAAAGTCTTTTACATTGTAAATAGTTAACAGTATAATAAATACTAGACATACTTGTTGAATTATCTGTAGATCTAACACTAAATCTTAATTTTCCTGATCTTGAAGAATTCCGTTAAAACTTCATCGGTTACTTTGGCTCTTCGCTCCTGTGAATACAAATTGATACTTTATTTGCTTGCCTTAAAATACTTTATTGTATAAAATTTTGATTATTTGATTGAATGAGTTGCCACTTTTAATGGGGAAGATGACTTATCATTATTTATTGTCTAAATAATTAATGATATGTAATAATTAAATTAGGGAAGTTATGGAACATACAGGATAAAAAGCTTATGGTAAGCCAACAAAAAAAAAAAGTTAAATAAAAAAAAATAAAAAAATTGTAAGTAAAATTTTAACAAAAAAAACACGATTTCATAAATGGTTTTCTCATGGATGCCATTGTCAGAACTGGACCAAATTGAAATGGGACCACACGGGAAGCACCAGCTTTCAAATAAAAAAAGAATCATTAAAGTTCTCGGAACTTTAATGATTCATTCATTCATGATGAACATTTGTAACAAACATTTAAAAAAAATACAGTCGAATTGAGTACCTTCTCCTTTTTTGAAGTCGGTTAAAAAGGGGTATTGTACTCATCGGTAAAGGAGCAGAGTTAGTTCAAATTAATTATTCAGTATTTTAAAACTTTCTAAACACCCTGAATATAAATATAAAAAAGCACTACTAACCTGATAAGCCTGTAGTACGGGAGCTATCGAGTCAATAGCCAGCTTCTTCAGCTCGCCAGTTAGCATTGCTCCAGACTCGTATTGCTTACGAATCTGAAATTTATTATGTAAAAAAAAACCATCAATGCATGACCATCAGTTACGGACTATCTTGCACTTTAAAAAAGCGCCATCTATTGGATTAACGTTTCACTACTACGAAAGTGGCCAACGAGAACTTGAAATAGTTCGAAACACTCGCCGCAAGTGGCGCCATTTAGACCGATATGATAATTGAAAACGGAACGAAGAATAATTCGATTTACCGTAGTACCGTCTTTGGATAAAATGTTATCTATAATAGCTTTAAACGAGCAATTTATGTATATATAATATACATAATCTGAATCTCGGACACGGCTCCAACGATTTTGATGAAATTTAGTATGCAGGGGTTTCGGGGGCAATAAATCGATCTAGCTAGGTTTCATTTTTAGGAAACGAAAAAAGAACCGTGATCCAGGTTCTTGTAATAATATCTGCCAATGTTTTGTCATTGATTAGCTGTAACTTACATCAGCGAGTTGATCGTCGTCCTCTAAGAAGAACTCTAAATATTTGTATGATATGTCGACGTTGGCGTTCCCGCCGCGTTCTCTGTGCTCTTCCACCGTAGGCTGTCCACCTGAGAACGCGTATTTATTTATCTGTAAAAAGAAACAAACATTTTGAAAATTAGATATATGTATATACTAGCTGCGCCTTGCGGTTTTACCCGCGTGGTGTTTGATGATGATGAAAATAATCCTATGTTTTATTCCAGGGCCTAAAGTATCTACATGCAACATTTCATCCAGATCCGTTCAGCCGTTCTGGCGTGATTGAGTAACAAACATACATCCATCCATCCAAATTTTCTATTGGGATATATTTATCTATCTATCTATCTAATACCTTTAAATGAGCAATTCTTGTATATATGTATATATATAATCTGAATCTCGATAACGGCTCAAACGATTTTCATGAAATTTAGTATGCAGGAGGTTTCGGGGGCGATAAATCGATCCAGCTATGTTAAATTTTTAGAAAACGTCGTTTTATCGGTGTTTTCAGGCAATGAAAAGCCGAGCAAAGCTCGGTCATCCAGGTACTAACATTTATACGTGTCATCTGTATTTAAAAGAAAGATTTATTAGCTAACTTCATAATTAGTTTACTTAAAAATTCTTAAAAAGTTTCGACTGAAATAAAATTAACTAACCATTGACCCTGCTCTTTAAAAACGAATCAAAAGTATCAGACATATAATTTGGCACTCGATATAATAAATATTACAGGACATTTCACAGAACGCCATCTAGCCCCAAACTCAGCAAAGCAGTACTATGGCAACCAGGTAACTGATAGAATACTTATGTACTTTTTTTATACAGATTATTAGATAGATATAGATTCGCGCCTAGAGAACGACTGAGACGTACATAAAGAGCCAGCGATACTTATTTTACGATCTTCAAAAAATATTTCGGCCTTTGGGCCCGTCTATTCATTTTACTTTGGCATAAGGGTCGAAGTCTTTATATCAGGCAAAAATCATTATAATATATATACATATTTTGTTATCGAATTACACACAGATATACTCCAAGCTCTGTCTTAGATGAAACCAACATGTACAGAAATTTAACAAACCGACCGGTCTCACCTTATTTTTGATCTGTTTAGCGGTATCGTTCAGGAATATTGACGCGTTTGGATCGCTGGCTGACATTTTGTGCTGCGCTCCCTGCAGTGCCGGCAGGAAGGTGGCGTGGAGCAGGGCAGGTTTTGGCATCTTTAGCCGAGCCGCCACGTCGCGCGTCATGCGGAAGTATGGGTCCTGGTCTATTGCGCACGGGACCAGGCACGGCAGCTAGAACGTAGAAGTCTTTTAAAGTGGGTGGGTTATCTTCAAAACGGGCAGATCTCCGTCGAAATGGAGTGTAGTGGAGTTCTGAAAAAACTGCAAAAATCTAATGAGACCTGAGAGATGATGTAACAGCTGCTTATTGTGGATTTTTAACCCCCGACACAAAAAGAGGGGTGTTATAAGTTTGACGTCGATGTCTTGTGTGTGTTGACGAATGGACCGATTTTGATGCGGTTTTTTTTTCATTTGAAGGCCAGTTTCCTTGTGGTGGTTCTTAGCTGTTTGGTTAATTGCGTAGGGGGTTTTTAAAATTTTAAATTTATATAATTGTAAAGATAGTTATGTTTCATATTTTTTTATGATTCCGGCTTGGTGTTTGACCACAGCTCACCTTATGTTAAGTGACGGAGTGGTTCGAAGATGGTAAACATCTAGTCTGGAATAGGTAAATTAGGTGCTTGGCGGCAGATTTTCTACTTAAGGGTAGTAGCTAACCAGTAAGTACTAGTAAGTTCTCTACCACCACGCTATGGTTTCCTCACGATAAACTATGATCGTATCGCATCATTTGACCAATTACTCACAACTTTATTATCGAAAATGAACGGGAAAGACGTGGAAAACGCCGGCGCAGCCTCGATGCTGGGGAATGTGATCTTGCCGATGACGTCAGAGTCTCCAAAGCCGAAGATTCCTTTCACTTGGTTAAACGTCACGCATTTCTGGATGCGGACCATGTTTTGATAGAATGCCGGGCATTGTCTGAAATATAGCAATACAGATTTTATTACTCTGTAATTTTTTTGTTATCATTATTTACTTTTCTGAAACATGCAAGGGTAATGGGTCACTACTGTCATAGCATTTGTTGTAAATAACCATATATAAAAGTTGTTAAATTTAAACTTAAACAAACAAGTCGAAAATCTGCCGCCAAGCATCTAATGGCGTGTTCCGACAGCCTCACTTGAGAGCCAGTATCATTGCAGGCTAGGTGTGCTTTACCATCTTCAACCACACCATCACTTAACATCAGGTGAGTTGTGGTCAAACACCTAGTCTGTCAACCATAAAAAAAATATGTATATATAATAGAAACACGATTCACATGACAGTAATACCGTTCAAGTATTACGTAAGCACCAAAGGCGGGTGGGGGGTCTTTACTTTGCTTATTTTTGACGGCATTGGGGATGAGGTGATCTGAATGGTCATAATGTCAGCAAAGTCATATAAATTATGCTGATTGTTTGTTTTCCTTGTTATCGGCACACCTCGTTTTAGCGACATGTATGCTAATTAAACCAATATTTACTTAAGCATAGGAGAGAGAAGTAAGAGCTTTGCTTACTTTTGCTGACAAGGTGGAGGAGGGAAGGGTTATTAATTACTAAAATTCTGCTGACGTAATACTTGAATGGTCCCACAGTTGAAGACACCCAGATTCCATCTATCAATAATCAATCACTCGTATAGTACATTCAACTGGAGGGGACGTTCGGGAAGGGCCCGGTGCGCAGGGGACTTTTTGAGTAGTTAGATTTTGATTTAGATAGATTATATTTGAGTTAGATAGTTAAAATTTATTTAGTATTATATTTATCAAGTTTGTAATTAATTTTTTTATATATTCAACTGTTTAGCATTAAGTTTCTGAACTATTTATAACAGTTCAAAATGTCATTTACCCTATGAAATCCAAATCGTTAAATATGAAAGTTTTCTCCACATCGAAACCGACAGCGATGATATCCTTCGCATTGTTAAAGGCCATCTTCCGAGCGTCTTCTATCTTGATGTCTCTCCACAGCACCTTCTCATCGTCTGTCAGTTGGATGATCAGTGGCACGTCAAATACATCCTGAAGCCATCTGGGGAATACTTACATATTGGATAGGGTTTTAGCATCTCACTGCAGACAGTGAAAAGTCTAATCGTGAAATTAATTGTGAAAATTAGTCGTGAAAAAATCTAATCCACTCTTCTTAATACGCGAATATCAGAATGACATGATGTATCCATCTCTACAGATTTATTGCTTAGATAAGTACTTAGATTTGACAGTTTCTGAGGAATCCATCTAAGCTAACCTTGTTTTTATTGAGATACGGCTGGGTGATGAAAGATTGTACTTACTAATATGACATTTAAAAATAACTTTTGGGTACTTTCTAGTACTCAACTGGCTAGCTACCACTCTCAAGTTGAAAATCTGCCGCCAAGCATCTGACGATGTATTCCAGTAGCCTCACTTAAGAGCCAGTTCTATTCCAGGCTAGGTGTGTTTACCATATTTGACCACACCATCACTAACATCAGGTGAACTGTGGTCAAACACCTAGCCTGTCAACCATAAAAAAAAAATTATATATATATATTACCTAAGCAACCTAGATTTTTATTCCAAGTAAACCAATTGACTCACTTGGTGAACATGAATGGAATCAAATGTCCAATATGCATGCTCTCAGATGAGGGTCCCCTTCCAGTGTATAGGTAGAACTTCTTTCCTTGCTCCACCAGATTCAGGATAGTATGTAGGTCACGATGAGAGAAGAATATACCACGTCTCAAGTAATGATGAGCTGCAACACATGTTGCTTTTGTTAATTTTACAAGCTTTTATGCAAATTGCGTCTAACAACAATGGTAAATATACATTAGTAGTTCTTAAACTATGTGAAGATAGTTTCATTATAGTGTGAAGATGCAACAATCATGCATCTTTGAATCATTCTTAAACTAAATCAAATGGATCCTACAACATACATGAAATAGATTATATACACTTATTGAAGACTTACCCTTCTTTCCTGTAACTTTTTCAAATCGCTGAACAAGTTCACAGTCTATTTTGGAACTTCCAAATCTCTCTGTAAAGATAACGAATAATCAGTAACTATTTTCCCTTTGGAAACAAGTATGATTGTGAGAAATTTTTGGGGGATTACTCACGTTTATTTATATCGGAAACTCAGACTAAAGTTTCGGCTACATCTGGTCGCTTTCATCATGGAGACAAAGCTGAAACGCGCGCACGGACTCGTCTTGCTTCTCACATGTGTAATTAAACAAAACGAGAGTAATCCCAAATAAATAAAACAAAAAAAAAACCTAATTTGGTGAAACCACATATCTGGATATTTTTAACCCCCGACGCAAAAAGGGGGATGTTATAAGTTTGACGACGATGTCTATCTGTTTGTCTGTGTCTGTCTGTCTGTGGCATCGTAGCTCTCAAACAGACGGACCGATTTTGATGCAGTTTTTTTCATTTGAAAGCCAGTTTCCTTGCAGTGGTTCTTAGCTATGTTTGGTTAATTGCGTAGGGGGCTTTTTAATTTTTTTATGTAATTACTTGTTAGTTCCCTTGCTTTACTGTACTGCATAGAATATAGCAGTATGTAACGTTAATTAGCTATGAGATGATATCTAAAAGCCATTTTAAAAAAAATTGTGGATGTTCTGAAATCTATACAATAATAATTCATATTCCTAAAATTATTATCCTTTGAATATACATTTAAAAATAATGTTGTAGATTTAGACTGCCCTGTCATTGGTAGTATATCTGCTTTAAGAGCTGTAGGGTGTGGATTATATTCTCACCCATGACAAACATTTTGTGGTTAAAACAAATGTTTGTTCTGTCTGGGTGTTCTGGGTAGTCTGTATGTAACATGAATACATATTTAAAAAAAATGAAAAATATATGTATTCCGTCAATTATCTGACTTTCATCACACAAGCTCTGCTGAGTTTGATCCGATGGCACTGTGTGTTATGTCCTACAATATTTATTTATTTTATTTTAGATGATTTCTTAGCATTAGGTGTCACCATGCAGTTGTCAGATCAATCACATTGATGGAATAGGAATCCTTAAAGTACCTAGGACTACCTACCCTGGTATTTGTTAAAAGGGATATATGCATCAACATTTACTTTGAATACCCACATTTCCTTCCCTAAACAACCAAATTTGACATGATCCTTATAATGTGGGTTGGATACTCTACCCAGCAAACAAGAAACTTCTTTCATTTCTTCTTGGATGAAAACTTATAGCTGATAATTTTACATCATCATCATCATCATCATCATCAGCCGTATGACGTCCACTGCTGGACATAGGCCTCTCCCATTGACTTCCACAAAGACCGGTTGGAAGCGGCTCGCATCCAGCGCGTCCCTGCGTTCTTTATTAGGTCGTCTGTCCACCTTGTGGGTGGACGTCCTACGCTGCGCTTGCCGGTCCGTGGTCTCCACTCCAGAACTTTGCAGCCCCATCGGCCATCGGTTCTTCGTGCTATGTGCCCTGCCCACTGCCACTTCAACTTGCTAATCTGCTGGGCTATGTCGGCTACTTTAGTTCGCCTACGGATCTCCTCATTTCTGATTCGATCTCGTAGGGAAACTCCGAGCATAGCCCTCTCCATAGCTCGTTGTGCTACTTTAAGCTTACTAAGCAGGCACACAGTGAGAGACCACGTTTCGGCGCCATAAGTCATCACTGGTAACACACACTGGTCGAAGACTTTCAACTTGAGGCACTGAGGTAATTCGGACGAGAAAACGCTGCGTAGATTTGCGTGATAATTTTACAAATACAAGATACTTACGAATTAGTTTATCATAATCTATGCCTGTCTCCGATTGGCCGGAAACATTCCATGGGTCAACTACGTCACCACCATCTCCATTGTCACTAACTGTAAGGTTATTTACTTGCGCTTCTATTTCTTCAGCCATCTTCACTTACTAAAACAATACAAATGCATCAAAACTTTTAGGATACTTTACGGTTTAGTAATTAGACTTGGTAATTGTCATATAGAACATACATATGTGTAAAGTTATGTGAATCAGTAGTATCAAGCTGTACTTATCATTGTGAAATAATTTAACTGGATAGACCAATCACAAAATAACGAAAAAGTCAGCTGTTCCTTCGAAAAATATCATTGACCTTTAATGTATACCATATGTAGGGTATAACTAAAAATGGCGTGCGTTCATAAATTTTGGACGATGAAATTAACATAGTAACAAAATTATAACACTAGCAGTGTAAGTGATCATATAAATTATGAGCATATTTGTAGATTTTATGAAATATTATTTGCTGACCATAAGTGTAATTATACAGGTTGAATAAAATACTAATGAATCAAATTCATATACAATATGTGCACAGATGGTACTAGAGCCAAAATATGAACTATCTTGGTTACAGTCCGAATAGAAATAATATGTCAATGAAAATAAGGAAGCTCCCAAAGAAATATTTCTGTCAGGATAGGATTTTTTAATACTCCTCTAAAGGAAAAGGTTATGATTTACGTTATAACATAGATAAATTAGCTGTTTACAGCAAATTTAGCCATTTATAGGGTTATGTTAGGAATATATTAATTAACTTACTGTAAATAATTTTTTCTTACAACTCCACTTTAAATACTGTTTATTTACAGAAACGCTATGATGTCTATTACTGTAAATGGATAGAACTGATGCAATTCTATCAACAATTAAATGACTTGGAATAGAAATCCTAACTTCACCGATCTACGTCAGCTGTCGGTGTTTCTTTTTTCTTTTCCCACCGAGGCTGCACTGACGTCTGACAGTGACAGCATTATATGACTTTTTTACTTCGCTAAGTCGTTTGGAATCAGGCCGACGGCCGATGTACGGCCATTTTTAGGGTTCCGTATCCAAAGAATGTTGTCCAAAGAAACGATCACTGATTTACGAATGATGTCTGTTTGTTTTAGTCTAATCTGTTAGAATGAGGTAGTAGTCGCGTATCAAATTATATTAAATACACAAAAACGAGGATACAAACAAAATATTTATGCAAAAAGCAAATATATATGATACTATTTACTTATTGATGGACTGGCTTATTTTTTTACGTTAACGAAAAATTCAAAAAAATGAGTCTAATGACCTCCTCTCCACCCGCCCGGCATAGTACACTCCACGCATCTAATTTTGTATGGTAATATTAATATACTTACTAGTATTGTTATTGTACTACCAATACACAGTATTAATATGATTATTATTATACGGTGTATTGGTAGTGCCAGTACGCACTTTAAGGTATAACAATATAATTATTTAACAACAGAAAGTTTTTAGACTCAGGCCAGTTATAAATTATTTTGAAAACATGACTATTTACTAGTAAAAATATGTACATTGCAATTTAAAAATTCCCTCCACATTATTTGCGCCATCTTGTTTTATTAAAAAGTGGAACTTCTTTTAATTTCCTAAAATTAAAAATTTACTCAAAAGGATATAGCTTACATTGTTGATAGATACGCTAACAGTGTTTGAGAAAGCTTTAAAAGAGGTATCTTAGGCAAACTGGAAAAAGTGTTATTTTTTAGTTTCGCAACATTTTCTAAGTGGTCTCAACCACACATCGTCAACTTATAAATTTAAAAACAATTATTTTAATCTTCTATGCAAGTATATAAGTTAATAATGTATCGAAATGTCTCTTTACTTAACAACATAAGTTTAAACGAAACTATTTTTGTGCGACGGAACTACGGATGTTTATCACGTACTTGACCAATTTCCGAACTTGAAACTGGATAAATAAGCAAAAAGTTTTGAGTCAAAACTTATAAAATATAAGCAAACGTCATCATGCAGATAGAGCTATTGTCAACAATTTGTCAATACTCAATGTTAGCTTGGTTGCTGGTGTAAAGGAGTCTTTTTGCTGTATTTACCAAAAAGCGAATTAAACGTGCGTTCTTTGTCCCGATTATTGTATGGAGCTTTTGTCTTGAACAAAGTCGTCGGGTCAGTGTTCTTGATGGTGTCCGGCGACGATTCAAATGGTGGTCGTTTATCGAGGAAATCTACCAGGTCCCCGAACCGCAGGTCTAAGAAAACTGATGCAGATATAGCCAAGGGATCAGCGTTGCGAAATGCTGCGCAACCTTCTGTCCATAAAAGGAATCTTTATGTGGTTTCTTTCCCAATTATTATTTTGTTCAACCTACTCAGATCAATTCTGTACCAGTTGTTTATAGTTTTTAAATATTTATATACCGCGTCGCATCGGTTAATGCAGAAGCCGAGAAAAAGTGGAGAGTGCAATCTTGAAGTTGTTGTGAAGGACGGAATTGTGTCTACGGAGCTAGCTTCTAGTGAAGACATGTCTAATATACATACAGTAGGACCAGGAGACCCTCTGCTGGCCAAACAAAAACATCATCATAGGAAAGCTTTTGAATATATTTCAAAAGCATTAAAAATTGATGAGGAAAATGAAGGTAAGTTTTTAAAATAATCTTCTGAATAATAAGAGCTTTCTATGACTCACAGTATTGTTTTTTTTTAAACAAAGGATCATTAGTGTTTGATTTTGCTTATTTTCAGCAAAATCTTAATTCACTAGATAGGTACTAGTAAGATAATATTTAAAACTTATTATTTAGTTTAGGTACTAGATTTTCTTAAATATTTCATTAGTATTCATTTAAAACTTTTTTTACATAGATTTAAATAAATGTGTATGTCAAAGCTCAACAGTCAGATTAGACATTATTGTCATGAATGAAAATGTTTCTACCAGGTCAAAAAGAATTAGCCATAGAGCTTTACAAGAAAGGTATTTACGAATTAGAGAGAGGAATCGCGGTTGACTGTTGGGGTGGTCGTGGAGACGCCTGGCAGAGAGCACAAAGACTTCATGATAAAATGAAAACCAATCTCGGAATGGCCAAGGACCGACTTCATTTCCTCGGTATGCTCATTACTTTCTTTCGTCTAATAAAATAACAAACACTAAAATAAAATAGCACTACCAATCCCAACATCAATTAGCAGCTCTTATATACGTAAAATGCTATGCCTATTATATTTTCTTTAAATGGCTGTGTGTTTGCATGCTAGCTTAAAGTTTGGCCCACCTTACTCTGGATTCTGTTAAGACCATTCTGAAATAAAGTATAAGCCCTGAAGTATTGTCTATGGTAGAATTTTCAGTTTGATAGATTTCAATGAATCGATAAATGCTATATAACTAAATAAACTCTGCAAGCTATATTGGAATTACTCCTTAGTTACCAAAGACATTGAATCATCTTCAGAACAGAAAGTCGGAAATTATGGAAGCCCAGAGTAACGTGGAACATTCTTAATTCTTTATTCTCATTACACTACAATTTGTTTAAAATAAGATTTAATATTGTCCCCAATGTAGCCAATCTAGTGGCCCTTAGTAAGTTGGGCGTTGAAGGTGAGGCCGAACGAAACGACAAAAAACCTACGGAGTCTCCGCATAAAATCCGAAGGCCGCTAGAGAAGTCGAAGACGACATTACTAGCGCACACAGACATTAACAGTGGCTTATCTAAGCCACCGACTGAAGGTAGACATCAAATTTTGCTTAGCTTCATTTTACATAACCTATGCCATTTCAACCATAGATTAACTTAACAAATGAGTAAATTCCATTCTATAAGCTAATCCATGCTGTGTTCTATCAAAATATCACTTTCTAATAAGAAGTATTAAGTGTGGAATGAGGCAAAGCCTATGGACCCTGCATATTGAATGTTTTCTAAATAAGCCCACTAAACTATAATTAATCAAAAAATAACCTTAACAACCTGACACAAAAGTATAAATAGTGTTTTTAATATTGGCTGTTTTTGCATGTAGATTGAATGCACATCTTTTCGGCTTTTGACTGTAATTTATCTTTCCATTCGTGCCGCAAATTCCAGTTAGTATTTAAATTGCATTTAACATCATTTGCAAGTGTTTGTTTTATTTTTATTTGTCCTGTGTAGTGTATACCTATCAAAATTGAAACTTGTCTAATTCCTTACACCTCATAATATTTTTGATTGCAACTTTCCAATACAGGAAATGCACAAAACACCCCACCATTCAGGAATTATCGCCCCCACATTAAATAAGAATAAGATTGTAAATTTCACCACACCAGACTTGTTTTACAAATTTTATATACCTATTTGGAATATGTTTATTTAGGTATATCTTTATTATGAACCAAAAAAATTTTTTTTTTTGCAAATGCAGTTTATAATATCCATCCTTTTGGATTTACTATGATATTATGTGTCTCATAACACATAGTTCACTTATCAAGTTACGAGTAGTAATTTAGAAACAGAACAGAAGAACATATAAAGACTGCAGACTGCTAATTTTATAATCACCTTTTTGCGTAGTCAGGGTACTTATCAAAGTAACAAGAACTATGAAACCTAATCTTGCCATCACCGTTTTACTATAACACAACCAGACTACTGCAAACGACTGCCATTCCCTTGCAGTGGAAATTAATTTTAAACCTACTTCACGTTTTTATGACACCTTTCTTATAGAACTGCTGATATGTGGAACTTGCTTGTGTCTGTGTTTCTAATTAACTACGACCCTGTGAGGCTGTTCAAGAATAACGCGAATAGGGTCTTTTTTCTGATCTACAAGCATTTCAGTGTAAATGTTAGTAGGTAGTAACATAAAATATTTTTAGGTTTGCTGTAAAATGTCGCGATAATAACACTTAGTGGAGTATCTACTTAGGGCCTAGGCAGTGTCGTACACTGGGGCCCTCAAGCTCAGGGGCCCCTCGAATCATGACGCCAGAGGCGAATTTGCTATAATTTGTCCCAGGATTAGGATATCTACTATAAGAGCAGTGGGGCGTGAGTTCGATTCTTTCCCAGGACAAACATTTTGTGGTATAAACAAATGTTTGTTCTGTGTCTAGGTGTTTTGTATGTATTTACAAATAAAAAACATTCAGTTGTCTGACATCCATCATACAAGCTTTGCTTAGTTTGAAGTCAGATGGCGTTGTGTTTAATGTCCTATGGTATTTATTTATTTGTTGCTTGCATACTGTTGTTAACTTATAAAATAATATCTTAGTAACGTAAAAGTAATTTACTTGATAAAACCTAACTGGTATAGATAGGGGTCTTAATTTTTTTGCACGAGGGCTTTTGTATATCTATGTACTTCACTGGTGACAATACTGCAATCCATGAATAAGACTTTAGTAATAAAGACAAACTTACAAATACACGAAAAACTATTCTTCTAAGATAGTCGCGTATCCATACCATATAGTTCTTTTCAATATTTCTTACTTATATACCATTTACAAATTGTAAGGTTCTATTATAATACAGATTTCCATTTTCATTCTACACAATGCCGTTTATACTAAAGACGTAAAGTTTACATACATAAATGATTTACAAAGACATTACTAATGATCTGACAAGTCAAGCTTCATTATATTGAATATCCTGCTTATACAGTATGTGCATATTTTGTATAATAAAAAAATTATCTATACAAATAAATTCTTTTTTTTTTCTATGCTTTAGTCATGCGATTAGGCTTTTCGGCTATGAGCAGATCTGGTGTAAGACAATGGTCGGGTACAGATATTTCCCATCAGAAACATCTTCCAACTGCTGCAATGGCTCAATTAATGCTGGCGAGTTGTAAGGTCCTGAGTCTCTTCAGTCGATTCAGGGAGTCTGGCAGTGTGAGCTGGGCAGCTAGCTGGTTAGGATGCTTTTCCAGTCTGATTTTGTATATAGCGGATTATTCCAACCAAGTTAAAAGCAATTTCATTCCAAATACTCTAATCCGTTATGTCTATATTACCGCGAAATATTAACATACAGATATAGTACTCACTCACAAACTTGTACATATCTATTCAAATAATATAATTGGCTTGAGATCGGTTGTTTAATAAATTAAATATTTTCATCGAGAATCTCTCAAGTTTGTTTATACAAAACTTAGCGAAGTGGAAATGCCGTTCTAGCTAAATTCAACCTTATTTACTTAATATCGTTTATTGTCGGCTGACCTAGACAGTAGCTTTTTTTTCTAAGATCGATATTAACTTATCTGAGGGCCTAGACAAAGTTACATTCGATAAGCGATAACGCTAATTCCATTTGATTCAATTCTTGGTTTAGGGCTTTTGTGAAGACATTTTGTTTTTTTTATTTTAAGTTGGGGACAGGATTTATTAAAATATTATGCTAAGTATCTAGTTACAATTTGTTTTTTTTATTTATTTACACAATTTTTTTAGAAAGGAAGTAAAAACAAGGGATAGAAGACATTTAAGGGAGGTAGGTATTTTAGGAGGTATGACGTCAAAAATGTACGCGATTGACATAAGCTGTCGATATGTCACATATTGTCGTGTAAATATTATGTCAGTCGCATACATTTTAGACTTTTTTATTAGCGTTATCGCCAATCGAATCTTAGTTTGTCTACGCTCTCTGTTGTTTTGTATTACCTGCATCCCGCGCTTTGCCCGCGTTATCCGAGATGAAAGTGCATATCTTATATTTTATTCTCGTGTAGGTATATGGATGGAATGTGGTTATTTAATTTATTAACAGCCACGTCACAAGACTATTATAATTATAAAGACAGCTATTACTTAAAGTGTCTTACTTTAAACGTTACTTAAGGTTAATCTATCCTTAAAGTAGGCTCATTTTCACGCGATATTTCACGATAGCAAGAACTTGACAGAGTATTTTAACCATTTAATTTGAGCTACTTTAATAAGTAAGGTCCAAAACATTTAAACGACATTTATTTCAATTCCGCGCATATTGATAATCCTAGAGTACTTAATAAGATATCGATATTTTCGCAATCGCCATGGACAAGCGTTATGTCTTACCAGCAGGAGTGCGTTCCGTTCGTCTCAGTACTTTTACATAAAAAATAAGTTATGCATTTAGATCTAGAACTAGCGCTTTTAAAGTGTCTTTTCAAAAACAACATTTGTACAAATTATCAACAGCGAGTTGTTTGCCTTGCTTTACCAAGTACGTGAGAAATGATTCAAACGGAAACACGTGATAAAACCTCAGAATGCAGCTAGCTCTTAGCAACCATACCTTTAGGTACTTACTAAGGCACTTACGAGACCCACCAAACCACATCAAGTAAACAGGCAAAAGTTGTAGAAGCTTTCATTCATTTGCGCATTTTATTAAAAATATAAAAGTAATGAGACGAACGAGACACTTTTGATGGTAAGATATAACACGTGTCCATGACCATTGCAGCGATACACAGAATTGAGCAACAAAATTAAGTTCAGGGCATCGTTGCTTTGGCGCTCATTACTTTGAGGCTTTCGATGGTTAGTCTCAACAGCCCTATAATTAAACAAGCTGCAGTATCCTTCAAACTGGACCATTAATGTTTGCATACTACTGCTTGGTGGCAAAATTTCTATACTACGGTGGTACCTATATACACGACCTTCTGCTAAGGAGATCTACCACCAAGTAAAATATTTCATTCATTATTGTATCTGTTCTTTTTTCCGTAATCTGTGTCTTAAAATATACATTGCGGAATATTATAAGTAAAGAGACGAACGAAATGCTCTTTAACGGCAAGAGACAACACCTGCACATACCATAGTAGCGGTAACCCAGATCTTTGAGTAACAAAACAAAATCCCGGGCGTCGCTTTTGGCGCTCATTATTTTGTAAGTTTCGATGGTTAATCTCAAGTATAAAATAATTATAATGTAGACACATCGGTCTTGATACTTGAGTAGGTATTTGCACGTTTGCGGCACAGATATTTTGCGGTCTGCGGTCACTTACACACCCGAACACGATCGGCCAACAATCGGCTTCCTACCTTCGTAGTCTTCCTACTATCAATACCCGGTCCGACAATAGGTAACTGTAAGCTATCTCTCATTGAAAGCAATGACAAAGCAGATATCTCGGATTCAATAAAGAAACCTGCCTAACTTCAGTGATTACCTTATACTTTCGTGTTACTGCGGCCCTCCAGAAAAAGTATACCTACACTATACAGAGATTTCCAAAGTGGTCGATATAAACGAAAACTGATTTTTGGGGTCGACGAGGTCTGAAAATCGACTCTTATTAATTAACACAAGTTCTTATTTGTAACTTTCAAGATACTATATAAGTTGTGTTACGTGTACCAACTTGTTATAAGAATTAATAATATTTTAATGATATACTCACTGAATCAACTGCAAAGTTTTTAAATTGGTTGTATTTTGTACCAATAGGAAAAAACTAGAGATAGGATTTTTAAAGTAATTTGACTATTTTATTAAATTTCTGACGTATTAGTTCATTGTGGAAAAGGGGTCTCTTGCCCAAAATAGTTTGGGAATCCCTGGCTATACAGGTATTGACCTGTATAGCCAGGGATTCCTAAACTAAATTCCTTCCAGGGTAACTAAATAACAACCTAATTATGTTGTTAAAATCACACGAAAGATAATCGACTTTTCCAAACAAAACAAAGTAAATAAACCCTTTTTTTATGAAACTTTTTTTTGTATTGATTATGAAAGTTGTTTAATATGATTTCAGTTCAGAAATTTAGAATGTTCTAGCTAGATACCAATAACTCTGTTTAATATGTGGGACACGCGACTCGAGTTCGACTTCAGCAATACAAGAACGAGTTTTTATTGATCGATATCGCTATCTACAAAATTAGTTTTAGCTAACTCAATAAGGCTATATTTAACTTATTTCAAGAAATAATCTTTTAATCTCAAATTTCTTGATAGTAAAATGCACCGCTTGTACCGCAAATTTGCCATCCTTTAGAGACAAATGGGACAACCCTAACGTATGCGCTATTTGTGTAGGGTTATATCCATACATTATAATTGATTTTCCATACATTATAATTTTTGTGTAAGTCGAAATGTCTGCTATTTATTCTAAAAAGGACATCTACGATCTTACGATGATTAGCTTGACATTCAAATTTTACCATGTTTCCTCTGATATATATTTTTTTTTTCTAGCCATCACCGATTTAAGTTACGAAACTTTTTATTGTACCAATGAAGTTTCAAATCATTTACTGGCTTTCCGCCATATTGCCGCACCCTGTACAACAAAACCCTCGGAGACATTGATGCGTGACACACGCGGTCTTTTCCAATTGACTCGGCGTTTTATGTCGTCTCACATGAACAGGCGACATCCTTTATTAACTAGAATCATCGTAATGTACGATCATTGTGTACCAGTCCGTTGACCGTGTCCGACTATTTCTGTACCTAGAATACGACCAACTTAACTAAAGGTGACTAAGATAAGGAACTATATTTCCTATTAGAGACTGTTCACAAAATACGTCTGTGGCTCCTCCGTTCAAGTATTTAAGTATATTGGCCGTACTGAAAACGGTTCGTGACTGCCGAGAAATGAGTAAAAAAAAGTACAAAGTCAATATTTTCGTAGGTACCTAAAGATCGTGACTGATGCGTGAAAGGACTAGACTGTGCGGCACTCGACAATTTTTTTCGTGATAGTTGATTAGCCATAGCATTTAGAACTGTTTACTTTTCGAAAGTAAGCGAAAGTTGCAAGTCAGGAAGAGCTGAATCGTCTCTGTAATGAATTTAAAAAATATATATAATCGCGTAAATCGAAATTTAGAACCTTGAGATTATAATGTATCGTCTATAGACACTCGTAGCTATAGTTTCATTCACTGTTTCTTGCATTTCATTTGCATGCAACCTTCGCAGTAACTCTCATTCATGTTTCTCATGTAGGACTATGTGGTGTTGGGTAACAATAGTAGCCTAAAGCTATACCTATTTATGTTACCTGCTTTACTGCAGCTCCATTCATCGTAACATGATGAAATTTGAGTGTAGGCGTCAATTGAATCAAACGTTCTCTAATTTGGCAAATGAAGAGGACGTTGGCCTACCAGTTATAGAATGATCCAGTTTTAGAAACCAAATGTCATAAGCAGATCATAAATGCAAAAGGTTATGCGTGTGTTAGGTACCGGATTAGTAATTAAATTTGAAATTGAATGCAGTTTCAAGTTGGAATTTATACATATGTATTTGTAAACGGTTGCCGGGGGATTGCGGGTAAAATCAGAAGACGCTAGTTATATCTTGAATGGGAATTATCTGTCTACATCAAGATTCTCAAGTTAGGCACTTTCCCACAATAACAATCAATGTATTATCATACAAAACAAAATTCAAGTTGCCGAAAATACCTATTGTAGACAGCAAGGCAAGCTTAATTCTCATTTTTATTAACTAAACTTCGCTGGATTTTGCGTTTCAGTTATAGGTAACACGAAGATCGCGGAAAAATAAGGAACCTTCAGTTCGCCGACAGCACTACCTAAAGCACCTGAAACTATTATACCATGTCATGATCCAAACCTGACAATGAATGCATGAATTGGAATGTTGCCTAATTATAAGAACGATAAGTTGATTATTCACTTGCGAACTATTAGCTTGACATTCAAATTTTACCATGTTATATTAGAACGCCGTGAACGTGTTCTGGCATACGCTTGAAGCGTCGCTTGTACAGAAGTCCAACGGGTTTTGTAAGTAATTATGCTTCTGGGAATAAACATGAGTCGCAACAACCGTTAATTAAAATAATTTGGTACACAAGTCATACTTATAAATTGATCTAATTGTAATAGTATCAGCTAAATTTGCCCCTCAGTCGCAGGTCGTAAACTGACGACCCCGGGTCGGAGGGTGCCGAGCGGCGGCGGGCCGCTCATGAAGTCTCAGACGCTGCCTCGATCGATGGGGCGTTCCTCGTCCCAGCCAAACAGCTCCAACGGGAGCTATAGCAGATATCCTGTGAAGCCCGCGTCTACACCGCCTGCTGTTAAAAGGCAGCTTTCTGTAAGTTTTCTAGAGTTTGTTTATATTGAAATATGATCACAACTTTTTTAAATGTAAAATTGATGAGATGAACATGACGCTCTTCTGATGGTAAGAGATAACGCCTGTCCATGACCATTGCAGCGATACACATAACTTTGAATACAGAACAAAGTCCATGGCATCGCTGCTTTGGCGCTCTTCACTTTGTGACTTTCTATGGTTAGTCTCAACAGCCTTGTAATTTCGCTAGCAGCAGGACCCTTCAAACCGAAACACAGTAATGTTTACACCCTATTGCTTAGCGGCTGAATATCTGGTACTGCGGTGGTACCTATGTATATAGACAACTTCCTGCTAAGGAGATTGCAGTTTAGATACTACGTAAGTGAATATGACAAATTCCTCGGATGCAGCGTGCTCCGGCAATAGAAGCGAATCTCAAAGAAATTCATTTTTGTTTCTTTTTTGACAGTTTAAGTAATTGACTACTGCTCACCTGTATTTTACAGGGTTATAAGCTTAGGGTTTACTGATCTCGAAAAGAGGTCATTGCATTCACTTTTATGAACAAGTTTTATTATAGGCATAACTCTGATATCGCGAAAAAAAAACTTAAATTAGGTCAAGGGTGAACGTACATTTTCTTTTAACCCTGTATAAATAAATTGTAAAGTTTTCGCATTCCGGTCTGCACAGTTGCCTTATCGATAGCAGAAAATCAATCTATTAAAAGTAGGTTTTTTTCTCAAAAATGCGAGACTAGATTCGTGAAAAAACTCTACCGTCCATGTTCTTATGTATTCTATTTTCCTTATGAGGTCGTTGTCTTAATACAATTGCGTCGCTCATTCAGTACAATAGCTATATTTGAGTATCAGATACGACGATATATTTTTTTTAATTGGAATTTGCTTTGCATTTGACCACAATATTTATCAAAGCTATTACTGCTGAATTCTGATCTGGCGATAAAGGTGTTTAGAAGATTCCAACTTATGTACCTTATATTAAGCAACACCTTGGATACAGAAACAAAGAAGCTGAAGAGTTTAAAAAATAATGATGTATATAATTAAATTAACTAAAATCTTTTTTATTTAGATACCCTACATGACAGGTTTTTTTGTCGCGCCAAGAATCCACTTTTTTTTTAAATCTAAGGACACTTGGGTTATTCAGACAAATCTATCGATTCCTTAATTGTTGTAATCCATTCGGCTGTTTGGGAGGTACGAGATTATAACGAAATTTTACATACATAGAAGATAGGTACGCGCGAAAAACATAACCCTACCTTGGCAGTCGGGTAAAAATCATGTCTGTGTGTACGCGAATCGTGTATAAGAGTTTATTTTTTTATGTTTCAAGTCTTCTCTCAACTTAACGAATTCTTTGATCTTTTAGCTATCGAGTGTAATTACATGTAAGATGTGTAAGATAAATATGTAGCTGCAACATCAAACTGTATCCCCTGATTTTGTTATCATCAGTTTTCTGAATTGCCTTCCACTATGGAAGCGAATTAAAAGACATTCACGTCAAAAATATATTCATTTTCATAATATTGCTGAGCTACTTTTTAATCATACATCGACCTCATAGCCGCGTTATTTGTCATGCTTTATCAAAATACTTATCAGGTTGTAATGGATGTAATTTTGAAATGCGCTTCAACAAAGACATCTATAACATTGGATTTCAGTACATAGCTAAAATAGTTACAATTAAAGGAGATAACTATTTAAACAAATTTATTGTCATCCTCTTTTAATTGCCTTTATTTAGATACCCTACTTAATAGGTATGTTTTTTAAAATTAACTATTACTATTTCGCGCGCCAAAATCCAAAATCCACCATCTTGATTATTTTTTAAAACCATCCTCTAAGCCTAAGGACACTTGTGTTATTGAGACGAATCTAACGATACCTTAATTGTCGTGATCCATTCGGCCGTTTGGAAGATACGAGGTAAAAAAGAAATTTACATACATACAGACAAGATACGCGCGAAAAACATATTACCCTTCCTTGGTAGTCGGTTAAAAAATTCTAACCTACTATACACTAGATCTGTACATTGAGACTTGGCATGAAGTGTGATATAATTTAGTCTGCCACTTAAATGTACATTTTTGTGAATTTTGTTTTAGACTCTGCGTCCATTAACTTCAATATCTTCGGCGACATGTTATAAAATTTTATCCTTTTAACATTTTATAAATTAGGAATTTCTATATCACATAAGATAGTATTACAAGACTCGATCTACATAAGTAAATAAACAATTAAATAGAAGTTTTGTTCAGGCGCCGACTTACTGAATACACATTGTTTTTTTTAAATGTATTATGTGCATTTTTATAATCGTTTGTATTGGTTAGCATATTTTGAACACGTTAAATAAACCTTGTATATTCTCCTTTTTATTTTCTAAGGCTGACTTCTGCTGCTTTTAAGCAGGCTGACCTCAAGTCAGCCTGCTTTTTCACTTAATTTAAGTACTTTTCATAACGATTCGAATGAGAAAAAGTTTCTCCCGCCGACTTCAGGTTGTTTAGTTATGAATGTTACTTTCATAGAATGTCATTCACAGAAGTATGTATATATTTTTGTTAAGATAAAACCTACATAAGTTGACATCAGCTATCTGTTTTTCTTTTATGGTTAACAGGCTAGGTGTTTGACTACATCTCACTTGATGTTAAGTAACGGTGTGATGGGAGATGGTGACTACATCTTTTTTTTTTGTTCATGAGGCAGAAATATTATCATAATGTTCGACTTCGTTGGGGCATAGTCGAGGTAAATAAGATTGAACCCACTAAAACGCTCCCTAGTGGCGTCCCTTGGTGCTTGACGTACGGCTCCGGGAATTCCAATGGAATACACCTCCTAGCCCAGAATAAATTTTAGTTCAGGAGCGCTATCTAGTTAGACTTAGTAAAAGGTAGTTGTGTTAAGTTTTCATTAAAATGCTTATGAGTGCTAACATAACATAGCTTTAAAAAACACAATACCTGCTGCTAATACCGTAACATTTCTTTAGCTACTAACGCCACATCATCCATTAACCATCACATTACCCGCTCACGATCAGGGCGCGTATCAGGTGCCAGTGAATGGGTCTCCGGTCCGGCGCGCCGTCGGTGGCGGCTCCCAGCGAGGCACGCCCACCAGGAGCAGAACCCCGCAGTCGACGCTGAGCGTTCGAGGAGTAGATCAAAAACTAGTTCAACTTATACTGGACGAGATCGTCGAGGGTGGACCAAAGGTGCACTGGGACGACATAGCGGGACAAGATGTGAGTGACACGCATTTTTTTTTGCTATTAGTTTTAGAGCTCGGAAACTCATTGTTAGAAAAGTGGGCCTAAAACTGATTCAACTTTACTGGTCGAAATCGTCGAGAGCGGACCTAAAATGATCATTAGTATAACACTATAAAATTACATAATAGATATGACATTAGACTACTTATTTCATCTGTACCCCGAATCTTTTTTCCCTATAAGTAAAGAAGGGTTAATTAAAATAAATGGTATATTACAATCAACCTTGGAAATGTAATCAACCTATTTTTTGTCGTGTCTGGGAACAGGGATATTAGTGACGCTTTACATCAATAATTATATTTTATTTCAAAGATTTTTAACTATTTAAGACGGCATCGTCAAAGGTATTTTCATGTTCTGAATAGATAACTTTTAAAGTTAAATTATAAGCATTTATTTAAATTTTAAAAAAACACTGGCACAAAAAGTCTCATTGATATTTCGAGCTAAGAAAGAATTGGAGTAATCAGACGTCGCTGTTTTTCTACAGGAAGCCAAAACTCTATGTTTATTACTTTATTATTCTATATTATACTTCCTAAGGTCGTTTGTAAGAATCTTATAAGTCTTATTTAGTACATGATGCGCGTCACGGTTTTGCTTGAATTTTCCGATTTCATGCAATTTTTTTAGATCAAAAAGCTGTTATAAAGTATATCCTAAACACCACTTTCTAATCTTGTGCTTTTTGAAATGAAAGTACGTAGTTAAATCGTCCGAGATTTTGAAGTATTTCAAGCTATGAAACGTCGTCTCTTTTTCGTGTTAAGCATTTAATTCAATCAATTAAATTAGCTAGTGACATTACAGGGCTGTTGAGACTAACCATCGAATGTGTCAAGGTGATGAACGCCAAAGCACCGATGCCCTGGACTTTGTTTAGTTACTCAAAGTTATATATCGCTGCGCTATAGACTGGGCATGCGTTATCTCTTACCACAAGGAAAGCGCCTCAATCGTCTATTTACTTTGTAGCGATGTTACCTCAGTGGTTAGCGCGAACGGTTCACATGCCGAAAGGCGTGGGTTCAAACCCAACAATGTGCTTGAGCTGCCGGTGAAGTAACCATAGCGTGGTGGTAGGGTATTTTGTGGTACTCTACTGTCTACCTACAAGTTGAAAATCTGCCGCCAAGCACGTAATGGTGTGTTCCGGCAGTCTCACTTGAGAGCCAGTTCCATTTCAGGCTAGTTGTGCTTTACCATCGTCACCTTACATCAGGTGAGTTATTGTCAAACACCTAGATTGGCAACCATGAAAAAAATCAAATCCGTTGCACACTCATAAATGTAACCTAACCTAAAGACAGCTGACACTCGAGGTTTTTTTTTTTTTTTTTTTATAGCTGACAGGCTTGGTGTCTGACCACAACTCACCTGATGTTAAGTGACGGTGTGGTCGAAGATGGTAAAGCACACCTAGCCTGGAATGGATAAACCAAAGGAAACAAACAAAAGGATAACACCATATGAATAATTTTCAGTCATAACGATATTGAGACACACCTTGACTTTTGTTGCATGCACTTTGATTGCTTGTTAATAGGTTAAAAGTGTTAAAAACCAATTCACCTTGACACCGTACCCCACATCGTAACTGTTAATTTACAGTCCGAACTGTAACGGTTAATTTACAGTAATGTATTTCGATCCCGCTGGGGACTGTTATGTAACTATTGTCTAAGTTCGTCCCGTGTTTTGAACTCTTTGGATTATACTCATTTGCGTGCTAACATTTAAGATTTTTTTTTATGGTTGACAGTCCTGGTGTTTGACCACAGCTCACCTGATGTTAAGTGACGGTGTGTTCGAAGATGGTAAAGCACACCTAACCTGGAACTGAACTGACGGAACGAACAACGATCGAATCCCTCATAAGGGGGAATTCTAAACTTTTTGCGTTGATTTTGTTCTTCCCAAGGGGGGATTTTAGGGGGAGAAAGCCTCATTTAATACGTTGAAAAGACAAGAAGAATTAGGATAAGAATTTCGTAAGAATTAGGATAAGAATTTCGTAAGAATTAGGATATTAGTAATTAAGTTACGAATGAATTGGTTTCTTCTAGTTAAGCGTGCTTTATCGTTAATCGCATCTTCGCTTGACAGCAAAACGCAATCCTATTTAGTAATGAAAATGGCTTCCATTTCAGAGTTGCGATTTAAAAATGTCAAAAAAGGGGAAAATCATATGTCTGGGTAAAGGGATATCTTGAGCAAGACTGCAAAAGTCCTTAAAAATTGTCTTCGGAAGACCCATGTCAGCCTTCGGGGATGAACTTATGTCAGCAGTAGGCATTCATTACTAATAGGATTCTTGATTATTTTATTTCAGACGGCGAAACAGGCGCTACAAGAAATGGTGGTACTACCATCTCTTAGGCCAGAACTGTTTACCGGACTCAGGTCACCAGCTAGAGGGTTACTGCTTTTCGGACCTCCAGGGAACGGTAAGTAGATTTCCCCATGCCCATTTTTCTACCGGACAGCCAGAAAAAGCGACATCGTTTCATGGTCGATGTTCCAAAAACTCGAACGAAACGATTTGATTCCACGTTCATTGTGCGCCTGAGTGGTTGTTCCCCGTTGGGTATATTCTGAGTGTCTTCAAGTCGAGAGTGAATCGGCATCTTCTAGGCAAGCGTGCTCTATCTTAGACCGCATCTTCATTTAACATCAGGTGAGATGGCGGTCAAACGTAAGCCTATTTATTATTTTTTAAAAAAGTTGAATCACCCCTAGGATTCCGTTGCGAAAGGATACGTCCAAAACTATAGGCGCAGCAGTAGGGTTTTTTCTAGTACTCGGCTGGCTATCTACCACCCTCAATTTGAAAATCTGCCGCCACGCACCTAACAGTGTATTCCGGCAGCCTCACTTCAGAGCCAGTTCCATTCCAGACTAGGCGTGCTTTACCATCTTTGACCACACCGTCACTTAACATCAAGCGAGCTGTGGTCAAATGCAATGTCAACCATTTAAAAAAAGCCATAAATATTTCTTTCAGATTATTATGTGCGCGTTTTGTCTCACTATTTATTAGGAGAGTTTGTAATATATTAAAAAAAAGATATAACGCCTATGCATGACCATTGACCATGGTAGTACCCATAACTTAACAAAGCCAAGTGCAAGGCGATCGCTGCTTTGACGCTCATTACTTTGAAACACTCCGTGGTTATTCTCAATACCCTTGCCATTTTACTAGTTGCAGTAAACTTATTTCTTACAATAAAAATATAAGATTTCGAACTCTTGATTATATCAACATGTTTTTTTTTAAACAAAGTTGTCGTTTTATAAAAAATAAGTACTAAAATACTGCGGAAATTCAGATAACAAAGGCAATCCTATTACGAATAGATTAGCATATAAAGTGGTTGTGTTTATGTGAATCGCATGTAACACGCTCGATATATAAAAATAAATCATACAGTTTGAACTTTCAAGGTCCTCATCTGAATTAGGACTTTGTGACTATTTACCCGACTACTCAAAGAGTGGGGTGTTTTTATGATGAATGTGTAATTGATTGATTTAGTAGTTACTTTGCAGAAGTTCATTTTGAGTGTTCAAGGTATAATGTATTTAGTTTATTTTCGTTAAAAAAATATTAAGTAATATATCGGATAGATTTTTAAATTGTCTTCAAGTTAGTTAGATTTTAATTAAATCACTGTTGTAACGAAACGACTTTTGAGCTAAAATAAACTAAATATATACCTTGAACAGTGGACACATGATGAATATGTGTTGTCTGTTTGTATGTAACATTTAACGATTTCAATATGCTTTTTTTATGTAAAAGCAAATAAAATATAAATAAATATCGTAGGATTTTACACATAGAACCAATTAGCACCAAACTTTTTTTTTTACATATTCACACAGCGCCATCTAACCCCAAACTAAGACAAGCTTGTACACTACGGGTTCCAGACAGTTGATAGAATACTTAAATACTTTTTTTTTTGTAAATGATTCGCTCTCCTGGTAAGATATTATTTATTTTTATTTAAAGCTTTATTTTTCTACACATTTACAGACTTAACAAAATACATAGAACTATTAATAACTATTTGTTAATTTATGTAGTCCCTCTTGGGTAAAAGCCTCCTCCAACTTGAACCATTTTTCGCGGTTTTCGGCAATTTGCATCCATTCTTCTCCTGCTGCGTTAATAATGTCATCCACCCATATTTTCCTTTGCCGACCTGCACTCCTCTTGCCAAAAGGGCCCTTCCATTTTGTTATTTGTTATTTCCAGGTAAGATATATCAAGAGACAACGCATGTCCATGACCATTGCAGAAATCCACAGAACTTTGAGTAGTAAAACATTGTCCAGGGCTTCGCTGGTCTGGCGCTCATTACTTTGAGTATTTGGATGGTTAGTCTCAACAGCCCAGTAATTTCGCTAGCTGCAGTACCTTTCGAACCGGAACACAGTAATGTTTACAAACAACTGCTTGGCGGCAGAATATCTGATGCTGCGGTGGTACCTACCTAGACGACTTCCTGCTAAGAAGTAGAAATCTACCACCAAACTACCACCCTCAAGTTGAAAATCTGACGCTAAGCACATAACGGAGAGTTCCGGCAATCCCACTCGAGAGCTCAATTCTAGGCTAGGTGTGTTCACCATCTTCGACCAGACCGTCACTTAACATGGGGTGAGCTGTAGTCAAACACTTAGCCTGTCAACAATTTAAAAAAAAAAAACTTTTTATAACTTTTCTCTATCCCTTGCCTGGTCCTTGGTGGCATTGTGACACGTAGCGCGTTCGAATGTGGCGCCTTGCACAAATGTATGTTCGGTGTGCGGCCTTCCTTAATAATCTGGTTTGTCTGCTATTTTGGCAAGTTTTCGACAGCTGAGACTGTAATTTCTCTAAAAATAATTGCGCAATAGTGCCAACTAATACGAATTTGTTGAATTAATTAAGGAACAGGTTTGTGTGAAACTTCTCAAATACTGTATTGCAAGTGTAGCTGTAGGTTAGAACTCATTTCTCTGTATTTTTATGGCTGAGCATTTCTTTTGTTTTTGTTTGAAACAAAGAGTATGCCTATTAAAGTAAAAATTCTGAAATGTAAAAAGTTAGGTAGGTATTAAAGTGCTTCGTCATATATATATATATATATTTTTCGTTACCTATAAGTTTGTGAAACTTTTTTTTTGCGAAGTGAATGTGCTTAGGTATAATCTGGGTGTCGTCAAGTCGCAAGTGAATCGGCTTCTTCTAGGAAGCGAGGTCCATCGTAGACCGCAAATTTGCTAAGTCAAATGACGATAAAAAAAATACTATGGCATAGGTGCGTTTGCCAAAAAAAACGAATTTTTACTTAGAAAGAACTAGACAATTTATGAAAATTAAAACAAATGAATGTTGCAAACAGAAATAGCTATCAATAAAAACGAGTTTTTTTTTTAAATTCTATTTAGGTCTGACCTTCGCCACATCTCGCCTGATCATAAGTAACGATGCGGTCTAGGATGGGACACGCTTACCTAAAAGGACCTATAGTTCAATCTGTATTGGAAGATATCCCATATACATTGATAGATTGATAGATATCCATTGTTACTTTTTAAGAAACAGATTGTAAAAGTAAATATTAAAATTATACATAAATTTTACGAAATTGAGCTACCCGACACAGGAAAAACATATTCATTACGAAATGGTTGTTCTGGTTGGGAATCGAACTGACGCTCTACAGCTCTCAAAGCGGACCAATTGATGTAAACGGCATTGTTGAATACTTATTATAGTTAAAGCAACAAAAAAAAACGAATGGACTAATAAAATAAGAAAAATAGAACGAAAAACAGCTGTCTCCTATGTATATATATGTATTGTAAGTTAGAGCGAGATAGATGGATGTTTCTCTGTTCCAGGTAAAACGCTACTAGCGCGGTGTGTGGCGGCAGAATGCTCCGCGACTTTCTTCTCAATATCGGCCGCGACGTTGACGAGCAAATACGTGGGAGAGGGAGAGAAGATGGTGCGCGCTCTCTTTCAAGTAGCTAGGGAATTACAGGTTCGTTATTTATATTATCGACAGACCAACGCACATGTACGAATGAATGATTTTATGAGAAAGTGAAGGAACGGGTCTGCCTTACTCTCTGCAAATAAAAGGACAAACAAATCGATAAATAAGATTTCACTTTTATAATACATAATGTAAGTGCTAATTTACGGACAAGCTTTCACATTCAAGCAATTACTTGCTTATTATTTCTCATTCCTTTTTATTGATCTTACGATTTGTGTTAAATATGAAATCTTACTTAACTTGTGAGATAATTCAAACAAAAGAGTAGGTAAACTATCTTTTTGTTCAACGAAAATTAAAATCAAGAAAATTGTTCTTGGTAACTTGTGTAAATTTATTCACGCATTCAAACTTCAAGACATTACAAAACAAAAGCATTACGTAAACATTTTACAGATTTTTTTTATACACCTTGAAAGTTTAAACATCAGCAATATTGATACAGGGGATTTAGTACTCGATTGTCGTTCCAAATAATAATAAAAAATAGGTGGTTAATATTTGACCAAATTATTCTGAGCAAACACAAAAATACGGACACTAAAAATTACATGGTAGTCGCGCGCGGTCCCAGATTAGATAACAGTTACTACGTAGTCTACGTATGGTAGTTATGTCTTCGCTAGCTCGGTGCGTAAGGCTGCGCGCTGTCCATACATTCTGGAGACTTAGGAAAAACTTTAACCAAGGTTCTCTTAGTTTTTGTTTTGTATTTATTTCGATTTTATTTTTTTATACGTGTCATATGACCAGTAACTAACATATCTTTGAATATTGCTAATGTTCAAACTTTCAGCCTGTAAATACACATGTGATCTTCATTACCAAAACTTACTTAAAAAGTTCATACATATCGTAATTTTAATTTCATTCGTAAAGTATTTAATTATTATTTTTACTCGACCTCTGATTCTAGAAAAATATCGCCTGTCCATTGCAGCGGTACCCAAAACTTTAAGTAACAAAACAAAGTCCAGGACAAGACATTCACGCTCATTACTGTGGTGTGTTCTGTCTGTAAGGTATAGTGTCATGGCTTGGGAGAGATCTATGTCCAGTTGAATACGATGGGCTGATGATGATGATGAATCCTTTATTTCACATTCATATTTTATAAATAAAATAAATATAAGATTTCATTTCACATAGCGTCATCTAACCCCAAACTAAGCAAAGCTTTCGGAAGCAAATAACTGATAGAATACACATGTACATATTTTTTGGTAATAACATATTTTAAATAAAAATAACACCCAGACACAGAACAAGCATATATGTTTATGACTCAAATGTTGGCTCAAAGTAGCCAACATTTGTAGCGATGATAGCGATGATGATAGGTAGATGATAGTCGTTAGCGCGGTCGGTTCACATGCCGAAGGGCGTGGGTTCAAACCCCAACAATGAGCTTGAGCTGCCGGTGAAGGAAAACATCGTGAGGAAACCATAGCGTGGTGGTAGGGTACTTTCTAGCACTCGGCTGACTAGATACCACCCTCAAGTTGAAAATCTGCCGCCAAGCATCTAACGTTGTGTTCCGGCAGCCTCACTTGAGAGTCAGTTCCATTCCAGACTAGGTATGCTTTACCATCTTCGACCACACCGTCACTTAACATCAGGTGAGTTGTGGTCAACACCAAGCCATAAAAAAAAAAGTGGTAATCGAACCGACACCGCACAACTTAGGAAGCAGAGCTACTACGAAATGTACTAACAGGGTAATCGATATACTCAATACTTGTAATCATAATAAAGTTAATTAATGTTTTAGCCTTCAATAATATTCGTGGACGAAGTGGACTCGCTCCTCTGCGAGCGGTCGTCTGGCGAACACGAAGCTTCCAGGAGGTTGAAAACGGAGTTCCTGGTGGAGTTCGACGGATTGCCCGCCGCGGGCGCCGATAGACTGATCGTGATGGCGGCCACTAACCGCCCGCAAGAGCTCGACGAAGCTGCCTTGAGGTGAGACCTTCCAGAAAATTCTAGAAAAATTCGCCCACAGAGCATCTCTATGTTGCTGGTTTACATATACCATAGAGATAAACTTTTGTATGACATGTTAATTTTTGATAAGATTTTTGCATTTATGTAACTCTAAAATTTTCACGATACGAACCGTGACATAATTGCGCACAAAATACTTGCTTCTGTATGTCGTTGTGTCTTCAATAACTTTCTGCGCTATCTTAAAACTGTTTTTTTTAGGGTTCCGTACCTCAAAAGGAAAAAAACGGAACCCTCACAAAGGATCACTTTGTTGTCTGTCTTTCTGTCTTTCAAGACCCTTTTTCTCAGGAACGCGAATTATCAAGCTAAAATACATATAAAATACTACTACTACTACTACTACTACTGTCCCTTGGAACTGTGAAAAAATCAAACTTCTAAGCCAACGCAATCAAAAGATACAGCCGTTTATGCTGCAAATTTTCGACACTCGCAAGGGAATCAAAACCTACAGGATTCACGTGAACTCAGAATCTTGAAATTTGGTACGAAGCAACGTCTTATAGCACAGATAAAGGAAAAATTGCGAAAAGCATAAATTAACATTAAAAAAAAAAACATAACTTTTACTTAAACCTACAGGTTTGCACGGAACCCTCGGTGCGGGAGTCCGATTCGCACTAGGCCGATTTTTTAAAAATAATCTTTGTTTCCAGACGGTTCCCAAAGCGCGTGTACGTGTGCCTACCGGAGGTGCGCACGCGCATGGCGCTGGTGTCACGCGTGCTGGCGCGGGGCGCCGCCGTCGCCGCGATCAGCGACGCCGAGCTGGCGCGGCTGGCGGCGCTCACGGACGGATACTCCGGCTCCGACCTCACGGCGCTCTGTCGAGACGCCGCGCTCGGACCCATCCGCGGTAAGTACCTCACTACAGTGGTCGGCAAAATAAAGAGACCATCTTATCAGATTTTCAACTTTGAGATCACTAAAAAATCAATAATTATGAGATTTTTTGGCTTCTATGAGTCCTCAATACCCATAGTTTGATATTCGAACAATTTAGAAAATACATATTACAATTATTAAATAAAGTTTGACTTTTATTGTACGAAAATACTGAGAGATACGTATAAAATAAAGTATTAGTTGTCGTCTTTATCCTTCCAGAACTAGACCCAGAAGAAGTCAAATGCCTGGATCTCTCGCTGGTGAGACCGATAACCTTCCAAGACTTCATGGACGCCCTCAAAAGGATCCGACCGTCGGTGTCTCCGCAGAGTTTAATCGCATACGAAAAATGGTCCGTGCAGTACGGTGACTTAGGACTTTGAGCGGGCTCATACTTTTATACAGGTCAGTGGCGCCATCTAGTTTTAACAATAGAGTAAGAAGTAAAATAGGGATATTAAAATAACACAAAATTAAATGTAAATTTCACTGTTGTTATAAATCGACTCGAACTCAACATGATGCCGGTTGCAATCAATCTGAAAGAAAACTATTTTTTTGGTTCAGTAAATGTAGTAGGTTTCTCGGCGGGATTTTGTATGTTACACTGTTTTGCAAATGGCCGAAGGTAAGTCGCATTTTATTAAACAGGGTATAAAGCCGAAAGAAGCGTGTGCTCATCTTTAAGAACAACTTTTACTATCGGACCGACACTAAAATCGAGATAAAATCAATGAGGGGAGTGGCAAATTTCTATGAAACACCAATTTTTTTCGGGGTTTCAGGGTCGTTCCCATAGTAAAGGTTGATCATAATGGTGAATATTTTTTAGAATTATCTAGGGGTATGGTAGTGCCAAGACGAAAGCGCAAGGGCACTACCTACCTTTTCTCGAAAAGCTTCATTGTTTTTTGACCCCTCACATCTCGGGTTTAGATTATACCAGACTAGCGACCCGCCCCGGCTTCGCTCAGGTAGTAAAAATGGGTATAGTAAGCTAACCTTAAAAGGTAAATATATGCCACCGCGGACTTTTCTGTAGGTCTATAAAAGAGGAATATCACACCATGCATTGTTTTGTCATATTTCAAAGGGATGAGGCAGCGTTTTCGATGAAAGCTCCCAGGTGGCTTGACTTTATCCGACATATCCAACAATTATCATCATATTTCAATCAATTTACACAAAACCTTGACGAATTATATACTTAAACCTTCCTCATGAATCACTCATATCTATTGGTGAAACTCGCATCAAAGTCCGTAGTTTTAAAGATCTAAGCATACATAAGGACAGACAGACGGGAGGCGACTTTGTTTTATACTATGTACCAGATAAACAAAATTCTTTTCTGTTATACAAAAGTTCTTGTAGTAACGAAATGGCCAAGCCACATATTTTGACTAAGGTGTAGGGTTTGTCAAGTTAGGGCTTGTACAGTTAAGGCGTGTACAGTTAGAAGCTTAACTCTTATGAGATCTGATAACTCTTTAACAGTGCGAGCCATATGGTCTTGGCAACATTTTGCATGAAAATGTTTTTGGTGGGATACTTTTTTCAGTATAATTCTACGATTTAATTTGAATACAGTAAATGTACGAAAACTAAATTTGTAATCGAACGAAACCAAAAAAACTATAAAATTTTTGCATATTTTTTTTTATTTTTTTTTGATTGTTTTGTGATGCTTTCCAACAACACTAGTGGCTACTAGAACTATGCTTCGTATTTAGGGCTACTGATAAAACCTTGTGTATAGATCTTAAAAGTAAATCCATCAGATACTTAGCCCAACAACTTCACTTTTAGTAACTATCCTTCTGCTGGTAGCATGCCTTTTCTCATTAAGGAAAGGTAAGGTAAGAGTGGGTTGGCGGACTTAATAAATCTTCGAAAACTTTTAAGAATTCTCATGCATGTAGATTTCCTTACAATGTCTTCTTTCACCGTTTGAAATCAACGGAAATACGCACGTAACTTAGAAAAGACAGAGGTGCGCGCCGTGTGATTCTAACCCAGGACATTTATTGGAAGCCAGACGGTCTCCCAACTTGATTTTTTTTACAGATAACTCATCTAGATATGTACGTTAATTACAATGTTAAAGCACAAATCTATAGGCGTGATAGCTTTTCAGTAAAGTGTACCACAAAAATGCTCAGGTTGTGGGATAGTGTTAGGGCTCGCTTCGCTCGCCCTGATAAACGTTTATATAAATACTACTAGCATTAATAACGATTTTTTTTCATATAAGGACTATTACTATAATATGTTTATCTATTATAATTAATTTTAGTACATTTTTTTCGATTATTTATTTGACAAAATACAAGTAACATTATAAAGTAATTTATTATAATTAGTAACGCATTAACATCATTTTTTAAAAAAGTGACATTTAAGTTTAACAATGTTTTTTTTTTTTCAGGTATTGGTTATGAATCTGAAAAGGTGAGTCATTAAATATAAGAATAATTAATACGATCAAAGGACGAGATAAAAGAATACGTATTTGTAACCAATGGAATAACTTTTTATAAACATTTAAAAGATGATAAGAATCTCGTAGTCGAACGGATCCAAGTGCATTTAGTTATAATTTATAATTATGACATATGATTTGATTTATAAATGAATTTCGTGTTGAAACTTTTAAAATGTTATTATATTTTATATTATCAAGAAATGAATTATCTTGTTACAATACATTTTATGTTAAATTAATTATATCGCTTCAACTGTATCATCCATCTCGTTCTGAGCTTGGAAAACAATGCGGGTTAAAGTTTGCGATGAATTTTATAAATATATTGCCATTGCAGTTTAAATGATACTCAATTAAATGTTATTTTGAAAATTTAAATCTTCACAATAAATTAATATTTATTATATGAATATTTGACGATAAATACGGCATCTATAACCCCTTATAACTCTTTCTCTCTCTCAAGTATGTGTCACTTTCACGTTATCTCCAAACATTTTATTCCTGTAATGACAATACATATTATGTGTACAGAAATTTAATCTGGATATTGGCAGACTCTGCTTATTAAAATGTGAACCCTATTCGTGTCGTGTAGAGTGAAATTTCCAATGACGTATGTCACGTAACACATATGAAGCTACTTACATTCACATTTATGCACTACGCTACTTGATATAAGGTTTATATTTTAATATCAGAATCATAATGTATGTGGATGATGTATATTTAAAAGCCAAAGTGAAAACAAAATGCCAATCAAAGCCGTAGAACGTTCTAATTAACAAAATACAACATTACTTTACCGCATCGAAAAAGTTTGCTATATCCTTTTTGAGTAACTATCGTAGGTTTATTAAAAAACTTAGTAGTCAAATCGGCGTATCCCCATCGTCAAAAATAAGAACAGTAGCTTATTTTCGATCCAATTTAAAACATGTTCAGTTAATGTATTCTTATTTATCTCACACTAACTGCGCCCCGCTATTGTGTTAATCCAGGGTGTCAGGCTCCCATACCAATTTTTATCAAAATTGGTCCAGCTGTTTGAGTTTGAAGAAGTAACAAACATACAAACACACTCACAAACTTTCGCCTTTATAATATTAGTGTGATGTAGTAAAATTATGTTAGTACTCTTTTCGATGCGGATGATGACTCGTTTACTAACTTAGTACATCGTTCAAGATGTCGCTTTCAATGTTAGATGTATAGAGGAACGCTTGCCATTCTCTTGAACATGTACTGAGTTCTACCGATAAGTAAATAAGGTAAAGATCCCGCCCTAAAAAAATGTATAGTTAAAAGTCGACTCTACGCTTTAGGCTTATGTCATGCTTTGGCTTGATCTTGCTAGTATTTCCGTGGTAAAAACGACCACTGTCGCAATAACCGCAAAATTGCGTACGTGTATTTCGGCTTCAAGTCTAATCGAATTTGTTCATAATATTGAATGAACTGAATCTCGTGAACGAATGAACTAAAGTTTAACTAAGGTGAATGAAATGACAACGTGTCGTTGGAAACAGACAATACATGTTTGGTTTTCGTTAGGAAAGACATATTGCTTCGAATTTAAATGCTTTTGACATTTTATGGTAAAGCTTTTGTACTTTCGAGTTTTAAGATGTTAAACTCATATGAAATGCGTAACATGTTAAATGTAAAATATTGGGTTTGTAATGTTATGAAATGCTAGAAAGGTATGTAAATAAAATGTTCAACTATTCGCTTTACAATTGCGTGATGAAAAATAATAAAGTTGCTCATATTTGAGCTTACTAACTCTAGTTCATAGGGTTATATTGTGCACTTTACACAAAGTATATATAAATTTTTAGTTATAAGCCATGGAAGTCCTATGAAAATTGAATCGCGTTTTTTAAATTAAAAATAATAATTTATTGCATCCATCGACTTTCACCCTCGTAGACAGTAAAGAGTGAATACTTTCAAATAACACGTTAGCGCTTTTTTAACTGATGTGTCGACTTCATTCGTCTACATGCTAGACCACAATCGTGATCTTAAGTGGACCAATGAATTTACAGAAAATTATTCTGAGTTGTCAGAATTGTGCGAAACAATTTTGTTTAATGCTACAGAGTGATAAGTCTTTGTTTGTATTGAATGGTTTTCAAAACATTGCGGGAAGTACAGCAATACAGTCATATTTAAAAATGGATAGTGAAACAGACAAAACAAATTTAAATAACTTCAAAAATAAAATATTTGCAGAATAAGACTCTTTCTTTACCGACTCTTGCTGCTAACTGTTTTATAAAATTGCTATTTTATTTCTTATTTTAGAAAAACATGGCAAAAAAAAAGCAATAAAAATCATTGTACAAATTGTGTTTATCTAATTACCTCATCATTTTATCAATTATTTATTATGAAATCATATTGATTGAAACCTTGGAGTTGGCAACCCTGTAGTTCTAAGTACAATGCCAAAATAGTCTTGGTCCTCCACGTATTTAAATAATTCTAGATCATTGTTAACCATTAAATATTTAAATATGATAATTGTCCTAATTAATTACTTTTATCTACTAGCAATAGAGCTTGCCACAGTATAGTTGTTGGTTGTCAACTCAAAGATTATATCTGCGTATGTATTAATTGCCCAGTGTCGCCAGTGCAAAGACGTTAATTATTATTTTTAAATTAATTATAGTGTTTTAATTATAATGTATAGAGCTTGAAAGATGTTGCTTAAATTCTTTGAAGTCGGATACAATGCCTCATGTGTTTTCGTTTCAGAGTTTAAAAATATATTTAAGTGTGTGATATTTTTAACCAAAATAGTATATTATCTCTTAAAATGTTGTTATGAAACATAAACCACAGAAGTAAAACCATAGACTATTTTTTTACCTCGAATTTGCCGAGAAATAAAAAAAGAAAACAAACGGCATGATCTGACGCTTGATCTAATCTATTTAAGACGATAATGCTACACTTAAATTTGTTGCTTGTAAGATGTAACAAAAGTGTTCACTTAAAACACCTACGTATGTATGTATATACATATATACACACAGCACATATTTAAAAATAGAACATAATATATGGTTATACAGCGGGCGTCTAGAGAATTGTCACAACCTACAAGAGTAGCGTATTAGTCTTTTTTCTTTTTTCTTTTCGGCTTCGCACTTTATGTATTTTCCAAAATCAAGTTTTTCTTTATTTTTCAAGTATTTTATGAAAAATCTAGTTACTTAAGCATGTAATTCACAATTCAGTATATGTATTTGTTAAATCACCATATTTGTTGTGGTATTTTAATAGTTTTTTTAAAATATTATTGTGGATGCGGCATTGTCAAAGTTTACATGGTAAGTATCCGACTTAAAATGATGTCAAAATTGCGACTTAAATCCAAGCTTAGTAGTATTCCTTTTAGATTGTTGGCAAATGTACTTAATTCTAATTATGTTGGTTATTAAGTAATTTTAATCGATTATTATCTTGCCTCCATAGATTTAATTTTATCGATTATATTTTATTTAAGAATAATGCTGCGAATCTTATGAACATTTATGTAAACTGTGTGTAGAAACGGGTAGCTGTCTCTTCCTTGGCATTTTAAGGCCTTCACATACCGTGTAGTTCTGATTATTCTAATATGGGCTTTATAACGTGTTATGTACAGTTGGATTTTGAGTTATACGATACGTTCCATAGATAAATCATGATTTAGGAATCGTGTACTCAAACTGCCTATCTATTGTTATTATCTATGATTTATTCTTTATCTGCAAAAGTCTAGTTAGATTCAATAAAGACACTAATAAAATAGAATAGAACTAAAAAAATTATGTCGAATCTGTCGTACCATTTTTGAAAATTATTTTTTGTGCTGATAACACTGGTAATTTAATTTAAACTTTATCGTGACGCACGAACTTTTTTATATATTAATTTTCTATTAGCCATGAATTTCCCATAATTAGCGCTTACGGCCCTCATGATAGGGAAAAATATATAAATTTTAGTGCAGGATAATACATTTTAATCGACGTATTGCTTTATATGTCTAACCCAAAATAATAAACTTGACTTAAACACAAAAAGCTTGCGTGATTAGAACAATATGGGCTGTGGTTCGGTTAGGTAGTTAGAAACGTTTACCAATCAGAGTTCATGTGGTAATATATCTGTTGACCAGTGTAATTTATATCATCTTTTTATCTACAAAAAGAAACTCTAAATTCAGTACCATAAAATTAGTTTTAGTTTAGAGAATGATACGCCAGATTCGATGTAAATAACCACTTGAAATATAATGTTTGACTGTAAGTTTCGGTAAAGTCATTGAATAAGTTGAGTATTTTTGTATCGAGTCTTGGATTAATAAAATACACTTTTGACGCCAATTAGAACGATTTGCTCAAATGATCAAAATAATGAGCGACATGAAAAAAAAACATATATTTTCATAACATAATTAGTTTGTTAAATCTATTTCTTCGACTTAATGTTAAAACCTCTATATCTTGCACAGGACCACGTATATTTCGATATTTGAATGTAGTGCCATGAAATCAAAAATAGTTTTTTTAGTACTGAAACTTTGAGGTGTACGTTAAATTCATTTTGGTGGATTGGTGTGAAACATATTTCTTTGTTTCCACAGAAAAGCTCAAAGCAATTTTGAAAGTTAAAGTAAACAATAGGACTTGGGACCCAGCTTCCAAAATAAATGAAAGGTCCAAAATCGCGTAACCATGGTATTACGTAAGGGTGTGGGGGGGATTAAGTCTTTATTTTGCATAGCACGCATAGGAGAGGGAAGTAAGATCTTTACTTACTTTTGCTGACAACGGGGAGGGGTTAATAATTACTAAACTACCCGTAAAATTTTTGGATTTTGAGCCTAAATTGGCTTGATCACCATAAGTCATAAATGGCGTTTTACTGGTCGGTTAGCTAAAACTTTTAAAATAGTATAAAAAAACAGCAATGATTATTCTAATTTCAACTCTAAATGTAGCACCAAAAGATTTAATTTTCACATCAAAGTTTCATTATTATCTATATTTTTGTGATCTCAAGCGTAGATGAATTGTTGCAACATTCGTGTATTTCTCAAGCCGTAGAAGGCAATGTATTTTTTCAGTTAGAAGTTTTACTGACAAGACAGCGAGCTAGAGTGTACAAAAGTAATAATAAATATAAAATACATAGACATTTATACAATAATTTAGTATGTAGTTACGTCCTGATATTTTTGTGCTTATCGACGTTGCGATGTGATTTCTAAATTATTTCTAAGCCTGTTTAATTTGTAGGTGTTAAAGTTACAGATAATTTAAAACATAAAGGACAAATTTATAAGAACATTTTAAAAAGTACTAAATAGTCCATCAGAAATGTTTTGAAATTAATCTTAATTTGCATGGTGGTAGAGTAATTTCTAGTACTCGGCTGGCTGTGTGTGTTCCAACAGCCTCACTGGAAAGCCAGTTCCATTCCAGACTAGGTGCCTTAATTTGCCTTTTTCGACCACACCGTCACTTAACATCAGGTGAGCTGTGGTCAAACACCTAGACTGTAAAAAAAATATTTACGGTTAATCATAGTTGTATAAAAACGAACAAGATTTAATTTCGATCTTTTGTAAAGAATGATATGCAGAAACCACATCGCAATAGAAGTCATGTAGATATGCCAATGTAGTGTTACAATTCCTAGTGATTATTAGTGTGTAGCTATTAATTTCGCGCGCCCTAGCTAGGTAATAAAGCTCGCCATACACTACCGGACTTAGTGTGCCCTTGGTTGATGTTTTAGGAGCTAGGGTGTGAAAAGAAGGAAGCTGAGCATTACAATTTGTTAAAAGTCTTTCGTGATTTTGCAAATTGTTATGATACACTCTATGTTCTATACTCGATAATAATTAAAAAGATGAAAACCACATCAAAATAACCTTAAATATAAAGTATATAGGTTTTTGTTACAAAATTTTTACTCATACGTGGTTGTGACTATGTTAAACTTATGACCGAAATATGATGAACCTTACTTATAACGTTGCATAAAGTTAATGCTTAAAAGTATCTTTCACTTTCTCGCTGATGATGTCACGCGTGAAAACGACTGCCTTGTTTTCACGCGTGATATCATCAGCGTGAAGGTACTTAATACATAGATTAACTCTAAACAATTTTTATAAGTAAGATAACTTTACGACCACGACAGATCATCATCTAAAATACAGACCCTATTTTGATATCTCTATAGCATCTTGAAAAGGTCTGATCGAGTCGAAATTTAGTATTCTGTAACTGGTGTCAGGGGTTTTTTTTTGAATAAAAAAATTATTTCTAAAAGACGAGTATTAGTATTAGAATATTATTAGAGTTATCGAGTATAGTACGACAATTATAGGCTAGAAATATTGTAAACACGGTGTTGTACGTATCATACATAAAGTATTGAAAGAAAATGTAGAGAAAAGTAAATAAGTGTTGGATTGTTAGAGTAAGCTCGTTTATCGCGTAATAATAACCTTAACATTTCGTGATTTTTAAGATGTTGATAAATTTCTTGTTGAATGGTTTGTTAGGACCACTTTCAACAAGTCTGGTAGTGTATGCTCAGCTTTAAATCATTTTTAAATTCGAAATTGTAAAGGCAAGTGTGCAATGACAAAGTTATAACGAAGTTGTGATTTTATAAAATCGTTTGAACAATATTTCGGTTGTGCTTCTTTTGAAAAACATTTTTTAAAATTGTTCGCCCTTTCTGTATGAAGTTTGGTGAAATTGTCAGCTGTTCTATACGCGTAAATTTTTCGCGTACCTTTGAATGTGTTGAGTTAGTATATTAAGTTTTGATTGTTAAAAAACCTTTTTTTTTTGATAAATTTAGGTAAGACATTTTAAGCAAACAATATATATAACCAGTTTGCAGCTGCAGCTTCAATAAAATGCCTTCATATAAAAATAACAGTAATAAATAATTTTACTAATCATGTTTCAAGACAAAATAGCTCAAGTAATTGACAACTGTGAACCCATTATTTAACCCTATATCGCCAAAGACTGATGATTATAAATGCCATTCAATCTTAAATGAAGCAGAATATATCTTCGGTATAAGGCAAGCGTTCACAGTTTCACATCGTACACATTGTATGGATTGCATCAAAAGCATTAATTTTATGGCAGAGAGTCCACTGAATCAACGCAACTGTCGGCAATCAGATTGTTGACGTCATTGACATTTAAAATTTTATAGCAAGCGGAAAGTTTCTGAGACACTGGAAATGAAAAGTGATGACTTGTGATTGATTGTTTGTTGGCAAAAGAAGACGAAAAAAAGGAATCATGGTAACTGGATACTTGACATGCGCCCAGTGATCAGCAATCTGTATGACGTCATCGTCGCGCATTGGAATAGTTGCCCCTCCGAATGGCGTCGCCAACGGATCGGTGCATGAGGGTCGTAAAATGCGGATCAGTAGGCGCACTTGTAGGAATTCCTATGCAAAGAATTCTAAAATGCTTTTGATGCAATCCTTACTATGCGGAATTGTGGACACTTGCCTTTACTAACGGTGGGTGTTTCTAACCGCCTGGTATTTTCGGTGCCGGATAACCAACTAAAATCAAAAATAATGAATATGTTCCATCTCCCGTAATCACGTGATCAGATTTGTAAATTCTTCAGAACTTATCTAAAATCTCTGTGATAAAACTAATTCGTATTGTCTAAAAAAATTAATAATTTGTTCAATAAAATACTAACGTGATAATAATAATTTCCAAAACAATTTTATTCGTGTTTCTTTTATAAATCAAGGTCTCATAATTATAATGTGCGTGTTGAAGAAATAAATAATTGTTTTTTTACAATATTTTAGTGACAATTTTACAAGTTCGATGAATCATTTCGAATGTGAATGATATTGGTGCTTACGGTTCAGACCACGTTCAGAATCAAAATAACTTTATTATAAGTACGCTTTTGGCGTGGTTGGCGTCACGTTTTACACCGTATCGGGGCATTTAAGCAGCAGTAAATATAAAAAAGGGTGTTGCAAATACACCCTAAAAGTCCTACAGGGCTATGAGCTTAGGGTGTACGCCAAAAGAGAGTCACAGTACACATTATGATCAACTTTTACCGTAAGTACAACTCCGAAATCGTAATCATCAGCTGCTAGGTCAAGGTACAAAATACTTTTTTAATGAAACAGCTGATTTTTAGAAGATGATAGTTTCGGCTTACATTTCAAGCTTATAGCCCTGTATTGGCGGGTTTGGTATCTGGCTATCTGATCGTTACTGCTTACATGTTTGTCAGAATATAAAATAACTGAATGTGCTCAGGGAAATCTATGCAATGTTCATACACAAAAAACATTTTATATAGCAAACAACGGCTCGGATATCCTTTGTTTATTTAATCGATAATTTTTATTATATTTGTAGTTTTTTCTCGTAATGCATAGGTATATCTTGCTTAGATTTTTAAATAAGTAAGTTCAGTAATTTTATATCGCCAAGAATGTCTGTGTAGCAGCGAGATGGCAAACTCACTGCTCTTGAATACCTAAAAACTATTCCTTGTGAAATTCTAAACTATTGCTGTAAGTTGTTTTTACACTCTCGCCTTGCTATTGTTATTTTATAATTTAATCGCACGAATTTATAAAGTCGGCTAAATTTGTTATAAGTTAAGGTGTCGTTGAGTGTTGAGATGTGTATTTTTTCATAATTTTGGTATAAACAAGGCCTTATTTATTTGGCGTTCTGTACTTATTTGCTTTGAGAGTTGCTTGGCATTTGAGTTTTGATATTTTTCTTTCTACTTCAACAAGGGTAGAATAAATATCTAATTTTATTTTGTTTAGTGGAATTAGGTCCTCCACAATTGGCATGATGCGTTTGCAACTATTACACTTGTAAACCCGCAGGATATCGCGATGAAGCTTTGCGAATATGTAAATATCATAGTGGTGGTAGCTTACTATCACGATATCTTCGCGACAAGTCAGCGACATACACACATCACCATATCGCGATGAGTGAGTCTTCAGCATGTGACATCAATGATTAAAACTTAAACTTATTATATTAAAAATATATTCATTCGCACCTCGCCATTTATTTAAGTTCATTTGGTTAATATAATAACAAACAAGATGTGGTAATATGTTATGAAATAATATTTTTAGTTGCGAAGCTCTCAAAATAAATATAGGGCTTTACATATAAACATTGTTTAAAGTTTATCTATGCTGTAACCTGTCTCATTTCCACGCGTGACATCACGTCATCGGGCAGTTTAAGCATTGGTTAACTTAAAGCAACGTTTATAAAAGAGGCCCTAGTGTAGCGCGCTAAATAACAAAGCCGCGTGACAAGCACACTTCTGCCTAATGTCGTGGATGTAAAACGCGTCATGTGATACACGATTTACAATAAATGATCGATTTGTCTGATGTCGTCTTATTTGCTCCTTGTCCTGTTTAGCACGGCGAAATACGAGTAGGACATTCGGAGAATCTGTAAAAAAAAATAAGTTACGGCCTTTCAAACGAGGGGTCCTTTTTTACTGAAGATAGGCTTGCGCTGGATCTCCAACTCGCCTGATGTTAAGCGACGGTGTGGTCGAAGATGGTAAAGCACACCTAGCCTGGAATGGAACTGGCTCTCAAGTAAGGCTGCCGGAACACACCGTTAGATGCTTGGCGGCAGATTTTCAACTTGAGGGTGGTAGCTAGCCAGCCGAGTTCTAAAAAGTACCTACCCTACCACCACGCTATGGTTTCCTCACGATGTTTTCCTTCACCGGCAGCTCAAGCTCATTGTTGGGGTTTGAACCCACGCCCTACGACATGCGAACCTACCGCGCTAACCACTGAGCCATCACCGCTACAAAATACGGTACAAGTATTAGTAAGTACGGTACAATAACGTTACAAGTTTACACACGATACGATTTGATTTCACTTACGTTGTACCAACTAACAAATTGTAGAATGCCGTCGACCGAGTGGGTGTTTTCCGGTAGATAACAATCAACAATTTAGGTGTCTTGGTGAGTGAATCGGTTTGTCCTAGATGCTCTTTTTAGTTCTTAATAAGTTCACGTTTGACCACGTGCTGATGTTAAGCAACGATGTTGTTTAGGATGGAGCACGCACACCTAGAAGAAACTTTGCTCTGGATTTGAACACACTCATATACTACTTGGGAAACACAGACCCCCAGCAAATTGTTCCTTAAAGACCGCAATTTCGTTTAATATCAGGCAATATGAAGGTCACACACAAGAAAATATATTTAATAAAAAATTAAGAATTTCAAAATCACAATTATCTTGGTAACCACGCTAACAAATCATAATTATGTTGCTAACTATCTATTTTTGTAAAACATATTTTTTGTCTAATATCCGCCCGCTAAGTCCGCCATCGCTGCCCAAGTGTAGTTAGATGACTGACATGGGATGACATCCCGAAAAGCCTCCTGGGTTGTTCTCGGTGATATACGTGTACATCTCGTGCTTTTATTATAACTAAGTAAGTACATGTATGTCAGGTACTTACGGCGACAAAAGTTGGTCTCGATAAAGAGATGTAATGTCCAGCCTTGAAAATGATAGGTCTTTTCATCCGCTCCATGGCCAGCCACATTACACGTTTGTACTTAATATCTTGCTCATACCAAGTGCACTGGTACAACCAGTCTCGAAGATTCTCACTCTGAAACACAATCTAGGTGTTTGACTACAGCTCATCTGATGTAAAGTGTGAGTGTGGTCGAAGATATTAAACATACCTAGCCAGGAATGGAACTGTCTCTCAAATGAGTATGACGGAACACACTTTTTTCACTACCTACAGCATTATGCGCTTAGTAACTTCAGGTTGAAAGAGGGTATGAACAAATCTTGGCGTCCAAAACTAAAGAAACACGATATTCCAGTGACTCTTTCCAATTGATGCTTCTAATGATTCTATGACGAAACAAATTTAGCTCAGTTTTTTGAACCCTCGAACACAGAACAACTCCAGTAGAATTCGTTTATATGATTGTTCTAAGCCGAAGCCACAATAGTAGGGAGGAAAGCAAGGGTTTTGGGGACGATACAACAGCGCAGAACGGGGGATTCTGTCTTCGAATAACCGTACAAAATAGTTTAAAAGCAATTTCGTAGCGATGATAGCGCGGTCGGTTTACACGCCGTAGGTCGTAGGTTCAAATCCCTACAATGATCTTGAACTGCCGGTGAAGGAAAACATACCGCCGCCGAAATCTGCGGCCAAGCATCTAACGGTGTGTTTCTTGACTTGAGAGCCAGTTCCATTCTAGGCTAGGTGTGTTTACCATCTTTGACCATACTGACACCTAACATCAGATAAGCTGTGGTCAAACACCAAGTGCCTGTCAAGCATAAAAACCTACTAAAACCTCCAAGGTGGCCTTTTTTGCCTGATGGAGGGCACCAGGACCTGCACAGGAACGCACCGGCACCCCCCGAGGACTCTACTTTCGACAACACTACTTAATTATAATATAGCATTTGAATCTACTTTCATTGTTCAGACGGCTAAAGCATGGAAAGCGTGAAACAATACAATCTGGGTGTCTTCAAGTCGAGAGTGAATCGGTATCTTTTAGGCAAGCGTGCTCCATCGTAGATCGCATCTTTACTTAACATCAGGTGAGATGGCGATCAAACGCAAGCCTATTCATGATTAAAGAAAAAACACTCCTCACACATTGTACTCCCTGTATAGTAGCGTGGGACTCGCGTCCTTGTCTTACCTAAACTCTATCAAATATACGCCTAGAGGTCCTCTTTTAATCGGCTCTTACGATAGGTAAACAGAAAGCGTATTTTGATACCCCGGCACCAGGCTAGCGCCCTAGTCACCTACCCGTATAGTAAGTTCATGACCGCACCAGCAGTATAGAAACAGTTGGGCTAACATCGTCACCATGTAATTCAACATTGAAAAGAACTGCACGCTTCTATGATTGACCTGAAAACAATAGACAACAAAGACTATCTATCTATATCTATATCTTTAAACGAGCAATTCTTGTATATATATATAATATAGGTATATATATTCTGAATCTCGGAAACGGTTCCAACGATTTTCATGAAATTCAGTATGTAGGGGTTTTCGGGGGCGATAAATCGATCTAGCTAGGTTTCATTTTCAGAAAACGTCGTTTTATCCGTGTTTTCAGCCGAGCAAATCTCGGTCAACCAGGTACTTATATTTAAATGATAAATTCATCAATTGCATCTGTTCCTCACTTCACAGTTTATGATTATAAGGGATCAACTGTAGGTATATCTACTCATTGCTGGCTTCTCTATTTCCTTCAAACTGTAATTTGGACGTTTTAGGGTTCCGTACCTACAGGGCAAAATACTACCTATTACTAAGACTCCGCTGTCCGTCCGTCTGTCTGTCTGTCCGTCTGTCACCAGGCTGTATGTATCTCATGAACGTGATAGTTAGACAGTTGAAATGTTCATACATGATGTATTTCTGTTGCTGCTGTGACACCAAATACTAAAAACCAGATTAAAATATTTAAGGGCATGATTTTTTGCTGTTTTTATAGATAATGGTACGGAACCCTTCGTGCGCGAGTCCGACTCGCACTTGGCCGGTTTTTTAAGGCTAGAGTAAATAGATTTCTTCTAGAACAGCGTGCTCCATCCCGGTCGCACCGTCGAGCGAGTTGGCGGCCAAAATCTTCTTCTTGAATCACTCTGAAACCGCATTAAAGTCCGTTGCGTAGTTTAAAGGATCTAACCGTATACAGACGGTTGGAAGCGACGTTGTTTATGCTATGTAGATATAGAAAGTCAATAATACTCGTGTTTTTTAATTCACGGAAAAAAAATTCACTAGATAATTAGTTAATGGTAGATTTCATAATTACGCGAAAAGCAATAAGTACATTTTTTTCTCATTCAATGCTACATGAAATTCTGTGTAGCATTGAATTATCTAACAATATTGTATTGTTGATATTTTGTAATTTTGCATGTAGGTATATGGTAATAAAAATAAGTTCAATATACCTACATGGTTGAATTTAAAAATGTTAACAATAGCATTACTGGGGTCTATAACATTTTTGTCATTTTGTTTATCTCGAATGTGATTTCCACCTCCCCGTTATTTGATGTTTTTGTAATTTTGTTACTATAATAGTTACTGTTTGTAGTTTTATTTTATTTTTGGTTATAAACTTTGTCTATAATAATGTTGGTTCCGTTAGCGGAAATTGTCCTCCTAGTCCTTCCCATACGGTTATATGGCAAAGGGTAGTAAAATTCTCCCTTTCAGGACCAAAACGTAACTATTATTTTTAAAAAAATCTAAGGCTTAAAATGTTTATTGCACCTGAACTGTCACTTTGACATTGACATAAAAGACATTTGTTGTATTTTTTTCCGTGCAGTGTAAAGATCAGGGTATAGTTAAATAATTCATTTGCGCTTATTACAACGTCGTGTGTCATAGCAGTTAAATAATCAAATGTATAAAGAACAGTTGTAATACGAACGATCGTAATCCGGAGGCCGATGTTGCACATGATACCAACAGTCCCAACCAGTTGAAAGAAAATATTCGTGTGATAGGTGTCCTCAACGAGTTCTATGAATCTGAAATAGACAGGACATGAAATAATGGCTGCTTACAACAAGTGCGTCGCTATACACCGCTTTACCGTATCACATCTTGGTGTTGCTTCACACACTCGATTAGCATCTCATTGTTTTCTTTCAGAAGTTCATCTTTTTCTGTTCTGGTTTTCTTTTGTGATATATTTTGGATCTGTAATAAATTCGAATACAGTTTTTAAATAAATAAAATATCGTAGGGCACATTACACACAGCGCCATCTAACCCCAAACTAAGCAGAGCTTGTGTGATGGAAGTCAGGTAACTGATAGGATACATAAATACTTTTTTTTGTTGTAAATACATACTTATAATACATATAGAACACCCAGACACAGAACAACCATTCATTTACACCATAAAACGTTTCGTACTCGGCGGGAATCGAACCCACGCCCTACGGCTCTTAAATCAGACATATTACCAATGAACCAACAGGGCTGTCGAAGGGCAGGCCTGTTTTGGAACAAAACAGGTCTTACCTTTTTTGAAATAGTCTAAAAAAACTTTACACGAGTTCATATTTAACTTGTCATTGTGATTTCTGTGACTTGTAAAGTTATGAATAAGCTTTTTTAATATTATACTACACAAAAATACTTAAGACCACCAACTATAAGTCCTCAACAAAGCACTAATTTAGGAAACAATTGGAAAACAATGGAACACGATACCTGTATGTTTTCTACAAAAAAGAAGAGCTACATTTCTACTTTTCTTTCCGATAGACACCGTATTATTTCGAGTGATACAGCTTAATCTAAATAATCGTGCTCTATCGTAGCACGCATCTTTGTTACGGGTTGCTTAGGTGAAATGTTTGTCATACACAAGCTTGTTATTTGAATATTTTTTACCTTATTCAGCTTATTGACAATGATATCAAGTTGCGCGCATCCAAACATAATCATCGACAGTGCAACGCTGTCCACTCCGATGAACAGAAAAGCGCTGATGTAAATGCTCACCATCTGATACACGTACCCTATCTCGTAATGGGGCGACTTCTCTGGAGTCAACGGCATCCTGGTTGGAAGAAACAGTATCTCAAGAAACGTGATCAGCTAAAACCATTTTGATACGAAAACTTATGATAACATTGTCATCTTTCAGTTCTCTTTACACCGCTTCACATGATGCCACTTTGCATTTTGATCTGTGAGAAATACCGCCAGATTCAGGCGTTTTAGGGTTCTGTACCTTAAAAGGTAAAAAAAGGAACTCTTATAAGACACTCTCTTGTCCGTCTGTCCGTGTGTCACCACCGATTTTATCAGGAACGAGTAGACCTAGCAAGTTGAAATTTATACCAAATACTGAGGTATACAGTCCTTATTAGGTGTATAAAAATCAAGGTCCTGAGTCAACACCATAAAAAAATATGGGCAAATTTAGATTTTCACGAAAACTTGTAAGTACCAAAATTTACCTTAATTTTCAACTTTTCTTATTATTCGGAATTTTTCCTTTAATTGTACTGTAAGACCTTGCTTTTAACCAAAATTGACAATTCTAGGTCAACCGAAAGTATCCTATAGGTTTTGGGTCGAAAACGTATATGGTAGTTCCCGTTGACCAAGAATCACGAAATTTGGCAAAAAGAAAGGTCTAATAGCACAAATAAAAAATAAAAATAAAGTTGAAAATTAAAGGGTTTACATACATAGTTGACGCCAATTAATATAGTCCTCTGACTTGTATGGGCGCTCATACAATTAAGAGGATTAGCTTAATTCGACCTAATGAAACCAATTTTATTATGGCGGTATAATGGGTAGGTACGGAACCCTCAGTGCACGAGTTCGACTCGCACTTGACCGGTTCTTTTTCTAAGTTGGCAAGTCTTTAATATCTGATTATCAATCATAAAAGTCACCTTCATAAGTTGGGAATTGTTTCAATACAAACTTATCACTTTAGAATTAGAATAAATAGAAAAGCTCTTACCAAATTTTGAAGGGAAACGAACGTTTTCCAGCTTCGTCAAACAATGGTATCATAGCCCAAAGAGTGCAAGTCGTGATCGCGCTCGTCAGAAAAAACAAGCATAGACGTTTGATCGTACTTGACAACTTAGACAAGATCCTGTTAACAAAATATGAGCTTCCTTATCACCTGATTACTTTAAAATGGGGCTAATATTATTATTTGAACTCGCGTCCAACTTTTACTACTATTGACTAATGATTGTAATTCACCTGAAATGCACTTCTGATTTCGACTCAAATGAGTTCTGTTCCATTAAATCGAGTTGCTGTATCAAATTATTTTTGTTTATCAAGAAAAGCGTAGTCTTGTAACAAACAGAAGCTTGGGTGAATAGCAGATAGGACGCTTCAGAAACAGCGCCTATGTCACCCCATACTTCAGCTATGTAAATAATTTCAAATATCACGAATGAGTACTGAGTTATCATAACGAAGATCATGTATATTTGAAGCAAGACAACTTGTTTTGTAGTAGACGGCCATATTCCAAAGGTAGTCAAGATGTTTCTAGGTCTGCCAAGAAATAGATCAATGTTCGTTTTTCCCATTATAAAACTGACTTCAACGTTAATGCTTATGAAAGCAAACGATGTCTTATAGTCGCGGATCTTGAAGAAGTCAATCATAGAATGTTATAACTTGTTTACCCTAAGCTACTTTTAATCGTTGAGTATAACTCAGTTATTATGTTACTTTACAAAAAGCCTGATGCTCCTTTAATAACTTAAAGTCTCAGACTACATGAAAAAGGGCAGATAGAGTCGCGTCGAGCTCACGATCGTCTGTGATTAAACATGTGTGCGTGACATAGGCCATGTACTTTTTACACTGTAGCGATACGTGCATCTGTAGGCGTGTAATGTTGCTAGTATGAGGAAATAAAATACCACAAATTTTTCTATGAACTTTTTTTAATACCTTCCTGTTACTGAGTTTGAAGTAGTAATAATACAAGTAGATAATTTACATGATGTATAAATGTTGATGCGAAAAATTTAATGAATGAAAATGGATACCCAATGTTTGAGCAAATTAGGGACAATTATTAACCTGAAAAAAACAGCAATTTAAAGCCTAGTATAAACGAATACTTCTACAAACAGACCTCGCGTGGAATCTGTAAAAAACTGAGATTGCTTTGAGCTTTTAACTCAGTGTGAACTAGATTAACGAAGCACTTTAGCACTTTATTATATTACAAACCATTTGAAAAACCCCCCATGATATAGGGAAAATTACCCCAAAATTTCTTCGCACTGTCACACTGACTAATTTTGCCAGAGTATGTTTTGGTTTAGTGTTCCATGTCGTTTACTAAAATAATTTAACGATTATTAAGCAAAACAACAAACTCACATGTGAAAAGATATTCCATCGTGACTCTTTTGTTTTTGATGACTTTTTTTACAATCCCAATAGATTTTACAATCGCAACACGCAGTGAAGCTTTTGTACCTAATTATGTATAATCAGGTACGAAAGCTTCACTGCGAAGTAATACCACGGATGCGTACGACCTGGCTGTTGCTTGGTAGCGAACTGAGCTTAGAAACGTATTACTCGAGCATTTAGTATTACTGAACTTGCAGTCAAAGTTGCGTCGAAGACGCAACTCTGTCTGCCTTTTTTATGTAGCCTGAGCTTAAAGTACTAATGACTTCCATAATGTCGTTTATTAGAAGGAATTCAGATTAAACTTAATAAATATTGTATAGTTGGTAGAAGTTTAACGTTCAGCCGGTGTTCAATCCAAATACACTCAGAGATAGTGTGTAGGTAATTAAGTGGTAGAATATCTATAGAAATAGGTAGTCATGCAGGCTGCACAAGCTATTCGCACCCTATTCATACCGGCGAATACAGCCATTTCATAGAAGCGCCCACACAATATCGGCCGGGCCCAGGTGTGCAGACTGCTGAGCTAGCGTTTGGCCCTTCATCGCCCTAATAGCAGTACCTGGATGACCGAGCTATGCTCGGCTGAAAATACGGATAAAACGACGTTTTCTAAAAATGAAACCTAGCTAGATCGATTTATCGCCCCAGAAACCCCCTGAATACTAAATTTCATGAAAATCGTTGGAGCCGTTTCCGAGGTTCAGATTATATATATATATATATATACAAGAATTGCTCGTTTAAAGGTATAAGAATATGTATTACTAAATTAATAATATAACGTAGACGTGCATCAATGTCCCATCCGCTGAGATGATAATACGAGTCAACTCAGTCAACTAATCCATACTCCAAAGTACTAATAATACTCGTGGTGTCGCCACGTTGGATAGCCAGCGACAGATGCTCTACCAAATAGGACCCTGATGGGTGTCACGCTCCAATTCGGGGGCGATAAATCGACCTAGCTAGGTTTAATTTTTAGAAAACGTCGTTTTACCTATGTTTTCAGCCGAGAAAAGCTCGGTCATCCAGGTACTGTGAGAAATACAGCAAATGTACGACAAAAAGTACTTATGGGTAGATAATTAATACATTATGCAATATTATAAAGCTATACTTTTAGTACTATACTTTTACTATTGCTTTAGTGACTGTGAATAAATAAAATAGATACTAACCGAAACAAAAGTTTGTCTCAGAAGCGGAATATTAGTATAAGAGGGCGCTACATGCGCATCATTGCGATTGCAAGATTTGCAAGTCTTTTATTTGTATTTGTAACCAAACTTCAAAAAATTTCATTAAAAATCTGGCTCGAGATTTTCTGAATTCAAAACCGTTTTGGGGAATGTTTCAGGAAAATATTGTTAGGTGACTGTGAGAAGCTTGAAAACTGTCAAAAGCTAATATTCATTAAAAGATTTAATGATAGAGTTGGTATGATGGTTCTCCATTTAACTAAGTATACTTACTGAAAATTATTTCTTATTAAGTTAAGTGGGCATACTTATGGAACCCATAATTTAATAGAATTACCTACATGAGTCCATTCTCGTAATAGATACATAGTTACTACTGATTCTAGTCAGATTCGCTAATGAAGACATACATTATCCTACCTAGATAAATAGTTAACTAGGCAACAGTTTTGTCATTACCTACCTAACATCGCAGTTAAATAGATTGGTACCTCATTAGTTCATTTAAATATTTGAGTAATAAATACGGTAATGGATCATTTGGCTAATATGCGAAAGAATTGAAAATAAAATGATTTGTTTACTAAAACAAAATTGTTCTCTAAAGCTATTATCATTAAAAGAAAATGGCGTATAATCAGCCATGTCTTTTTTAAATGGTTCACAGCTGGGCGTGAATCTTCGCTCATTGTGAGAAGGGTACCTACAGTGTACGGTCATAGTCCACCACGCTGGCTAAGTGCGGGTTAATAGACTCTACACAACTTCGAGAACATTAAGACCTAGGTTTAAAGGTTTTATTTTATGTTTGACAATCTAAGTATTTGACCACAACTCCTACTAACTAACGTAACCTGATCGTTAAGTGGCACTGTGGTTGAAGATGTATAACACACCCGCCTGGAATGGAACTAGCTCTCAAGTAAGGCTGCCAGAACACAGTGTTAGGTGCTTGGCGGCAGAGTTTCAACTTGAGGTAGCTAGCCAGCCGAGTACTAGGAAGGTTATAATAATAACCACAATACTATGGTTTCCTCAAGATGTAAAATTAGGATGTGAAACTTTAGTTCAATAATTTAAAGAAAACATGCACCTGTATATACCCATTGGCTACCATATTAAAATTAATGACACTAAACTAAGACAGTCTCGCGTATTCGCCATAATATCCACTGGTCTACTAATATCCAATTATGGTGGTATTCCTATCACCATAATTTTACAAACTGGACTGCTTAAGCTCGAGTGTTTCGAAGCCGGAAACTAATTTTTATAGTAGGTAAGTAAATATTTGCGAGCGAATACCCTCCTGACTTATCCGGCCTGCGGTTGTGACCATTATCTACTGCAGGCCATTTTTGTAGTATTGGCTTCACTGAGTATTGCCCATGACAGACCGCGATTTAACAGGCTTAACCACGGTTTTAGTTGATCACGTTATAGGCTGCTACCCCAGGACGTCAGTCTGGAGCCAACTTACCGTAAACACAATTCCTTTAATAAATACCTATGTGGCATTTTAATGTAGGCGTACTTTCAAATCTTAAAGCTGGTTCTTTCGTAGGTAGGTTACATCTTACAATATACTATTAAGTGACGATATAAGGTATAATACCAGTGGTGTATACTCTGACTACTGATTCCTCATAAAGCCTTCTGTTTGAATTTCGCGGACTCATTAATGAATTTCATTCAGATACATTACCAAATAAATCTGGTAGGTAAAAGTTGAGACTGGTTAGTCTCACCTTTTATTACCTTTTTTTTTACTTTTTATATGGCCATACTGAATTTTGTCTAACTCTGGATATTAAGCCCTATCCAGGGTAATTTTAGAGTGCCCTAGCATTACATATTTGCTATTAACGAAAAAAGAAACAAGGAATTCTAGTTGTCGACGTGTTCTGTGTATCCGATTCAACGTTTTGACGTGAGATATGATGTGTCAGACTTACGTCAATTGAAAACAAATGTCAAACAAAAATGATCGCCGTAAGCAGCTAAAACTGATCTTTTACTGCAATTTTATTAATTTCCCAACGATTTTTTTAATAATGGTGCCTTCATAGTGCAGTAATATTGATCAGCTAGCATGGAACCTGAGATTATGGAATTTACATTACCACCGGCTCCGCGGGGGCTTTGTTTCGACCGCAATGACTTCGTGAAGGTATTCCACGTATATTTTCCTGCAATTTTCTAGAACCGATAAATAAATTATAATGCAATATACTCACTACACGAATGCTATTATTTCAGACAAATTTTTCCGTCGATAACTTTTTAGTGGAGCATCAAAATGTAGCTTCTTTGGAGTCGATGCGGGATGATTTAGGAGTTTACCTAAAAGTCCTGAGGCTTGCTATGATAGAGCTTATCAATAAGGACTATGCGAATTTTGTGAATCTATGCGCGACTCTCATTGGGTTCGACAAAGCAATCGAAAAAATTCAGGTGCCATTGGGACAGTTGAATGAAGAAGTTTTTGTAAGTAGAAGTTATTTATATTGCTAGGGGCTTCCTATTGTGCTTGCAATTTGTCACATTACACATAATTATATTATAAATATGAAACTTTGTTCGATTGTATTTATATTTGTTATGTCTTCACATTGTAGGAACTAGGTTTCGGATGAACAACATTAAATAATATCTTGTAGAAATTAACATGCTTTATTATTTTATATAATTCATGAATATCATTTTATTTCTTACATGTCATTAAATACGTGAAAAAACAATTAGATTGAAGCCTTAGCTTCTTTTTAAAGATTCACATAGAGTTTGTCCAATGAGGTTGTATTCTCACACACATTGCAAGGGCTGGGATATTTGGATGTCATTTGGAATGTAGATAATTTACATACCATGGATACACATAGCCTACTTTTTATCGTGGATTTGACCTGGGTTATACAGGCTTAAATATACCTAGTTCTCTGATACAATATGAGTAAAAACAAAGGCACAGCTACTAAACTTAAAACTATCCAGATCAAGTTAAAATTATGTGTGACTGAATAAAAATTATTTCACTCAAAAAGGCATTTTATATATATTTTTTATATAAATTGTATGGTATATTTAGTATACAGGGTTACACATTACAATAGCAGTTAGGAGAGCATTGTGAACAACTTTTACTTTGGTACCAAACAATTGGGGTTTGGTACCATTATATAATTATGGTTTATTATATATTTACCATTACCATATATCAGTGCAAAAATAAGGTGGTCCATACATTTTGTTGAAAATCAAGTCCATATTTCTATATTATACTGTTCCATGTTACCTTGAATAGTATTCTTAAAGCAGTCTATTATGATTGAGGAAAGTTGTCACTTCAAAACATGCATTCATTCACTTATGAGACCATTACATATCTATATCTTTAAACGAGCAATTCTTGTATATATATATATATATATATATTCTGAATCTCGGAAACGGCTCCAACGATTTTCATGAAATTTTGTATCCAGGGGGTTTTGGGGGCGAAAAATCGATCTAGCTAGGTTTAATTTTCAAAAAACGTCGTTTTATCCATGTTTTCAGCCGAGCAAGGCTCGGTCAACCAGGTACTATAAATAATGTAGGACATTACACAGTGCCATCTGACCCCAAACTAAGCAATGCTTGTACTATGGAAGTCAGATAACTGATACAATACTTAAATACTTTTTTTGTTCATGGGCTTATAATATACATTGCGATACCACAGTTAAAATATGAACATTATTTCTTTACAGAGTGTAAGGCAATGCTTAGAAGATGCAATGAAAGAGGTCTCAATGTGGATGAGCCAACGTCACACTTTACAAAAAAAGAAGCAACTATTGAAATACTATAGCCAAACAATTAATGGACTCAAAACTTTAGACAACATACTAAACTATATAACAGATAAAAGTCTAAACGAGAGGATAGCATTAGCAGACCGAGGGGCAATGCAATACAATCAACTGAAATTTTCAATCAAAAAATGTGAAACCTTAATCAAAGTTGACCAGAAAAATCAATTTAATGAAGTTGGGACTCAACTCACCCAAACCTTGAACGAACTTCTATTCCAATTTTGGATTGACAGTGATGAAGATAACCTTCTAAAAGTTCTTATGACATTGGCCACGTTAGACCGTGTTACGGAAACAGAGATACTAATACGAAAGCAAGCCATTGCTCCACTATTACAAGATATTATAAGCGAGCCATCACTTCAACGGAGTGAAGACGGCTTAGAAGGAATCTACAAAAAAATAATGGCATTATTAAATACAAAACTAAAGTTACTTTCTGAAGTAACCCAACATTCCAAGTTAACATTTCTTGATAAGAAATACAGGTTTCTAGTTAATTGCTTTTGGTGTGAAGTAGAAAGTCGCTTAGAGGTGAACTTAGCGTCAATTTTTGCTCCTGGCAATCCACAAATTTTTTATAGAAGATATTGTGAAAGTATGCAATTTGTAGCAAAGTTGGAAGAGTGTTGTCCTGATGAGGAAACTGTGAAGTTATTGAGAGAAACAATTGAATACAGAAATTTCCAGAAGAGGTGGAATCTGCCAGTTTACTTCCAAATACGGTTTCAAGAAATTGCTGGTAAGTGAATAGAATAGCATATTTTATTGGCCTTATACTTTACCTTACATATGTTACACTAGGCAAGTAGGCACATCAAAATGATAATTTCTTTAATAAATAATAAATACGAAAATAAATACAAGTAAACAAATGTCACTGTCTGATAATAATAATAATGTCCAATGCATAATATTATTAATTATGTTAATGTGTTTGTGTTAATAATGTCTATAGTAAAAAGTCAAATAATTTAAAAAAAATATTAAAATTAATATAATATGAATAGATATGCATATAATAGTCCTTATTATAAATAATGTGTAACTTTTTTATGCAACTGGGAGACGAGCCCGTCACTTACCTGGTATTAAGCATCATATAACACCATAACTGTTGAGTGCTTTTCAGATTCTAAATCTGAAAAGATGTTAAAAACTGGGGCTAATTTTGTCAATCATTTGAATGAGTTTTCACACAAGTTATTTTGAGCTATTTATGTTTAAAAAAAATCTATAAAGAAACTTACAGTTCTCTTTGCTTGTTACTTTTCAAAGAGTTTATTATATGAAGGTTTGTATATACTTCATTTGTCATAAAAATGGTGCAGTCACTTTTTATTTTGTAAATGTAAAGCAGAAAGACTAACTAGACCAGAGTAAACAGGTTTCTTCTAGGTAAGCATGCTCTATCTTAGATTACATCCTACTGAACATTAGGCAGGGTGTGGTCAAACATAAACCTGTGAGGTAAAAATAACTGAGCCATGGCAAAATTTTGTGCAATTAACCACCTTTGTAAGATGCAAAAAAAAAAAAAAACAAATTTAAAGAACTAAAATTATTGTATATGGCAACCTCATTCTTTTTTTAAAGGACTTCTGTAACAAGTAAGTAAAGAGTATTATCTTTGGGGAAGAACACTTGTACTTGTTTTCACTACTGAAATTTTTAAGAAACTGTCAAAAAACAAGAAAAAAACTTTGTGAGGTTTTATCTTTGATAAATATACATATACGACATGGATACTTTGTATCGACATTAAATTCACACACGGGTAGGGTTAATGGTCACTAATCGTATAAGCAATGTAAAAAAAATATATTCGCAAATTTAAAAGAAATCAATTTTCAAACAAACTAAATAATAAATCAAGTGCCCGAATTAGAATCACCTGTGACTCGTTCATACAACTACAGCTGTGTGCGCTAGAGGGCGCGGCGATTCTTTGACACCGTAGGTATCAATTGATTCAAACGAAACTGCACAGTGCAAGCCGCATTGCGGTGCGCTCAGAGCACTAGGTATGATGTACATCGCATTCACAATCACTATTAACACTTTCTCATTTTTAACCGACTTCAGGAGGACGTTATCAATTCGTCGGAATCTTCTTATTTTATTTTATTTTTATGTATGTTCACCGATTACTTGAAAACCACTGGACCGATTCGGAAATTATTTTCTTGTTTGCAAGGGTGTCCCATCGGTATCAGGTCTGGATCTGATGATGGAATCCAGGAGAAATCGAGGGAACTCTTTAAATATTTTAAGCACACACTTTTGTAAATAAAGCATGACAGACAAACGTCAACAATGATTCTGCCAATGTCAGTAAATAGGTTGGTTCATACAAATAGATCAATGTTTCAAACAGTTTGTATAAGTTTGTTAAAACCTTTTTAAACTTATTTTATAGTAACTCGTGCATTTGCAGTATAATGCATGGTTTAATAATATTTTAAATGATGGTGTAATGCTGTGAATTTGACATCATCAATGGCAAAATAACTACTTATGTTACACAGTCACATACAAAACACGATCTTATCAACACAAAGTAACAATAAGTTTTAATTGAAAAAAGTTTTTATAAGTAAACTTTTTGCAAACTCATCTCTTTGTAAGAACTAGTCTATTAGGTACTGACATTGTCAGAGTTTGTTATTTATTGTTTGTTTACAAGAATCAAAAATCTTTGTGAATTAATAATGGTTCATGAATAAAAATCAGAGTACTACCACCATCTCCTAGCTTCATCATCAGAACTTTACCGCACCGTCTGTTAGCAAAGTTATTTATGAGGAAAATAGGAAGCGCGGTCAAGTTTGTGCGAGCTTTCAGCTCATTCAGTAAGTATTTCTTTAACGTTTGCATTTAAGAAACGCGCACACGCGTGTCTTTGCACGGTTCTGTGCGCCGTTCGCTGTTAAAATACAGGACTATCTTAATTTAATAGTATTTCTTTTTTAATTGATAATACGTTTTGATTTGTCTCCGGCTAATGACATTTGCGCTGCAGTTTTTTAGATACAGGTTGCTCGAAACGGTATTTTTGAAAATTGTGAATCATTCAGGAAATAATAACAATTAATGAAATTAAAGCATACCGAATGTATGAGAACGTGGAACTGAATATGTGTTTTCATTTAATGTCGTCGCAGTAGCGCCTCGCTGTATAGATTAAAACTAGAAAAAAATACAGGGTGCCGTTATATAGAAGATCCAGCACCTTTAGGAGCATATCAATTGCGTAACACTGGTAAAGTTAATTTCAGCTCTGCCAGATATGGGGATGTGTGGGGGGTAAGGGGTGTCGGGAATGCCCTGGAATAATTCTTTCTTGATGTTTTTGTGAAAACAAACCTTGTGTGAAATCTTTTTTACTTGAACAGAATCTTCCACAATTTCCCCCAGACTTTGTTTTATAATATGTAGTGATAGAGATGTAGGTACATATGTTTGATGTACAATAAAGTTATATTCTATTCTATGTTGATTACCAATTAATATCGTTATATGATAACATTAATGTACTTGCCATTGTCTGATAGACATGGCCTGTTATCAATGAAATGGAGTCAAGGACTGGCATGACATCATTCTTTACCATTATGTGACTCATAAAAAATAACTCTGCTTAAATGACCATTAGTACTCCATGTTATAATTGTGGCCATGCACAGATGTTTGATTATATATAACATTTACAAGGTTGCACAAAACTGTAGTATTAGACCTCATTCAAAAGGAGCTCATTCTACTTATTTCTACAAGCAAATTTTACTGTCGGACTATGTAAGAGTATCTACTATGTGTTATTATACTAGCGACCCACCCGGCTTCGCACGGGTAGTAAGAATGAGAATAGTAAGCTATCCTTAAAAAATAGATACTCGTATATGCCACCGCGGACATTTCTTGTAGATCTGTAAAGGAATATCCCACCATGCATTGTTTTGTTATATCTCAAAGGGATTTGGCAGCGTTTTCGATGAAAGCTCCCAGGTGGCTTGACTTTTTCTGACACTTCCAACAATTATGATCATATTTCAACCAATTTACACAAAACCTTGACAAATTATATACCTAAACCTTCCTCATGAATCACTCTATCTATTGGTAATGCTCGTTTGATAATCCATTCAGAAGTTTTTAAGTTTATCGCGAACAGACAGACGCGGAAGACTTTGTTTTATAATATGTAGTGATGTTCTCTGCTAATGGGACAAAACCCGAAATCGTACAGAAATAAATTTATCTGTCAATAGAAAATTAAAATGTATAGAACAGGTAATGGATTCTATCATCCAAGTACCTAGAAAAAAAAATACAAAGAAATGAACAAAACGAACCAACTAATCTGCGTGATGCTCTGTAGATCAGGGTTGTCCAAACCAGATATGATCCCGGGCCACTTACTATTATAAAGGCGAAAGTTTGTTTGTTACTTCTTCACGCTCAAACGTCGTTTGTAGCGATGATGGCTCAGTGGTTAGGGCGGTAGGTTCGCATGCCGAAGGGCGTGGGTTCAAATTCCAACAATGAGCTTGAGCAGCCGGTGAAGGAAAACATCTTGAGGAAACCATAGCGTGGTGGTAGGGTACTTTCTAGTACTCGGCTGGCTAGCTACCACCCTCAAGTTGAAAATCTGCCGCTAAGCATCTAACGGTGTGTTCCGGCACCATCACTTGAGAGCCAGTTCCATTCCAGGCTAGGTGTGCTTTACCATCTTCGACCACACCGTCACTTAACATCAGGTGAGTTGTGGTCAAACACATTAACTGTCAGATATTAAAAAAAAAAAAAGGCTGGACCAATTTTGATGAAATTTAGTATGGAGGTAGCTTAGGTTAATATATAGGCTATATTTTATCACAAAAAATGTAGCAGGTAATACCGCGGGGCGCAGCTACTTACTAAATTAATTGGAGGTCGCGGAAACAAATTATCCGCTCACTTTAGTACACAACAAACTGTTGTATCCATCCCACCCACATAATAGTTTTTTTTAAAACTATTTATCTAAACTCTTCTTTGGTGTTCATCGCTATAAGGTTTTTGCCCCGGTCGAAAAAAAAAATAGATCTTGGATTGACGTTAACTTACCTGATGCGTTCCATACTATATCTTTTTAAATCACTGATACTTCCAGGAGGCTATGAGTCATCTTTACAAAAGAGTCCTACTATAGAAGCGAATGATGGCTTCGTTCTCCGAGAAACGCACATATGCTGGCAAGCTTTGCAGGACTGCTGGACGGACGGCGTCTACGTGGAAGCTCTGGGGCACAAGTTCTGGAAGCTATCTCTACAGGTGCTGGCACGGTACGCCACATGGGCTGGCTCGTTTTGTATGCAGGTAAAATTTTGAAATTAGATGTTTGCACATGGATTATTGTGCCAGTGTGAGTGTGAAACAGACACACTAGAAATCAATAATATCGTAGGAAATTACACACAGCGCCTTATGACGCCAAACTAAGAAATGCTAAAGTCAGATAACTGATATAATGCTTAAAAACTTTTTTTGTGTAAATACATACATATTTATAATACCACAAAATATTGGTACTGGGAACCTTAAAAAGGCGGCAATGTAATGCAGCCTTTTTACCCTACTACTCCAAATAGAGGGTTGTTATTTCAGTAGTCTATGTGAAGAGTATTCTTCTTATTAGTTTAAAAACACTAAACTATCTTTTTGTTTTAGAATGTTTTGAACTTATGATAAAACTATGACATACATAATACACACCATTGTTTACATTGAAGATTTATAACCTAGTTTACATTATGTAGTTTTAAATTAAATATATGATTTTTTTTAGGTAGCAAAGTTTCATCATTACCACTTTCGCTGAATGTCCAAATATGTGTTTTTTTTTTCAAAGTAAATAAGCTTTTTTTTAGAAAAAAAAAACGTAAATTTTGGTTTACCACATTTTGTACTTATTTGCTTGTTGGTCGATTTTTTCAACATAATTTAACTATAATATATGCCTCCGCCTATAGTTTTCTCTTCAATTACATTTTGAGTTCTCCTTAATATAGTTTAAAATGATGTTTCAACTCAAATAACTAGTTACGAAGCTAGATCCTGCCAGGACACGGGTACTTCCCCAAATAGCTTTCCCAGACACACAATAACAATGTGACTCATTTGTTTCCAGAGAAACTCACCGAAGTACGAACCAGTGAATGTAAACAAAGCTCTAATAGAAAACAGTATTAGCATCTATGTGGACATACAGAGTCTCATACAAAAACTGCCGCAGTTTTTAGACATTGCTCAGAGCAAAATGCCAGTCGACAGCCGAGATCTACTGAAAAAGAGCTTGCAGTCATCAGAAGATACCTTACTTGGCACGAAAAACAAAATCAAAGCATGCATAGTGAATGAATTGTTTGATAATTTCAATGTGCAATTAAAGCAAGTCAGCGATATACCAAGGTTATACAGGAAAACTAATCGCAGCATACCAAATAGACCTTGCACCTATTTAGATACAGTCTCAAATTCATTGAAGGAGTTCAGAGACGATGCAGCTAAGAGATTGGATGATTCATTCTTAGTGGAGCTTTTTGAGGCCTTGTTGAATGCTATGACTGTATCGTAAGTACATGTCGCAAGTTTGTGACGTAATTTAGATTGGAACTGAAATACATCGAAAATTGCATTTAATGATTCATTTATGTAACATTACATAAATTTATTGAGAATTGCTTCATCTAAATGTTTTGGTTATTTCGATCTACTTTTATGTCAGCTGTAATGTTTTCTTGGTTTTTATTTCAGATATTACAAATATGTTGAAGATGTTCTTACCTCGGTGTATAAAACTGAGGAATCTTTAAGAAGACTGAAGCAAATTCGGGAAATGTCAGCACAGCACAACGATTCTACGGGCATCACAGATGGAGATAAAATTAGGCTACAATTAAATGTAGATGTTGTTTACTACGGCAAAATGATGGAGATGATAAAAATCAATGTAAATAATATCCAAAAATATAAAGAGTTATCTTTTATGGTTACGGAAGCTATAAAAAATATAGATATTAAATGATACCCCAGTTACAAAAATGGTTTTCATTGAGTAAAAAATAAAATGTTAACATAAACATGTATTTTGATCAGCTGAATAGAAATTGTATGATTTGAAAAAATAGAAACCATTCACTTATTACTTAAATTAACAAGTTATAAATCTTATCAATACTACTTGTGTGGAACAAAATATTTAAGGATTGAGTTGGGCTTGGGTTTGTTCGCGTTTCTTGGACTACTTCTGGGGATTCCCGAGCCAGAGGGGTTTTTCCACATGGCCTTTAGTTCTTGCTGCATTCCATCAGGTAGAGCATTGAACACTTCTTTATCAACATAGCTTGGGCAGTCACAGTTTCCCTCCTCTTCCACACCCTTCATTGAATCTGATGCATCAGATAATGTGTCCTTCGCGGGACTAGCTCTTGGCGTCAACGATCGGTCCCGGGAGTTCAATCTCAGTTCAGAGACCTTCTCCAGTTCTTTAGAGTTAAGTCTCATCTCGCCTACTTTGAGCTTACTGGGTGATGCTACTTCCTCCTTGGCTAAACACCGTCTTTTAGCTATCCAGTTGACCTTTTTCGGTTTTTTCGGCGACGGTTCGACTTCCGCGTCGGAGAGGTCGGTCGTGGTGCTACTGCTCGGTGATACTGCGGAATAATCCATGGAAGAAACTGATGTGTCACAGTCGCTTTGCAAATTAAGTACAGATTGGACGGAAATATCATTCATTAAGTAATTCACAATGGAACTCCTTCCGGTCATGCGCTCCTGGAACTTTGTAAATGCCAGCCCCACTAATGTCAAATGGAATGGTTTTGATAAGTCAATGAGCTTGTTGAACAGTCTCATTACAATTGTCATGAGTTTCTGTTGACCTGCATCTGTGACAGTCAACATGCCATTGTTCAGTGTGAAGATTGATGGGGAGATCTGACTTTGTCGGGATTCTCTGTGACTGCTGAGTCTTTTGGCATCTTTTTTTCGCAATGTGACTCGCAATGATACTGGAATGCGTCCATCTTCCCTGACAAGAACAAGTAATCTCTGTAATAATGCAGAGAATTTGTCTTCTACCTCACTCTTCACACTGACAGTTTTGAAGCTATCCTCGAGGCCTATGCTCTGTGGTCTACCAGTCTGTTTTACAGGTGTGCTGTCCTCTCCCAAACTTAAGCTTTTTAATCTCACAGCCATGTCACTACTGAAATGCTTTTTTAAGACTTCCATTGGTGCTTCTTGTAGGTCTTTTACAGTAATAATGTTCTGGAAAATGAGAGCTTCACTTGACTTAGCACCAATGCTCGGGATTGACCGGACACTTGAGATGGAGGCCATAAAATTGGTAATATGTTCTGGGTAAATTGTTGTTTGATCATTAGGCTTGTGAAGTGGACAAATTAGTTTTGCCAGGAGCTTGTTATGTGCAATACCCGCACAAGTTGTAAAACCTAATTCATCAAATATTTTCTTCCTCATTTCATTAGCTATTTGTGATGCTATCTTCAATCTACTGTGACAGCCACATGGGCATTCCATACTTGGTTCACTGTAAATATGACCACTGAGAACTGATTTTGTAGAATCCAAGGTTTTTAACTTTTCTTGTACTAAATTTGTGACATCAATAAAGTTTTCATCCATACCTAACTTTTCAACGGGGCATTTCCAACTTTGGAGCACTGCAAAGATCTTGTTTGAAGCTAATCTATAATCATGTAGGTCTTCACCATTCACCAATTTCAAATTAGGACAAGATTTAACGGCGTCCGTAATGAGCATGCATTTTTGTACCCCGTACTTCCTGGCTTCGTAGTTGCACGTTACTACGATGTTTTTCTGCTGAATACCGAGCGGGATAGTGCATAGTTCGGGGTTCCGCAACATTTCCACTTGAGCGTAAAAGCAGTCAACATCTATGTGAATTATACTTCTGATGTGTTCGTTATCATTCTCATTGTATGTAGAACAGCAAGATTCCATGCTCCTGCAATATTACAAGAGTTTTAAAGTAATTTACATTGTTTAAGCTTACTTTTACCTGTTGCAGTCTGAAGTTGTGATTTTTGATGAAATAACTTACCTATCGTCCATGGTTTTGTCTTTGAATGATGGAATATATTTTAGAGTGCAAAGTTGTCCTTATTTTGAATAGAATTGGTGCTTTTCTTATATAAAATTCCAAAATATTGATATTTTTCATTGGACAATCACGACACATCAACAGAAGCAGGGTTGCCAAAAGAGAAAACGTTTCCCTCTCTTTTTCAATAAGAAATTTAGGGATAGGTTATCCAGTCGATGAATCGAATAAGTGAGTGGTATTTATAATATCCATCCGATTCTACAGTATTTTTTATTTATTCAACAAACACTTTCGCTACACTTGAAATTTTAACGGTAAGGTTGCATTATTTTCCAAGAGTTGTTTTTCGAGTATTTATGTTAAAATTATATTTTATTCATTAAACGCTAAAATTACGTGTGGAAAAGTAAAATAATGTGATGAAATATGACTTGTCGTGTCGCTTCCAAAACTCCATTGAAACTTGTAGTAAAGTCAACGCTACTTTACTAGGACATGATCAGACTCGAATGACTCGAATGAGACTTACGTTGTTTGACTTGGACTTATTTTTTCACAAAATAGTTGAAAATAGGTACACATAAATGTACACTTGCTACTAGCAAATATATAAAAGGCGACGCCAGAAACAAAGAAAAAGAATTCGAGTATACGTCAAACCTATATTAATTATCTCTGTCAATGTCAATTTAAACAACTTATGTCAAAATTTAAGATTGCAAAGTGGGTGTTTTTCATGTTTGTACTAAAGATTTGATTGCAAAAAGGCAGCTTATTACAGTAAATACAGTTATGAACTCCTGAAATATTACAATGGAAGGGGTGCCTTCGGGTGATATCCAGGCGAAGTATCAGAAATTAGCGTCAGAGTACTCGAAGGTATCACCGCATTCAGTAATCATTGTTTCATTTCTTATCGCGGTCGGTAAATTGCTAGTTTCCGTTGTTTCAGCTACGGGTGCATGTGAAGGTACTAAAGAAGGGTGTTCTAGACGAGCAGGCAAAGTCTAACGAGCTACGAGATACCTTGAAAGACAGAGAGAAAGCTCTACGTAAGGGGGAATTGGAGATAGATTCTTTGACGTTTAGAAACCAGCAGCTGACGCGGCGAGTATCTGTCCTTCAGGATGAACTCGAGTCGTTACAGGTTAGTACTCAGTACTGTACCAAAGGGCTACTACTTCTGTAACTGGTTCAAGAAAAACCATTAACAATGGACAATTTACTGGTGTTGTTTATGATTAAAGCCAAACTTTATAGTTGTGTAGGCTTGCATGAGGTATCATGATATTATCAGCCCCACAAGATAATAATTTATTATAATCAATTGTATTTTTTACATTTACACAACACAATTATGATAAAAATATGACATTTAAAAACTATTTTATTTACACATTTTCATTTAAAAATATTGGTCCCTCTCTTCTGTTGCTGTGTCCGATAGAGGCCATAGTTGACTTTATACCAATATAAAAACATCTTGTACTGTATGGAAGCAATAAATATCTAGAATCTATTTTATATTTTTATACTTGTAAAGGACTACTTTGAAATCTACAGAAATTAATACAAACACATTTTGTCCATATGTGAAATTAGTCTCCGATTCATGTTTGGCCTGCTGAACTAATTGGGATGTTTGTATGTGGTGTGGCAACATCTCCAAGAATTGCTGTTATGCAGCAAAAAATAAAGATAATTTTGTTTAAACATTACTATTGAAGAAAATATTTACAGCTGAAATCTACAAAAAAATCCAAGAGTAAAGTAGATGATAAGCAGCCATCAAGCAGCAATGTACCACCCCTGGACTCTGGGCTACTGCAGGAAGAACTACAGAAGAAAATTATTGAAAATGCACAATATGCTTCTCAGGTATGTCTAGTATTAAATATTTTGTTTTCTTTTTTATAAATTGTTCATCATCATTACAGTATAATATTTTCATTACTGATTCTAAAATAACTACAATAATGCTAAATTTAAAGGCCAGCTATCAGATATTTTTCAAAATAGAAAATAGCATACAGGATACAGCAGTGAATATATTTCTTACAAAAGGGTATATTAATTATTTGTTCCAGTTATCAGATAAGGTTTTTGAGGTCTCTCAACTACAGGCGTCCCTAGAAGATTACCAAAAGCACATTAGTGAAAGTGACAGCAAATACAAATGTGAGATAGCAAAGCTTCGAAATAAGAACCAAGAATTACAGCTAGCATTGGAGGAGGCTCAGAAAGAACGGCTCAGCGGGACTCCAAACAAGGCACACTTAGCTATCAATAGTCAGGCTGCCAGCTGCAATGGAGACTTCCTATCTGAAGGTGGCAGTTTGGTGAGTTACTTGAGAACCTCAAGTTTTTTATTACCATGGCTTGTTTATAGTACTCATACACTTGGATCACTGAAGACACTTTAGGAAGCCTACACCAGTGGCTAAACTACCCACACCGGAAGTACTCACCTGGGGCTAACGGCGGCCTAGAGAGCAGAGGACGCCTGTTTACCAAGTCCTTATCTTCTCTGTCACATTACAATTAATTATGTAATGTTATAATAGTTAGATTCAAAATACTTTGTTATTTTTAGAATATTAGATTTGGGGGTGATTAATAATTTTTTTAAATTTTGAGTGCTATTTAAAAAATAATTTGAAATTGTTAAAAATAATTTTGTTAGTGTACTTTCAAAAGTTTTAAGAATGGGACAGATTAAAATTAGAATTAACCATTAATTAATTAACCAACCCTTTTCAACAGCTCGGCAGTGAAGATGCGCTTAGTTCTGTGGACGATGTCAATGAGCATCTTAGTATAAAGGCTCACAGTTTAGAACAGGTAAAACTACTTTCATTAACTAATTGCAGATATTTATTGTGATTAAAACTGAACCTCAAGGTTATAATGGCATAAGGTTACTTTTGGTTTTATCGAACAGATGAATAGTTTTAAGGCTTTGTGTATATATCACTGTAAAATTACAGATGAGACTAGCGGAATAAAAAAACTCCTGATGCTCGGAACTTTGAGTTACAAAACTAGTCCAGAGCATCACTACTTTGAGACATTTGAGGGCTAGTATCAATAGACCTATAAGAGCTACAGTATCACTCAACAGTAATGTTGACACACTACTGCTTGGCAGCTCAATATCTAATACTAAGGAGTAATTACAAACTTTGATGTTTTTAATAAAATATTTGTATTGTATGACATTTCACTATAATTGTTTACGTTGTTTGATTCTATTTATAGTGAAATTTCTCATGAGTAATAAAAAATTGGTTGTGTTCTCAAATCCAAACTTTAGGACCGTCTTCAATCTTTTTATGACTTTTATTTTAATTGAAATAACATTCGTACATTGTAGGAAAACCAAAAACTCCGAATGGAATATGGCATGCTCCAAATGGAGAATGAGAGTCTGAAATTGGAAATATCTAAACACATTTCGGCTTCACAAAAAAGAAGGGGTGATGGTCACGACTCTGGTGACTTCAACGTCTTCAGTGAAACTTCAATTGACGGAGAAGGAAGGATAACGGGACTTCTAGGTTCTTTAGAAACACCATTCCTTCTCAGCCATGAAGTGCAAATGAGAGAGGAACGAATGAAGACATACTTTAGAAATAAGATTAGTGAATTGAAGGTAGAGAAGGATGAGTTGAAAAGCAAGACTGAACACTATGTTAAAGAGGTATGATACATTTTCATTTTTGAATGTTTTTATGTTATTATCAAACAAAAGTTATTTCCTGTTTTGCGTCTATAGAACAAAATGAAACTTTTTTTTATCATTCTAGTGTGAAATGCTCAGACTCCGTTTTGAAGAGATGGAATTGGACAAACAGACAGACGAGCACACACTACAAGATAAACACAACACAATCAGTAGATTGGTAAGTCATGGGTTTAATTGTTGCAGTGTTTTAACTTTAAGTCATTGTTAAAAGAATAAATTCCAGTTTAGAGGTTCAAGTTTATCGTTGGACCAATTAATTGGCAACTATTAGGTTGTTGGTCAAGCTTCTTGCTGATGAGGTCAATGTGAGAATAAATATTGTAGGACATTAAACACAGTGCCATCTGACCCCAAACTAAGCAAAGCTTACCACGTACCATGCAGGCGCGGATCCAGCCCTCAAAAAAGGTTGTGGTCACAGCCATCCAAAACTCGGCCAAGTGCGAGTCGGAGTATGAACTAGCTTATGATCGATATAATACATTCCTACAAAGGAGATGTTTACAAAATATATGACGCTCTGACCAAGAGTTTTTTAGAGTATTGTCAAAGCCGTGGGGCGAGCACTAGTGAATTAATAAACCTGTAAAATGTTATTTTGTTCGCTCATGAAATTAACAATGTAAATGTGTGTGTGTTTGCACACCACAGTGTTACATTTAGACTCTAAGCTACTGAACCGATTTTGATGAAACTTTTACAACTTCGAAGGATATTAAATTTAGTTAAACATTTTGCAATAAATAATTTTATTTAGGTGTTTACTTAAGTTACAAATTCTAAGCTTTTTTTTCCACGAAATCGATGATTTCCTCGATGTCGATCTTTTTTAGAGCTAGCTCGGATAATCTTTCTTGTGTCATAGAGGCACGCAACCAAGATCGAATTGAATCTGTGAAAAGTAGAACACGTTCTATCCGCGTTGCCAGTATTTGTAAGACAATTTTTATGTAAAAAATCTTGGTCGAATGCTTTAATTAATTATTTATCAGCCTACCTACCTCAATAGACCGTGAAACTCTGACGTCACAAGTCTATTAGGGTTGCGGGCATGCCATCGTGTCCACAACGTTGGATCAGCGCTTGGTACCATAGGAATCAAATAACTGATAGAATACATCAATACTTTTTTTTTGTTGTAAATACATACTCATAATACATACAAAACACCCAGAACATACATTTGATAATACCACAAAATGTTTGTCTTGGGTGTGAATCGAACTCACGCCCTACAGCTCTTAAAGCAGATATAATACCAATGTACCAACAGGGATATATCACATCATGTGATCTTACAGTTAGATACTATGAACGAATTAATGTTTTATACTCAAATATCATTTGCATGGTGACTCACATCTGTTCAAATAACGCCAATCAAGATTTATGAAAGAGAAAACATGCTGTTATCTGTTCGCTGTCACATTGCTTCATAAATATGTTATAATGTTACACAATTGTATAAAAACTGATTTAATTATTATTTTTAAAAGTAATGAGACAAACGAGAGGCTCTCCTGATGGTAAGAGATAACGCCTGTCCATGAACATTGCAGCAATACAAGAACTTTGAGTAACAATATAAAGTCCAGCATCGCCGCTTTGGCGCTCATTACTTTGAGACATCTTTCTGTGTACAATGCAATGGTCATAGACATACGTCACTACGGCACATTCGTTTTACTTCAAAAAAAATGGTCATCAACCGTTTATAAATAATGTTTGTGTTATTTCAGGAAGAGGAACTTCATTCGACGGCACACAACTACGAGGAACAGATGTCTGTTTTGACAGAACACGTAGCTGGACTTAACGAACAGCTGACCAGACAGCACGACGAAATCCAACATCTAAAGCACCAACTTGTTACTAGGAAGAAATAAACATACTTACAGTCTACTTTGAAAGTTTGAAATCGATACTCTGTTCAATGGTGTTTTAGTAACTAGTCGTAGTCATTATTTCCATTCCAAATTTCAGCCAAATATGTTTAGCCACTACATAAAGAAGTAACAAATTTACACACATACACAAACTTTAGCTTTTTATTATATGAGACAGACAGATGAGATTACTTAAGAAATATACGTTTTCGATAAAAATATGTATAAATTAGGTTCGATAATGGCATATTTTTTGTTCTAAAAGCTACGAACCGTGAATGTTTTAATAGGTACTTTGTGCTGTCCGATATGAATAGCGATCATTGACATATTTGACATTGAAAAATATCAAAAACCGTTATGGCATGATTCGTAAAAAAAGCAATCCAATCAGATCGTGCGAACTGCTTCAGTTTGACCTGTCAGTGCGCCGACCAGTATGCCTTTTATTTAAGCGTATTATAAGATATTTCTTGTAAATGACAAAACATACATAATATGAGATTTGTTCCCTAACTTATGTCAGGGTAGTACGTCCCACTGTATGCCTTACAACAATTATTAATTAGATGGAAATATAGCAATGTTTGTATGAAAAATTGTTATAAAAACGCTCAGAAACTTCGAAATTAAATCAATATAATACTTAGATTACGATAATTTTAAATTATGGGACGAAAATCGAAATTATTTTAAGATTTGCTTCGAATGTTTAGGGAAATAAATTAAAATGACATAAACACTTCATATTAAGTATGTTTTTGGACAATTTTCTTTACGCTTCGAACTTTCCTTACAAGTAAGTATAAATTTAATTTAACTATCAGTTATATTTAAATATTAACTTTATTTCATCTTAAAATTTATTTAACCAATTCTATCTTATGACAGAGGCCTTCGAGCGGCATATTTGACATTAAGACCGGCCGCTCAGCTTAATAAAAACTTTCTTCTTTTGTTTTTAAAATAAAACTGTATTACACATAATCTAGTCTCAAAATTACATTCCTAACTATTTAAAAATTTGTGGCCTAATTTGGTTAGTTTCGATTTGTATTATTTGGCTAGTGATCATTTAATTAAATATTTCTTAAATTTAAGTAACGTTTAAAAGTACCGCGTATAATTTTTTGCGGAATTGACAAGATAAGTCCTTTTCACCATCTTCATACTACATAATAGTCTACTTTTTTGAAATTGGATTTGACATATTCCATTTATCTTGAATTATGGGGGTAGGAAGGAATTTAACGAACAGTGATCGTAAGTCGTGACCACTAAAATTATTTTTAAAAAACTATTTTCAGACCGTGTATTATTTGTTGTTTCGCCATTACAGCCATTTTTCCACGGAGGTTTTCAAATGAAACGCATTTCACACTTAATAAACAAGTACTATAAAGTTTCTGCAATTGTATTTTAATGTCAATTCGCACACCAATTGCAATTACTGAAACATTTTGTTTTTAATTACCTCGGTGTGAGAATGGCCTCATATAATAGGTATACGCACCGACACGGACTTAATTGTCTGTCCTTGAATGCGCAAACCTCATTTTTATTCTATTTGACGGTGAATACAGAGCGGGGCGAAGAACTAGCGGCTGTACAATCAAAGTGCAGTAGGTAATAGAGTCTGGAGGTCCTGAGCACGCCATGTTTTTTCTAAGTTCTGTGCATATTGTCGATAATTTTAAACGATGAAGGAAAGCATTGCAAGTGAGAGTTCTTAAAAATAAGTTCTCGAAGATATATGAAATCTGCCATCCTGCACTTGGCCAGAGTGGTAGGCTAAGGCTTTACCCTTTTCACTATGAAATTCGTTTCAAATACTCATTGAGTTTTTGTCTTACATTTAAATTAATTGTGTTGTGTTATATTTAAATAAAGTACCTAGATGACCGAGCTTTGCTCGGTTTTTCATTGCCTGAAAACACGGATAAAACGACGTTTTCTAAAAATGAAACCTCGAAAAAGATCGATTTATCGCCCCCGAAACCCCTTGCATACTAAATTACATGAAAATCGTTGGAGCCGTTTCCGAGATTCAGATTATATATTTATACAAGAATTGCTCGTTTAAAGGTATAAGATAAAGCAGAATTTTATTCAACCAAGCAATTTGGTAGGAACGTTTGTGCAATTATTTTTACTATTTTAGATTTTAACTCATGATCAAGATCCGTGTCGGTACCTACAGCATATTATATAAACCAACCAACAAAATATATGTAAACCAAGATGGAGCTGATATATTTTTAACCGACTTCATAAACTTAACGATCTCCCAAGTTTGCTTATCTGTACAAGTAACTTGAAGCTGTTACAGCTGAGAAAATAAAAAATAAATCGTGTATTTATAAATAATGTTATGACTAATTTTAGAAGTTTTATTTGACAGATCTAAACTTACTAATGTTGCCGTCTTTTTCATTTCAGTCTATTTGACAAGGACAGTAACATTTTTCTAATGTAAAGATCTGTGAACTAAAGCCTTCAAAATTGGCTTTACTATGTGTATAAAATGAGTTTGGTATACAGTATATTTACTTATAAGAAAACGTAAATAAATTATCATTCGTTTATAAACTTCGTTTTTATTCTTACCTGAGTGTAGGCATTCTGATCTATGTATAACGGGATACTATACATTTTTTTATATTGAAAGCATAGTCATCTATTATTTTCTAAAAGGGCCATTCAAGTCTTAGGTAATCAGATTTTAGGTAATCATTAGCCCCTCCCTCCCCCTTGTCAGAAAAAAGTAAGCAAAGTTCTTACTCCCCACCTCTATACTTACGTAAAGATTGGATTAACTAGCGGCATTATCACTTCAAGCGATCTCTTCTAGGGAACTCTAAATATCGAGAGGATTCAAGAACGTGTAGAAAACGTGGTATTATAATAACCAACAATAAGGAAAATAAACAATCAGCATAATTTGTATGACATTGCTGACGTTATCGCCATTCGAACCTCCCCCGTCCCTCACGTCGTCAAAAATAAGCAAAGCCTTTTGGTGTTTACGTAATACTTTAACGGCCCCAAAGCTAGAAAACGAGCATTTATATAGATACGTATTTCAATCTGGGCATCTAACTATCCGACATTTTAATAGACAGATTTGACATTCAAAGGATGTCAAAAACCGCTATGAAATATGAAGTTATAATCCGAACATGTGGACTGTCTCGGTGGACCTGCCAACGCACTAACCAGTAAGCCTTTTACATATATTATTATTAATATATATTATATAGGATTATAAGATATTGTAAAACAAAGCGAATCATAATACGAGATTTGTTCCTTATGCCAATTGTTATTATTAATAAGAAACTAATAAAATATCGCTGGTTATTCATTTATCTTGTTTATTTCAACTTACGTAGTAATCTACCGACAAGCACCTAACGATATGTTCTAAGAGCCTCCCTTGAGATCCAGTTCTTTCCAACTTAACATCAGGTAAGCTGTGATCTAACACTTAGCCTCTCACTAGTAAAAAAGCTATATACTGATTTGGATTGTACCTGTGGAGCGAGTTAACTGCGTTATTAAGAATTAGCCTAAAAGCGAAGCCATATGTGTTACGTTGTCCCAAAGTTGGCTTCTGCAACACTGCGAGCTTTGTATATAACAATCCTTTAAACAAAATTCAATACGGTATGACATCGCAACGTATTTCCAAAGCTCGATATGACGTGTGTGAAGTTAGCATCTCAATTGAGATGCTAACTTCACACACGTCTCGATATGCCACGTACTAAGCTAACATTGTACCTATACGGGGTTATAAGGTCATTCCAGGCTAGGTATCTTTACCACCTTCGATCACACCATCTCTTGACTTTAGGCGAGCTGTGGACAAAGATCTAGACTGTTAAAAAATCTGTCGCTCCATACATTTCGTTCTGAGTCAACTAACTTTTTCTACGAAACAGTTGATATTTTTTTTAAATAGTTGGCATCTAGTTGTTTGACCACAACTCACCTGATGTTAATTGACGGTGTGGTCAATACCCATAATAAAAGTTGTCTATAATCTACTTTCGGTTTACCTGCTGCACTTCAAGCTTATAAATACTACATAGGATTATTAACTAAGTTTTTCGCTATCGTCCTTTTTAAAATTTTCCCTTAATGCCAACCAGTGGGACAAATTAGATGGGATCAAATGGCACAAACCGTTATAATTCATTGGGTAATAAATAAAAAATCACTAATATGCACAACTTTGTATTATAACGATAATCATAAGCACCTTATAATATGTCATCTGTTACATTTATTTTTTTATCGAACAGTTACTTTACCGTTAAAATATTTATACAAAACTTTATTTCAAACCGGCTCATTGCAAATAATTCGCTATAAATAGACCTTATACATTCACACTGGGAGATCTATTAAAAATAAATAAGTGACTAAAAAAGATCTTTAGGCTGTACGCCATTTCAAAAACACCTTCCACGATAGTTACATGAAATTTCAAATTAGAAATATATTTTGTAATATTTTTTGTGTCACTCACCGTAAGACCGTAGAATAAAGAAGTTATGCAGATAGAATAATGATAACTGGAAATGCGTAAGACTTGGTAAAAATAATAAAACTGAAAATGCGATTTCGAAATTACTATGCAATTGATCCGTTCTCACTACACGAGCCATGATGTCTTTCCACACGCGTTAACGGGTTCGATCTATCTATAAGTATAGCTTTGTAACATTTCCGCGTGGGGAAAGATAATTTAGTCCACAGGCTAAGTTATAATCTGTAAGCTGTACGCGCTAATGAAGTGAAAAATATTGTTCTAAAGGCGTCATACTCTTCTTTGATTTCTCCGATTCTTGATTAAATTTGATTGCTAGCAGTAATCAGAAATTCACTCATCATACATGCGCGTTTTCCCAGCTTACACAATAGATGTCGCTTGCCTAATCAATAAAGGCAGCGATTACTTTTTGTACAATTGTTAAGTAATTTCAACTTCTCGTGAGTTCTTGCCGTTATTTGACAATGTCAAAATGTCTTTTGTTCAAAATTTCAATGCGTAAGAAAAGGATGCTATTGTCATAAAATGTAACTTTCTTAGGGAAAACGTTCTTTCACGATCATATAAACCATAACGCTGATAAGTCATTAATCTGAACAATAATCTGAATCAGTTTAATCAGACCGGCACGATCATTCAAGTGCATAGTAAGCTTTCCGATTATAAATTGTATGACAAGCAAAATGCTTTATCGAACCAAAAAAACGTAAGAAAGTTACCACTAGATTCTGCGACAAAATATCAGAACGCGATTCTCTCGTTATTGATTTAAAATATAAAAATACAGTCACCGCTATTCAATCGCTAAGATAAAAAAAATTACCGAAATATTACGCTAACTGATACTACTAACAGACGTACGGAGTGCAAAAGAGAGATACATATAGTTTTATCTCTTTCGTTGTTCAGACGAGAATTTGCTAACTCAGCCTTAGGCTGGAGTGGCATGTTGTCTTCAACCTGTCATGTTTCACTGCTGGACATAGTCTTTATGCTTCCAAGCACTGCCAGTATCTTACGTATATCGTCACTCTATCTAGTCTAAGGGCGTCCTACTAAGTTTGCAGATTCGCGGTCTCGTCTCCAGAACACGACCACGAATTTAACCATAACAGTAGACCGTGTTTGTGTGATACAGGTTTCACTGTATTTTCTGCTCTTGCCATCGCAAATCGGAGCTTTAGCAGGTGCCCCATGCCGTGCTTGTGATAAGCTTAACGCATCCCGTACATTTGTTAATACTAATATAGACATAAGTCTTTTAAAGATATGGTGTCCTTTTGGCACCAGCATAAAAAAATAAAAGCAATATGAAATGCCTTACATAATAATAAACTTATAGAAAAAATAAAGTTTTAATACAGTGGAAAGTAAAGTAAGTACCACAGAAAGGTTGGAAATTATCCGCAAACCACATTTTAACAAATATACCCTAACTAAGGCAACATGCGCACGGAGAGGCGTCTTTGTGTGTGAGATATTGCAGTCAACTTTATAATTCTGATTTGTCGTAGTATAACCGTGAAATAATGTCCAATTAACTCTGACATTAAGGCTAACCGATCACCCGATCTGTGTATGGTGATCAAACGCCAGCCTATTATATTTTTTTTTTAAAACCCCTTCCGAACTCATTAGTTCCGGATTTTGGGGCAACGAATTATATGAGACGTATCAGAAGCTATACAAAATGTTATAAATGTATTTGATACCTAATCGTAGTAAGAGAAAAACTTAATTCAGAATAAAAGAACGAAGCTAGGATGTAAATAACAAAGACGGAAAATAAATCACGAATCGAAACTTTTCCGATTTGGGTTAAGAATAAAAATATACCTGACCAGAGGGACCTAAAAAGCTTGTGATTAAAATCACCGAGACACCATCCCGTGCGAATGTTACGTTCATAACATCTAACATTTGACATAAACCGACTAAATTAACATAATATTCATCATGTAGACCAGTGTTGCCAACCCACACACCCACACTAGACAAAATTAGAGATGCTCTAAAAAAACTGTAGATAGGGAGTCTTTCGAAAAGTAAGACGGCAAAAAACTGTAGATCTACAGTTGGTACTGTAGGGTTGGCTACACTGGTGTAAACGTGAATATGAAACTTACCGACGAACTAATTCGTGCCAAACTACAATGCATATTTGGTTTAACAAATAAATTAACATTAACTAATTTTTTTATGTTATGGCTCTTGTATAAACATGTTTTTTTTTTAATTATAATCTAACTACAATTAATTTTTAAGTTATTACAGTGATTTTATTAAAATAATATTACTCTGAAATTTAGTTATCACTAACGCCCGGTTTCTCGATCGAATAGCTGTTTATTAATCAGATTTATTAAATACAAATATGATTACTAGATTGAAATAAAGTCGCAATATTATTAAGCATTTTACAAAAATATTAAATACTAAAAACGACAATTTCAACTTTAATCTTAATACGACGCTCTAGGCTTATATTTTGTATTTTTTAATGTTTCCATGGTATATTTATAACTTTATTTTTTATAAGAATTATAGTGATGCTTTATTAAAATGACAGGTTTGGCTCATTTCGCCGTTTTTAACTATCAGTTGATATTTGAGATTAATATTATAGATATTTTTAGCATTCGAGAAGTCGGGCGTTCCATTTTGCTGGCCATGCAGTGGAATGGTGATAATCCTATTTACTTAAAATTAAAATGAATCCCTTACAAGTCGAGGCGATGAATTCGAAGTGTTACAGCAATTACCATGATTTTGTATAATGAAATAGACCATCCACATATGAAATGATTCAATTGAAATTGGTTTAGTCCTTTCACATAATTTATTTCATTTGACTGCGTTATAGCTCAGTCGATAATAGCTCTGCCTTGAGAACTGTAGGGTGTGAGTTTTATTCCTACCCACAACAAACATTTATTTATGTATGTAATAAAATACAATAAGACCAATTTTAAAGTTTTTCCTTGATAGTTCTAAACTAACTAAAAATGTTACTGTTTTTCTCATTCATTGTCCATTTGAAAAGGACCAATATTTTTGATCAGTTCACAGCTGTCAACTACAAGGCATCAAAACTAATTTGAGCATATATTTACAAAAAAAGTAATTTTTTTTTGTGTCAGTTATATTAAAAAAAAGTATAGAAAGACAACATTTAATCGAAAATTTAAAAAAAAAATACCCGATATATATCTCTTATAAGCATGTTATTCTCGAACAGCTTTTTCACGGTTCATATATATGACCACAGGGGCAGATAGACAGAATAAACCACATTCGTAAACCACTTCAGGACATGTCACATCATATGTAGAGGATCTCTTTCGTAATATTTCGCCTAATTTCCTTTTTATAACTCCGGTTACTTTTTTGTAACCTTTGTTAAGGCCGAATGACCATTAACTAAGCTCAAGCGACATATTATTTACACCAGTTTGCCATCAGACTTTATAATGTAAAACTTCAATGTAAAATTTATAAAAGCCCGTATAAACTTTATAAATCTACATCTTTACATTCAACTTTGTATTGAAATGTAAAGCATAACCGATCATAGCAATAGGGATTATTCTAAACCCCCTTTTTTAGACGAAATTATTTTCTCATTTGCTATTGCTATGGTTTCATCCCACATATGCGCGGGATGTATAACCCAATAGCGATAGCTAGAGTCAAATTTAAATAGTAAGGTCGCACTTCTCGAGTCTTGTATACTTGCGAGTTATCGCACAAATATATAAACTATACTTTTGGACGATAACTCAAGCAAAAACGAATACGAACTGCTCGAAAATTAAGCTCCCAAACTATTGTAAATCCTTCTATACATACCTATTCGTACTCTGTGCTCTTTACGTACATGAGCAGTGATGTTAGAAGATATAAAATCGATACAAACGCGGTAGATAGAAACAGCGATATGGCCGCAAACGTGTCAAAGCGAGAAGCAAGACATTCTTGTTCAAGTTCTAAGATCTTGCTATATTGATATTTTTTAGTTGTTGGCATAGGAGGTATTGAATTCGAAGTTATATAGCTTCACTTTATTTTCTCACGCGATAGGAAATTTTCCTAAATTATAACAAAGATTAGTCAACCAAACAAATTCACCAAATATATATCCCGTTTTGAAAAACGTTTTCAATTTAAGTAACTGTCATTTTGAAAAGATGTTTTTCTCACAATTATTATTCGATGAATATGTATGATTAAGCAGCAAGTTATACAGATCAGTTATTTGTACGGTAGACTTTAAAAGTCTTGCTTTCTCTGTCACATGTTCTGTCATAGATAAAGACGGCGGATGATAAAATTAGAATAGTAACGTCTTATTCGGCATATACCATATTAAAAACTGCAATTTACACACTTATCATATATTCACCATTATTTAACAGTTAATTTTTAAAAGGCAGAATTCAATTATCCTATGTTTTTTTTTTAAATATTTTTACTCCTGCTCATACAAAATTATAATTTCCTGCAACTCTTAATATGCGTACAACTGTGTGTAGATATACATTATACATAAATATTATTTGTGACCACGGCAATCAATGCAATATTTTTAAAATATAAACTGAATCAGTTATGTCGATTATTTGAAACGGAACGTTCCGCGGTGACGATCGGCCATAATCCAATCATCGTTCGCGCTACGATGACGTAACGGTCGGTGATTGGATGTATGGCAATCGCCGTAGTGTGATCGTGTACAGACCTTATTCATGTACAATATTGGAAACAATTCTGTCATAAGATGCTTATTTGTTGTTACATTCTACATCTTTCAAAGAGAAACGCCTGAGCACATAATAAATCTGAAGTGATCTCCAATGCATCATTCACTCGCGTTTCAAATAAAAGAAACATGACACGCGCACGAATTCAACGTCATAATTGAGAAGGAGCGGATAAACATTAAGAATATTGAATAATAGATACATAAAATAATAGAAAAAAAAATCATGTATGAGTGATTGATGGAATATGTAAATGAAACCGATTCAGCTCATTTTGAAACCTTTAATCATTCAACGCCGTGGTGCCACAAAAGATGATGTAACATTAACAAAATACACTACAATTGTTAATTTATGTGTAACTATCTAGTTTATTTCACTTTATGTGTGTCTAAATCGCATTAGAGCGTCCATTTCGCTAGCACTTCATGTCGATTAACGGGCACTTTTACAATATATTGGAATTAGAAATTGGCTGTTAATCAGAGTGTACTTTCAGAGTTGAAATTACGAAAGAAATTAAAAGATTAAAAATCCAGCTGTTATTATTTCAGTCAAGTACAGCAGATGAAGACAGCAATGCTTCATATAACAGTTCAAGTAACCTTCGAATGTTCGGATCCAAGAAATCCTGCTTGGAAATAGCGTCAAACAGCCAAGTTCTAACACCAGACCCTAAATGTAAATCCAATTTTCTACAACGAAGCATTAGTATTTAAAAATCAATCTTCACAAAATCAGGATTAATAATCGCTGATAATCTTCCTCGTTCTCAACAATACATGATCACCACTGATCATCGCCATACCAGTGTGATCGTATCGTTCATACACCATAAAAAACCAGGCTATTTTGATCCCACGAAATCGATCGCCGACTTAAACAACTTTTCTAAACGCTCGATATCCAAACGCATACACATTTCTTGCTGGAATCAGGCGAACTTTTTATATTCATCGTCGAACCAGTGTGGGATTCCGATCGATCAAAACACAGAGAGTGAACGATTGACGCATTGCTTGTTGAACGCCGAATCGGAAGATGACAGACAGGGGGCGACAAACGCTGACGTGTCCGATTTTCAAAATTTTCACAAATATCTTCAGAGACAGGTTCAACTCGGTTGCACGTGCGCTTGCGTTGTCTGAACAATCTATGAACCTTTCTTTCATTTTGCGGGTTTATTCGTCCATCTGTCATATATTGGTCTTGTCTGAACGATCTCCCAGTAAGGTTATAGCAACCAATCCTTGACACATTTCCAATCTCTATAGTTTGTCGCCTCGTGTGGAGTTGTCCAAAAAGCATGTCAGGTAATCGATAGCTTGTAGTTTGTGTATCAGAGACATACCGTTCGTTCGTCGCGTGTGTTAAGGTCGCGTGTGGTCGAGTGGGGTGTGGGGCGCGAGTGGCGCGGCGGCTCGCGCTAGCACTGGTTCACGTCGGGTGGCGTGGGGAGGTAAGGGTCGGCGCGCTTGTGCTCAATGAGGGCCTTCACGGTGCTCGAGTCGGCTGGTAAGTCGGACTTCTTGCGGAGGAGCGGCTTGCTTGCGTTGTAGGCTTGCTTCCGCACCTGGGGAGGTGTAATACAGTTAGCAGACCACGCGATTTCAAATTATGGAATATTGATTAAATTTTTTGCGCATTAAGATGCCTCATATCAGATTGCTATAACTGCCGTAATGGATAAGAAAACCAAGAGATAAAATTTGACGATGATTGTTTACGGGGCCCAGATCTAAACGCTATATGAGTGAGTGAGACGACGTTTACCTCCTGCGCTTCGCTCTCTATCTTGTGGTAAGAGAGGTCGGGGACGCAGTCGTCGACGGGCGGGGGGGAGTGCGGCGCGCGGGGCACGGGCGCGGCCGCCGCGCGCGCCTCGAGTCGTTGCCAGATTTCTTCCCGCTGCAGTAGTCTCTCGCGCTCTCTGCAATAAATTCATATGAGGTTTTCAGAATTTTTCAATGAATGGGAAGTTTTGCGTTGAAATGAAACGCCTCCTTCAAAAAGCTTCAGTAAATAAATTATCATTATTATTATTCATTATCGAAAAGTGACATAGGCTTTTTATTCCAGAAATCGTCAGTTCCCGTGCAGTGTAACCAACCCTACAGTTTAAGCTGTAGTACACTTACTATCTCAGTTTTAGATTTTTTTACCGCAAACTAACCAGTATTTTTGAATTTTTTCATCAAAAACCTCATTTAAGCGAAAATTTGTAGGTTTCACAGTTTTTTTAGACCTAATTGCCAGTTTTCGTTAATTATTATGGGTCGCTAATCCATGAGGTTTTTACCGCGAGTGAAACAGTGACGCAGCTAATGAATAAAGACGATAACTTAGAAAGATAAACCTAATTGCAAAAACAAATAAGACTCACTTTTGCTTCTCCTGTTTATACTGCTGAGTACATTCATCAAACAGCTTTTGATTCATCTCCATGAACAGTTTAAGCGCGTTGTACACGAGGCCGTGTATAGTTTTGTTCCAATGGCTCTTAGTGTTCCGATATAAGGACGGGAACATTATAGGAAGGATGTGGGTCGCGTTATCGGATATTAGCGACATTATGTACTCATTGTTCCAATAGTATAGAGCTCGTTCTGCCACCTGGAATTAAACGACACATATGGATCAAAAAAATCTCAGACCATTTCAGTAAAGAAAACCGATCAAGTGCGAGTCGGACTCTCGCACCGAGGATTCCGTACAAACCTGTAGGTATATAAGTAAAAGTTATGGTATTTTTTTAAATGGTAATTTCAAGAAATTTCAAGATTCTGAGTTCACGGGAAGTACCCTGTAGGTTTTGATTCGTAAACCTAATTCTAACAAAAAAAAAAAAAAGCACACAAAAATGCTTGTTCTTTAATTAACATAAAATTCGTTTCCAAAAATGCGTATAGCGTTTATTATACGACTATAAAGTGTTGCGTGTGCCGTGGTGGTGCCGGCGTAAGAATAGTACTCCACCCTCTCTACCCGTGGTTGCCATAAGAGTCTGCTAAGGGATGTCATCCGGAAGATGGGCAGCAGCGTATTCCTTGAACAATCACACCTAACTGCGCTCGCCAACCCGCCTGCCAAACGTGGTGAGTATTGGCAAAACTCCCCCAGGAGGAGGCCTATGTCTAGCAGTGGACGTCCTATGGCTGATGATGATGATGATGATGATGATGATAAAGTGTTGCGCCATCTAACAATTCACGTCTAACACCTCGCAGTATTTTAAAAGTTTACATTGGTATATCATTTCACGTGAATTCAATTATTTATTTAATTTCGCCGCGTTACGTAGTGTTCATATGAGATAAGGCCTCATGTCTACGTGGTTCAGTAACATAGATAGGTATACCTGGAAGTGCGGGCTGGAGACACACTTGGCGAGCTGCTTGAACAGCGGCTCCATGACCTTGGAGAACTCTGCGGGCTCGATCACGTCCAGTATTTCCTCCATCTCGTTCAGGAACATCACCTCCTTGGGGGAGTGCGTCTTCGGCCAGTATTTTAGTAACGCCCTAGAAATAAAGCCAATTCAATCAACACTGGGCCAAATTGTTTACAGACACGAGGAAAGTCATGTTGTATTTTTTAAAGACACGGGGAAAAATCATGTTGTATTGTATTAGTATTTTAGTAACGCCCTAGAAATAAAGCCAATTCAATCAACACTGGGCACTGGTATAATTTTTTACGTAAGATTTCCATATACGATTACACTTTTGTACAGTTAAAGAAAGTCGACGTTTTGTTATCTATTCGTAAAAAATAAATTGCACTCTCACAAAGTCATCAGATCACTTCTAGAATAAGTTAATGTAAGGAGAACACTTGCAAGAACAAATTGATTATTTGTTTTAAAATTCTTCTTCTTTGTTTTTGGTACATAACACTCTGCGCACGTTCCGGAACATACCGTTAGGTGCTTAGCGGCAGATATCCATCTTGAGTATTGTAGCTGGCCAATCGTGTAATAAAAAGTACGCTATGGTTTCCTCACGATGTTTTCCTTGACCGCCACCTCAAGCTCATTGTAGGGATTTGAATCCACGCCTTTCAGCGTGTGATCCGTCTGCACTAACTGAACTATCATCGGTATTCGAAAATTCGTGCACGCCATTCGGAACTTTACGAAAAATTTTACATTCTAAAATAAACTCGAATGATTCATTAACCTCTTATCATTCAAATCAAAGATATAACAGTATGCAGACACTTATAAAATAAACAATTTTATCGAATGTTTTTTCGATTACTAAAAAAAAAAAAAACAACAACTGGCTTATCACTAATAAAAAAGAAACAATTCCAAATGAATATCGATCTACAGAATCCGTTTCTTACCGGACCACGGGTTGCGTCAAAGAGGGATCTTTTTCTAGGAACTGCACCACACAGTAAGCCAACTGTGGATGGTATACCGACAGCGACTTCGCTTTGTGCAGCGGTAACAATACCTGGAAACGACGAGACAAAATTAGCAAGTGCCAAAGGCCTACTGATTAAGTTAGTGTAGGGTACGATAGTAACCGACACAAGCGCCGAGGTGGAACACTCCAGGGTTTTTAGTGGGTAGGCCGTCATTAGGACGGAGAGTCCCACATAACCACTGTGCCCGCCCCAGGGCCGGTGGTATACATTAAGTATTTTCACTGGACAAAAAAAAAAAAAGGGTACGATAGTAACAACCTTGTTTTTATAAGAACAAAATGAGGGTAGAAAATCACAACACATTTCTTATTCAACGACACCACCCGCACTCTCCAGTCACGGCTATTGGAACATTCCAGATATTTTGCCAAGCAGTACTGTGCAAACATTACTGTGTTCCGGTTTGAAGGGTACTGCAGCTAGCGAAATTACAAGGCTGTTGAGATTATCCATCTAAAATCTCAAAGTAATGAGCGCCAAAGCAGCGATGCCCTGGACTTTGTTTTACTACTCAAAGTTCTGTGTATCACTGCAATGGTTACGGAAAGGCGTCATCTCTTACCATCAGGAGAGCATATCGACCGTCTCATTACATTTCAAATAAAATAAAAACATGCCCGGAACGTCGAGGTAAATAAACAAAACTAATTTCGTAGTGTATTTGTGCGCGATTATTCCCGGTGTTGAACATAATTATGAAATAATTTACTTGGTTAATACTAAGTAGATTACTTACATATTTGTATTAAAAGTTATGAGTATTGCTGCAATGGTTATGGACAGATGTACAGGGATATATGCTTGGGGTATACTAACCCCATAGGGGGTCACTATGAACAGCTTATTCTATTGGTAAAACTCTGAAATAACGAAAAAAGCTGCTCCATATATTTTTCAACAAACGAACTTTTCCTAAGCTGTATTGCTTGCTACTTGTACGTAAACATATTAATGGTTAATGTTGTATACTCACTTTCAATAGAAACATCTTGTGTTCTTCCTTGAGTGGCAGCGCGAAACCGTTGATGATGGAGCCGAGGATCTCCAGCAGTTCCGCGATGCCATTGTGGTGTTCCGTTTCGTATATAAATCTAAAAAAAATATGCGAATTAGCAAGTTGAAATGGCAGTGGGCAGGGCACATAGCACGCAGAACTGATGGCCGATGGGGCTGCAAAGTTCTGGAGTGGTGGCACAAGGTGGATAAACGACCTCATCAAGAGCACAGGAACGCGCTGGATACGAGCCGCTTCCAAGCGATCTTTATGGAAATGAATGGGGGAAGCCTATGTCCAGCAGTGGACGTCCTACGGTTGAAATAATGATGATGAAACATAAAAAAACACTAATTCTTTTGAGCGCTTTCTAGGTCTCTTTTTGTAACCATCTTCACGTCATTGATAAATGTAATATAATTCTAACATAAATGAACATCTTAGGACATTTCGCACAGCGCCATCTAGTCCCAAACTAAACAAAGCTTGTATTATGGGAACCAGACATGTAGTTGATAGTTATACAACTTTTTTTTTGTAAATACATACAGAACAAGCATCCATATTATATATTCTCTTACATGTTTGTCCTAAATGGGAATCGAAACCACGCTTAACGGCTTATGAAGCAATTACTGCAAAACGAGCTAATAAAGCTAATACCTACTTATCCCATACAACATACAAATGAATGATCCCACGGTAGTTAGAGCTATTTTAAAGTGTCATACAGTATCTAGATGGCGCCAGTGGGTGTTTCGGGCTCTTTAGGCTTTACGTTGACCACTTTGTAGTAGTGATCCGTCAAATAGATGATAGATGGCGCTTTTTTTTTTGACCAATCTTTCGTTTATTCGTATTACGATTTATTACGTCTAATTACTTTTAAGGTATATAGTTAAGTACTTTTTTATGTATGACAGGCTAGGTGTCCAACCCAATGTTAAGTGACAGTGTGGTCGAAGATGGTAAACACTTTAGCCTGGAATGTAACTGACTCAAGTGAGGCTGCCGGAATACACAATTTGATACTTGGCGACAGATTATCAACTTGAGGGTCGTAGCTAGCCAGCAGAGTATAATACCCTATCACCATGCTATGGTTTCCTCACGATGTGTTCCTTCATCGGCAGCTCAAGCTCACCGTTGTTAGAACCCACGCTCTTCAGCGCGTGGACTGATCGCTCTAACCACTGAGCTATTATCGCTATATAGTACACACAATCAGATAGATATAAAATTGTGCACACCAGAAATAGAAGAAAATGAACAGAAAACGCAATAATCTTGCTTAAATCACAAGTGGCGGGTTTATCGCTAGAAATGATCTCTTACAAGAATGGAAAAACCGTCAGACAAATCATCACCAATCAGATCAGATATTCGATCAACAGAGTAGCGTGTAAACATTACTGCATGTTTTAAGGTCGTATGGTTATTTTTTTTTCTTACATATGGGAGGTGGTCAAAACTGTCGAATATCGTTTTACGTAACAAATAAATGCCCCACAAAACACTAAAAACACACTATCGAATGTCGTCTCATTACTTATTACAGCATGAAAAACGAAAGTACTAGTACTTTACTTTTACTACTACTCGGCTGGCCCACCCTCAAGTTGAAAATCTGCCGCCAAGCATCTAACGGTGTGTTCCGGCAGCCTCACTTGAGAGCCAGTTCCATTCCAGGCTAGGTGTGCTTTACCATCTTCGACCACACCATCACTTAACATCAGGTGAGTTGTGGTCAAACACCTAGCCTGTCATCCATAAAAAATAAATAAAAAAAAGAGGAAGTCCCACTGACAAGTATTGTGTATCCTTGTTGCATAATTAATTTGATTACTCATAAATCACCATTTCCGTTGTTTATATTATATTAAATCCATAAATATAAGGTTACTGCCACGTTAGTTTATCCCGGAGTTATTTATAGCTGTCTAGTATTTATACAGTTATGTAAATAAACCAGACAAATGTTTGGCATTAGTGCTTATGATGTGTATAATTGTATATGCTGTTAAATTTATATATAGAGAGTATATATTAAAGAGAGACCATTTGCAACTGAGCGTCAAAAATTTACGATATTGACATAAGCTTTTTTTTTGTAGCAGTGATAGCTCAGTGTCAATTCGTAAACCATAGCATGGTAGTAGGGTATTTTCTACTGCTCGGTTGGCTAGCTACCACCCTCAACTTGAAAATCTATCGCTAAGTAACTAACGGTGTGTTCCGGCAGCCTCACTTGAGAGCCAGTACGATGTCAGGCTAGGTGTGTTTACCATCTTCGACCACACCGTCACTTAACATCAGGTAAGCTGTGGTCAAACACCTAGCCTGTCAAGAATAAAAACTATCCGCCAATGGTTACCCACTTAACGTTTTAAGACTTACTTATAAAACACATTGTTGATCTGTTTTCTGATGTACGCTCGTAACACGAGGAACTTGCCGTATATCCTGTGGAGAGTTGTCTTCAAGAAGTCGCGCTCTCGTGGATCTTCCGAGTCGAACAGCTCCAGTAGCTGGAAAGAAGTGTTAGACGATTGAGTAAAAACAACAATTTTGAACCTCATTGTACTATATATAGAAAGAGATGATTATTCCACTTCACTTTGACACTTGAGCCAATGAGCAGTGCTTAGAAACTTGTTAGCGATGATCGCTCAGTGGTTAGCGCGGTCGGTTCGCATGCCGAAGGGCATGGGTTCGATTCCCAACAATGAGCTTGTGCTACCGGTGAAGGAAAACATCGTGAGGAAACCATAGCGTGGTGGTAGGGTACTCAGCTGGCTAGCTACCACCTTCAAGTTGAAAATCTGCCGCCAAGCATCTAACGGTGTGTTCCGGCAGCCTCACTTCAGAGCCAGTTCCATTCCAGGCTAGGTGTGCTTTACGCTTTCCTGAAAGTAGTAGTAGTAGTAACCTGTTAGGCGATACGAAGTTCGCCGGGTTAGGTTAGTTCCATTCCAGCTAGTATTGTATATGTTTCTAATTTATTATCTTCCCCAGTCGTTTTTTTATGTAAACCATTGCATTGCAACCATTGCAACGATACACAGAACTTTAAGTAGCAAGCTTTGGCGCTAATTACTTTACAACTTTCGATGGTTAGTCTCAACAGCCCTGTCATTTCGCTAGCTGCTGTACCCGTCAAACCGGAACACAGTAATGTATACACACTACTGCTTAGCGGCAGAATATCTCATACTGTGGTGGTACCTACCTAGACGACAAGGAGATCTAACACCAAGTAAATTTACGAGAATTGGTGTTATTAAGACATCATTAGCGCGGAATAACAAGGAAAATGCCGGACAGAAGAAAACAGAATAAGACACACCAATAAGGACAGAATAAGGTTGATTAGTACGACCATTACAAACAATAGGTAGTCTCTGTAGGTACGGGTATATGGCGGCTCGAATGTCTTACGCGGAAATCGAAATTCATTTGTACAACCGAGTATAAAAAGAAAATGCTCATAGTGTGTGATTTGGTAAGTTACGCAATATTGACTTCGTTAGCATCATTATTATTAACAGCCTTCCTTATCTCACTGCTTCGAATGGTGATATATTTTTTTATGGTTGACTGGCTGGATGTTTGACCACAGCTCACTTGATGTTAAGTGATGGTATGGACGAATATGGTAAACACATCTAGCCTGGAATGGAACTGGCTCTCAAGTGAGGCTCCCGAAACAGATCGTTAAGTGCTTGGAGGCAGATTTTCTACTTGATAGCTAACCAGTCAAGTATTAGAAAGTACCCTACCACCATGGTATGGTTTCCTAACGGTGTTAAATGTAATAAATTGTGATTTGAACCCATTCCATCCCCCGTGTCAAACGACCGCTTTAACCACTGAGCTATCATCATATAATTGTGTCCCTGATTTGTAACGATGAAATAAATAAAATAAATATCTCAGGGCAGTTACACACAGCACCAAATGACCCCAAACTAAGCAAAACTTGTACTATGGAAGTCAAATAACTGATAGAATACTTAAATACTTTTATTTTTTTAATACATACAAAACAGCCAGACACAAAACAAACATTTGTTTATACCACAAAATGTTTGTCCTGGGTGGGAATCAAATCCACACATCACTTAAAGCAGATATACTACCAAGAAGTCAAGAGGGTTGCCAAATGGCCTTTATATCAGTCTTTCTACTAATGTCAGACCAAATAGAAGTTAGATTTCAGCCCTTAGAGACCAATCTCAAGAATTCGGTATGTAAAGTTTTTTTTTGGTATTTATTTTATATTTTTTTCTGATAGTAAACTTTATTTCATGAAACTAATTTGAATATTTTGGCTTTTTATGCGGTAGTTGATTTTTAATACGTTTTCAAACTTTCGATAGCGATGACGTCATAAGGTTGACTGAATATCCCTAGTAGGCCTTTGCCATGTAAAACAAAAAATTATATTTTGACACATTTGATTGACTTTGACAACTGACATGAAGTAAAGAATTTTGTTTATCAAAGCTTCTTAATGTTGCTAATCTATTACTTTTTTGTATGGATTATTACGCTATTACGCCGCTGGCAAATCTATTAAGATTTAAAAAAATATATGGATCTATTACAGCTGTTTTACAGAAACATTAGAACTGACAGAATGCACAGAGTATGATGCCAAAAAGAAAAAGGACAAACCCAATGAACTTTTTTTTTACGTGATTTGGCAATGCACGGGTGTTATATTTACCTATTTTGGTATTTTATAAATGAAGTAACGAAATTATAGTATTTTTCCGTACTATCCTTAGATATGGATAGTATCTAGTACGGAGCATGAAATAATTGTACAAATACTGTAATTATAGTACAAAATCCAACGCTGCGTTGACTTGACATTGACAGTTTTTGTTTAGGTTCGCCATTGCTTTTGCACAGCGAACTACATGACGTCATTATGGGACTCATTGAAAGTCAAGTTTATCTTGTGTATTTTATTGAAATATACCACATCTCATAGTTTAGAGAGTTTTAAACGTCAAAATAATGTACAGGAATGTAATATTTCGAAATGGTTTTGGAATCAGCAAAGTATTTTTTTTCTTTACATACCGAATTACGTGCACAAAACTTATAATGTAGTAAGCATTGCGTGACGTCCCTTTACTGAAATTTATGAGCGAGTTCATTTGACATTCGTAACACAAGTCAATGTTTGTGTTAACCTTTACTTCTGAGTGCTCAAGAGTTAGCCATTTCCTGCCAATATTTCATCCGTGATTCACCTAGTTAATTTAACTGGCACCTAACTCAGCACTATAGCGGTAGGAATAGAACTAGTACTAAATAACACGCGAGAGGCGAATCAACCTCATACATCGATCAACGGTGTACTAAATATAAGTTATATATCGATTTCTGTGGTTTGGTCAAGGTGGCAACGAAGGACACTTTTTGTATTTGTGTCTAAGTGTACTTATACAGAAATACGCGAAACGTTTTTTTTTTCCTTGTTTGTAATACCTCAAAACAATAAGCAATTAATGTTTTTACAAATTATGTATACGTAATAGTTGTCTATCCTTTTCGATGATCTTTTGTTTCTTACACAATTTTTTTAATCGCCTTCAATAGAGAGTAAGTTCTTAATTTAGTTTTTTTTAAACGTTTGTCGGTTCGTCGTCATTTATGAACCGATTTGAAAAGTAAAATTACAACATGGATGTCTTCAAATCAAGAGTAAACAGGTTCCTTATAGGTAAACGTGTTCCATCCTAGACCACTTGCTTAACACCATGGAGGATGTGGTCAAACGTTAACTTATTACGTATAAAAAAACCTACAGCGATTTAAATGCACGACCTTACTGGCTTAATTACTAAAATCTCACACTAGAGCCAGATATATATAAAAATAAATAGGTTAATACGGGCAGAATAAATGCCGCCATAAATAAAGCAAAACCATAAATCTTTGGCCCCGAAGCTTTCGGAAGCAATTTGCTTCCGCGATATATCAAGGAGACACGGTTTGGATCAAATTGAATGCAAACCTCCACTCCAATTATCTTCATCTTTTCGTTTCCAGGCACCTAGGAGCGTCCTACACCTATATACCTATACACAATAACATTCGACAACGTGCGCCGGTTGTTATAAGCGTCAGAGGAACGTGTATTTCGTAAATCCTATTGCTTATTCTGTGACAGTGTGCTGTGTTCGAAGCGCGGGAAAAACACTCACTATTAACATAAATTACCGAGTTATAAATCTACTCAGCAGGATGTCGTCTAGGTAGGTACCACCGCAATACGAGATATTCTGCCGCCAAACAGAACTGTGTTCCGGTTTGAAGGGACATTACAGGGCTGTTGAGACCAACCATCGAATGTCTCAAAGTAACGAGCGCCAAAGCAGTGATGCGCTAGAACCAGCTCTAAAAAGAACTAACTCTTACCACCCGGAGAGCGTCTAGTTCGTATATTACCTATACATACATAATTAAAATTAGATAGTATTCGTAGGGGAAGCAACAGGACTTCGCCTCGCTTATCTCTTTTTAGTTAAGCTTGTGTTTAGTTCAGCTATCCGTACGGTAATAAAATAACAAATTTAAAAAACTAAACTATTAAAAATATGACATGATTCAAAGCGTGATATGACGCGAGTAAAACCGTGGGTAAAAGCTAGTAACTATGAATCAGATAGTAGCACGGAGCGGCGTCGTCGGTCTTCAATTATTCAGGGCTTGCGGTCAAGGGCGCGCCGGGTGACGGATATCTCTCTAATTTATTGACATGTTTGCATGTAATGACAATTCCGTACATGACAAGGCCTCTGATTCTCTAATCCACGTGAGATTTCTCATTAAGCTTGAGTTGTTATGTTAAACGTTTATGAAATTTTGTTTTGATAGTTCAAACAAAACTTCATCGCATATTCCACCACTTCCCGCGAATTCGATTTCCGCCGCTTTACAGAAACGTGGCGTGTTACGTATTCATGTGCTTCTAGTAAATAAGGGCCCTGATTTATTATTATTTGTTTACAGGATATGTATGTACATTACTAGAATGTTTCCTAGTATTTTTAGCAACAAATAAATATTTGTTCATTTTTATGGTCTGTAACAATGAAAATGAACAAATATTTATTTACAGACAATAAAAATGAACAAATGAACATCAGTTCACCAAGCGTTAGATAGTTTCAATATTTTCTATTCGTACATACTCGTCTGAGAACACTCAGGTGTATGAAATAGCGCACCTGATAAAAAATTCAGAGACCACCCAGAATCACCAAGCACCTTATTAGCCGACTACAAAAGAGAAAGATTTTAGCTGTAGGTATAACATTATTATGCATGTGAGTATGTACAAGTATAATAATTAAGTTTTCTAAAGTGGTGACCACCTATCGGTAAACTTTTTGAGTATCGACATTTGTAGGGGAGCTGGTGGTAGCTGGAAACGAAGAGCCGAAGATTGAAGTGTCGTACCTTGGGAAAGACCAAGTCTATCATTGAACTATAATAGGCTGATGATGATGTATATTTAAAATATTCTACCACATCTCTTAAACTATTTTCATAAATGAGTTGTTCATCGTCATCTCTAAAACGTCATATCAAATGACGTGAGTATTGGCGGGAAAGCGGAAAAAGCATGGCGCCCAATTGTATTTTTTTTGGAAAAAAATACAATTGGGCGCATTGGCAAATGCTTTTTCCGCTTTTTTTTTTTTTTTCCAAGAAAATACTAAAAATACTAATACTAATATTGATTGATTCAGGCGTTACTTTGCGGAAGTTCATTTTGAGTGTTTAATGTATATATTTAGCTTATTTCTGCTTAACAGTCGTTTCCGATACAACAGTGATGAGATTTTTTTTTTCTGTTGGAACTGAAACGACTGTTAAGCAGAAATAAGCAGTATATATAGCTTGAGCACTCAAATACATTTTTTTTTGTGTTTTTTGGAGTTTTATTTATAAAGTGCCGAATTACAAGGGCGATTATATAATGCGGTAATACATAACTTTTCATGTTGCTTACAAAAATCCATCGAAACTTATGAAGCATCAAATTACTTTATTGACATAAAAACGGTAAGCATTTATATTTATGTCACAAAAAACATAAAACAAAAAATAAAAATAACTATGTCTATAATCCTTTCCAGGGTAGAAACTAGAGATTATCTTTAAAATAATAACATCTGCACGTGTACCTAGTTTCATAGACAAATAAAATTCATTCAATCATTCATTCATTCAAAAAAATAATAATAATTGGAACATTTGTGTGTGTAATTAACAATGTGTAATTTTAACGTTCAGTTGTTCTAAAACGAGTAAGGGTTAAGCGGTAAAGCTATTACGAGACAGGACTGCGGCCCCTTTTCCGCCTTCATTGACAACAAATGTCTAAGCACGTGCCTATGCGACATTTGTACCGTTTCGGCCTTTCAACAACGAAACCACTTAGAACCCTCGCTGTTACACCAGGACACCTACATACAACACTATAGGATGACTTGATATTATGATTTAAGAGGTCAATTCGCTGTGAAGATTGATGGACCGGGACTTTCTGGGTCACAATCATTTGATGTCGATAAATCATCGTCTTACTTTTATCCTTATGTGCAGTAGCTCTATTTATAGTTTCCAAAATTTTTATTGTTTATTTACCTTTACCTAAACGAATTACCTATACGAAATTCCTATGATTGGGCAAGAAAATCAACTGGCAAAAACTAATCGTGGCACCCTGTACATACCTGTAGCACAAACTTTTGGTCAATATACTTCTTCGCGACGTTGGGCTGGAAGTCTGGTGACTCCAGCAACCTGAGGAACAGCTCGTAGACCAGCTGCAGGTGAGGCCAGGCCGCTTCCAGCGTGGGCTCATCTTCCTCTGGGTCGAACTCCGCGCCGTTCGGGTTCGAAGATGGCGGTAACGTTCGGAATAGGTTGATCGCGAACTGGGGACAAAGGACAGTTATGAGGTGAGTTATCAAGCTATTTAAAATAGGCTTAAACTACAAGGGCATATTATATTGAATGTGGCAGTTGTATCACTAGACCAAGGGAAAAACACCAAACAGTTTTTTTAAGGTTTTTGATATATTTACTTGGCGGTAGATATTAGCAGGAGGTCGTCTAGATAGACAAGTACCACCGCAGTAACAGATATTTCGCCGGCAGTGTGTCATTGTGTTCCGGTTTTAGGTGCTATAGCTAGCGAAATTACAGGGCTGTTGAGACTAACCATCGTATGTCTTAAAGTAATGAGCGTCAAAGCTGTGATGCCCTGGAGTTTGTTTTGTTACTCAAAGTTATGGGTACCGCTGCAATAGTCAAAGGGTAAGCTGAAGACAGCCAGCGGATATATGTCGCAGAATAGTCAAGAGCAGACGTGTTCTAATCTTAACATGACGTGTGAATTTAGAACGCCCGGAGACTCGTTACAGTTATGATATACGTATCTGTCAGGGGCTAAACTGTAGGATGGGTGACGCATTTTGGAAAAGTCTTATGTCCAATAGACTCTTTAAGTGCCAGTGTGGAAAAATATAGGTGCGCGGTGCTTGATCACTATCAACTTGAGGGCAGTGTGAGCATTAAACAGGAAACATATTCTGTCGCTGTGTTATGAGTTCCTCACGATATTTTCCTTCTCTGAACGTTTCAGCTATTTCAAAGGGGGAGGAGCATCTCACTGATTCAAAGTGTAACTCACCATGCTAACCGCCTCCGGGTATATAGGCTCGGTAATGACGCCACGCTGTGACGTCACGTACTCCACCATCTCCAGCAATGCTGCCCGCTTTACCTCCTTCCATTTGAGGTCGGAGAGCGGCTCGTCGGCGAAGTCGAACAGCAGACAGCACTGCCGGAGCTTTTGAACGAACAACTGTTCGCGCTCCGCGGCTGGAGCATCTGATGAAGTAAAGTATATTATGAGGGCTAGAATAACATTAAACCAAACAACACCATTCTTTAGTTCATGGCATGCTTCCAAGAGGATGAAGAGCGTCGGCATCGGCATTCTGAAGCATCCGAATAAAAAGGTCGAGGAGCATGGTGTGTTAGTTCAAATTCATTGGCGTAAAGTCAAGTATGTAATTTATAATTTAGTTTTTATTAGCAGTTTCGCTCGCACTCGTGTAACATATCTGGAAGGCCGTTTTAGATAAAGCTGACTTTCTTTATAAGTTTTTGTTGAGTGACCTTTAGATGAACGGACACACTTTAGGGTACCTAATAAGGCTCAGCTAGGATTCGTCCTATCTCGCTGCTTTCCAAACTATTAAAATTTCATAAACATCAATTTAGCCTTTAGGTCGTAAAGTAACTAACAGATAGAAAGACATTACTTTAGCTTTTTATAATATTACTTGATTTATAATTTATAAGCGTATGTGTGAACTTAATAGTTGAAAGTATCTAATTATAAATGTCCCAATAACGAACATGTCACATTCTCGTAAAGACTACTTAAAAAACTTATTTTGACTTTAAAATAATGCTCCCTCTTTTCTTAACGTTGCTGTGCCCGACAGGGTCCATATTTGACTGTGTACTAGGTATATAAAATGTATATAATATAAAATGAAGTCGTATTTTGCGTGTCTGTTTGTTCGTTTAGTTCGTCTGTACTACACAATCGATTCTAATAAGATTTCACTACACTTGATTAATATTATTTAGATTTTTTTGAAACGGTCATACATGTGTACAATTGTACATATATATATATGTGTCCGCACAAAATAAAGCTATAAACTTTATTGGCAGAAGACAACCGGCAAATAGATCATACGAAACTATAATTAAAAATCATTAATTACTTGCCAAAAACTTGAATGGGAGCTTGAGAAAATGTATTTAATCAAGTGTAATTGCCATTAGTTAAAAACACAAAGCAACGACTTTGCAATGCGCATGATACAACAATACGTAAATCCATCGATATACTTGTAACGTCTGTCTATATCTTCAATAGTGTATTGGCAATTTGCATTGCACGTAATACACAATATTCGTAGAGCATTAGCGATTGTGGACCAAATATTTTTAGCTATTTTTTGTCAAGATTCTGAAGAATAATAACCATTATATAATGGCTGTATAATATAATATATAATGTATAAAATAATAAATGTTGTATTTTAAGTTTAGGTAGCTTTCAAAAGAGATGAATAATGTTAAAAGTTTTCCATTAGTAACAAGGTTGTTGTATTGCTTTTTTTGATATTTCAGTCATTTTTATTCCACATTTTTCATGCTTGATCGAATCGTCCCGACTACCATTTTACCGCGATTTGGGCAATTTTCTCAGGAAGCAATACAAATTGCCTCCACACAGTTTATGGAGTGTAAGTCTCCAGAGTTCTATCGCAATGAATTAAGCGATCTCCGATAAGATGGTAGAAATATACAGGCAGCAAGGATATTAGTTTGATTAAATACATATATTTTATCCACAAATAAAATTAATCAATCACACTAATATTATAATGGCGAAACTTTGTGTGTTTGTGTATTTATTACTTCTTTACGCTCAAACGGCTAAACTGATTTTGATGAAATTTTGTATGGAGGTAGCTGAAACCCTGTATAAACACAGAGTACTTTTTATCCCGAAAAAATGTAGCGAGTAACACAGCTATAGCATTATACATTTGACACTAATTATGATTTATGGAACAGGTAGGTAACGTAGGTACCTAATAGTATTTTTAATGTAATTGGATGCTTTGACAGCATAATTAGTACCTAAGTACGTAGACATTAAGATCACGATCTGCCTTGTTTACTTATTTGGCAAGGAATAAATTAGCTCTTGATGGCATTATATGAGATTAAATATTGAAGGGATCCGAACTATTGTATTACAAATTTTGTTAGCGCCGCACGGGGAGCACGGATTTCCGAAACACAAGCTACTCCTAGCTTTCGGAAATCTGGAGCTAGAAAACACAAAAAAATACACAACAGAAAACACTTGTGTAGCAAACACTTGTAAAATAACTATCAAAAATATGTGTTAATGCCAAATAAAATAATTTAAAAAAATATTTGAATTAATTTTTCGTTAGAAGACGGTAATTTAATACTCATACTCTCACAGTCAATTCACTTCAATGTTTTATAATTTAGGTAAATACTATAACAGGTTTGTAGCGTGGCTGTTAAGCTGTTCTATAGCAGATAGGTAGTTCATAAAAAAAAAACTATTAATTATTATTTAACACCAAAACCCGTTCATAGGTTAAAATAGTTTCAAAACTCTCAATAAACCCAACTAGTTTCAAGGCAGGTCTGTCATGTTTTTCACAAGACCCGATAGCTTTCGACTTTATCTCATTTTATCCGTGTCTAGTGCTTCGCAAACGGCACAAGTTTAATATTGTGTTTACGTGCCTAAGTTTGAGTAGGCCACTCTAGAGCTTACACAGTCTGCATAGCACGTAAGGGAATTCTAGATTAGCTGGAACATGATTAGAATTAAAGCGATATCATCCACTAATAAGACAACATCGAATGGTGTTCCATTAGGGTTTTCTGAAGAACCTACATAATCTATCACATTTCCTCCGACCTGTCGTCTTATATCAAGCTGACAAAAGGACTGATGTAGGACGCTTCGGTAAAGTTAGAAATGCGTATACGTGACTGGAAAGATAAAAGGCACATCATCATGACTAGGGTTGCCAAACATTGGAATAGTTTTAGATAGAAATAGTTTTTTTAATGGTTGTTTGAAAGGCTAGGTATTGGTCATAGCTCATCTGTCGTAAGTGATGGTGTGTGCGAAGATGGTAAACCGAGCCTAGAAATAGTTCTCGTGCGAGTCTGCCGGATGATTTTCAACTTAAAGTTACATAGTAAGCTAAGTACTAGGAAATATCCTACAACTATGCTTATTGATTGATTGATTGATTCACATACATATTGAATTTTATTTCCAAAACTAAACATTCTAAAATCAATATTAAACATTCTAAAACATAGATTAGGTATATTCCCTTGGTTGCCTGGAAGAGATCGCTCTTAGTGATTACGCCGCCACTTGTTGCACTTGCTCATAAGATTCTTTTGTTTTGTGTACTTTTTCCTATTTTTGGCGTGCACACTGCACAATAAAGAATTTCCATCTACCTACACTGTTAAGGGCCACCGTTATTTTAGACCCACAAGATACGAGGTAATATAGAAATTTACATACATACAAACAATATACTCGCGAAAAACATAACCCTTCCTTGGCAGTCATGTATAAAGAAACGTTACCAACCCTATCATGACGTAGGTACAGTATAAAGAATAGAAGTATATGTACACAATCGTACCCGATATTAGCTAACTCTAAAGCAATTTCACGACCCGAGTGCTTCTAATGTGGAACTAGCGTATTTCCAGTTAACACAAGCTTAATATAGCTTCTAGAAAATCTAGCTTTAAATTAATAATAAATAATTAATAAATATGGAGGACATTTTTCACACAGCGCCATCTAACCCCAAACTAAGTAAAGCTTGTACTATGTAAACCAGATAGCTGATAGAATACTTAAATACTTTTTTTTCTAAATACATACAGAATACCCAGACACAGAACAAACATCCATATTAGTCACACAAATATTAGTTCTGAGTGAGAATCGAACCCACGCCCCTCAGCTCTCGAAGCAGAACTTCACCGAATGAGCTAACAGGGCTGTCATATAGGCAGTCTATAAGAAAATACCGTTTCGCAATAAAGAAAAACAACTCTGTTGAAACTTATAGAATCAACAATGCAGAACTCGGCAAAAAAACAATATTACCCTTTGCATTGGATTACTTTGATAAAGACTGAAACAAAATATTCAGTCAGGCTTGCAAACCTTCACTCCTGGAACGCCTTTGTTGCCCTCAACAAGTTTGAGTAAATAAAACAATAAGGCTCTTTAAAACGGTCTCTCAAATTTACTAAATAAGCAAGTAAATATTATGTACTAAACACGAAACGCTAAATCCGTTCGCAATAAATCTGACACGCTCGGGACGCCCTCCGATAGGGGTGATGGCGATGACTCGTTCTAAATATATGCTTTGGGACCATACGGGACACAAAACAACGGCACGAAGGATGTTTTAAAGAATGTTATTTTCAATAAATATCTGGAATTGATTAATAATAAAGTTATCAAAAGTATAAGTGGTAATAATAAAGTTATAAAAAGTATAAATGGATTTTAAGAACAATGCAAAAAAGTAAATTTTAGATAAAGTCTGTATCATTTATCAAAAATATTCGAAATATGTCATATTCTACTAAGGCGACCCAGTGCCTGTTTTTTTTTTTCAATGTTGACAATCTTAGCGTTTGTTCTAATTCTATTTTAGTAGAGTTTATAACATATGTATGTACATACATACGTATATAAGATAGATACGCAAGATATTGAGGGTCAAGCAGTAACGTGCTAACAATACTTCTAGTGTCGACCATAATTGTTATCCATTAGTTTCATACAAGTTTCTGAATAAAGTCTGGGTTATTTTGGACGATTTTAGCGTTAATAAGCTCTATTATGAACGTCTTACAGTATTTTCCTTGTTTCAGAATTTGTATAGCAGATACTCAACTAGACAAAAGGTCACGTGTATGGCTTTTGCAGCATTGTTTTGATCTTTAATTTACCCGTTCCGACTGTAGCGATTTGTATTCTTTACAATTTTGACAACCAAGTTTCTAGAAAATCCTCCGATACATCACGATAAATTTTTACATAAATAAAATTATAGTTACTACTATCAAAATCTTAACATCCTGTTTGACTTGTAACGAGTAATGAGATGAACGGGTCGCTCTTCTGATGGTAAGAGATAAAACCTGTTCAAGTCCATAGCAGCGATACACAGAACTTTAAGTAGCAAAACAAAGGCCAGGGCGTCGTTGCTTTGGCGCTCATTACTTTGAGACTTTCGATGGTTAGTCTCAACTGCCCTGTAATTTCGCTGGATACAGTACCCTTCAAACCGTTTCACAGTAATGTTTCACACTACTGCTGGGCGGCAGAATATCTGGTACTGCGGTGGTACCTAGACGACCTCCAGCCGAGGAAATCAACCACCACGTAAAAAAAAGTGGTACGAGTATAAAGCGAGCAGAAATTTAGGAAAAGGATTATAAAGTATTATTGTAATTATCGTTATCATTTTACTGCACTACGCGCGTGAATTTGAAGGAAACAGCTAGTTTCTGATAAATACAGCCTTCAAGTCGTGAACAGGTTTCTTCTAGACAAGCGTGCTCCATCGTAGACCGCATCTTTGCTTAACATCAGGCGAGATGGCGGTCAAACGCAAGCCTATAGTATTAAAAAGAAAGACTGCATGACATAATATTGTTGTATTACATTATTACATATGCGGAAGTTGGCATGTATCTAATCTAATACCTTTAAACGAGCAATTCTTGTATATACATAATTATATAATCTGAATCTCGAAAACGGCGCCAATGATTTTCATGAAATTTAGTATGCAGGGGGTTTAGGGGGCGATAAATCGATCTAGCTAGGTTTAATTTTTAGAAAAATCAAGCAAATCTCGGTCATTCAGGTACTATTACATTACATTTAATATTACATCTTTACGCTGTTTCAGCTTAAAGGATTTTAATGATATTTGGAATACCGATAGTAATTCTTAATACACTAAATAAACACATAGCTACTTTTATTTCGGACAACGCGGGTAAAACCGCCGGGAGCGGTTAGTATTATATTCAGCCGCGACTAGTGTGGTGGCGTCATTAATACATCATATCGTTACCCTAATGACATAATCGCTCAGTATCAACCTGAAGCCCAGATTACCTGTAATGTTTTCCGAAGGTAATAGCCGTCAGGTACTCAAGTATTGATTAGATATTGTTGAGTTGCAAACTCAGTTGCTTTGACTATTTAAGCCCTTGTAAAATAAATAATGGTTGCGCTTATTTTTTCGTTTCTGAAATTCGTATTGACGAAATTCTTTCATTCGCGTTATTTTTTTATTTTTTTAATATATGTACCTTAAAAGATCTATTGTGCATTACCTTATCTTAGTATTTTAAGCATGAACATTTGCATTAGGTTGTAAGGAAGTACACACTAGGAAAACCTGTGTCGCGAAGTCTTGTGTCTTTCGTTCCACTGCTTATAATATATCATATGTAAAAACAAGTTTGCGTGTGCATGTGTGAGAATATTTGTATATGTGTGTGTAAATGTATCTTAGTTCTGATTTTGTCTTGAGGTTTTGGTTTTTGTTCTGACTGCCCCCTGTTGGATCATTTGGTAGTTAGTGTATCTGCTTCAAGAGCTGTAGGGAGTGGATTCGATTTTCACTCCGGACAAACATTTCTATAAATGTTTGTTCCTTGTCTGGGGTGTTCTGTATGTATTATAAGTACGTATTTACAAAAAAAAAAAAATCGTATTCTATCAGTTATACAACACACACACATAGTACAAGGTTCACATAGTACAAGCTTTGCTTAGTTTGGGGCTAGATGGCGCTGTGTGAAATGTCTTAGGATTTAGTGTGAAATAATTAAAATGTACCTACACAGTTAAAAAGTAGTATGAACCGAACGTTTCTATTTTCTGCTGTATCTTGTATAATATTTACAAAGCGGTGTGTTGGAAAAACCCAGAAAGTAATCGTAAAAATCTACAACTTGACGGCGTAAATAAACAAAGTTCCATGTTATAAGAATGGAAACATTTCAACAGGAGCTACGTTTTGCGTAAAGTAGAACCGTAAACAATACAAACTGACGGCCAGATGATGATCATTAGCCTAAACAAACAAGAAAAGCGAACGACCGCAGCTCGCTTATTAAAATTGTATAATGCGAAGGAGTAATTTTTCGGTTATTTTTTTTTCATTCTTGGCCAAGCGCTCTTATAGTCAACACGTCCTAAGGATGCCTCGTGTAGAGGTGAAACACGTGTCGACAACTGGTTACTGCTGCGAGACAACTATCATTATTTATGTAAAAATTATAGTTATTTTAATAAGATATTTTTAAATTTTAGTTTTAGATATTAAGTTTACTTCGGATGTATATTTAAATTAAATTCTCGTCATTGTTATAATCGAAGTAACTTATAAATGCTTGAATAACTTAAGGAGAAATTTGTTCCATTCCTAAAGCTACATATTGCATTGCATGAATGAAGTCAATGATAAATGTATACTGCAGGGCGCAAGGACGTCGCAGTCCAGTTCCCATGGCTTGGTGGAGGCCGACCACCGGCCGCCGGAGCCGATGGGTCGATATATTTCTGCGGCGTTTTCGCTGTTCGGCATAACGTTCTCGCTTTATGTATAGTGTCGATGGATGCTTATTAGTTTCGCTGCTTCGGACGCATAGTTTCGGCTCTATGTTGTCTAGATGGCCGTGCCTCTTCAAGGTTGCCAGACGCTAGGCGTGGGGGCGATTTTAGGTTCGCAGCATTCTCTACGTCATCCGAGATAACGACTCAATAATGTTTTCTTCAAAAGCGATCGGCGAACTCTCCGAATACTTCGAATAGAGCGGTCAGACAGAAATAGATGTGGCTATTTTGCATGCGGATATCGAAAAGTAGGAAAACAGTGGAGGTGTTTTGTAAACAGTGCAGTTTCTGCTTCTGAGGATTCGGTGCGCAGATTAGGTGACGGTTTCGTGTGCACCCACGAACCTTTCAGTAAGGGGAGCTGCACCATCAAGCTCTCCTTATCGGCGTTGGGGACCGGTCGGTCAGGCGAGCCGGCAGCGGCCGCGGCCAGGGGCGGCGGGCTGCGCGCGTCCGGCGGCGAGGGCGCCTTGTGCTGCGGGCCCTGGCCCTCCATGCCGGTGCCGGCGAACAGCGCAAAGCGGAAAGCGCGCGCGACGTCCGACACGCTCTCGGAGCGCTTGGTGGTCACCTGGTTCGCGACGAGATCGAGGCCCGAGTGGAACGAAGGGGACTTGGGTATCCCGAGCGGCGAGACGGCGCGACGCGGCTTCGTCTCAGCGGCGGTGAACATCGCGCGAGAGGGCGCGCGCGCGGCCGGCCCGGCGTGGACCATCGCAGGCGGCGCGGGCGGCCGGCAGCGGCATCCGAGCAGAGCCCGGCGGCGGCGAGCCGGGACCGGAGCGAGCTGCGGGGGCGGCCGGACTGCCACGCGCCCCGAACGAGACTTACGGCGCGGCCGCTGCGCACGCAGGCGCCGTCGCCCGCACCGCCCGCGCCCGCTGCGCTGCGCACGCCGCCACGCCGCCGCGCCACCCACACATGCACCCTCCTCCGCCGGCACGGCATCGAGCCTCCGCGCCGTTTACATAACAACACATACTACACTACACTCGCTTCCTACTCGCACACGGCAAGATGCTATCTTCATCGGAGGCTTCGCGTAATCTCATTCATCTTATCAGTTACGAAAAATAGTACTCCTGTAGCGAAATAATTATATGAGCGAGCACTCATACATTCGGTGGCGGTTTCATAATGTAGCAGGGTCATGGGTCAGCGTGCGTCACTCGGCCCTCGGACCAAACAGCCGGCGTATTACGAGATAAGTAACTATGCACGTTACAAAACCGCTAGTAAACATCAGCTGATTTCAATGTCGTTTATTTATAGCTCAGTTTGCACTCAAATATGAGTTAGTCATCCGCAAAGAATACTTTATGCACTGCTGGCCATGTGCTAACCCAATTGTCGTGGAAGAAAATCAGACTTGGAGAATCGTAAACCGGAGAAAAAAGCTATCGAAAGAATGTCGAATCGGGGGCAAATTTCAGAGAAAACAATACGCGACGTGCGCGAGCCGGGTTAGGGTAAAGTTTGTTTGGGTGTGCCACGGGGGAAGTTCCGCCCTCACGAGACAGGCGCTTTATGCCAGACGCATTCCCCCTGCAACATCGACCGGTTAATTAACTTTAAATTGTCTGACTCACTTCCTGAAATTGACAAGCTGGCGAAAAGCGACTAATAGAGTCAAAGAGGGCTTTCATATATATTTTTTTTACAATAACTAATGAATAACGCGATCTACACTTGAATGATAAGCGATTATTCTACACAAAAAAAAAAACTTTGATTCATATTTTAGATTTTTCACATAGTACTAAAAACAAGTAGCACTAAAGTAGCATTAACTTTAGATTCGTGTCCTACAATCGACGCTTATGTTATGTTCTTTAAAGAAAATATCAAGGTAGGTAACTGAAACTCGGAGCAATGCAACACCGCTAATAACTTTCGTTTCAAAGGATTAAAGTTTTGTTATATCTAGCGCGGTCAGTTCGCACATCGAAGGGCGTGGGTTCAAATCCCAACAAAGAGCTTGAGCTGCCGGTGAAGGAAAAGATCGTAGGGAAACCATAGCGTGGTGGTAGGGTACTTTTCAGTACTCGGCTGGCTAGCTACCACCCTCAAGTTTAAAATCGATGGATCAACCAACGATGGATGTGTTCCGGCAGCCTCACTTGAGAGCCAGTTCTATTCCAAGCTAGGTGTTTATTATTTTCGACCACACCTTCACTTAACATCAGGGGATCTGTAGTCACCTAGCCTGTCATACAAAAAGGGAAGCTAAACTCTATAAAGAGACCTAAAGTCATATGGCACATTTACATTGCTATGCATATATACTCCACAATATGTACTTATATATCTAACTCTATTGTCGGATATCGACAATTTTATCAGATATCTAGAGCTCGATAAGGTAATTGCGTTATTATTAACGCGAGAGATGAAAACAAAGGAAAACAGCGACATGTTATGTGAAAATTATGCAAATAATTATTATAATTTTTTCATTTTTTTTTAAATCTGATGTTAAGTGGCGTTGTGGTCGAAGATGGTAAAGCACACCTAGCCTGGAATGGAACTGGCTCTCAAGTGTGGCTGCCGGAACACACCGTTAGATGCTTGACGGCAGATTTTTAACTTGAGGGTGGTAGGTAGCCAGCCGAGTACTAGAAAGTACTCTACCACCACGCTATTGTTTCCTCACGATGTTTTCCTACACCGGCAGCTCAAGCTCATTGTTGTTGTTTGAACCCACGGCCTTCGGCATGCGAACTTACCGCGCTAACTACTGAGCCATCACCGCTACAAACCAATCATGTGTAACCGTGTATTTGTAACCATGATAATTAAAAAAATACTAGAAAACAGTCATAGCGTCATCTATCCAGCAAGCGAGCAGTACGTAGTATGTAAACATTACAGTGTTCCGGAATGCAGGATACTGCAGTTAGCGAAATTACAGGGCTGGGAGACTAACCATCGAAAGTATCAAAGTAATGAGCGCCAAAGCAGCGATGCCTTAGACTTAGTTTTGATACTCAAAGTTGTGTGATCGCTGCCACGCATTATCTCTTACCGTCGGAAAAGCGTCTCGTTTTACAAAGAACCATTCTATGCTGATGTAATTAGAGTTCCGCGAGTGACGTGTTCATGTGCTCATAGATAATAAGGGCCCTGGAAGTCAATGCTTGTCATGATAGTAGTACAAGATCAAGAAAGAGGGCGCCTTTTAGTATCGGAGGCCCAGACATTATTTGTGTCGCTGCGCCAGCATAGTTAGCAAAATTTACAAAAATTTAAAAGTAGAATTACTTATTAGTTTTGTTTTAATGTTATCAGGAAATTTGCCTGTAATAAATATATTACACAGATAAATAATACTGAATAAGCCAAGTGTTGCGAATTGTGAAAGGTTGGAATTTTCGGATGAAATTATTTGTATTCGATTAAATATACGAGTTAGTATGTATAGTACGAGTAACGTGATTGATTAATCACGCTTGCCGCTTACGATTCTACAGTCAATAAATAAATAAAAATTACCATAAAATATAGTTGGTAATTAAATACCTCTACAACATATAAGGCGGACCACAATATAGTGATTTGTCGAGCGTTACAGACTTATACGACTTACAAGCGACTTAATCACGACGCATATGGTTCGAGTACTGCATATCTATTAATTCTATGATATTTATGTACTTGCATATTTTTTAATTCGCTTTCAAAGTGAGAGGGAATTCAGAAATCCAATGATAACAAAATCGAGGAATAAGTACAGTTTGATGTTGTCATATCTATCACCTACGTCCAAAATTTACACACTACTGCCGCAGAATATTCGGTACTGTGGCGGTAACTATCTAGACGACCTCCTGCTTAGGAGATCTACCACCTAGTAACAAGTGAACCTATTCTCTCTGCCAATATCAAATTAAAAAACACGATGAGCTGTGTTATAAGCTAGTTTTGAACTATCAAAATCTATCTATATATCTATATCTAATACCTTTAAACAAGCAATTCTTGTATATATATATATATATATTCTGAATCTCGGAAACGACTCCAACGGTTTTCATGAAATTTAGTTTGGAGGGGGTTTCGGGGGCGATAAATCGATCTAGCTAAGTTTGATTTTTAGAAAACGTCGTTTTACTCGTGTTTTCAGCCGAGCAAAGCTCGGTCATCCAGGTACTAATCTAATCTATATCTTTAAACGAGCAATTCTTTATATATATATATATATTCTGAATCTTGGAAACGGCTCCAACGATTTTCATGAAATTTTGTATCCAGGGGGTTTCGGGGGCGAAAAATCGATCTAGCTAGGTTTCATTTTCAGAAAACGTCATTTTATCCATGTTTTCAGCCGAGCAATGCTCGGTCAACCAGGTACTAATATCTTTAAACGGGCAATTCTTGTATATATGTATATATATAATCTGAATCTCGGAAACGGCTCCAACGATTTTCATGAAATTTAGTATGCAGGGGTTTCGAGGGCGATAAATCGATCTAGCTAAGTTTCATTTTTAAAAAACGTCGTTTTATCCGTGTTTTCAGTCAATGAAAAACTGCTACAATATCATTAGAATACGACGGTAAATTTCGCCACCTTCTACAAAGCTATAATAGCTCATGTGGGACATCAGGCGGTCCCAAATCCAGATAATCATTTTTGCCCTTTTTTTTAAGTTAAAAAAAAATCGAGCAAAGCTCGGTCATTCAGGTACTAAATTTTAAAAGCGTATAAAGTAATAAACGCTGTACGAGTTTTTCGGAAGGTATCTCAGAATCAGGAGCCAGCTCTTGGAGATCTTTAGCCCCCCCATGTTTCCATCTATACATAGGATGTCCGTCGGGTACCTATTTGGCATCCTGTAGTCCGAGATACGCCCACTAAACTTACTAACGGCGCAAGCTTCCTCCATCCTTGTATGATCCTTTGACTGCCCTAGTAACTCATTTGGTAATATCTACTTCAAGAGCTGTAAGGCGTGGGTTTGATTTCCACCAGAACAAACATTTATTATTAATATGATTATTAATTTTAAATTGTTTGGAAGTAAGGTTTAATTTCCGTTATTTATAACTTTGCTGAAGCATCATGTTCACTCACATAAAATGTAATTAAAATAAATAAATGAATATATATATTGGACAACATTTTCACACAGCGCCATCTAGGCTAAAGCTACACAAAGCTTGTACAATGAGAACCAGAAGACTGGTTTGATATTTTTGTTTATACGGTACACCCATACACAGAACAAAAATGTGTTCGACACAAATATTTATCTGGATGGGAATTGAGCCCACGCTAGTAATATTTACACAGTACTGTTCGGTGGTAAAAAATCTGATATATCGTGCGCGGTGATATCTACAACGACGACCACCAGTTAAGGAGGTGGCACCAAATATATACGTATAATTTCCGATTATCAAGCCCGCTACTCAGCCAAGAAGCTGCTGTCGACGCGGATGCAAGGTCGGCTTCTAATTAAGATAAGAGGCCAGATTAGCGACGATGAAATTATCTGATTAGCTCAGAGGGAATGACCTTTGTGCTCGTTGAACGCGTTAATCGTGCTTTTGGAGATGCTATTCGAGTCAAGGTCATAAAATTTTATTGAGTGGCGCAAGAATACATTAACGATATTCACTAATGTATATTATAATAAACAAGTAAATGAATAATAGCAATCGCAGATTTTTATTACACAGTAGTCGGAACACGCGTTTGCTCGAATAAAAAAATTGTATAACTATAACCGCGCGCAAGTGCAAGCAATAAGTTGACCAAGTTTCATCGCAATCGGATGAACAGTACGGCAGCGCATAACATACGAACAAACGAACATTGAATATATATTTCTCGATAATTACGTTTTCTAAGCAACAGTAAGCAACTCCCTTCTCGGGAAGCATGGCATCACAGACCACATCATAGTATTTTTATATATACATACTTAAAAACTTAAACTAAAACATCAAAAGAATAGACAAAACAAATATTATGAGTAATAATAACAATAATATAAGTATGTATTTACAAAAAGGTACATTACAACACCGGTTTTTTTCAGTCAACTGATTCCCCATAGTACATTTGAATCACAGGTAAATTCTTGTATATTCATAAGTTCCGACGATTGTAATAGTTGCCTTTACTTATAATTCTGAGTTAAGTGGATTTGTATGTTCTTATCACTACATATTATAAAACAAAGTCGTCCAACACGTCTATCTGTCTGTCTGTTCGCGATATACTTAAAAACTACTGAACGGATTATCATTCGAGTTTCACCAATAGATAAAGTGATTCATGAGGAAGGTTTCGGTATATAATTTGTCAAGGTTTTGTGTAGTATCTACATTGTACCCGTGCCAAGCCGGGGCGAGTCGCTAATGAGAAATAAATATCGTAAACCTTAATATCTACTATCTAGAAACCCAGAGCCACACACCGATACTTCGAGGAATTAAGTTAAATTTAAAGCACAAATCTAAAGGCGTGATAGTTTTTCAGTAAAGTGTAACACAAAAATGCTCAGGTTGTGGGATAGTGGTAGGGCTCTCTTCGCTCGCCCTGATTATTGTTTGTTATTTATTTATAAAAAACTTCAAAGTACATGAACAATTATGCACCCTAACCGTAAAAGAGGAAATTAAATCGAGTGCAGATATATATATATAAAATCAGACAGGAAAAGCATCCTAACCAGCTAACTACCCATGTCACACTACCGGACTGCCTAAATCGACTGAAAAGACGCAGGACCTCGGCAGCAATAACAGTCATTCTAGCCGTTATAGATGTTTCTGATGCGAAATATCTGTACCTGACCATTATCACACCACATCTGTTCATAGCCGAAAAGGCTGACCGCATGATTAAATTATACAAAAAAAAAAAAAAAGTTATATATACTATGTTGATGCGTGCCGACAACTTCAACTCATTTACTGTGAGGGATGACAGGTTCAAGCATTAAGTTCTCCTTTTGTACATATTTAAGTAAGTGTGCAATAGAGAATTACATAAATATTAGTAAACAAGTCCTGCCTTCAGTAAAGTCAGTACCACAAACTAATTTGCAGTCCCTTAAATGTAAAATTGTACAAGTAATATGTGAACCCAAGTTCTGAGAAGTAAGCCTTTTGCAAATAGCTCCGCTCTTTGATGTAGACCAAAACATTATGAATTTATGTAAACTAGAGGATCTGAGAACAAACACATACTGTGGACTTGAGCTGGATTAATTCTAAGCGACGAAGAATAAAGACATGAAATTAAATGCAGGTACGGTCTTGAACTATGGACTCGCTATACCGTAGTGCTATGTTATTGCTCGGTGGAATTCTGCTATAGAAATAGCTCCAAGAATTATTAATACCGTCTACTTTAGCGTCAGTGTTCCACAGGCATGGCATATAAGCGTCGTCATTTTGTTTTTCAAAAAAGGTGATAAAACCATTTTGTAGTGGAGATGTAAATTTATACATTTTAAAATTGCCATTTCAAATTCATTTATTTTATAAGAAACTAGCGACCCGCCCCGGCTTCGCACGGGTCACAACACGGCTAGGTTTTAGGTTTAAAGATCAAACTACTGAATCGATTATGAAATTTTTAAGGGGACCAATCTGAAAGATATCCTTTCAAATAACAAGGCGTTGTACCTTCTTTCATTAGCTATACGAGCCTATAATATCCCATCATCAGACTCCTCATCCAGACTTACTGGCAATGGGACCATTTTGAAAGAATACTCTTTTAAACAATAATAAAATAAAAAAATATTCGAATCTGTCCAGGAGTCTTCGAGTAATCGGGGAACATAAATAAAAGATTCCGACGTATTGAGAACCTCATTTTTTAAAGAAAGATACTTAAAAAAAAATTACCATCGTGATCAACTTTTACTATGGACAGAACTCTATATCCAAGAAAAGAAAAACAGTAGCACCAAAAAACTTACTTTGACCCTTAAACCAAATGTATGGAGCAGCATTTTTTTGCTATTTCAGAGTTGTGCCTATATTAATAGTTGCTCTTAACGATGGTACAACGATCCCCTTTTAGCATAGTACAGCCCATGAATATAACCCTGTATACAGCGGGGAAAGCTCTCCTGCATATTTACTTACATAGGCCGGTAATTTTCCAGACTAATTTAAACTTTAGCCCTAATTATTTAGAAACCTAATTAGCGTAAGCAGACAAGATTGGGCTAAATGTGGGGTTCAAATTGATGGAAATACATAAGGAAGTAAAATTGTTATGGTAGAGATGAGAGAAGACCGCATCATTACTTAACATTAGGGTAGGTATAAAAACGCAAACATGTTTCGAAAAAAAAAAAAAAAAAAAAACTCGAAATACTTCCTTATAAATCTCCAGTCATTTTAATTTGAAAATGAGTAAGTAGTGTATTCATACACTACTCGTTTTCATTCACTATAAAATTGTTTTTGGTGTTTTTAGTCACGAAATATGTCGTTTTAATATAGGTCATATAGCTTATACAATAAATATGGCATTCTCTTCTCGATGGGAAACCAAAAGGATTTAGCAACTTTCTGTCGGTATATAATTAGTAAAACGGCAAGTAAGTAAGCTGTTATAGGCTGAGCGGTTAGAGCTAATGTCAAAGTTAATATGCCGCCCAAAGACTTCTGACATAGCTCGACGGTTACTATAAAACAGTAAAACATAATCCTCCGAACCAGCCGTTTTTTATATAAACTGTCCCACTGCTGGGCACGGACCTCTCCTCATATTGAAAGGGACCATCGCCCACCATGCCGATCAAGTGCGGGTGGACAAAACGTTTCCTTTCTACCTTTTTTATTTACACTAGGTGGTTGTAAAATTATCTGCCTACAGTCTATACTCCCCGAAAGATGGGTGTGATGATAAGGATGCCAATGATTTCAGAGTAAATTGAAAATGCGGATGATCTTAAGATTCAGTCACCTCGTTACCCGAAATCTATATTTTCCGATAAGTACAATATTGGTGTCTTCAAATCCAGAATAAACAATTTCCTTCTGGACAATTATATTCTTAACCGGCATTGCTAAACATCAGACAGGATATCATCATAATATTAACACATCACTCAGTAGAGCATATTAACTGCAAACCCAATTACTTTGCAAGGTCAGCCTAGAGGCAATTTTCACAACTGTGATAAAAGTAAATAAGCGAAAGATCATCTCCCACGATTTAAGTTTTGCCACATTGACCCATATTTCGTAAAAGGTCCATAGCCATAAAGTGACGTTAAAATACGTCACCGGGCACACCCGTAGTACAAACGTGTTTTATTGAGTCGAACAGGCCAATAAGTGAAGGATTTCGGGTCGGTCGGCGAGGTTCGCAATTTACACGCGGCATTATTGACCTACATCCATCACGGCGGGCTCTCCACGTGTGGGAGTCGATGGATATGTATGTATGTCGGTGCATATCGGCCTATTTCTGGAGTTGCAAAGGTATCCAATTATCTGGATACCGTGTCGGGATTTTTACGTCAATGGGTTTCCCTCGATCGCACGTGAAACGTGATGATATAAGAAGAAAATTAACAATGTCTGTTCATGATAGGTATGTTTTTTATTCGTTTGACTACACCTTGCATGATGTTAAGCAGTATTGTGACCTAAGATGGAGCATGCTTATTTAGAAGGAACCTATTTACACTGGATTCAAAGGCATCCTTGTCATCGCACCCACCTTTCGGTGAATTTAGACTATAAGCAGATAGTTTTACAACCACCTTGTGCGAAAAAAAAGTAGAAGCGAAACGCTTCGTGCACATGTGGGGAATTTCCGACATATATGGATGACATTTTGGTTTCGTTTGTATAGACATCCGGTAGTAAAAAGGGGTAGGTGGAGCCAAACTATCGGTTTCAGAGCACACTTTTCAATATTATGTACGTTTGACCACATCCTGTTTGATGTTTAGCAATGCTATGCCAGTTAAGGATAATTGTCCGGAAGGAAATTGTTTATTCTGGATTTGAAGACACCAATATTGTACTTTTCGGAAAATATAGATTTCAGATAAAAGAGGTGACTGAATCTTAAATCTTAAGATCATCCGCGCTTTTAATTTGAAGCTTTATTAATAACGTTGCTGGTTTCAAAAACATTTTACACGAGCATTTTGCATTAATCATTCATAACCATCGAAAACACGACAATGACTATGCAAAAAGTAAAAGAACCCCAACAATGGAACCTCTGTTTTTCGAAAGCTTTACGGCCAAATAAGTTTAATAAACAGTCTAAATTAAGAACATTTGAAGTCGTAACTCGCGGTTTCCCCACATACATAACTCATATCTCCCCGTAAATGGGGAGCGTGGGTGTTTTGTGGCAACCCTACTCGTTAACCCTCGTCTCGCACGTAATTTTTTGTGATGCAAATTCAGCCTATTTATTTTAATAGTCTGACGGAACTGTGAAGGCGCAAGATTTCTTTTATATCTACGAATAATTATCAGAAGCGCAGTTTATGGTGATTTAAATAAGAGTTCAAAGAATAAAAGAGAAAGATTTTTATTTAATATAATATTTTCTCTAGGTATCTGAGTATTAGAGCCAGCGACTTGCTTCGGTATTTTAACGATTTAGGATGGCTTTAGCGGAGAATATGTACTAGAGAACACATGTATACGAAGTATATCGGTACCGTGTAAGAAATGGATTAATAAAACCTGTTAAGGTTCTCTCTCCTTTGGTCGCCAAGGTTGGTAGTACCACCATCACATATCAGATATTCTGCCGCCAAACAATAATAATAATAAATCAGGTAACTGATAGAATACTTAAATACTTTTTTTTGTAAATACATACAGAACACCCAGACACAGAACAAACATTTGTTTATACCATAAAATGTTTGTCCCTGGTGGGAATCGAACCCACACCCTACAGCTCTTAAGGCAGATATACTACCAATGAGCCAACAGGGCTGGTAGTGTGTGTTTCGGTCGGAAGGAAGCTAGCTAACAGCTAGCGAAATTACAGCGCCAATCATCGAATGCCTCAAAGTGATGAGTGTCAAAAAAATATAGTGGACTTTGTTATGTCACTAAACGTTCTGAGTGCCGCTGCAATGGTCTCTCCATCTCGTTCGTCTTATAACTTTAACATGAAAAAAAAATCACGTTGACGAGATATAGGAAAACGTGTATAGAATAGTATACAGCGGCCGTGCGGCGTCTTCATCAGAAATAGGGCAAGACTGTCGCAGGTCGTGAATAAAGTAACGCGCAGCTGGCGAAAGAATAGGATGAAAGGCAAGCATCCCCGGAAACTGCCACGAATAGCAAAGAAAATTTGTATGAGATTGCCCTCTTTCACGTCCATGTTATGTACAAAACGAAACTTAGAAATGATGTAGCTTAATCTAAAACATTTTAAGTACTTTTTCTTTTAATAGCGCGCGTTTTCTTTTAGTTTTTTTAGCATGCTCCGTAGAAAGCATCTTCGCTTAATATCAAGCGAGATGGCGAGAAAACGCAAATCTATATAAAATAAAAGTAAAATAAAATAAAAGCTATAAAAATATTATTTTGGAATGACTGAGACTTATCTTCAAACATAAAAACATTGTAAAGTACGTCGCAAGGCACTTTCACGAGAAAAAAGTTGCGTGTACAAAAGGAGGCCTTACAATTGTGGGTGGTTGGTTATACACTGAAAAGTATGTTATTTTTTGTACAAATAAAAATTTCCTTCGAAGTGTATCTAACGACCTCACACAAATTAATCTCTTCTTCTAGGCTTTACGACGGTTTTTAGGACATGCAATCTATATCACCCACATGGCAATAAATAAAGCGTTTAACCGTGGCAGAGCACAATACATAAGATATACGTTCAATGACTGCTACAGACATCGCTATGATGTCTTTAATTGTGAGATATTTAAGCGATATTAGCGATGATAGCTCAGTAGTTAGCGCGGTCGGTTCACGCGCCAACAATGAGCTTGAGCTGCCGGTGAAGGAAAATATCGTGAGGAAACCATAGCGTGGTCGTAGGTTCGTACTTTCTAGTACTCGGCTGGCTACCTACCACCCTCAAGTTGTAAATCTGCCGCCAAGCACCTAATGATGTGTCTGGAGACAACTTGAGAGTCAGTTCTATTCCAGGCTAGGTGTGATTTACCATCTTCGACCACTGTTACTTAATATCAGAACACTTAGCTTGTTAACCATAAAATAGGTTGGACACGTGATTTTAACAATATTGTCGTGAAAAAATAGCAATTCATTCTTGTCTTGGTGATCCATGTATTATGAGTATATTTACATTAAAAAAAGTATTAAGAATTATATCAGATGTCACGTTTCTATAGTACAAGCTTTGCTTAGTATGATACTAGATGGCGATGTGTAAAATATCCATCGATATTTATTTTAAATAAAATTAAACTTTAGTAAAATTAATGTAACCCCCGACAAAAAACTCTAAAAAGTAAACGTAATTATCGTAACTATACTAAATTTTATTCCAACATAAATCATTTAGGCGGTCTAGAGATATATGTTGCACGAAGTCAATATGTGTGTCTTAGCAAAATTATCAAGTCCACAACGTGGCCCAAACACGTTATATCTGCTGTAAGTTTCTGAGGAATTGGGCATCCCGCTGACTTTTTGTCAGCTCAAGGTGAAAACACCACCGAAGTAACAGTCACACCATCATTATCAGCCATAGGACGTCCACTGCTGGACATAGGCCTCCTCCTGGGGTTTGCCAATACTCGCCACGCTTGGCAGGCGGGTTGGCGAGCGCAGTTAAGTGTGATTGTTCAAGGAAGACGCTACTGCCCATCTTCCGAATTACATCCCTTAGCCGACTCTTACGGCAACCACGGGTAAAGAGGGTGGGGTACAATTCTTACGCCGGCACCACCACGGCAAACCGAAGTAACAGTAGGTACAACAAAATCCAAATCAATCCCACCTGTGAAATTTAGTAAGACCCTTATGTCAAGTAGGAAATGAGCTAATAATAAACATTAAACGCATGAAGAGATCTACATAAATTAGCTTAGAACCTTGAAATTTATAACACCCCTATTTTTAGTTTAAAAAGAGACAATGTTTTAAGTAAATCTAAGTTTGTTTCACAGCGTCATAGGAGGCTCGAGGCATTGAAAGGGGCGGAAACAGCCCACACAAAGAGACGGCAGGCAGCGGGGCAAGACACGCCACTTTATACGCCGTTTAGCTCACAGCCTAGGGCACTTTGAGGCTAGCAAGCCTTAGTAGGAACAAAATATATAGCTGAGCCGGTGTAATCAATACTTTTGTTTGCGCAGACATATGTACCTAAACAAAATTACAGAAAAAGTAACCTATGTTAATCCTTCTTTGTTAAATTATAGTAAGATCAGCCCCTGTATTCTGAGGTTCTTATTGGGATTCTCGATAAGTGATCAAAAGAAAGCTACACGACTAATCGTGCTACGGTATACGGTCGCGTAGCTTTTTTGTGTGCGCTTAGCGAGAATCGCAATAAGACACAACTGGTCACTCGTTTAGGCGTGAAAAGGTAACAAACAGACCAGTGTTACAGAGTTACACACGTTTTTATAATATTAGTCTGAATGTGCGAAGACGCATTCGACCGATTAAAAACCGAGGCCCCATTACTAAAATATTTTTCGTACCCAATAAGGTACGAGGTAAAATTCTGATTGGTACCGGAATACAATCAGAAAATACCGAAAAAGAAACGAATACTTGGGCCAACTGTTACTACAGGAAATACCAATACAGCCTTTATGTCGAGCGCGTATTATTAAGATTAAGTTACGTACCTATTGAGTTAATTAGCATAAGGGGTATAACATGACCGTGAATGGGCAGTTATATGTAAGTTTATGTAGTCGGTTAGATGGTACGTGTCAATTATTCAGAAAATGGTGGAAATTAAGTTTGAAAAGATATATCAATAACTGCCGATCAAAGGAACGTTTCAATCGAGTTGAACTTTTAACTAGTTTTAAAAGAGACTCAGTGAAAACAATGAAAATTGCTAGAAATTACTTTGACCGGGAGGGATATTTTGTAAAATCTATAACTAATGCTATATAGTTTAGGATAAATGGCTAATTGACGTGAATTCGTTAACTCGAATTAGGTTAACATAGTGGAATCATTCTTCAAGGGAAAATCTGATGCCAACTTTGTAGCGATGATAGCTCAGTGGTTATCGCCGTCGGTTCACACGCCGTGGATTCAAATCCCAACAATGAGCTTGAGCTGCCGATGAAGGAAAAAATCGTGAGCAAGCCATAGTATGATAGTAGGGTATTTTGTAGTTTTCGGCTGGCTAGCTACCGCCTCAAGTTGGAAATCTGCCGAACGGTGTTCCGGCAGCCTCATTTGATAGCTAGTTTCATTCCAGGCTTGGTGTGCTTTGCCATCTTCAACCACACCGTCACTTAACATCAGGTGAGTTATGGTCAACCACCAAGTTTATCTACCATAAAAAATGAAACTTATAATATTAAAGGCAAAGAAATAATTCTGCCAAAAATAAAACACATATATGTAAACAACGAAAAGATATAAAATTGTAGGCAAACTCGTCGCGTATAATAATCATCATCATCATAAGACCGTACCGATCCAATGCTGATTCTATATGTAGTTAGGAAAAGAAGTACTAAGGATCTACGTTACAAATATTTTTCAGGTATTAATAGGTACTCAGGTATAACAGAGGAAAAACATACATTTACTTGGCACGAGAAAGTTCTTCACCCACATTAAGACTACCTATTGTATGTATTGTATATGAAAGAAAAACAACATAGTAATTTCCTTCAGCAAATATAAGGTTTCCTTAAGAAAAACATTGCGCAAGATAAGCTAACATTTCGCGGTATTTATTAGGTTACCTTGCATCTTCATAATAATCTATGGTTTCAATTTCAATTTTGATAAATGAAATAGGTACCGGTTTTATATATTATATTAAATTTATGTTTATAACATTTTAAGTAATTATATTGTCAATTTTTAGGGTTCCGTACCCTAAAAGAAAAAAACGGTACCCTTATGGGATCAATTTGTTGTCCGTCTGTCCGTTTATCAAGACCTTCTATCTCGAGCACGCGTGGGAGGTATCGAGTTGAAATTAAAACCTTTTAAGCAGATCTGTAGACTCTTGCAGCTGTGAAAAAATCAAACTTCTCAGTTATTGTAAAAAGAAGTTGCAGCCGTTTATATTGCAAAAAACAGCATATTTGACACTCACAAGGGTATCAAAACCTACAGGGTACTTCCCGTTGACTTAGTACCTACTATGAAATTTGGCATGAAGTCTTATAGTACTCATAAAGGAAAAAATCCGAAAACTACTTTTTAAACTTATTAACAAAAAAATAGGGTCCTTATGCATGGAATTCGAACAAGAATTTATCATACCTACTAGTTTGTACGGAACCCTCGGTGGGCGAGTCTGACTCGCAGTGACAAGTGTTTTTATACTTGATTCACAGTTAAATGCCAAGATTCAAACTAAAGACTAAACAATTACTACATCACAAAAAAACACTGCGATAAGATTATCATCTGTAGAGATAAATTACAGCGTTAATAATTTTTAAGCGACTGAATCTGACCTTTGGAGCGGCATTGTTTGGAAATTTTTGCAATTTTGAGCTTGAAAATAGTCTTAATTTCATCGGGATGATGATGATGATTTCAATCGCGGTAGTCTAGTGACGCGAATCGACAAAAACGTGAGTCTAATCGATTGTGTGCAGATTAATCAATCTGTTAACGTTATTCCATGCTGTTTCCAACACAATCGTTATAGAAATAGCGTGTTCTTTTTTTTAAATAACAAATTGGCTTGCGTTTGGCTGCCATCTCGCCAAATATAAAAGCGAAGATGCAGTTTATGATGGAGCACGTTTGCCTAGACAACTAGATGTTACAGCAATTATAGGCGACGACGGCATGCATACAAAATAAATATAATATTAACAATAAATAATTTATAAATATCAAGATTACTTTGGCAAGTTAAATTAAACTATATTAAATTTATTCATTCATGCATTCATAATAATAATTGATATAGAATAAAAACAAGTAAATACAAAGTGCCAAAGATTTGACAGATCGTTTGAATTTAGGTAAACTATTGGAACAGATGTCAATATTATATAAACACACAAACTAGTACTTTAACCCTAGATTAAGATTAATATAAATAACTTTACACTTCCTGCATTGAAAAAAAAAATTGTAATTCAAAGTTGATAAAGGACACGGACACCGGAGTCTGTGGAGAGCATATTTTAAATTAAAAAATATATATATCTTAATATATATGTATACAAATTTTCTGTACGTGTGTTTGTCACCTAACTCCTCCTCGGCTGGACCGATTTAGATGAAATTTTGTGTGTATATTTCTATAGGTTCGTGGATAGTTTGAAATTACAGTTGGACCCGGTAGGTGGCGTTGCTGTCGGTATGTCTGTTGACTGTTATTCGATACAAAGTTCGCCAGGTCAGCTAGTATATTATATAATTATAATAAGTATATAATGTTAATTATAGTTAAAAAAATTGCGTGACAGACACAAGGCGTAGGTATCAGTAATTATAGGGTCCTACTGGACGTATGGTTAAAAAAAATTATAGAATAGATTTGGAAAACTAGCATTTCAGATTTCAATTTCAAACCAAAGAAAACCTGTTCTATTAAACGAAAACGTTCCACGACAGTAATAAATTACACGGATGGTCGATGGACATCAATTACTTATCAAAGCAAACGGGTTCTCCTACCACAAAAACAAATAATTGGCATCCACTGATGGATCAATCACTCAGGCTGAGTTATGTTATAATGACTCAATTTCTAGTCCAAACATAAGACAACAACTGCTAGAGAAAATATTTTCGATGTCTATGATTATTATTTTACTCCCCTCTTCCCTTTTTTTTTACAACGCGTGGTAGAGAATTCTCGTCGACCCGCTGTCGTAGAAGATATATACCTCTCCAGATCTCTTTTTGAGACTGGCAAGAGGTCTTGCAACAATTTAACAACCGTTCTAATTCCATTGCACTATATTCTTATAGTGCAACATTATTAAATAAAAAACGAACTTCCTTTACCTGGTGGTAGATCTGCTTAGCAGGAGGTTGTCTACGTAGCACCGCAGTACCGAAAATTCTGCCGCCATGCAGTATTGTGTAAACATTACTCCGGTTTGAAGGGTACTGCAACTAGCGAAATTACAGGGCTGTTGAGACTAACCATCGAACGTCTCAAAGCAATGAGCGCCAAAACAGCGTAGGTTGGTTTTGCAATTCAAAGTTCTGTGAATCGCTGCAATAGCCATGGACATCTCTAACCATCAGAAAAACGTCTCGTTTGTGTCTTTAATTATACATTTAAAAAAACAAGAAAGTTAAAGAACTAATATGTATCTTTAAATGTTTCAGCCATCATACTGGTATCGAGATATCAAGCGTTGTTTTTAACTTATATTCACAAACATTATTATTCTGCCTCTATGTAGATGCGAGATCAACAGCCAGAATAATTTATTTGCAGGTTTGGTACCTCCCGAGGGGGCGACCAATAAACGACATAAACGATTTGGAATAATTTTCAGAATTTATATCGTGTTTAACTTAATGTGTACATAACAGAGTTAATGTGTTTAAACTACAGGGTTTTTGTGTGGAATTTCTTGCATTGCGGTTTGTCTGAGTTGTGTTCCCCGTGGAATATAATCTGGGTGTCTTCAAGTCGAGCGTGAATCGGTATTTTATACCGTATCATCACTTAACATTAGTTGAGATAGCGATCAAACGTAAGTATATTTATTATAAAAAAATATCTACAAATGTTTCAATGAATCTAATATTATTTATATTATTATACGCTATCTAGCTCCAAACTAAGCAATGCTTGTACTATGGGAACCGAATAATACTTTTACACCTACTTTTTTTTGTAAACACTTACAGAACACCCAGACCCAACAAACATTTCAATTCGTCACATACGTCTACAGCTTTTGAAGCAGATATACTATGACATGAGAGTGTAAAGATAAAGCCTGTTCATTACAATTGCAGCGGCACCCCAAAACATTGCGTAACAAAACATAGTCCAGGGCATCGCCGCTTTAGCGTTCATTACTTTAATACATTATATGGTTATTCTCAATAGCCCTGTAATATCTCTAGCCGCAGTACCCTTCAAACCGGAACACAGTAATGTTCACACACTACTGCTTGGCGGCAGAATATCTGCCTGGCACCTGGTACACGATATCCTGCTAACAGTACTAGCATGAATTTTTGTCTTACTTACATAACTCTGCAGCCTTTATTTTTTCTAAAAGAAAGCTGCAAATGATATTAATGTTCTAAATATTTTTATTAGGAATTACAGAATTTACATACACTAAAATAATATCCGTACGGAAATCCATTGATAATCTTGAGTCGAGTTCTAACGTCATCCGTGAATAAAGTTTATTTTATTAAAGACATTCTAAAAAAATTGCCATGGGGACTGCCAAATGGGGACTTGTAGTTTTTTGTTTTCTTATGTTTGGGAAAGTTCCTGGAATAGAGAGGAATGTTTATGACAAATGGTTGTAAACAAATTAAGTGTAGTTTCCGACCTTTAAACTAGGCTGAATTCCGAAACCTCTAGGATAGGATGAGCCAACCCTATTTTTATACTACACAACGAATGCTTTCAATTGTACTATGTCTCTATTTGGTGATGAGACAGGATTGCTACCATCGGAGTCTAAGTGTAAAAGCCTAAAATAAGAATATTTTGATCCTTTGTTTAGTGACGTGTTCCTGACCATGTTCATACCCTTCGTCGAAGAAACTTATTTCCCTCCAGAGGATAGGATGCCATCGGGCGAGAAATTTGTCTTACTAAAAGCTATCTAGACATTCACCGGTTCGGTTTTAGTCGAGCTAAAGTTATTTATAAGGCATAGGTGATACCTGCGGTTTTGTTTCCTTTTTTATGTAAACTTAATGAGACGAACAAGACGCTCTCCTGACGGTAAGAGATAACGCATGCCCATGACCATTGCAGCGATACACAGAACTTTGAGTAGCAAAACATAGTTCAGGGCATCGGTGCTCATTACTTTGAGACGTTCGATGGTTAGTCTCAACAGCCCTGTAATTTTGCTAGCTGTAGTACATTTCAAACCGGAACACAGTCATGTTTACACACTACTGCTTTTGTTATAGAAGTAACTTTATAAATATCATTCGATTCAGTCAAGAAGTCGAGGAGTTTACTATAAATTACCATATTTATTAGTAAAACATTTTTTTTATAAGAATTATTTTCAATGTCTTGAAGATCAACGTCACATCATTAAATTATTCTAATATAAATGAGTTGTTGTTCACGAATATAGTATAATAGCAATTCAATAAGAAACGCCCAAAAAACGAAATCTAAATATTTAGAATGTACAGTGTGAAAAACATACAGTAAAACAAAAATAAAACTTGTTGCGAATAAGATATTTTGATAAAACTTCATCGATGCGTGAAGCGATTGATCTCTTTCTATTATTATATGTTATGAAATGTAAAAGGTAAAACAGAAAAACATCGTCCTGAAGCGAGATGTGCTAGACTCGAAGGTTGGACCGTTCAAATACCTACAAAATAATACCTAATCTTCAACAAGTGTAGTAAAAGCCTACGGTCACGCTGGTTACCTTCCCACCGCAATAAATCTAGACCTTTCTCCGAGCAGAATAAATAAATTTCTGGAGAAAATTGACGTAAGAGAAAATCATCGAATGGTGAATCAATAGCTCGTAAAGAACCGAGAAGGATGGGCAGTTTGATTGCCAGCAAGGGCAAGGCCGCCCCAATGTAAACATGCTGCTTTTTATAACCTACGAAAGCTTTCCTACCGGGTAGGGGAAACGATAAATTGCTGTCTATTCTATGTCCCATTTACAACGAAAATGCATCTAGTAAATCGAGTTTACTCGACGTTGTTTTTTTGTGAAGCGGATTGTAAGTACCTACACTTATTTTGGTAGTTGTAGCATCCTTTTTAATGACGATCAATCGCTTCACCATCAGACGATTTTTAACACACTTCAATATTCTGAAATTATCATCTTTGTACATAGAATTCGTCGGTTATAAAGTATCAGCCCGACATAAATAAAGTCAAAAAGAAAAAGATGAAAAATGACGCTGTAAACATTGTCAGTTAATGAGACATGAAGCGTAACAAACTTATTCATCATAGAAAGAGGTTAACGAATCACTACAAAAGGTTAACCTAGAAGTTGAGAAGAAATAATGGCTAGTAACGGATGATAGCGGGTTAACAAGCCTGTTACGTGGGCGCCGAGATAAATTAATAGATCTGAGCTAAACAAAGTTTGAATTATAAAGGAAGCTTCATATAGCAGGACTTGGTTCGCGACACGAATCAAATTCAAACTATAATGTGAATCCAACACACGTTGTAAGATGCATTTTAGAGCAGAATATATTTTAGAATACATGAGCAGGTGTCAGTTATTTTTTTCCCCGTATGATATGAATTTGGTCATCACATCAGCCATAGGACGCCCACTGCTGGACATATGCCTCCTCCTGGGGGGGTTTTGCCAATACTCGCCACGCTTGGCAGGCAGGTTGGCGAGCGCAGTTAGGTGTGATTGTTCAAGAAAGACGCCCATCTTCAGGATTACATCTCTTAGCCGACTCTTACGGCAACCACGGGTAGAGAGGGTGGGGTACCATTCTTACGCCGGCACCACCACGGCAAATATCAATGAATTTGGTATATACTTAAAAATGTTCAAAACCAATATACTGTATTTGGTAAAATTAAAACAGTTAGTTTGTCTAACATTAAATTACTAATTTACAGTTTAAAAGCATTTAGACTTTTTTTTTTTCATGGCTGACAGTCTAGTTGTGTGCAAACAAAACAACAAAAAAATTTTAAGTAACGGTGTGGTTGAAAATGGTAAAGCACACCTAGCCTGGAATAGAACTGGCTCTCAAGTGAGGCTGCCGGAACACACCGTTAGATGCTTGGCGGCAAATTTTCAACTTGAGGGTGGTAGCTAGCCAGCCGAGTACTAGAAAGTACCCTACCACCAAGCTATGGTTTCCTCACGATGTTTTCCTTCACCAGCAGCTCAAGCTCATTGTTGGGGTTTGAACCCACGCCCTTCGGCATGCAAACCGACCGCGCTCGCCACTGAGCTATCATCACTTATTGATTAATATGACAAATTTAATATTGTCACCATAAGGGTTATGTTTTTTTAATGATGAATAGGCTTGCATTTGTTCGCCATCTCAACTGATGTTAAGAGGAAAGCAGTCAACTGAGACATTTGAAAATTAGGAATTTCACCAAGCTATTTCTGTCGCGCCGCACGCAGCACCCGCGTACATACTGAGCGAAAGGGACAACTGCACCTCGGGCTCATTAACCCGAAATAAAATGAGCAAAATCGAGGTTTCGTATTCCTCTGTTTCCTACTTTAAATTTAGACCGATTTTAGTATTTGTTTTAACAAGTAAATAAGAAGGATGTGTTCTTTGCCTGTGCGTTTTATTTTTTTAAGATTATGTCTATGAGATTGGGAATTTGGACGTTGAAACACAGCGTTAAACCAGGTAAATTTTAAGATTTTTGAAGATTCCTAGCTCTTATAAAAAAATCAAAACAGAGGAGCATGAAACTAGCAAGTATCTACTTCCTATCTAAAAATTATTGCTCTAGTATTAAAATCCTGGAAGGAAAATGGGGAAAACGTTTGTATGAAGAAAATGACGACTTGTTTCCTCTTAAGTGAAAATGCGATCTACGATGAAGCACGCTCGCCTAGAAGATACCGATACCGATCTAACAGGGAACACCCACTCGGGTTTCGGACCTTTTCAGTCTTGTCGACTAAAATGGCTGAAACCGTAATGCTATCGATTCCTTATTGAGATGATATACAAACCTTTAATAGGTGGCAGTTTAACCAGCTCCTGGTTGTGGTTCTGCACGTTGAAACGGCTGGAGCCATGCTTCCTGGGCTGGCCATTCCAACCAGGAGGTCGTGGGCCGTCCGCCGTGCGAGGGACGATCGCCGACGGCGGCGGTGGCCCCGACGCTAGGGACGAATGTTGCTTCTCGGGACGACTCTGGGAACAATGGAGAACATGTTATCCAACGATTTACGATACGATTTTTTGAATGATAAGATGCAATGAAACAATTTAATGTCTCTCTAATGGTGAGAAAAAAGTTGAAAATATCACCGACAAAATTCTTGAAGGTCAGACCTTCGCCTTATAAATTATTTATTCGCCGCACAAGACACTGTGAGCTTAATTATCATTTGCATAAAAGCCGAGCTACGGGCAGTCCCTTGTGCCGAGGCTGCCTCCAAGAGCACTTCAAGGCCACAGAAAGCTTTCTCTTCTAAGATACATCAGATCTAGCGTGCAATACCACAACATCTCGCGAATTTGGATTGAGACGATTTTACCGTGCTCCGTTACTTCAAGGAGCTCGGTAATTTGTTTTGATATAAGTGTTTACTGCAACTACATAAACATAACTACTCGTAGTCACAGCGACAGTTAGTAGTTCATTTGATAAGCAGACACAATGATTTGACGCATTCTTTTGCTTATCAGCTGCTAACGCAATATTTTCATTATCGATAATCTAAATAAACGTAACTAGGCGATGAAAACTTTCAACTTCATTGTTAGTCATTGTTGTGTAGAACATAATATAGCAATATAGATTATGTTTTACGTCAGAACATCCGTATATCTTAATCTATTTCGTTATTGAGGTGCACTAGATATTTTTCTTCGTCGAGTCGATGATCGATATTAATTGGATAGACGCTGCGCTGTACGTAGTCAAAATGGTTCCTCAATTATTTTTTTAGCAAAAAGATAATTTATTGGTAACAAAAGTTGTAGGAGATATATGCTCTATAATTTTTAACCTTGCTTTGGCCATTACAACCTAGATGATGTTGGAGAGAAGATATTATCGAAAAATTGATTTTGGTTAATTTTTTTCAATATGGCGGCGCGAGTGGCGTTCGCTCGAGGTGGCTCGAGAATTCGGAATATGAATTAGGACATTAAACTGTAACACCCTGGCAAATTAGAAAACACTGACCTTTTTTAAGTCAGAACCTACCCAGTGACTGGACTAAATAATTAGAGTTCAAAAAGCAAAAAAAAAAAAAAAAATACAATCAAGCGCTAGTATGGCCAGAAATCAAAGTCCTTTGCTTTAACTGGTTCAAGATGAAAACGATTTATTATTAAGCCATACAAATCGACATGAAAACACTATTTAATTTATTACCCGGGGCGTCGTAGCCTCAAAAAAAAAATAACAATTATACTATGCATATTACCTTCGCGCAAGTACAAGCAATAATAAGTTGACAGAGTTTCATCGCTATCGGATGAAAGGTACGACAGCGCATATAATACGAACAAACATATTTTTTTAATATTAGAACAAAAATTAACTTTATTAAATACTAGCTTACGCCCGCGACTTCGTCCGTTTTAACTTGTAGAATTAGGTTCAGAGAGAAATGAAATACGTGAATAAGTAACGTACAAATAGGTACATATAAGTAATAGTCAAACATAACTAACATAGGATAAACGATTTAAGCCCTGAATAATGTTCCATAAGACGCATCTGTACCAAATTTTAAGTGAATACGTCCACAAATTAGTTTTTTGATAATCCCACAGGATCCCAAAATTTTTCTGATTTAAAAAGTATCCTATATGTTAATCCAGTTTCAATCCGTTCAGACGTTTTTGCGTGACTTTCACATATATTTTTTTGTGGATGTTTGTGTTGTGAATTTAGCTTTTGCAATAACAAAATAAATAGCATCGTTTCGATAAAGAGAAAGTCACATTATTCTATTAAAGCAAAGATTTTATAGCATAGCAAGCAACTTGCAGAATCGTAAAAGATCTAGGTGGCCTACAAATCCGACAAAGGAAAATAACTTCTTACGTTTATTAGATAAAGTGGACGGTATACGGGGAGAAGCTTGGTTATTAGGAAAAATTTCATTCCCTGCACGACTTTCTCTATTCAGACAGAAGCAGGTAAATGAGACATGATAATTAAGTTTTTTTTTTCAAATAGGCATGCGTCGTCTCATCTGATGTTAAGCGAAGATGCAATCTACGACGAAGCACGCTTCCCTAGATGAAACCGATGAAATCCTGATTGTATAGGGCACCACGTACCCACGTGAGCAGCGAATTCCAAATAGGGCTGATTCGGAACTCAATTCCACTTGGTGTATTTACCATCTTCGACCACACCTTCTCTTAACATCAAATGAGCTGTGGTTAAACTCTGTGCATGTCACCCATACGAAACTATCACTACATAACATGCATGACTTAATAGGTAGAGAGAAACTCCTTATTGTGAACACCAGAATTAAAAATAATATAGAAAACAAAAGTGCCTTATGAGCTAGTTTCACAAGTGGCAGCTTTATCGCTAAAACCAATCACTTTTAGGCAACCGGGAATGGAAACTAGATTACTGATAAAGAACAGACGGAAGATGTAACACTTAGTTACAAGATATAAATTTTTCTGACATTCTCATTTACCTCAATAATCCTTACTTAAGGCTATTGCCAAATATCGCAATAGGTGGGAACCGAACCCACACTCTATAGCTTTTGAAGCTGAGCTTCTATTACCTACTAAAAGTAAACTAACAAATATTCTGAAATCGACAAGATTCAACATTTTGCTGGAGAATTAAGATAAATATATAAATAATCATATATTAGAGGATATTTTAATTAGCCCCAAACTAAGAAAACCTTATACCTACCATGGGAACCAGATAATAAAGACTATATTTGTAAATACCTATACGAACAACACCCACACAGAGAACAAACATCAAACGTCACACAGATGTAGGTATGTACTGGATAAGAATCGAACTAATGCCCCAAAGCTCAGGTAGCAAATGAGCTATCAGGGCTAATTAATTCCAGACGATTCTGTCTAGAATTCTAGACCCTAATAGATAAACAACTTAAAATTGTAGACCAACAAAAATAACAACTTGTCGAGCAACTAACTGAGGCAGTCATAAAACACGCGAACCTGAAAGTTGAATCTGGACCAAATTCTTTTTACGACTGGGACAAGGACAGTGGATATACATAATCGTAAACTTTTATACCAGTTCTGTTGGTTGCTCTACCGAACATTGGTAATAATATCAATGTCAAAATAAATAAATACATAACTGGCCCAAATATATTTAATTTTATGAAAATTTACCGTCACCTCTCACTTTTACGCCTTAATCACTCTCACAAGTAGGCACGCGCTCATCAAATAAATAAATAATTTTTTTTTATAAGTAAGAAGTAAATAAACAATCAAGACGCCCGCCTGATAACAATACATATATAGCTAGGTAGTTGTTATATCAATTGTGGCGATAGGCCACTTGGTGGTAGATCTCCTTAACAGGGGGTCGTCAAGTTAACTACCACCGCAGTACCAGATATTCTATCGCCAAGCAGTAGTGTGAAAACATTACTGTGTTCCGGTTTGAAAGGTTACTGCAGCTATCAAAATTACAGGGCTATTGAGACTAACCATCGAAAGTCTCAAGGTAATGAGCGATAAAGCAGTGATGCCCCGGACTTTGTTTTCCTACTCAAAGTTCTGTGTATCGCTGCAATGGTCATGGACAGGCGTTATCTCTTACTATCAGAGAAAATACCAAACTCATAATTTGGGACATTCGATGGGGAGTCTCATTAGCCGTGTAATTTCATAGCTAAATTTAATTTAATAGGGGATTAACATATATATAAAGGATAGGTATACTATTTTAATATTATGACATTTGTGTAGTTGATTTATTGTCTTAGCAATGTCCCCCAAACTCGGCAAAATGAACAGTATTCACGTCACGACTAAATGTATTAAAGTATTTTTAGAGACATAAAATGGTTTGTTGCTTAAGGATGGAATTACAGCAATGACACGGGCAAGAACGTAATTGCCACGCCCACGACAACTAATAAACTTTTATTGGTTGGAATTTCATGAAGATAAGGTATTTACTAAGATAAAATAGCACACTGTTATTGTTACTCGACTGGGGCAAAGCCAAAAAGGAGGGTTGCGGCTGACGCGCTGCATAACGCGAATGTCCCTGGCTAGTACGTTTTTTCCGTGGTCGGATTATAGTTTTTTAGCTTGCATCTCTTTTCACAGCTAAAGGGGACGACGGTGACAATATTCGTCATGACTACAATGCGAACTACTAAGATGGAAACTTGATATAATACCCCTAACAAAACAAGGAAAAACTTACAAGAGATCGATATTATGTTAGCGAAATGTTATTTTTATTAATATTTGCGACAATTTTTATTCTGTTCACTTATACATCATCACAACATTAGTCATAGGACGTCCACTACTGGACATAGGCCTCCTCCTCGGGGGGTTTTGCCAATACTCGCTTGGCAGGCGGGTTGGCGAGCGCAGTTAGGTGTGCTTGTTCAAGGAAGATGCTGCTGCCCATCTTCCGGATTACATCCCTTAGCCGACACTTACGGCAACCACGGATAGAGAGGGTGGGGTACAATTCTTACGCCGGCACCACCACGTCATTCTGTTCACTATTTTTTTATAAAATTAAAATAATTAATATCGTAGCAACTAATATCGCCCGCGGCGCCCCAGTAACGAAACTGCGTTTCCGCGATGAAGCTATTTCATAAATACCTACAAGTCTATTTATAAAAATCCAGTGCAAAATACAAGAAAAAATGCCCCTCATTGCGTTAGTAAAGTATTTTTAAACGTCGAGAGTCATTCGAGGTATTTCCAAGTGGGCAGATCTAGTTTTCACGTGCATTCAGGTCTGCGTAAGCTTGTGGATGTTTCAATTTTAAAAATATTGAAAGTTTTTCAATGAACTGCAGAATGTGCATGTTACTGGTTTCTATGTGTGTTGTTTTGATAATTAATTATACAATACAAACATTTCGACCAGTGGACTCCGGACAAACATTTGTGTGACGAACTTGTTTGTTTTGTATATAAGTAGGTATGTATTTACAAAAAAAAAAGTAGGGTGGGTGCACCAGTGCCACACCAGGAACCAGTAGTACACCATTTCTAACTTCACATCAAAATATTAACCTTCTGTCGAATTTCCCGCCACTTTTTTTACGTTTAGGAACACTGTCATACTTCTATCAATCGTTTAATAATAAATACAGGCGATAAACACGCTATTTACTTCAGTAAAAAACGCATGATTCAAAACAACAATCGTTCACTTCGTGCCGGGCGGCCATATTAGTAAGCTGCATGTTGACGGTAAGTTTTTGGAAACTTTTTAAACCTTTGTTTATATCAATCTTTGTAAATTATTTTGCAATTAACTGTGTAATATGATGTGTAAAGCAATAAAATTACTTCTTATTACATCAGAAAATGTTAATTTAAATTAATAGTTGTCATTGGTAAACTAATGGAACACGAATTCAATGATTTTCCAGTAATATTCCATTTGGTCTACAACTGGTGATTTAGCTTTTTGATTGTTTGTTTGTTTTTTCTTCGACATTTATATTTACTTAATACACTGCAATCAATTATTATAAAAAACTCTTAAAATATCCACAATGTTCCTGTTGTAGACCAGTGGATTATTACTGGTAATATCTATACTACGAGTTTGTACCAGTAATTGACCACCTACATTTTTTTACAGTCAATGCCGCCGAAAAGAATGTTTTTCAATTATAAGGAGGAATATGCCTTAAAAGCGATAGACGAGATAAGCAAAGGAGCGAAAATTTGAGAAGATTTCCAAGTTCCAACCTTGGCTAATAGACGAGGTTCCTGAAATGGATAAATGTATGCCAGAAATTTAATTCTTTTTTATATTTTAGGGTTCCGTACCTCAAAAGGTAAAAAAAGGAAACCTTACCACTCACTTGTCAGTCTGTCTGTCCATGTGTCACCACCGATTTTCTCAGGAACGGGTTGACCTAGCAAGTTGAAATTTATGCCAGATACTGAGGTCTATAGTCCCTATAAGGTGTATAAAAATCAAGGTCCTGAGTCAAAACGATAGATGTGGGCAAATTTAGATTTTCGCGAAAACTTGTAAGTACCAAAATTTACCTTAATTATCAACTTTTTTATTTTTCGGAATTTTCCCTTTACTTGTGCTGTAAGATCTTGTTTTTAACCAAAATTGTCAATTCAAGGTCAACCGGAAATACCCTATAGATTTTGGGTCGATAATCTATATGGTAGTTCCTGTTGGCCTAGAATCACGAAAGGCAAAAAGCAGTCTTACAGCACAAATAAAGGGAAAATTTCGAAAAATAAAAAAGTTAAAAATTAAGGTAAGTTATGGTACTTACAAGTTTTCGCCATAATCTATATTTCAACCATTACAGCAGACACACACACACTTAAAACTTAGCCACCAGTAAAAATGATACCAATTTTATTATGGCGGTATAACGGGTAGGTACGGAACCCTCGGCGTACGAGTTCGACTCGCACTTGACCGGTTTTTTATAAGTACTTACATTATTTTCTTTTTATTTTGATTTATTTTATATTTTTAGATTCATGTTAATTCATAGATATATTATTGCAAGTTATGATTATGACACTTGTGTAAGTGATATTAATCTCTTGATAATTATCTTGTTATTAAATTAGTTATGAGCCTTGTAGCATTTAAGTATTACTTGAAACTTGTAGACTGATGAAAAGTTGTGATGATTGTTAAGTACAAAACTTGTTAGTATAATTAATAATAATTTTCTTCATTAAAAGTAATCGTTTTATTTACTGGTTCACTATTGGCACAATGTCTGGTTTATTGCTGGTACAATCTGGTCAACCTTAGGCACATTGCGACTTTCCCCATTCATTTTTAAATGAAAAAAAACCTAACAGCTATTAAGATAATCCGAATAAGCTACATGATTCTATGGTAGACTAGAAGTATGTTATAATTTTTTTGCAATTGTTGTTGTAATAATTAAGTCACAACATCAAAATTACTTTCAAAATGTCGCTTAATCGGTTTGTTACTGGTACACCCACCCTATATAAGTATTCTATCAGTTATGTGGGTCCCATAATACAAGCTTTGTTTAGTTAGGGGCTAGATGGCACTGTGTGAAAAAGTCCTAGGATTATTATTACTAGCAAGGTAATATTTTTTTGACATTTTATTATATTGGTTATATTTTTTTCAATCCATTCTGCCTAGCTTGTCTTCTTTCTCATAGTTATGGATATTTTCAAGAAAAAATCTTTGTCAAATAAATTAAGTCGTGGTCAAGACGAGTCCATGTTAGTAAAGCTTCCATGTAGTTTTGAAAACAACACGAAAATACATGTTTCTTCTCATTATATCATTTGCCAGCACGCGTACACAAAACTCAGCACTTTTTGTTTAAAACTCCATTTATTTTTAAACACAAGTTTGGAAAATAATACAATACGTGATTTTTCCGTGTCTACCGTCAAAACTCAACGGTCGCTTAGAGAGATTAGCTCTAGCGTTATACACAACCATCCATTTAATAAGGCGTTTATATAACCTAACCTGTAAAACGAAAGGGCAAAAACATTCATAAGACAAACTATGTCAATTAGCGAAAATAAATTGAGCCTTGCGCTCACAGCATTTGCATCAAGCGGTTCGGCTTCTAATCAGACAGCTTTTACACTCATTCAAGTTAGGCGATTACGAAAAAGTTACGCGACTGCGAACCTTATTCCGTTGCTATACGATATGCCGTCGCGTAGCATTTCGCAATATAATTCGAATGACAGTAAGACCTCACAATATTAACCTGTAATGCTTGGGCTGTAATGAGATACATTGCAACAAAACGTTACAAGTCAGTCACTACCTTTTGTTTTTATCGATCGTCGTTGCTCTACGACGAGCTTATTTGAATACTTTATTAAAATTGTACTCGAGTGTATGAGTTACCGAAGGTTTTCTATAAATAGCTTTACCTGCCCAATCAATACAATGTAAGGCTTATCTGTTTGTGACATTTTTTAATACAGTGTCAGAATGGGTAGTTGTTTTTATATGTATAAAAGTATCGAGACGAACGAGGCGCCCTGATGGTAAGAGATTACGTCTATGCATAACCATTGCGGTACACAGAACTTTGAGTAGAAAAACAAAGTCCAGTAGTAACCTCGCCATCACACTGTAGTAACCTCGCCATCACACTGTAGCAACCTCGCCATCACACTGTAGTTTAACCTCGCCATCACACTGTAGTCATTGCTTTCCACCCGCTGCATAGCTTTTGCTTTCGCTTTCAGCACAATCGCTCCAGTATGGTGCCGGTCCTAAGCCCGGATAAAGAGGGAAGGCACCAGGGGTAATGGGGTGAACGACATTTCAAACTATCCATTGGTATGCCGGGCATCCCATCCCCCCTCCGCGGCAGCCCGTGGCCGGCGTGATGGTGATGGGTGAGGCCACCCTTGTGTTTCTCGGGTCGAACCCGCCCATCATCAACATGCGAAACACCGGGGGGAAGTATCTTGGGCAATTACTTTCACCCAATGCTTAGCGCCCAACTAACTGTTATCTTGCTTCACAGTATCTATCCAAATAAACATGATGAGCGGAAATGATCAATATTGTATGCCCTGCGACCCGGCTAGCGCCCGGCGCCCTCTAGTTTCCGGGCTGGAGGGTGAGAAATGGGCTACCGACGGCGACGGCAGGGTGGTGTCCCAGGCCCTGCCGCCTGCGGATGTGACTGGATCGAAAACGGAGAAGGAGACAACGGCAGCGCCTCATTCAGCACCTGGACCAGTGCAGAAGCCCAGCCACGACGCAGTTCGGCGGCAAGGGCGGCGACACTCGGCGACGGTTGCACGGGAGGCGGCGGAGCGCAACGCTCTAGGTGCAGGTAACGGGCGAGAGCTCGGGAAACCGAACCTCGCCCAAAGCCCATATCGCGGCATCAGCCGTCGAGCTCAGTGGAGGCAGCGCAGGGCTCACGAGGCCGAGTTGGTGGATCATTACCACCGGCTCCAGCGGGAAGGCGTGTTCCAGGTGCCTGGCATGGCGGCGCTTTCGCCACCTGTGGTAGCCTGTATGACGCGCGTCGTCCCGCATTTTCCACCCCTTGCTCATGAGGCGACACCCAGTCCAACACCGATTGCAAAGGTGTCGGTCACACAAAGGAGTGAACCTCAGGAGCGGGAGATGGAACCAAAACCGGCCCCGCGGGTCCTACCGCTTAACCATGATAAAATACACATGGCACGCGGACTAGCTGCACTCGACTCCAGTGCCCCCCCGACTGCAACGGACTCAACCCCGCGCCATTCAAAAGGTAAAGGGAAGGGAAAGGGGAAGACGGGGAGCGTAGGCACTGAGAGAGTGGCAGTCAGCTCCGTCATGTCAGTTACAGACACACCACACTCGGGGGGAGACGACTCTACGACCCGAGGCGCGAAACGGCAGCGGAGTTCTGACCTAGTGTCACCGTCAACCGCGGCAGTCGATAAAAAAATGTGCAACCGTGAGCGGAACTCCGCTGCTGCACAAAAACAAATAAAATCAAAACACACACGGCACGGAGAGCCCGCGGACTCGCTGGTGCTCGTAAACAGCGGGCCTGTGGCCACTCAGTTGCGGGACGGTGCGGGACCGTCATCGTACGCGGGGGCTGTCAAGGCTTACCACCGGGTGGTGGTCCTGGACCGCCTCCGCGTGCCAATGGACGCTTTCCGTGCCATGTGCGTTAGAATGGCAGTAGATAAGGCGTCCTACGGCGTGTTTCTGGAAGGCGGCGGACGAGCCGATACTCGTTTACCGCAGTTTATGACCTTGCCGAGGCTCTTTCGCGGCGGGGTTAGATTTACACCCCGGGACGACTATGCACTCGCCTGGCTCACGACTACTATCGAGTGTTTGCCTGCTCTGTGGCAAGGGTCAGGCGGCTGCATGGTCGTCCCGGAAAGCAAAGTACCGCGGTACTACACCGCTGTTATTTATGTCCCAGATTTCGGGCGAGGACTTGACCAGCTTACGAGTCAGCCAAACCTACTCATAAATTTTTTGGTAGCTTTAAACCCTGGGGTGGGCGTAGATAGGTGGCAAGTGTTTACACACGATGTGCGCCCCGTGGGTGACGCTCGCAACCATCTCCTCGTGGTGGGGATAGCACCGGAAGACTTAGATTCCCTTAGACGCGTGGACTTTCGCCTACACTATATTTGCGCGAGAGTGTATGTTAAAGTAAGGGGGCTAAATATCGTCGGCGGAGACGGGTTGGCGGCGGCGCCGCTGGCCGGGGGCGCGGGGAGCGCTGCATCAGGCAGCCAAACCGTGCCCACGGCTACCGGAGCTGAGGTCGACGCGTCATCAGCTGAAGACATGGGGTGGACGAGGGAGGAGGAGGAGCGACTGTTGGACGCCGGCGACGAGGGGACGGGGGCACTTGATATCATGGGTCTCAATATCTTCTCGCCGGCGTCGTCCATTGATACTGACCACGCCGAACCCTCACTCGTCATACCAAATGACTAAAAAAAAAAAAAAAAAAAAAAATTAAAAAAAAAAAAAAAAAAAAAATGGATTGCCAACATAAAAACAACAATCACGCAAATACACACACTACGTCTGCCTCGGCAGTTGGTAGCACATATAGGCTAGGTGTCAGTACCACTATTAACATCATACAGGCCAACATACATCATAGCGTCTCAGGCTCCGCCGCCTTACGGGAAGCCCTGGAGAAGCGACAAAACACAATAGCACTGGTCCAGGAACCGCACTTGACCCGACACAAGGTGAGTGGCTTTAATGGCCTTAGGGGCAATGTTTTCACTCCACCTTTGCGAAACAAAACTCGTACCTTTGTATATGTTCCACAACCTTATAAAGCGAGTTTAGTGACTCACCTATGCAACGATGATCTCACTGTTGTCAGACTAGAGACAGGCCTCAAAGGCAATCTCAACACCATAATTTTGGCCTCAGTGTATCTGGATATCACAGAAGAAGCGCCACATCCTGCACTAGAAGAATTAGCACAATTTTGCTCGACTAATAAACTAGAATGTGTAGTGGGCTGTGACTCCAACGCTCATTGCACTGTCTGGGGCAGCCCAGACACCAACGAAAGAGGTGGAGACGTGCTTGATTTTATCCTTAGGCATGATCTTAACCTGCTAAACAGAGGTTCCGAACCCACCTTTGTGACGTCTTGGGCTAGGACGATAATTGACATCACAATGGCCTCCAACGAAATCTCGAAAACAATTAACGATTGGCGCGTAGCAACAAATGAGTACTCCGGATCGGATCATAGATGGATCAGGTACAGCTTGACTGTCGGTAAGTGTGAACCACGGACCTACAGGAACCCAAAGAAAACTGACAGATCGCTATTTAGAGATAAACTCGAAATGGCAATTTCAGACATACCACATGTGGATCCAACAGTAGAATTATCACCACAGGATATAGAAACTACGACTGCCAACATAGCATGTGCTCTCAAAGAGAGCTATGAAAAATCTTGTCCAATAAAAACGGAAAACTACAACACGATCTCCAGGAAAGACAGGTGGTGGAATAAAGATCTAACTAAACTTAGGAAAAAGGTTAGACACCACTTCAACAGGGCGATGAATACCAACGCGATTGTTGATTGGCAGGACTACAAACAGATGCGACACAGATTCAAAGTGGAAGTAAAAAAGAGCCAAAATAGCTCGTGGAAAAAGTACAGCAGCACAATACAATCTGAGAGCGAGACTGCTCGACTCAGAAAAGTAATAACTAATGATAAGCAAGCCAAACTTGGGACCTTAAAGAAAGCCGATGGCACCTACACGGTCTCTGAGCAGGAACAGTTTGAATTACTTCTTCAGACACATTTTCCAGACTGTCGTTTGGATAATGATGGAGGGTGGGAACCACACACTCCTCACGAACCTAACGATGAAGACTGGAAATTTGCAGATACTATCGTCACAGAAGAGGCCCTTTTGTGGGCCGTAAGCACCTTTCAACCGCATAAGGCACCGGGAATAGATGAAATTTTCCCTGCTCTTCTACAATGGGGTCTGAACAGTGTAAAAATACACCTCATGGTCATATTTAGATCATGCCTGGCATGGAAGTATATACCTAAGGCATGGAGGGAAGTAAAGGTGGTCTTTCTCCCTAAGCCAGGAAAGGCCGACTATACAAATCCAAAATCTTTTAGGCCGATAAGCCTCAGCTCTTTCTTACTGAAAACGTTAGAAAGGCTTTGTGATAAACACATACGAGGTGGACCTATGGTAGACAATCCAGTTCATAAAAATCAACATGCATACCAGTCTGGTAAATCGACAGAAACTGCTCTCCATCAAGTGGTTTACAAGATCGAATCAGCACTGGAAAGCAAACAATCATGCTTAGCTACTTTCATTGATATTGAAGGAGCGTTCGACAAAACTACCTTCCCTAGCATTGAAAATGGCCTTAAAAAACAGGGAGTAGATAAAAGAGTGTGCGCTTGGGTCACAACAATGCTTTCAAACAGAGCTACTAGAATAGAAACAGCGAGCACAACACGCTGCAGGGTCACGAGAGGCTGCCCGCAAGGAGGAGTTATGTCTCCACTACTTTGGGTGGTCGTTGTCAACGAACTCATCGAATTCCTTAACAAAGACGGTATCGTTACAGTGGGTTACGCTGACGATCTGACAATCATGGTATCTGGACTTTTTGAGACAACGCTGTGTGAAAAGATGCAAAAAGCACTTAAAGTCGTTGAAAAATGGTGTGATCGCCACAGTCTTTCTGTGAATCCACAAAAGACAGAGATGGTTCTGTTCACACGAAAAACGAAAGCGATTAATATAAATACTCCTACATTGTTTGGGGCTAAACTGAAACTTAACAAGGAGGTAAAATATCTAGGTATCTGGCTAGACAGTAAACTTTTGTGGGGAAAGCATCTGGATTATATCACCACAAAGGCAACTAACACTTTATGGCAGTGCACCAGAGCAGTAGGAAAGGACTGGGGCCTCAAACCGAAGCTCTGCCACTGGCTCTACACTGTGGTAGTACGACCGGTTCTCACCTACGGCTGCGTAGTGTGGTGGACTCGCACTAATCTAATGACTGTTATTACAAAATTGCAACGGACACAAAGACTCGCTTGCTCCCTAATCAGCGGATGTATGAAGAAAACACCCTCGGCTGCACTTGATATCATCCTAGGTTTGACGCCACTGCACCTGCACATTCAACAGGAAGCGATGGCCTCAGCACTAAGGATTAAATCCACTAACCAGTGGAAGAGCACAGGTCCAATTACAAACCACTGCAGGATAATCGACCGAGCGATAAGAATAATCCCCGAAGCGAGTAAGGGTACTGATAAAATAGCATCTACGCATCTGGATAGCAAAAAATACGAGTTGATTACAGAAGACAACGTCATAGAAGGTGTTATACCATCGTGGAACGTGTATACAGATGGCGCTAAGAATACGACTGGAGCTGGTTGCGGCTATTACTCGCCGGAGCTTGGGCTCAAGGAGGCTATGGCTCTGAATAAGACCACGACAGCGTTGCAGGCAGAGGCCATGGGCCTACTGCTGGCTGCAAGGGCAGTTGTGCCTTTTGGTGAATTTCTCGCTGTCCCCAGCGATCGAAACGAAGATGATAAAGATGTCCTCATGTTTACTATCGACAGTGCGGCCACCATCTACGCACTTAGAAGACCAGTGACAAGGTCTAGAGTTATTGCAGAGTGTCATATGGTACTACAAACACTTTCAAATAGGTACAAAACCATTGTAAGATGGACTAAGAGCCACGGAACATGTTCAGGTAATAACGTAGCGGATACTCTCGCTAAGGAAGGTGCAAAAAAACAGGTAAATGACGACGTAGCAGCTCTATGCAAACCATCAGCGATGGAAGTGCGTGAACTGCTGCGTCGCCACACCGAAAGAGAACAACAAAACCTGTGGGATAAAAAAGACGACTGCAAACATGGTAAGACCGCTTTTCCAATCCTTAACAGGAAGATCACTAACAGTCTATTGAGATTGCAACGACAGGACCTCCGTCTTGTAGTAGGTCTTATAACCGGTCATTGCAATCTAAATAAGCATCTGTACAAGCTAGGAGCCACAGACAGTCCGCTTTGCCGTGGCTGTTTGGTAGAGGACGAAACTGTAGAGCATGTGCTGTGGCATTGCAAAGCCACAGAAGCAACTAGGATCTTCACTAGACTGCATGAAGCAGCTTCCTTACTTTCCACGTCTAAATCACCGCAACAGATAGACTGCTTTTCGTCATCATGTATAACTCCATCTCACCCACTGGAGCTACTATGCCAGCGACCCAGAGCTTCGCTCCGATACTTCAAGGAGCTGGGCTGGCTCGGGTAGACGCTGGTAGGGGGAAATGCACAATACACCCCAAGCGGGACGTCAGTGCAGGACTTATCGCCCCCATCCCGAATAAGAATAAGAATAAGAACAAAGTCCAGGGCATCGCTGCTTTGGCGCTCATTACTTTGAGACTTTCTATGGTTTAATCTCAACAGCCCTGTCATTACGCTAGCTGCAGTACCCTTCCAACCGGAACACAGTAATGTTTACACACTACTGCTTGGCGGCAGAGTTTCTGATACTACGGTGGTACCTACCTAGACCGAACGAAACGCTCTCTTGATGGTAAGAGAATAGAAGTAGTTCATCTACAACAATTCTTTAAAAAATTAATCATCTAGCGTTGAGAAGGTACGAGGAAATAATATAATGGTATAACGATCAATGGTCAAACGCATTAAAAATATACGACTTTTCACACAGCACTATCTAGCCTAAACCAATACTATGGGACCAATACTAACCAGTACTATGGGAACCAGATAACAGATATACTTTTTTTTTGTAAATACATACACATACACAATACCCAGATACAGGACAAACATTTATAATGCTCGTCACACAAATATTGGGAATCAAACCCACGCTTTACAGCTCTTGAAGCAGATACACTACCAAATGAGCTAACAGGGTAAAAAATAAGTAATAAATACGTGTTACACCATGTCCTTTGTCATCTTTGTAAAATATCCAATTAGTATCCAGCACGCTTGATATCTGTCGACCTAACCTTCAGGGCTGTTACACAACAGTTCCTTGCGACGAAGCCGCTAAAAGAATAAATTCCTTTTCAGACTACGCTTTCATATCGCATCAGAATTAATCTACGCATCTGTGTTATATCTATATTTATATCAAAAGCGGTGAACCAAGGAATGAGAAGCTGATGCTAAAGAATAACATTTTTATTATCAACCCTTTTTTCTTTTAATGTACCTATAATAAAAGTAATGAGACGAACGAGACGCTCTCCTGATAGTAAAAGATAACGCCTGTCCATGACCATTGCAGCGATAAACAGACTTTTGAGTAGCAAAACAAAGTACAGGGCATCGCTGCTTTGGCGCTCATTACTTTGAAGCATTCGGTAAGTCTCAACAGCCCTGTAATTTCGCTAGCTGCAGTACCCTTAAAACCGCAGCAGTCAAGCAGTAATGTTAACATATTACTGATTGATGGCAGAATATCTAGTACTGCGGTGGTACATACCTAGACGACCTCCTGCTAAGGAGATCTACCACCAAGTAGACCTACCTGTACTACACCACTGCAGGATAGAGGCCTCCCTTCCCTCCTTCCATCTTCTTCTATCTTTTGCAACCAGAGTCCAGTCTTTCAAACAGGAGTCACGTTCGTCCCTCTAATTCTCATTACTACAACTAGCGACCCGCCCCGGCTATAGATACTACACAAAACTTTGACAAATTATATACCTAAACCTTCCACATGAATCGCTAAGTATATCTATTGTTGAAACTCGCTTGATAAATAATGCATTCAGTAGTTTTTAAGTTTATCGCGAACAGACAGACGGACAAACGCGGTGGACGACATTGTTTTATAATATGTAGTGATAATATTTATAATGAGACTAAACGTTCGGAGTCTCAACTTATGAGTCGAAGATTAGGCTGCATAGCGCGTCTTACTTGTCCTAAAATGGACTATTAAAAGGCTGATTACAATGATGACGATATTTTTTTTTACTATATATTTATATTTTACGATATATTAACATGTAAGACAACCACCGCTTTTACTAACTTAATTTGTTTTTTTTTTCACATTTGTCATTCTACACTGATTTAGGTTTATTCTACAGCGTAGTCTGAAAAGACCATCTACGTACTTAAAGACATCGATGCCAATACCAATGAAGCAAGCGACTGACTTTATTTGTAACTCGTTATAACTTAAAAAGACTTTGTCGCAACACGGTTCTATTTTATCCGAGATGACAGTTGAAGAAATCGTAACCACATTTTATTGCGGAAAAGGCATTCAGGTATATAAATGTTATTTTTTCCCATTACATTCTTGACGATAAATTGATTTGCTTTTTGCGATAAAATCCGGACAAACATGAGCTGAGGAGAAATAGGATACGGTTGGTGGCGTTGAATATTTTGAGACTGTAAAGTAAGATGATATAGCAAACAAGCCTTCGATACAATTACCAACCCTATCACATAGACGACGACATACATAAAAAAGGAAGAAGTATTCAGATCACAATATAGTACAGATATTATTGAGGCCGTGCAACGTTTTAAGAGTTATTGGCCGAGATAGAAAAACCGGTTCATTAAATGGGCCATAAATCGTAAACGGTAAGTTTTGCAAAAAAGGTTTCCAGGAAATAAAAGATGCGAAATTTTATTCTCTACAATATTGGTGTCGATAACTTTTGCCATAAAGTGCATAGTTTTCGAGATATTGGCCAAAAACTTTTTTCAAGATGGCGCTTGATGCTCCACCTGGATCTGTCAGCATTTTGTGATTTTATGCTAAGCAAGTGACCCTAAACCGTATTGGATCGGAAATTTAGTGCGATGTTGACCAAAAATATAAAACGGCTATTTTTACTGGCCTATATTGTATGCGCTGTCGTACCATTTATCCAATTGCGATGACACTTGGCCAACTTATTGCTTGTACTTACGCGAAGGTAATTCGATTCGAAGGAATAGCTTACAAATGTTTTTTTTTGCGGCATCAACGCGCCTCGTGCTTGCTACTTAGAAGATACCGATTCACTATCGACTTGGAGACACCAATATTGCATCCATCGGGGTACACCCACTCAGGCATTGCATTCCATTATCTAGCGGTCAATATCAGTTAGGTCAGTATCAGCGGCGATATAGTCCCAATATCAGTTGGGAGCTCGGTTCTTGAAGTTGTTGACAAGTACATTTACCTAGGACAAGCAGTCCAATTAGGTAGGTCCAACTTCGAGAAAGAGGTCAATCGTCGAATCCAACTCGGCTGGGCAGCGTTCGGAAAACTGCGCAGCGTTTTCTCGTCCGAATTACCTCAGTGCCTCAAGTCGAAAGTCTTCGACCAGTGTGTGTTACCAGTGATGACTTATGGCGCCGAAACGTGGTCTCTGACTATGTGCCTTCTTAGTAAGCTCAAAGTAGCACAACGAGCTATGGAGAGGGCTATGCTCGGAGTTTCCCTACGAGATCGAATCAGAAATGAGGAGATCCGTAGGCGAACTAAAGTAGCCGACATAGCCCAGCGGATTAGCAAGTTGAAGTGGCAGTGGGCAGGGCACATAGCACGCAGAACCGATGGCCGATGGGGCTGCAAAGTTCTAGAGTGGAGACCACGGACCGGCAAGCGCAGCGTAGGACGTCCACCCACAAGGTGGACAGACGACCTAATAAAGACCGCAGGAACGCGCTGGATGCGAGCCGCTTCCAACCGGTCTTTATGGAAGTCAATGGGGGAGGCCTATGTCCAGCAGTGGACGTCATGTGGCTGATGATGATGATGATGATCTAGCGGTCCGCACAATGAACGTGGAATCAAATCGTTTCGTACGAGTTTTTAGAACGTCGACCATGAAACGATGTCGCTTTTTCGAACTTCTGGATATCCGATAAAAAAAATGGGGGAATTAGACCATGTAATTCAGAAGCACATAATACAGCAACATTTCTTATGTAAAATATATTATACCTACATACATATGTATATAGAGTAAGTATAGTTGCTAAATATATGCCAACTAAGTTGACGTGTTTGTGTCTCTCGCCAACAATATAGCAACGTGTAACGTCAAACCATTCTAACAGTTCCAGAGTTGTGCATGTAAACAAAATTAAATAAATGCTTGACTAACGCGCGAAGGTCGTCCGGCTGTTGTGCGGTTTATAATAATTAGTGGTGTTTTCGGAACTTGTTCTGTTGGCGCCTATATTTTTTTTTTTGTTTAAAATCCAGTGGAATTTCATAATGGTTAGTCCTATATTTAGTTTTGGTTAAACACTAAAATTAACGAGAAAGGGAAGGAAGAAACATTTTGGTCGGAATTAGTTACGAAGGAAGTCTTATTATAATACTAGCTTACGCCCACGATTTCCTCCGCGTTGAGTTAAGAATTGTCCCTATACTAATGACCTAGCGGTACGAAATATACTTTTCGATCTATTCTCATACCTACCAAATATATATTGAAAAAAATATATAAATCGGTCGAACAGTTTCGGAGAAGTGGGACCAGAAACACCGTGAAACGAATTTTTTTTTAAATTCATTTTTAGAAAAAGTGAATCATTCTTTATCAAAATCGTACAAACAAATCTAATACAAATACAAATCCAGGTGAGCTGTGGTCACCACTATCCACTAAAATGCTACCAAACGATGCAACGCGCGCGCTATTCGTTTGGAACAGTATTGATAAGGAAATAAAATATCTAGAGTGCTAGATGGGAGTGTTTATAACTAAAGATAACATTTACAATGGTGCACCCGTGTGTCAAGTACATTTATTTAAATTGTTTTGACCGAATAAATCCGCGTTTGAATTCTCATTCTACCGTTGGTTGACGATGTGAGTCACGCAGAGTTAATAAGTAAGGTAGTTAGGTATCGAGGATAGATCAAAGGTCATTTATATATCTCAGAAAACAAGTAAGTCTGTATTTTACGCATTCGAAAAGTGGTAGAAAAATAGTAGTCTTACATGGTGGGCATTCCCCACGTACGAACTAAACGCTTCGATTCCACATTCTTAATACGTACAGCGAGGATGTAAACTCTCTGAGGTCTTCAAAGGTTAAAACCGGTTTTTTCTAGGTAAGCGTGCTTCATCTTAGACTACATCCTGCTTCACATCAGGCAGGGCGCGGTCAAACGCAAACCTTATTTAGTAGGTAAAAAAAAAAGTGGAGACCAAACTCTTTGCATCCAAAAAACAAAAGCCAAAGATATTAAATAAGTTTAAATAACATTATCTATGAAAAAGGCATAAAAATCGTTTGTTGTAATTAGGAGCCCCCATTAAATATTTATTTTATTTTGTTTTTAGTATTTGTTGTAATAGCGGCAACAGAAATACATAATTTGTGAAAATTTCTACTGTCTAGCTATCGCGGTTCTTGACATACAGCCTGGTGACAGACAGACGGACGGACAGACAGACAGCGAAGTCTTAGTTATAGGGTCCCGTTTTTACCTTTTGGATACGGAACCCTAAAAAGATTTGCCTTGTTTAAACAATCTCGAGGGAAATTGGAGAAAACATTTGAATGCCTACATTCGGTGGCTGTTCCTTTCTCTTAGATACTGGTGGGCTCAAAAAACTGTAACGCTAGACTTAAAAAATAAAACAAAATTAAACAAATTAGATTTAACTTGTCGAATTTCTAAAGCAATCGCGTTCCATTCCATGAATGTATCGATAAAAAAATAATAACACATGATGGAGCGAATGTGCCGTTGCATATGTAAAGTAAATGGATATGAACAGACTGGCGTACGAACTACTCGCTTATCTGCGGCAACTCTGCTCTAGACTTGGGTATTAACTGTTATGGAAACTATGGTAACTACTCTACGTTAGAATTGGATACTGGCAAGTATTCTGTGGTTGACCGCTCGAATGTTTAGAGACCGTTACTCCGTCTTCCATTCTCGCTCGTAATCTCACAGCTGAAGAAACTAGAGATGATCGAACCGGTTCACAGTTTTAATTAAAATGCTACCGGGTTAAAGAGAACGATGCTATTTTACTTTTTTTAAACAAATTAACAGGCTAACCCACTTGATCCTGCAGTGGTAAACATCAGCGGACTATTCCAGAACCGTCTATCTATACTCTATACTAATATTAATAAAGAGAAAAGATTTGAATTTTTGTATGTTTGTAATGAATGAACTCAAAAACCACTGAGCCGATTAAAAAAATCATTTACTAATAGAATGCTACATTGTCACAGTAACATAGGCTATATTGTAGGCTACACATGTATATTGACATTGCACCCGTGCGAAGCCGGGGCGAGTCGCTATAATAAAATTGGTAGAGGTAAAATTCTACATTAAAAATATTTTGAAAAATGTAATTGGTGGAGACTGATATGATCTCTGACTTATTATGATACATAGCTATTAAGAACAAGACCGCCATTCCAACTAAGGCCGCCTTTCCAATACTTAACAGGAAGATAAGAGCGCCTTTCCAATTCTTAACAGGAAGATTACTAACAATCTATTGAAGCTGCAACGACAGGACCTTCGTCTCTTAGTAGGCCTGATAACCGGTCATTGCAACTTGAATAGTCACCTCTTTAAACTGGAGGCACGGACAGTCTGCTATGCCGTGGCTGCTTGCAAGAAAATGAAACTGTAGAGCATGTGCTTTTGCATTGCAAAGCCACAGAAGCCACCAGAATTGTTACTAGGCTGCATAAAACTGCTTCGCTATCATTCATGTCGCCGTAACACCTTGAACGCTTCTCGTCGTCAAGGTCATTAGACATTCCACCCAATTTACTGGAGCTACTATGCCAGTGGCCCAGAGCCTCGCTCCTCACTTCATGGTTGGCTCGGGTAGAAGCTGGTAGGGGGAAATGCACAAAACACCCCAAGCGGGACGTCAGTGCAAGACTTATCGCCCCCACTTTAAATAAGAATAAGAATAGCTAAGAACACTCCCGACTAATTCACCTTTCAAACAAAATCAAAATCGGTTTATCCGTTCCGGAGCTACGATGTCACAGACAGACACACACACAGGCACGTCAAACTTATAACACCCCGTCGTTTTTGCGTCGGGCAAATAAAGTCTCATGTCGCAAACGAAGTTGCGGGTACAGCTAGTAGATACTATTTCTATTTCTCATTTAGATTGACGTAAAAGCAAATGGGACAGAGTCAACATGGCCTGCAACTGTGTCGTATTATTTCTTTTTTGTTTTATGCAAAAGTAATGAAACCATCGAAACGCTCTACTGACGGTGAGAGATAATGTCTGTCCATTACAATTGCAGCGGTACCTAGTACTTTGAATAATAAAACAAAGCATCTTCGTTCAGAGCAGGGCTGTCCAAAACACGGCCTGCGAGCAGCATGCGGCCCATAGTTTACATTTATGCGGCCCTACACGTGTTTATGATCTACAACAATTAAAAGATTCGTTTTACAAAATTTATTTCGTAGATTTTAGTTTAATTTTATTGCATATCAAATAAATAAATGCGATGTTTATTCGTATGTCAATAAGGTTTCTATTACTATCTATTACCTATTACATTTGGGCAACTTCAGAACTATTTTGTGCGTTTTGTAGTGTTTGTCAGACGGAATGTGACGTCAGTCGTGTCAGCCGATGCTCGTCGACTAATGGGATTATGGACGTCGTCGACGTAATTTAAAGTATTTGTTTCGGCAAACGTAGCGTAGAATGCCCTGACACTTGGTGGAGTGACGATATACGTAAGGCAGTAGGCTTTAAATGGAAGCAAAAAGCCGAAGATCGAACAAGGGGAATGCATTAGGAGGGGCCTATGTCCAGTAGTGGACTAAAGGGGGTTAATGATGATGATGATTTGATTTCGCGGCCTCTAATTTATTTAGTAATTTATATTAAATAAGTCAGAGATCATATACGGTTTGGACAACCCTGGTCTAGAGCATCACTGCTTTGGCACTCATTACTTGAATAGGATACATTCCTTTTCATAGCAAAGATACATTTCTTAGTTAAAAAAATATATTACAAATCTGACAATAATTATCTACTTTCGGGGAATTACATTTCGCAAACCTTGTGACATATCTGATTTAAACAAAACGGTAAAATGCGAATAAATTTAACGGACAGATGGCACCTTCACTTATCGTATATATACCTCCACGAAATATAGGACTGTGTAACGAGAGAAAGGATTCAAACAAAATTTGGCAAAGAGAGATAGCTTACTCTTTGTATTAACACGTAGCCAAATTTTGTTCCAAAAAATAATCGAGTTCTAGGGAATAGTGTCAGAAACTACGGGACACTGCTAAACGCATAACGAATAGCAAATGCATAGGCAAGTGTTATCTTTTCGTGTCAGGTGAGCGTTTCGCTCGTCTCGTTAATTTTTACCATAAACAAATTATGCTAATAAGTTGATATTAAGTAGATAACTTTGTAGCGATTATAACTCATTGGTTAGCGCGGTCGGTTCAGGGTAGTGTTTTCAAACCCCAACAAATAACTTGAGCTACCGGTGTAGGAAAACATGGTGGTGGTAGGGTACATTCTAATTTTCAACTGGCTAACTACCACCCTCAGATTGATAATCTGCCGCCAAGCCACTTAATGGTGTCTTCCGGCAGCCTCACTTAGAGTCAGTTCCATTCCAGGCCAGGTATGTTTACCATCATTCGACCATACCGTCACAAACATCAGGCGAGCTGTGGTCAAACACTAAGCTTGTCAAATATAATATATTTTTTTACAAAAATTATGTAAATAAGCAACATTTAATAAGTAGGTAATAAATAAAAAGAAATGAACAAATAAAATAAATATCCACTAATGATGCCGGTATCAGATTCTTGTCTTCTAAGCTTGTTGAGACTCGTAAAAATGTCTTCACTAATTAGCAACAAAAACTAGTCAGATAAATCAATAAACAATGATATTAACACGAAATAATAACAACGACTTCTATAAAAGATGTGGTGTTTTGTAAACAATGGAATTTTTGCAATTAGTTGTTAAACAATAAGGTATGTAAAGTTTTTTTTTTGTATATATTTAATATTTTTTACTGCTAGTAAACTTTATTTTATGAAACTAATTTGAATATTTTAGCTTTCTATGCGGTAGTTTTCAAACTTTTTATAGCGATGACGTCATAAAGTAGGCTAAATATGTTTGCTCTTGATATGTAAAACAAAAAAGTATACATAGCTATTTTGGCACATTTGATTGACTTTGACAATTGACATGAAGTAAACAACTCTTATATCATAGCCTCATAATAGCGATATTAGAGTCCGAGTAACGTTTGAAGTAAAATAATCCAGATATTTCTACCAATAAACCGAAAAACGACTCGACGTACGTGTATGGAAAAGGTTATTATGGCTGCCGTTGACTTGACATTGACGGATTTTGACACTGAAAGTAGCCCTACAGCCTACTATGTGACATGATTAGAGGTAAATTATAAGTCAAGTTTATTTTATTCAAATAAACCCAATCTCATAGTTTAAAGAGTTTTAAACGTAGAAATAATGTACAGGAATGTAATATTTCGAAATGGTTTGGGAATCAGTGAAGTAATGTTTTTTCTTTAGGTAGGTACATATAGCGATTTATGTAGTGAGAAACAGTCGAGTTGCATCCAGTCGTCCTAATCTGCTTGATTGCCTAATCATATATACATTTAGGTACTTAAATTATTTATTACTTTAAATAACATAATGTAAAACGACTTTCCGGTTTAAGTACTTCACAAAACGTAATAATTTATTGTTGCTTCAAGTCGAACAATAACGTCTCTCCCTAAAATATTCCCATTTTTTTTTTAGTGTTCTACATATTACCTGCAAAACTTTATTTGTTTTATAACTCTATTTTGCACAATAGTTTGCTTTAAGCTTTTACTTTGTTCTAAAATTATATGTGCTTAAAGCTTCCTTTGTTACTGTCGTCATATTTACACACAATACATCGCCAGATTTCTTATATTCGTCTGAAGAAATGTGTGATAAACTAGTTCTTTTGTCACAAATATTTCCAAACTATTGCTGTATTGGTAAAGTTACACGTGAAATGGGGTGTGTAACTTATATATACCACTTACCGGCTGAGCGGTGACCGGCGAATGATTTCGTCTCCTCCTGAACATAGACGACAACGACTGCGTGGCTATATTAGTCGTCGTGGCTGCTAGCATTTTGACCTCAGCACTTCACATCACAACACCAAACGAAACACTAAAGCCGGTAGTCCCACAAGATTAGCAGACCGCTTTCCACAAAGACCGAACCCATAGTCTCTTCAATCATGAACAGTCTATTTTTCACTTCAAAGCTCGACGTGTAATACGTACTCATAGACGAGCATCGCGTAATGGACGTCCGAAACAATAAACTTTTACTACACTACTACCGTCGGTGATACCACATCAAAGTTTCACTGCATCGCGTGAACCAAGCGTGGCTCAGTTTGGGCAGAACTTTCTATACGACTCAGAGTAACATGGTCGTTGCGATATGAGTCCACTCAAACTAAAGCTTGATAGATTAAGGTAAATATCAAATTAGCGAGACTTGAAAGTGACCTACAGAAGATCTTTGAAGATACATACAATCACCGTAGGGGTTAACAGAGACAAAAAAAAAAGAAATTTCGTAATTTTTTACCAACATTTCTTGTTTCGCGAAACTGAACAGTCATATTTTTTAACAAACTATTGTCTAGAAGCTAGTCGTATTTTTTTTATTTTTTATATATTTGTATCCTAGAAGCAACTTAAATACCACATCATTTTTGTACTACCAAAAGGCAATAAAGATATTTTGAAATTGAATTGAATTGAACCTACATTTCTTTGTAGGGAAATAATACATTTAATGTACTAGCGACCCGCTCTGGCTGCGCACGGGTTTTTATTAGGCTTTTAATCTATCTCAAAGGGATTAGACAGTGTTTTCGATGAAAGCTCCCATGTGGCTTGACTTTTTCCGATACTTCCAACAATTATCATCATATTTTAACCAATTTACACAAAACTTTGACAAATTGTACCTCCCTCATGAATCACCCTCTATCTGTTGGTGAAACTCGCATGATAATCCGTTCAGTAGTTTTTAAGTTTATCGCGAACAGACAGACAGATGCAGCGAACGACTTTGTTTTATAATATGTAGTGATGATACACGGTCTACTCAAAATTTTATACTACACATATTCAACATGTGCTTAAATATATTATCTGTTCTTTATATTGTTATACGACACTAAAATTATTGAAAATCAAATAACACATTATGATAAAACTATACTGTATATACAAATGATCAAGATTCACTTTTCACTGTTAAAGAACACCACTCTCAGAGTTACTAGAATTGAATTCCAAAACAATTCCAAACGCGACATGTATATCTCAATAATCTAACCGACACTAAACGTTATTCAGTATTAACAGAACTCGAGAAAGTGATAAACATATAATAAATTAAATCTAACCTAGTTTACACGATAAACATTTTAAAATACCTACTTAGTGACACTGAGGATGTGCGTCGTGCTAAACTCCTAGATGACATCATGAATGTAAAAACACGCTAAAATTAAAATATTACAGTTAAATCACCGACGGATATTGTACGTCTGTTTACAGCGAGACTAGCCAGAATATAAATTGGTATACACAATAACAGTTCAGCACCGTGAAAAGCGTTTAGATTTATTAGCACTTGCACGCAAAAATTGGTAGGTAGAGGTGGTAAAAGACATACCAATATACCAGTAATTGTACATTTAAATGTATATGTAGGTGGTAGATCTCCTTAGCAGGTGTTCGTCTAGGTAGGTACCACAACAGTACCAGATATTCTGCCGTCAAGAAGTAGTATGTAAACATTACTGTGTTCTGGTTTGAAGGGCACTGTAATGGCTAGCGTAGTCTCAAAGTAATAAGCGCCAAAACAGTGATGCCCTGTACTTTGTTTTGCTACTCAAAGTTCTGTATATCGCTGCAATGGTCATGGACAGACGTTATCACTTACCATCAGAAGAGCGTCTCGTTCGTGTCAATACTTTAATATAAACGATAGCTAAGGAAAAATACAAGTTGCATAGATAGAGACGTATTTAGCCCATGCCGTATTTAGCGACTGCCCTGTTGCTCATAATTTGGTAGTGTATCTGCTTCAAGAGCTGTAGGACGAGGGTTCGATTCCCACAAAGGACAAACGTTCTGGTGACGAGCATATGAATGTTTGTTCTGTGTCTGGGTATTCTGTATGTATTATAAATATGAATTTGCAAAAAAAAGTTAATAAGTATTCCATCAGTTATCTGGTTTCCATAGTAATTTTTTTACAAGCTTTGTTTAGTTTGGGGCTAGATGGCGCTGTGTGAAAAGCCCTAGAATTTTTTTTGCATATTGTATTCGAGAAGCAGTATGATATCAGATCATCTAAATATTGGTATCCTTTTCTAATAATATTCGATTTTTTTCGAAGTTTTGATCCATGCTAGGAAAACATTTACAAAAATAATGATGACTTCAACAGTCATTCGTATCTTCAAATTTGATTCACTCTTCGCTTTCTTTGAACTCAGCAATATTGTCATTTTGAATTTGTACATTTCACAGAATCACGTTGTTTTTAAATGCCTACCTACTGTCTGATCCTTACCAATCGCGGAAGAAAACCAAAAAATCAGCCTGATCTGTACTTTTATTTTTTGTGGTCGACCGGCTAAGTGTTTGTCCACAGCTCACCTGGTTTAAAGTGACGGTGTGGTCGAAGATGGTAAACACACCTAGCCTGGAATGGAACTGGCTCTCAAGTGAGGCTGCCGGGGCACACCGTTAGATGCTAGGCGACTATTTATCGACCACTGATCTGGGTACACAAATTATGATTACAGACACTTCGATAAGCGTGTTCTCGGAAACAGATACGTAAATAAACTGACGACGCACAAAATAAGATTTCTAAATGTCGGTTTCCTACAATTAAACGGAAAATTGCGGCAACAATGCGAAAAACAGCCGTCTGTTACGTTGTTATTAACAAACAGTGGCCTTGTTGCCTTGCCTGATTAATAATGCAGTTATTGCTAATAATATCAGATTGTATTATTGGCGAATAAGGAAATAAGCTTGCAACGATCACCGACTGATATACGACATCGACTTAAAGATCGACCTTGTTGACCATAGAGACACGGATCACGTTTATAATAATTTGTTAGTACCTATATAGTAATAAATTAAATAGTTCGTGTATAGTATCTATTCCAGACTTTTGTTTACACATTTACAATAGTAAAGTAGTTACAATAGTACCTGGATGACCGAGCTTTGCTCGCCTGAAAACACGGATAAAACGACGTTTTCTAAAAATGAAACCTAGCTAGGTTTATATTTCTTAATATTAGCTTAGCTTAATCGATTTATCGCCCCCGAAACCCCCTGCATACTAAATTTCATGAAAATCGTTGGAGCCGTTTCCGAGATTCAGATTATATATAATATACAAGAATTGCTCGTTTAAAGGTATTAGATTTATTAGATATAGATCGCAAAATTAAAATCCGCCTACTTACTTACGTCGCAAAATATTTTTGACCTACTTAAAAAAGGTTATATGCTTGACTGGTACAGTATGTATGTTTATAGGGTTCCGTATCTCAAAAGGAAAAACCTAGAACCCTTATAGGATCACTTTGTTGTCCGTCTGTCAAGACCTTTTTTCTATCTCGGGTACACGTGGAGGTATCGAGTTGCAATTAAAACCATATACACAAATCTGTGAAAAAATCTCAGTAATCGTAAAAAAATGTTACAGCCGTTTATGTCGCAAAAAAACTGCATATTTCGACACTCAGAAGAGAATCAAAACCTGTCGGGTACTTCCCGTTGAGCTAGGACTAAGAAATTTAGCAAGAAGCATTGTCTCATAGTATAAAGGAAATTTAATCGCAAATTAATAGGGTATTTAAGTAAGGAATGAAAATAATAATTTATCATACCTACTAGCTTGTACGGAACCCTCGGTGGGCGAGTCAGACTCACACTTGTCCGTGTTTTTTAGATTGTAACGTAATATGCAAAGAATAACATTAGTACGCATTAAAAAAAAATTCTGAGTCTAATTCATGTATTCAAGGTCGTTTATCGATCATTATATATTCCTACAGTTCAAATTTGTTTGAATATAGGCCAGTAAAATTAACCTCACACTAAATTTCACATTTTTTTTAAATAATGTTTTGGGCAAAAGTTATTCTATAATCGATAACTCTTGAAATATTAGAAAAAGCAGTTCATTAAATGGGCCATAAATCGTAAACGATAATTTTTACAAAAAAGTTTACAGGAAACAAAAGATGCGAAATTTTATTCTCTACAATAATAGTCTCAATAACTTTTGCCCTAAAGTGCATAGTTTCCGAGATATCGGCCAAAAACTTTTTTCAAGATGGCGCTTGAAGCTCCTGGATCTGTCAGCATTTTGTGATTTTATGCACAGTAAGTGAAACCTTATAAAAAAAAATTGGATCGGAAATTTAGTGCGAGGTTGACCAAAAAACGGCTATTATTATTGGCCTTATAGGTACATAATATTTTTTTCTTTTATTCAAGCCAAAGTACCTATAACTTCTTTAATAGATATCACCAGAGTTGATAGTTACCTCAGGATACCTCAGATAAAGAACCATGTTTTTTAAAATGTAAATGTTATGAGACGAACGAAACGTTCTCCTGATGGTAACATAACGCACGTCCATAACTATTGCAGCGGTACACAGAACATTGAGCCAATAAACGAAACAAAAAACCAAGTGATGAGCAAAGTTAGATTCAAGAATAGCTAGTTCTTTTTGCAAGCAACATAAAACGCAGAATTTGGTTTTTAAACTATCCAGATGATCGTTGCAAAAGCAGTAAACGTCAGCAGTACCCGCCCACGATGGGTTAGCAAAACAAACAATGCGTCCATGTGTATGAATAGCTCAGTCTAGCAATCTGAGGCTTCAAATGATTGCCCGGCGCTATATTTTGCCTGGTACAAGTATACGGTCGAAAGTAATGCATTTTATTGTAGCGTTTATAGCTCAACGGTTAGCGCGGTTGGATCTCACGCCGAAGGGTGTGGGTTCAAACCCCAAAAATAATCTTGACCTGTCGAAATAAAACATCGCGAGGAAACCGTAGCATGGTGGTAGGATACTTGCTAGTACTCGGCTGGCTAGCTACCACCCTCAAGTTGAAAATCTGCCACCAAGCACTTCACGTTATGGTCCGGCAGCCTCACTTGAGAGCCAGTAGTGTAATGATTCTATTGTGTTTACTACGTTATATCATTTGCCACTCGAGCACACTGCACGTAGGTTCGAATAATCTATAAGTTACATGCCCAGTAAGCTAGCCCACGTAATGTTAAGTGAGGGTATGGTCGATGGTAAACACTATCTACTAAATATACATATGTATATAAATAATGGTATCTAGTGCACAACTTAGTGTAAATTATGTATAACAATAATTCTAGTATAACGCATAGCACACGGTAGGGTTACGCGGAATGATAGTACTAAGCCGAAAGGAGATTATTGTAGGTACTCATTATGACGAACTTTCACATTGGGACTAACCTCGAAATCGCGAATAAAACTATTCTGTACTACAATAGTACGTAACAGTGCTACATATTTTTATGGTACAATGATGTCATGAGTACGATTTTATTTCGGCTTAGTAATACCGTTCCGCGTAACCTTCGATTGTGCGAAAAAGAGAAGAAAAGTTATACCATAACAGTAGGAAACAAAAAATAAAATTAACTTCAAACAATAATGAAACTGCAGCGAACGAGGGACTCCAGTTTGAAGCACTTCGAAAAATACTTTCATCGAAAAGTTGTTGCCGGGCGTAAGAGAGAAAGTTGTTTTGATCGGGCTGACCAAAAGAAATGCAATGGCAAATTTAACATGCACTCAGTAGGTGAGATACATTATTCAATATATTTATTGCACAACTACAGTCTCTACAATACACTAAGGCGTATCCTACCACAAACAGAATGAGATTTGCAGCGGGTAACTCAATCACGATCCCTTTTAGGGGTCATTTGGACCAAACTTTTTTTATAAAGTCCGGCAAATAATCCGACAAACAGCCGCCCGATTGCAAAAAGCGATTGACGCCTATGGACACTTGCTAAGGAAAATGTTTTTTATAATTTAATTTAGGCTCTCTTGTTATGGCATCTACTTTGATCCTGTGACAATATAGTTTAGGTTCAACCTTTAATTCAGAATTGGCATAACAAGAGACGCATATACCCAGTAATGGAATAAAGAAGACTGTGGGTGACGGTAAAATATATCATATTTTGCGTGGTGGTAGAGTACTTTCTAGTACTCGGCTGGCTAGCTACCACCCTCAAGTTGAAAATCTGCCGCCAAGCATCTAACGGTGTGTTCCGGCAGCCTCACTTGAGAGCCAGTTCCATTCCAGCCTAGGTGTGCCATTTTCGACCACACCGTCGCTTAACTTCAGGTGAGTTGTGGTCAAACACCTAGCCTGTCAGCCATAAAAAAAAACATTATAAAATATATTGTACCTACTGTTATTATTATACCTACTATCTCTATATCTATTATTATTTTTGTACGTTAAATTTATATTATGTTTATAATTACTTTTTAGTGTATTTGTATGTATTTTTATAATGTATATCTCAAGTAGGTATCTTATAATTTCTCAGTGTAGCACACACTGCCCTTTACTTCTACCACAAAAATCTTTTCTATACAAAGGTTGCCTGGAAGAGAACACTTTGAGCTAAAAGACCCCCAGTAGTTGCTCTATCATTTATTATTATATTAATTAATTTCAGAAACATTATGTGCATAGTAGTTCCAGAAAAATAAAATACTTAACATTAAATATACAAAATTGAATTAAAATACTAAAATTACTCAATCCAATATCTTTAAACGAGCAATACTTGTATATACGAGTACCTATAATGTATAATGTATATACCTATATACCTAATCTGAATCTCGGAAACGGTTCCAACGATTTTCATGAAATTTTGTATGCAGGGGGTTTCGGGGGCAATAAATCGATCTAGCTAGGTTTCATTTTTAGAAAAAGTCGTTTTATCCGTGTTTTCAGCCGAGCAAGGCTCAGTCATCCAGGTACTGGTCATAGTGCCCGACAGCCCTTGGCTGATTGGGAGTATGTCTGCCTGAGCTGTAGGGCGTGGGTTCGATTTCCAAGGAAAAATGTTTGTTTGGTATAAACAAATGTTCTGTGTCTGGGTGTTCTGTAGGTATTATAAGTATGTATTTACAAAAAAAAAATGTATTCTATCAGTTATCTGACTTCCATCACACAAGCTCTGCTTAGTTTGGGGTCAGATGGCGCTGTGTGTAATGAGTCCTACAATATTATTTGTTTTTTGGTATGATGATAGGCAACACACAAAAATCGCTCCACGTTGTGTCCTCAGATTGGGCTTCAACGCGAGAATCGACCGGTAGACGTTTTAAAGCTAACGCCAATACAAAAACACGGTGCGAAAAGCCAATTAGCACATTCTTGACAATTTGAACACGATTACAGAATTTAAATATTATTATTGAACAAGTAAAACAAGTCGCTAAACAAAGGGAAAGATCCTATTTAGGGGACGTGATGTCAGACGTCAGACTGATAACGCGTGTGGATCAATTTGAGCTTCACGATGTACATGTAGATTAGAAGGACAGAAGGAAGTCTTAGAGAGGATTAAATTAAGAGCATACCGTAAGATATTTTGGCTACATAAATATATACAAGAAATTAAAACTTAACATTAGTACTTAGTGAAACTTAGATATATTAGAAATGTCCAAAATTTCTAATCAATAATCCAGCTGGGCGTGTTGGTAGATTAGAAGGACAGAAGGAAGTCTTAGAGAGGATTAAATTAAGAGTATACCGTAAGATATTTTGGCTACAGAAATATATACATTTAGGTATACAAGATAAATATATACAAGAAAGTAAAACTTAACATTAGTACCTACTTAGTGAAACTTAGATATATATATTAGAAATGTCCAAAATTTCTAATCAATAATCCAGCTGGGCATGTTGCTCGTAGAAACGACAACTGTTGAAAATAATAAATATAGTTGGACATTTTACACAACACAGCACACATACAGCGCCATCTAACCCCTAAGTAAGCAAGCTCATACGATGTGAACCAGATAACTACTATTATAATACTCTTTTTTTTAAAATAAATTAGAGTATGTATGTGAGCTCAGTGGTTAGCGCGGTCGGTTCGCATGCCGTAGGGCGTGGGTTCAGACCTCCACAATGAGCTTGAGCTTGCCGCTGAAGGAAAACGGTGTGTTCCGGTAGCCTCACTTGAGAGCCAGTACCGTTCCAGGATAGGTGTGCTTTACGATCATCGACCACACCGTCACTTCAACATCAGATGAGCTGTGGTCAAACACCCAGCCTGTCAAGCATTAAAAAAACCCAACACGTAAATTTTGTCGCGTATGCCCTACGATCAACTGGCGTACTTACCCCACTTTAAGAAACCCTACGATACTCGTAGTGGATCTCTAAATGCAAAGAAAATATCTTCTTTATTCCCAGAATCGTCTTTACGAATTAACCATTTCTGTTCCCTAGTCTGTCGTCCAAGTTTATATGGTACGTATAATAGCAACGCTTACGTATTTTGTCAATTAATCGTCACGTACTTTCAATAAATAATTTACTATAAGGCGGAGGGTGGTGAAGGGAGGATATGGAGCTCAGTAGGATACAATTAGATAATTAATAATCATTGACGATGAAAATAAATCAATTGGGAAGCTGTGTTTTCCTTCATCATTCTCACCATCAGACAGCCTTCCTTATCCCGCTGCTGGATGTTTCGTTTGCCTTCGCCTGATCCTATGTTATTTTTTCTTTAAGACAAACAATACGATCTCTTGATGGTAAAAGATAACACATTTTCATGACCATTGCAGCGATACACAAAACTTTGAGTAACAAAACAAAGTCATCGCTTTGGAGTTCATTGCTTTGAGACTTTCGATGGTTATTGGTTAGTCTCAATAGCCCTGTAATTTCGCTAGCTGCACTAACCTTCAAATCGGATCACAGTAATGTTAACACACTACTGTTTGTCGGCAGAATATCTCAATTTTGAGACTAGATTATAATTCAAAATACATAGGTAAATAGGTACATACGATAAACCAAGACAAAGTACTCGTACACAGAGACGAGTAATGTGTGTGCTTATCCGTAAAGTACCTACTGCACTTTGCAAATGAGCATTCCGAAACGGTATAATTTAATGTTTAACCGACTTCAAAAAAAGAGGAGGTTCTCAATTCACCAGAATATTTTTTTTATGTTTGTTCCCCGATTACTCGAAGACGCTTGGGCCGATTCGAGAAATTATATTTTTGTTCAAATAAGGGTGGTCCCATTAGTCAAGTCTGGATACGACGATGGGAACCCAGAAAAATCGAGGGCAACCCTCAAATGTATGAACGCATGTGTTTTATATATTTTTATTTTAAAGGATGTACTTTCAAATTGATCCCATAGAAATTACATGAAAAATCGGTTGAGTAGTTTGATTTATAAACCATAATACCTAAAACTTAGCCTTGTTCGAGCTTAGTCGTAGTAGTATGTAGTCGGTTTTTTTTATTTGTAAATTTATAATTCTCTCATAATAATAATGTCATGATTCATTTATGCAGATAAAAATAACATAGCTCCTTACAAAGGATAAGAGCAGGCTCCCTAAAAATATCCCACGTTCTCTACGCCCATACGCTATTTCCTAATGCTAAAATAATATAGATGAAAATATAATCTAGCGCTTGACCGTATTGTTGCTCGGAAGTACGTAAGCATAACGAATCTAATTAGATTTATGAGTAATGCCTAGAAAATAGAAAATGTTTTCTAATAATCGGATAATGAATGGTGTTCTTGTTTCATTAGTATTTTTTGTTCATGGAACTTGTGTTATTAAAAAAAAAAAAAAAGTAAAAGGTAATTGTTTTACTGTTATTTAAAATTTGTTGGACTATACACCGTGAAAGTTTAAACATCAGCAAAATATTGATACAGGGTTAAGTAATCGATCGGCGTTCCAAATAATAAAAAATAGGTGGTTAATTTTGACCTAATTATTCTGAGCAAACACAAAAATACAGATACTCAAATCTCGCGCACCGAAAATTACATGGTAGTCGCGCGCGGTCCTAGATTAGATAACACTTACTGCGTAGTCTACGTATGATAGTTATGTCTTGCGCCAACTCGGTGCGTAAGGCTGCGCGCTGTCCATGCATTCTGGAGTCTTAGGAAAAACTTTAACCAAGGTTTTCTTAGTTTTTTTATTTTATTTGTTACAATTTTATTTCTTATACGTTTCATATGACTACCAACTAGTCTTTGAATATTGCTAATGTTCAAACAGTCAGCCCGTATATGTTAGTTTAAATCCTTTTTATTTGTGTGTGTTGTCTGTAGTTTTATTAGTTATAGTATCTAGATAAAGACAAACCAAATTTTGGATTTTGGGTACCAAACAATTCTATAAATTTTTTAAATGTTGTGAATAAATAAAATTAAAATAAATAATAATCTAGTCTTGAAAAACAAATAATTTCCATCTTTTTTTTCCTAAAATATCTAGAAAAAACCATTATATTAAATAGTATTTTATGACTTTGACGTTTATTTAAAGATAAAAGATTATTAAATTACTAGTACCTACATAAGTACCCATTTATAATTTTTTTATAGACATTTTATCCAATTGACATATTTTATTTTATATTTCTATTCTATCGTGTTTTAGCTTGTCAATGGACAGAAAAAGTTTAAAAATAACATATTTTACTTATAATTGTGATTAATTTACAATATCATGGTAAAAAACATGTTTAATCGCGCAGACTTTTCTTAGTCAATATAGTACTAAAAGTCATAAAAACATAACCCAATTCAAACTGGGGCACGAACCGAACTTCTACAAACAGTCTCATATTCAAGGTCTGACAATCATTTGAAAATATGAGCATTAATCTATATCAATGTTACAATACAATAAAAAAAATTGAATCAAAAATAGATGTAATTTTTTTGACTCGTGTAGACAGAAGGCATAATATGGTAAATCAGACAATCCGCATGATAACGGTAAGCACAACCATAGCGTTTCTAATCACAATCAATTGATGTATTTTATTGATCGAAAATTATTACAGTGGGGCAGTCTAAGACTTAGAAAAACTCTTTATTGTTGACACTGAAGAACACAATATTTGATACATTAGGAAAAAAGACACATCTAGTCTAGAATTTCATCGCTCGCAAAAAACCCTAATTAGCCTGGAAAAGCTAATGGAGGTTCGTCAGTATGATCAGGTCGACGGGAAAAGACAGCGCGGTCGCTACCCATTGGTCAAACCTAATAAAGACGCTCACTGGCCTGCTTATTCCTAAAGCTATTAAGACCGGCGAGGACAGAAACACAAGGAAGAACAACACCGAGTGATTAACACTTCAAACAAGACATAACCTTCAGCAATGAAGATGCTGATTAAGAAGAATATTATTTCGGCACAAATACATCTCCAAGGTGTGTCACTCAGACGTGATCACCAGTACGCCCCCAATCCGACGTGTGACGCGTACGTATTATGTTAATCTCATCAATTAATCTATTATTCATATATTTTCCACAGCGCGACAGCAATGTCGTCTTTAATCATTCGTGACCACTTTCACTATCACATGTCTTATGAGATGTGACGCCCTCAGAAAGGTGGGCTTTAAACGAGCAATTCTCATGAAACTTAGTGTGCAGGGGGTTTCGGGTGCGATAAATCGATCTAGCTAGGTTTCATTTTTAGAAAACGAAAAAAAAAAACCGCGCAAAGCTCGGTCATCCAGGTACTACTATTTCACTGTCTAATCTAAAGCAATTATTTTGTTCTCGGCTGGCTAGCTTCCTCAAATTGAAAAAAACAATGAGCTTGATCTGCCAGTGAAGAGAATAACAACGTGAGGTAACTATAGCATGGTTCACTTTCAAGAAACTTTCATGTTTTCGGCTGGATAGCTTCCTCAAAACGAAAAAACAATGAGCTTGAAGTGACTTAACATTAGCTGAGTACCCAAAAAAACATGCTCGAAACATTAGAATATAGAGCCTTAAGTAAGTAAATATAAAATGAATTTAAAAAAAAAAACACTTGATAAACAGAGTAATTCCTCTGTCCTGCTTATGCATAACAGTTTACTTTTTACATTAAATGCTTCTTCAGACAAAGCGCCACACAGCATATTGCATATGTAAGCATATAAATGATTTGTGTGCAGTAGGAGTAAAATGGATAAATTAGAGTTTCTAAATATTAATCATGATATTGTTCACACCAAACCTACATACATACATTGAAATAAATTAAAAACACATTTATCATTAAAAATAAAACAATTCATACCCAGTGCATTAGCGCTTGGTCTTCAGCCTTGCATCTAAATACCTATATAAATGTCGCTCAAAGTATCAGAATGATAAAAAATTAATATTTACTTACTACTAGATAGGTTAAAAATAATGATTACAGTTATTTTTGGAAAAGAATTCTGCAAATGAGGCATTCAGTGACCTTTAAAACCTTGCAAAACGTCATTGCTGTTGTAAACATTTTTGTAGAACAACTAGGTATTACATAATATGTTATTTGCTAAATCAATTAAAAGTTGGTTTTTGAAATCGCAAAATATACATTATTTTAAAAATAACATATTTTTAAAGTAGATTTCAAGTTACAGTATTAACCAATTTTTCAAATTTATTCATCTAACTAATAAATAATCATAAAACACAAGTCACATTTAATGTTCCTTTTTTACTTTCAACAACAACATAGACTTACAATTGACCACACCCTGCCTGATGGTGCTCAAATAGAGCATGCTTGCCTAGAAGAAACCTGGATCTGAAGACTTCCATTTTGTACCAGTCCCATTGTTAGCTAATTCTTCTACGCAAACAACTTTTATATAAATGACTTTAAACACTCTAACAGTCACATATTTCAGCATGTTGCTAATTATAATTAATTTATATATTTTATATATGTATGTCTTTAAAAACGCATTGAATTTGATGTGAATACTGAATAAAATAATATTGTTTGATAACAATAGAAATATGCTCAGTTAAAAAAGACAACTTATAACTAAAAAATATCTGTCAATTATGCAACCACAACCTAACTGGAAAACTCTTAAAAATCCAAACACAAACATATAAATCCTGTACCAGATTTAAAATCAATTTAAAATCAGCTGCTTGAACATGCAAACATAAAACACAGTAAAGTTTAAGGCATTCATTAATGGCATTATATCACTTGTTACAATTATGACACACTGATTATTTCTTTTAGAAAGTCAAAATAACACGTCTACATCAGAGATACTCAAACACTACAGAGAGACAGCACCAAATCTTGATAGCACTGTGTAGTCTATTTGCATAACAATGATAAATATGAATAACAGTCATACGTCAATGCTGCAGCTTTCAGAGCATAACTTTTTAACCGACTTCAAAAAAGAGGAGCTTCTCAATTTAACTGTTTTTTTTAAAATGTTTGTTACCTCAGAACTTTTGACCAGGTAAACCGATTTTGATGGTTCTTTTTTTTTTAAAAGCTGGTGCTTAAATGTAGCGTTATTACAGAATGAAGAAGTAAAACATACACAAACTTTACAATGTTAGTGAAATGATCTCATCTTGCACTACCTCAAAAAAAAGTTCTGAGAAATTGAATGACAAGACAGGTGATTTCTGTATAATAGTTATAGTTCGTGGCTTACTCAAAAAAATAACATAGGTTATATCAAAATTAATAATCAAGCAAATCCAGTGGTGATCGAACTGAGATCTCATAACTCGATTCCCACTTGAATAATTCTCAACTCACTAAGTAACCTTACATTTTTCAAACCCTGAGAAAACATAAAAACCAGCCAAGTGCGAGTCGGACTCGCGCATGAAGGGTTCCATACTATTATCTACAAAAACTGCAAAAAAAACATGTTTGTTGTATGGGAGTCCCCTTAAATATTTATTTTATTCTGTCTTTTAGTAAGTATTTGTTGTTACAGCGGCAACAGAAATAGGTACCTTCATCATCAGTGAAAATTTCAACTGTCTAATTATCACAGTTCATGAGATACAGTCTGGTGACGGACAAGCAGCGGAGTCTTAGTAATGGGGTCCTGTTTTACCCTTTGGGTACGGTATCTTAACAAGAATAACAATAAGAGTTGATTTTTATTTTATTGAAATAGTAACGTTGCATCTTAAGCTGTCATATTCACATGTTTCAAGACCATTAATTAATGCAGTTGATCATCAGTCTAATAATGTATTGTATTGGGTAACATTTAGCAGAGCAAAAGTTTGGCTATTTGTGTATCAAACTTAAATTTTTGATATTTTTCTACAGTATATAGTTATGTATTATATTCTATTCTAAGTTTACTAATTTAATGTATTTATAAAGAACTAAAAAGAAAAAAGACATCCCTATAACATTGTCATATTTTTAAAATGAGGTCTCTTAGCAGGTCTCATATAAACATATCATATCATAATAATTGCTATTTGTAAGAAAAAAATCGAACTTTATATAACAGTGTCATTTAGTTTGGATTAATAATTGTTTTGTCAAGATTACAATTTCTTACATTCAAGTTTTTTTGCTTGATGACATTAAATTGTAGTAGTTTACAGTAGTACAGTAGTAGTCATAGTTGTAGCAATGACTTGTAACTCAACTGTAATTCATTCCTATAAAGTAGGCCTGATAAACCTGGAAGCTAGATATGCTTTTTAATGAAAAATATTTCAAAAACATTGTAGGTATTTTTTGTTGTAAGGTCCTTAAAGTTTGTTGTATACTTTAAATATCACCAATCCTCTGTTTTTATCCTATATTATTTTAATTTACTCAAATAATAAGCGGGACATATAACAAGGTAAATGATATACTACATATATTGTAAATCAATGGAAAGATAGTGAGTTACTTACCTAGTATCAAGAAGTTACCCAATAAATTACACTAGACATACCTCGGTTTCCGTATCGCCGTTTTTATTTTTGTCGACTTTGGTCTTCATCGCTTCCAGTAAGCAACGGCTACCAATATGATACAGCCACCACAAATAATCTCTTCAAACTTCACAAAAACAAGATGGTTTTACACACGTACATTAAGCAAGATCGAGAATCATGAAGCGAACTGACATGGCATAAGTAGTATATAGAATGCCGACAACAGTTTTTCTTTCACTTTAACTCGTTTCACTAGAGAGTTTTAAATAAAATTTCTTTGAAGTCTGTAAACACTTTTCTTCATAGCAAGAAGAAAGCAAACTTAAACTTAGTATTTTACAAACGGGTAGAAATATAAACAACGTTTTTTATCCACAACCGTACACAATATTTCTAACTACTTAATTTTTATTTACTTGTCACATTTGTCAAATACTGTATTTAAAAAAATGCTTTGAGATTTTTTATTTATTTCGGCATCGCTCTTTGTCTCTTCTGACAGGATCAAGTAGTTCATATTTTCATGTGTCTCGAGACAAAATGTAGTAAAAAAAGTCTTAGGTACAGTAAAAATCACACAAAGTAAATCATGTTCAAGTCCAATTTATGTCTGGAGTAAAGTAGGGATCATATTTCTTGAAGCAGCTTAATTTAACTAACTCTTGGTAACAAGACAAAAAAACATGTTTTACGACATTACAATTATCACTTCCTCAAACGTTTCCTTATAACTCAGCACTTTAGGAATAAAAAATATACTATTTTAAGTCCTATTTAATATACTATTTTTAGTTTATTCAAGTAATACTTGAATAACACGTGCTTTGAGAAATAATCAATGCCCCGAAATGATTTTTCTGCGTTCCCGCCAAAACTCCAAAACTGTGATTGGCCGTTCTACGTAAGCGACCCCAATGACGTCACTGGTAGTGATGCTCTTGAAATTGTATTGTTTATTCGATTTAAATCTGTTCGATTGTTCTTCAGTAAAAATATTTAGGCTATTCTTAGAGTTTAGAGCAATTATAGTACCGAATGCTTAAAATATACTCATATCATACCTAAACATTATTAATAACTAGGTTTGTATTTAGTTAATTTTATTATCATTTAAAAATGTAGTAGGTAGATAACTAGAAAAATTATATTTCGATAGTAAAATACATAGTAATTAAATTATAAACATATACTAAGTTCAATTAAAATAAAAGCGTTTTTTGGTAATTTAAACAAAGAATGTTAAAAGTTATGTTTATTTTTTCTTCTTTTCCGCTGCTGCTGCTGCTCCACCTTTTTTCTTGACAGGTTTGTATGGTCCAATTTGGCGACGCACCAATATGCCACGCCACCAAGCCTGCACTGAAATGGCTGCGTTTGTCATCTTTTCGCGATACATACCCGCCTTTTCACGTTCGTCTTTGAAGTACACCCAGTCTGACATTTGTTTTCCATGTTCTTCAATCTGAAAAGGCAAAATAAAGTGTTTTGACCCTAATTTTCACACTTTTCTTCATTATTTTTGGCTTTGCACTTTGTGTATTGCATCGATACACTTGACTATCGATGTAATCAGGTATTTTATTAAAAATCCAGTTACTACGTCACAGTCAAACTCACACAAAATAAAAGTCCTGTCTGTAAAATAGTAAAGTACCTAGTGGTAGAGACATTATTTTTCCGAGTTTCCAATAAACAGAATACAGAAAGTTTATAAGCCGGTGCAAATGCGGTGGGCGGGTCGTTAGTTATATATAAATTCACAATACTAAATAATCGTATAATTGACAGCTCATTCATGCTATTGCAGGACATAAGTGTAGGTACGCTCCTACTTTCAGCTTCCTCACTTTGAAGTTATCTTTTTTAGCGCTTATGAATTTTAGTGGCTGTCTTGTTCAAATGAACCCATCCGGTATAAGTTTTTCCTATTATTTTTATTGACTTTTGTTTCGAATAAACATTTTTTTCTTTCTTTAACTCTTTCTTTCTTTTTTTATGCCATTTTGATGAGTATGATAAAACGTGTTAACTTACTATTTTTTGTAATTCAATGCGTTTGTCCATCATATTTTGATAGTCGTTTTTCTGGATTTGGATCTTTAAATCGACCGATTCCATATCGACATCGTATTTACCCATCATTTTTTCAACTTTCGCCAATGTGTCCTAAAAATTTCATCAGTATCAGATCAGTGATTTAGATGATTCTAAAGACTACTATTATTAATGTTACTTATTTTTAAAACGTCTACCCTTCTTACATTTATATTGATATGCATAAGCATTTCTATTTCCATGTGGACACGGTGTTCATGATCAGTCCTTTGTTTAAAATATTCTATGGAGTTGTTATATTCACACTCTGTTTCATTTATGGTTTCAGTGTGTTGTTCTGTACGAGTACGCTGCCAGTTATCAATGTAACGGCTTCGACATTCAGCTACTAAAACTACATCCTAAAACATAGATATATCATTTGCAGGTTTTATTATTAGGGATATTACACCTTATTTTCAAACTTTTGGTCGCAAATTGTCCTTATTTGTATGATTGTGTATAAATAGATATGTAATATTATTGGTGTTCACATCATAATTAGAGTCTATCATAGTCCTCTGCTGAACAAAGGCGTCTTTTAAGTCTCGCTATCATCACGATCACATCATCGAGACCGTCACTTCATCGAGACTTAGAGCACCCTACGTTACTTTTACAGATTGGTGGTCTCTCTCCAAGTACTTTCTCTTACATGAGATGCCATGGTTTTTAAATTTAAATTTGGCATGAAGAACTACATATTTCATTCGATTTTAACCCATTTGCGACAGACTTTGATAAATTAGCGACAGATATGTCCAAGACACTGAATACTGTGGATTTCAAAATAACATATGTTTTTTTTTTAATTTACCTCAACTTGGGAAGTAAGGTCTTCAATTTTTACATCAGTATCGTACAGGACCGATTTGATGTGATTGCGCAGCTGTCTTAGCTGTCGAGCAAGTTCTCGGCGAATTCTATAAAATGCAAATAAATAGGTAGGTATATTAATAACGTCATTAATAATTAAACTGCCACCACTTGCACAACACATTATGACTTTTACGATTAGTTACTTATGACTTTTTATAATTTGACAGTTATTTTGGAAATGAAAATAATTATATTATGAACTCAAAATGGCTGTGAATGTATGCAGTATCAAATTAAACAGAACACGGCGTTCTCGAAAAGCTTAAACGCAGAGTGTTGGGTATGTAAAATAAAAATAAATTATAAATATAAAGATATTTTTTAGTTTTTTGTTATATACGAGCATAATTAACATTTTTTTTCTTTCGTGTGAAATGTAGTAAATCAATGTTGCGTTATAGCATTGTTCAAAATGCATTAAACAATAAACATGTAATGTAAGTGATCGGGAAGCAGGCAGCAGCCTGCAATCGGTAGGTTGTTAGTTAGTTAAAACTGACTGAAGTGTAGGTACATTACTATATATATAAATATTAAGTACCTGGTTGACCGAGCATTGCTCGGCTGAAAACATAGATAAAACGACGTTTTCTGAAAATGAAACCTAGCTAGATCGATTTTTCGCTCCCGAAACCCCCTGGATACAAAATTTCATGAAAATTCTAATCCCCCCCCCCCCCCCCCCTAATAGCCCCCTAATAGGGGGATAATAAAACAGGTGGGAACACTGTTGGAACGTGTATACTGTGTGGAGGGTCTGTTTTGATCGAGACAGACTCGAGTCATGTTGGAGTGTTCGTCTGTTGGATGAACGTGCGGTACCGGCATAACGTTTAAAACGTTACACATCGTCAGCCCTAGGACGTCCACTGCTGGACATAGGCCTCCTCCTGGGGGGGTTTTGCCAATACATGCCACGCTTGGCAGGCGGGTTGGCGAGCGCAGTTAGGTGTGATTGTTCAAGGAAGACGCTGCTGCCCATCTTCCGTATTACATCCCTTAGCCGACTCTTACGGCAACCACGGGTAGAGAGGGTGGGGTACTATTCTTACGCCGGCACCACCACGAACGACGTTAAAACTTTATACGCTAGTTTATTTTGATAGTACAAAAAGGAGATGAAGGCACACCTCATGCATTTCTTTTTAATTTACTTTTAATTTTATTTAAAATTTGCTAAAAGAGTATAATTCCACGCTAATTTAATACGAATTCCACCACGATATATAAACGTGGCGCGTTACGGGCTCATAAACATCTATATATCTATAACATCTATACATCTATAAACATATAATTATGTTTATAGAGAATAAGGACCCTGGATTATTGAGTTTTATTTTAAAAAAATCAACGAGGCAAACTTTAATATTATTGCTATATTTTTTTGCATTTTTTATTGTATTGTATTGCACCATCGTACTACACGTTTTTGCGCTGGACATAAAAAGCAAGATTGACACCACCATTAATTTTATTACAATGTAAAATCACTAACATTCTGTTCTTGGCTTCTTCTTCGGCAAGGGATATGCGATAACTCTTCACAGTAAGTAAGACGTTCACGCTATTTTCTAACGTATTAAATGTCTTTTTCAAACTTAAATCCACATAAGTGTTTTTAACCACATCTGTTATGTAAATCCTGAATTCATAATATATAAGTCATGTTATATCATTTTATAAGTCTTAAGCATATTATAAGTCTTCAGCATATTCAAAAACAATAAAGTACCTGTCAGCGTCCAATTTGTTTATTTTATATTCATTGCAGCCAAGATTTTTAACGTCTATTCCCGCTAGCTCATCCACAGATTCTGGTTCTTTAACACTAAATTTCCTTCGGACTAAATAATCCCAGTCTGACTTAATTTTGATTATTTTTATCTCGTTACTACCTTCCACTTTAAATCAAAAATTATACATACATTTTATTTCAGAACATACAAAGAACCATTTACATATATTAGAAGAAAATATGTAACAGTAGATTATTACCGAGAATAAGAAGTTGAGTTGAAGTGTCTTCTAAAATTGTCCCAAACAAAGATGAGAGGATGTATGGTAAACTACAAAAATAATAAAATGATACATTATTTTTGTATACAATATTAAAATCACGTAATCCAATAATTATGATAAAAGCTAAATTCAATTAAATGAAATAATATAAGTATACTGAATACTCAACACATTGCGGTCGATTTTCTCCAATTCCTCTTCTGACGAAACTTCCTCTGCCTCTTCTGTAATAATGGTTTCAAATGGATTTGCTGAGATTTTCATTTGAACAGTTGACTAATAACATGAAACAAAAAAAAAAACTACTTAACACCTATATCAATATTTTCTTTTCTACTTGCATACCTAAGTAACTGTCACTATCGTGCTGTTTTATACGCTATTTCTTTTTGCTTTAAGTAGGTACCTATATAACTAGTTATATTATGTAATTTTTACTATGGAAATTGAGTTTCGCAATATATACGGGCATCAACAGCTGTTGATGCGCGGCGCGGGGGAGGGGAAAACTTCGGTAAGGAAGGGTTCCAGAGCACACCGCAAACATGAGTAATCCCGCATCACATCATCAGCCATCATAGGACGACCACTGCTGGGCATAGGCCTCCTCCTGGGGCGGTTTTGCCAATACTCGCCATGCTTGGCAGGCGGGTGCGCGAGCGCAGTTAAGTGAGATTGTTCAAGGAAAACGCTGCTGCCCATCTTCTGGATTACATCCCTTAGCCGACTCTTACGGCAACCACGGGTAGAGAGGGTACTATTCTTACGCCGGCACCACCACGGCAAGCATAATAAAGCATAATCATAATCCCGCATTATATAAAACAAAAATATGTAATTATTGTTTATGCGTACTTTAATTTGAATAGCTGAGTTTACTTACCTCATTTAGTTTTTCTTTAGATTTCTTGGCCCATTTATCTTTTTCTTTGTAAACTTCAGAACGACCCCATTCACCTTCCGTAATATGTAATATGCTCGACATTTTTAAGCTAGTGCCCTTATCCTATAGAATTATTGATTGAATTGTTACTACTTTTTTTACAGTCCTTTTTAAAATATTTCTTTCTCGCATAAAAACGTTTTTCATATTTTATAAAATTTTCCCAAAAAATAAGATAAACGACAAACAGTAAAAAGCTCAGGTAAAAAGTGATTATTTCTCCATTGAAACGCGCTCATGACATTTATGCAAGTATTTTGTTTTGTATTGATGTTTGGATTTATAAAAGTTTCAAACACCATTTTAAGGTTTTATGGCGAAGTTTTATGATCAGCTAAATGAAGTGTTGGCGAATCAATGGGCCTTAAAATCGTGGGGAATGAGAGAAAAATGATGAAATCTAAATATTTACGAATTTGAGATATTAGAAACAAACTAGAGTTATATACAAACTAGGTACTATTTTTAGTCGAATAAGTATAAATATGCCAAGCTACGACTCCACTTCTCATAGCAATAGCAAACAAGCTAAAGGCGATCGCTAGTATGCTTCGAGTGGGGTGATAGTTCACCCGCAACGAGCACGCTGCGCAAATACATTGCATACCCGAAACGAGCATAATTATCTACCCTGCATCTGAGATGACCATACCGCAGATCTCCGGGATTTCGTTCACCGAACAGTTCGCCGTACCTATGCCCCGGTTTGTAGGCGCGCAAATCGTCAGTATTATAAGGCCCTTAAGCGTCTGTATTGTGCAGCAAAGATTTAATTATCAACCTTTTACCTTTTTTCTATACTACTTATACAAGATTTATTTGCACGACATAGTTGAACACAGATTTTTATAGGTAGAATAGCAACTCACCGTCAGCAACGTGAACACGTGGCAGTACAGATGTAAACTGGATGTTTTTTATAAAAGTAGAGATAAGAATAGAATAATAGATAAACTTAATATTTTATTTTGTCGTATCCTCTTATTAGAGACAATAAAAAAACTTGATATTTTTACAATTATAATATAATAAAACTATATGTTAATTACCAAGTAAAACAATAATTAAATGAGCATTGTCTAATTGCCCAAGGCTTCTAACTACTTTTTCGGCGTTTGCAACTAACAATTCAAACTAATAGTAAAACAAAATGAATATTAGTTAATAATTAAAGCCTTATTAAAAACGCTGCTTCTAGTAGAAGGTAGTCAGCCGAAACCCACGCACGACTTTTCTCCGCCAAAATCCGTAATAAAAAAAAAGTCTACCTTGTTCAAATGTCATTTAAGTTTCGTCAAATTTCGTTCAAATGATGTTAACGTCATTAAATTTTTAAGCAGCGTTGTTTAATAAGGCTGAAGTATGAAAATTTAGAATTTCTTTTTTGGCTCCTTCTTCTTCTTGGCAGGTTTGTATGGTCCAAGTTTGCGACGCACCAATATGCCACGCCACCAAGCCTGCACTGCAATGGCCGAGTTTGTCATCTTTTCACGATATAGGCGCGCTTTCTCACGCTCATCTTTAAAGTACAGCCAGTCTGACATTAGTTTCTCGTGTTCTTCAATCTGAAATATAAATAGAAAATTCATGAATTATTTGCGAAAAAGACCTATCTAGTCATGACTATTGCAACGGTAGATACTCAGAACTTTGTGCACCAAAACAAATTCCAGGATGTAGTGTTAACTATACACTTGCGCGTGCTATTGGTTGAATAGCGAGCTGTCACTATCATGGTTCTTGTCATGAGAACCGTGAATGAGAGTGTCAACGTGGTTGATGCTTTCACCAGATACGTGCTTTACCTGAGCGTTGCAGAGACATCGTAGTGCTAAGGACACATAAAATAGGCAAGAAGATTTTTCAAGGAAGACGCTGCTGCCCATCTTCCAGATTACATCCCTTAGCCGACTCTTACGGCAACCACGGGTAGAGAGGGTGGGGTACTATTCTAAGTAATAGTACCCATTACTTTTGAGATATTTGAGGGGTAGTGTCAATCCTTTAATTTCGCTAGCTATTGTATCCTTTAGAATGCAACACTGCAGTATTTTTACACTCGCTTTATTGCATGGTGGTCGAATATCTAATACTGTGGTAGCAAGGCAAGAAATATCTACTACCTCGTCTATCATTTTGTGGCAGATTTCCTTAGCAGGGGGTCGTTTAGGTAGGTACCGCCGTAGTACCAGATATTCTGCCGCCAAGCAGTAGTGTGTAAACATTACTGTGTTCCGGCTTGAAGGGTACTGCAGCTAGTAAAATTACAGGGCTGTTGAGACTAACCATCGATGTCTCAAAGTAACGAGTGCCAAACAGCGATACCCTGGATTTCGTTCGTCTTAATACTTTCACATAAAAAAAAACTTATTCAATATTAAGGTAAAGGCGCCTATGTTGGACGCGGACCAGCCATGGACATTTGTTTCATTTACCTTCAAAATTAAGCAAACGCGTAGTATTTTTTTTCAAATCTCATCACCGATCAGTTGTGCTAATATTTTAGCTGTCATACCAACTGTATTTGACAGCCGACACCCATTTTGATTGCGGCTATAACGGTTTTTAGTTACGTGGTGTCATTTTGGTGTCGGGAATCGCAATTTATTATAAGAATCGCGATGCAAGTAAGTACACTTAACATCTTATTTTGTGTCAGGTGTATCGTCGTTGTTGAAATTCATATTATTTAATGATTTATCAATAGTAATACGTTATTTTTATAATATAATTAATAATGTCATTGTCATTCTAAAACTAAAATTACCGGTGTCAATAGCTGGATATTATTCCAGCACATACACCCAATCATGGACAGAATGTCCATAAAGTGAACTTCCTTATTTTTATTTTTTTTCATGTATCATATGTCTGTTCTGGTATATCTTCATATTGCTCTAGAAATCTGCAATAAATTATTAGTCTATCCAATAATGGACTTTCTGTCCATGACTGGGTGTCTGTAATAGGTTCAACGTATTTCTAATACAAAAAAAATATTTTCAACCTAGAAATGGCACCAAGAAAAGACTTGGGAAAATAACAAATGGCCAAGGCTATCGAAGAAGTAAGAAAAGGAGAGAAAATATCTGTTGCAGCTACATGATACGGAGTCCCAAAGATAGACATTTAATTTATTTTCGTGTCTTATTAGTACCTAATTGTTTTTGAATGATAATTGTGCAAAGATGTTTTATTTTACTTAAAGTTGGCTTTCGAGTATTGTCTTGATATATAAGACTAATATTGATAATAAACTTAGATTGTTTTTATTCGAATAACATAGCTGACCGGCTTAAAGAGAAGCATTTCGTTAATAACAAATACTTTTGTCCTTTACTTGATTATTCATATTTCCATAAGTAGCTGTTCATAATTAGGGGTCCTGCACTGAATTATTACAGTCCATTGATGGCTGTTCATAATTAGATAATGTCCATAATTGGGGGTCCTACACTGGATTCTTACTGTCCATGAATGGTGTCCAAGTAGGACTGTTGCTTGTTTATAATATTTTATTATATTGAGGACTAAACTGAAATTAAACATTGAATACTGATTAATAAAAGAACTTTTCATTTACCTCCAAATCCCAAGGAATGTATATTAAAAAATGAAGAAATTACAAAGCAAATACAAAAAAAATACGCTTATACTGTCCATGACTGGTGACTTTACCTTAATCTAGTTTTTTTTTAAAATAAATTAACAGATGCAAAGTAAGCGGGTCTCTCAGTATAGAGTAGTAGTTGTTGTTCACCACCGGCTATGAACAACAACTGCAACACCGAAATGATTAGCATTGTGTTGAAAACTAATGTGAATTTCTCAAAATAATCACTTCTCATAACGAGTACTTTGCAAAATGAGTACATAATTTGTTTGCATAGTTAGGTAACACGCATAATTCAATTTTACTATATGGCTGTCAACAATTTTTTTTACCGTTTTCTCCAAATCCAGGCGTCTGTCTAGCATATTTTGATAATCATTTTTCTTTATTTGAATCTTTAACTGAATTGATTCAATGTCTGTATCATATTTAGACATTCTATTCTCGATCTTTTGTAAGATTTCCTGAAAAAGAAATGTATAAATTTTAATGTGCTTTGTATATTAGTTTCTCAATTTTAGATTGCAATGTGCTGATTACATTTATAGCAATATTAATAAGCATTTCAACTTCCATATGGACTCTATGTTCATGATCAGTTCTTTGCTTGTAGTAGTCAATGGAATCTGTATAGACAACTTCTGCCTCGTGTATAGTTTCAATATGTTGTTCTGCACGAGCTCGTTGCCAGTTACCAACGTAGCGGCTTCGACAATCAGATAATAGAACAGCATCCTAGAAATCAATATAATTGTCAGAGAATCTAGTCTCTAGATAGTATGAAAAAAAGTCGCTGTTCACGCCTGTCTGTTTCTCCGCGAACTTCAAAGCTACGCAACGGACTTTGATGCGATTTTCACTGATTTAGATATTTTTATTTCAGAAGGCTTATAAATAAAACACATCCTTATAAACTTTTGTATAAGTAGAGACAAATTTGTAATCAAATCGCCAAAATAAATTCTACCCATGCGAAGCTGGGGCGGGTCGCAAGCTACAAATATATTACAAGGTAAGGAATGATTAGAGCCAGGTGTTCTGAAGATACGAATGAAGCCTAATTGACAGACCATCCAATGCTAATCAGGAGGTCCTGCTTTTAAGTCCCACGGAACGCGTGCGCACACCTATCTTATCTGAAATATGTGTCTACATTGACTATGTAGTCATAGTACATCGAGAGGTAACCTGTGTCTCAGAGCTCTTAATGTACTTGAAGATAGGTGTGGCCTGCCAAGCCGCACTATGCCGTTGTGGATTATGACCTTACTCTTCTCACAATGACTCAATGAGTAAAGACCAGCTCCCAGCAGTATGATAAATTAATAAAAACAGTGCTGATCTGAGAATTATGGGTATTATAGGATTATGTTATCAATGGTGTGGCTAAAAAATGTTTTTTAAATTGTCTTTTGAGATTTACCTCAACTTGAGCTATAAGTCCATCAATTTTTACTTCACTATCATAAAGAACCGTTTTTATGTGATTGCGTAGCTGTCTCAACTGACGAGCAAGATCTCGGCGAAGTCTGAAATGCAACAATATATTATTTTTAGGTGCAAGTAAATAATAACCCAAGCTATCTATTATAGCTTACTTGATACCAGCGAAAGAATATAACTTAATTTTTTAACTTTTTGAATAGTGAGCAAAATTTCCAAAATTAAAAATTGGTACACAAGATAACTGCCTTATTTTTACTAAATGTGACTCTATCTAATCTAATACCTTTAAACGAGCAATTCTTGTATATTATAGATACTTATATATAATCTGAATCTCGGAAACGGCTCCAACGATTTTCATGAAATTTAGTATGCAGGGGGTTTCGGGGGCGATAAATCGATCTAGCTAGGTTTCATTTTTAGAAAACGTCTTTTTATCCGTGTTTTCAACCAGTCAGGTCATCCAGGTACTACAGTATTATGACTGATGATTGATTGTCATAACAGATGTACATCATAGATAGGTACAAGAAATGAATATAGTCGAGCTTCAATAACTATTATGAGTTGTCTCTTAGTTGATCTTGTTAGTTATCTAATAGCGTATTTATAAAATAGTACGTGAAATAATTACTAACACTCTATTTCTTGCTTCCTCTTCAGCTATGGCTATACGATAATTGTCAAGTGCGATTATAGCATTCACACTATCTTCGAGAGCTTTGAATGTCTTATTCAGGCTTAAATCTATATAAGTTCTTTTAATTATGTCAATCATGAAGACCCTGTATAAATAACGAAAAATAGATTTATATAATTATATCATAATACATTTTAGTGTGAAATTAATCATATTACACTAAAATTAAATATCTTTATTTCTTTAAGGACGAAATGCTAATGAAATATCAAAAAAGCAGTTTTGATGTATGTGGAAATTACATAATATGCTAGGAGAGCTTTGATGGCGGCACCACACAATCGTCCGACAGTACAACACTCGAACATGACTCGAGTCTGTCCCAACTCACGATCGATCAAAACAGACCCTCCACACATATCAATACGCACGTTCCAACCTCATTCACTATGGGTCTGTTCGTGTGAGTTGGGCAACTCCTTTGATCTGTGTACGATTTACCGCCATCGGAGCGATCGTGCGCCAACACGATCCAACATCGTCAAACATGCACGAACTACCTCTCCACACGTGGAAGGTTGGACGAACAGCTCGACTGTTGCGACGATTGTGTGGTGCCGCCACGAGACTAAATCATATTGTTACATTGTATATATATTCTATATATTGATAAAACCTTGTCTTTATGTGACTTGACTGAAATTTGATCTCTTGATTTATGTTAAAATAATTGAAAATATAGAAACACTTGTCATTGAAAATGCACAAAGTGCGAAGTCAAAAAGAACTTCATTAAAAACCTGTCATAGTCCAGCTTATTTATCTTGTGCTCATTGGTGTAAAGATTTTTGGGGTCTATTCCTTCGAGCTCATCCACATTTTCTTCTTCTTTTACACCGAATTTCTTACGAATCAAATACGCCCAGTCTATCATTGTTTTCATTATCTTCAACTCGTTGCTGCCCTCCACTACAAATATTAATGTTTAAAGTTTCAGGTGAAACAAAAAAGTAAGAAAATGTGACAGCTCATAATTACCAAGAATTAGCATCTGAGTTATACTATCTTCTAAAATAGTTCCAAACAAAGATGCATGCAGGTATGGTAATCTATAAAATCGAAAACATTGTCATTTAGCTGTGAAGATTAATACAATAATTAATCTACCTACATTAAAATAAATATACAAGCAAAAGTTTTTATTGTCCTGCCTCTATTAGCGAAAGTAAAAATTAAGAATGGCTCTCCCCTCCTACTCTTCTCATAATCTTACGTTATATTAATCTATCATCAATTCTGATGTTATCTACGTAATCATTGTATACCCTCCTATCCCATGGCACCAAAAATAAGCCAAGGAAAGATTTCTGATGATTACGTTATATTAGAATGACCCTAATCATAAAAAAAATACTATAGGTAATGTCATACATATTTTATTGATATTATGATCTATAGTCATATTAAACATGTTATTACTTTTCTGCAATTTCCATTTTCTGGGATACATCATCGTCTAAAGATGCTTCTTTATCTTGACGGCGCAAACTGTCATCGTCGTCGTCGTCGGAGCTTTGTTTTAGGCTTGAGATGGTTTTTGATGAAGGAATAATCTATTCAGAAAAGAAAACCACTCAATGGCAATATTTGCTTATACTATAAGCTTGTAACAAAATTTATTAATAATTTAAAAAGTAATTTTATCAAAGGGCGATTTTTCATTGTGATAATGCAAATAAGCAACATAGATTATATGTACGTAAAACTAAAACATATGTATCGTAAATCGTTCGATAATGATTTATGGTAGACATGTAAACTCTAAATAATCGATATCGATGCCATCTAGTAAAGAAGAGTAAACTATTTTCAATCAATCGCGTCCCAGTTTCACTTAAGTGAGACTCGAATAAAATTATAAATCGAATAGGCTGTAGAACAAGGAACATCACTAGCTTGTGACAGTATGCCTTTTTTTAAATACTGATTAGTCCTCGTTTGACCACCAACTCGCCTGATGGTAAGCGATGATGTGGTCGAAGATAAAGCACGCAGACTTAGAAGATGCCTAGTGCCGTGCTCAAGCTAAAAGGCGGCATAGTGACGAAAATAAGCTTTGAGTAAAAAAACGCGCGACAGTTTTTAAATCGATGTAAATAGTGAATAGGCTATTCACTCTGGCCTTGAAAAGATCTCTGGTAACAAGGAAGCCGGCAGCTTGTTCCATTCCTTGGCTGTACGGATGAGAAACGTGGAGTCAAAACGTTTGGTACGCAAGGTACCCAAGGAAATTCCACAATGTATGGGTGGTTTTGATACGCTACTTCAAGCGCGAGAAGAATACCCTCTCATTGTAATGAGTCATAATAATCATTAATATAAATCAAAGAACAGTCATTTAAAAACAAATCCAGGCGATTTTGTTTCCAAAATCTTCGAATTGGCTGCGCGAGCATAAGCTTATAATAATATAATTTACATATATAGCTTACTTTAATAGTTGTGCTTTTATGTTTACAGTACCTACCTAGGCGACTGAGCTTTACTCTGTGTACGATATGTGGAAACTCGGAAAAACGCGTTTTCCCAGAGATGAGGCAAGATCGATTTTCTGCCCCCAAAAACCCTTGTATAGCATATTTCGTCGAAACAGTTAGATCCGTTTTAGAGATTAACGAACCCGTATTTGCATATCGATTAACGTATGTATACGAATATACCTTCATACATTTATGTGTAATGCAATCAGAGGGACATAGAATATACATTAGGTATAAACAGCGATACATTAAAATGTCATATGTTTAAAATTAAAAAAAACACATCCACGTTTATAGCTTACCTTTTTTAAGTTTTCTTGAGATGTATCTTTAACATTTGCGTGGGATTCCTGTTCACTCTTGTCATCTTTTCCTTTATCTTTGAAAACTGTAGAAAGGCCCCATGTCCCTTCCGATATGTGCAAAACACTAGGCATTTCAGCAGCAAAGCTATACTACTAGAGTGAATTTAGTATTACTTAGAAGAAACAGATATTCTGTAGATAGGTAGGTAAATAAATAAGTAGGTAACAGTTAAGAGTATAATAATTATGACCTTATGCTTTTAAAAATATTACTTCAGCGTTTAAAAATAACAATAATATTAAAAGTGTTTTACATAACATAGAATCATCTTAAAACATTAAACTTGAGTGACAGTTTTGTCAACATTTTGTTTTTGTTTCGAGATTATCTCAGATCAAACACTACGTGTTTATGATGCTTTTTTTTAGGTTTTATATTTGATGATTTAAGGTTTTGTCAAAACCTGACAAAGGCTGTCTTTGTATTGGGAATCCGATCAAGAGATAGGAAATTTTTGTAAACCGCTTCATATTGGCTTCAGGCTTTTACTTCTTAAGCCTCCTAGAGCTCTTCTTAGGGGGACTGTAGGGACCCAGCTGAAGGCGCACCATGACGCCACGCCACCAAGCCTGCGCTACTATTGCTGCGTGGGTCATCTTCTCATGATAAAGTCGCGCGTTTTCACGAGTTTTTTTGAACGTCAGCCATTCTTCACAGTTCTTTTCGTGCCTATTTATCTGTAAATGGAATACTTATGTTATTTACAAAACATTACCCTTTTCGCCTTAGTACAAAACCTGGAGCTTATAACCCAGTTTAAACTGTTGGTAGGGACTCTTGGGATGTCGAGTAAAAAATTATATCAGTTTGAGTATGTCGCTTATATCGATTACAATTTACCTTTTCCTGCAACTCCCTTCTAATGTCAACTTGGCTCTGGTAGTTGTTCTTCATGATTTGTATCTGTAGGTCGATATCTTCTATATGGCCGTCGTACTTGGACATGGCTGCCTCCACTTTGTCCATTGTCTCCTGGAGTGAACACAGAAAACATGGTTATAGACAATAAAAGTGTGGTAAATAAAGGCAGACACAGACGCAAACAAAAAGCCGTGACTTGTCACAATTCCTGCAGCTTGTGGATGCGGTAGCAAATTAGTACGTAAGGGCCAAAGCATACATTTTTAGAATCGGCGTCCGGGGAGTTTGCCTTTGCATCGTGTATAGGGAGTAGAAAAATCGCTGATCGCAAATTCCAAAAACTGCTAGTATGTCCGAGCCTTAATGTCAAAGCACTTTTTTTTGGTCGTCGCAGAGTCGCACGCAGCGAGAATACCCAACTGTAAGAAGAACACGCACAAACATCCTACATGCGACAAATAATCTGTCTAGACTCTAGACAGATTATGAGGATGTTTGTTTCAAGTCAAATTTATGAGCATCGGTGGTACGGGGACGGAACCTATAGCATTCACATTGACTTATACGGGACACCTTGCTGGGAACGCCTTATTCTCCAGGGTTGGAAAAGGTGCGAAGTAGGCAAAGTATGCTTCCTTTCTCTACTTTATTCATCATTCATGATCACTGTTCCCCTTACACTTATGTTACTTGACAGTGTCACTTCTTGAATGGAAATGCACTAACATTGATGTTCATCCTAACGAGCATCATGACTTCCGAGTGGACTCTCTGTTCGTTATCGAGCCGTTGTTTATTCAACAAGATACTGTCTAGCGGTTTGGTTTCAGCTTCCTTTATAGCGGACACGTGCTGCTCCGAGCGAGCGCGCTGCCATTTGGTTACGTACCGGCTGCGTGATTCCGCGTTTGTATTTGCATCTTGGACAAGATAAGAGAGATCTTTCAAAGGATAGATAGTACGAGGGTAGGCGTCTGATCCGAATGCCAACTGAAGAATACTAGACTACATACATAAGAGAAATGTAATTAGTTAGCTACGGGAGCCTAGTTGCCAAACCATCTGACTTTTAACCTAGCGGTCTAATTTTGATCATGACAGACACCTCTGTTTTTACAAGTTTTGTATAATACGCATATTGTTTGTTTCCTCTAGCTTCAACCGGTGATGGAAAACATTGCGAGGAAACCAGGAACAAGAAAATTTGTGAAAAGGAGTGCACCAAGCTCGTTCGAGAGGGGTGTACCATCTAGTGAATTGGTTTAATATCCATGTTTCTTTTTGAATTTCAATGAACGCTTCACGTTCTCGGGTTAGTTTACACGTATTTTGACTTACAACAGGAAGATCATAAGTTATAATTAATAGTATGTAATTATCTTTATTTTATGTGTATATCGCGAGCGTCTAGTGCCAGCGCTCTCCTCGACCATATTAGAGGGGGGAGAGCGACCCGCTACATGCCTTCGCCGAAAGAAGGAGCCCCTAGGCGATTGTAAGTCTTAGTGCTCCAGGCATACAACGCAATACTTAATAAAGTAACTTAATGTTATAATTGTGTCTACTTAATTTTATTAACCGGCATCAAACAAGAACGATGCTTTCAATCTGTCTGTATAAACAAGAACGATGCTTTCAATTAGTCTGTATAGATTTGTATAATATATCTAATACCTTTAAACGAGCAATTCTTGTATATATTACGAGTATATAATATATAATCTGAATTTCGGAAACGGCTCCAACGATTTTCATGAAATTTAGTATGCAGGGGGTTTCAGGGGCTATAAATCGATCTAGCTAGGTTTTATTTTTAGAAAACGTTTTATCCGTGTTTTCAGCCGAGCAATGCTCGGTCATCCGCAGTTACTTGTCATTATGTTAGGTTGCTGGGTGATCGTTTTAAGTACACAACAGCTGGTAGCAAGTTACCTCAACTTTAGCCTTCACGCTGTCAATGTGGACATCTACGTCGTAGTTAGCTGAGAGCATGTTGTTTCGCTGCTGTCGCAACTGTCTAGCCAGCTCCCGATGAGTGCTGTGATGAGGTAATAACTTTAAGTAAGTAAATGTAAGAGTGAGAACAGGATGAGTGGTGTATCAGTACATGAAGAGGCCTATGCCAGCAGTGGGCAATTAAAGGCTGAAAATGATGATGATGATAAAAGAAATAATCAGAGGGCGTAAAAAAAGAAATATCATAGGACGTTTTCACAAAACGCCATCTGGCCCCAAAACTAACTAAAGCTGTGATAAGGGAAACAGCTGAATCTGAACAGTATGAGCTTGAGTTGCCAGTGAAGAAAATCATAGCATGGTGGTAGAGAACTTTCCAGTACTTTCAAGTTGAAAATCTGCCATCAACTACCTAACGATAGGTTTCGGCAGCTGAGAGCTGGTTTTAATTGACTTACGAATCAGTTATAAGTTTTTTTAGCTTATATTCCTGCTTCCCGAGATGCTTTTTTTCGATGTCTTCTAGTTCGTCGGTGACGCCCAACTGTTCGACGCCAAACTTAGCGGATCGCAGCTGCATCATGTCCGCTTCCGTCTTTATTATATGGAGCACGTTATTGCAGCCGCCTGGGTATCACAAGGGTTGAAAATATTGAAGGATTCGGATTCTAATGAAACTACTACACCTTTTTTAAAGTAACCAGTGATGAATAGTTGATAATTTTTTCATCATCGGCTGATGATGAGGTAGGTATACTTATCTATAAGTGTGCGTGCTTGATCTTTGATCACGTTGTCGTTCACCAACAGGTGAGATAACAGTCGAACGCAGATTTGTACATTAATCTCTGACATTAACACTTATGTTAATAGCTCCTGTGGATAGTGGCGATTGGTCGTCTTAGTTCTTTCTCTCTCTCCCTCTCTCATATACATACCTAGCTATATTTTGGATCTGCCACCTTTGCGCATATGGAAGAAATCCTCGACACGTAGGTACAGTACAGGCATGGTGCTTGCATACTATAATCATATATTTTTTTATACCAATCGGCACATTTGAGAAAGTTCCTTTAGACGTGTGCTTACCATATTATGTATATATAAATCTTACTTAAAATCTTTATTTCCCATACAGCATCCTCCAAAATGGTGGCAAACAGAGACGCATAGAAATAAGCCAAACTGTAAACGAAATGAAACACAGGGTTACCATATCAGTTTGCAACTAAGAAATAGGTTAACAAAATATACTAACTTAAATATATCGAGCATCTTCTGTTCTTCTGTGTTGATTTCCTAGAAATAGATGGTAAATTGTAACGATTATGAATAGGAATCGTAATCTAAAAAACAAAATGGTTCTACTTACTAGACAGGTTAATGTCGTGTATGCAGATTTTCTAACACATCTCTGATACCTTATTTTCACTCATCTCGATATAAAAAATTTAAAAACTGAAATATCTATCTATATCTTTAAACGAGCTATTCTTGTATATATATATTCTGAATTTCGGAAAGAGCTCCAACGATTTTCATGAAATTTTGTATCCAGGGGGTTTCGGGAGCGAAAAATCGATCTAGCTAGGTTTCATTTTCAGAAAACGTTGTTTTATCCATGTTTTCAGCCGAGCAATGCTCTGTCAACCAAGTACTTTATATGATATGCGTATAATGCGTAATGCTCGAAAGACATGTTGCCGCATTTTTATTAACACCCTCCATTTCTTTTTGCCGACCTTGCATAAATATCTGCATTCACTACTACAAACTATCGCCATCTGCGCTTACCTAAAGTCCAGTGTCGCCGTAGAGCCGTCATTAAAAAAACTGCATTGATTATCGCGGATACCTATGGTCGCTTAACATTATTTCATTCGGAGGGGTGCTATAGAGGCGGGAGATGTATTTTTTTGATAAATTATTTAGGGATTGACAGTGGCGGTTGAACAGGCGAGTATGATGTTTGGCGTAAGAGAAGTTGATCTAAAGACGGTAGTTTGTTACCGTCTGTAGATCAACATATGCTTTTACGTATCTTTCTGCTCCGACTTTCATCCATTACTACCATTTTTAAATGATTCTCACCAATTGAGTTGTAGATTGAACGCAGTCACCCGTAACTGTAAGAATTTTGTCCCGTTTGGCTAGAATTCCCGACCTGAGGACTGCAGATAGTCGCGCGCTCCACGCATTCGAGTGGCTGTTTCTAGCGCTCTCGGAGTGTTGGGTGATCAAATGTCGACTACTAGAAGACATCGGCAATGGCTCCCACTTGGATACAATAAAGTAAAATCGTATAAAAAATTAGTAAAATGTAAAATATCTAGAAAATAAAACATAAAATAGCAAAGTTAAAATAGTAAGTAGGTATATCAAAGTGACTGATTACTACGTCAAAGATATTCAGGTCCGAAATGCGCTAATAAAATTAAATGTAATGGCGGTATGGTTGTTTATTTTCTGATAATATGTTTTGTTGATAGAGTTACATACACATATCTACAACTGAAACTCCTATCTGTATTCCTTAGTACCAATTATTTACAAAATTAAGCATAATAAAAACAGTAAAATAAAATAGAACACATTACATTATTATTTTGATTTCATTTTAAGCTCTCCTCCCCACTTGTAGGTTTTAGCTTACCTATGTTTTTATTGTTTTTACTATATTAGCTTGTAAATAATAGTATTAGTGTTAGTTTAATTTATATGTTAAATAAATGCTAGTAATAAATAAAGTGGGCAGTGTACCATATTGGTTGTCATTAGCGCTGACGGCGTCATCGGAACTGCAGGCGTATTTTAGACAGCATCTTCAGCATGAATACACAAAACTATTACACTACTACAAAATCTATGATAACCAAATATCGATAAAATAGACTAATACTAATTTGAAAAAAATGGTATCTTGATATTTAGTTTACCAAAAAATTACAACAAACAAAAATAGCTCATGTAATCCATGAATGCCCTCTAAACAAGTAAAAATTGAAGATGAAAGTCCCACCAAGACCAGTCTTCATATTCTACTCATATTTTTTTTAAACGTATTCATAATTTGAATTCCAATTCGCCTGGCTGTATTAGTAAATCACATATCACTTCGTTGCCTAGAAGAGATCACCCTTAGGTATAAGACCGCCACTTGTGAATAGCTCATAAGATTATTTTGTTATCTGTACTTTTGTATCTATTTTTGGTTTGCACAATAAAGAGTTTCTATCTAGTTATGTATCCCCCTGGTTGTGCTATCCTCGACTAATATATGTTGTTTAGTTTGCTTTCGGAATGTTTTACTTAGCACATCGCCAAGTAGACAGTCCCGGCGCTGTACCACCGGGATAGCATAGTCTAGATATAAGCTATGTGTATAAGCATTAATCCTAAAGCTTCCAAATCGACAGCAACTATTTTTATTTTAGTTTTTAAATATAATCAAGAGCTCCCGAAATTTAACTATCTATCTATATATTTTGATAATTTACATGTAGCTCTATAATCTTCCATTATTTGTTCAATTAAGTATCTCTAACAACTAACGATGAATTACAAAAATAAAAGATTCAATATATATTGTAAAAATTTAATACCAGACTTCGTCCACAAAATAATTTATGACTCGCTGATTTTGGTCTAAATGTGCTATATTTATCGGACATACGACATCAAAATCGATACAGCCTTTCAGCGTTTGTGTTAACATGATTGCGACAATAAAACCATACAATCTTTAAAATACAAATCAATAGTAAAAATAACTTCAATCATGCAAACTCAAACACTATTTTGATAATTATTATTTAAAAAAAAAGTTATTTAATCCGCGACCCCGATTGACCAAGAGTAGTAAAAGCGAAAGAAAACGTCATGTTTCATAAAGGTATATTTTACAACAAAAAAAAAGCATCGTCAAGTGTGACAACGGAGATTCTACTGTACTCTGCACGATTTAAGGTTGACATTACAATGATTCTATTCCGTCGCCACGACTCTTGGTAAATCAGAGGCATAACATAACAAGTTTATATTCATCACACAAATTAATGCTTATATATAACTATGACTATGAATAAAATAGGAAAACAACCTTAATGACAAATTAGCTTAGTCTTCTGTATAAAATCGAATACTTTTTACACGAAGTTACAATATTATGGTAAAATACCTATATCATTTACATCGTTAATTCTCTCTCACGTCGTATGAGGTACATATTGTTTATTTTTATAATTTTTTTCAACTCTAAGACAATACGAGCGAAAGATACGGGCACAGCTTTTAAAGAAAAGGTTTTAGAGTAACAAAAGCAAATTCTTCACTTGTGATCATTGCCACGTAAAATACAGCATCACTTAAAAACGTTGCCTGAAGTTAACAAGTGCTTTGTCAACCTTCGCCGATATGAGGCATGAGACAGGCTAATTTATAATTTACTTTAGGCAATAAACTTTTGTTAGCCATTAATGATTGTTTTTAATATCACTGGTCGCTAGAGTGCCTGCAGTTTTTAAATGTAAAAGTAATGAGACGAACGGTACGTTCTGATGGTAAAAGATAACGCATGTCCATGACCATTGCAGCGATACACAGAACTTTGAGTTACAAAACAAAGTCCAGGGCATTGCTGCTTTAGCGCTCATTACTGTGAGACTTTAGATGATTAGTCTCAACAGCCCTGTAATTATAATTAGGGCACAATCAGGCACTTTGCACAGAGCCCGTGAAATACTGACATATTAGTCAACACGAAAAGAGGAGAGGCTCAATTTTTATTTTTACTTTGCAAAGGGGTCCCATTGTTATGTGCCCCAGAGCTAAGTTAGCCTTGTCCTTTTTGCCCTAAATGTATGTAGCTAATAAAATAGATTTAAATAAGCCAAATGGTTCTAAGAGATGTTCTGCGAAATCATATATACGAAATATGATTTTAAATAAGTATTATTGTTCTGCTATTTGTAGCAATCGCTTCCATTTATTATGCGGATATTTAAAAAAAGCGATATGTGATAACGTGACAGCTAGCGCCATTGGTGACAATATACGCGGCTGCCGTATTTTTTACAGCTACGATTCTTCAAAGCGAGCACTGCAAATTATGTTGTTTCTGTTTCTAAACATACCTTCGCTCTGTTAACTCTATCTTTTTTAACATTACTTATTTAACATACCGTGTTAAAAAACCGAAAACTGTCTCACGTTCTAAAACTGCACAATACATATTATTTTCAATGATATCATATTACTGAGGGTAGTTTTAAAATTGCTGTAAGATAAACCATCAATTCGACGGTTAAAATTTAGCCTCATAATTCTGCGGACATTGAGACGAATTTATAGAAATCTTGTATTTCAAATTCGGGTAAGTCCTCAGGGTATAGAAGGCCGCATAAAAACAAATGACTCAAAAAATAATAATCAAATAAATAAACATATCTGCACGAATATAGGAGCACTCGAAAGACTAGAAAGTGTATAAAAAATAATTATCAAAACTGCAATTTTAGAACTACCCTCGGATATATTTTTTATTTGAAAATATTGAATGTGCTAATGTAGGAACGCAAGAACCGTTTTCATACGATGTAATAGAGACCTTAATATGATGATGAATATTTTACACACAAACATAAGAAATAATGAAGGAATGCCACACTTGACGCGCTTGCGACGAAATCGTGGCGTGGACGGCAAACTTCATAAATTTCTTATTTGACAATAGTGTGGGCGATATTCCACATAATCAAGGTACTCGACGTCCACATTGTCTAACGAACTTACGATAACAATAAACATTTCAGGTTATTTTAATTATACTGAGAAGCGATCTTTCGCTCTCTCTCTTATGCACCTACACAGAGAGAAAAACCGATGAAAAAGTACGTTCTTAGATATTAGAAAGTCTTTATTAGTTTAAATGTACGAATATCGCGTATTTTATTTGTAGACTGGCCTGGGTTCAACCTCGTCTAATAGTGCAGAAAAAAAACATACAAGTGAAAGAAAGAGACAAAAAAGAATAAGAACATAGTATATGAGAAATCTATCTTATATATTTGTGAAAGTTAACAAAAAAGTAACATCATACATAGGTAGTTATATACATATTTGTCGATGAAAAATGTCTTTAGTGTCTTGCCGGACCAGTCGGGAAAACGAGTTTAACGCGTATTCAATATATTTCTATAATCTATATACAAAATTGACCAATACTAGGGTGGGGTATAAATTAAGTGCTTTCAACTATCATCTCACATCCGCGAAAGGAATACTGTTCGACGACTATTATAAAACGTATCGAATCTAAGAAATATATACAGAGACTATCTATAGAGGTGGCCGGATGAGGGAACTAAAATTTCCCACGAGACACTATCAAATATGTTCTAGATATACAAGATATAGCGCCCTCATCAAACGGTAGGAATACATTAATCGTACTGTTGTGCAATTTTGAATTTTTTATGACGTTTCACAGGCACGTAGTTTTTTTGTTAAATTTATTATCAAAGAATGAATTGTCGTTTTGGACTGAAAGAACGCCAGTGTTAAGAAATGATGCCATGACACTAGGGAGTGAATGAAATGAACAAGATTGACTAAAATTAGATTCATACAATTCTATTATTATTGTAATATGTAGATCTGATAATAAAGTCGATTATGTATTACTCTTTAAATTCAGTTTAACAGCTCAAAATATGCTTTCGTGTCATCTTTTTTTAAAGAACAAAGAATGGCACAACAAGTTCGACGCCAATGTTTTATTTACTAATAATTTGATGAATTAATTAGCAGTACTTAAGATACTTCCAGTCATGTGCAAGTTCACTAAAAGATTATCGTAAAATTATTCGTTCACTGAGTGAGTTCAATCATTTATTCTGTTTTGTTAAACTTACAGTTTAAGAAATCGGTCAATCAATGAACTTAACCTTTATAAATTCGTTCACTTAGTGAACTTATACACAAAGAAGAACATTAATTAATTCTTTCACCATGAGAACATTTCTATGACGTTTGTCATTCGTTTCCCTACTTACGCGCCTGTGAATAATGAGGCACAATTGTGGTTCTTCCTGGCTTAGCGTTAGAGTCTGTTTTTCAACACGTGTCACAAGCCAGGCGACACTGCTTGCAATCACTTACTCGAAGACGGTTGAACGCGCTTTCCTGGAATTAATAAAATCTTTGATTAGACACGAATATAATACAAATAACACTTTTGAGTTATGGCGGGAATGAATTATAAGTAGAGAAATTCAGTGTTTTGTAACCAAGTCGCCAAAATAAACAGAACCCGTGCGAAGTCGGGCTGGGTCGCTAGTGAGAAATAAATTATAATTTGTTTCTTAAACTATATTTTTCCACTGCTGGGAATAATCTCATCTATTTTTCTATAAAACGTTTACAGCTACCAATTCTATGTACGAGTACATTATGTAGAGGAGAACGGTTAATACAAATGTTATAAAATCATCAATTTGTATAATTGTTCTGTAAACGAGTTTCTCATTCATGAATTATATTTAATTTATTTAATAAATAAATTTCATAATATAGTTATTACCGCTTATGTATAACGTTTATTATGATATAAATCAAAGTCGCTTCCGGCCGTCTGTACGGTTAGATCTTTTAAACTACGCAACAGATTTTAATGCGGTTTTCATCAATAGACAAATATTCAAGAGGAAGGTTTATATGTATAATACTAATGTGGTGCATATGCATGTCATGCATATGCACATTAGTATGTACACCCGTGCAAAGCCAGAGCAGGTCGCTAGTCAGTTATAAATAATTATGTTACATGCAATTGTTTTAATATCGCTTAGTATTTGTGGAGTAGACAGTTATCTCAACTATTTTTAAATACTATCTTATCTTTCAGTCTAGACGAGTAATTGAAACAAAGCTTACAACGAGGTGAGAGCGTACTTAGAATGCATTTCTCAGAACTGCACAACAATGTTACTGTAAACAATAAGGCAGGGCCGGATTTGGGGGAGGGCAGGCGGAGCTACTGCCCTGGGGCCTCCACAAGAGAGGGGCCCACAATTGTAACTAATTAATACTTTCTTTGTTGAAATATTTTTATTTGTTAGCAATAATTGTTTGAAAGACTTGACGAAAAATGAGTAAATAAATATAAACATAGATATATCAATGTATTGTGAATATATTACGGCCTACATAGTTTATTATTGTTGTCTACTAAGTTCAATACCAGCGGATTCTTTACTTGGGCTTGTAAATGAAATAGATTGATTTTTGTAACATTATTCCAACAACCGATTCAATTGCGACTTGAAAACACTCAGATTATATTTATCAGGAAAACCCTATCTGGCACCGTGTTGTGGCGGTTTGTGTCAAGCAGTTTCGTTTTGGCATTAGAAATATAGTATTTTTTTAAAGCGCGTACCTGTCTAAAACCTTTGTTTACCAACGTCAATTTTTATTTTGGTCTTTTATTACCTCTTATATATTTTAATTCTAAGTCCATTGTAATAGCGATTTATAGGTTTGCTATCGCGTTAAAATGTTTTTTATTTTATTTTATTTTTTTATAATAAGGTTATCGAGTCTCTCTCCTGATGGTAAGAGATAACGCCTTTCCATTGCAGCGATACACAAAACTTTGAGTAACAAAACAAAGTCCAGGCTATCGCTGCTTTGACGTTCATTACTTTGAGACTTTAGATGGTTAGTCTTAACAATCATATAATTTCGCTAGCTGCAGTACCCTTCAAACCGGAGCACAATAATGTTTACATACTACTGCTTGGTGGCAGAATATCTGGTGCTGCGGTGGTACCTATCTAGACGACCTCAAGCTAGGGTTTTTTTTTTATCGCTGACAGGCTAGGTGTTTGACCACAGCTCACCTGATGTTAAGCGACGATGTGGTCGAAAATGGTAAAGCACACCTAGCCTGGAATGGAACTGGCTCGCAAGTGAGGCTGCCGGAACACACCGTTAGATGCTTGGCGGCAGATTTTGGTGGTAGCTAGCCAGCCGAGTACTAGAAAGTACCCTACCACCAAGATATTGATAATACCCCAATTTTACCATATCATTGGTTTTTTTATAGTGAAAAACGTTTTCGCACTTCAGTGCGTGGCAGCGCACTTGATGAGTGAAAAGTGGCAATGATTTAATCTATTATTTTTGTAACTAGTCTCAAGTGTAGATACAGTTATAGAATATCATCGTTTTCCTCCTTACAAGAATGCGTGGGTATTTCCCTTGTGATATTGCATCAGATCATATTGCATCGCAATTGATTCTATGAATCATTTGGCGCATAGTAGAATTATTCATCACAGAATATTTATTATCGAGTACTTAAACAGGGTTATATGCTTATGGGTATGCTTTGCAGAAAGGGGTTCATTGTACTCATTATTAAGAGCTGAAGATAAAGATTTTTACTATGGGCACAATTATAAAAATCTTCAAAACAAAACAAAGAGTATTTCATTGACTCGATCGAACATATGAAGCAGCGCGATTTCAGTTGTGCCCATAGCAAAAGCTGTTCATAGCGTCAGCACTATGAACAGCGGTGCAATTATCCCTTTTAGGCTTTATACACCTTAAGCTTATAATTCTAGTGTATGCAACGCTTAATTTTTACACAACTTTGGCAAACTTCATAACAGTAGGTAACACTTTATTTCGTAACTTTACTAGTGAGAATAAATCAATTTGCTTTTTTTTTATCGTGAGTAAAATAACTATACTCGCCACGCTTGGCAGGCGGGTTGGCGAGCGCAGTTAGGTATGATTGAAGACGCTGCTGCCCATCTTCCAGATTACACCCCTTAGCCGACTCTTACGGCAACCACGGGTAGAGAAGGTCACTACAAGAAGGTACAATTCTTACGCCGGCACCACCACGGCAAACATAGACACAGACATGTGTGTGTGTGAATATGTCTAATCAACGGGTAATATTTTCTAACACAAAGAAGTCTTTCAGATTTCCATGTTTCAATTTCTCAGTCAACGTAAAGAATTCTCTGATCCTTTAGCTATCGAGTGGTGTAATTATATTTTGGACGTAGTTCATGGATATGGATATATGTAGCTGCGACATCAAACTGTATCCTTAAATTTTGTTTTCTGAATTGCCTTCTACAACGGAAGCAAATTTAAAGTCGCGTTCACGTCAAAACATAAAAAACTCCGTGGTTCGCATTCATCGTACATGTGTATTATATATATTGAACACCATAACGAACCTTCTTGTTTGATGATCTGACTTTTTATCTGACATGGGCACATTTGTGGAGTACCTTAGAAAGAAAATGAATCATGAGTTGAAGTCGAACAATAGTATACTCCCGAATTAATTTATTTTACTGTTTTATTTGTTAGAATTTCTGAGCTGATGAGTTACGTATTCAGAAGTTTAAGTTAAGCATACTTACTGTGGTTTTTTCGTGCTTCCGCCCTTTCTTGCGCGTCGAAATACCATAATGTGATGGCGTATCTGAAAATTAATATCGAGAATTAAGTTACGCTTGATTGTAATCTTGAACTTCTTGTCACCGGGGCGCTACTGCCGTAAAATGCCTACAACAACGGCCGGCAATGTAATAAACGGCCGGCGAGGAATGCAGTGTTCCATAGTATACTCAAAGACAGTGAGATGCGTTTTATGCTTTCATAGAAAATAATATTATCCTGTTTATAAGTTATTGTATATTTTTAATTCATTGTTATTTTCCTAGTAGTTTTGCATCGTTAAGGATAATATTGTTTTAATTTATTTTTAAAGATATTAAATGATATCTACGCTATTATTCACCTCTTTCGGTAATTTATTGTAAATGCTGACTCCCGCAAAAGTGTTTTTTTTTATTTTTTTTTATTTTACAGTAATGAGACGAACGAGACGCTCTCCTGATGTTAAGAGATAACGCCTGTCCATGACCATTGCAGCGATACACAGAACTTTGAGTAGTAAAACAAAGCCCAGGGCATCGCTGCCTTGGCGCTCATTACTTTGAGACTAGATGGTTAGTCTCAATAGCCCTGTAATTTCGCTAGCTGCAGTACCCTTTCAAAAAAAAAAAAACAAAAGTCATTTATTCAGTTTAGGCCCTGGTAAGGCACTTATGAACGTTAAGTTACATGTTTGAATCTACCACCGGCTCGTAATTACACTTCAACTGAGAAGACTCCGGCAAGAAACTCAGCAAGGCATTTTTTTTGTGGATCTTTCTTTTCATATTAGGTTACAATTTACAGTAATAAATATTAATACATACATTATGCTTACTACAATTGTCACTTAGCCAGGGGGATGCAAGTGCAGAGAGAAGCTACAACAACCATATATTCCTGTCTTCCACGTAATGAGCCACCTTATAGTAGGCTTTGTCAATTAACCTCTGCTTTATAAAATCTTTGAATTTATTATAGGACATTTTAGTTACCTCAAGTGGGATTTTATTATAGAATCTAACGCAATTCCCGAGAAAAGACTTATTAGCTTTAGATAACCTGAATCTAGGTGTCACAATTTTATCTTTATTTCTTGTATTTAAGTTATGGCGACTACTATTAATTTCAAATGAATTTAAATTTTTCCGGACAAACATAATGTTTTCATAAATGTACTGTGACGGTAACGTTAATATCTTAAAATCTTTAAATCGATTTCGTAGTGATTCGCGAGGACCCAAACAATAGATTGCGCGAATTGCACTTTTTTGCAGAATAAAAATAGTTTCAAAGTCTGCAGCTGAGCCCCACAGCAGTAGACTGTAGGACATTAAACTATGGAAATAAGCAAAGTAAACCAACCTGGCTGTAGCCACATCTGTTATTTGTCTAATTTTTCTAATCGCGAAGGCAGCGGAACTCAATTTACTAGCTAACTTTTCTATATGAGGACCCCATTGTATTTTACTATCTAATGTTACGCCGAGAAAGACTGTTTTATCCACTAGATCAAGTCTTTTACCATCGACTAAGATATGAGTGTCCCTCTTAGCAACATTGGGGAGAGAAAACCTTATACATTTTGTTTTACATGAATTAAGCATAAGATTATTGGCGGCAAACCATTTTGATACAGCTGATAAGGTGTTATTGAGCTGTGTAAGGTCTGTATCTTTTCTATTGACTTTAAAAATTAACGAGGTGTCATCAGCAAATAAAACTATATCGGACAATTCATTTACCATATAGGGCAAATCATTAATATATGCCAAGAACAAGAAAGGGCCTAAGATTGATCCTTGAGGTACGCCCGTTTTTACTAAGGACCCTAGGGACGTAATACCGCTAATACCTACTTTTTGTTGGCGACTCGATAGATAAGATGATATAAGATCAAGTGCCACTCCACGAACTCCATAGTGTTGAAGTTTTAGAACTAGGGTGTGATGATCCACGCAATCGAACGCCTTGGAGATATCACAAAATACGCCAACCGCATCCTGTGAATTCTCCCAGGCCTCAAAAATATGCTTTAAAAGTTTAGCACCAGCGTCTGACGTTGACCGGCCTTTCGTAAATCCAAACTGGTGATCATGTAAAATCTGATTATTGACAAAATGAGTTAATAATTGATTTAGTATAATTTTCTCAAAGATTTTGCTTAACGCTGGAAGAACAGAGATAGGTCTATAATCGGAAGGATTATTTTTGCACCCAGATTTAAATATTGGAACGATTTTACTATGTTTCATCAAATCGGGGAAGGAACCATTAATAATACATTGATTAAAAATATCTGCTAAAATAGGTGCAATACTAGTTATAATTGAATGTATAACTTTAACTGATAAGCCCCACAGGTCTTCTGTATTTTTTATATTCAGGGACTTGAAGGCTCTTAAAATATCACTAGTATCAATAAACTTAAATAAAAAATTTGGAATATATTTTGGAAAATTATCTTTAAGGAGACACTCCGCTTTCTTAGGAGAAGATGCAAGATACTTAGTAGCTTCAGAAGGTATGGTTGAAAAAAACGATTCAAAAGAAGAAGCTACTTCAAATTTATCCGTTATAAGCTTATCATTGATTTTAAGTTTAATTGCGTCATCTTCCTTTTTATTTTTACCAGTCTCTGTATTTATGATTTTCCAGACAGTTTTAATTTTATTAGTTGAATCACTAACTTTTTTGGCAATGGTAATGGCTTTTGCTCTATTACAAACTAATTTAAATATTTTTGAATAATTCCTAACATATGCATGAAACTCTTCGTTATTTGTGTATGATTTTTTACGATAGAGTTCGTACATGTTGTCTCTACTTAATCTTATTCCTTTAGTGGCCCAGTCACAAAATCTTAATTTATTATTTAGCTTCATAGCTTTCATTGGGCAATATTTATTAAATCCTTTACAAATCTCAGTTAATAATGTTTCATAGTTATTATTAGGATCATCAGATTCAAAATTGATATTCATAAGCTTTAATTCCAAATGATTATTAAATTTCTCTAACTTGTACTTAGTGGTTGGTCTAAATTCCCTACTTACTTCACATAATATTTGGCACCTAGAAGGCAATCTAACTATTTGAGCCAAGTGATCCGAGCGAACACCAGGAATTAAGTACTTCTCCAAAATACTCCCATTTGTAATAATGTTGTCAATGCAAGTAGAAGATGTGGCTGTTACCCGTGTTGGTTCACAAAACAAAAGATCCTTCAAACCGGAACACAGTATTGTTTACACACTACTGCTTAGCGGCAGAATATCTAGTACTGCGGTGGTACCTACCTAGACGACCTCCTGCTAAGGAAATCTACCACCAAGTAAAGTGATGGATCGCATGGCGGTTGTAGTTCAGAATCTCGGTAAGACAATATAGGACTTTTATTTAGTTATGCATCGATAGTGTAGGTGTTGCCTTTTAAATGATTTTTGAAATTAAAAATGTGTGAAGCTGGTTACCTCGTACTGTAAGCGGGTTGGACCTCATGCGGATTCCGCCTGTCCGACCAGAAGAACAACATTCTGTCGAATATGGGCTCGATATCTGCTACCTTATTATCATTGTCCGTCGGGAAGACCCTGCGAAAGAAAAGTTATTTGTACATATACATATTTAATGAAATGAGCGTCACTTCTTCATCTTCTTCGTTTTTGGTGTTGCACATCGCGAATTTGTCAGGGTATAATGTCTCGATATTTTATAAATAAATATAGCGTGGCGACTATGGGCAAACGTATAAAAGCCCAAACTCGAGGGGTTTACTAGAAGACGCTCAAGAGTTCCACTATCCACCTCTTGATGAAATCATCAGATCAGCTTCAAGATACCAAATTATAGTATCGTCATGAGTTTCATTGACTTCCAAAATTTAAGTACATTGTTACTTAGTTACAAGTTAATAAAAGAGTGTTAATTTAAATCTAGTTAGGTCTAAGTCACATAAAGTATGTCATGGTTGAGCCCGGTCATGCGTAAAAGGTAAATTAGTGCTAAATTTAACTATATAGCTTCGGTAGAGTTTTGGAAGTAACATAAACTAATTTTTTACTACATTAGATAAATCACTTTCCCACAATTACGCGCGTAAGACGGCACTTTATGAACAAACATCGCTACTTTTATAAATTAACACTCGACAATGTGGCGACATGATTTTTCCGCGTTTCCCGCCAAAAAACCTTACGATTACTTTTTTTGTTCGGCCTTGGCACGTTCGTGTATTGTGCCAATTCTCGTGTTTTATAATGATATCTCACACGAACTATTCGAACACGAAAAAATTGCCGGAACCAGAGAGAAAGAGAGATTAAGACCTAATTACCATAAAGCCAGAGAGATTATAATTTCAAATAAATATAATAACTACAGATTAAAAATTGTTAGTTTGATGTTCTTATTTTTAACAGTATTCTATTAGTTTTTTTTTTGTTTACTTTGGCATCCCACTTTGTGCATTCTACTAGTGTCATCTTTTTTATATTTTCATGTTAAAAAAACTTCTAGTCACAATCAAAATCACATAAAGCAAACCACGGGCAGTTCATGCCCTGGTGGCTTTATGGAGATACTTTATTTACTCTTTATTTTTACTAGCTGTACACAATAAAGTTTGCACACTACTGTTTGGCTGCAGAACATCTGTTTAAAAAAAATACTAAATAGGTTTGCATTTGACCACGCCCTGCCCGATGTTGATCTGATACTATAGTAGTACTTACTCTGACGATTTCCCGCTATAGATTACCACCTAGCAAACTTGTATCAACTCAGATTGACCTGGTTACCTGAGCAAGCCGCCGCAGCGCTGCACGTCCCAGTCGAGATTCAGATAGTATATGGCAGTGATGCACCGTCCGTCCTTGTTGGGATTGTCTACATGCTTCACGTAGTGCGCGCCTGAGCCGGGATAGCACGCCACCATGCCCTGTCGAACGAGAGTGTAGCGGTAAACTTCCCAATTCAGAACAACGAAAATAAGCGACGAGAGACTTGTTTTGCGAAAAGATAGGAATATATAGCAAAGAAAATCAACCATCCCTATCCGGGCGATCCGGGAGGATATCTTGTTCAACCTTTATGTACTTTCTGGAACTCTTAACTCTTCTTTAAAACTTCTGAACTTTAACTGTCAACTGTATAGTTGACAGTAGTAGCCGGGGCGGGTCGATAGTGTAATATATATTACACTATCGACCCGCCCCGGCTACGCAGCGTTTTCGATGAAAACTCCCAGATGGCTTGACTTTTTCCGACACTTCCAACAATTATAATCATATTTTAACCAATTTACACAAAACCTTGACAAATTATATACCTGAACCTTTCTCATGAATCACTTTATCTATTGGTGAAACTCGCATGATAATCCGTTCAGTAGTTTTTAAGTTTATCGCGAACAGACAGATAGACAGACGCGGCGGACGACTTTGTTTTATAATATGTAGTGATGATATATTACAATGGGTAATATATAATTGTTTGACAGTCAAAACGTTTGCGTCACTATATAATTTTGATGTGCAGTGCATTTTTTTAATTATTCCTTGTGTACACATTTATTTATTTTCGCTCAATTAACTTTTGGTTTGAACATTAGATCATTTTTACCTTCTTGACCGCTTAGGAATATGAGGATAGGTATAGAATTAAATTTTAATTGATTTTTTTAACGATACGAGGTAAAAGATCAGATGTTATCTTATTGACCGTTTATAAATAGCAAATCAGTGTTTGAAGACTATGTATTTTAAATTTTTTCATTGACAGCCCTGTTGGCTCATTGGGAGTATGTCTGCCTGAGCTGTAGGGTGTGGGTTCGATTCCCGCCAAGGACAAACATTTTATGGTATAAACAAAATATTTGTTCTGTGTCTCGGTGTTCTGTATGTATTATAAGTAAGTATTTACAAAAAAAAAGTATTTATGTATGCTATCAGTTATCTGACTTCCATCACACAAGCTCTGCTTAGTTTGGGGTCAGATGGCGCTGTGTGTAATGTGTCCTACAATATATATATATAAAATAAAATAAAAATGCTATATTACTTGGTTATTTTCGAACAACCGTACATAGGACTTACTATTTCCTTAAAAGATAAATCTATACGCAGGAAATACGGGACTTTTTATTTGGCATACATATACGGGTATATGTATGCCATTCGGAAATAATTTACAATGCTAAACGAACCAGCCGCAGAAATTCCAATCTGTATCTACCGCTAACTGGTCTATGATTTGTAATCTACACATGTTTAGAATACAAATACACATCATCACATACTCCAGAGCAGTTACAAAAACAATTTGAACCTTAACACTAAGCGATAAGAGTTGATAGAAAGAAATAGTTCGAGTGTAGGTATATCTGTGCGAATATTACGGAACAGTTAAGTCGTGGGTGGGCCCTATTTAGCAATGCGGCGATGATCCGACTATTTACGAGTAGTTAAAAGCCTTTCGATGTGTTTAGTGTTTTCGGATTCGCAGAGTTTGTTATAAAAGCCACGGAAAAATACGTATTTTTCTAGTTCTCGCGATGACGTAACTCTATTTATCACTAGAAATTAATATAGTATATATATATATATATATATATATATAATTACGTATTCAAATAGCGAAAGTTTAAAAATTTGGATTGAATCAGTTTATCAGAGTGCTATGTTCACTAAATAACACGAAAGGACCAGACGATGGTTTAAAAAGTAGCGAACATTTTGCTATTCAGGCTTTTAGAGCAATGATAAGAAGAGATTAAATATCTTAATTAAATTTCTTAAGTAGTGTTTTTTTTTTCTTATTGGAATTAGATTAAAAATCAAGTCGACTGATGGTCTAGTTCTATAGCCGTAGTGATGAAATCGCAAGGAGTTTTTATTTTTCTTGAAAGTAGACATCGTGAGATAACATGCGGGTAGGTTTAGGTATGTCACTTCCTATTTCTAGTGCTTTCCGGCTAGGTTTGCAAATTAAGAACAATGATTACGAAGATATCTTCACCGTCGCGGGTCGAACCTGCACCAGATTGGCACAGGATCGAAGCAGATGGCATAACAAGAGAGAGGCCTATACCCAGCAGTAGGATAAAAAAAGCCGTGGATGATGATGACGATGATTACGGACCAACAAGACAAACATTTATGTGACGATAAATGTTTGTTCTGTGTGTATTATAAGTGTGTATGTATTTTTTACAAAAAAAAAAGGAAGTATGTAACTATTTTATCAGTTATCTGGTTCCCATAGTACATTATATTAACGAATAATCCAAGAATAATAATTAATTAATAAGAATAATTCCTAATTTGCCGTGGTGGTGCCGGCGTAAGAATTGTACCCCACCCTCTCTACCCGTGGTTGCCGTAAGAGTCGGCTAAGGGATGTAATCCGGAAGATGGGCAGCAGCGTCTTCCTTGAGCAATCACACCTAACTGCGCTCGCCAACCCACCCGCCAAGCGTGGCGAGTATTGGCAAAACTGTCTAACTATAAAGGTTCTTGAAATACAGCCTGGTGACAGATGGACAGACAGACGGGTAGACATACAGACGGACGGACAGCAGAGTCTTAGTAATAGGGTCCCGTTTTACCCTTTGGATACGAAACCCTAAAATATAAATAGTTTTCTGTATTGCGATAAAATATGAATCGTAATTGCTAATAATAAACATGACGTTTCATGTGATAGCTAAATCGATTGTTTCTACCGCTCCCGTCACAATAAATAACTAATAGAGATAACCTATTAATGGCTGATCCCTTTATGATGGAGTTTGTTTATACCGGCGTCTATTTAGGTCTCAGTATATTAATCATCTCGTGTAATTGAATCATAGACATATGATTCTCTTTTCATATTGTTATGGGAGGATGCAAAAACAAGAGAAGAAAAGGAATGAAAACTCTACCTGGCTAAACATTAGTTTAATTTTGTAATTTATACGGATTTTTGACGGAATAGAAAGATGGAAAGAATTGGACCGCTAACAGTAGACTATGCCGCCCGTATTCGAGTGGGTGTTCTCCGATGGATACTATCTGGGCGCCTTCTCGTGTATGATAGGGTTTCTTCTAGACTACCGTGTTCCAACGTACACAATATCTTCACTAACATCAGGCGAGATGGCAGTCAAACGCAAGCTTATTTATAATTTTAAAAAAATATTACCAATATTTTCCCGAATTTTTAAATTGTCGTTAGCATAGTACAAGATTTAGATGGATCCAGATCCGTTGGAGGATAAATAAAGAAATAAATATAGTTATACACAGCGCCATCTAGCCTCAAACTAAGCAAAGCTTGTACTATGGTAACCAGATAGCTGATAAATTAGTTATGTACTTTTTTATGTAAATACATACTTAAAATATATACAGAACACCCAGACACGGAACAAACATTTATCGTTGCAATTAAATGATTGTCTAGGTGGGAATTGAATCCACGCCCTACAGCTCTCGAAGCAGATATTCCACCAAATGAGTTAACAGGCAGTCAAATCATATAGTTATATCATCAAAAGGATCTCGTATGTTTTGTATTGAGACGAACAAAATGTTATGCCAATAGTAAACTAACGCTGGTCCATGATCATTTTAGCGGCACTCAGAGCTTTAAATAACAAAACATTACCCACGGCGTCATTACTTTAAGACATTCGATGGTTTGGTCTCGATAGCTGCATTATATTTCAAACCGGAACACAGTAATGTTTACGTACTAAATTACTAATGCTTGGCGGCAGAATACCTGATAATGCGATTGTACGTAAATATATATATATATATATTTTTTATAGTTGACAGGCATGGTGTTTGACCACAACTCACCTGATGTTAAGTGACGGTGTGGTCGAAGATGGTAAAGCACACCTAGCCTGGAATGGAACTGGCTCTCAAGTGAGGCTGACGGAACACACCGTTAGATGCTTAGCGGCAGATTTTCATCTTGAGGGTGGTAGCTAGGCAGCCGAGTACTAGAAAGTCCCTACCACCGCGCTATGGTTTCCTCACGATGTTTTCCTTCACTGACAGCTCAAGCTCATTGTTGGAGTTTGAACCCACGCCCTTCGGCATGAGAACCAACCGCGCTAACCACTGAGCTATCATTGCTATAAAATACCTATCGCTATATATTATACTTTATTATACGATCATACTTTATTATATGATCATACTTATTATACGATCTCCTGCTAAGGAAATCTACCCGCATCAAATCTTTGAATAACTAGCAAAACAGTCAAAATCGACATAACATGTTACCATTAACGATTACACACATTATTTATTACTTATGTAATTATTTAGTACCGAAATATTGGCACAACTCGTATCTCGAGTACGTGACGGATATGGGCTGGCTCCCAGTCTGAATGTTAAGTCTTAATTAAACTAGGATAAAAGCCTGATTATAAAAGGGGCACGAGTTGTTTACATTTTACACAACAATCTTGGCAAACTACATTTATTCATTCATTGATGTAGGTATAGTTTGCGAAGATTGAATAACCAAAAGGCTTTTTAGATATGTATGTGGCTCCAACCAACATGTTTACTTTTAGTCGGTGCAAGTGAAGTTAATATTATTTTGATCGATACAAATAATATATACGTATATAATTATATATTTTTAAAACAATTTTGAGAGTGAAGCCAACAGAAGAATACGGCTGGGCTGGACAGCATTCGGAATATTACGTCGAGTCTTCTCGTCACCCATCCCGCAGTCTCAAGACAAAAGTCTTTAATCAGTGCGTTCTATGTCATGACCTATATACGGAGCTGAAACGTGGACGCTCTAAGCTGGAATGATCCACAAGTTTAAAGTAGCTCAGCGAGCTATGGAAAGAGCTATGCTTGGCATTTCTCTAAGTGATCGTATCCGGAACGAAATAATTCGCCAGAGATCTAAAGTCACAGACATAGCTCAGCGTATTAGCAAGCTGAAGTAGCAATGAGCTGGACATATCTGTCGCAGGACCGATAACTGCTGGGGTAGACGTGTTCTAGAGTGGAGACCGCGAATTGGCAAACGTAGCGTAGGACGCCCTGAGACTCGATGGAGTGACGATATACGTGGGACAGCTGGCGGTGAATGGACGAGAAAAACCGAGGATTGGGCTGAGTGGCGTGTGTTAGGAGAGGCCTATGTCCAGCAGACTACAAAAGGCTGATAATGATGATGCTGATATATATTTTTATTAAATTGTAAATAGGTTTGCGTTTGACAGCGCCCTGCCTGATGTTACGCAGATTGTCGTCGAAGATGAAGCACGCTTATCTAGAAAAAAAAAAACTCTTTACTCTGGATTTGAAGATACCCAAATAGTACTTCGCGGGAAAAACTGACGCCAGCAAAGAGTTCCACATCCTCGCAGTGCGTATGAAGAATAATTTCTTGTGGAGTTCTCAACAAGATGTATACACTGCTCTGCTGTATATCTTTACATTTAGCGGATCTTTAAGGATAATACTGGCATAAGGAAAATGAAAACTGGATAAGGCAAAAAGTTATCATTAACCAAGCGAATTATATCTCGAGTTAAATTATCTATTCAAATATGCACATACCTTCGTGAACTAAAAGCTATACAGTATCATATTTATCATTAGGCTCTAACTTTCTAAACGTCACCAACATCATGATGCGTCAAACAAATATTTCATATTTATCATTAGGCTCTAACTTTCTAAACGTCACCAACATCATGATGCGTCAAACAAATATTTGTTCTATGTCTGTATGTATTGTAAGTAATTACAAAAAAAAAAAAGTGTTTGAGTATTCTATTAGCTATCTGACTTGTCAGGATTTCGAGTGTTGTCAAGGAGTTTTGGCGGGAACGCGGAAAGATCGATTCCCTGCTATATATTATATTTAAAAAAAATCGTTTTTGGAATGTATAAAAATAGGTGTTTTATTTATAGTGCCGAATTACTTGCGCGAGTAGGAAAGTGATATAGTGTTGTGAATCTTTTCGTGTTGCTTCTAAAACTCCATGGAAGCTTGTAGTAAAGTCACCATTACTCTAATCTTACATCGCGCGACTTTGGACTTTGACTTGTTACTTAAAGTTCTGTGTATCGCTGCAATAGTCATGGAAAGCTTGTCTTTTACCATCAGGAGGGGATCTAGACGCTCTCCTGCTTGTAATTTGCAACAAACATTGCTTTTACATAAAAAAACTATGACTAGTACTTATTTAACTTATGATACTTGGAATTACCAAAACACTTGACACTGGAAAATGCACAAAATGCGACGCCAAAATCTAAAAAGAACAGTCTTTTCAAATTCAGAAACGATATGTTCCGATTGTTATTTACTTATAGGTATGTACCATATTTATAAATGCTGCTTTAGGTTCAAACCCCGACAATGAGTTTGAGCTGCCGATAAAGGTAAACATCGTGAGGAAACTATAGCTTGGTGGTAGGGTACTTTCTAGTACTCGGCTGGATAGCTACCACCTTCAAGTTGAAAATATGTCGCCAAGTATCTAACGGTGTGTTCCGGCAGCCACATTTGAGAGCCAGTTACAGTCTAGGCCAGGTGTGTTTATCACCTTCGACCATGTCGTCACTTAAAATCAGGTGAGCTGTGGACAAAAAACTAGCCTATCAACCATGAAAAAAAATAATTGCTGTAATATATTTTTTCGAAATTTATTCCTTATTTTGTTACTTATATCAATTCACCTGAGAGCTGTCTGGAAGAGATCACTTTTAGTGATAGTACCACCATTATACATTACAAAACAAATCCAGGGTTATAACTGTAAAATCAGAAGTGTACTAAGTCTAAAAGAAAAAAAAAAAAAAAATCGTGAATAAAAATTTAGCCATCCGGTGACGGGTTAAATTTATATTAATGAGCACAATGCAATTTCGGCTTAGTACACTTCAAGCTTATGACTAAATATTTTTATTGTATTTTTTATGTCGTGTCATCGTATTGTATTGCCTACTTCAATTTCGTTATCTCAGTCAGGTTACGTTTCGTATTTTAGTATTCCCTCAAAGTTCTTATCGAGTAACCTCACCAAGTAACGATCATCAACGTGAATTCGGTTGTGTTACGACACACGATGTCGCCGCACGTGCCTGCTCTACTGACTGGCTAAGTGGCTATCTTTGTGGCCGGGCCTTTACCAAGAGCCTTGGTGATTATTAACATTTTATTCATACATAGTTCAGAATAAGCGACAACACATTGCCTTGAAGTACTTAAGCAAATGACCCCAATTTTGTCAAGTACCGGATTAACCGTGACGCGACCGTGACTCTTCCGAATGCCGTAGATCAGCGGTCGGCAACCTTTTGGCAAGCAGGGGTCATAAGATAGAAAAATAAAGTAAAGGCGGGCCTCACTTGTGATATTAACCTTAGAAGCTTAATATACGTATAATTGGTCATGTCCCGTAGAATACAGGAAAAATAATAATGCTACTAAAAATCGTTAAAATACAGGCAATTTAATTCTTATATTTATAAGTATAATATTTTCTATCTAGAATCTATAATAATTTCGATATTTATGACTAATTTACAATACAATCACGGGCCGCAAGTCGGACACCCGCGGGCCGCGTGTTGCCGACCGCTGCATAGATGATTTATTTTTGTGACCTAAGTACTGACTTTACGGTGAAATAAAATTACCTGGATGACCGATTTTTTTTTGTTTTTTAAAAATGTAACCTAGCTAGATTGATTTATCGCCCCCGAAACCCCCTGCATACTACATTTCATGAAAATCGTTGGGGCCGTTTCCGAGATTCAGATTATATATATATATATACATATATACAAGAATTGCTCGTTTAAAGGTATTAGATAGATAGATAGATATCTTCATTTACTCAACGTAATTAAAAAAAAAAATAACAACAATAATACTATACTATTGCTAGACGGTTGGGTCAAGGATCAGATCCAAAATACAGTGATCACGGCGCGCAATGTTAGGAGGTTCTTCACTCTGCAGCCCTAACCACCGGCAGCTTGAAAATTATGAAAATAAATTTAAAAAACTGCATAATAATACATTAAATTAGAACACCCAGAAACATAACAAACTTCTCCATCTATATATATTTGTCACATAGACTTTTGTCCTAATTGGCAACCACGCCCTTTAACTCACAAAGCAGAGCTACTACCGACTAAGCTGCATCGCATTTAAAAGAATATGTGAGTCTAACAACCAGTTCTGGGCCAGTTTGTTGGAGTATCACTCAATAACTCTTCGAGAGCATTGTTGGCAACGAAGGTGAAGATGCAAGAGCATTCATTTCGTTTACCCTAGGTTATCCGGGCATTCAGAAGGTCGCCTGACGTATAAAAATTTAAGACGCCATATAGACGAACCTGAATGCAAATCTATTCTAGTTACTAATGTCAGATAATGCATGGTCTATGCGAATGAGATATAAGACTTTGCGGCAGACAAAACAAAGACAACGATGGCCAGATGGCCTAGACAAGAACGAAAATAACCGAGAACTGGTCGAAGCTGGATAAACTGAATTAATAGGATCAAGATGTAATCACTTTAAGAGAGAATGATAAGATGGAAAAAAATAATAGTGATTCCTTGGAAGAATAAGAACTCTTCAACAGCAAAATCAGGTTGATAACGATATCGCAAGTCGTACAGCACAATTTATTTGGTGAGTTATCAGCAATTTTGGAAAGAAAGACCATAACCTTAGTAATGGCAGTTTAGATAAATCTACAATAATATTTAACCACACAGTGCAAATGTTTATACAGTGTACTTGCCAATTTGAATGTCAGCATCTAATTACAGAGCCATGTTGTATTACCCAGTCAAATTGACATTAGAATTGAGGAACCAGAAAATGTGGAACCACTATTCTTTAGGAAGCTAAGAAATGTAGAGGTTTTCATAAAATAGTGAAACATCCAAGAATCGCAGTTTGTAAACACAAGGGATGTTGGCGTGTGATTCTTAGCAGTCTTGCGGATGTTGTCGGTCTCGTTCGTTTGTTTAACAATAGAGCGGGACAGGTATACGTCAAGCGGATGGGTACGTACTCTGAATACGCTGCGACCGTAGTTACTATTGATTGTACTGTGGTGTAACGTGTCTTTACGGTTGTTTACAGTGCCCCGCGCCCCTCTGCCTGCCCCTCTAGCGCCATGCCGGTAGTCACGTACGCAGGGCCGGCAGGGCGCATGCGTCGTCACAGACGCGTTTATTTTGGTTTTTATCGGAGGTACTAGCGATTCTGTGATATGGATTCGCGAGAGATAACAGTATCGCGGTGTGCGATACGCCGCTTTCAGGTCAATGTTGGATCGTTTGTGACGCTCTTGAGGTATTTGCCGAGTATTTTTGACATCGAGATAAAGTGTAGCATTATTACTGTAAATGTTCATTACAGGAATTGTGAAGGCTAGGCGTATTTGTCATCTTCGAGCACACCGTCTCTCAACATCGGTGAGATATGGTCAAATACCTAGCCAGTCAACTAAAAAAGTTTAGTACTACTTCTCCATTAAAAGTTTTGCGAGATGTGGGTTCGTTTCCCAACCAGGATGGACAAAATAAGTATTTGTTCCGTAGGTATTTCGTTTTTATTAAAAAAAGTATGTACAAGTAATCTATCAGTTATCTGGATCCCATAGCATCAAGCTTTGCTTAGATTGGGGCTGTGAGAAATTACACTAAATTAATCTGGATGAACACGGTCGAGGCAAGCTGTCCTAGAAATGTCGGTCGACTGGTTCCCGAATTCTAAATATACATAGGCTTAAGGGATGAAATTAAATATATAGATAGATAGACAGACTGAAATAGAATATAATATCAAGAAAACAAAAATATATCTACTGTATTTTTAAGATAAAAAATCTATTATATGAATCTTATCCTTTATACCACCCACGAATAGCAATCAAAGTAAACTAATGATAATTTGCTACATGTCAACTCATCTTTAGAATCGGAATGTTAGATAACTAATGTAGTTTAACAGTTAATTATAGTAACTGTAGGTGAACTACCGCTGATAACGACAGTTCAAATAATTAGTTACATTTTATAACAAAATTATTCCATATTATTAATTATTTATTCCTGTCTCCAAGCTGTAGTGTGTGTATTATAGATTTGTGTTCCGGTTTGAAGGGTACTGCTGCTAGCGAAATTACTGGGCTGTTGAGACTAACCATCGAAAGTCTCAAAGTAATGAGCGCTAAAGCAGCGATGCCCCGGACATTATTTTGCTGCTCAAAGTTCTGTGAACTTCTGTGTTGCTGCAATGGTCATAGACATGCGTTATCTCCTACCATCAGGAGAGCGAATCGTTCGTCTCATTACAATTACATTAAAAAAATACCTAAACTATCTAGTCTTTTAAAAAAATAAATGTTTCCTGTCTTTCTTTATTTTTTTCGCTGCTTTAAAATCTATATTTTTTTCTAAAAAAACTCTACTACCTACAGCGTCTTAAGAAATTAAATAAATATGTATGTCAATTATATTTAAAGCTTGTTTTATAAATAGGAATTTTCATTGATTTCTTTCAAATTAATATCAAGTTTGTGTTTGGTGTTGATTGGTGTTCTGAAAGCAAATTAATATAGATAATAAACCTATAATTCTATCGAGCTATTAGGCGATGTATTAATAATTCAATTGAGTATAAATTGGACCAAATAATTATTTCAATTGAATAGTACTACGGTTAAATTATCAAAAAAGTTTGCTGTCGCTTTTATATTCATTCATCGTAATGACTCGCTCATACTTTATGAATGGTAATGAACAGTTTTGTAAAGGGTTATGAAATTGTGGTTGGTCATGCTTCACGATGCCATTGTCGTTTACTACGATTCGATTTGTGTCTTGAGATATTTAAATATAAGATTCATACAACAGTTAAAACACATTTTATGCACGCAGTCTAGAGTAGTGAAGACAATAATATAATAATACTAACTCTTTTTATTCACAGCTAGCTGAATGCTCGGTACTTTGTACCCAGTGCGAAAGCGCAGGACTTTACGTATAAAATACCTATACGAAGTATTACGGAAAAAAAAACAGGTTAATCAGTTAAGTCGTTTTGGGCTTGCCAAAGAAAATCAACTGATTTTCTGAGCATTTGATTTTTATTTATAAATATATGTAGTTAGATAGGTTCGTATGAGCCCACATCCTGCCTAATGATAAACAACGCTACGCTAGGAAGGAGCACGCTTACCTAGATGTAGCCTGTTCACTCTGAATTTGAAGAAGCCTGTTTTGTTCTTTTCGGAAACACAGACTCCGGCAAAGAGTTCAACATCCTTGCTGTGCAAATAACAAATATGGTTTCGAAGCGCTTAGTGGGAACTTGGAAAATGTCAACCATGAGCGGACGCTTTGGTCGCGTTTGTCTGGCCGTCCGGTAATAGAAAAAGGGGAGGTGGAGTCAAGTCTTATAACTCCAAGAGACATTCCCCTAAACGCCCGAAAGAAAACCGATAACCAGAACACCTTACGTCAATGCTTAATGTTTTGTAGCCGAGACTTGACCAAAGACTATGAGAGTTAAGGTTTTCCGCAACAATGTTTTTAGTCTATTACACACTTAAGATATAACCCCGGAATACTTTAAAATAAACTTCCGCAAAGTAACGCCTGAATCAATCATTTGAAAGTTGTTTGGAAGTTTCCGTCCATACATCAAGCATTTTATTTAGTGTGGAAACATGTGATATTCGAAAGTTTAGAAGCATGCGTTACCTTCGTCCGTCCGTTGATCAAGAAATCTCCCATCCGGCCATTGTTCGCCATCTTGTTGGCTCTCAATATGATGCTGTCCACCTGGAAAGAATAACAGAATTATTCTTCAAACACTCACGGTACAAAAAAACAATTCAATTTATGATTCGATTTAGTGACAGATAAAGTTAGTATAACTATAAAATATATCTTTTTGCATTCCATTCAATTTAATACATACATCAGTTACATTGTTGTGTAAACAAAAAAGTAAAGCTATTAGTTATCTAGTAGGTATCTAATAATTAAAAAGAATAACAGTTTTTTTATACGTAACTAGCGATCCGCCTCGGCTTCACACGGGTAGTAGAGCATATCTAATCTAATACCTTTAAACGAGCAATTCTCGTATATATGTATACATACAAAAAACCTAGAAAAAAAAACACACAATACATATATATATATATATATATATATATATATATATATATAATCTGAATCTCGAAAACGGCTCCAACGATTTTCATGAAATTTACTATGCATGCAGGGGGTTTCGGGGGCGATAAATCGATCTAGCTAGGTTTCATATTTAGAAAACGCCTTTAAAAAAAGCCGAGGTAAGCTCGATCATCCAGGTACTTATTTTTAAATTGATAAGGATTAATGCGGTATCCGTCTAAATAGCTTTCCAATTAACGCATTGTACATGACAATTTTTTTAGTGGACCAAAAAATGTGATGATTATTAAAAAAAACATTTCTATATTTTTAAATAAACGTTTAATAGCACAGCAGGATTTTTGTGGTATCGCTAACGCCACCTAAATCGATGACGAAATTTTCAAGTTCAGATAAAATATTTTATGCGTTATCTAAATTATTTGCTTTAACGTAAACCGCTATGATTTCGATACATATAAACTCGTACGATATAAGGGCCGATAGATAGATATTAATATCTATGTGTAATCTGAGGCTACGACTTTTTTACAATGATATCTTTGTTTTCAGACAAAAATATACTGCTATTATTTGTGTAGTACAAGTTTAATCTTAATAATATTATAAATGTGAAAGTTGGCATATTTGGAAGTTTGGATGTTTGTTACTCAATCATGCAAAAACGGCTGAACGGAGTTTGAAGAAATTTGGCACATATGGTTTATTACCTGCATTAACATATAAAATATTTTTTACGTGGGATTTTATTTATTTGATATATTGAATTGCAGTTTGACAGGAGGAAGGTTTAGGCATATAATTTGTCAAATGTGTAAATTGGCTGAAATTGGATAATTGTTGGAAGTGCTGGAAAAAGTCAAGCCGCATGGGAGCTTTAATCGAAAACGCTGCCTAATCCCTTCGAAATATACAAAACAATGCATGGTGGGATATTCCTCTTTTATAGATCTACAAAAAAGTGCGCGGCGGCATATATCTACTTTTTAAGAATAGCTTACCATTCGTCTGTACGCTTAGATCTTTGAAACTACGCAAAGGATTTTAATACGGTTTCCATCAATAGACTAGAGTAATTCAAGAGGAAGGTTTATATGTATAATACAAGCATATGCACGACATTAGTGTCTTTGCACCCGTGCGAAGCCAGAAAGGGTCGCTAGTTCAGGCATAAAGTTAAAAAAATAACTAAAAGTGTAAAATAGTAGTGGAATGCGTAATATGAGAGCGCAACATTTCAGCCAGAAGCATAGTCAACAGTTCAACACTGACTCAACTGACAATAAAATACACAAAACAGTTTTTGATTACTTAAGGGCTCTGTCAAATAGGTATTTCGTTTTCAGGAAAGGCGCCATCGCCAAAAAAGTTTCGAGAACCACTGGCCTAGGGCATCATTACTTTAGTACATTCAAGTAGCCCTGTAAATTATCTATTGAATACGTAGATTTTTGGTTCATGGTGTGCTTAGGGCATATTTTGACTACGTGAGTGAAGACATGTGTGTTAAACCACAGTTTAACCAATAGGTACAAGCTACGGTTATATCTACCATTGCTGGCGGTTTCCCTGACATGACACATGCGCCCTTGTCTATTTCACATACCTATCAACTCGTGTATCACAAATAGCTCTGTATTATTGTTAGGTATTTATTTCATAATTCAATTTTATTCCAGCTTTTATTTATGTTTTAGTATGATTTTATTTGTAAGGGACAAGGCGACCTCCAACGCATTATAAACGAAAAAAAAAAATTGTTTATGTTGTCACTACAAATTTACGGTTTTCGGATTTTTCCCTTTACCTGTGCTATGGTTGCCTGGAAGAGATCGCTCTTAGCGATAAGGCCGCCACTTGTGGCACTAGATCATAAGATTCTTTTGTTTTCTGTACTCTTTTTCTTTTTCGGTATGCACAATAAAGAGTTTCTATCTATTAGAATTTTTTTCTTGGCAAATTTCATGATACGTTTCTAGAACGGGAAATATCCTATATGTACAAGTATAGATTCCCTCGTGTTGAAAATAATTTAGAAGTTTGATTTTTTCACAGCTCCAATGGGTTGTAAGACATTATTATTAATTTGATATTAATTACAACTTGTTACATCCACGACTTTTTGAGAAAAAGGGTCTTGACTGATAGACAGACAGACAGATGGACAAAGAAGTGATTCTATAAGGTTTTCTTTTATCCTTTCGAGGCATGGAGCCCTAAAAAATACAATTCTAAACTAAACGCGGAAAAATCATGTCGCTGCAATCTATTCCTTTCCATAACTTGTGTTTCATCGAGTTTTGCTTAAAAATAAAGGTATTTTAATTAGGTATAAAGTGCCGAATTATACGCCCGAGTGTGGGCAAGAGATATCTAATGTGGTCAAACATGTATTTTCGTGGTGTATCCAAAACTCTGTAGAAGCATTAAGTAAAAAGCGTTTTGGAGGAGTTCTCGGTAAGCTCAGCCTGATGGATAATTAATTCAATATCTTCCACTAGCTTATACTTAGTTAAGATGTTATTGAGATCGTTTTGAGGATGTAGGTTCGATTACCATTCAGGTCAAACATTTATATGTGATGAACATAGTTGTTTATCTGGATGGTTCTGATTGTGTATGAATAATAAGTATATACTACTTAGTATTTACAACAAAAAAAGTATATAAGTATTCTGGTTTCCGTAATACATGCTTTGCTTACTTTAGGGCTAGATAGCTTTCTGTCAAAAATCCACAATATTTTTTTTGCCAATCGACATACAAAGGTCCATTGGTAAACTTCATCAAGGTTTGTTATGTTTGGTCGTTAAAGAGTTACAAACAAGTAGAAAGAGTCTAACATTCACTATACTAATGTGAATATAGAAAGATTGTTGTGAATGTGAATGGATTTCAACAATATTTTTCATATTAGGTACCTATGTAGATTAGGTATATTTAAACTTTGCGGCAGCCTCACTTGAGAGCCAGTTCCATTTCAGGCTAGGTGTGCTTTACCATCTTTGACCACACCGTCACTTAACATCAGGTGAGTTGTGGTCAAACAACAAGCCAGTCAGCTATAAAAAAAAAAAAAAAAAAATATATACCTATTATCTACACCTAAATAGTTTGGAACGTTGCTTATGATAAAATAAAAATACCAATATTTTTTTTGTGGAAGACACATGTACATGTTTTACATGTAGGAAGAAGAAGAACAGAATGAGAAAGGGAAGGAGGTCAGAATTTTTTGTATCCAATGATGTTGACATTCTTGGGATGGGGGACCAGCAGTACAAAATATTTTAGAAACTAACCTGTATTGACAGTCCTGTTGGTCCATTGGTAGTATATCTGCTTTAAGAGCTGTAGGGTGTGGGTTCGATTCCCACCCAGAACAAACATTTTGTGGTATAAACAAATATTTGTTCTGTGTCTGGGTGTTCTGTATGTATTATACATATATATTTAAATGGCTTCTGTAGGTTTGCCTAGTTTGTGGTCAGAAGGCGCTGTGTGTAATGTCCTATGATATTTATTTATTTTTATTATATTGAGGCTTAACATAATGTATGAGTGTGTAAAGTTGACTAAACATGTGGTATGGAAACATAATGGTTCGTTTTTAAACAATAGAGTTGTTGACCATATATGGTTTTATGATCAATTTAAATACAGTAGAATTGGGAGTGGCCGACCAACACCAGACCAAAAGTTCAATAAAAGTCTCTCTATAATCTACTAAAAGGCCTCAACCTGCCAAGAACATCTATAAATTATTGCTGGAAAGTGTCTCCAAAGTAGCGTAAGTTGGATCAATTTGGTTCTGCAGGGATGGGAACATGTACAGTGAGTACATATTTACGGGGGCCCCTTAAACCTGCATTTGCTTCGCTTGTCCTAGGCACTATACTGGTTACTGTCCCTTGATGGACTTCACATGATATGATACCATTGATTGAAGTTTCGTCCTTTGCCAAAGAGTACCTTAATTACTAGTTTTAAGTATAGAAATGTTCATAGAATCACTACATAATATGAAAAGAAAGTCGTCCACCACGTCTGTCTGTGTGTTCGCGATAAACTTAAAAACTACTGAACAGATTATCATGCAAGTTTCACCAATAGATATAGTGATTCATGTGGAACGTTTAGGTATATAATTTGGCAAGGTTTTGTGTAAATTGTTTTTTTTTTTTATGGCTGTCAGGCTATGTGTTTGACCACAGCTCACCTGATGGTAAGTGACGGTGTGGTCGAGGATGGTAAAGCACACCTGGAACTGGCTCTTAAGTGAGGCTGCCGTAACACACCGTTAGATGCTTGTCAACAGATTTTCAACTCGAGGGTGGTAGCTAGACAGCCGAGCACTAGAACGTACCCTACCACAACGCTATGGTTTCCTCACGATGTTTTCCTTCACCGGCAGCTCAAGCTCATTGTTGGGGTTTGAACTCACGCCGTTCGACATGCGAACCCACCGCGCTAACCACTGAGCTATCATCGCTACAGATATGATGATAATTGTTGAAAGTGTCAGAAAAAGTCTAGCCACCTGGGAGCTTTCATCGAAAATGCTGCCTGAACCCTTTGAGATAGATCAAAAGCCTCCTGTAAACCCTTGCGCAGCCGGGGCGGGTCACTAGTATAATATAAATAAACATTTGAGAGCATTTTACACAGTGCTATCTGGCCCCATACTAAGCAAAGCAAATTTACTTTTTGTGTACCTCTGGAACACCCAGACATAGAATAACGTCTATAATCACCCCAAAAATGTTTGTCCTTGACAGGAATTGAGCCCACATACACTGTCTCCTAAGCTGAAGGGTGTGGGTTTGATGCCTTCTCACCCAGGAAAAACATTTATGTGAGAAACATAGATTGTATCTTTGTATTGTGTCATTGTTCTAAATGTTTGTATTAAGTACAAGTATTTACAAAAAAGTATATAACTGGTTTCCATAATATAAGTTTCACTTAGGCTAGATAGTGCTTTGTGAAATCTTTCAATATTAGTAATTAGTCACTAGTATAGTATAAGATCTTTGAAACATGCCTTTGCCATAAGTTGTCCAATGTTGTAACAGTTGGGCTCTTTCCCGTCGATCCATGTGATTAAATCACTTCGTATCGTCTGCGCTTCTGTGCTCCGTGGATTTGATACCAGCTGCCCTGCCTGGGAAACATCATCGTTTAGAATTAAACTTTACACTTTATAAATACTGAGGAAGTTCAGAAAAGGGTATATATGTATATCACTTTTCTTTTAAAAGTATTTTTTTTTACAATTTTAATAACTAAATCAGGTAACTATTATATATATTTGGTGGTAGATTTCTTTACCAGGAGTTACTTAGTAGGTACCACCACAGTACCAGATATTCGGCCGCCAAGCAGTAGTGTGTAAACATTACTGTGTTCCGGTTTGAAGGGTTATAATTCAGGTAGCAAATATACTGAGTCGTTGAGACTTAACCATCAAAAGTATCAAAGCTAAGAGTGACAAAGCAGTAATGCCCCAAACTATGTTTTGTTACTTAAAGTTCTGTGAATTGCTGCAATGGTCATAGGCATGCATTATCTCTTACCATCAGGAGAATGTAGATAGATAGATAGAAACTCTTTATTGAGCAAATCGCAAAATGAAAAAGAGTACCGAAAACAAAAGAATCTTATGAGCTAGTGCCACAAGGTGGCCTTATCACTAAGAGCGATCTCTTCCAGGCAAACAATAATAGAAAAACGATATAAGATAAAGAGCAGACGGGAGATGTTGTAATACTAATAAGTTAAAAAAAAATACTTTTAAAAATAATACATAGGTACTATAAAATGTATTGCTAGTCTTATAAATTTTGCATTTGAAAAAATGGTCAAATACATGCAGAGTAACACGATGGTTTCCTATTTTATGTAAGTACACCCCATCCCACACTTGCACCTTTATAATAAAAAAACATAGGTACTATAAGCTATATTTGGGAAATATGCAAAAATCTACTTATAATAAATAATTAAATGTGCTCACTTAGCATAAATCTCTCATCATACTATTTTTATGTTTACAATACAATAATATTGACTTAATATTGGTGTTATCAATAAAATATTTTATTTTATTCTCCACTTATCTTTTTTTTTTCTTACTTCCATCACACAAGCTCTGCTTAGTTTGGGGTCAGATGGCGCTGTGTGTAATGTGCCTACAATATTTATTTATTCTTATTCAAAGTGGAGGGTTCTGCACTGACATCCTGCTTGGGGTATTTTGTACATTTCCCCCTACCAGTGTCTACCCGAGCCAACCCAGCTCCTTAAAGTATCGCTTTGGGCCGCTGGCATAGTGGCTCCAGTGAGATAGGTGGAAAACTTAATGGCAGAGATGATGAGAAACATTCAATTCAACATATTTGTATTTGTAATACTTGACCACGAAAAGGGCATTGAAACAGAAACAGACTTAATTAAGATTTAGATAGGCAAAAATTTTGGCTATCGCAAAAGGCAATCTTGTTCTGATAACATTCAGATTAACACAACAAGCACACAAGTTGTATAAATGAGTGCACCGCAACTTTTTTATTATAACTACCTTTTTTATTTTAGTTGGCTTAGTTATCTAAAAGTCTCTTTCAAGTTCTTACATACACACTAATAGTAAAATAACTTTAAATACTATTAAGTGCTCTAATTGTTTCATGTAAAAAAATATATTTTTTGTATCTAAATATTGGGTGATATGTATCTATTTATAAAAAAATGTATACAAGTATTCTATCAGTTATCTGACTACCATAGTACAAGCTTTGCTTAGTTTGGGGCCCAAAACACACTGTATGTAATGTCCTATGGTATTTATTTATTTTCTCATCATATTTAAAATAATCATCCATTCTTTATATTAGAACTAGCGGCCCGCTCTGGCTTCGCATGGGTATAAACCTCAAAAATAACAGTATTTCTCCACTATTTAATGGATGTTATTATACATATAAACCTTCCTCTTCAATCACTCTATCTAATTAAAAAAACCGCATCAAAATCTGTTGCGTAGTTTTAAAGATTTAAGCATACATAGGGATATAGGGACAGAGAAAGCGATTTTGTTTTATACTATATAGTGATAGTGATAAAAGCTCATAATAAAATTATTTATACTAAATAAACTTTCTACTGTTGCACTTTGTAATCTTATGAATATTAATCTACGTATATAAATAAAAATAGTTGATTTTTAATATATGTAATAAGCGCATGACTTGGGAATCGCTAAACCAATTTACCTAACAGATTCTTTTTTGTTGTATTTGTAATAATCAAGGATAAGGTTTCTTTGCCTAAAAAATTAAAAAAACTTAGGTGAAAAAGTCTCCATATTAAAAAAGTGAGTGTGTAAGGCAGACAATAGTAGGGAAATTTTCAGAAACATTATCAGAATTATTTGTACATTTTAAATAATGATTCGATTATCATTTTATTTCATTACATGGACATACTGTAAAGGTAAAATTGGTCTAATTCATTAGAACACTCATGCCAAGCCGAGGCGATAAGCTAGTATTTTATAAATGTAACATTTCTTATTTATATCATACCAGCTGACTGCACGTTTGTTAGGAGACTGTGTTTGGCATCGAAGTGATCTAACAAGATCACATAGGAATATTTTCCTCTCCTGGAAAATACCTATATAAGTTTTTTAAATACTTATAAATAATATTTCCTCATAAGCCTTAATTTTATGGCTTCTACTAGTAAAACTTTAAGTTTGCAAATGTGTGTTGATGGTAAAAGTGTGTGTTGATGACATTAACTTACTCTAAAGATTCCTGTTTTATACATCTCCAGCACTTCATTTAACACTAATTGTCCTCTTTCTCTGCCAATAAAATTGTCTAAAACACATACACCATACTGAGTCATGTCTCTGATTACCCGCTGGCAGACCTCAAAGCATGGGTCATTTGGATCCATTTGATAGGTGTTAGGACTATGACCGAATGGAGCTACACTGCCATGTAGTGAGGCCTCAGGGTACTCCCGAGGAGGCCTCGCAGGCCGCTCCGGTAATACCGGCATTTTAATGGGAGTTCTATCCGCAGTCGTTGCATTCACCGCGTAAAACTCCACCGTATTCAACTGCTGAGCAGTTTCATTCAATATCTCGTTTTCTGAAGAACCCTCGTAAGTTATAGCGCCCTCAGTTCTTGAGTCCCTATTCGTACTTAATACACTAGATATTACACTACTATCACTGCACCCCGACTTGTTTGGATTTTCACTTTGTTGACTGTAATCAGATGACTCTGTCGTATGTTTACTAACACTACCCTCTTTATTTCCTTTCCTAGATTTTGATTTTTTCTGTCGTCTTGCCGCACTACCTTCTTTCTGTGCTTCCTGTATAGAGTTAATTATAATTTCAGACTTTTCTTCTTTCTCTTTTCTGGTTCCTTGTCCGCTGTCTGTTGAATCTTCGGCAGTCTTCTTGGTATGTTTCGGAGCTCTCGGTGCACATTCACTTTTATGTCTTTTCCAGTCTTGTCGTTGATGTTCTATGTTACAATAGTACACGTTAAGACACTGCGCACATCTACGATGAGTTTTCAGACTACAAACCGCGCAGCAAGCGAGTCCGCCTCCCTGATTCATTCTGAATTATAATTACTTCTTCAGACGGCCGGCCTTGCAAATTGTCAACTGTGAGAAATGTCAAATCGACGGACGTGACAGATAGAGACTTGTAACGAATCGAAGATTAGGTGTGATTACTTTTAACTTTAAACTGAAAAATAAATAATATGTAATATGTATGTATACAGTAACAAAACTTATTTTTAAAATTAATTATACAATTTCTCTAAAAATAACGATAATTGGCACTTTTGCATTTGTGAATAATAATAAAATTTTTATCAAGTAGGAAGTATTATTTTTTTGACATTACAAGTTAAGAATTGCCATTGTTATAAAAACAAGTGACATTTGGTGTGTTCCAGTTTTTGCAGAAACAAAACGTCAATAATAGCCTAAGAGTTTGTTTTAATTTTTACAAAAGATAGACAAAAATTTTTCGCTCCGTCGTCAATGGACTTTGTGAATAAAAATAGGCTTTTATTTATATTAGACTAATATTATTTGTACAAGCTTATTACAATAATAACCCGAATTATAAAAAGCCGAGCTTAGGTCTTTGTCGCGTCTGTCTGGGGCAGGCTTATAAAATATGTATTTCTTTTAGCATACAAATAATGCCATCTATTGTGGAAACAAAAAATTGTGCCATAAAATGTTATGGAGTGCCATCTTTTGCAAAATGTGAAAAAGTGTGGTATGTTGCACTTGTTTGAACACAATTTTACCAGCAGTGAGAGTGTTTAATAGAGTTATGACGCACCTAATGACCGATCTGGTTTCAGGACTCCAAAATCCTGAAATTCAATAAAATAACATGTCAAACAGACGGTTTCTATAAAATATAGAGGTTTCAAGTTAAGAAAACAAGGACATGTGCATATATTAAAATATAGTGTAGGTAAACTAAAATGTAAACTGTAAACTAATGCAATTTGCAAAGCTGCTTTATTTGGATAAAACTTGATGCCTGCCGAGTTTTGTATTCGTAACAGGTACATTTTGTTCTAAATGGTGTCTGATAAAAAACAATTCGTGACTGAATATTGGTAGCACCATATAACGCGAGCGTGTAGTAATGTAACTATTAGTGCGGGTTATTGTTTGGTTCTATAAACTTATATTATTGCTCACGGATTGTAACACATCTAACTATAGCGGTCCTACCTATGACACCTAGCTCAGAATGATAAGTAAAAGACAAAAGAAGGTAAAACATAAAAAGTGGGTAGTTTTACAATATTTAGGGTTCCGCACCCAAAGGGTAAAACGGGACCCTATTACTAAGACTCCGCTGTCCGTCCGTTCGTCCGTACTATATAATAGTAATACTTTCATATAAAAGTAATACTTTTTTCTCCCAAGAGAAAGGATAGTGATTTTTGTCTACGCGCCTATAATAGTAGATACATGAATCAGTTACTTAACTTATTTCATCATCTACATCATCATCCACAGACTTTTTTGTTCCACTGATGAGTATATGTTCTCTTGTTATGCTATGTACTTCGGTCCTACGCCAACTACCTCGGTTCAATGCCAATCTGGTATTCGACTATCGATGAAGACGAAGTCGACTTATTTTGCAATTAGTCGACAAACGCCACTGGCCACCACTCTGTCACAGCCTTTCGTTTAATTATAATTTATAGACTAGAGAAAGTTTTATTTAGATTTCTCTTTTGCTCTTGTTCTTTCACCGTAGTCGGATCAAAGACATATTCAACGTAACGTTTAGTAGCCTTCAGTAACGGTATTCCGTGAGTTTTTCTTTGTAACAGAATATACGGAGGGACAGTATGCGAACAAGTCAATTCGCCTTCTCATTCAGTAAAGTGGTTGGCATGAGCAATATAACGAGGGAGAGGACCAGTGTTAGGTATGGCGAGTACAAAGGTAGACAAGTAATAAAACTCAATGTATTTGTTTTTTTGTCTGAGGCAAAGTAAGTAAAATATCTATAAGTAGAACATCTTCGCGATAAATAGGTGACACAAGTGGGAAGATACGGCGCGGTGGGGGCAGAAGACGCTTGCCGGCGATCACTACGCGAGTGCCGGCAGAGTAGTCAGAGTTAGCACGTTATGCAAATATAAAAAAAAAACATTATTTTCAAATAGGTAAGTCTAATGTCAAACTTATTTTTAATTGTCATCGTTTACTGATGTGTCGGTAGGTAGGTGTTCATGTTAAAATGTAATGGGTAAGAGCTCTGCCTCATTAAGACGCCATAGCGACGTCGCCGGCTACGTATCCAGTTAATATTGAAATGTATGGTACCTAACTCACTTGGCTACGGTTTGGCAACGATACATTTCAATATTAACTGCTTGGATACGTAGCCGGCGACGTCGCTATGGCGTCTTAATGAGGCAGAGCTCTTAGTGATCGGGTGTCTTATAGATTTGATGTTAGCGCAGCTACGAACAAAAAAGATCGATCGAAGATTTGTTCGTAGTGCGATGTCGACATCCCTACATGCGTCTCGCGCTAAATCTGCGTGAATCAAGATGTTCTACTCGGGGCCGCGTACTTTACCTAGTAGTAAGTACTAGTAAGTACTTTGCCTAGGGGATTACAAATAAATAGTCATACAACAAGACGATTTGAAAATTATTTTATTTAATAAAATATACTTAGTACATGTGAATAAATTCTTCGTTAGTTAATTTTATTACATCTCTAAAAGATACAACGCTTATCATTACATTCGATCAGATCATTAACAAGTTTTGGAATATTTTTTTTTATAACTTTTAGATATTTACAAGTTTCACGACATAAAGGCAGTAGATAAAATATAGTATAATGAAACAACTATTTGTGATGATATGAAATTCTTTACAACGACATCGTAATATACAGGTTGTTTCGGAGAACTAATATTACTGAAGAAGTGCTGATCTACTCACCAATGTGAACAGTTTTTACTTCAACTGATCCACGAAGTAAAAGACATTTTTCTATAGAATTGTTGATATTTTCCATGACTTTGGCCAGCTTATACTAAAATTTGTTCACACGGCTGGGCTGATCAACAGTTTTAAGTTTAACTTTACTTTTCCGAAACATTCTGTAAAGCTGAATCTTTGCACGAATGAGAAAAGACTAGATTAGTTCTACGTCGAGTCAAGTTCTTGCAAAATTTATTTTGATTTCAAGCAGGTCGCTTAAATAGCCACAGAAAGTTTTAGTTGAGGGTAGTTAAAAAACAAGAGCATGACTCAACGAAAGGAACTAAGTAGACGTAAAGGCGCGCGTTAGATGCACGCGCACCCTTTCGCCAACTACATTAAAGTATAATACTAAAAAACTTAACAATTAGAGTTAATTTGCCTCATTATGGAAATACAAGCTATAAGTGATGAAAAAATCGAGTAGAGGAAAAGTAGGTGGCCTTCCACAATCTCAAACACATTGAAGATTGTCTTATTTTCCGTGCTGTTGAGAGAGCGCGATAAAATAAAATAATTATATAAGAGTTTGTGCTACGGTTTCTAGTATTCTCAAGCTCAGCACTGATTTTCTATTGATTATTATTTTGATATATGAAAAAGTGCTTACATTCTGACACAGGTTCCGCGAGCAAGCACATACTTTTTTAATTAAGTCAGTATGTTACATACTCCAAATATTAAAGGTATGTATTAGGTACTTATTTTACGTGAAATTCATGTATCTTTATTGTGCTATTTTACAATAAATATAGTAGGTAGGTTTATAAAATTATTGGAGAATATCTACGTCACTCTAGCCAATATTACTTTGGACCCTATAATTACTTTAAGTACCTGTACTAACTTTACAATATCCAATCAAGTAACGTAAATAGTAAAATTAATGAATTAACTAAACTGTTTATAAAAAAAAAAAAATTGCAGATTCACTTAAACTCAAATAAGTACATATTGCAATTCTAGTGATATCAACTAATCACAATATCCATTACTCATTTATATACACATCCATACCATGAGCCTATAAGAATCAATTTGAGAATATAGAATCATTTTAAAAAGTTTAGAAAAAACAGGGGAAGTCCTGACATTCTTACTTGGGGCACACCTTGATTATCATTAAATATAATCGACAATAGGAATTATTTTTATTTAAGGCAGAGCTGAGGTCACAGATAGAATCTAAATCAATTCCGTAATAAATATAACAGAGTTGAATATTTTTTTAAATATGTATGATTTTGTTCAAATACACTCAAAAGCTCTAGCTTGTTCCTCCCCATAAAAGTACCTATGTTTACGTAGACATATAATTTTTTTCAGACTCTTGTGTTGTCATCATTGGGAGGGACAGGCGGAGGCGGTGCATGAAGAACCCTCGCTAGTTCCGCCTTCTCATCAGCTGATAAGACGTAAACTGGGGGCGCTGGTGGAAGGAATCTTTCTGCTTTCTGTGGTTCTCTTTGAAGCCTTGCGCGATATAGCATTACTAAGACGCAAAGGACGCTGATTATGAATGCTGATGTGGCTGCTAGAACGATTAGAGCGGTGTGGTAGGAAGTTGTAGCTGATACCTGCGAATAAATAATGATTTGTTAGTTTTTGATTTTGATGTAATCATTCAAAGGTTGTCCGGATGAAATTGCTTTAGACAATAAGGCTGCCCTTATACTATTGAATATTGTTATTTTTATGTACTGAACATTATTTTAGTTCAGTTTCTAAATGTGTTTGTAATTTTTAATGTTCAATAAAAACGTCAAGTAACAATGAAAACGTCAATTTCGATCCAAAAACATAATTCGTGATTGAGGGTTGGACAATGGACAAGGTTATGGAATATCCCTCAAAAAATGTATTTTTCGAGTAATGCAAAGGTGTTCGAACAAGTCACGAAGTTTTACGAGTGGAGTCCTATGGATTGTGATAAGTTTACTTACCGTTGATTCACTGAGGATTTCTCTCTGATGCATCGCCAGCAAGGAAGGTGGTACAAGTCTGTATTCGCTGCGGATCACGTCTGCACCCAATGATACTAATACATTTGAGTTGTTTGCGCGCGCCATTTTCTCCTGTTTCACCTGGAATATATAGTATTAATGTCTATGGCAATTTTGGTTGCTCATTTAAGATTTTTCATAGCTTGCTTGTAACCGAAAATGGTCATGGTTAATGGACGGAATTTTATGCACGTGTGAATTAGATGTAAGTGCTCACAAAGCCGTGCCGTGGTGCTGCCGGCGTAAGAATTGTACCCCACCCTTTCTTCCCGTGGTTGCCGTAAGAGTCCTCTAAGGGATGTAATCCGGAAGATGGGCAGCAGCGTCTTCCTTGAACAATCACACCTAACTGCGCTCGCCAACCCGCCTGCCAAGCGTGGCAAGTATTGGCAAAACCCCCCCAAGGAAGGAGGCCTATGTCCAGTAGTGGACGTCCTATGGTTGATGATGTGATGTGCTCACAAAGAACCTCTTCGTAGGTATATTCTGGTTTCTAGGTTGTTCCCTTAAGACAAGTTCTTGATAAAACGGTTGTGGTCTTCGTATTTAAAATGACAATAATTACGTCACATTGTCATTAAAAAGTATACTTGGAGTAAGGGAAATGCTGCCAAAAACAATGATAGCACGCGATGATGCATGGAGTGTGGAGGTTATTGCTACGATAAGATTAAAATACGTAATTTTTGTTTTACGTGGACTTGAATATAATTTGTTATCGACTACGATTGTTATTGTAAAAACATAATGTTTTCATTAATATTTAAATGTTTGTAGTGTTTTTAACGAATTAAAAACTATACGTTAATGGACGACATTATTTATTGACCTCTAACGTCAGCTCATCAGCAATCATCACACTCTTCGTACAACGAAGTGCATTCGTACATGAAAAAAGATATTCGGCTCCCAAGCAGTAGTAAAAATATTTCTGTGTTCCGGTTTGAAGGGTACTGCAGGTAGTGAAATTACATGTCTATTGAAATTATTCATCGAAAGTCATAAATACTGTGTGCTAAAGCAGGAACGTCTTTGTTTTGCTACTCGTTCTGTGTACCGCTACCATAGTTATATGTTGCCATCAGGAGAGCATTTTGTTCGCGTCATTACTTTTACCTACATAAAAAAGTCACGTACCATGTTTTCAATGTGATAGAGTACATCCACAGCCGCCGGTCCAGGAAGCGCGACTCTGAGTCTAGTAGTATCATGCTCGCGGCTCGCGGCTACTGGCACGCGAGCGCCGAGTTCCGCAAGTTTGCTCGCCAGCACACCACGAGCATGCTCGGCCTTTACTGGGTCAACATTGAATAACTCCAGCTCTAGGATCGCTGACTCGATTTGCGTTGATACTGAAAGGTTTCAGAGTAAAAAATTAGACCTCTAATGACCATTTGATTTGTTTTTGTTTTTGCCAAAGAGTATCACTCTTCAACAATGAGCTTGAGCTGCCGGTGAAGGAAAACACCTTGAGGAATCCATAGCATAGTGGTACGGTATTTTCTAGAACTCAGCACTTGCACCGGCAGCCTCACTTAAGAGCCAGTTCCATTCCAGGATATATGTGTGCTTTACCATTTTCGACCACACCGTCACTTAACATCAGGTGAGCTGTGATAAAACACATAACTTGTCGACCATATAAATAAATCACTTTTTCACGATAAGAATATCTAGGTTCGTCTGTAGACAGAGGAAAATTTAAGTCTCTTAGAATTACTACACACAATAGCGTTACGACACATGTGCGGATTCTGTGAAATAGGAATGACATTATGTAGCCTTTATTGTCAGAGGACAACACCTTAGGTATTGTATTATTAGGTTTCATGCGCGTTGCTAGTAATCTTGGGGCTCCAATCATACTCAGAAATAATACACCATAAAGGGCATACGATTAACTTTATAAGCTCGACTGTACTCAACACGCTTTAGTCGGGAAAGAATTGTCTCCATCAAAAAGCTAATGAGAACGTCGACCAACAACTAAATACTGTATGTAATGCCGTTGTAACTTACCGCAAGGGTCGGGTGTAGGGGAGTCGCCGGCTGGTGCCGAGCTTCGTCGCTGGCCTGCCGCGTCCACACACCAGCAACGGCCGCGCGCACACTGCCGCGGGGCGAACGACCCGTCTGAAAGGCAGCGCGGTCTACTGTTCTCCGTGCCTGCACATAACCACACAATGATATCATACTAGTACAGATTATATTATTTATTTGTTAAAATAATAAGAATTAAAGTAAAAATAAATAAAATAATAATAATTAGTTAATATACTTCATAATAGTTAAGAATTACGAATAAAAATTTAACGCAACATGAGCATCAAAAACATGTAAATCAGTTTAGCCATTAACTAATAAGTACGTCAAGTCTGAACGGTGATCAATGCTCACAGAAAATCAAAAGATATTTCAGAATGTCGGCACAATTATCGCATAAAATGTCACAATATGGAGAGCGATAACTGAAAAAGAAACAGATAAATTTCATAGAAATAAAAATGACAGATTAGTATGGGTTTATTAAAAAAGTAAGACGAAATTTCACCATTAACTTGAAGTATTTTTGGTTGTTGAAAATAGCATTAATGAAAAAGTGAATAATTAAATATATTGCAAATTCATATCACACACATAGGTACGTCATGCGGATTAAGGTCAACGTTGTGAAACTAACCATTCTTATTTTCCTCTTGCATCAGTTGACACTTGGTCTTGAACGCTAATTTCTCGACGACCACTTCTAAAGAGTAATCTCTCTTCTTCGTGGAGTCTGCCACCTTTAACAAAAGTTCATAACAGATTTTTTATTAATTTAATGGTGGTCTAAGATGTTCCAATGTTCCGAATTTTTCAAAATGTTGTAATTCATATATTACATTTGAATTCAAAAGTAATGTAAGAGTAGATTATATTTTTGTATAGGTTTATACATTATATAGTTTAAAAATACCTTAGGGTCGATCACTTCAGTCACCAGTACAGCGTCATTCTGCGGCAGTTCCTCGGAAGTCTCCTGTCGACCTTCGGGCGTCTCCAAGTCGAAATCCTCGTCGTCGCTCTCGAATTCATCTATTCTATATGCAGTCATCTGTCGGATCAATTCTTCTAGTACTGGCAACAAAACGTTTTGGTTAATCTACATTAAATGGTGGATGGTGAAATAATTTTCTTTTAGTTTTTTTAATTATGTGGCGCTTGGCCACACTCTGCCCGATGTTACGCTTACCTAGAAGAAACCTGTTTACTCTGGATTTGAAGACATAGTACTTCGCTGGAAACAGACGAGATAGTTCCACATTCTGCCTGTACGTAAGAAAAATGTGGAATCGAAGCGTTTGGTACGTACGTAGGAATGTCACCAAGTACGAATGGCGCTTTGGTCGTGTCTGCCTAGCCGCCCGGTAATAAAAAGGGGCAGATGGAATCAAATTATGCAATTTTAAGGCACATTCTCTGAAATGTATCCAATAAAAAACAGATAAACCAGCGACTTTATGTAGATGCTCAAGGATTTGCAGCTTAGACGTAACTAGGATTTCGTCGCCAATTAGCCTTTTAGCGCGCCCCTCGATTCCAGAGCCTTAAGCTGATAGCTAGCAGAGCCGTCCCATAAGCGAGCGCTTGTCTTGAATATAACAAAAGTTAAATCCAATTGAATTCAATCCAATCCAATCTTTCATCAGCAATTAATTGCAATTAAATTTTGACAGCATTAGGAATCAACTGCTGTTTTTAGACTTGTCAATAACGGAGCTCTTCGAAAGTAAATATAAATTTAAGAAAAACTACCTTCGTCAGCTTTGGCTCGTTCATCGAGTGGGTCTCTCGTAACCCACTTCCTGGCCTGTCTGAAGTTGCAGGTGGGTTTTGCGCCGCGAACCAAGGATCCCTTAAGAGGCTCTCCACGAGCGCTAACACACCAGCACACGTCTGTAAAACATGAGATAAGTACAAAACCACGAATGCGTTAAAAAATTACCAGTGTCGCTCGGGATGATGTAAGTAGGATTCTAACGATAACCCATACATACAAATCTGTTCAGGCATTAAAATGTGAAATAAAGAAACTCACATAGATGGATCACAAACAACAGGGTGCATGTATGTATACATGCACCCTGTAAAATATCACTCCTTTTTTTGGGCAGTCGTGTAAAAAATGTGGCATTAGTTAATAGGCATGATTTTTATGATATAAAAACGTGGGCTAACTGAGAATGTACCGTAGACTTTGAAGGTTTTTGTTACAGAATTTAAAAAAAAAAATTAATTATTGGCGCAGGATCAGAACAGATGGTGCGCTATAAAAAATACCTATAATCAATGGTGGGCAAAAAAGTAGTAGTAAAAGTAAGGAGGTATTTATTGTATGGGCTAATGTTTAAGGAATCTTACCTATATGCGCCATGCATTGAACCGGCTCCCACGCTCCGCTGGCATCGCAAACCGGTATGAATGTTCCCTTGCCGTATTTTTCAGCAGCTAGTTCGTTCTTCTCACGTAGCCTCTCACATGGGCTCAGTACTGTAGGAAAAGATCTACTATTATTGCCTGCTTATCCTGTTAGCTCATTTGATAGTAGCTCTGCTTTCTGAACTGTAGGGTGTCGGTGCAATTACCACACAGGAAAAAAAACCGTGACCAGCATTGATATTTGTATCTATTTACAAAAAAAGTATGTAAGTATTCTATAAGGTATAGTATGGTTACTATGATAAAAGCTTTGCTTAGTTTGGGACAAGATGTGAGTTGGCGCTATGAGAAATGTTCCGCGTTTTTAATTATGTACCTAACAAAATCGACGAGACTAGCCCAGTAATTTTATTCTCTCGCGATAAAGTATCAGTACATAAATAGGTATTTATGAAACGTTTGGTTCCATAATGGTTAGTTTGTTTTAAGCCATTTCATTAGCATTATGGTTATATAAGATTACGTTAGATACAAAATGAACATAGATAACATAAATGGACATCTAAGGTTATTCACCAGTGCATTCAACATACGTAAAATTTCGTTAAACACTTGTCTGATTTTTATGAAACTTGGATGTTTGTTTGTAACTACTTAGGTTTAAAAAAAAAAAAACAAAAAAAAGTGCGGTACATTATTAAAAATGTAACTACATCTGATGTGGCGAAGATATCTGATGGTTTAAATAAATAATTTAGATATCGCTAGCGATTCGCTCCGATTTCGCACTGATACAATTTATTAGTGAAATGATTGAGAAACATTTTACTAAAAAAAAAAACTATCTATTGCAAAATTTCAATTAGGATGTATTGTACATTTAGATATTGTAAAATCAGAATACGTTGCGTGGTTTAGAAGAAGTAAGCGAAGAAACAGACATACTGTCATTTTGTTTTATATGGTATAGAAATTCAGGTGCACTTCAGTTTAACGATATTTGTTTTTTTTTTATAAACATTCATACCTATTTCATAAACCAAAAAGAATCAAATCACGATCCTTGAATTTGGCCCTTAAAATTCATTAAACACCACGTAAAGCACTAATGGCTGTACTTCTAAACATTGCTTAAAGCTATTCTATATTTAGAATGTATAATTACCGCACATGATTTTTCAAGTTGGTGAGAAGTTGACAGAGCATTTTAAAACACTTTAAGCGACGTTTATAAATAAGGCTCCTAAAAACTTTCGTGCGATTAGAACATTGGTGTAAGTTCTAGTAAAGTTATTACTCCACTATCTGCTTCGAGAGACAACAAAACACATTTAAAACTATTGAAATTAGACATGCCTCCTTTCTGGGTCTGGTTTTGCGCAGGCTTCTTTCTGTGCACCAGGTGTGCTTTTGTTGGCACGCTTACAGCTGTTTCAAATTTATCGTAAAAAATCATTAGTTTCTTGTTGTATCGAATCATTGTATCTAGTAATTCCTACACGTCGTTCTCATGGAATACCTAAGTATTTTTTTTTTGTGCTAAGAAGTAATAACGATTCACTCTCCTGATGGTAGAAGATAACACGTAGGTACCCATGCTCCTGTGGGGGCTCCCAGACTTTTCGGTAGCGATATAAAGTCCAGTTCATTACAACATCAGTGTGCATTACTTTGATACACAAGTAACAATGGTGCAGGCAAAATGATGATTTTTTTTATCTCTCCCTCTATTTAAGCGGATACGTCAGCGAATTACGATATCAGATGACGTCATCATCTGATCACACTTTCTTGGTTACAAATGATGAAATAGGTTCAGATCTGAAGGTAAAACCATAGACCCTCAGAATAGAGTATAATACAAGAAAGATTAAACCCAAATTAAAAAAGAAGAAGGCTGGTAGAACTCACACGAGATATAAGAAATTGTTTGTTATATCAGACCAAAAGACCCTTACCGGGGCAAACGGTGTTACACTCCTCTTTGCTTCTGAAGTTGTTGTGGTTTCCAGAGCAACCATGGTAGTGGAACCGTTCACAGCGGTTCTTTTCGTGGTTGAAGTGCCAACGCGTTGCGTTTAGGATTTCGCCCGAAGAACAGATACCTTCGTCCTTATTCTCGAAGCAAACTGTCCCTGGAGAACGAAAGAAGATTATGGTAAAGTTTTCTATTTTGACTCCATAACTAGCTGTATTTGTTATGCTAAGTACATTGTAATTAGGAAGTATGTGTTACGTTTTAACTAATAAAGGAATTTTAAATAGAGTAATGTCGAATAGGGCTGACAATGAAACATAGATAAATGGATCTCTGAAGCACAAAACATTACAGGTAACGTTTTTGTAACAGAGTCAACATGAAGATAATTCATAATTCATTCATTTATTGCGTATATGGCTACAAGGGATATTCTAAAAGGTCAAAGAGCATCATATTCTGCCTTGCAGCTTGCAAAAATAATCATTTAGGTACATGCAATACTGACGTAGATACAACATTAAACAAAACAAAGTAGGAACTACTGTCAGTTAATATGTCAAATTATGATAAGTGAGGACTCTATCACTACAATTATAATAGTTTATTACTTGGTTTAGGACAGCAGACAGAAGGCTTCGAGTCGTGTGGTGCGAAGCGGCAGGCATGGGTGGACGGGCAGGCAGCAGCACTGGGACCGCACGCCAACGGCGCGGTTCCTCCAGGACCCGTCAGAGGAGCCTCACCTCCCGGGCACTGAGGTGATGGCGCGCATCGGGCCACAGGCAGACACGATACCTCCTGAAAGTGCAAATTCGTCTTTGTAACTCTCGGCATTATACATCATCAGGTTTGTAGAATTACGTTTCAATGTATTTTATCTTTATTCTTTTTGCCATTTTGTAGGTAGAATAGAGTGAAGAAGTGAGTAAGAAGTAAGAGTGTGTAAGAAGAAGAAATACTTACTCCACAATCTAAAGGCACCAGTTCACAACTCTCATCCTCCCTGCAGTTAGCTTCGGCACACGGGTCCCTGCAGTCACAAGTGGGACATCCTTTTTCATCGAGTTCCCTTCCGTAAGGACAGGTCACTTCATCGTTGCAGCCAGAATCGGGACATTGGGTCGGCGCTTCGCAATTAGGTGTTGAGTTTGTGACTCGAGTACCGGATACCTGAGAAAACATACCACCTTTGAGCAAAAGTCTAACTGTTATATATTTTTTTCCAAAAATTAACCGACTACATTCCACGAAGCTCAAACATGGTTTGGTTACATTGTTTTATTACGGAGTTCCGGTGCCTGCCTTCCAGTTTTATCATTATTTGATAATGAACGTAGGTAGTTCATCGGAACTATTCTAGTGACTTTTGAGTAGATATAAAATAGCATTACGACCGATGACTTACCTCATTGCCAACGTTATCAACGCACCAGCAAGTCTTGTCTGATCCACGACACTGAACAGTCTCGTAATCTCCATCTTCTTTGCATTTCGGCACCCATGCCCAGGCAGGTGGGTTACCGCTTTCTGCCGCGGTATGAAGAGCTGCAGCACTGAAATATTTGAAACTTATTGTTTGCGTTCTTAGCTGGAGCTTCGATAGGTATTTGTGTGTAGTTAGAAGTGAGGAAACCTGATGGGCCAATAATAAATAATGCGCTTGGTAAAGGAGAGCTCTATAAACGACTGAAAGCAGAAACAAATCCTATTGTGCTGATGTAAGTACTGTTTAGTAGCACTGAATATATAGTTACAAGTACCTATTCAAAGAGAATTAGCGGCGGATAATCAAAAATAGAAATACAAGTAACAAATATCTACTTCCTTACAAATTTTACTTTGGAAACTGTCGCTGTATTGACACATTTTAGATTGAGTTATAAGGTTTTCTTTTCAAGTTTCATTAGGTTAGATACTCGGACTTTAGTATCGGTATCCGGAGACCTTTTTCGAGTAGCCAAAACAATGTACATACAAGTTATTTTAATCAATGCATACGAAAAGAGATTTTGTAACCACAGCACAAAACAAATATATTTGGCCATTATGAATGTGATCACGTGAACTTGAATTAAATTGTTTTGTGTATTTAATCTTGCATGTTGACATCAAAAGCTTAGATAACTATTTTAACATCTAGGTATATTTTGTAGATAACGCATCTGCAAAATAAAGATTTTGAATTTAAATTTTTGTTTCACGGCATCGTCAGTCAATCTAACGAGGAGTTGCGGGTGTGAATTGCCATCTGTTCGTTTTTTACCGTCTTTGTTGGCAAGGCGAGCGGTGCTCCGCTGGAGTGCAAGCAGTGCCGCAGCCAGTCGCGCAGCAACGCTCACCAGCGCCGCACTCCGCGTCCGTGCGGCACGACCGCTCGCAAGACCCTGAAGACGGCACCAGGTATGGACACTGGCCTGACTTCTTTGGTAAACCTGGGTTGAAAGAAGTGTTTTTGAATTTTTGAATCAACATTTGATTTTCTCTCACGGAACTGTAGTCGAGCACGCTTTCTCAGAAGATTCATTCCTTTCTTTCACTTTCTTATTCACTCTTTGCTTCTTCACAGAAAGTCTTTTGGCAAGAAGCCCAGGTGGTAAATTTAAAGATTCAAATCTAATTCAAAAAGATTGTCCTTTTTTGTGCCTTGTTTGGGGTTGAATCTTTAGGTCCATGGGGACCGGCCGCTCACGAGTTGTATAGGGACCTAGCCAAACGTTTATAGGAGGCATCAGACATCTGACCAGGATACTGACATCTACTTTGATCAAAAGCTTAGCGTTGCCATCCAGCGTGTCAATCCCACCAGCATTCTAGCTACATTTCCCTCCTTTGATGGACTATTAGATTAGGTTGTTTTCTGTAATATATTTTTTCAAACTTACAGGCAGGCACAGGCGGGCAATAGTCCGAGTCGCAAGCTACGTCGACAGTGGCGCAGGTCCTGCCCGCGGGACACGAGACTCCAGCGCAAGGGTCTCGGCAGCGGCACGTGGGACATCGCTCGGCGCCCAACTCGAAGCCATAGTCACATCCCATACGACAGGTCAGGTCTAAGCAGGAGAGATCTGTGCGGACCCTGGAAATGAGAGTCAACATGTTAAGCAGATGAGATGGTAAGGTCAAAACTTCGAACAGTATGTTCTTAACAGCGACTAAGTATGGCATGGTGTTGTAAATGGGAAAAAATAACTGTATATTTCGCGTGTGACTATACTTTGTAAGAGTTATCAGAAATTACATACTTAGATTTTCTGCATGTTTGTTACTCAAACTGCTGAACAGATTTGGATGAAATTTGGCACACATATAGTTTATTACCTGGATAGGATACTTTTTATGTCGGAAAAATTTTAGGTTAATGTGGGATTATTAAAAAAAAACTCCTGGACGTTTCCACTTGAAATTTGGTATAAATCGTATAATGGACCATTATTCAGGCATAAAAAGTTTCCTTAATCTAATAATACTGCCCTGTTAGCGCATTTAGTAATGTATCTGTTTCAAGAGCTGTGGGGCGTTTGTTCGATTCCCACTCAGGACTAAGTGTGACGAGCATAAATGTTTGTCAATGTCTGGATGTTCTGTATATTATGTACTAGCTGCGCCCCGCTGTTTTACCCGCGTGGTGATTGATGATAATGATGATGAAAAGTATCCTATACTTTATTCCAGCGCCTAAAGTATCTACATGCAAAATTTCATCCAGATCCGTTCAGCCGTTCTGGCGTGATTGAGTAACAAACATCCATCCATCCATCCAAACTTTCGCATATATAATATTAGTTTTCAAAAAAAAGTATATACCTAAGTATTCTATCAGCTATCTGATTCCCATAGTTACAAGTTTTGCTTAGTTTGGGGCTAGATGGCAATATATGAAATGTTTAATGTTTATTTATTTATATTTTCTTAGTTAAGTTAAGCAAGTTTTTTGGAATTACTTGTTACTAACACATGTTTCATTACTCTGAACTTACTTCTAAAGTTAACGCGTCGCGGAGTCGCGGTAAAGTCGCGGGCGTAAGCTAGTTTAGTATAATGAAAGAAACATTTTACGACTAGAACTTACTTGTCACAGTCCAAAGAGGACACGTTCCTGGTGCTGGTCTGTGGTATTTCCGTTCCGAAAGAGTCAACGCACCAACAACGGCCATTAGCACACTGCTGAGATGTGAAGGACCCGTCAGCGTTACAAGTGGGGGCCGGAAGAGCCAACTTCATTCCATCGACTGTGCCTTCCATCTTTTCGTCAAAGTCTCTGAGGTATTCGCACACTGAAAGAAATTAGACTAGACTATAGACTCAAGATTAGAAACCAGGCAGATTGCACTAACACAGCGAGAAACTGTGGCATATAAATATATACCGATAACCAAATAGGTTAAAGGTGTTTTTAATTTTTTTTTTAATGTTTCGCACACAGCTATTGTTAAGTGACGGTGTAGTAGAAGATGGTAAACACACCTAACTTGGAACAGAACTGGCTCTCAAGTGAGGCTGCCGGAACACATCGTTATTTATGATTTTCAACTTGAAGGTAGCTAGCCAGTCGAGTGCTAGAACTTTCTAGTGCCCTACCCTACTATGGCTTCCTCACGAAGTTTTCCTTCGCTCAAGCTCATTGTTCTGGTTCGATACCCACGTCCTTCGGCGTGTGCGCCGACTGCGCTAACCACTGAGCTATCACCGCTATATAGATAGGTACATAATGATTTCTGTAGCCTAGTATCTCAAAAACGCTTTACTTTTGAAAAAAGTGTTTTTTCTGTTTTATGAGTTATGGTTGCTTTAAGAGTCATTTCCGGGGATGGTTGGGTTGATACCGTTATTGGCCATTTCGTTTTGCGTTGCACTCGTATTTTACTCGGTGGCAGAGGTCGTCTAGGTAGGTACCGCCGCAGTACCAGATATTCTGCCGCCAAGCAGTATTGTGTAAGCATTACTGTGTTTCGGTTTGAAGGGTATTGCAATATAGCGTTGCCCTGGACTTTGTTTTGCTACTTAAAGTTCTGTGATCGCCGCAATGATCATGGTCAGCTGTTATCTCTTACTAACAGGAGAGCGTCTCGTTCGTCTCATTACTATTTTCATAAAATAATACTATTAGTATAGTTATTTTTTAAATATATATAGCAAACGTTTATTTGCTAAATTATTTCATTAAATATGATCGACGGTAAAACGATTCTATAAGATTACTAGCGACCCGCCCCGGCTTCGCACGGGTAGTGAGAATGGGTATCCTTAAAAGGTATAATAGATATATGCCACCGCGGACTTTTTAGTAGATCTATAAAAGAGGAATATCCCACCATGCATTGTTTTGTTATATCTACGTTTGGACTTTTAACGTAGCGCCATCAATTGGATACTTACTCAATCCAGTTAATAAATTACCTTATACCGCCATCCATTAGAATTTTATGGAAAGATAAATAATTATACCTCTTTGTCGTAAATAATTAGCAATTTAAAAAAATAGCGATTAAAAATTAAGATATAAACTATCCTATCTCTCAAAGTTGGATCAAACTGCACACAGCGTGCAAGATTTGGTTAAAATCGGTCAGTAGTTGAGAAGTTCATCGCAGACAAACAACGTGACACGAAATTTTGATATATAAAGATTTTGTCGATGTTTCAATAGAAGTAGATGCTTACTAGTTGGAGTATTGTCCACCCCATCGGTCTGTAGGCGCATCTTAGCCGGGTCGATGCAGACGGGACCGCAGGAGGTAGTAGAGCAGCAGACGAGATCGTTGTCACATTCGCCTTCAGGACAGCTCACCGTAGAGTTCAGGCCGCATAAAGCTTCCGCCTCCGTGCCGCACGATTCAAATGTTATCTGGTGATAGTAGATGATCAGAATTAGAATTACTTTCAGCTACATAAGTTTGAAATAATCCCTTGCTGTATTTATACTTTGACGATTATTTAAAAATAAGACTATCGAATTACTAGTAAGTAATTATATTGTTTTCTTACTGACATATTTTATATTTGACATATTAGTATATTGACTTTTTATTATAACATATGTTATGACTTGATACCTTTAAATATGAATGGAAAAATGACCTGTAACGTTGGTGTCATCAATAAAAGATTTGTATACATAATCTTTATATATAATATATATAAAGAATAATATATAATTCGCACAGAAGCTTAACACAATTACATAATATGTAATTGAGATTGGTCATATTATGTAATTGTGTTAAGCTTCTGTGCGAATTTAAGCAGTAGGTACTGCTTTTCATTGAATGTTAATATTTTTAATAACGAGGATGGCTAATAAATCAAACAGACTGAAATGCTTGCGCTTTTGTTCATTCAAGTATTGTTTACAAAAACTACACTTTGGATGACGGAAAATGTAACTGAATTCTATGAATCAAGTATTTAGTTATGTCAGTGACAATATTTTTTTATATTGAGATATTTTTATATTGGTATAATTTATTTTTACGTTTTATTTTTTTTATTAATTGACAAATTAAAATGTATGATCTTAAGCATTGAGCGAGTAGATTTCTGCTATTTTGGCAGCAGGAATGGTTAACAATAAAATACTATTTATTGGCACCAAAGATAAGGAAATGAAAATAATAAGTACCTACATGAAAATAGGAAGGATCTATGAAAGATAGTTTTCAAGCTGCAATATCATCTTTTAAAAGTAACGGTTTAATGCTTACCTCCAAAGCATCAGAATCGGTAACATCAGTACTATTATCGTATCTAGAATCAGGACAGCACAGAGCACCACCGTTTCTTCTGGTTCGAGTGCAGAGGTGATCAGAAGGGCAGTCTCCGTCCACCCCACACGATATGACAGAACCAGAGTCGTCAGTGGCTGGAGTCCCTGATTCGCATGGATTCTCGTAGGAGACTCGGGGACGACCTGTTAAATAGGGGCATGAGATTTATTTGCTGAATTAGTTATTATGATGGATTCGTTTACATATTTCTCCTCCATCCCTAAATTAATCGCCAATCGTTATTCATTAATGCTATGCGATTGATTTTGATAACAATTTTATCGTTATTATCTTTTTTATGGTTGGCTGGGTGTTTGACCACAGCTCACCTGTTGTTAGGTAACGATGTGGTCGAAAATGGTAAGCACAGCTAGCCTGAAATGGAACTGGCTCTCAAGTGGGGTGCCAGAACACACTGTTAGATGCTTGGCAACAGATTTTCGACTTGAGTGTGACTAGCCAGCCGAGTACTAAAAAGTACTCTACCACCAAGCTATGGTTTCCTCACGATGTTTTCCTTCATCGGCAGTTCAAGCTTATTGTTGGGGTTTGATGCCCTTCGGCGTGCGAACTGACCGCGCTAACCACTGAACTATCATCGCTACTAAAATCTATCACGATTAATCTTAAACTTCTCAGTTGTGTTCAATTTATCTATAAACTAAGACGCTACCTTCTCATTTGAGTCTTGAGACTAAATATCGTGCTAGCTTTATACGGAATGAAACTTACAAACAGGATATCCGGTGCAGAAATCTCCAGCACAATCTGCATCTTTTACTCTCACACACTCTTCATTTGCTTTACAAGGATATCCCGCGCAGGGGTCATCACATTCACATGTAGGACACCCATCCGCACCACTCTTGTACCCGTATTCGCAGATGCCAGCGCAGAGAGCCCGAGCGCATGACGAGAGACTTCTGGCACCAATTCTGGCTGGGAGGGGGGAGGGAGAGCAATGGACGGAAGCCGCAGGACCCATGGAGCCTCGGAGCTTGTTGCCTTCCGAGTCTACACACCTGGGAATAGTAATAATGTACTTAGTACTTTGTGCTCCTCTTTTGTATTCCAATTTTTATTTAACAGTATGCAACCTATTAGACCACCCTGTTAGCTCATTTGTTAGTAAGAGCTGTACCTACTGTTTGGATGTGGGTTCAATTCTCACGCAAAGCAAAAAAATGAATGACGAACATAGGTGATGGTTCTGTGTTTGGATATGCCAAATCTGTGTATTAAAAATATCAAATTACAAAAAAATATGTATTACTTTGTATTCCGTCAATTGTCTGGCTCCCAGAGTGTAAGCTTTATTTATTTTGGGGCTAGATGGCGTACTTTATAATTAATTACTTAATGCAGAGTTTGCTTGTGTTTGGCATATAAATAAAACAGAAAGGGTAGTTCACAGTTTGGCTGGGCCGTGGCCAAAGTTATTGAGACTTAATGAAACGCTATTCGCTTCGCTATTGATATAATTAATTTAGATAGCTTATATAAACCCTATTTTGCAATGAACGATGATGGTTTGAATGGGTTATTCAACAATTCGGCTAATTCCTTTTAATAAATTTTCAATTATAAATCCTTACCAACAAACTAATCCATTTCTAGAGCACTGTCTGGACACAAACGACCCATCGTTTGCACACTGAGGCACGTATCCCCTGCCTTCTCTCTCACTGACCACCAATAAATCCGCTAGCATCTTCTGCTGAGTACACATGGTAACATTATTGGGTAACACGCAGTGTCTCCCGCATTCCCCGCCATCACAGCATTTCTGCATGGAAGGGCATTCGAGGTCGTGAGCGCAAGGAGTGCCGCACTCAACTCCGCTTAAGTTAGGAGCAGGGCAGGTTCCAGCTTTTTGGAGCTCGAGCGAGGCTGGGCAGCAGACACCGTAGTCATTTCCTGAAATTTGCAATAAGTAGGAATTAAAAGTAGTTAACAAGTAGGTGGTGGGACTTCACCATCTATATTAGCCACATGTCGGGAGATCGTTGGGCCAAAATCACGACACAGCGGTCCCATCAAGATGGCAAACGATCTTCTGGACGGCCCAGACGTAAACGGAGGGACGAACTTGTATCCTGTATTGGTTGCAAAAGATAGAGAAAGATGGAAGGAGGGAAAGGAAGCTTTTTCCCTGCAGTGGGACAATACAGGCTGATAATAATAATAAAATTCTTGTTAAATCCCAAATATTATATTTTCTCATAGAGTTTCTGTTTCATAATGAATCTGGGTATGAGTTATGGGAAATTATCATGGCACGTAAGTAATAGACTTTTGAGCCCCTCGAGGGCTTCCGTTATCTTCCTTTTACTGACCTGATTCTACAAGACATCTGTACAACGGTGGGCAGTTAGGCTTCCCAGGATCTGTTCCGCAGAGGAATGGCCTTGATGTTTCCGAAATGAGCAGGGGATCGCCAATTGGGCAGATGTTCTGCAGGCTTCGGCCCCTTTTACCTGTTGAATAACATTTTACAGTACTTACGTTGACAACGTCTGTCCTGCTTGGACTTGGTGTGTCATTAAGTATGATGTTAGTATTAATAGTGCCACTCAAATCAACATACAAAAAGTTTTGAAGAAGTTGTAATAATCGTAAATGTTCGCATAATTTTCTATACAGTGGTTTATTATGAATATACTTCAAGTAAGGAAATGGTGATTAATAATTTTATGGTAACAATCTAAGTACATAAAATAATAAGATTCCAACAGGGCTAAGGTATTAGCAACATTTGCCTTGTAAGGTATGCCTTGTTGATATATTAAAAACCGGCGCCTCCTATTGGTTTTGCTAAACATCTTGTCTCATGAAGAAGATCTTCTTTGATAGGGAATAGTTATCTGTGTATATATTTTTGCATGTGTTCCACGGATGACAAGAAAACCATACGACGAGCTGTGTGAAACGTGCAATGGTATATGAATTAAAGTATTTAGTTTCTCAAATGTTAAAGTTTGAGTAATTATTATGAATAAAATAAATGAGTGGGAAGAGTTATAAATGGGAACAGTAGGTTTCTGTCCTATTATTTTCCATTTTACTGCAAATTCCTTAAGTTTAGCTTCCAACGGTGCATTTATGACGGACTGGCATGACATTTCGATGGTATACGACTACAATTACTTGCAGCAAGTTTATTGTCGGCATGTCTGCTAATGGTGTAAGATTTACCGACGTGATTACTCCGGAGCTGTCTCTGCTTGGTACCGAGGGTGTACCGCTTCGAAATAATATTCGAAGGTGGTTTAGTTAGCACGCTAGAAATTGTGATTGTTCACTTCTGAATTACTGAAGATTCGTTTTAAAAGTAGTAGGTACATAGTTATTGATAAGTAGGTCTTAGATATTTCTAAATGACGCGATAGTTGTACCTACAGATCAACTTCTTCTCTCTACAGTAGTCTAACCGGATCCATATTATGTTTATATTTGTAAATATTGCAAATACGAAAGTGTGTTATCAAATAGCAACAGTACAATGTCGATGTTATTTTTAGTGTGGATATAATCAACCACGTGGGTAAAACCACGGGCTTCAGCTACTAATCGTAAGTAATAAACAATGGAGATGTAGTCTACGTAATAGCAATACCATGGGATATCTATCATTGAAAATCTTCAAATTCAGCAGCATCTTCGGCTCTTACGCCAGATCCCATCATGCGAGATTGCGGTCAAAAACGGTAGACATTATAAAAAAGAAGCGGATGTATGTACAAGTTAGAGTTAACTTACAAGTTGGCACTGGAGGGCAGGGCTGTCTAAGACACGGCGTCTCTTCCAGCTGGCAGGATAGCTGCCCCGGACACGTGACGCCATTGCAAGGGTCCCGGCACTTGCACAGCGGACAGCCCTGGGCGTCCAGCTCGAATCCGAGCGGACAGAGCATGCGGCAAGTGTGGGCAGCGCACGGCGCGGACCGCGTGCAGTTTACTAGGCTTGCTGCCGGAGCTTTAGTGCCTGGCACCTACAATGAAAAAAATACATTACTTCAATTCTAAAGAGGTTTGAAAAAAGCTGCTGGGAACAGAATGACTGTATAAGGATTTTTTTATACTGGTTGGAATAATTTTGTTATTAGATCATACTTTTCTGGGCACATAATGTCGTATCGTATACCTACTCACAAGTAGTTATATAATGAATGGTTATTAAAAGCAAGCCAAGTACTCTAAAACCTAAAGGTTGAGGTATCAACCTTGTCTAGAAATAGGGTTATAAAAATCAAAACACCAGTCTATCGTTAAAAGCTGATGGTTTCATTATCACGCAGGATTTCAATTTACAATATGAAAATCACACTGATGCCAATGGCTAAGTATTTACTTTGGTCTACCGATATAGTATAGATATAGTACCGGTATAGATATAGTTCTACTATTCTATTTCTTATTCTTTTCAAAGGTTTCTCACCTCAAACCCAGCAGCGTCCACACACCAGCACGAGCTGACTATCTCATTATCGCACTGGATCTCCTCGAATTCTCCGTCCGTGGCGCGGCAACGAGGAGCTCGCATAGATGGTAGCTTGCCTCGCCCGCCGCGGCTGTTCTCAGCTGCCAGCGCGCGGGATATACGCTCTGATGATAGCTTGATGTTCTCACAACCTATAAAGACAAAAGGTTTACATAAAAATTAACTTGCAATTTTTGGGTATGTTAACTTTGATTGTGATTGCAATTATACTAACTCCAACTTAATAATAAACCTGTAGAATGTCATAGATCAATAAATATCAAATGAACGAATAAGTAAGCGATAGAAAATGCAACGAAAATATTTAGTGTTTGAAACAAAAAATAAAACTGCGTAAAAAGTGTCACTCGGGATGAAGTAAGGATTCTAACGATACCACATACATCCAAATCTGTTGAGGTGTTTAAAAGTTATGGGGGAATAAAGAAGCTCGCAAACATAAACCCTCTCCTTTTTTTGGCAGTCGTGTAATAACTGGGATAGCACTTGTATCAAGTCAGTAACAATCAATTGTACAATAGGCGAATCGAAACTACTTTTTTAAATTTAAATTTAATGAGAGGAACGAAACGCTCCTCTGATGGTAAGAAATAGCGCCTGTGCATAACCATTGCAGCGGCACCCAGAAGTTTGAGTAACAAAACAAAGTTTCGCTGCTTTTACGCTCATTACTTTGAGACATTTGATGGTTATTTTCTATAGCCCTGTGATTTCCCTAGCTACAGTATCCTTCAAACCGGAACATAGAAATGTTCATACACTACTGCTTGGTGGCAGAATATCTGATACAGCGGTGATACCTACCCAGACAATATCCTGCTCAGAAGATCTGCTACCAAGTGAAGTGTGTTTTTTAAATATTTTTCTATTGTTTACGTAACTATTACATATTTTTTTTAAGTTTTTGTATTAGCATATAATTCTCAATATCGAATATACATTTTGAGAATTTATGGCTTGGTCCTTCGAGCTCGAATAGAGTCCGCAATAGCGTAAATCTGGTGGTGATCGATCTCACTCGTGTGCTTGGCGTAAATATAACTACAATTTGGAACTTACCAAGATATCAATAATCAAATTACACCAATAGTAATTTCGCTACTAGATTTATACAACAAGGTATGCCTTGGTCATGGGCTATGTCAGGAGACATAGCCCATGGCCATTTCTAGTGTTACCCAAAAGCCTCTGACATGGCTTAACAACTGTTAAAAATTAAAGTATGACGGAGACTTACAATTAAAGACTTACCAGTGAACATAGGGTCTGTGCAGACGCGGCCGCAGGAGGACTCGCAGCAGACTTGTTCCCCGCACTCGTCATCTGAAGTGCAAGGAGAGGCTCGAGCGGGACACAACGCTTCCGCGGGACACCGCCCTCTCAGTTCCGCAATGGCTACAACATACAAAAATCTGGGCTAGTATGGCAATTTGCAGAAATACCTACTTGTTAAAGTTTTGGCCGTGGTAGTGCCGGCGTAAGAATAGTACCCCACCCTTTCTACCCGTGGTTGCCGTACGAGTCGGCTAAAGGATGTAATGCGGAAGATGGGCAGCAGCGTCTTCCTTGAACAATCACACCTAACTGCGCTCGCCAACCCGCCTGCCAAGCGTGACGAGTATTGGCAAAACCCCCCCAGGAGGAGGCCTATGTCCAGCAGTGGACGTACTATGGCTGATGATGTAATGTGTGAAAGTTTTGTTACCAAATTGTAAATAAATTGTTTTTTTTTTTTTTTTTTTTTTTATGTCTGACAGGCTAGGTGTTTGACCACAGCTCACCTGATGTTAAGTGACGGTGTGGTCGAAGATGGTAAAGCACACCTAGCCTGGAATGGAACTGGCTCTCAAGTGAGGCTGCCGGAACACACCGTTAGATGCTTGGCGGCAGATTTTTCAACTTGAGGGTGGTAGCTAGCCAGCCGAGTACTAGAAAGTACCCTACCACCACGCTATGGTTTCCTCACGATGTTTTCCTTCACCGGCAGCTCAAGCTCATTGTTGGGGTTTGAACCCACGCCCTTCGGCATGCGAACCTACCGCGCTAACCACTGAACCATCATCGCTACAAAATTATTTTTACCGGCCAATAGTTAGCCAACAACTAATTGAAGCTACATCACGGATTTTGAATACCAAGCTTTACCACCGCATAACTCTGAGCGACATTAAATTTGTAGCGAAAAAGCTGAATGTCGTACTGAGTAGTGTGTCTTAGGAGAGGCGAGACGCCTGTGGCCAGCAGTGGACTATGATTGCCTCAAGTTGAAAATTATAGCGACGATGATAATGGTGGTTCTGATGATGAATAAAATCCATAATTACCATGAGGCAGCATCAACACCGCACACACCAGCGCAGCCCGCACCGTGGCGCCTGCCATTGCAGCATTACACGCTCGACCACTGCAACAACAGAAACAATAATTATAAATAATTGTGGACATTTCGCACGGTGCCATTTCTATCAACAAACTAAGCATTTTTTTGCATCACACATAGAACACCGCATTTTGCCAATTTCAAATATTTGACTCCCGCTCTGGTTCGTTGCTGGTGGAGAGGTTGGCCATTGCCATTCAGCGTGGGAATGCGGCGAGTGTGATGGGCACCTTTGCACAGGGAACGGTCATGGGCGGGTTATTTTAGTTTAAGAAATTGTGTTGTTTTATGTAGTACGATTTGATGTATTTATAAAACTTTTCATTTATTGTATTTGAAGTGTATTTGTACAGATATATTTATGTGATTAAACACAATTATTATTTCAAATATTGCCATATTTTTTTAAACTCTCAAAAAATACATGTTTTGGAATATAATACTTGAATCGTAGTAAATCTTTGCATGTTCCCGCCAAAACCAATGAGGCTTGAAAATTGTTCACAGAAGGGCTATCATATCAATATGCGAGATTTATGTATTACGTGTCCGATAGAATATGTATAGAAAGTGGGACATTTTGTACTATTTCATACATTTGACTATCGTGTACTTATACGATAGTCAAGTAGGTACGCATTTATGCTAGACCCACAGATGATTCATGAAATGTTAGGGCATAACTTGTAGTGCTATATCGGCATACTCTATTTAGTAAGAAGGTTACAATGACGATTGAGTCACTGACGGGTGACTGACTAGCCTTGTGGTTTATCGATTGCTACAGACAGACGGACACCTGTAAAATATTAATTAGGATGACAATGTAGGGATAAGATTGTTTTTTTTATAAACATTTTCCTAATGAAGTACTATAAGAGCTGGTTATAAAGTCACCTTCAACAACGAGTTTGTGTTTGTATTATATCTGATAAACAAAAAAACAAAAATGGATATGTACAATAAAGACAGCATTAACGACACTGCATCTAGTTGCCGATAAATCATAGAAAAAAAAAATTGGAAGCCATAATAATGTAAAATCGATGATGCACAATGGTTTACATATTATACGAACATATCATTCAGTTGCATACACGTAATCGCATTCTACGCGCGTGCAAATGCATACGTCCTCGCGCCACATCGTGGTTACATACCGCGGGCTTTCCCGCGCAAAATACGCGTTCCGAATTTAATTTTCTATTTTTCTGTGGTATTATTCTTTAAAAGATTTTATTTTCCGATAGGAATAGAGCAGGCCAATCAACAACGCCAAGTAATGTACTGTTATCTCGTTTTGTTTAATAGAAATAAAAAGAGACAGCACCACATTCGTTGGCATCCGTTACCTCTGTACCTAGTATCATAATACTATACTTAGTTTGAGTTTAATTTTACTGATCAAAATACATGCTATAGACCAACTATAAACTATACAAATAGATTTTATAACTTTTATGCAGAGTGTTTCTTTTATGAAGAAGTTATACTTAAAAGTGCTGATCTACGTACAATAAGAATAATATTTAATATGAGATCGGCTCTGAAATCGTAAAAAAAATGTTTTTCCTCATATATAATTTTTATTTACATGGTAAAAACTATCTACAAATTTTCCTAATTAATTCTATGTACTTAGAAGATAATTTTAGTTAGTATAAATTTTAGTAAGTAAGGTGTAAAGCTGAACGCAATGTCTTCGGACTTATAGAAAAAGTCAGTGACCTTAAAAAAGTTGTTTAACGGACTTATAGAAAAAGTCAGTAACCTTTGATAAAGTTGTTTGAATTGATGCTTAGATCACCAGTATTAATACCTATTAGTAGAAGTGTAGTTAGTACCTGTTACTCTATGTAAGTGTAACCCTCACCGTTTAGAGAATCTGATGAAGGAATACCCTTCACAGCAATGTTTTACATAACATACATAATATATGAGCTGATGACCAAAACTGATGTCAGTTTGTATCATTTTCTTCAATTTCGTTTGTTGTTCTAACCACGGAAATGACGTAACAACGTAAATTCATTGTCTGCATGCTAATTATTACCGATTACTTTCTCTGTTCGTTCTCTCAACTCCGACAACGAATGACAAGGCTTAGAGTTATTACAGAAGATTTTTATAAAATTTTTACCGTCCTTTTTTAATATCTAGATAGGTAAAATAATCAACATTTTCATCATCTATTTACATTACAATTAATATCTATACAGGGACCAGGCCAAATGATAAGAGTCGGGTGACCAGAATGTCTGTCAAAAACGTAGCATTGACATCCAACGTGGCAATGCTGCCAACATTCTAGCCACATTTCCTTCCTCGTGAAGGTTTGGTCGTGAAGTTTTTATTAGATTGTGTTTTCTTTTTATAAGTTTGAAGATAAATAATAGGCATCTTGATATTAGAGTACTTATTAATAATTGTTCATATTTAATTACACTGAATATTAAAGTAATTTCATTCAGGAAAAGTTTTCGGGTAAATGATGATTATTAAGTTTTTTGAAAAATACTTTGTAAATGTAAATATTAATAGGTAATTATTTTTACTAAAACTATCCGATTTTCCTCATCGCTGTTCTTTTGCGATTGTATTTACCCCTCAACACATATTTTATAAAAGAAAATCATTAAGAAAAAAAAAAAAAAAAAAACAATAAATGTGATAAAAATATCACATTTATTGTTTTTTTTTTTTAACCTTATTATCGTATTATAATAGGAATATAGAGTATTAAAAAGAATTTCTCTGATTTTTTCATAAGGATTCAGTTTTTCTTTATAAGGGGAATTAATTATCTTAGGGGTGAAAGTGAAATATCTATACTAATTAGTAGGTTGCTAGTAATGTAATGAACAAGTAAATACTATAACAAGTAACTGTGTTCCTGTTTGAAGGGTGCAGCTAGCAAAATTACAGGGCTGTTGAGAGTTGAGACTAACTATCGAAAGTCTCAAACTAATGAGTTACAAAGCAGCGATGCCATGGACTTTGTTTTGCTCAACTCAAAGTTATGTGTATCGCTGCAATGGTCAACATGCGTTGTCATCATCAGCTTCTTTCCAACAATTTAGTTACTAATTAGGCCGAAGACATGAAAAATAACGTCTTTATCTAAAAAAGATTTTCAGCTGTCTTGCTGCTAAATGACGATATTTCAGTCATCACCTCACACTAATATTATAAAGGCAGTTTGTTTGTATGTTTGTATGTATTGTATGTTTGTTACATCTTCACGCTCAAACGGCTGGACCAATTTTGATGAAATTTGGCATTGGGTAGCTGATACCCTGAATTAACACATACTTTTTATGTCGAAAAAATTTAGTGTTCACTTGGGAACAGCGGTTAACACCGCGGGTCTCAGCTAGTGTACTACATAAAGCTGAAAGTTAAAACTAATCCCGATTTAAAGCTCTCAGCTTAAACTTCACACCGAGCTCTGTCTTTGAGGGTTGAACGATCTCCAACCGAGGTTAGAAACTTTTGTTTCAACTAGTTCAAACCGCATCGATTGTGTGTCGAACTTAAAACTGACAAAGATTATTTACTATAGGAAAATCTACTTACTCGCTTATTCCATGACCCGTCGTTTTTATACCAATCTAAATAAGACTGAATAATAAAATTTGTCAACAGGTCCACTCGGTTAATTTAAAACAATCGTTTGACTGATGACGCGTGATGAAAGTAGAAGAAGATAGGCAATTAATAGCTTAGTAACGTTTATATCTAAGGAGTTAAATTTATCTACTTTTTTTCAGCCTTTAATGTCCCACAGCTGGGCAAAAGCTTGCTTTTCCTCCATACTGCCTGGTCTTCGGCTTTGTCCAGTGACTATCGTGACGATTTAGTTCATCACACCACCTTCATCTGGCTCGACCCTGAGGCTGCTTAAATTTCGGTGACCAAACTGTGGTGAACTTTGCCCAGCGTTCGTTTGACATGCGACAAATCTACATTTAGTCAAATAAAATATATACCTAATGCAAAAAGTTTTATTTTTAGCGATAATAGCTCAGTGGTTAGTGCGGTCAGTTCGCATGCCGAAGGGCGTGGGTTCAAGCCCCAACAATGAGCTTGAGCTGCCGGTGAAGGAAAACATCGTGAGGAAACCATAGCGTGGTGGTAGGGTACGTTCTAGTACTCGGCTGGCTAGCTACCCTCAAGTTGAAAATCTGCCGCCAAGCATATAACGGTGTGTTCCGGCAGCCTCACTTGAGAGCCAGTTCCAGGCTAGGTGTGCTTTACCATCTACAACCACACCGTCACTTAACATCAGGTGAGCTGTGGTCAAAAATCTAGCCTGTCAGCCATAAAAAAAAAAAATTTAAAGTTTTTATCCCAAGACACGGATTCTAGAATTCCCTACGTGTCGCAAGCTAGAGTGAGTGAACTCCAGTGACGATGGGTAAGTACTACCAGCGTTGTACAACGCACTCGATGACGCAACCGGCCGCCTCGCCGTCACGGTGAAAGGTAAGACCCTCCCACACAACATGCACATCTCTGACGAGATTTACGATAAAACTTATCCAAACTATCTGATAATAGTGTTGGGTAACACTGAATATTATTAACAAAATCTTGTTAGCTAATTAAAATTATTTTACAATAATAATATACTTATAAGTAAAAACTTTAAAAAAATTATTAAAATAAAACAAATACTTAATCTAATAGTCCTCCAGAGGAGAGAAATGTGGTCAGAATGCTGCTAGCATAACATAACAAAACTTAGCAACTTAAACTTTCTACTTACTTACAAAAACTTAGCATTGCCATCCTGGATGGCAATGCTAAGTTTTTGACCGGAGTAGATGCTACATTCTGCTCACGCGTCCTCTAAACGTTTGATCTTTATATAGTTTGTGAGCGGCTGACCCCCGCGTTTCTAAAGTTTCAACCCCAAACGGCACAAATAAGTATATTCTATCTAAATAACTATATTTGTGCTGTTCTTAGCTTGAAAAGCGACAGCACCAGTTTAGCAAGTCTCAGAAAGATGACACGTCGCCAAGGTGTGACGTCCCACACCAGATACCGACCTATTTTCCATGGGATGAGAGTCATCTCATCAGTCAGTCATCGGGTCTTTTGTCAGCAGCAATCTGTTCGATTGATGAAACAGATGGAGCGCCCGTATTGTAAAATCTTGAAGGATGACATTATTTAGGTATAAGAGGAGATGATATCATATTCTCTACAAAATTGTATACTTTCTCTTCCCTGAGTATGTGAACAAGTGTGCAAAGTGTAAGTTACATGTATGTTAAAATTTTATAAGAAATTTTTTTACGAAAACGAATAGGGACTGTTATGTGATTGCCACAAAAGTCCCGTAAATAAATTGGAATGAAAAATTATCCCATCCCTTCTCGTAATGCCAATAAATAGTCTTTGTGTTGTATATACATTTCAGTCAGAGTGCACATGGGATCTTCATGATCTAATTTCCCCATCTTCGGACAAACAAACGTAACATAGTTTCGTGGCCGAAGTTGTAAAAATAAGAGCAAAACGTTAGTTTCCGTACACCGCAAAGCTTAAAACGCTGGCCTATTTTTTTTTTTTTTTAAAGTTAAAAAGTCTTATTATTTACTTGGATCAGTATAAGTTATGGATTGGAAACGTGAACAATCTGAGCCAGAAAGAGACAGAGAATAGATGCATTCGAAATGTGGTGCTGAAGGCGAATTATTTATGTATACCGCGCCTCACAGCTCAGGAAGCAGAGCTAACTCAACTATCAAATAAATTAATTAGGAAAACACGTTGAAAAGACAAAAAAAATTGTAATGAAAAAAACGAGACACTCTCCTGATGGTAAGAGATGAAGCCTGTCCATGATCATTACAGTGATACACAAAACTTTGAGTAGCAAAACAATTTCTAGGGCATCGCTGCTTTGCCACTCATGACTTTGACACTTTCAATGCGAAAATCAATTTCAATTCAAGCTAGCGAAATTACAGGGCTGTTGAGACTTAGTCTCAACAGCCCTGTACCCTTCACCATTACCATTACCATTATATTTGAAGGGTACCATTTCAGTACCCTTCAAAACGGAACTCAGTAATGTTTACACACTATTGCTTGGCGACAGAATATCTGGTACGGCGGTGGTACCTACTTGGACGACCTCTTGCTAAGGATCTACCACCAAGTATAATATCCAACGCACAGTAATATGCCACTACTAATATATTTTACGTAGATTTTAAAGTTCGCCACATAGACCTTATATATTGCTAGTGAGAACACGTATACATGTATAATTATATTGCAGGATTCCTTTGTATATTGCTGAGTTCCGGCATAGTTCGTATTCCCACCTGGACGACCCAATATGATTATCTACAAGGAAGCTTCCTGAATTGAATCCCTGATGGACATCCGGTTTAGTATTCTAAGCATGATATAACAAATCTACTTTGTGATAAATAGGTATACCGGAAAGGTAGCATAACAATTTGTGAGATCGTACTACACATACCGTACAAAAATATATATAGAGAGTGGAACAGCGCCCCTGGCGGGAGTAAATGATTCTCGCAAATTATACTTGATCCACTGGGGTTACACAGATCGTCGTACTAAGTCCAAATAATTTGTCGTAATTGTTATAAGCAAACAGTAATGAACAGTATGAATTTATATCTACTTTTCACTGTTTTTTCTTAATGTAATGAGACGAACGAGACGCTTCCCTGATGGTGAGAGATAACGCATGTCTATGACCATTGCAGCGTTATACAGGAGTTTGAGTAGCGAAACAAAGTCCTGCTTTAGTGCTCATTACTTTGGGACTTTCGATGGTTAGTCTCAACAGCCCTGTAATTTTGGTAGGTTCAATATCCTTCAAAGCGGAACACAGTAATGTTTACCTACACACTATCATCGCGCACAAAATACTATGAAATTAGTTTTGTTTATTTACCTCGACGTTTCAGCCGTGTTGCAATAGCCGTAGGCACGAGTTGTTGAGTTTTGTGCAAGATGATAAAGTCGCGAAAATTTAAAAAATATTTTATCACTATCCCACAACCTGAGTATTTTTGTGGTACACTTTACTGAAAAACTTTCACGTCTATAGATTTGTGCTTTAACATAGTAATTTAACTCCATATCTAGATGTGTTATCTGTCAAAAACATTTTTTTTCATAACCATTAAAAAAATGAATATTAACAATTTTGTATTCATTGGATAGAATATTATTGTACTACTAACGCCATCTGTTAGAAAACCAAAGAGTAAACATTGCTGTAATAGAACTAAAAAAAAGAACTGTCTTAAAAACTATTACCTGTTAGAAAAACTACGCGAGCCCTCACAAAGCTCAGCTTTTGCCTAGTATAGTATATACATTATTTCGCTAACACTATCAACCTAAATTTTTGATTTCTTTATACAATATCCGATTCTATTCAATAATGACATAATGTTTATGATTGAGTAAAGCATTGTTTTCTTTATGTTTACAGTCGAGCGAGTGTTGGGCCACGCCGTCAGATGTCGGGAGTGTCGAAACTGTGACAATTAGCAGCACATTACGTTTACTTGTGCTAGAGGAAGTGTTTAGAAATCGTCATTGAATGATTTGATACCTTTAAACAAGTAATAAAGATTAGAGAACTTAGGACGGCGATATTGCAATGGGTAATCTATTTCGTATTTCGCCTTTTCTTGACGTTGCAAACAATAATTATGTCGGAAATATAAATTCATTGTTTTAAAACCATTGCGTAATAAAAATAAAAGACAACATTGGCGTTAAATAAAGCATTATGCGTAACTTTTACTAAATGTAATTAATACGTTTTGATATTAAATCAGCGCAAAAAATATTCTTTAGTATTATTTTAAGTTTTTTTTTCTTATTGAGATAATGTATGAAAAGAACAATAATTCTCTTAGAAATAATAGTACAATTGATTTTTAAAAATTCACTGTTTTGAAATGTATATCAAGTACATTATAATAGGGGAGGCCTATGTCATGGGGGAGGCCTATGTCCAGCAATGGATGTGCTACGGCTGAGATGATGAAATTTAAAAAAACTGACATTTAAAAAAAAACATTACTTTATGGAAGTTCATCTTATGCTATTCCGGTAGGTTAGATATACTACGTATAAGTTATTTTGATTACAACAAGGGCATGGATTTAATTAAACCTAAAACAATTATACATATTACATATAAAGATTTAAAATGTTGTTCGGTTAAATAAATTATAAATTGTTACAGGTTACACCTAGAATGTCAGTCATAAAAAAGGAACTAAAAAAGCGCCTTTTAAATCTTTGAATTAAACAAAATATTACATTAATAATACTCGTTTAAACATAACATTGAGGATAGTTACAAGAAAATTCATACATTTATGAATCATTGCGAAGATAAGCAAACGGCAACTAGTTAACTATATTAGACAGAAACCTCACGTCTAGACTCGGTATACGGTCTAGACTTTAAATCTAGTCTAGAAAATACCGACTCTTACATTTATATACATATAGTCTCGACAGGGCCGGATTTGGAGGTCTGGAGGCCCTGGGGCAACGAAGGAGTGGAAGCCCCTAATTATTTTCCGAATAAACATTCATAAAACAAAATAAAAATCGTTTATTGCGAGTATGAGTTATATTATACAGTTGTTATAACGATGTTAAACGCTCTTCTATATTCTAAAATCTGTAATGCAAATTTGAAGTAAAAAATAAAAAAACTATGTTGGTCCTAATACGTATATTTTTATGTACTTATCTTTCATATATCTTTCAAACAATTATTGCTGGCAAATAAAATTATTTCAACAAAGAATGTAGTAATTAGTTACAATTGTGGCCCTTCTCTTGTGGAGGCCGGCCAAACCCGGCCCTGAGTCTCGATCAAAGATATTCTTTAGTTATGATGTATTTATATAATACCTAAGATTGACTAAACTTAGTCGGTGATCGTAGATAAAAGCTAGAAGTTTTTATTGTTTGGTTAATTTCTAGAACTTTTGTTATCATCAGTTCTCTCAATTGCCTTCCACTATAAAAACAAAATATTAAAGACGTCAAAAAAATCGCGAATGCTTGGTAGCATTTTGCTGAGAGATTTTTAATGGTACTTAGAGACACGTCGAAACGGCAGTTTTATAACCAAATCGTGTTATAGAAAGTGAAAATGTCGTCGTCAGAATGCAAACGGTGACAAATCAGTGTCGTGATGGATTTCACTCGTCGCCGCCGTCCGCCGTCCGCCTGGTTTCTTCCAATCGGACGGCGATGCACGCACGCTGACCTCGCTTCACGGTGTCACTCACTTTACACGACCCTTTAGCAAATTATAGATGACGGGAGATACAGGATACACAGACATTGTTTTAGCGACGTTCCGCGTTTTTACGTACTGTAGGCTCTCGCTGTAGGTAATGCGAGCAATTGATTACAAACCTTATTTCACAGCACACAGTGTCATATTTAGCGCAGCAAAAATATAGCAGTTACGTGTTGATTTTGTGATTCGTAAAATTTATTTGTTTTTTTTTTCATTGAAGATAGTCTTGCGTTTGACTTCCATCTCGCCTGATGTTACGAGCTAGTGCCACAAGAGGCGGCCTTATCGCTAAAAGCGATCTCTTCTAGACAACCATAGAATGAAACAAAACGAAAAACACCACGCTTGCAAACAACATATGCTTTAAACATTTTTATAACCAGATAAGTGTCTGTGAGTAACCAGCTACTTTTGTAAGAAAAACATTCGCCGAATCCCCGTAAAACAGCAGATGAAACCGTAAGTGTTAATATATTTTTTATTACAAATAGGCGTGTGTGTTGACTCTACCATCTCGCCTGATGTTAAGCGAAGATGCGGTATAAAATGACGCACGCTTAGATATCGATTCACTCGCGACATAAACAAAACCAGATTGTGTCAATAAAACACAATCCTAGAAATATTGTATCTATCTATTAAATCTACTTACTCTATTTTCCCTAACATACATCAACTTAATCTACACTAAGCTACCCGCAAAGTTATTACTGGTTAAAACGGCCCGGATCCCGTGCAATACCAGTGATTATGGGATTTCTCAAATGGCGAATATTACCTGGAAACGTGAGCTGTGGTCATTAAATCTTATACATTAATCTATAAAGGGTCGAGTTGAATTCATAATTGATTTAGATAGATTTGCTAAGTGCTTCGACCGGGTTTCTTAGAAGTAACAAGGGGAAGGATTGGATCAAATTTTCCCATTAATTGAATTGTATCCAAAATAACATACTATGGAAACTGACATGGTTTTGCCACATTTTACTTAGTGGTGGATCTTAGCAGGAGGTTGTCTAGGTAGGTACAACCGCAGTACCAGATAGTCTACCGCCAAGCAGTGGGTACTGCAGGATATTATGGGGCTGTTGAGACTTACCATTGTCTCAAAGTAATGAGCGCCAAAGCAGCGATTCCCTGGACTTTGATTTGTTACTCAAAATTCTGTGTATCGCTGCGATGATCATGGACAGGCGTTTATCTCTTACCACTAGGAGAGCGTCTCATTCGTCTCATTACTTTCTCATAAAAAAAGTTTTACTTTTGTTTTACTGGATGTGGCCAAAACTATAATCGGAATATCCAATATAATTCAACGTAAGTAATTCCGCATAAGTCAAATGTATCAAATTACATATTTTTTTGGAAAAAGTAGACCATATTAATTCAGGTTATAAAAGTGTTTTTTATAGAGCTCCAAACAAGCGGACTGTTCACCTGACAGTAAGCTCACCATCGCGGGTCCCGGCAATATTAGAGATATGGTCAATGCAGGGCGATCTTTTTAAATGCTTGAAGACAAACAAGCAAACATTCATTTCATGCATTTTTCAAAACTTTTTTTTAAAATGTTTATGAAACTGTTTTCATTCTTAATTTTACTCAAACACATCGGAACAATAACATCTTCCATCAGTTCTTCATTTCCATTCTTGGTTGCCTGGAAGAGATCGCTTTCAGCGATAAGATCATCACTTGTGGCACTAGCTCATAAGATACTTTTGTTTTTGGTACATTTTTATTTTTCTGATGTGCACAATAAAGATTTTCTATCTATATATCTATTGGACCGTTCGTTTGTAGAATTAATAAACAGGCAAGCACACACTCACAAAGTTTTGTATTTATGAAAATTATTACTAATGTGATAAGCTATTGCTTATGGCTCGGAAAATATTTTTCGTGTAAGTTTTCACTGTACTACCTACGTAAATAGTAAATCGTAATACAAATTAATTTTACTGTACTGCCCACGGTAATAGGGAATCAACTCCGTTTGAATAATAGCTTCCCCTAAATAGGCATGAGTTTTTCGGAAAATTTCCTTTTTCCGGAAAATGAATTATTCCCAAGCTGCGTGATTTTCCTTATCCCAAACGGAATCTCGAAAATATCGGCAAAACTTTTACCAATAACAAAACAAAACAACTTATTTAAACTTTTACACAACTTCTGACAGTTTGTCACACTTTCTGGATAAACCAATTTTCCTCTATTTGTATATTGTACCGTCACGTCCGCGTTATTTTCGTCTGAATTCACAGATATGAATATTTTTATCAAATTGTTTACTTGGTGCAAAGCTATTGCTATCTAGCGCAACAATGCGGCCAGTGTCATGGGCTCCTATACATCGGGGTTCCTTTGCTCCTTCTGTAGGTACTACTTTATATTTTCAACATCTTATACTGTATGGCAGCAATAAATATCTTGAATCTTGGGTACAGATAAGGGTGGGTTGTTCAATTGAGGATATATATATTTTAGATAACTGAGCTATAGCTTTCACTAGATGGAATACCTCCTTTGCTTGATCGTCTACGTAGAAAAGATCGCAGTATCAGATATTCTACCACCAAGCAGTAGTGTGTAAACATTACTGTGTTCCAGTTTGAAGGGTACTGCCGCTAGCGAAATTAAACAGCGATGCCCTGGACTTCATCTTGTTACTCAAAGTTCTGAGTATCGCTACAAAGGTAAGAGTGTCTTACCATCAGGAGAGCGTTTCGTTCGTCTCATTACTTTTATATTAAAAACAAAAAGCAGTGATCTTTGACACGGCCATCGGCACTCCAGGCTTAGGTTTTTTTATAATGTATAATCACTACATAATTATTATAAAACAAAGTCGTATGAGGCGTCTGTCTGTCTGTCTGTTCACGATAAACTTAAAAACTACTGAACGGATTATCATGCGAGTTTCACCAATAGATAGAGTGATTCATGAGGAAGATTTAAATATATAATTTGTCAAGGTTTTGACAAACCTTGAAATATGATGATAAATAATTGTTGGAAGTTTCGGATAAATCATCGAAAACGCTGCCCAACCTTTTTGAGATAGATCAAAAGCCCCGTGTAAGCCCGTGCGTATACCTATAATGTAAAACTTAAAAAATAAAATAAAACACCAGATGATAACAATATCTGAGTTTAAACACGATTTAATTTTGCTTCTCTAGGTCCGATCTTAAGAAGCTTCATCGCTCGTGGGTGTCATTTGGTAATCCATGTATTGTGTACGCGAACAATATGAGTAATTCAAATACCTTGAACGTTATTAGTATTTAACATGACAAAGAAGCAAACGTGTTAACTAAAAGTGAAAGTAACACGGTTGAAGCTTACACTAAACTCAATTTATTACTCAGGAAAGTGGTTTACTTTGTCGTCTTAGAAATTAGTCATGTTGCAATAGAGCATGTCTCTATTACCTTAAAGTAGTGCAATGTGTTTAACAAGATTGTGCAAGCATATAAGGTTTGGCCACACGATGCGATAAACTGTGTGTGTTTTATTAAAAACTAGTTTCGCACGATGGTATCGTCTTTGTTTTTTAGGGATGTGTTATCATTGATCAGAAAAAAATATCGTCCATAAATAAGTTATATAGTAACAGGCTAGTCATTTGTTACAACAGATTTCTTTCAACTGAATTTTAACTAATTAAAGCAAAATAATTAATTATTTAGCTAACAACTATAAACTTTATAACTCTATTTACAGGAAATACTCTATTTATGTGTTACGCAAAAATGATTCCGATATTCATTCAATTGGTTAAATTAATTGCTCAAAGAAAATTTTAAGAGCACTTTCAAATTCTGTTTTGATTTAATTTGGTTATATAGCAAGGCAATTTATTTATTACCGTGGCTTTGATTCCCATCAGGACAAACATGTATATGATGATAAATGTTTGTTCCGTGTCTGGGTGTTCTGTATGGATTTTAAGTATGTATTTACAATAAATTATATGTATAAAATTTACACATAGGCACCTAAAAAACACAAGTTTTGTAAAAAAATACAATGAGGCGACACGATTTTCCCGCCGGCGAATGATCATTCGCCGGTTCCCGCCAAAACTCTTATGATAGCTCTTATTTACCCGTAGCATCACGCACAACAAATCCTATTCACTGCTAATTTTTATATCGTCCTCACACCAAAAATATGCGCTTTCTAGCAGAAGCACTGTATGTTGTTTTTTTAATAAGGTTTAACTAAATGTTGACAACTAACATTAATAATATTCGAGCCAATAACAAATACAATACCTACTTAATTCGCCCTCCGGCTTAGATCGGGGAGTTGAGATCTCTTCTGAGATTGTCTGGATGTCGTAACAATGTTTATTTATCTATGCATAGAGAGACTCGTGAATCATGAAAGCCCACATCACGTGCGCACTCTCTAGAGCTTAAAGTATTTACAACTTTTGAATGACTGTCAAAATATTTTGCCGTTTTATAGACTAAGTTTAGGAAAACTGTTACGTCTAATGTAAGTTGTTTTTAACAACTAAAAGTCGGCATCATTCGAGTTTAAATGGTCCGAAACTTCTCACATTAAAACTCTAAAGGCCTGTGACGAGGCTTTTGGAAAAATGTTGACTAGTTGGTACGAAAAATGAATTTGTGTTTGAACTACGTATATTTTACACTTTTGGTAACTCATATTGAATATCATTATGAACAACTTTTACTATGGACACAACTTTGAAATCAAGATAATAAATCAGTTGTTCCATGGAAAAAGTTCGACGACCCTTGACCAAATATATTGTTAACTTTTTTTTATAATTTTGGCATACCTCAGTAAAAGTTGATCGATTGACTATTTATTGTCCACATTGAATAGAAAAATAAACTTAAGTAAATTGGTTCGCAATGATAAGTTTAAATAATATTGTCAGTTTAAATTATTAGAACTTAATAGTCTTACAACCTTTCCCGTCAGTTTTTAATCAGTAACGCGTTTTCTATTCTTGGTTGCCTGAAAGAGATCGCTGTTAGCGATAAGACCACCACTTGTGGCACTAATTTATAATATTTTTTTGTTCTCTGAAACGCAGTACCAGATACTCTGCCACCAAGTAGTAGTGTGTAAACATTACAGTGTTCCGGTTTGAAGAGTACTGCATCTAGCGAAATTACATTAGATTGAGACTAACCATCGAAAGTCTCAATGTATTGAGCGCCAAAGTAGCGATGTCCTGGACTTTGTTTTACTAGGTATTGTAAGTTCTGTGTATCGCTGCAATGGTCATACGCAGACGTTATCTCTTACCACCAGGAGAGCGACCCGAACGTCTCATTACTTTCACATAAAAAAATCTGATGTGCACAAATAAGAGTTTTTTTATCTATCTATAAATACAATGTCATTTTTATGCCACTATAGCTGCTCTTCAAACCAGAACATAATAATGTTAACACAATAGGCGGCAAAATATTGCGGTGATACACGACCTCCTTGCTAAGTAAAAAAAACAGTATGTTTTAATATGATATACGCTCACGTACAAAATACTCCATTAATCTGTCGGAGCAAGCCGGAGGAAATGGTATAATTTCCAGTAACATGAGGTATAGGAAAGCCACATGCTGCGTTTCGCCTTGCACGTATCCGCTTCCGGTTTATTTAGTTTTCTGTTCCAAGTAGATATTCTTTTGTCGTGAATATTGTACTATTCTTTATATAAAATACATGTAACTCTTTTCTACTTTAAAAGTATATAGTACATCAGATAATAACTGTACAGGATTATAAGCTGAAGTGTACTAAGCCGAAAAGAAAGAAAGAAAGAAAAAAATATATTTTGTAACACAAAACACGACAAACAAACAGGGACAAATAAAGGACACGGAAAGGGGGTCATTGTACTCACAATAACAAAAAAGCTTTTACTATCAAAAAATTAACTGTTACATACATTCAGGTCAGTGCCAGGTCTATAGAACAGCTGATTTTATCACATTATTTTGTTATTCCTTATTTTATATTACATAATATTTTATGCTGATGCTGTTAAATGACAAGATAAAAATAAAATAATAAAAATTATCTGAATATTTAATTAAAATCGATTTATAATACGAAACATGCGATAGATACGTCTTTTTATTTTGTTGGTGTTGACAGAAAGAAAGACTTGACTTTACATTTTTTATTTTGAGTTTCGCGATTTGAGCATGTTTATTCTTGGGACTTAATTGTCTAAAATACTATGAAGTAGTTTTGATTTTACCTCGATGTTTTGACCATGTCATTGCAATATGCCAAAAAAAATTAAGACTCTCTTTAACTTTTCTCTTTTTTTTTGTTCGCGTGTACTTAAGTCCCGTTAATAAACTTTGTTCTTGTAGAATGTAACCCTTTCTATCGCAACATTAGATTGTTGATTAATATCACTAACAAAAATCAGAAACAGAATCGAAATATATGGTCGCATTACTAACTAAGAATAATATAGTAAAATTGTTCAAAACGATGAACAACTAGCCTCTTTTAGCATGTACACTCCAAGCTTAAAACCCTGTATACCATACAAATTCAAATTCAAATCATTTATTTTGCAGAGACATGGGTACACTTTTCAAACACCACACACTGAATAGTGCTTATTTAGTGCCGTAATGATCCTTAATTAGCTCGCTAAATATCGTACGATCCATAATAATCGTAGTCCGAGCACTTTCACCGCCGCGGGCTGCGCGGGCGCAAGCGAGAAGTCTGACTCACGGCGAGGACTCACGCGACGAGCAAGTGAAACCACAACTATATCGGTAAGTGATACTTCTATCTATTTAGCGCTGATACAATCTAACTAGATTCATGACCTCTGGGAACAGGTGAACAGTAATCATTAATCTGATTTTATTTCACTGTGGATACTAATGCGGAAGCAAGAAGAGACAGCATGCGGGTTGTGCTCTGCTTTGACTCCTTGAAGATAGCCACCGGATGTCGCCAAAACTATAATCGGAGTATACGATGTAATTAAATTTGAGTAATCCCGCATAAGCAAAAACAAAACATTGTCAAAACCACATCAGTTTCCGTAGTAACGTTTTTACCTGTATCAATATGTGTGTACCTGTATAAAATAGTAATAATAATTATGGATTATCAAAGTTATTCGTGGTCAACTCGTGACCACGGCTACTTAATATGGCTGATACTTTGAGGTTTAGACAAAACTAATTTCACTGTATTTTGACCCGATGATAAACTACATTATTTTTTACCGGCCAACTTTACAAACCATAAGTACTATTATATGTATATCAGTAATCTGGTTCCCATATTTGCTTTGCTTAGTTTGGGGTCAGATGACGCTGTGAGAAAATATCGTCCAATATTTATAAGCTAACACATAATAACTAGATGAAAACAAATGTATTGTATAGAGGCCGAAGAAGGTCTAAATACCCAAATTAAAAAAATAATTAAATTAAATTATATTAAATGAGATAAAAAAATGGTCAAGCCAATTAAATCAGAATCTCACAAATTTCGATTACATAAAAATTAAAACAAAAAGCATAATATAATTATAAAACTTAATAATATAATGAAGAAGTCAAATTTAAAAATTACAAATGTCATAAAATATGCAAAAAAATCAAAGCATGCTGGCGAAATTACTATTCTTCATTATTCTTATGCACAGTCCGACCGGATGTACAACCATAGATTTAGTAGTGCATACGCAAATACAAAAAAAAATAATTACAACATATAGTGGCTATTTAGCAAACCAGGTCTCATGCTTATTACTATTGTGTTTCGTGGGATAAATAATTTTAGGTAAAAACTTGTAGCGCAATATCAGCACCATTTCTACCAATAGATGATATGTAGTTACTGAACTATTAAAATAAGCATAAGTGCGTACAAGAAAGTCTTCGAGCAAATAACTGATTGAAAGGAAAACAATACATTTTAGCATTTTTCAATGTTTTCTTTTGTCGACAGCTTAAGCTGAAATGAAAACTGGCATTTAGGTAAGACTGCCGGAACGCACCGTTACGTGCTTGGCGGCAGAATTTAAACTTGAGGGTACTAAAAAGTACCGTACCATCCTTCAATCCAAATTCTTTATTATGTTTTTCTTCACCGGGAGAACGAGCTTATTGTTCGAATTTGAACCCACGACTTTCAGCGCGTGATTCGACCACGCTATCCACTACCCTTGGGGGAGGCCTATGTCCAGCAGTGGACATCCTACGGCTGAAATGATGATGAACCACAATCATCGCTACTAAATATATACTTTATTTGCTAGCAACTGTTTGTTTTCCATTTAAAATATAACAAATTTAATAAATAACCAGCGATATAATATTATATATCCAGATATTGATGTATTTTGTTCCGACCACCGCATGATACTGCGTCTCTGTTTACGAGCACCTTTGTGTAGAGATTTGTGTTGTTTTTATTTATAAGTATTTGTTTGTATATGTAGGTATGTAGTAATATTTAAGTAATTAGTATTTGTGTCTCGTATAATTATTGTTCTGTATCTGTGTATTATCTCTTTGACTCTAAAACGTTTTGGTGTTAAACTGTAAGCTTCAGAGTTGGTAAGGAAAATAAAATAATAAAATCCAATAACAATGTTGGAATACTTCTACACGGATTTCATCGAAATGGGTGTCAAGGAAAGTGTTACCTATCTTGAATATATTAAGTCTAGGGGCACACATAGTCATAGCCGTAGATAATAGACAAGGTTAGAGGTTTTACCAATAAGGCGATGTCATATGACGTAAATCCGGAGAGACGTGACGTCATCCGCATGAAGAAACACAGAAAGTATGCGCGACGTAGCAATATGCGTACATTGCGTGATTTCATAGATGCGTGATTTCATAGAGATGCCCGAAAATCTAACAATAAAAGATCAAAATTACAACACTCGCAATTCGTCTGCGGTAAGCTTGGCTTGACTTTTGTGAGCGCTTGAAGCGCTCGTCATGAGGCTGCGTCGTGTAGAGTCAAAACACGTGTCAGCGACTGGTTACTGACTGACTGTTACTGGCAGCGAGAAGAGAATATAAAGACTTGTGCTTATTTTAATTAGTTATTTTTAATGTAAGATACGTACATATGTATGTATGTTTTACGTATAAGATTTTAAGTTTACGTCGGATTTTAGTTTTATATATAAAAGGAAAATTTCGGAAAGATATAAAATTAATTAGTTCTGTCAACATTAAAAAGTTATAAACGTAGATATTATAACTTTTCTTTATTTTAGATTTTCGAATTTGCGAAATTCTTATATATACCAGAATAATGTTTTTTTATTTATTTATTTTATTTAAGAGTAACAATACAACGGCTTATATGCAGAAATACACTAAAATTATGTCTTGAATGAATTTTCGCAAAGTAACACCTGAATCAATAAATTATTCTAGTTATACTTTTTAATATGCAACTCATATAAACAAAAGACAGCCTTTTTGTTCTTGCAGTATATTTATTTTGTAACCTTATCGTCAGAGCATCTCTATGGAATATCATCTCTATGATGGTACCATATAAGTATACCTCAACGTACCTGTAATAGGTACGTTGAGGTAATATTGTGGAGCAATTCGGTTTAGCCTGATTGTGTAAGATCCGCCGTAGACGCGCCGGGGTATCCGGTTTCCGAAAACATTACAACTCGTGAAATTACTTTTTGGCGCAAGCGAGTTGTATTCCTATAATACTCAATCATATTCACGTTGAAGGACGAAAAGGTTAATTTAGAAAAAGGTTGAGTTTTTATTTAAAGTAATTTCAAGTATTAAACACGTAAGTTTAGTAATATTCACTTAGTGGTAGATCTCTTTAGCAGGAGGTCATCTGAGTACCACCACAGTATCAGATACTGACGCCAAGCAGTAGTGCTCACAGGGCTGTTGAGGCTTTTTTTTTTATTACTAATAGGCTTGCGGTTGACTGCCAACTCCGCGAAAATGCGGTCTACGGTGGAGCACGCGATAAGAAACTGATTCACTCGCAACTTGAAGGCACCCAAATTGTATCTATCAGGGAACACCCACTCGTCCAGCCAATTCCATTGTCTAGCGGTTCGTACAATGAAGGCAGATTCGAACCGTTTAGTTTGACTCACCTTCGAAGTATCGAGAGATTCAAATCAGAGTTACCCCGGACTGTTTTGCTACTCATAGTTCTGTGTATCGCTGCAGTAGTCATGGACATGCGGTATCGCTTACCAACAAGGGAGCGTTCTGTTCGTCTCATTAATTTCACATAAGAAAAAATGAAATACTTATTTACTTTGGCTTTTTATTTTCTGTTTTATGTAATATGTGCGATTGTTAGGTACCTAATTGACAGTGTTAAATCTCAATAAATATTTTTTATACTTACTCCATAATAATTTCTACGGCCTTTTTCAATGTGTTCACGTTTCAACGGCTAAGTACCTAAGCAAATTAAAGTTTTAAAAAAGTAAACAATTGACAATAAAAAACCCAATGTTATAAACATTGGTTAAAGCTACTCTACTTACATGTACCTACCTATAGACTGCCTCATTTTTACGCGTGATATTTAACGTTAGCTAATTGACAGAGCATTTTAAGCATTGACTTTAAGCAACGTTTATATGGCCCTAAATGTCAGACCTTACAGATGGATAGACTGACAGATGTCCATTTAGTAATAACACAAACTAAAATGTATGCGAAATTCTAATAGATGAAACACAATCTTGGGTAGTATTTTCAAACCCCATTTGATCGCTGAATTTAACTTTGCCAAAAATACCAGTTGCTTCTACCGCTAAATTCTGTATGTTTTAGACAATATGTTACCAAAAAAGTACCAGAAATGGCTTGTTCAACCGTCGCATTCGATCTATACCATCTGTTTACAAAATACTCCGTTTTGTTTGTGGAAACACAATATCTCGACGATCTTAAATCGAAATACGTGACTGGCATTCGATATTTTATTGAGAAGCAAAGACGTATTGTGTGTTACTTTACATATTTGGCACAAAGGTGAAGGAACATCAAAAATGTGACTGAAAAATAAATAAAAGTCTGCTGTTGTTCTATTGACGCACTCATACTAAACTTACAGTTACTTGGAAATTTATTATGAGAGAGAGATGCGATATACTCATTTAGAATCCTGAGTCCTGAATAGAAGTAGAGTAGTTATCTTATTTGTATTTTAGATACAGTACCTGGTTGACCGAGCATTGCTCGGATGAAAACATGGATAAAACGACGTTTTCTGAAAATGAAACCTAGCTAGATCGATTTTTCGCCCCCGAAACCCCCTGGATACAAAATTTCATGAAAATCGTTGGAGCCGTTTCCGAGATTCAGAATATATATATATATATATATATACAAGAATTGCTCGTTTAAAGATATAGATAGAAACTCTTTAATGGGTACACCGGAAATGTAAAAAAAAAAAACTTTTATTTCATTTGCCACATTTCGTGGCGTTTTATACATAAACACTCGAAAAAACACTAGTCTGGAAAAAATATACAATGGGGCAACATGACTCTTTCCGCGTTCCCACAAACACTCGAATAAAAAAAAGCTTTATCAAGAAAATTATAAAACCACGAAACAAATAAATGTTGTTTAGAACTTGGCAAGTTTTCCATTGTATGCAGGGCAGAGCTCCCTAGGGCTGCATTAATGCAGACTTCCTCATGCTACAACACGTGCCAGTTCCTGCTCATGAGATGGCAAACTGTCTCTTCATGAATAAAGAACGTCTAATACTAAACTAGGTTAGTGTTGTATCGTAGCAAATAAAAGGGTAATTTTTTCTATAGGTATACATGGACGTCTATAAATAGACGCTACTGGCATTAATGTGTTTAACACGCCAGATAGTAAATTCAAACATATTTCAAGTAACACCTATTTTAAGTATATTTTTTGCTTTGTTTTATAAGTATATTATCAGCTATGCTATTATATTACTACACTTAAAATAAATAGGTATATTTTTTTCTTATATATTAGTCTTATTTAGTAATACATAGTCCATCTACAGAATTTAATGATTCTTTTTAGTTTTTGGTGGAATCATTGCAATTGGTCATTATTGTGCCGTGGTGGTGCCGGCGTAAGAATTGTACTCCACCCTCTCTACCCGTGGTTGCCGTAAGAGTCGGCTAAGGGATGTAATCCGGAAGATGGGCAACAGCGTCTTCCTTGAACAATCACACCTAACTGCACTAGCCAACCCGCCTGCCAAGCGTGGCGAGTATTGGCAAAACCCCTCCAGGAGGAGGCCTATGTCCAGCAGTGGACGTCCTATGGCTGATGATGTAATGTGATATGATAGTGACTATCTTTTTTAAACTCTGTTCTAGCTGTAAGATTCTCAAATTGTATAAAATATGAACCTACTAACCTACGTGTAATATAACCTACGTGTTTCAATAGTCATCCGAAAGAAAATTATTGTTCTTATCATTATGAATAACTTTTACTATGGGATCAAAAATAAAAATTTATGAATTAGCAAAATTAATCAATTGTTATTTATTTAATCCTTCACCAAATTTTTGAGCATCTGTTTTTTTTCGCGGTTCACCCGATATTTTAACCCTGTAGTTAAATAATCCGTTACAGTTAGCACTCTTTCCATAAACTAGTGGGAACAAGTTTCTAGAATATTCTAGATTCGTTTGCCCTTATATGTGTGCGATTGCACGATCGTGCAGTTTGCGTTCCGTTACCGCGTTTTACTACAGCATAAATGAAGGCTATAGTGCATTAACAGAATAACCACAACGAAAAATAAGCGGCAATTGCAACCATAGTTTTATTTTTTTCGGCAATAGCATGTTTGAGCATTGTGCCAATTCTGAAGCGTTTAGTAGCATATCGTTATAAGTAACTTCTTCTTCTTTGTTTTTGGCGTCACATTATATGCATTTGCCAGTGACAACTATTTCGAAATTTACAAGTATTTTAAAATAAATCTAGTAAAATAAGTGTAAATCACAGTCAAAGTCACACAAACAAAGTAAATGTTGAGTCTATGCCTTCGTAAAGTAGTGACGACTTTACTACAAGCTTCAAAGATTTTTTATATAATTTTCCCACGCGCTTATAATTTGGCGCTTTATGAATAAAACAACATTATTTTTACACATAAACAATCGAAAAAACACAAGTTTTGGAAAATTATCTATTGCGGCGACACTTTTACACGTTCCTGCCAAAATTCTTGCTCTTCTTGATCTAACGTTATAAAAATAGATGAAGTCTTAGGTCCTACAAATTTGCTTGACATACGGAAAATAAATTATTTGTGCTGCGTAATATTCATTCAGTGTTCTAATATTGAAGTTTGCCTTCTACAATCACTTTTTTCTGTGTCCATAACAACACGTTCACTGACCTACACGCGGATGCGTGGATGAGAAATTCGCTTGTTAATTGCGACTTGCGGAAAAACTGGCAACACTATAAAATCCTGTGATTGAGAAATAAGCTTACCTCGATAATGTGTGGGTGTCTAATTAGGGAACAATTTAACAACCGAGAATCGTGACCTTATTTTGTTTCTTGATGAACACTTATAAATGTCTATGTATGTAGGTACTTATAACTTTTCATCAAAGTTATACTAACATTTCCTATCAACAACTTACTAAGGACCAAAAAAGCGATAGGTACTCCAGGCTATACAGCTTTTTAGGTTATTTTTAGTTTGGCACGAGTAAAAAATTTAAAGTTACCTTTAGGCTATATAGGATGAGAAGTTATTAACTTTAGGACGGTGCAGAGTATATTGTGCAACCCATAAACATATTAAAGATTTATGGCTTACAAACCATTGATTGGTTTGAGATTTCTTTTATTTTTTTTTGTTGCGTTTCTCTTCTTTGTTTTTGCTGTCACTATATATGCATTTACCAGTATCAAGTGTTCCGATATTTTCAAGTATTTTACGAAAAATAAAGTTAAAATAAGTTAGTCACACCAAGCGCGTCTTGATCGAGTCCAGTCACGCCCTAGTAAAGTGGTGCTGACTTTGCTATTACACAATCTTCAATGGAGTTTTAGAAGCAACACGAAAAGTCATGTTTCACTACAATATATCACTTGCGCGCGTAATTCAGCACTAGTCAATAAAACACCACTATTTTTTTTATAATTATTTAATGCAGTGACACGAATTTTCCATATTTCCGCGGATAATTCCTTGTTTGAAGTGTTTGAAATATAATATTAAAGAAAAATGTATTAACTTTAATCATTAAGTATCTTAGAACAAAATTCAAAGTTTCTCATAAAAGTTTTAGTCCTTGCAACTAATCGAACAGTTTGTCGATTTGTTTTTCTACTGACTATTGCGTCAACTCTCGAAGCGACGTTTTTGTGGCAATTATTCAAAGACTTGAAATTTGTTTGATTTATGTTGTAGTTAAAGATGTAATGGGCGTTATCAAAGATGTTAAAAATAATGGATTTGCCATCTAGTACAAAATAAAAAAACATGTATCAATGTAAAAATATTAACAAACTAATTGCAAATGTTATTTGTAATTGTAAGTCATAGTACGTTTGCCATAAAAATATGCATTTTTTTATAACATGTAGGCTTGCGTTCTATCGCCGTCTCGCCTCATGTTAAGCGAAGATGCGGTCTACGATGGAGCACGCTTGCCTAGAAAACTATTACATAGGCAGGTACCAGATCCTTTTCTTGGAAGTCGGTAAATCACCGAGCAGAAACCTTATAAGGTGATAGTATATAATATAGGAAGTGATAGGTACCTTATAATTTTATTTAGCTAAGTACTTATGATAGTGCGTGATAATGCGTGACACCATTCTTCAAAACTACTATTCAATTTAGTAGATAAATAATAATCTTTCTTGATAACACATTGTTTAGCATACATCTACTATCTCCCACGCTGGCAATATGCGGGCAGACCAATTCACTATCACTGTTGAGTTACTTTTCGGGGCATACGCAGGTTGTCCGGAAGTAATCGCTCTAAGTGATTAGGCTGCCGGCTGAAGCGTTACTCTTTTTTTTGTAATTTTTATGTCAATATTATGAAATTATCTATCTACATCTAGTATTATCAAAGTCGACTAAGAATAATAAGCAAAGATAGTCCAACGGAGATCGGTTGAAAAATAATTTAAATAAACAGCCTATTGCAATAACACGGAGTCTGTGGCACAGAACTAAATGGTGACAATAATTATTTTGGTTGCATTTGTATATTTTTTATCAGATCTATTGTATTAAATATCTTTGGATGGGATGCTAAAATGATAAACAAAAGTATATCTTGTGTTGGTGTGACCTAATCCTATGAATCGACCTATGAATCGTTGATGACATCAACATCCTATATTTAGGAGGCACAGATAAAAAAAAGAACAGAATGTAACGTAGAAAATAAATATAGACTCCTTGGTTACATGTTGCTTGTTTTACACGAACTACAAGAGAAGGCCAAAAAGTAGAGAACCTACGACGAGCAAAAATTGTAAGGCTAAGGAGCTAAGTTTGGGCGGGACCACGGTAAGAGTCGTGTCGCCCCATTGTATTTTTTTCCAAAGCTAGTGTTTTTCAAGTGTTTATGTATAAAAATAGTGAGGTTTTATTCATAAAGTTTTTTTTTTTTTTTTTTTTTTTTTTTTTTTTTTTATGGCTGACAGGCTAGGTGTTTGACCACAACTCACCTGATGTTAAGTGACGGTGTGGTCGAAGATGGTAAAGCACACCTAGCCTGGAATAGAACTGGCTCTCAAGTGAGGCTGCCGGAACACACCGTTAGATGCTTGGCGGCAGATTTTCAATTGAGGGTGGTAGCTAGCCAGCCGAGTACTAGAAAGTACCCTACCACCACGCAGAAAGTAGAAAATAAAGTGATAAAGTGCCGGATTACAAGCGCGAGTGTGGGAAAATGATATAATGCGGTGAAACACGAGTTTTCGTATGCTTCCAAAACTCGATGGAAGCTTATAGCAAAGTTGCCACTACTTTACTAAAGCATGACTAGATTTGTCTGGCACGGACTGGACTTGACCAAGGCTGGATTTTGACTATAAAGATAAAAAAGCTGAAAATTGAAGACTGCACACAAAATACAGAAACTAACTTTACCTAAACAAGAGACTTTGTAGATAGACTTCGTGTCACGTTTTTTAACCTACGTTAGGGCGCAAAACGTTAAAAGTGATACTAATTTAAACATTCTTACAGTACAAGAAATGTAACCATTCTAATAGCGTTATTGTTCACCTGTACCTATATAGGTACTCAGTTGTTTTACGTAATAGACTCGAATTAACAACATGTGACACGGCTTCCCATTGTTCTACCTGCATTGAGCCCAAACTTCCGGTAAACAATACAGAGCAATAACATCCCACTGCCGAATTTACACGTCGACGAAAGGAGAGATATTAAAATTAGGTAATTATGTCTATGACGTATCAAGCACATTTTTCGTTCAATTTAGCCCGAAAAATAACTGGATAGTAATATCTAGTTCTAGTAGGTTTCGAGAATTATGATATTACGGTAATTGACTTGTAACTTTGGTGCTATCAAATATTTGTACATATTTCTATATTTGGAGATTTCTGGAAGCAAGAAAAACGACATTTCTATGACACTATTTTCCGACTTTGTAACCAACGTTAATGCAGTCGATCATCACTAATGGCATTACTTTTAGGATATCATTTAGCAGAGCAAAAATACGGCGTTTACGTAAGTTGTTGCGTATCAAACGTCAATTTATAAACATAAAAAACTAAACACAATTTAAAAAAAAGTCTAAATTTATTTATCAACAATAAAATTAAATGACGCATTATTAGTGTCATCTTCGATTTAAGTTTCTATTGAGTAAATCGTTATAAATTATGTTTCTACTTTCACAAAGTTCTTGGAAATATGATCATTTTTAATATAACAACACATTTTTATTCAAAAATTATATTATAGTAGATGAAAACGTGCACTAAAATTGCTAAAAATCGGAGAATATAGTTTAAGATAAGGTATAACCCTAATATGGTGCCAAAAATCGTTGTGTACCAATAAATTTTGAAATGTCCATTGTTAACGCATAAAAGTCCACGTTTGACCACCAACTTGCCTAATGGTAAGCGATGATGTGGTCGAAGATAAAAGACGGAAAAGTTGGTGATTTATTACCAAGTACCTAGATGACCGAGCTTTGCTCGGCTGAAAACACGAATAAATCGTCGTTTCCTAAAAATGAGACCTAGCTAGATCGATTTATCGCCCCAGAAATCCCCTGCATACTAAATTTCATGAAAGTTGTTGGATCCGTTTCCGGGATTCAGATTATATATATACATATATACAAGAATTGCTCGTTTAAAGATATAAGATATCCTATTGTAGTATAGTAGACGGTATAAATACTACACACAACTAGCGTACGGTTTGAATTCAACTGTAAATTGTGTAAAAAACTGTGGTAGAGAGATACGTATTTAGGAGGTGAGGAAATGAAAGGAAATGTAACAAAACAATAGGCTATTGAGTATTGAATCGTTTCCTACTCGTGGTTACACGTCAAGTAGTAGCTAGGTAATAGCTGATTGCGTGGGATATTACCAAATTTCTGATTTCATACGGAATACCGAGGTACCTATTACATTTCTAAGCGGAAGGAACTTATTGTGATTATTATTGGGAACTAGGTACTGGAAGAAACTTATTCAACTGGATTGATTTAATTGGTTTAATAATAATAATTATATAAAGTTGAGATGAAGGACCGGCACACCAAAGTATTACAAAAATCAAATCAAAACATACAAACTTTTACTTATAATATTTGTTGGATTACTAAAATTGCAACAATTAGTTCATCTATTGTTGCAATACAATTATATTTTATAAACACCACATTAGGACTTTACAAATAGAACGCTTTTCTACATAATATATAAGTACCTGGATGACCGAGCTTTACTCGTTTTTTTTTTCATTTTCTAATAATGAAACCTAGCTTGATCGATTTATCGCCCCCGAAACCCCCTGCATACTAAATTTCATGAAAATCGTTGGAGCCGTTGCCGAGTTCAGATTATAATATATACAAGAATTGTTCGTTTAAAGGTACTAGATAGATAGATTAGATAGATTAGATAGATAGATAGATAGATAGATAGATAGATAGATAGATAGATAGATAGATATATATATAGATACACAAAGGTCAAAGATCGTTAATAGGTCGATGTACGTTGGTATGAAATATATTTTTCTGTGGGACAAACTACTACTACTGTGGTACTTTCATTTATTGCTTCATAAACCTATCTTATAAAAATGTATCTATGGATTTTGTGGTTGTTATAATACAGGGAGGACGGGATTTTCTGTGGTCTCATTGTAGAAGGCACACTAATCTTACTTCTACTATAGATGCGAAAGTTTGTAAGGATTGTGTGGATGGATGTTTGTTACTCTTTCACGTAAAAACTACTGAACGGATTTGGATGAAATTTGTCACACATACAGTTAATAGCCTGGATTAAGATATAGGATTTTTACACTGCAAACTGAACGAACTTTTTGTTTAAATACCACGTGGACAAAGTCGCGGGAAACAGCTAGTATTATAAAAGCGAAAGTTTGTATTTGTGTATGTTTGTTACGTCTTCACGCTATTATGGCTTAACTGATTTGGAAGAAACTCGGAATACAGATAGCTTATACGTAAGATTAACACATAGAGCTTTTTATCCCAGACACGCGAGGAAAACAGCGGCAATTTGTTCATAATTAAAGAGCTAGTTTCTGAACAGTGTTTGGGTGACCTTGCATAGAACAAGAATTATTCACGAATGAAATAAAAAAACTTTTTTTTTTATGTTTAAAAATTAAGACCTAGTAGAAGAACTACTGCAACATCAATTTAAAAAAAATTACAGTCTTTATCACTTGTGATGTTCAAACCTGTTCAGGCATTTAAAAGTTATGGTAGAAAAAGTAACTCACATAATTATGTACCATATTATACATGAACAGTGAAAACATTTCAATCCTTTCTGGAAAGTCATGTTAACAATGTTTATGGCGACTTATACTTAATCTCCACAAGTAAAAACAACAAGATTTCTCTAGAAGTTTTGCCGTTGAGTTAAAATTGGTACAAACTACCATATAGGTATTATGATATCACTAATGTTGCGTGAGCCAACCAGCCGTGAAGAGGCCTTGTTTGAAGTACCGTGCTAACGGGCTGGTCTACTGTTCCAGTATGGGATTTACTGTTCTAAGGTATACCTATATGCAATTGCATACATCATAATAATGTAAATTACCATATTATGAAACATCTTAAAACGTAAACATGTTATTCTCCTCCCATAAACTACCCTCTCGGCTAAATACGCCATACAAAGTCTGTGGCTTCTCCTAAAATTTGCAGTCCCAAGTATGCTTATCGTATTTGGAAAATTTAAATCGTGAGGAAACCATAGCATGGCGGTCGAGTACTTCCTAGCACTCGGCTGGGTAGCTACACCCTCAAGTTGAAAGACTGCCGCCAAGTATTTAACGGTGTCTTCCGGCTGCCTCACTTGAGGGTCAGTTCCATTCCAGACTAGGTGTGTTTACCGTCTTCGACCACACCGTCACCTATATGTACTTGGGATTGTTTGTTTGTAAAATAGAGACTTTTTAAACTATTTAGGCTTTTTTATTATGGAAACTGACGTTGTTTTAAACATTTTAGCGTGCGGCGCCCGCAGCGGCCCGTCGCGTGAAGTAAGACGAAGACGCACGTGCGTTTTTCTCAGCTTTTTCACCACGAATAAGGCCACCCGATGTGGCCGAAACTTCATAAGTCGGCGTATCCGATATAATTAAATGTGAGTAACGTAGGTGTTTTACAAATGTGTTATTTGTCTGAGTGTCTTTAAATCGCGAGTGAATCGGCTTCTCCTAGACATGCGTTTTCATCGCAGACCACATCTTCGCTTAACATTAGACGAAATGACGGTCAAACGCATGCTTATTTATAATAACAAAAAAGTTAGACCAAGTAATACCATATTATAAGTCAATATTTATTATAAAACTTACAGAAATGGCAAGATATATAATCTGATAGCCAGTCTACAGGCGAATAATTTGCCCGAACTATAGCTAGGCACAAAGCAGAATGATAAATGAGACCCCAGACCCTAATCCGGAGACCGCACACCAATCTCAAGAACGTACGTAGACTATCTGTCTTACCTCAAACCATTTTTCTTCACAGATGCGTATAGCCTGCAGGAGTAAGAATTTTCCAAAGATTCCAAATGTACTAAGGAACTGTGGCTTTAAAACAAATGCACTAAGAAACCATCTATCTTTATAGTGAACTAGAACTATATACCTACTAAGGCTACATCTAATATAATCCTACTTAATATTACAAATGTACTAAATCACACAAAACGGCTAAACGGATTTAGATGAAATTTAACACACAGATAGTATATTATCTGTTTTAACATATATAGAACTAGCTGCGCCCCGCGGTTTTAACAGCGTGGTGATGGATGATGATGATGAAAAGTTACTAATCTTATATAGCCTGCATCTCAAACTCTTTTCTTGGGGGATGCCTACGTTATAGTAGCTTTATGCGTGCAAAGTCTCAGCCCGATCGGTTTAAAATTGACAAAGTTTCATACAAACATTCATCCCCTATTTTATCCCCTTGGGGGTAGAACTAATCAAAATCCTTTTTTAGCGGATGCCTATGTCATAACATCTACCTGCATGCCAAATTGCAGCCCGATCCGTCCAGTGGTTTGGGCTGTGCGTTGCTAGATCACTATGCCAGTCAGTCAGTCACCTTTGAGTTATATATATTTAGAAGATACTTCTTATCTCGGAAAAATGTTAGATTCTTATAGAATAAGAAAAAAACGAACTATAAGACGTATCCACTTGAAAATTGGTACAGATGTATTTTATGGAACATTAAATCGGGATATCGGGATTATTTAGTCGTGGCGTAACAATAGTACCCCACCCTCTCTACCCGTGGTTGCCGTAAGAGTCGGCTAAGGGATGTAATCCGGAAGATGGGCAGCGGCGTCTTCCTTGAACAATCACACCTAACTGCACTCGGCAACCCGCCTGCCATGCGTGGCGAGTATTGGCAAAACCCCCCCAGGAGGAGGCCTATGTCCAGCAGTGGACGTCCTATGGCTGATGATGTGAAATCGGGATACAAGGTATCCTTTATCTTAATCTAAGTAATAAAACAGCGCAAGTTTAATGACGAATAAAACTATAGTTGTTTCGTTACTTACACATGTTTCATTTCTTTCCGAACCCAAATCTAAAGTTAACGCGGATGAAGTCGCGGGCGTTAGTAGTAGTTAGTAGTGTTAGTAGTAGTTAGTTAGTAATATAAAAATATGTATAGCTTGACTAAAATATTCAACTTCTCCAACATCTGTTTTATTTTTTAAAACTTTAAGAAGCTTATTCAAAAAAGCTTTGAGCTTCATTGACGTATCGAAGTTTTTTTTGTTTTTCCTCGCGGTTTTTCCTCCCTCTACTGCTTTTAAAAGACCGCAGAGATTTTAAATAAAGTAGATAAGAATATGCGGCAGTTTTATGGACTCTTTTCGGTGTGAAGAGCAAAGAAACGCCAAAATATAAATATATTGTGCTTTTAAAAAAAAAAAATATGATGTTAATAACTCAACAATTTTGAACAGTTCGTAAAAATGTAGCATTATCCTAAAAATATAAAGCTTGACAAAAATAGACAAGGTATGGAAAAGTAAAATTGAAATAAAAAAGTTACTCGATTCGAGTAAACGAATACTTCAAAATATCAACCGAATATCATAAATAACTGCTAGACTGCTATTTTTTCGCCAATATAATATAAACCTAAATAAATCTTAACTATCGCCTATTTTAAATAGTTTTAAGCAAGTTTTAAATTTTATAGCTAAAATGTTTTACGTGACATTATCAAAACCAAATGAGGTACGGTGAATCGCAGTAGGTTGAAAATTGTTCCGCAGCGCGGTTAATTTTTTTGTAACTTTATTATCTGTCGTAGTTTTGGCGAGAACGCGGAATGGTCATGTCGCCCCATAACACTTTTCTTGTGTTTGTAAGTGTATTTATGTATAAAAATAGTAGTGTTTTATTCTTTATGTGTATAATTAAGTGCATGACTGTAGGAAAATGATATAAATCAATGAAACATGACTTTTCGTGTTGTTTTCATAATTCTAACGAAGCTCGTAGTTAAGTCACAACTGCTTTACTAGGGAATACTAGTAGTACTTAGGGCATGATCGAACTAGACAATTTTTTACTTTATGTGACTTTGACTTATTTAAACTTAATTTTTCATGTAATACTTAAAAATATCAAAACACTTGACAAAGATAAATGTACAAAGTGCAATGCCAAAAATAAAGTAGAAAATTATATGTCAAGACAGGTTTAATATCTGATGAATAGTCCCAACATAAAATTAGAGCATAAACTCTTAGTCATTAAAAACATTAATAGCTCATCAGTATGTACCTAAATGAATATTGACTTTGTTGAATGGGCCTTCTAGCTAGCTTCACAAATCACAAATAAAATCTGCGTGTAACTAAATTAATATGAAATATTGCCTTCCGGAAATCGGCGAAATAAACACATATGGCTGTGTCCTAATTCAGGAAATATTTCACTGAGCCATAAAGTTAAAAGCCGTTTGATGTATTTCCAGTTATGACGGTTTTAATGTTTTGCAGATATCGCCGTCGGCAAATCGGGATTTCATTGCAGGTAATGTATACAATGAATACTGGGAAAATGATACTTTAATAAAGCAAAACTCTCTACTCCATCTTTTTTTTTTCATTCTCTTCAGCCATAACAAGTTCGTGCATTGTGACTTCTGCGTCGTTAACACAATATATAGATCTGTCGTAATTTCGAATAGATATGCCAATGTCAAGTATTTCTATATTTTCAAGTATTTTACGAGAAATCTAGTGAAGTAAGTCTAAGTCAAAGTCACATAAAGTTAAGGTCAATTCTAGTCGTGCCCTAGTAAAACAGTAGCGTATTTACTGCATGTTTTAAAGGAGTTTTGGAAGCATCAAGAAAAGTCATGTTTTACCACATTAAGTATATTACATTCCCAGACAATTCGTCACTTTGTCAATATTACTGTTTTTATGCACAAAAACTTAAAAAAATATACGGCGACACCACTTTTCCGTGTTCCCGTCAAAACTCTTCGTAGAATTTTATAGATTGACCAGTTTTAGGATTATCTATTTTAAAATTGACAGACAATTTCGAAATGTCTTCCATCTCACCAGAGAAATTTAATCAGCTGTATTACCTTATTGTTGATAATGTACCTACGCAATAAAAACTGGGATATTAATATTTCAGTAAGCTAAAAACTATTTGAGTAAATTAGTCAAAATGTATACCTAAGCAAGCTACTAGTAAGTAGGTAGAAGGTAAGTCTTGGGATTTAATTCAGTTAAAATTTAGTAAAGATGTTTTCTAACCGTCGTAGTGTGATAAATATATTGACGGAATAGCATTTAAAATTTTTTTTTTTTTAATTATAAACTTAATTTATGTTACGTACAGTCTATGAATGGAATTCATGGCGGCTTCTGTTTTAGGCAAGGTTTTTAAAGTGAGAATAAATGTCTTCTAGATCAACGTGTTCCATCCTTTCCATCCGCACCGAGACTCTCCATCAGGTGAGTTGGTGGCCAAACGTTTTTTCATATTAAAATTGCGTTGTTGGAAACAACGCGCAAATACAAAGCTAGTGCACAGCAGATCTGAACAACATTGGATCTGAACATCCAATCCACGTCCTGGAGCTGTGTATAAATGTAAATATTTCTGTGTAAAAAGAAAGTCTGTGTATAAGTAGGTATTTCTGCAGCAAAGAAATCGACGGGATAAGCGCAACGTCAGTAAGCGCAAAATCATAAAATATGTAACATGAATAGCAATTTAAAACTGCGCAGGACATTTTACATTTTAACAATTGGGTCAACGTATAAATTTTAACATAGCGTCGCTTTCCCCGGCGGGTACAATGCATTTTTAACATTCAGCGACAAAAAGGTGCTGACTTGACCATAAAAAGTTTGTTTTGTGATACAATTTTCGCAGGCGGCTGTTTCGACAACCGTAAAAACGAATCTTTAATTTTCTTGTGGCCACAATATGCCGGAATGGTTCGTTCGTAAACATTTTAAACAGAAAGAAGGCAGCATTTCGGTATTTTGTTTCGACAGAGCGCGCGTTTTTAGGGATCCGTAGGATTTTATTGGGGGTATTTTAATAAGCCTACCGTCAAAAGTATGTATATCTGTGCTACTTTTGATAACCTATATTTAAGGACACTTAAGGGTCTTCAATAGGTTATTTCAGGACCCTTAGTAGGTATATAACGTATATATTCACTAAAGTTGAGTTCTTAAGGCGAATATAACAAATAATACAATTAAGATACATAAAACACATCTTTCAAAAGGTATGCGGCTCTTACAACTTTTTTCTTTTTGTATTAAAAACCAGACGATTAATCTATGATTTCTCTTTTTGTTTTTGGCATCACACTTTGTGCATTTGCCAGTCTCGAGTATTTGTTCCGTTATATTTTCAAATATTTGATGAAAATTAAAGAGTTATTTGATTCACAAGTCAGGGTATATATCAAATTCATACACTTAATATAGTTATATGCACGAGTACTTTATGAACATCAATTAAATTCGAAAATCTTTGTTTTTATATAAACGCTTGGAAGAACACAAATTTTGAAAAATAATACAATGAAGCAACATGACAATTCCATGTTCCCACAAAATAATCTATAATATTATATTTAGCACAAACTTTAAAGCAAAATAAACAAAACCAAGAACGAGTTTAACTCCCATGAGATCGCCAAATCAAGTAACAAAAATTTGTATATTGCATAATGATACGGAACCAAATTAAAGTTATGAAATATTTCCATTTCATTTTTATTTTATTTGACATAAATCACGTTAATTAGCGTCATAGATAAAAACTTCGTGATATAATAGATAAAGCACAATCTAATTCATGCTCAATCTCTTTTGATAATAAAATATCTTTTCTCATGTGAGATTTTATAAAATCTGAGACAAAAACAGCGCTAATTTATCACTTGATTGCGCCTAGAGGTTGTGTGATACAAACTTGTCAGAGAGGCAATTTCCTGATTGCGTATCGATCCTTTCAGAACGTAACAGATGTTCGCTGCTGAGGTATTAACTATCCAATTGCTTCTATAGTTCAATACTTCCTAACAATGACATATTTACAACACCATCTATGAGAAGATTTTTTACATTTGAGGTGATATTTTGGGGTATTAAATCATATTTTATCGATGATAGCTCAGCGGTTAGCGTGGTTATCTCAAACGCCGGAGGGCGTGGGTTCAAATCTCAACAATGACCCTGAGCTGCTGGTGAAAGAAAAGATTTTGAGGAAACCATAGCATGTTGGAATGGTTTTGTTTATGCTTGACAGGCTAGGTGTTTGACCACAGCTCACCTGATGTTAAATGACGGTGTGGTTAGATGGTAAAGCACACCTAGTCTAGAATGGAACTGGGTCTCAAGTGAGGCTGCCGGAATACACCGTGAGATGCTTGGCGGCAGATTTCCAACTTAAGAGTGGTAGCTAGCCAGCCAAGTAATAGAAATTACCCTATATACCACCATGCTGTGGTTTCCTCACGATGTTTTCCTTCATCGGCAGCGCAAGCTCATTGTTGAGGTTTGAACCCACGCCCTTCGGCATGCGAACTGACAGCGCTAACCACTGAGCTATCATCGCTGCGAAACTAGTACTTTTTAGTACTCGGCTGGCTAGCTACCACCTTCAAGTTTAAAATGTGCTACCTCATTAGAGAACCAATGTCGCTCCAGGTAAGATGTATTTACCATCTTCAATCACACCGTCACTTAATATCAGGGCTTTCACCAAACACCTAGCCAGTCAACCATTTTATTTTTTTAATTCTCTGTTTTATTTCGCTTGTCCCTCGAATCCTATTGCGATGGATGTGCCACTTAGAAGCTATCTGATACAGAATAATTGCGTAGTTAATATTAGAATAAGTATTTTATGAAGTGTTTAATTCTTATTTGAACAACTTTTTAACGCTTAAGAGTTTATTTTTTATCAAAATAGCGGTAAAAGCACTCAACCTTTGGCATTTAGTTATTTACGTCTGCTTGGTTCCTTTGTTATTGATTGTAAATATTTTTGAATTCAACCTGTAATTGTAGGAATTCACATTAAAATGTTTTGTTGTCACTCGAAACTGTATTTTCTAAGTATAGGTAAAAAGTTGCTTTGTACGTCTGTCTCTCTCGCTACAAATTTTGAAACGAGTTTCGGTCGCTTATATAATAATCATATTTTAACTCTTAAAAAGAGATTCAGGATTATATCGATGCCCTTTGTCCTTGACGAGCGTCAGACAACAGACAATGCGCTTTTTTGTTCCCTTTCGTCGATTCGCAAATGTATGCCGCGCATGTTTTATGTCTGGTCACGACGATACAGCCTCTTTGGAAGCCTTCCAGTGAATATATTACTAGCACAAAAATGCCTATAGAGATGAAAATGTCATTTACAAGTCCGGCTAACCGGCAAAATGCAAGAACGTGCTATGGTCGGAGAAATAAAAAAGAAAAATCGTCAGGCTAGTTTTGGCGGGAACGCAGAAAAAAGATTTTTGCTTATTTTTCAACCATGGCACGTTCGTGCCTGAAAAATCATGTCCCTGTATTTGATTTTTCTGTTTATCTTTGAAATGAATGTTGTTATATTTATCGGTTCATGAACGGTTCGAATCTACCTTCATTGTACGAACCGCTAAACAATGGAATTTACTACCCGAGTATAGGTGATACAATCTGTCAAGTCGCGAGTGAATGGGTTTCTTCTAAGCGAGCGTGCTCCACCGTAGACCGCATCTTCGCTTAACATCAGGCGAGATGGTGGACAAACGATTATTTGTAATTAAAAAAAAACGTGTCTAATTACATACGTGCGCGAATGTGAAAAGTGATAGACGCAATGTAACATGGCTTTTTATGTTGCTTCCAAAACTCCATCGAAGCTTGTAGTAAAGTCTTCATTACTTTACTAGAGCATAATCGGCCATGACCAAGACTTCGGTACTGTGTGACTTAGACTTATTTGACTTGAATTTTCTTGAAAACATTGAATTTGCCATAACGAAAGTTTGGGGTAGACAAACATTACGCGACATTTTTATCTTCGGCATTACAGCGTCTATGCTTTAAATTGACTTTGTTGTGAACTTTCTCTTTACAAATAATTAAAGAAGTTGCATATTAAGATGTAAAAACGGAACACAGAAAACAAAAAAGGTACTTTATATCCATCCCCTTCTAGTAGGTATAGGTACGCGACCCAGTTCTCTCTGTTAATACTTCCTTTAGTCCAGTCTATTTGTCCTTCTGTATGTCTATTACTCTACGATCGATCTGTCAATAACAATTATTGCGAAGAGATTTAAATTTGACTATTTTTTCTTTTTTTCTCAGTAAACATAGTATACGACCTGCAATGGCAACCGGGTCCCAAGTAAGGCAGCCGGAAAATCGTCGTTAGGTGTTTCGTGGCAGATTTTTAGCCAGCCGAGTACTAAAAAATACCCTTCCACCAAGCTATGGTTTCCTAACGATGTTTTTCCTTCTCAGTCTCACTGTTAGGATTTGAACCAATGCTCTTCGGCGTGTAACCACTGAGCTATAATCGAATTCTGCTCGCGTCAAGTAGCGTTTATCTTGTAGATGTGAATTCAATGAATCGTGTATTTTGGTCGGATGTTTCCGGCGAAACACTATCTCTAAGAAAACAGGATTCATTCCAATATTCAGAGATATTGTTAAGTGAATTGCCAAGAAATCCGTTTCGCTAGATTGTTTGTCTAACAATATGTGAAATGTATAAAGATAGGCTGATACGCAACGTTTTCTATACTGATGCCAGATTTACTTATATTGCAGAGTTCTATAGATGTCTGCAAACTTCGAGATACTTAAAAAAACATCACTGACATTTTTAGCGTTATGTCTAATATATAGTATAAAACAAAGTCGCTTCCTGCCGTCTGTACGCTTAGATCTTTTAAACTACGCAACGAATTTTAATGTGGTTTCCATCAATAGACAGAGTGATTCAAGAGTTTTAATGTATAATACATGCATATGCACCACATTAGTATCTACATTGCACCCTTGTGAAACCGAGGCGGGTTGTATACGTATAAGTAGGTATGACTTATCAAAATCTTTTTTAAATAATAGACTTTGAAAAAAATACGCCATAATATTTTTCTCGTGTAAAATATCACACGTGATTGATGAATCCAGTGTGAAGCCTTATAAGGTTCAAAGTTGTTTTTTCTTGCATGAGGTGGTATATCGAATTGATACAAAAAATCGTCTAGACATTGGAATTGTAATCTTGATCGATAACAGTAGTCGTCGACAGGCTAAGTAATATTAATTGACTATAAAAAAACAAAAAAAAATTACAAAAAAAAACCGACTTCATATGGTTTACCAAAGTCCTCAAAGTCCTTTACCCTACAACAATAAAACAAAGAAGGTTAAAAGAAATACAAATACTAAGAAGAAAGTTAAGAAACAAGCCAGCAAGCGATTCAGTTCACAAAATAAATTACATGTGGTACGAAAACCTCCACACGCGACTCTGACTCGCACTTGACCGGTGTGACAAATGTTGTGTAATATCTCATCTGATATAACACAACATTTGTCCAGAAGTAAAACTTACCTACTTACTTAGATACTTACTTTTTTGATCATTAAAATTTTACGGAAACCGGCTTAAAAACCCTAAACCTCCTTTCAAGGACAAAATCTCTTCCATGGAGTGTGCAAATGAAACGCTAACGGTATTTACCGAATGCCGACGCTACGGTAAAGAAATTTAATTAAAGCGCAGCCTTAGAAAACTCCCGAATTTCGTTTATTTATTTGGTCCTGTTTGTGTTTAATGCTATACTGAAGGTAATTATTACTGTTCATCGGTTACGATTTTATCACCGAAAGTCCACTTACCGATATGAAGGTCGTACTGTAGGAAAATATATATAAAACTCTTTGATCGTACTATAATAATATCGTTACAAAAATATATATACTGCGAATTATTTACACAGCTGGACAAATTCCCTGAGGCTTTAAAAAACATTTATTTTCTGGTGAGTACACATGACCTCTCTATATACCTATATACCTACGTATATTAAATACAAATCGAGGCCTAATTCCCTTTGTTTAACCCCGAATATGTAATGTAAGTTAAATATTTGTGGAGGACTATTGTCTCCCTCAATACTGTTCTTTCAAAACCAGATTAAAGTAATTTGGCACGGGGTTCTAAATTGGGAACCTTTTGAACATTTCATTTTGACGATTCACGGAGTTTCAAAGGAAATAAATTGGTAATATATCTTATTGTTTTAATATTGTGAATGGATTTTTTTTTGCATCTACTTTTATTTTAAAGTAAGGACCACGAAAAATACGAAAATTTCCCTAAAAAGTAAGATGCGAACTGACTGCAATCAACCCTTAATGGTTTACTTGTTAGCAAGCGTTAATGTGGTGGAAGAGATAACGCTAAGTAAATTCAAATATTTTGGAGCTCTTTCCATGATTTTAAGGTTGATTAACTGAAAAATTATGAAACACTGACAAATAAAAGAAGTATTTTTAAATGTCACTTTCACTTTTGAGTTCTCTCTCTTTCTTCTTGGCATCGCACTCTATGCATTCTGCCAGTTTCAATGTTTCTGTATTTTGTGTGCGGTCTTCAGTTTCAGCTTTTTTATAGTCAAAGTTGGTCAAGTCCAGTTCGTGCCAGTCAAATCCAGTCATGCTTTAGTAAAGTAGTGGCGACTTTACTATAAGCATCGATGGAGTTTTGAAAGCAATACAAAAAGGCATGTTTCACGACATTAGGTATATCACTTTCCTACACTCGTACTTGTAATTCGGCACTTAATAAATAAAACACCACTATCGTTATACATAAACACTCGAAAAAAACAATAGTTTTGGAAAATAATACAATTAGGCGACACGACTCTTTTCGCGTTCCCTCCAAAACTCCGAGAATTAGTTTTCTGAATTGCCTCTCACTATGAAAGCAAAGTTGCTCTTAAAATTGAGTTCTGCATACCTACTTACAAACCAGCAATGGTATACAAGTTATGGTATACCTATTGCTTCATTCCGAATATACCTAAATAAAATACTCGATCATAAAAACACGAACCTGTTTTTGAAACTGAATTGGGAACCTCTATCTTTTTGAAGTTGTTTATAAATGCACCCTCTTGTATTGAAAGGAAGCCATACTCCATACTGAAACCTTGTTGAATTTACAGATTAGGAAAGAGTATTTTAAGACAGGCTATCGCGTTAAAAAGGGGGCAGAAACCTTGGTCCTACAATTTTTACTAATTACAAACACATAAATAAGCCATGACCTTATGTCATTCAAATGCATCAAAGTTTGTGTGCGTGTAATTTCCGTATTAACATACCGCAACATACAGCAATAAAGCTTCACAAAGTTTTTGGTAATACATAATATGTTGGTAGCCTACTTGGCAGAAGATCCGTTTTATAGCTGTTACATTTAAGACCAAGATGTAGGGCCAAGAAGTATTTACTTGTTTTCTACTCAACATTCCATCTGTCTTTTTTCTATCTGTGACAGGTTAACCTATATAAGATCGCGTGTAGTGGCCCGTTCCCATTCAGCTGGCTGCGTCACAACTGTCATTACTGTGATATGTGGCTCTGTTCCACCAGGAAAGGTTTCATGTTTCGATTTAGCCGAGTAAAGAGATTTTCAATCCAGTGAACCTGGATGAATCATTTGTGTGCCAAAATGGGATATATACAAAAAGGCGTGTGCCATTGAATTAGTTATGGAAAGATGGACAACTTCAAAGAAGAATAATTAAGGCGCTCCTAGTGGCTAAGCGAGCGTGGTTTGACACCTCAGTTGATTACTAAGCTTATCAAACAATGCACACAGAGTCACATTTTTAATGTAGCAAAAATATGACTCGTAACTACGCGTCAACGATGGAATTTGTACGATTAATCGAAAAACAATTGAGGAATTATAGATATAAACTCTTTATTGTGCATACCAGAAATAGAAAAATGTACAGAAAATAAAATAATTTTATTAGCTAGTATAAATGGCGACATTGTCGCTAAAAGGGATCTCTTCCAGTCAACCAAGAATGGAAAACACGAACAGGCGGGAGATCAACTCACTCACACTCAGACCACTATTAAGTTCTAAAAATATTATTATCGACAAATAGTTTACAATTCAATACAGCTTGTATAATGTAAGAGGATCAAAAGGGCGACGTGTTAAAAATTGTAAGTAAAAGTCTGAAGTCGTTATAACAAAATTCAGCCCCATTTCGCGTCCTTCGAGTGTAAAAATGGTCATTACGAAAGTTTGTAACATATTTCATTAGTGGCTTCATGGTGTACCTACCTATGTACGTGCAAAAAGTTTCAAACGTTCATGTTAAATGTTCTGTAGAAAGATAGGGTTGCTAATATTCACAAATTATTCTTTTGGTATAATTTGTGGTTATTAGGTTCTTGTAACTGTATATTTTTTTTTATAAAATTTCCACTACTCGATTCGCTCTTTTAGTAATAGCTCTGTTTTATTAGCTGAATAGTGTTTATTTGAATCCTACCATATTTAAGACATAGTTATAGTTCATAGATCCTACTATAATATTATAAATGTGAACGTTTGTATGTTTAGATGTTTATTACTCAATCACGCAAAAATGACAATTGCATTTGCATGAGATTTTAATACCTTTTTTTACCCAGGGAAATCTTTAATGAATACCACCAGCTTCGGGGGAAGCAGGGGGATTATATGAGACTCTGTCATAGTAGCGGCTTATCTACTAAAAACCCTGGGGTGATTCCGTCTGGTACTATAGCGCTGTGTAAAATGTCAAAAATGTTTTTGTATTCGCCACACTCACAGCCCTGCAGCTCTTCAAACACGGGTACTACCGAATGAACTAACAGGGCAGTCAATGAGAAGCTCACAGTATCAAGGCTGTAATAAACTGGCAACACTAGAGTCCAAACAGAAGGGTAAGAGTGAACTACAAAGAGCGCCATTAATAGAGAGAAATCAGTACAAGGCCGGTGATTAATAACTCGTGTGGGAGTAAGGAATAAGGTTCTAAGGATTCTAACAGTTCTTGATTAATTGTCGACTTATACTAGAAGAACAAACAGTTACCTAGAACCTAGGTACTTATATGAATTGCCTACTTTATCAATAAATAACTTCAATGGTGAAGAAAATATCGTGATGAAACCTTCATGTCTATGAATTATGAAGATGTATGAAATCTGACAACCAAAACTTGCCAGTGTGGTAAGATATGCCTTTATACTTTCCTCAATAAGAAAAGGCCATAGTAGTGGAACAACATAGAAACGGAAACAGTGACAGAAACAACTTACATAATCAATTTAAATGTGTCAGGCACACATTGCAATGAACGTATGTGTGTGGAACACACACATACAATGAAAGCATTACATTAGATCCTATTTATTCCAGAAAACTTAGGAAGCCGGATGCAGCCAGTGACGGCAAACTTAATAACGGTTTTCGTGAAACACTAAGTCTGTCGTGAAACGCCAATTAAAAATAAAAACAAATGTAGGTCGGAATTCTACTTATACATATAACTACGAAACTATTATATATATATATATATACACTACTATTCCTCCAATAAAATTAATGTCTGTTTCCAACTACCTCAGAGAACTAGCTACAAATCATTAATTATTGCAAACAACAAATTATGGTCCCTGTTTGGGCGCCAAGCTAGAAACATTAAATATACGTATACATACATAGGTACAAAGTGAACATAGATTAAATAAATTCTTACGACGTGGATACAGCAAGTTTGCGCTGCGGTGGTTTTGTGTCGGCTGATTATAATGCAAATACGGTAGCCATTAACTTTTTATCGTTTTGCACAAACACAATGAAAAGTGCAAAGTTGGGATAGCCCGCGCTGACAGCCACAAATATGTATCCTAAAACAGTTTTATAGCTAATTGATTGATTCAGGTGTTACTTTGCGGAAGTTTATTTTGAATGTTCAAGGTTACATTTAGATTATTTCCGCTTAACAGTCGTTTTACAACAGTGATGAGAATTTAAATTTAACTAACTTGACAGCAATTTAAAAACTTAACCTAAACTTTACTTAATATCTAAAACTAAAATTTGATATAAACTTAAAACAAATCAAACAAAACCCTAATTAAAATTAAAATAACCACAAGTCTTTATATCCTCTTCTCGGTGCAGTAACCACTTGTTTCGCCTCTTCACGACGCATCCTCAGGACGTGTTGACTCTTCGAGCGCTCTCTCTCTAGTAGTAATAATTATTATTAGAAATCATCACACAGCTACAATAGTAATAAAATTCATTTATTAACGTAAGTTTTAGCAATTATATCATGGGTTTGTGTTGTATCTTACAGTTACATAGGTATAGGCATCTATAATCCAAAGCAAAAATGTATTTAAAAGTTTTTTTAAATGTAAAAGTAATAAAACGAACGAGACGCTCTCCTGATGGCAAGATAGAAAGCCTGTGCATGACCATTGTCGCTATACATAGAACTTTGATTAGTAGAGTAAGAAGTTCATTGCTTCGGTGCTCATTACTTTGAGACTTTCGATGGTTAGTCTCAACAGCCCTTCAAACTGAAACACAGTAATGTTTACATGTGTATATCTGGTGCAGCGGTGGTGTTTACCTAGACGACCTCCTGCTAAGGAGACCTACCACCAAGTATGAAGTAATATTAGATATAGTTTTTAGTAGTAAGTTGAAACATTTTTGATTACTTCTCTACTTAATCTACTTAATTTTTTTCGAATCTGGGACGAGGCAAATCGATGGTCACCCTACGTGGAAGTAACTTCCAGCACGTAACGATGGTTGGTCACGCAACTGCGAAGAAAGTTCGACCTTAGGGGTTTTAATTGTGATCATTTTTACCCCTACAAGGCTCTATCAGTATACTTATAAATCTAATAATGGCTTAAGATAGAAAATCGTGAAACATGCATCTCACTTGGGCGAACATTTAACTTCAGGAGAGCAAAGACATAACAATAGTTACAGTATGGTGGTACAGCTTATACGGATTATGTTTCTAGGTATATAGGCTTGAGTGTAATTAACCGAAAGGGTGTTATTACACTCATCATTACAAACTATGGACACGATTTCACAATTTCTTATAGATCAATGTGCTCCATCGTCAGCCTCACCGTCGCTTTCCATCAGACGAGTTGGTGGCCAAACGTAGATCTATATAATTTTTTTTTTAATGTTCATGGATTAAATGTATAAAGCAGGTACCTTTCGGCTTTCTACCCTGAGTGTATAACCCTGTATAATATTAGATTAGTTATGAAAAGAACCCTTAAAAATCATACTATTATCACACCCAAATTGATGACAAAAACACAATTCTTTAATTTTCGTGACACTTATGTAAAATTAGCACACATCTGTGTCAGAATATGGGACAAGAAAATTCACAGAAAAACCAAAGACTATGTTTAGAATTAGAAAAATTATCTTTAACAAAGAATTTTGAATATAGAGCGCACCCAAAGCTTACTCTACTATGCCAATTATCTCTGCGAACTCTACCTACTTACCAAAGCTTTTCAGTAGAGTAAACAAAACTCAATAGTCTCTATATAAGTACAAAACAAACACATTTATTTGATAGTCGACGTTGAAACGACATTAAGCTATATACTTATTCACTTATCTATGTAGAGGCTAGATACTTTCTGTAAATAGTAACTTACTTTCAATACTAGTAATTAGTACCTAATTAATTGATACTGCCTAAAAGCTATGGTAGCTTAGTTGGGTGAACGTCTGACTGCCAATTTGGAAATCCTAAGGTCAATTCATACGACACGAAAATAATATTAGGTATAACAATATTTTCTAAGTTACTATGGAAACTGACGTGGATTTGACAAATTTTTGTTTTACTTATGCGGGATTATTCTATTTAATTATATCGAAAACTCGGAAGAACTGTAATGCGAAGCAAGACGAAGCCGTGTGCGCGTTGTACTCAGCTTTGTCTCCATGAAGAAAGCCACCAGATGTACCGAAGCAAAAGTCGGAGTATTCGATATAATTAAACGTGAGTAATCCCGCATAAGTAAAACAAAAACATATACTAGGTATGAATTTTGTTAAGACCTTCGTATCATTTTAGTAAATAGTGAAATAAGTTTTTAGGCATATGGTACAAGTTATTATTTTTAAAAAAACATTAGAATTATTTTTAAATGTTATTGTAGAAAAGAAAGAAAAAAGTTAAAATTAAACAAGAGTCTTGAATTTGGAACCGCCTACGCAAATTCTGTTCACCAAAAGTTAATTACAGTATCGTTATAGGACCTCCCAACTTTTAAAGTTGTCAAATAATATCAGTGACGAATAAATACAGACGTAAACATGGCCAAGGAGAATTTTTGTCGCATCGTTTTCCATTTATTTGTGTTTCCATTTATTCCGCTTATTTCAGAGTAAAACTGTTGTTTTGCATATTTTGTTGCAAGAATTTTAATTTAAATTTTTATGAAAATTGTTTCAGCTGTTTCCATGCAGACAACTAAGGACTTAAGACAAAGCTGCAAAAGAATTATAATTTTCTTATCATCATCATTACTTTACTTTATTACTTTATTTTTGTGTTAAAATCAAAATCAAAATGAATCTACCACCGGCTCGTAATTACTCTTGAAATCTCAATTTTTTAATTTAACATAAACACTCGAAAAAACACATGTTTGAATATACATATCATAAGAAGCCATGTGATTTTTCGCACAAACTCGGGAAATTTTCTTTGTAAAGAATGTTACCATTCTATGTAATAAATCAATTTGGCGCAGAGAACTGCTAAACGCCTCTGCGGTTGATTTGGCACCGGCACGCAATTCTGTTTGTTTGTAATCCATATATTTCTGCCAGCATTCTTTCCCCAAATAATAACCCTGCTAAGCATTACGGTGAAATCAATTTAAACTAGACTTTCAAGCTTAGTTAATATTAAATAAAGATATCGTATTTCATAATAAAGATCAGTCATATAAAATGTACTAAGTACTAGATGCCGTGATAGTTCCTATCAGTTTCCCATGCTCGCGCTTTTAATTCGGCACCTCATGAATAAGATACACTCTAAAACACAAATTTTGGAAAATAACAATTCGGCGACATAATAATTTTTCTACGTTCCCGCAAAAACTCCACCATCTTTGAATACTGCTATAAAAACAATTTTCATCGAAACATTATTAAATAAATTGCCCATTATACCTGGATTAGTCTTTCAGAATAAATCAACTTAAATATACTTACAAAGTTACTTTATTACCCCAACGTCATTAGCAAGTTTTTTGCATTATTAGAATAAAGTATTAACTTTCAGGGGTTTGTCGTTACAGCCAAATTTATACGATGTCGAATTAGCTAGAAATTGCTATAACCTACATGCAATTTTATTTCCTTATGAATTATTTATATGCTAAAGTAATGAGAATAATGCAATGCTCTCCCAAAGGTAAGTAACAACGCCTCTCGAAGACTACAAAAGCAAAATAAATAATTTCGTTTGCCTAGATGACATTTTTCTAGTTATTTTGGAGTAAAATTTAAATTTCTATGAAACCGATTTGAAAGTACCTACATATATCATTTCAAATAAAGAAAAAAAAACTAAATCGGTTTATAAAAGATGAAATTCTGAGGTAACTAAAAACAAAACAAAAAATAAAAAACAGCATTGAGAACCTCCTACTTGTTATGACTTAGTTGAAAGTAATTCCAGGGCTTCATTGCTTTGGCGCTCATTACATTGAGTCATTCAATATAACTGACATAATTGTAAGTCTCATTGGTACCATAATTTCGCTAGCTGCTGTAGGTTGGGTACCTCTCAACCCTGGACACAGTCATTTATCTACATACTAGGTAAGTGGTAGGTAAACTACGCAATATATTTTAATACGGTTCTATCATTAAGATTATTTCTTTCGAAAGGTGTATACTTCAGTTCGAAGCAAAGTTCCAGCGAGTCACTAGTTGACGTAAATATTGCTTAGTAAGGGTAACTTTTTAACTATTACATGTAGATTTTAAAGCCTAAACAAACAGATATCAGTTTAAGACTTCAGAAGTTCAAACAAAACACGTTGTCGTTGAAGCGTATTTTTATTGTACAATACATATGTAAAGGTCTATGTAGGCGGCATGGAAGGTACCTCTCGACTACATTTGTACTGGAGCCTTATTTTTGAATAGCACGCATAAGTAATCGTATACGATACGATGTGAAAATATTCCCACCCCTGTGTATATTATATGACTGCGTCTCATTCGTGTTTTGTAAATAGATTCAAGTAATTTTTGGTATGGTATGTTAAAAAAATTGGAATTCAAACTTATTTTATACATTTACTTATGTCCTGTAATATCCTACTACAATATTGCATGCCAATAATGGGTAAACTAGTATGGTCTCTTGTGCACAGTTTCAGCAAAAAAGTTATTCTTTTTTGTTTGATTATGGCGTCGCATTTTGTGCATTTGCCAGTGTCAAATATTTTGTTATTTTAATTATATCTTTGTATTATTTGTTAAATAAGTTGGAGTTCTGCAAGCAACACAGAAAGTCATGGTTCGCCACATTACATCACTTTCTTACACGCGCGCACGCAATTCGGCACTTTATGAATAAAACATCACCATCTCTATATGAACACTCGAAAAAAAAGTTTTGGAAAATAATATAACGCGAAATACAACTCTAAGTTTGACAGATCCAATTAATTTTTTTTTATTCTTCCTAAATGTTTGCACCATGGAACATTGGTGTATTTGCCTTATATATAAAAATGGTGGTGTTTTATTCATAAAGTAGGAACCGAATTACGCGCGTGAATCTCAAAAAGAAAATGATATACTGAGGTGAGACATGAAACTTTTCATGTTGCTTCCAAAACTACATCGAAACTTGTAAAAAAAATTCAAGTTAGACTTATCATGACTTTTTTACTTGACTTCACTACTTTACTATCGCATGACTGGACTCGACCATGACTTATTTTGTCTGACTCAAGACTTATGTATTTGTCTATATCAAAGTTAACATAAAAGTCCCAAAAAAAAAGACTTCCACTTTCACTCTTTCTACAGACACATGCGGCGTATGACTTTATTTTATAACATGTGTTGCTATCAGTATTTTGACACTAATAATGTTAGTTTTGTGATAACTTGTAATTTAGTGAAAATGACAATAGGTATATTTGTATTTTCATGTTACTCAGTCGGTAGTAGCTTCTGCCTCGTGAGCTGAGTGAGGGCTCGATTCCCACCAAGGGTAAACATTTATGTTACGAATATGTTTGTTCTGTGTTCGAGTGTTTCAATAGTTATGTTCGTTGTATTTTTTGTTTTGTGTGTCTAGTGTTATAAAATAAACGTTTTTCTTGATTTCTTTCAAATAATATTTATATATCGATTCAAGCCAAGTTTGTTTGCCTTTGGTTCGGTCGAAAATCTACTGTTAAACACTTAACGGTTTATTCCGGCTGTCTCACTTAAGAGGCAATTCTCGAGCTAGACGTGTTTACCATCTTCGACTACACCATCACTTAACATCAGTTGAGCTGTGGTCAAACACATTGCTTGGTAACCATAAAAAGTGTGTGGCTTGAAAGCTTGAAACCAATTCGGTTCGTAGTAGGAACTGTTATTTAATATGTATATCCCCCATAATTTTTACGAGTCCTTGACGGCTCCCGACCTGAGTAATCGCGCGTAATTGTGTGATGGGATTCACACATTAGGACGGTAGCAATTCAGACCCTCTTAACATTACTTTTATCTCCGTCGCCCATATGTTCATTTCAATGAGAGTGAAGATGACAGAAATATCTAACACTTAGCCGAGAGTAGCCCGCTTGCCATTAAAGCTGGTTACATTGGAAGGAATCCCTAAGTACTTAGGTACGTCTACAGCGTAAGTACCTAATACATTTTTCCGTGGTATTTTTGGTGGGAATTCGGAAAAATCATGTAACTGCATTGTATCACTGTCTAAAACTTGTGTTTTTCGAGCGAATATAAAAATTGTGATGTTTTTAATCATAAAGTACCGAATTACGTGCTTGAATCTCAAAATGAAAATTATATACTGAGGTGAGACATGAGACTTTTCATGTTGCTTCTAAACATCCATCGAAGCCACTACTTTACTAGGGCATGACTGTACGCGACCATGACTTACTTTGTATGACTCAAGATTTATGTATTATACTTCATTTTTAACAATATACTTGAAAATATCGAAACACTTGACATAAGCAAATGCACAATGTGCAACGCCAAAAACAAAGAAGAAAGTATTTCCTTTGACCTTCAAATAACATTTATAAAGATTGAGTCTATTTGACCCGAATGACTTTCCACTCCCTATTAACTTCTTCAACCTCCTACACCTAGTATTTTCTCCTCTTGTGTAGGTATGTCTTCCTAGTAAACTTATCAAAATTAATAACCTTAATCTTTATATTTTGTTTTTTTATTGGAGTTTAGTATATATTTTTCATGTGTATATTTTCTGTGAAGTATTTGTCCCTTGCAGTAGATGTAAATTAATAATAAAACTAGCCACTAACAAAATTAAATAAAAGTAATTATTACCGGACAACTTGCGCTAGTAAATAAATGTACAACAAGACATTGGCAAAATTGTGGCAACACCGCAGAAGCCAGAAAGGAAAAGTTGAAGTTAGAGTATATTTCTAGTGCTGTTTATTTTGTTTAATTTTACAGGCTCTATCCCGCAGTTTTGTAATAAAATTAGTTTTGGAACATAAACCTCACTAAATTTTAGCCAAGCCAATAACAATTAACACAAATCAGGTAGTATTTACGTATCTAACTCCTTTTTGAAGTCGGTTAAAAAGAGTCTTCATTTACGCCCGCCGAAAGCGCTGTTTCTGTCTCTATATGTTTTTCTACTCGTAAAATTTCACACTACGTAATTTACGCTTCTTATTCTTAAATGCTAAAAAAAATAGAATATTTGTAGTCATTTCACACAGCGTCTTACAGAACTAAACTAAACAAAACTTGTTAAATAGAATACCTTTATACCTACTTTTTCTTTTGTAAATACATACATAAAAACCTAGACAGGAGCAACATTTATGTTCTGGGTAGCTTTGCACTTACTGTTACTAAAATAAGAAGCTTTTTGATATTGGCATGGCATCCCTATCCAGTTCTACATAATATTGCCAAGCTGTAATTTGGCAGTCTAGCAAAAGCTAGAACCTTGAAGGGAAAACTGCCTTTTAATTGGCGTTACTTCCAAGGCCTCCAGATTCAATACAAACGCAAAATAGGGGAGAAATGCTCAAAAGCGTGAAAGCCTACAGCCATATACCTACGTTATATCCATATGGGGTTTCACGGAACGGTAAAATCCAGCCGAAAGGAAGTTACTGAACTCATTAATAATATGTAGTTGGAATTAATTATAAGCGTTTTCCTTAAGATGTCATAGGTGAAATAATTATTTTGCTGTAGATAACAATAAAATACTACCTATGACATCTTTAAGAAAACGCTACGAATTAATTACAACTCCTAAATATACTAATTACTTGTATAACCTACTTGAAATAACGTTTCATGGTCGACGTTCCAAAAACTCGAACGAAACCTATTGTGTTCATTGTGCGAACCGCTAGACAGTGTAATGCCCTGCTGAGTATGCTCCCTCATGGATATAATCTGGGTGTCTTCAAGTCAGGGTGAATCGGTATCCTCTAGACAAGCGTGCTCCATCCTATACAGCGTCGTCACTTAACATCAGATGAGGTGGCGGTCAAACAGAAGCCTAATTATTATTTAGAAAAACTTTGAACACGAGAAAATTATCCCGGAGCAATATGCGGTTTCGTAGCGGGTGCAGTCGTGGGGCGCTACAAGTGTATGTTGTTTATTTATTATTTATAGTGTCAGTGTAAAGGTTTCGACACTGTCGGTGGTATGCGACGGTCTCTCCTATAAGCGATGACAATGGCATGCCATAGATGTCGCGGCACTGTGACTCCTTTGTGTCGGTTAATGTCTTGCCACTAATACGTACCTACGTGTTCTTCAGTTGATTGTATTGTATTTAAAATTAGGCTGAGAGAAGAAACATATCAAAGGAAGCACAACCAGTTAAGATTAGTTTATATTATAACTCCCATGGTTGCTTGAAACAGATCGTTTTTGATCAATTCGCGATAAGTCCACTACTTATGGCACTAGCTCATAAGGTGCTTAATTTAATTTGTAATCTCTAGTGCACCGCATTTGCTTAACACTAGGCGTAATGACGGTCAAAGACCAGCCTATTTATTGATAAATATAAAACACAGAAATATAGGTCAGATTTTATTACTGAGTAAGTAGCCTTATCTAAGCAGGTACCTTTTTACAACGAAAATCATACGAATTAACAATAATCTAATTAATCTTGTACACAAAAACAAATTCTATAACATTACCAGAGTTGCTTGGGAAGCACTAAGAAGATAGGTGGTAACATAATTTTACACTATGGAAGACACACATACGAACTTTCGCCTTTGTAATATATATTAGTGTGACTGAAACATAGGGTTTCAGTCACACGGTCACGTAAAATGTAAATCCGTGAATCAGCGTGAAACATATCCCTCTTTGGTGCTAAAATACTGGCATATCCTCTTAACCCAACAAATATGTCAGCTCGAAAACACCTACGTCAGATTCAAACAGACATGTAAAACAGATAAATCCACGGTCTACCCCAGGGTGGGATGGAGCACAGGGTTTATTTCAACCCTCGCACAATAGACGCACGAAGTGCTCTGACGAAGCATATTTTACCCCAGAATATTGAGGTGAAAAATGCCCCATTAACGACGTTTGCGATAAATTCAGACCATTTAGGGTTTCAATTTTAATTTGGATTTGGAAGTATAATGGCTCGGTTTTAGATTACACAAATTGTTGACAAAATACACTTAATTAGACTTCCAAACAATCAATTAACAGACAGAATAAGAGAAACTTCTTTAACATTGGAATAAAAGATGAGATTGGAAGAGAGTAATTTTTTCTTACCTAGAAAGATCTTGACTTAGAAAATTATCGATTCAAATTCAGAACGAATTTGAAATTTTATTTTTGCTATTTCATTTTGTGTAAAAATGGAGAGTTAGAGGAAAAAATGGTGTATAGTTTCTTCCTAACACTCAAAATTGTTATTCTCAACTTCGACAAACGTGTTTTTATTATTATTTTGTTATAAGCTGTTAATCAAGATATGCTATAGCTTTTGATTGTGGCAAGTACTGTTATTCCTTAAAAATAAATAAGTACATTCCTTTACAGTATTTTTTTGTAGATTACTTTACACTGTAGCTCGAGTATTTTCATGTATTTTTCAGAGAAATGACCAAAGGGAAATTTTCTGAAAGAAAATAGTTCCTATAAAAAGACAAGCGTGCCAAGGTGTACCTTTGTTTTTCCGGCCTTTTTGTGCCAGACTACGAGATGAAAGAACAACAGAATTTCAGAGTAAAAACAAAGTCTTTAGGTACCGTGCCTTTGCGAATTTTGTAGATAATATTTTTATTCTTCGTCTAATAAAATAACTCAAGATTAGCCGTATTATGAACCTTCTAGAACATTAATCTCATATAATTTAGTAAAATAACATTAATTATCAAAAAATATATAGCAATATAAAACTGGCAAAAACGTTCGGTGTAACATAAAACGCCAATTTTTTTTTTTTTAATGTGTTTAGGTACTTATCTATGGAAACTGGCGTGACACATTTTTGTTGTACTTATGCGGGATTACTCGCGTTCAACTTTCACGTTTTTAAATGTTAGTAATCACGTATAAGTAAAACAAAAAAAGTACTTAACTTATATCTAACTGATCACTTTAATTCGATTCAAACGCTGTTTGTTCATAAGCTGGCCCACTGGCTGGCCATAGTCCGCCACTCTAGCCAATTGCGGGTTAACAGACTTCACACATCTTTAAGTTTTTTTTTAATAACTTTCGGACATATAGATTTCCTCAAAATGTTTTCCTTCATCGTTTGAAGTCATTGGCAATACACACATAACTTAGAAAAAACAGTTGCATGCTGAGGGATTCGAACTCAGGACCTCCAGATTGGAAGCCAGATGATCTCCCAACTAGGTTGCTGAAACTTCACTTAGTAAAATAAATAGTTGTGCCTAATCAATAATACTTTTACCTACTATAGCTTTGTTTACCGATTATTTGTTGACTCATGACAAATCGAACTTGACTTAAGCCAAAAATTAAATAGTAAAAAAAAATATACGAAACTTTTCATCCGTCTTTCATTTTGGAGGAACGCTAATGAAACTGTTCCTGTGAAATATCAAAACAAATACAAAAGTTAATTTGTGTAATATCAACAGAAAAGTAATTTATCATCTTCCTATGATAAGAAAATCCAATTATCTTGCGCATACCTTTCGGCATTCTGAAATAATGGATCTCATTTTCTCACGAAACGATACGGTAACAGAATTACCTGGCTAAATATAACGACCTTACAACGATCCTGTCTTATTATTCCCTTCTTTTTTACAATAAGATTCCCAACTCGGAGCTACACAAGAAAATAACGCTTGCCCTGACGTACCGAGGTAGCGGTAACTGATGTGGTGACGGTCACTGTTTTGGCCACTATCGTAGGTCGCGCTTTTGTAGAATAAGCTTTACAGTTTGTTGCCGCGTCCTCTACCGTAAATCATGACAGTTTCAGCGAGTCTGGTTGTAGTTTAAGCCGGACGCGTATTGGGCCGTTACACCAAGCCGCGTCTGTCTGTGGTACGCTTAAAGGGAAACAAAGAAAAGATGATGAAGTATTGTTAGAATTATAAATTTGAATTCATCACACCACGCCATATACCGTCACTTAACGTCATACGAATTGTGGTCAAACATCTAGCCTGTCAATTATACAAAAAATGTGAATACCAACTAGGTAAATGTACAAATAACAAGAAAGTATACATATATTATAATCTGATTGATTTTGATTTTGATGTAATCCGAAAGATGGGCAGCAGCGTTTTACTTGAACACACCTAACTGCGCTCGCCAACCCGCCTGCCAAGAGTGACGAGTATTGGCAAAACCCCCTCGGAGGAGGCCTATGTCCAGCGATGGACGTCCTATGGCTGATGATTTGATGTGATGTGTGTATGTATTAAATAAAACACATACATGCATTGTGTATTGTTAAATCTAAAGAAAAACAATTAGTAAAATCAATGTTGTTTTAAAATTAAGAAAATGACGCACAGTAGAATAATAAAAATTGTTTACGTTTAATTTATAAACGACTTACGGCACCGCTTTTCACCCAATTTGCCAACAAAACACTTCAAGTATCAACACACTTCAGTTTCAGCGAGAAGTTGGAGTTTTGACGGAAAATTGAACCTTTTCCAATTAGCTTAGTGCAGTTAATGTATGTTTGTGTTTGCGTAATGCTTCTAAAGGCCTCGTTATGAGGCAATTAGCTATTTCGTGCCATTAGGAGAGACCTACCTGTAAACTTCGCCAGCTATTATGATTTTAACCGTCACCTTTAAAAGGAAAAGGTTGTTTCTTGATCGAGTCGTATGTCTCCTTCAACATGACTGTGTTTCAAAATCAAAATCAAAATCAAAAGTCATTTATTCAGTTTAGGCCCTGGTAAGGCACTTATGAACGTTAAGTTACATGATTGAATCTACCACCGGCTCTTAATTACACTTCAACTGAGAAGACTCCGGCAAGAAACTCAGCAAGGCATTTTTTTGTGGATCTTTCTTTTCATATTAGGTTACAGTTTACAGTTATAAATATTAATACATACATTATGCTTACTACAATTGTCACTTAGCCAGGGGGATGCAAGTTCAGAGAGAAGCTACAACAACCATATATTCCTGTCTTCCACGTAATGAGCCACCTTATAGTAGGCTTTGTCAAGTTTCGAACTGATATATAGTGTATTTTGCTGCCCGAGTAGGTGTCCGCCAATAGTTGAAATCTAGGTGCCTTTATGACGCGAGTGAATCGGTTTCTTCTAGATATAAGCGTGCACCATCGTACACCGCAGCAACATTATTAGACTTAGGTTCGTTAGCATTTGACCACACCCACTCTGATGTTAAGCAGTAGTGCGGTCTAAAATGGAGCACGCTTACCTATAAAAAAGCTATTTACTGTAGATTTGAAGACATCCTAGAACAGGAACACAGACTCCAGCAGAAAGTTCCACAATCTCGCTGTGCGATTTGTGCGCCGTGCGACAACTATACGATTATCTCCTCCTAAGTGGGTGGAGAGGCATCTTACAGTTGTGAAACCGATTTTAAGCCCTCACAAACAGGCCGGGCGACGTGGGTTCGATTCCCACTCAGGACAAGCATTTTGAGGTATAATCATAAATGTTTGTTCTATGTCTGGGTATTCTGTATATATTATAAGTATGTATTTACAAATACAGAAAAAAAAGTATTTAGGTATTCTATTAACTACCTGACTTCTAGTACAAGCTTTGCTTAGTTTGAACTGAGACGGCGCTGTGAGCGATGTTTAAAAAAATTGTACCGCTGCAATGATCACGATGGTTATCCCTTACCATCAGGAGAGCGTTCCGTTCGTCTCATTACTTTTATATAAAAACACAAAGGACAAGAACAGGCACAAGAAAATAGGTTCAGATTATCGAGTAAGCTAAGTGTACATCACACACGTATCGGTTGCCACGCTGTCAATAGATGTGACAGGTGTCAAATTGATCCGGGTTGAGACGACTATTGTGGAAATGCGTGACAGATAAACTAATTTCCCAATAGAGCACCTAACGTCTCCTTATAATGGGAATCGAACATTAGACGCGATACGAGTATATTTTTTTACAATCTATTTTTTGAGTGATTTGAATAACTTTCATCTAACGGTATCTCGATGATTTTGTTTTAAGTTACATTATATAACGACTTATAAGTGGAAATGCACTAAAGATCATCATCATCATCAGCCATAGGACGTCCATTGCTGGACATAGGCCTCCTCCTGGGGGGGTTTTGCCAGTACTCGCCACGCTTGCCAGGCGGGTTGGCGTGCGCAGTTAAATGTGATTGTTCAAGGAAGACGCTGCTGCCCATCTTCCGGATTACATCCCTTAGCCGACTCTTACGGCAACCAGGGTAGAGAGGGTGGGGTACAATTCTTACGCCGGCACCACCACGGCAAGTTATAATACTAGCACTAAAGATATAATTCCAGAATATCTTAAAATTAGCTTCTGCAAAATAACGCCTAAATCAACCAATTTCACTTAAAGAATAATTGGGGCTAGCTAGATAACGTGATGGATAACTAGAAAACAAGAATGTCAGACAATTATTTACTTTACACTCAACATTAGCGATCATTAATCTAATACATATGTCTCCATTTCAATGTTCAGTTATATCATTGAAAGTACTTATATAAATGTTGACGTAGGAAGCAAAGGAGAAATCTTTTCTTTTCATTGTTGATGGATCGTGAGGCGAGATTAGCGTAACGTAAAAGTCACTTTCGTGAAAGTCGCGAGTTTTTCAAAATTAGGTAAGTAGGTGATATTTTTCTGGGGTGAGCAGATCTTGTATAGCTGCCATTAATTTCCATGTTAGGTAAGGAAGCATTATGTTACTTATATTTTTGATTAATATTATGACTGCCTGCTTAGCTTATTTGGTAGCTTTACTTTCTGAGCTGTGGGACGTGCATTCGTTTCGCACCCAGCACAAACATTTAAACATGAATATGACTAACAGATGTTTGTTGTGTCTGAATGTTCCTCATTATAAGTATTTAAAAAAAAAAGTGTTTATATGTGTTCTATCATCTAGTTCTCATAATACAAGCTTTTTTCTCATAATACAAGTTTAGCGATGATGGCTTAGTGGTTAGCACGGTATGTTCGCATGCCGAAGGGCGTGGGTTCAAACCCCAACAATAAGCTTGAGCTGCCGGCGAAGGAAAACATCGTGAGGAAACCATAGCTTGGTGGTAGGGTACTTTCTAGTACTCGGCTGGCTAGCTACCACCCTCAAGTTGAAAATCTGCCGCCAAGCATCTAACGGTGTGTTCTGGCAGCCACACTTGAGAACCAGTTCGATTCCAGACTAGGTGTGCATTACCATCTTCGACCACACCGTCACTTAACATCAGGTGAGCTGTGGTCAAACACCTAGCCTGCCAGCCAAAAAAAAAGCTTTGCTTAGTGTGGGGCTAGATGGCGTCGTGTGAAATGTCGGATATTTATTTATTGATTCGTATTGAAAACTTGAGTGATTAATTCTGTGTACGGATTTGGATTTTGGATCTAATTTGGTACCTGTTGGATTCATACTTTTAATCCCAAAAAAATACACTCAGTAGATAACAGCGTCAGATATCGGGTAAAACCAGAGGCGTTGTAGTATCGTATATTGTTTTTTTTTTCACTTTATCGAATTAGAGAGATAAGTAAACAAATATCGTAGGACATTATGAACAATACTACTATAGAACTATATACAGATGATACAATTTTTTTAAAATACTTATAACACATACAGAAAACCCAGACACAGAACCAACATTTGTTATACCTCAAAATATATGTCTTGGGTGGGAATCGTACCCACGCCCTACAGCTCTCAAAGCAGATATACTACCAATGAGTCAATAGGGCTACATATGGAATATGTATTTTAGTTCATAGCTGATTACTAGTTAAGCATCTTCAAAGCTGTTTTCTGCTGAATATTATGACACACAGGTAATCTAATGCAAGATTTTAGCTTCTTCAAGGTTTATTTTATCAGCTCAATACACGCTGTAGTGGGAGGTCTTTTTTCTATTTCTGATAAAATTTTAGCTTTGCCTTTCGGTCCCTATAGGCTAGCCTACATATATACTTATGCCCTACTGTCGTCATATCGTCTATCATCGTCTGATAAGATGACATTCAAATAGACAGTATTATTTAGTATTTACACAAATTCCTAGCTATATTTCTCGTTTTCCTTAGCCAAAGCGTACGTACTAATAAATAATCAATCCATATCAATCTTTAGAAAAACCTGACTCTTCGCTGCGTTCCTTTGTATGTAAATAGTTCATAAAGGCGAAAATATGTAGAGGTCTTCACTACACAAAGGTGGAATTTGAGGAAGGGGCTAGTTTACGAGGAGCTCGTTCATCCATCCCGCTTCGCATCTTGGAATGTGCTGAAAAGGTTTTACTATCTATCTCGCTCGCATGGACACGTTTTATTTTACTTAGAACGCAAGTCTTTTAAAAAGAAAGTTAATTTTCAATAGTTGCGATAATATTAAACAAATTCCCTCGACTGTAATATCATTGTACAGTAATATATTCGGCATTTTTTTTGTGGCATTTCGACGTTTCTCGATGTTTTCGCGAAATACTGATTAGAGACGGCTACGCAATATATATGTATACTTTAAAGGTACTTAACAATTAGTATATTTTAAACTTCGATCAATAAAATATGTATACTAGTATGTCATTGTGACAAATAATTATAAAAACTATGCTCAAAGGTATGGTCAAAGAAGGAACAATTATTTTTTTGTTTTACTTACTTGCCTTTATTATATTGGACACTCCGACTATAACAGACTTCGACTGTGCAGAGGCCATGCGCACGTTTACTCTGATTTGTCTTCTTGAAGAAAGCCACCAGAGGTGGCCGAAACTGTAGTCTGAGTTTCCGACATAATTTAACGCGAATAATAAAACAAAAATGTGTAAAAGCCAAGTCAGTTACGTCGTCACCAAATCACTTGAAAACAAATAAGTAAATTATACATGTACGTAGATTAATAAAAGTCTAAAGACATTTGATTTGTCTCTAATTAGTTAAACCCAAAAAAGTAACTTAAACAAAAGTTGAATTTAAATTCGTATGTTTTTTTAATTATAGTTGGCGATTTCGTTTTAATCAAATATTACTTTCATCCAACGAAGTTAATCGTTCGCGTGTATGCTAGAAATTATTAAATTAATCACACAATCACCCACGAGTCGAGTTCACATTAACTCGCTGTTTAAGCTTCATAACTTAATTATTTAACTGTTAAATTATCGGGTCAACTTATCGGTAAGTTCAAGTTAGCAAGTTCAACGTTAAAGTTAAAGGTCCGATGGTAATATTCAAACGGCATGAAATGGTAAAACGTGCATACATACCTATTTCTTGTATTGTAAATCTAGATGTGTCCTAAAATATCATATGCGTTTTCCGTGATTAAAATTTTAATTATTCAAGCTTTCTATTATGCAAAAGTAATGAGGCGCACAAAATGCTCTCCGAATGGTAAATGATAATGACCATTGCAACGGTACCCAGCGCGTTGAGTAAGAAAACAAAGTCCAGAGCGTCGCTGCTCTGGCGATCATTACTTTAAATCATTAGATGGTTAATCTCAACAGCCCTGTAATATCGCTAGCTGATGTACCCTTCAAACTGGAACAGTAATGTTCACACACCACTGCTTAACGGCAAAATATATTTTTTATTATGTAACAGTAATGAGACGAACGAGACGCTTTCCTGATGTTAAGAGATAACGCCTGTCCATGACCATTGCAGCGATACACAGAACTTTGAGTAGTAAAACAAAGTCCAGGGCATCACTGCCTTGCCGCTCATTACTTTGAGACAAGATGGTTAGTCTCTATAGCCCTGTAATTTCGCCGCTAGCTGCAGTACCCTTCAAACCGGAACACAGTAATTTTTACACACTACTGCTTAGCAGCAGAATATCTGGTACTGCGGTGTTACCTGCCTCAACGACCTCCTGCTAAGGAGATCTATCACATAGCGAAGCTATTTGCATTTCAAATTTTATTTAAATCTGTTAAGCCGTTACTAAGAAGTAGAAAGACACCCATGCACTCACTCACAAAGATCCGCATTTATAATATTATAAGTACTCTCTTGAGATATACATCATTACATTAGATACAGGTATCTCTTAAGTCTGTGTGCATCATCTTTAGCCATATCATCGCTTAGCGAAAGTAAATTAGTGGTCAAACGTGGATTTGTACTAAAGTTCTAAATAGTCATATATTTTTAACAATTTTCATGAATTGTCGATTCTAAAAGTTTGCTCTAAATTTCATTTATTCACGCTCTACCCCAAGATTTGACAATTATAGTTTTTGACCTTTTATATTAGCCTATGTTATTCCACTACTAGTTTAACGTTTACGCTATCCCCAACCCTTTACGACTTTCTGAACTTTCTAAGAGTCCGACTAGACGGTATTCACCACAAATACGCTAAATATTAAGTAAGCCCTTATTTACTTCGTCCTAATTGTAATATACTATTATATATTTTAATTAGGATTAAGGAAATAGTTTATATAAGCTTGTTTCATGTTATGCCACTGCTGGGCTAGTACTATCTTCCGTCTTCTTTCAAACAAAAACAAGCGCCTAATTCTAATTAGCTATTCTATTCTCTTTTGCTAGTTAATAGATAAATTTCAGTTAGAACTAAGTAATTATATTATAGAATCACCAGTGCATGACCATCGCGATTACTTGTCGAGCTCCAAGAAGCGCGCGCGCCGGTGAACCACACGTCTAAATAAGTAACTTTCACATTTTTGCGTGCGCGCCGCGAACTCGCTGCAGCATGCAAACAGCACATTCCAGACAAACCATAAAAACGCCAATCTTGTAGGTGCTTATGCACGAAACAAACAAAAACAAAGCGCGCGCTAATATTAAAAACAAACACGGAGAGAAAAATCCTCATTCGTAACTCACCCCGGAGAAATCCTGTGTTGCTCCAGATTTGCAAGATTAGTAACAGAATAGTTATAAACACTGGCACGTCAAGTTGCACTGCACTTCTATCACACGCGTGTCGTCGTCGGAGCCGCGAGACGCGATACGTGCTCTGTGGACAGAGGTCGGGCACAGACTAGCGCGCAAGCCTCCGCCAGCCGCAGAATCAAGGCCATGCAAAACACTGCTCCCATTTCCCCCAGTGGAAAGTGCTCGCATCCGTGATCCGTGCCCCTTTCGGGCAGGTGTGGGAGAAAGCACCCAAAAAATTGATCGTTCTGACTCATTCGTTGAGATGATTCGCTCGAAGCCTTTGGTCAATGGACCGCTGGAAAGTGAAAGAACCGGTCCGGCGCCAAAACTGTTAAAAGAAAGAGCGCCGTCAGCCGGCATCTCGTCAGCGTCGTTTGAATTGAGTCGCTGGATTATGGATAGCAGACAAAACCTTAATAAATTGTCGGCCTAATTTTCGCGCGTTTAATTTATGGTCCTTCGAGCTGGGTGTGTTGTTTCACGAATGTATTCGCACCGATATTGTTAGTGAAACTTTAATTTTGCCTGAGATTTAAAGATGCAAAAAAGAGAAACGGTGCCGGACCTTCAGGGGTTTAAATAATGCAAAGGTGTGAATTGAAACTTGGCAGCTTCTGGAGCGCACTCGAAGGGATCGATAGTAGGTGGTCGAATGACACGAGCAGCATTTCACTTGCTAATTAGGCTAAACGTTGCAGCTATATCAAATGCGTATCAAAGTACCCGCGTCAGATTTTGTTTTATTTCTTTAATTTGCTCATAATGAAACTGGGTATTGTAACTATAACTTCGATCTAAAGATTTAAACACATCCGGTGACTTAAAAAACTAGATCTAGAACTATGTATACTTAAATACTCTAGAGTTCTAGTGCAGTATAATTCACGACATTACACGAAAAATGTGTGAAATCCACATCAATTTTAATAGATCTGTCAGATTTGCATTGACGGGTTAACATTGTATAAGCTAATTTAAAAAATCAGTTTTTTTTTTTTAATCGTGAATCTAATACAGCACGTGCTGTTATGTGCCTGTCATACTACACAATATACAATTTAAATTATTAAATTACATACCTATATTTCACCTTTACATATTCAAATTACCTAATAAAGAAAACAGGTACTTTTGTGTTAGATCTCTTTAAATTTCAATTTATTTCAGTAAGTACTGTATATATAACGAATTACACTAATGCCTGTATTAAAATTAATTAATTTAAACAATGAGCTAATTTATTAATTTTATCCTATGAAATTAAATAGTAAATGATACCTAGTTAAAAACAAAATAAAAGTCAAAATAAAAATCAGTAGAGAAAAAATAAAAATAAAATGTCAATCAATAAGTATAATTATAAAATAAAATATAATATATATAATATAATATAAATAAAATAAAATATAAGTATAAAATGTCAAGTACATAATTTAAAAAATAATAATAATGATAAAAAACGATTAATGTCAATATGTGCCCAATTATTCGTAAACACTAGATCTTATTCTTTAGCAAGAGGTCGTTCAGGTATCACTGCAATATTAGCTGATATTCTATTGCCTAGCAGCTAAAGAGTAAAGAGAATATATCTTTACAAGTGTTATCTTTTACCAAATATCATAATTTGAATGTAACTCTTAGTCTGGAATCGACCTCCGATGTTCTTAACGTCGCCAAATTCCCGAAAGTTTCAAAGTATCTTCTGAGTTAAAGCTTTATGGATTCAAGGATTTGTTAAGCATTCCTTAATTTTATCTTTAGGTACTTGGCATTTGGAGCGAGAAAATTTGGTAAGACTTATCTAATCTAATACTTTTAAACGAGCAGTTCTTGTAAACGAGTATATGTATATATATAATCTGAATCTCGGAAACGGTTCCAACGATTTTCATGAAATTTAGTATTCAGGGGGTTTCGAGGGCGATAAATCGATCTAGCTAGGTTTCATTTTTAGAATACGTCGTTTATCCTTGTTTTCAGCCGAGCAAAGCTCGGTCATCCAGGTGCTTTATTTTATATTACACGTATAAATACGCTTTTACAAATTTTATACAAATTAGTATTATTTTGAATAATTATAATACTTACATATTTATTATATGTTTTTTTATTCAGTAAGTAATTTTATGAAATTATTAATTTATATAAGGTATATTTTAGTTGTGAATAGTTTTTTTTTAAATATATCATGTATTTTTTTTTATATAAACATGCACTAAATATAAACATGTCCTGAATATTAATGACACATATTATATTTATAAATACATTTTGAAGTAGAATGAGTTTTTATTTCGATGACATTTTAGATATATAGGTACCGGTTGACCTTTGATCATAGATATTACAAATGAGACGCTCTTCAATCTAGGCGCAGAACTGTGACCTTTTATAGGCGTTCAAGATAGGCGATCATGAAAAAGCTACGCGACTGCTTATGGCATTCCAGCACAACACGGTTCACAGTCGCATAACCATTTCTTGATGGTCCAACTTGAATGGCATTAAGAGCTCATGGTACGGCCCTTAGGCAACGCTATTTTTTACGCTCATTACTTGGCAACATTATATAGTGAATTAAAAAAAAATGAAACAACTTGAGTTTTTTTATGAGAAAGTATTACGAGCCTTCCTGATGGTAAGAGATAACGCCTGTCCATGACCATTGCAGCGATACACAGAACATTGAGTGATAAAACAAGATTTAGGGCATCACTGTTTTGGCGCTCATGACTTTGAGACATTAGCCTGTCATTTAGCTGGCAGCAGTACCCTTCAAACCGAAACACAGAATTCTGGCGGCAGAATATCTGGTACTGCGGTGGTAGCTACCTAGACGACCTCCTGCCAAGGAGATGTACCACCAAGTAAAAAAATTGAGTGATTAGTGTAAGCTTTAGTTGATTTTGTGTATGATCTCTAAAAGCTCAAAATACAAAATATACAAAAGAAAATAACTATGTTTGTAACTAAGAAGTACACAACTATATTTTCTTCCAATTTATCTGTCTAGACTACGCAGGGACGTCATAAGTGCGCCAGCCAAGAGTATAAAAGCCAAAGCGTCGTTTCTTCAACACTATACACTAGTAAAAAAAAAAACAATTGCCATATCACGGTATCACTTGAAAAAGGCTCGACCGATGTTGATTTCTTTTGCATTGTATTCGTAACTATCAGGACAAGGTTTATGTGAAAGATTGTTTTTGAAAATCCACGGGAAAAGTTTGAAATTTAAATTTCATGTCGCTAAAATAAAGTGCAACGGGTTTGTTCAATAGATTAAGACGCGGCGGCTCGCTAGTATTCATATAAAAAATCCAACATATCCTTAAAGAATTTTGTAAAGGTATCCAAGAAAAAACAGACAAACTTTTACATATTAGAATGCAAGTCAATATGTTTAACCTGTATTGATTCGGCTGTCCAAAATAAGTCTACAAAAGCTAAATAAGAATCTGATGGGAACAATAAAAGGCGTTAATTTCTACTGTAAAAGAAGTTCTTGGGATAAAAGGAATATTTTATGACATTCTATAAAAGTAATGGGCATCTAAATGTTCATTGTATATTGTTTATCCTTAGGCTGTGATAAAAGGTAAAAAAAAAAGAAAATTTATGTAACACATGTTAAGGAACTCACGTTGAATTAGGTACGTTGGTTACTCTGAAATTCGTAGCCGCCAGCCGCAAACGCAAGCCATACCAGTTTGAGGCAGGCTTAATTCTTAAAACAATGAAGGAGATAACCAATAATGTTCATTAACTCGACTACTGTTCACACGTAATCACCCATTGTAAATCTTTTTGCAACGAAATTGGTGCCAGTGATTAATCCGGGTTCAAACAGGTTCAAATCAACTTACGTCAACAGTTTTTGTGAAGAATCACAAAAATTACCAAAATTGCTAAAATTAAACCTCTCGTTATCAACTGTAGCTATGACGATATGACAAAAGAGACATGTTAGTGGTGCTTCCCGAAATGAGTCCTCGCAACATAACCTATATATATGAGTAGACATGACATGGACTGTCATAAATGACGCTTCATCACTATCATAAAATAAAGTCGTCCGCTGCGCCTGTCTGTCTGCCGCTGCGCCTGTCTGTCTGCCGCTGCGCCTGTCTGTCTGTCTGTTCGTGATTAACTTAAAAATTACTGAACAGATTATCATGCGAGTTTCACCAATAGATAAAGTTATTCATGAGAAAAGTTTAGGTATACAATTTGTCAAGGTTTTGTGTAAATTGGTTGAAATATGATGATAATTGTTGGAAGTGTTGGAAAAAGTCAAGCCACCTGGGAGCTGTCATCGAAAACGCTACCTAAACCCTTTGAGATAGATCAAAAACCCCGTGTAAACACGTGCGCAGCCGGGGAGGGTTGCTATTGAATCACTAGTCATGTATAAGAGAAACTAACATAAGGTAAGATCTATGCTAGCGTAAACTTCAACCAGACTGTGTGTCGGGCCTACAAGAGACCAACTACAGGGTGATGTATCGTCGAGTACTCTTAGTCAATAAGCACCCACTCCACAAAACTCGTCTATGTAACGTATGATTCATTTGGGGTCGTCGTTTTAAAAGTAGTACAAATTCTTGACTACCCACAACATTTTCTACAGGATTCGTGTCGGAGAATGTGCTACTGCGCTGTACTTTCATCCCCTTTTTACAACAGGACAAGTAGAAAGACAGCCCACTACCATCCATACATGGTGGAATTTTCTTACCAAACGTTTTGACTCTACATTTCTCATCCGTACGGCCAAGGAATGGAACAAGCTGCCGGCTTTCTTGTTTTCTGAGAGATATAATCTAGATTTTTTCAAGGCCAGAGTGAATAGGTGTCCTCCAAGTCTGCGTGCTCCATCTTCGACCACATAATCGCTTACCATCAGGCGAGTTAGTGGTCTAACGAGGACTTATACGTATAAAAAAAATATTGAACCATATTTATTACATGAGCATTGTCCATTAGGTACACGACCTTTGGATCAAGCGAATTTTAAAGGTTGCTTCGGCATCTATGCTATTTTCTTGCTTTATCGTAATTTATTACTAGGTGGTAGATCTCCTTAGCAGGAGGCCTGGGTGCCACAACAGCGTCAGATATTCTGCCGCCAAGCAGTAGTGTCCCCTAAGATGCCCGTTGAGACTATTGAATACTCAGCGGCCGTTCTGTGGCCTCTTATTGCCATTCAAATTACGCGACCGCATACTACCGTATGGTCACCAAATAAGTTTCACAGTCGCGTAGTTTTTTGCTAATCGCATAATTTTAATGATAAAAAGCACCCAACGGTTTGTTTCGAGAGCCTTACTTAAGAGCCAGTTCCATTCCAAGCTAGTTGTGTTTATCATTTTCGACCATATCGTCTTTTAATATCAGGTGAGCTATGTCAAACATCTAGCCTGTCAACCATTAAAATAGAACTCACGGTACGTAAAACAGCCCTTTGTTTCTCAAATATTTGGAGGCCACTGTAATGGTCATAGGCAGGCGTTATCTCTTACAATCATACGTCTCAATAATTTTATAACAAAAAATATCTTTAGAATCGCTTGTAAGCGCTGATGTGCATTTCATCGATCACTTTTTAATGTTTTATTACGAACATAAACGTAAATTGGTTATTTTTCATAAATGGTTTCAATTGCTCCAAAGTTTGAGCTACAAGTCTACAAGTCACACAAGCGTGCTCGATAGGTGGCCGGCTGCTTGTCCGCAGCTGGAGTGTCATCTACCCCGGCTGACAATGGTGACCCGAGATGGCCTCGACGACAGTCGAGATTAAACAGATGCCGTGCTCTTTTGAGACGAAATCACAGTCTGTGGCAAACACACTGTGCGAGGTTTGAAATATTACATTTAAACAAATTTATAAATTTGGGATTTATTAACCCGTATGAGGGTTTATTTTAGTATATTTATCTTAGTAGTCTCATTATGAGCAACTCATATCGACATTCTGTAAAATTGACGTGACTTTGTGCGAAAATGATTGATTGATTGACTCTTATCCAAACCAAAGATTACATAAAGAAGAATAAAATAAACATAGGTATAAGTGTAACAACTGGCTATATACCTTATCGTTGTAAGCGATCTCTTCCAGGCAACCTTAGCACAGTAAAGATTTATACGGTACTTAATACATTACTATAGTATAGACATACGCTCCAACAATTATACAAACTTAAATGACATTTTGAGAAAATGACCAAATTTTCACGGTGACATTTAGCTAAAGTGCAGAACGCCACTTTAGCTAAATCAAGACCCTTTTATTATGAGCACAGCTCTAAAATCGTGAGTTAAACAATAAAAAGGTTTTGTATTTATCTATCTAATCCGTACTTAAGCTAACTTAAAATAAAATAAAGATCAATATTTACTTGTTATTAACAAATAAACATAATAAAAACAATAATAAAAAGTCAACAATATAAAAGTATATATTCCCATGTGCTGATTAAGTTGCTCATGTTATGGGTAAAGGTAAAATAACCGTAAAAAGTTACGGCTCCAATAATAATTGGAATTAACTGCGATGTTTTGGTCACCGTGGACTCTGGCGAAGATATATGTATTAACTTCATTAGATTAAACCCTCCTCCTCCTCCTCGCGTCGTTTTCCTCATTACTGAGGGTCGTGACTCCCCCGCTGCATCAGTTTCTCCCGTACGATTTCCCTCCATCTGCTGCGATCCTTAGCTTCATGAAGGGCATTGTGGAAGTTGATGTTTAGAGAAGATCGTATTTGGTCCGACCATCTCGTGGGACTGCGTCCTCTGGGACGTTTGCCATCTACCTTGCCTGTAGATTAAACCCAGTATACTGTAAAACTTTTATACTTTTAGTTGGTGGGATCTACTTAGCAGGACGTCGCCTAGGTAGGTAGCACCGCAGTACCAGATATTTTGCCGCCAAGCAGTAGTGTGTAAGCATAACTGTGTTCCGATGTGAAGGGTACTGCAACTAGCGAAATTACAGGGCTGTTGAGACTAACTAATGCAAAGTCAAAGTAATGAACGCCAAAGCAGCGATGCCCTGCACTTTGTTTTGTTACTTAAAGTTCTGTTTATCGCTGCAATGGGAATGGACGGGCCTTATCTCTTACCATCTTATCTCATTTGTCTCATTACTTTCACGTAAAAAAAAAAGTTTAATAAATAAATATCATTGGGCATTATATACAGCGCCATCTGACCTCAAACTAGCAAAGCTTGTATTAAGAAAGTCAAATAACTGATAGAATACGTAGTTTTTTTTTGTAAATACTTACTTATAGTATACATACAGAACACCGACATGTTTCGACAATCGAGCCCACGCCCAGGACTTAAAGCAGATATACTACCAATGAACCAACAGGGCTGTCAAGTTGCAACAAATCCGCGCTAGATACAGCTTGCGATTCGAATCACATCGCATCATCAGCCATAGGACGTCCACTGCTGGATATAGGCCTCCTCCTGGGGAGGGGTTTGCCAACTTCCTGCTGCCCAACTTCAAGATTACATCCCTTAGCTCACTCTTACGGCAACCACGGGTAGAGAAGGTGGGGTACAATTCTTACGCCGGCACCACCACGGCGATTCGAATAGTGACCGTCAACCTTTGTCATTTGCATCAAGGACAGGAAAGGCGGCTGATCGTACCTAAACTGTGGAGTGACACACCGCCTCGACATCTATGTATAATATATCATTTCGCAAGCAAGGTGCGACTAGATTGCTTGAAATATTCCGTGAAATGTTACATAACAGTACATACTCCGGTCCCCCGAGTGAATCCGTCCGCTGCACTAACGGTTGCGAGCAGGCACGCTAGGTGTACCTAGATGCTTTATGAACTCTATCGAAACCGATTTCATTGCAGTTGTTACATTAACGTACTATTATTTCTTCTTTTTGAACTGGCCTTTCTTAACATACAACATAATCACTAATGTCAAAAATTAATTATTCAAAATAATAAATACACACCACAATCAACTTTATACCTCTACAAATCCGCTATCAATGTTAGTTCCCAAAGAAAATTATGGTTGACAGGCTAGGTTTTTGACCACAGCTCACCTGGTGTAAGCTGACGGTATGGTCGTAGATTGTAGACATACCGAACCTGGCAGAGAACTGGCCCTCAAGGGAGGCTGCCGGAGCACACCGTTAGGTGCTTGGCGACAAACTTTCAACTTGTGGTGGTAGCTAGCTAGGCAATACTTAATCTTTGTGCCAGTAGCCTAAGATCAGCGTTTTGGTCGTGTGGAGTTCAACAGACGAGATTTAACAGCTCTTTGAATATTTTTTTTTGAAGCCAGTCTTTTGCGGTCCTAAACTTAAAACTCAAAAATACTCAAAGATGTACTCTGTCTAGGGTACTATATTTACGTCTCTTGGGGTCTTCTACTAATTCAGTCGGGCCAGCCTTAATCTGCGATCTGGAAGATGTGACGGTGCCAAAGTTTCAACTCATTGCATACTTATACCAAGTCGCACTGTCTTCCACGGAATCAACGTCATTCCACCCAGTCTCTTACCATCACCACGTAACAGGCCTTACGGCTCAACGACTGCATAATTATCGGTTACAATAAAATTAACTCTATGATGAATAACTGTCATATTTAAGCTCTACTAAACTGTATTGCTGGATAAATAATGTTATTAACTGAGGTAGGTACTAAAACATACAGGCATTTTATCTAATGGAAGCTCCTTAACACGTGCGTAAAAACGTGTTAAATTATTTATTGCGCCGTCTCTCGCACCCGTAGTAGGGCATGTAATCGATCACCAATCAATCTGATTGATGGAAGATCGAGCACCAGACCCGCCTGACTCTCCAAATCTATCACTCTGTTTCACCTACATCTCTAATCAAGATCTCTTTAACTTTTTAGAATATGATAAATTCCATAATAAATTCAATATGTTTTTGTCTAATAGGGTGAATTGGAGTTTCTAAAGATTAATCATGGTAATAAAAAACCAAATTATTTATTACAAAAGATAAAAATTATACTTGGAAAATAAATCCGGTTAAAATTAAGAATTCAGTCACGTGGCAGTGAGCATCAAGAAGATAGCGTCACGCCGTGCGAAATGCCATTGTAACTGACAGATATTATTTTTTGGCATGGCGTGACGGCATTTAGACGGCCATGTCAATCGCCTGACCGTTTTAACCATAAATATTATTCGGTTTTTAAAATCACAAATACATAATGTAAATTTGGGAATGTTATAATTATGAGGTAAACTAAATGTCGGGTACCTATAGGATTCCAAGTTATCAAATGTAGATATTTAGCTGTAAATTTGAAATTGTACAAACATTTGCAATGGCAAAACCTAAAGATAATATTTGTACTCGTACTGTACCATATTACAGAGCATCCGTTCAGATTTACGATACACTATTGCAGTTACTTGTATAAGCAAATAAATTATGAATAAATCAAAAGGAAAGACACGGATAGACGGAGCGAAACAGACAAACTGTCTTATAGATTTTTTTGCGGGATCGCGGCAAAATCTTTTCGCTACATTTTACATATTTTTTTTTTTTTTATTATTTTTAGAAAGAAACATTTTAGATATAGAGGTTTGTTATTTATTAAGTTTTGAATTATACATGTGAGCAAGTGATACAATGTGGTAATTAAGTTAGTGTAAGCTTAGTGGTCAACCTTAGGCGTTAACATGCCGCCCAAAGGTCAGCGACATTGCTTGTCAGTTTTTGTTATAGAAATATAAAACTAATAGCCTGGATATATACATTTTACGTGATATATGACCCATGGTAGCCGCTCAAAAATAAATACCATCCATTGTCACCCTTCTGAAGACTGAACGGATCATAGATCACTCATAAAAATACTATTTTTTTAAATTATTTATAAGCTTACCGGTTTGCACAATGAACGTGCAATCAAATGAAAAAGTAGTTTTTTTGTGTTGTTTCCATAATTCCGTAGAATTAAAGTCGCCACTACTTTACAAAGGTATGGATTAGACTTAACCCTGACTGAAACTTATTTCACTTGATTTTAACTTGAGACATTTAAAATAGATACTACTTGACACTGGCAGAATGTACAAAGTGTAATGCCAAAATAACGAAAAAAAATGTCTCATACTTTCACATTTATAAAGCACTAGCGACCCACCCTGACTCAGAAGGGACAATTTATTTTGGCGACTCGATTATAAAACACTGCACGCACGCACATACGCACAAAATACACACACATACACACTCACATACTCACACCTTCACACTGACATACACACACCTTCACACTGACATACACCTACCTACACACTCACATACTCACAATACATACATACACACAACACACACACATACACACAACACACCCATACACTCGACACACACACATACACTAAACACATACACACACAAACATATACAGTTATACACACAATACACACACATACACAGTAAACATACACACACAGTTATATCTGCTGCATACTTAATGCTCGAATTTTGATTACTTTATTGTTGGGTGTGTATTAATTTAAATTAATTGTAATTATTTGTTGGTCTTTAAGCGAAGGATTCTGGCGCTTAAAAATAATTTACATTAAAAAAAAGCATTTGAATTTGAAATATAGTTCAAATATGAACAAAATTATTCTGGTTACGAAGATTAATCAGCCGCAAGAGCACCATAATTCGTGCCAAACAATAAATTTCCTATCTAATAGGAATGCGAATCATTATCATATACGCGGGAAAACCGTTCTAACCCTCGTCAGACCTCGCTTAATTACGAATTCCAACAGATATGCTAATTTAACACGTAAACTCAAATTCTGTAATCCGACTAGGGTAGAGGGCGGTGATGGGCAAGCAATATATTGTACATTAATAAAGGCCGATTTAATAGTTTGCGACTTGCAAACTACGATTAAAAGCTTAGAGATTTACTAAACTGTCAAATAATATTGAGCATTTATTAGATATTATATAAAATGTTTGTTTTAATATGTACAAAAACCCAATAAAATATTTGAGTTCATTAAATATAAAATTACTGGATGAACTCAGTTCTCATTATATTTTTGGTGATAGATCTCTTTAGCAGAAGATTGTTTAAGTAAGTACCACCGCAGTACCACAATATTCTACCGTGAAGTGGTAGTGTGTAAATATAACTTTATTTCAGTTTGTAGAGTTGCACAGCTAGCAAAATTACGGGGCTATTGAAGCAAACGATACAATGCCTAAAAGTAATGATCGCCAAAGAAGCGATGCCCTGGACATTGCTTTTTTTTCTCAAAGTTCTGGCGAGTACCAGGAGAGCGACTCGTTCGTCTCATGACTTTCTTTTGCATCAGGGCTACTGTTATCAGCAGATGTAATGCGCCTCACAGCTTCTCACTATTTTTGACGGTTAGAGGTCATATAGGAGCACTCATGCACGGAACTGCCCATCGCAGATTTGATTTGGTTAGTCCATCGCGGTCCACGCGGTCTTGTGCCTTTCACTTGGCCCGGGATGACTAATCGCCTTATGGACTCACTGTAGTTGTTTACTTGGTAGGTGCCACACAGTACCAGATATTCTGCCGTCAAGTAGTAGTGTTTAAACATTACTATGTTCCGGTTTGAAGGGTACTGCAGCTAGCGAAATTACTGGGCTGTTGAGACTAACCATCTAATGTCTTAAAGTAATGAGCGCCAAATCAGCGATGCTCTGGAATTTGTTTTGTTATTCAAAGTTCTGTGAATCGCTACAATGGTTCAGGAGAGCGTCTAGTTCGTCTCACTACTGTTTACATTTAAAAAAAAGTCTCGTCTTGAAACGTGTCCAAAGAAGGTAACAATGCGAGATTGCAGGACGGCGAATAGACGCTATCTCATGCGGAGTTCTTGAAAGATCGAGACGTTTGTTCGGAACTCTTTCGGTTTGTCCATAATATTAATTACTAAAAAGTTTTGTGGTAGGATTTGTATAAGACTCTGTTAATGAAAGAGGTACTAAAAACTGAGTTTTATACTAATTAATTTGTGATAGATAGTTACGTCGTTAAATAGAATGATGTTAGAACAACACAACACTCCTATACAAAAATCCTAAACATTTTTCTTTATGATGCCATTTCGTCTGGGACTTTTTCCGAGCAAAATACCAACAGGCTTCTTATTAATTTTACCCATAACTATAAACAGTGCCCCTGAGTTTCGTTCAGGCGATGTTTTGATAGCCCATCGTAACAACGAAGAGGTTCGCCAGGGAATAAAATTCCTATAAAATAAAACAGCCACCTAAAAGCTAAGAGCTATGGGAAACGATACTATTTGAACCTGAAGAAGGCTTTTTACATTCACTTTTCTATAGGTAAGTACGTATTACACAGAGTAATAAGCCTGTAGTGTGCCCTTAAAAAAAGAAGAGTAGAAAGAAAGTATAAAAAAACTTTTGCTATGGGCACAGATCTGAAACACTGTTCAATAAAAAAGTTTTTTTTTTTAATGTCTGTCAGGCTAGTTGTTAGACCACAGCTCACCTGATGTTAAGTGACGGTGTGGTCGAAGATGGTGAAGCACAACTAGCCTGGAATAATACTGGCTCTCAAGTGAGGCTGCCGTTAGATGCTTGGCGGCAGATTTTCAACTAGAGGGTTGTAGCTAGCCAGCCGAGTACTAGAAAGTACCCTACCACCACGCTATGGTTTCCTCACGATGTTTTTCCTTCACCGGCAGCTCAAGCTCATTGTTGAGGTTTGAACCCACGCCCTTCGGCATGCGAACCAACCGCACTAACCACTGAGCTATCATCGCTACAAAAGTTCGATGTAATCTAGCCAAATGCATGTAACAGCTAAATAATACATTATGTTAATTACTCATTCTGCCAAACTACCATATTGCGAACATCAACAATGCCAAAAAAGCTCCACCACTACTTTACTATGCCATGACTAGCCTTGACCTTAACTTACTTTGTGTGACTTTGACTGTGGCTTAGACTTATTACTGACTGCCCTGTTAGCTCGTTTGGTAATATATCTGCTTTAAGAGTATTAGAGCATGGGTTCGATTCCATCAAACATTTCATCATCATCATCATCATCAGCCTATCGAAGTCCACTGCTGGACATAGGCCTCACAACTGATCTTCAGCTTTTCGCTTCCATCTACCGCCAGCTGTTCTACGTACATCGTCACTCCATCAAGTCTCAGGGCGTCCTACGCTACGTTTGCCAATTCGCGGTCTCCACTCCAGAACACGTCTACCCCAGCAGTTATCGGTTCTGCGACAAATATATCCAGCCCATTGCCACTTCAGCTTCAGAAAGCTGAAGGCCAGGGGAGGGCAGGCAGGGCAGGGCACAAACATTTATGTAACGATAAATATTCGTTCTGTGTCTGGGTGTTCTGTATTTACAACAAAAGAAGTATATAAGTATTCTATCGGTTATCTGGTTCCCATAATACAAGCTTTGCTTAGTTTGGGGCTAGATGGCGCTGCGTCAAATGTCCAACGATATTTATTATTATAATTTCACTTGTTTTATCTTCAAAACACTTGATACTGGCAAATGCACAAAGTGCGATGCCAGAACCAAAGAAAAAGAATTTCTATTTTTAAAAAAAAGCTATGAGATAGCTGTCAGCTTATAAAATGGTGTAATAAAGTTGGCCAGAACTATGACATCATAGGTAAGAACAATAACTTGAAAATTTCTAAACTGCGCTTTCACAGTTCTTACGAATGTCACAATAGCTTGAGTCTAGGTACAAACGTCTAATACACGAGGTAGAACATGACGTAGATTGATGGTTATTGATCACCGTGGCATCCGGTTTAGGCAAACCCAGGTTGCGTAAGTTCACGAGTGCTAATAACCGTTAGCAAAGTCGCTACCCGACGCCATGTCAGCTGCGGTCGGTAGGCGTGCGGTAGAGTTGCGAATTTTTAGTTCAAGTTCAAGTGTTTTTATTCGCTCAAGATATAGTTACATTTTCGATCTTAAATATATTATATTTGTACAGCACATCTTACTGCGTGATGATATGATGTGATTGGCATGCGAATTTACAATATAATAGCTTAATCTACATTATATTTATTATAATACTTCTTTTTTATTATGGAAACTGACGTGGTCTTGACACATTTTTGTTTTATTTATGCGGGATTACTCACGTTTAATTTTATCGGAAACGACTATAGTTTCGGCCACATCCGGTGGCCTTCATCATGGAGACAAAGCTGAGAAAACGCGCGCGCAGCCTCGTCTTGCTTCGCACTAATTAAACGTGAGTAATCCCGCATAAATAAATCAAAAAATATTTAACTTCTCATAATAATGACCTACAAAAATGTGTTTAATATGCTTTTATTAGCTTGACTTGTATGTATGTAACGGAGTCTTTTAATATATATTTCAAAAACTTCAAGACTTTCAATAAATTAAAAATTTGCAATTGTTTTTATATGATTAGGTAATATGCATTCGCAATAATTTGTTTCTTAAATTATAAAATATAATTTCACGACTACCCAAAAAAGGGGTGTAATGTTTTCAGAATTCATGTGACCTTTGACTTCACTATAAATGTTAAATGTCTAAACAAATTCGAATGTATAGGGTATCGTTAGATTCCTTATACCATTTCATATTTTTTGCTCTGGCTGCTATATTTTTTAATTCAATATGGCGGCAACTTCGCTCAATTTATCTAATACAAAAAAAAACTTATTTGTAAATATTTTAAATTCCAGTGTGTTTTTATTTCATTCAATAATTTACATGTTTAAAATCTGACAAGTGTTAGCCGGACACTGAGGGTTTTATATGTAGGTATACGTACCTATATGGCGGTTATTTACGTATTTTATATATGCATAAATATGCAAGGTTATTTTTAGTTAACTAGGATTGTACTGAACTGCTTTTCACAATGTTAGAAAAACCTCAAAAATCGAAATTTGCCAAACAAATAAAATTTTTACATTTAAATTATTCTTCTGAATATAAACATATGTCACATTCAAATGTGTGTCAAATATAATCATATTCACATAATTATGTGTCAGATATAGTCATATACACATATGTGTCAGATATAGTCTCATTCAAATATTATGTGTCGGGTATAGTCACACTCACACATGTTTGTGTCATTGTCATATATTTCGCTTTTTGCAACTCTAAAGTAAACAGATTTCTTTTAGGTAGGCGTGCTCCATTCTCGACCACACCACTACGTTACTAAGGGCAGAGTGTGGTCATATACAAACCTAATTTGAATGGAAAAAAATCTTAAATCTTTAAAAATAGAAGCCCCAAAGTTCTAGTCACATGGAGTGGGAACCACTTCGCTGTTGCCAAGTCATTCCGCCATTAAGGACGGCGGTAATTGTCGAACCTCTTACCTTTAACCTATTTATGAAAATGGAGTCAGGATACTTTTTACGTAACTATGGCGGCCAATAAGGAGGAGTAGGGTTAGGGTTTCGGGATCGATGACTGATTGGGTTTTGGTAGGTATTTAATAAACTATATACTTATATAGAAATCTCGTGTCATAGAGTTTAAATATCGTAGGACACACAGCGCCATCTGACGCCAAACGAAGCAAAGCTTGTACTATGGAAGTCAGATAACTAATAGAATTTTTATTATTATTATAAAATAGGGGATGGATGTTTGTATGAAACTTTGTCAATTTTAAACTGATCGGGCTGAGACTTTGCATGCATAAAGCTACTATGACGTAGGCATCTAGCGCGGGTGAAACCGCGGGGCACAGCTAGTCAATTGATAAATACATAATTATATAAATTAAAATAACTTTCCTCTTATTTGCGTTGGCAATCGCGCCGAGTAGATAGAAAAAAGCTTTATTAGTCTAACCTTCACATTTCCCCAGACATTCTTCGAAAAATATGGTTATAATTCAAACGTTTACTTTGCCTCAGTCCTTTCTACGTATTTGCCCTATAACGATATCTATTGGAATAGACTATAAAAGAACTATCTCGAATAAAGCAAGGATCTTATGAACCATACACGGGAATCCCGTCGTCTATTCAACACCAAGGTCTGAATGTCTGGTACCCGTGACACCAATTTCAGATCCGACGTATTGGCCCGACTGACGGCCGCACCAGCCGGATCAGAATCGTTCATAATAATATTATGTTGTAACAATTGTGTAAATGTAAGGTGTGTTTTTCAATGAATACGAAAGCGGATGTATAATTTACACGCGTATGGAAATATATTTGTAGTATTTAAAGACGTTTGTTTGCCTGTTAATGTTGTTTATTACCTAAATAGACATAAATAGACGACATGAATCATGTTACGAAAAAATAACATGTTTTTTTTTTGCTATCGTGTATTTCGTGTTTGGCCGTGGTGATTCCGGCGTAAGAATAGTACCCCACCCTCTCTGCCCATGGTTGCCGTAAGCTAAGGGATATCATCCGGAAGATGGGCAGCAGCATCTTCCTTGAACAATCACACCTAACTGCGCTCGCCAACCCGCCTGCCAAGCGTGGCGGGTATTGGCAAAACCCCTATCAGGAGGAGGCCTATTTCCAGCAGTGGATGACCTATGGCAGATGATGTGTGATGTGTGTGTATTACGTTACATGATTCATCTCGTCTATTTATTATTTACTAGCTACGCGCCGCGGTGTTACCCTATACATTTTTTCGGGGAAAAAGTAGCCTATGTTATAATTCAGTGGGCGTGGCGTTTTATGTGACTGCGCTATCGCAACGTCACACATCCGACGACTGCATGACTTGAAGACTTTCCCCTCGTCGACAAAAAAGCAAGCAAGTGAAACAAGACGAGGCCGCACGCGCGTTGCTGTCACCTTTGTCTCTATGAAGAAGGCTATCGGATGTGGTCGAAACTATAATAGGAGTATTCGATAAAATTTAACGTGAGTTATCCCGCAAAAGTAAAACAAACATCATAAAAATGCGATATCATTCCTACATTGTAACGCACACAAAATTTAGATTTATCATGTCTGTCCAACCTGTGTCCAACTGACGTGATAATATTGCTATAATTTAATTTTTTGCGCCATAAAGTCTTGGTGGTCGAGTAAATATGACAACATAAGCAACGTCGCGGGAAACAGCCTGTCATTACGCAATGTTGGAAACCCTCATAATGCACCTGTGACAAGTTAATTATTAATTCACGACCGTTTCGCTCTACTTTGGCAATAATTATTATTTGACAATTTGGGAACACACGAAACAGAGCAGGCAAACCAAAGAGAGGTGAAACACTTTGTGCTTGTATATATAAAGTTTAAAGGTACTGGCAGGATGGAATGGCAGGTAGAAGGTCTTTATCTTGTTTATTATACCTACGTACACACCAATACCAATACCTGCATACTATAATGCTATTAAACAACGCCTGTGAGACGCTCAGCGGCATCTGAATGTACGTTTGCTATGTTAAATCAGAAACAGATTAGTTTTGTTAGTTTGAACATGAATGTCCTCCGTTTTAATTTATATTTTACCCGGAAAAATTAGCAAGCTGCCATTTATATTTTAAACGTACGGTTTACCCGGAAAATGAGTAACTCAACATTTATTTTGATGCTACTTGAACTAGAATAGAAGCTTATTATATTTAAACCTACGCGAGCGTAGGTACGGTTTTTCCTGAAAACCGTGCAATTCAACATCTATTAATTGTTTATCTTCGAGACTTAATCGCGCTAAAATACCCACTAATCAGCAGCTCGTGACACGGCTATTGTAACATGCCCGATACGTTGGGGTAAATAAACATAATGTTTTTAAAAAACCGGCCAAGTGCGAGTCGGATTCGCGCACGAAGGGTTCCGTACCCTTATCTATGAAAAAGGCAAAAAAATCGCGTTTGTTGTATGGGAGCCTGTTAAATATTTATTTTATTTTGTTTTTAGTATTTATTGTTATAGCGGCAACAGAAATACATAATTTGTGAAAATTTCAACTGTCTAGCTATCGCGGCTCTTGAGATACAGCCTGTTGACAGACAGACGAATGGACAGACAGCGAAGTCTTAGTAATAGGATCCCGTTTTTACCCTTTGGGTACGGAACCCTAAAAACACAACTGCCATGGAAAAACGATCATCATGATTTTCATCAAATCGATCATGTTTTAAAAAATATATTAATATCTATTTTCTAGCAACTTTGCTGTACTAGAATAGCAGCTGAATATTTAAAGATACACATAAGTATGGTTACATAATGAGCTCCAGATTACCTAAAGGGTAAATGGGTCTTATAGTAAAAAACCCACATGTCGGTCGATGTATGCGCGACGAGCTGGCTTAGAGCAAGTAGCGTTCGACGCTGAAAACCCCCGCATGTTATCTTCTTTGGTGATTCACAGAGATTGTATTTCACTAGTGCTGTTCTATATAAGGTTGTTAAGCTTGGTAAAACATTTTTTTGTAGTGATGATATCTCAGTTGTTAGCACGATCGGTTCATACGCCAAAGGGTCCAAATGGTCCAAATCCCAATAATGAGCTTGAGCTGTCGATGACGGATAACATCGTAAGGAAACCATAGTTCACTTTCTAGGGTACGCTCTATCATAATTAAGTGCTCAGGCCAGCGTGTAAAATCAGTCATCTGATATACTTAGTATAAATAAGTGCTTAGGCCAGCGTGTAAAATCAGTCATCTGATATACTTAGCAGTATAAAAAACAAGCACTTTCATCATACGAACTCTTTAAGAAAGGAGTTCGCTGCCCGAGTGGCCCGAGTGGATGTTATCCGATGGATACAATGTGGGTTTCTTCAAGGCGCGAGTGTATCTGTTTCTTGTAAGCAAACATGCTCCATTGTAAACCGTATTTTTGCAATAGAGTTGGAGGTTAAACGTAAGCTTATTTGTTAATTTAAAAAAATACCAGATCATTTTTTTGACATTACACACACACAGCGCCCTCTGACCCCAAACTAAGCAAAGCTTGTACTATGTAAGTCAAATAACTAATAGAATATATAAATACGTATTTTCTTTGTAAATACTGATGAGCCACATTCCAAATATTTAATTGTAAATGTGACTAATTTGTATTACACTCGACATACTGCAAATAACTTGTCCTTATCTATCAGTACAAGGAAAATAATAGAGTTCCAATAAGAAATATCTCGTCCTTTAATGTAGTAGGTATGCCACTGTCATAGCAAACATTATAAACCGTTTAAGTTAAAATATAAAGACGTTTAAGCATCAGTGTGCTTTTAAAACTACATACATCATAACGCAGTGAAGAGAAAATATTCTGAGAATTGACGGAAAATAAAACATACTTTAGTCTCACAATAAAGTCTTTGAAATGAAGGAGTTTCTCGTGTTTTTAGCGTTGGCTTCGGCCAGTAGTGGCACCGGTAAGTAAAATGCAATGCAATTAGTTATAAATTTATACATAATATTTACAAAAATCATTTGCCGTGTGTTAGTCTCGTAAAAACATCACTTGGTGGTCAATCTCCTTAGCAAGATCGTATAAGTAGGTGAAGATATTCGACTGCCAAGCAGTAGTGTGCAGACATTACTGTATTCTGGTTAAAAGTGTACTGCAGCTGTTGAGACTAACTAACAAAAGTCTCCAAGTTCTCGTTACCTCCTACCGTCAGGAGAGATAAAAAAAAAAAAAAAAAAAAAAAAGTTACTCGACCGACTCGAAGTTTTTGTTTGTTTTGTTTCTCTCAGTACTTAGATAGTTTATGAAAAAAGGAAATAAGCCGAAAGAGGAACAGACATAAAATTAAAAATAAAAAAATTGCGTTTTGTTCGGATTACTTTCTTCTAGATGGCGTTCATAGCGAACACTTTGAGTCTTTCTGTTTTAATCTTATAATAATCTTATTTTCAGGTATCAAATATGATGGACTTAAAGGTAAGTGACTATTACCTACTATATATTTTTAAACCATAAAAAATATTATGTCAAAAAACAAAAATGAATGAGGTTTTGTACAAAAAGGATTATAAGTTAGGGTAGTCATTAAATCGTATCTTTGTTCTCATTTTGTATACGAAGATCTTTTGCTATGAGCGCAACTCTGAAATTGCAAAAATAAATCATGTAAGGATGGAACGGAGATAACAAGGACGCGAGAATGAACCAATGCTCGCAGACTACGCTGGTTGACGTGCAGGAATGCTTTAGAACTCAAAATTGAAAAACGCTTAACCAGTAAGTTTTAATCCACAGTTAAATTTGGAATATCCGACACCGGAGCTGACAAGGAATACTTCTTTACGATTCCCCGGAGCATCGCCGAGGCTCAAGGCGTGGGTTGGACCAGAACCAACCGCCCCGACGGACCCTTGAAAGACTTGCTGCTTTACTGTCCTCCAGGGAAGATGGTCTGCCCTCTTTATTACAATAACACGGATGGATTCGTGGCGGGTCTGCAAATTGCTGTAAGTTACGAATAAGTCAAAAAATATTGCTTACAGGGATGTTACCAAATACTGTTGAAACTAATTTTATACTTTCTGTTTCTTTACAATAAAATACTTAATACCTACTTATGGCCGTACTCATGAACGTTGGTTGTTTCAATTTCACACGTGACCTTTCACATCAGCAAGAAATTGACAGAGCACATTAAGCACAAACAGTGGCATTTGCTGCCCGAGCGATTACGTGATCTCAAAATGGGGTGGCAGGGGAAGTGAAATGTCCAGTGAAATCTCATCAAATTACGTTTAAACTTTTTATAATTAAAAACCTCACGTCAACTTTGAAAGATTATACATTATAATATACAGATAACAAATAAATAATAATTTTTCTTTCCCTTCGTTTAAAATGCCCCATTTTGCCCGTTAAAGAATCTCAGGCCTGTAGTAAAAAACATTGACACAGTCTTTTTTTATATAAAAAGATGGTTAAACCTGTTTGTAGTAGGTACACCTACATTTTTATCTACAGTAGATTCGGCATACCTAATTGGGAGACCGTCTGTCTTCTCATCTAGAGGTCCTGGGTTCATATCCCATGGCACGCACCTCTATCTTTTCTGTATTATGTACGTATTGCCGAAAATTTCAAATATTGAAAGAAAACATCGTAAGGAAACTTACATGTCTGATAGTTTAAAAAAATTTTTCTCTTATTCTTATCCTTCTCACAATGAGAAGAGTCGAGAAGAGAAGGCCAGTTTATTAAATAAACAGGGCTGACTCAACACCTTCGTAACGTTGTATTATAGTATTTATGTTTTCTGAAAACTCATGTAATTCTTCCACGCAACGAGGAGGAGAGACCGTTTTTTTTATCTACATTATTTTCAAAGAAAATTGCCTTTATTCTAGGCCCCATTAGCGTCTATAGACCCAGCCCTAAATCCTCAAAAGTACTTCGTGAGATGGAACACCAGCGCAACCAGTGACGAACCAGCCCAAGAATTCTGGACAGCCACGCAGTACTATGTTAGTGAAGGTAAATGCATGTAGAAAATATAGATGCCATTAGAAATATATTTATAGTCAAATGACAAAAGAGAGAATTCCAGTCGAGGACTTCTTTAAGATATTTTCGATCTCACTACCACCAAGCAAGTTGGTAAACGTAGACCTTTCTTGTGATATAATAATTGAGTTTTTTTGCAGCAAGAAGTAGATAAGTTATACCCACATGTAATTTTAAGAAGTTCATTTTAGTAAACACTATTTCTCACTCACAGACAGCCAGGAGCTTATGAAAAAATTACTTTTAACTTTGGTGCTATCAATAAAATATTTATATTTGTATCTCTTTTGTTCAAATCTTTCTAGATTCCTTGAAAGCTGGTGTAGGTCCTACGAAGGAAAACGGATCCACACTACAAGGCAACGGAGTTTGGATCCAGGGACTTGACGGCAAATTGATGAGTGTACAGCTTTTCGAGGCTGAGATCAATAGGACGGACTTCACGAAGCAGAACTGTGTCCGTAATATGGGTGAGTCAACCAGAAGGTGCATTTGGACAAGTTTTTAAATTCAGACTTCTTTTAATTTATGACTTATTAAACCCAGCTCCTATGCCTTGAAGTAAATTGTGTTCCTGAGCAGAAACGTAACAAATAAAAGCAAGAATATTTACATGTATATCTTGAAAATACTTTTACGCCTCAGGTGTTTGGCGGGCTGAAGCTAAATGACAGGTGATACCACTGTCAGGCTTATTATAATTAAAATAATAATAATTATAATAACATTTATTCATATTCTAATTCTTTACACTTCTTTTGGACTTGTATGTTCACCATAAAAGTGAATAACAGTGGGTTTAAAAGCATTTTCGACGCTTTCTGTTGCCCGTGTGCAAAAGCAATTTCTCGGTAACTTTTACCTGTAATTGTCTCCGCAAGATACATATAATTAGCACACTCAAACAAATTAATTATATTGCTAAGTTTATGGACAAAAATTATATCGCTAAACTTCTTTAAATCTATTTACATTGACGGGTTTATTTTTCAGGTACGCATTACTATTTAAACATGACAAGGCGGTTGGGTTGTGAAAAACAGATATTGCCGTGGTTCCCACTCGTTAAAAATGGAACGTTACTTGGAGTCGGTTTTCAGACCTTCGGGAAAAAGCCAATCATCGACGCTGAAACTCTAAAAAAGCAAAAAGATTGGTATGAAGATCTTCCTAAAGATAGAAAAGCTCCATTGGTGAGTCAAGTTCCAATATCAGTCATTTTGTTTGTCAAATTTACTTGGTGGTAGGTCTCCTTAGCAGGAGGTCGTCTAGGTATGTACCACCGCAGCACCAGATATTCTGCCACCAAGCAGTAGTGTGTAAAGATTACTGTGTTTTATTACTTAAAGTTCTGGAAACCGCTGCAATGGCCATAGGCAGGCGTTATCTCTTACCATCAGGAGATTGTCTCGTTTGTCTCATTACCTTTAAATAAAAAATCGGTTTAATTTTATTGATGAAAAGTTGTCAAAAATATTAAAAAGAGGATTGTTTCTTTTCTCATTGTAGGTAACGAGCTACCATTTTTTTGCTAACATGCTGTATATTTTTTTTTATGCATGTGGTCATACATAGAAAAAAATATACGCGTCGACATGAGAACCTCCGATTTCTCGACGATTAAAAACTGCTAATTTGTTTCCTAATTGTTTATAAAAACATGATAGTTAACAACAAAAAATTTAATGTTTTGCATAAGAATGCTACTAATTAACATAGTATGATCTTTTCCTTTTCAGGATGCGATTCCTCTTGCTCCAGAATGTTTTCTAGACTTAAGCCAGAAATATGGTCGGCTGTCTATCCATATCTACTATATCAGCAAGCCGTGGGAAATAAACTGCGGGTAAGTCTTTAGTAGTCTAGTTGAGGGATCGTCAGGCTGCCAATCTATTATAAAAGGTTTGAATCAACGCCACCTATGTGTCTTTTCTTAGTTGACTTAACATCAAGTGAGCTGTGGTCAAAACAGCTTAACAAAACATTTAACTACTATTTTTCCCTACCTTATTAAAGACACACTATTCAGTGAACGTGCAAAACTGACGTGTTAAACAGTGAGGTGTATCGCCACAAAATATACAGGGACATTTGTAAACAGTCAGCATCCTTTTAATGGTATGTTCAGTATATTAAATCTAACAGCTTTTGTTCTCCTTATGTTGATAATAATTCGTATATTTTCTTCCATACAATATTAATAAATTATATTTGTCCGGTCTATATAAAATTATAGAGTTAATTTTAGTTTGCAAACAGCGCGCGCGCATTCTGTGACGCGTGCCGGCAGCAAACGCGATGATGTCAATCAAGGACAAAGAAAGGGGTTGCGGCGCGGGGGGCGGCTACTCGCACGATACTACGTAGAATGAAGCGTCTACGCAATAGAGAACTACAAAATCTTAGAGGGTACCACAAAAAGTTAAATTATTTTTTTGGGATATGATTGTGTTTTGGAAAAGGTTGTAGGACAAAAGTTGTATGTTTTAATGTGCAAAATATGCTCTTAAAAGGGTGCTGACTGATTAACAGTTTTTTTTTTTTTTTTTTTTTTATAGCTGACAGGCTTGGTGTTTGACCACAACTCACCTGATGTTAAGTGAAGGTGTGGTCGAAGATGGTAATGCACACCTAGCCTGGAATGGAACTGGCTCTCAAGTGAGGCTGCCGGAACACACCGTTAGATGCTTGGCGGCAGATTTTCTACTTGAGGGTGGTAGCTAGCCAGCCGAGTACTAGAAAGTACTCTACCACCACGCAATCCCTGAATAATCAACAAAAAATAGTCGAAACTACTTAAAACTCTATCTACTTATATATGGAAGGGTTTGCACCTTGTGGGGTCGAGAACTCGTACAGTGCGTAGGAAGTGCGTAGATATAGGTGTCAAGGGCTTATTTAGATAGGCATCAACGCTCACCTTAAATGCTTCCCATCAATAAATCTTATACTATCTTTTCAGACCTGGAGATTCAGTGAGCAGTGCCAGCCTGAACCAATCCACTGTCTTGGTGATATTTTTCACCGCTCTTTGCTTAGCATGGAGGTCCCTAGCATAGGATAATCCATCCTAAAATCTGTCCATATTAACTTGTATAGCATTTGATAACATGACATATTAAAACAGATGAATATCACGCTGGTGTTTTATTATTTATTTTTAATAAATAGGGGCTTGCCTGTATCTTCTTGCAACGTTAAACAGATTCAGCGCAACTATTCAATCTTAAGTGTACCTGTCTGATTTGCCTCTTAAGAAAAATATATTAAGTAACTACATTGCATATATTGTTTTATTGATGTCGTATGACAGGGTTTCTCAAACTTATAGCTCCACGTGCCCCATTTAAACTTTTTTTATGGTTGACAAGCTTAGTGTTTGACCACAGCCCATGTGATGTTAAGCGACGGTGTTGTCGAAGATGGTTAAGCACACCTAGCCTGGAATGGAACTGGCTCTCAAGTAAGACTGCCAGAAAACATCGTTAGATTCTCAACTTGAGAGTGTTCCAACGGCGAAAAAACTGACTAACAATAAAACAAAAATAAAGTATTTTATTTAAAAAAAAAGCAAAAGAACATTATAATGTTATTTTTATTAATTAATGCGATGGGTGGGCTTGTTTTTCCATCGCAAATGAATTCGAAGCAATATGCTCCGGGGGGAAGATATTGCTCAATTAAAATCTTAATACAAATTTAGCGTTCAATCAATTCATGTATTTCGTCTTTATCGAATCACCTTATCCGCGACCATTACGTAAATTTTGTCGCGTTAACGATCAACTGGCGAACCCCAAAGGATAAGAAACCCTGGCGTGTAACATTTGTTACAAACAAATTCTTACTATAGCAAGAGTCACCCCTGTACTGTAAGTTGCTTATAAGAATATTGACAGGCGCTTACAAAAAGCTACGCGACCGCATATAATACGCCCACGAAATAAAGTTCACAGTCGCATAGCTTTTTCGTGAGCGCCTAACAGGAATCGCATTAAGAAGCTCACAGTACGGGCCTGGGTTGTGATCTCATTAGATACCACAATGATATATATTTATGGTGACAGGCTAGGTGTTTAACCAGAGTTCATCTGAATTTAAGTAATAATAATAATATATTCTTTATTTGCACACTTCTTTACATTTATTTATTACTTGTTTACATTGCGATTAATTCGATATTTTGTAATACTTCCAAATAGTAGTTTTTGTAACATCCTCGAATCCTTTTCTATACATGAAATCCTAAGAATATGGCTTACGTCATTTTTGCATTGCGCACAAGTTAAAAATAAATAAGTACCTAACATGGGTATTAAAAAAAAATTTACTTTTCGACTTCTTGTTTGTTCTTTTGAACCAATATTACAAAACAGGATAACTCTGATGACCCATAAAAGTCTTACACAATAAATACAAATAGAGTTCTTATTAAAAATATGACATTCCCTCCCAACATAATCCTCCGATGTTGACTTACCAGTGATTGTTCGCTGGTGACCTGTAAGTCCTTAAAAGGACGTTGACATTGAAAATGTAAGTAATTTGGGGCCAATGACTCCAAACTGTAATAAATAAATATCGTAAGACATTGCACACAGCGCCATCTAACCCCAAACTAAGCAAAGCTTGTACTAACTGATAACTGATAGAATACTTAGATATGTGATCAGAACTAAAAACTTATATTTTTTGTTTCATTCTCATTTAGCATGGCATAATAGCGATAGAGACAGACACAATAACCAGTATAGAAACATTACAACATTTAGTTTTAAAAAAAAAGAAAATACATTTGACAAGCCTTGATTGACCACTGTGTTAAGTGACGGTGTGGTCGAAGATGGTAAAAACACCTAGCTGGGAATGGTACTGGCTCTCAAGTAAGGCTGCCGAAACACACCGTTAGATGCTTGGCGGCAGATTTTTCTACTTGAGGGTGGTAGCTAGCCAGCCGAGTACTAGAAAGTACCCTACCACCACGTTATGGATTCCTCACGATGTTTCCTTCACCGGCCGCTCAAGCTCATTGATAGAGTTTGAACCCACGCCCTTCTGCATGCGAACCGACCGTGCTAACCACTGAGCTATCATCGAAAGATGTTTTCAGTTATAAAAGATCGACAAGCGTTTATTTAAAACGTCGTTATTCGAAAATATTTTAGAATATATGATTCAAGCGGAGGCGTACAGCAACTCTAAATTCAACGGTAGCTAAGTACTTACCTACTTGCTTACATCGAATCGTTCATCGCTTCGGTCGCACAACAACATTATAAAGACCATTGTGCGCCCAGTGAGCTCTTGAATCAACAACAGACCGCATTCCTAATAACACTTCTCGAAACACGGAAAATACGAACTGTGATTGATAAATCTGTAACTATCCAACAGTAAAATGCAGGCTTTGATAATGTTATTGACTTTGGCTTCGGCATGCACAGGTAAGCGTTTTTACTACCACATAAATATAAAAATTTCAACACAAACGCAAATTGGTTTCCCAAACTGCATTGTTATCAAAATCTTAGTAGTGTTTTTGTTTTTAAAGGTTCTTTACTTATAAAACAACTAGCGACCCGCCCCGGCTTCGCACGGGTGCAATGTAGATACTAATGTGGTACATATGCATGTATAAATAATATAAACCTTCCTCTTGAATCACTCTGTCTGATTCTGCGTAGTTTGGCCTAATGCCGCCTACATTTCTGTCTTATAAAAACTAGTTAGTTTGGTAAAATTTACTTTTAAAACACATTGTGTAATTTAAAAAATCTAAGGGTACAAGGGTTTAAAAAAACATTATAGTAAATACAATGGGACTGCCATGTGACTATCACAAAAGACCCTTAAATAATTTGAAATATAAAATAATAAAAAAACTTGATGTTGTTTTGTCATTTTTTCTTCTATAACTCTTTTTAAGTTTTTAATGATATAATGTGTCGAATGTTTGGTGTACAATAAAGTTGTACTTAATTCTATTCTACGAATTATTATTTCATATAAAAGCCAGTTCAGGTCAAATGTTATTACTGAAACTCGACAGAAATATGTACCTTTTTCGAAGAGCATAACAGAGTTTATGGTGTTGAGTATCAGCATCAAGTATCTAGATAAATTTAAATAGAGGGATCAATGCCACATAACGGATCAATTTATTGCACAGATTACCTAATAATACAAATGTACAAAAGATTATCATGAATGAGACTTTATTAAATGCAATGGAGAGTTCGTAGAACTCTAAATTGGCTCCTTTATAGCATCCAAGATGACGTAATTTTTCTATAAGGAGACCATTTCTACTGTCTCCATTCTACTTTTTTATTGACACGTGTGATGATTTAGATATAATTAATGTTATTATATGTAAACTTATTATGTATACTATTATTACTAATTACTAATATTGTGCACGCCGAAAAAGAAAAAGAGTTACAGAAAAAAAAAGAATCTTATGAGCTAGTGCCACAAGTTAAACAGTTATTTTTAAATATGAATGGAAAAATTGCATGTAACTTTGGTGTCATAAATACAATATTTAAATTATTTCCGGGGTGTCTTCGTGCGCATAAAATAAAGCCTCAAACTTTTTGGCGTCACTCTTTCCACGACTCTCAATGTCGACACATCTATTGACTCGAAAACTCAAACGGTATACGAGACGGTACTTATCACCAGAACAGTTGCCTTACTTATACAAAGCTCTGGTAAGGTGCGAACCTGTGGAACGGACCTGTCAAGTACCAGCTTGAGCAACTGAAATCATTCCCACTCTCCCACTAAAAGGCTGATAGGCAATGACACTATGGCCAAGTCTCGGCTGCAAAGATTAAATTGAGCATCGACGTTAGGTCTCATGTCTATCGACTTTATACCGAATACATTTTGGGGATTGTGCCTTGGTCGCACGACTTGGTTCTCTCTGCCCATCTGTATTATCACGGATGGTCAGACAAACACAACCAAAGCGTCATCCGTACATGGTGGACATTCCCCATGTAAGCACTAAGCGCTTCGATTTCACATTTTCCGAAAACTACATCTCTTTAGATCAAGAGTAAGCAGGTTCCTTTTAGGTAAGCGTGTTCTATCCTCGACCAAATCGTTGCTTAATATCAGGTCGGATGTAGTCAAACGCGAACCTATAATAATATATAATCGTTGTAGCGATGATAGCACAGTGGTTAGCATGGTCGATTCGCACGCGGAATGGCGTGGGTTCAAACCCTAACAATAAGCTTGAGCTGCCGGCGAACTATTCTATTTAGTACTTGGCTGGCTAGTTAGCACCCTCAAGTTGAAAATCTGCCGCCAAGCATCTAACGGTGTGTTCCGGCAGCCTCGCTTGAGAGCCAGTTCCATTCCAGGCTACGTGTGTTTACCATCTTCGACCACACTTTTCATCAGGTCAGCTGTGGACAAAAACCAAAAATGTCAAACATAAAAAACTTAAGATCAATTTTCATATAATCTAGACAGGATAGAAATACATGATTGAAGGCAGAAGGATTTTTTGAGACAATTTGTAAGAAATCCCTAAATAATGCCTATATTCTTCCGGGAAGTCGACGAAATCCCTTTAGATTGATAGATAGGGTTGTCCAATTTGTGTGGGATGGGATCCAAAGGATCGCATACAGAATGAATCTATATTTCATTTCGGTAATAAGAAGGTAAGCCAGCATCTTCAGTTACGGACACTGCACATTAATGATTTGTATTTGTATTTAGTTTATTTCAATTAACATAAAAACTACGTGCGTAATCAAAACCTACCAGCCTTTTGACAAAATTAGCCCAAACTGGTTTTGTAATACCTACATAATAATTTATGTTATACCTAAGTGTCTTTAAAAAGGGAAGTATCTACTATATATGTTAAAATTGAGAACCTACTTACTGTACATATATCATCACTACATATTATAAAACAAGATCGTCCGCCGCGTCGTCTGTCTGTCTGTCGGATTATCATGCGAGTTTCTACAAATCAGTTTCAAGTGATTCATGAGGAAGGTTTAAGTATAAGTATAATTAGTCAAAGTTTTGTGTAAATTGGTTGAAATATAATGATATTTGTTAGAAGTGTCGGAAAAAGTCAAGCCACCTGGGACCTGTAATCGAAAACGCTGCCTAATCCCTTTGAGATATAACACAACAATGCATGGTGTAGATGGTGAAGCTGGGTATCCTTTCGAAGGTGCGACGGTACTTCACGCCGGAACAGTTGCTTACATTATACCAAGCACAAGTTCGGTCATGCATGGAGTACTGTTCGCACCTTTGGGACGGATCGGCCAAGTACCAGCTTGAGGCGTTGGAGTCCATCGAGAAACGAGCTAAGAGACTTATTAGCGATGATGCGCTTGTTCGAAAAAAGTTCCTAAGCCTTGAACATCGTCGCTTCTCTGTCGGTTTTCTACCGGATACACTTTGGCGAGTGCGCTTCAGATCTACATGACCTAATTCCAGCTTACCCATTCTACTATCGGACAGCCAGGAGCTCTAAAAAGCGACACCGCTTCATGGTCGATATTCCAAAAGCTCGAACTAAGCGGTTCGAATCTACCTTCATTGTGCGAACCGCTAGAGAATGGAATTTGCTGCCCGAGTGGGTGTTCCCCGATAAATACAATCTGGGTGCCTTCAAGTCGCGAGTGAATCGGTTTCTTCTAGGCGAGCGTGCTCCACCGTAGGCCGCATCTTCGCTTATCATCAGGTGAGATGGCGGTCAAACGCAAGCCTATTAGTTATAAAAAAAAAAAAAAAAAAAACAACAGCCATATACATATTTATGATTGATTCACACGGCGTGACGTCATTCAAACGCCATGGCAGTCCTAACCGTTCCGGCCGTAAATTTTAATTTAGTTTTTGAAATCTCAATATAAATCATGGAAATTTGCGAATTTATATATAAAATACATTTTTAGGTAAATTATAGCCAAATTTTCAAATTTAGTCTACAATCTTATTCTACCTAAGTAATTGCTCAATGTTACTTACATCATAGATAATGATATTTTGTTTTCAGGTGTAAAGTACGATGGGCTCAGAGGTATGTTATTTGATATATATATTTTTTACAATTTACAGGCTAGGTGTTTGAACACAGCTCACCTAATGTTAAGTGACGGTGTGGTCGAAAATGGCGAACATATCTGAATATAGCCCATAATATCATATAGCCTGGAATGGAACTGACTCTCAAGTGAAGCTGCCAGAACACAGCGTTAGTTGATATAAGAGATAATTAAATTACTATAAGCGCATTTCATCAAAATGTTATTTCAATTAAATCATTTCCCAAATTACTAATCATTGAAGTTTTCACTATAGTAGCTGAAATGCTCGCCAACAAGTAAAATTTTAACAAAATAAAACCACTTCATTTTGTTTTCTCATGGATGCCATTGTCAGAACTGATCCACAAATGGGACAAATGGAACACGCGAAGCACCAGCTTTGAAATAAAAAAGAATCATCAAAATCAGTTCACCCAGTCGAAAGTTCTGAAAAAACAATAATAAAATTTAAAAATTTTAAAGATACTGTTGAATTGAAAACCTCCTCCTATTTATAGTCGGTAAAAATAAAACTGCTTAAAATTTAAATTATTTTTATGTTCATATGGTCGATGCACTTAACCCTGCTTAACTTTATCTGCTGGAAAAGGACTAACATGAAGTCTGGAAAAATAATTTAATATAAAAAATTCCAATATTTGTGAGTGAACGTGTGTATGTTTGTTAATTATTATTCAAGTTGAGCTGTAACAGAACTCGAACGCTTCTACGATTTACAACGAAAGCGCAGCAAATTTTCTGTATCTAAGGTTGTCGTTAAAATTAGAGGAAACAATTTCATTTTGCAATAACTATCGTATCGTTGCTAGTTTTTCCTGTAAAATGCAGAAAAGTACATTAGGATGTATTTTAGTTTTACCGCTGACTTCAAACGGTGAAGGAAAACATCATGAGTCCAAGAAATACATATCCAAAAGTTCTTACGGATACTTTTATAAGTGCATTTGTCCAATGTTTTATTTTCCTAAATCACATCGTATCAAGGCTAGCTCTATCACCATTCACTTGGTGGTAGATCTCCTTAGCAGGAGATAAAAAGCGTAAACAAATTGAACAAAACACAAATTAAAATAAAAACAAAAACTACAAGTATTTACTTATATCATCTTCTCGCTTTTGTTACCACTTGCCGATACGTGTTTCGCCTCTACACGAGGCATCCTCAGGCCGTGTTGACTCTCCGAGCGCTTGGTCGAGACTGACATTACTGTGTTCCGGTTTGAAGGTTACTTACTGCAGCTAGCGAAATTACTGGGCTGTTGAGACTAACCATCGAAAGTCTCAAAGTAATGAGCACCAATGCAGCGATGCCCGGGACTTTATACATCGCTGTAATTATCATTGAGAAGCGCTATCTCTTACCATCAGGAGAGCGTCTCGATGATAATTTCCCTTACACATTCACACAAAAACTTTACTCCACAGTTAAATTTGGTTGGTCTGACGCTCTGGCTGACATGGAATATTTCTTCACCATTCCGCGCACCATCCACGAGGTTGAAGGTGAGGGCTGGACTAGAACTGAACGCCCTAAAGGGCCCATGAAGGATCTTCGGATGTACTGCCCTCCAGGGAGAATAGTCTGCCCCCTCTATGACACCGCAGGTTTCGTGGCAGGCCTGCAGATTGCTGTAAGCATTTCAATCTTAGTTAGGTACACCTTATGTAGTGATAATAACTCAGTGGTCAGAGACCAACAATGATTTTGAGCTTTCAAGTTGAAAATCTGCCATCAAGCATCTAACAGTGTGTTCCATTAGCCTCACTTGGGAGCCATTTCCAATCCAGGTTAGGTGAGTTTTCCATCTTCGACCACACCGTCACTTTACATCAGGTGAGATGTGGTCAAACACCTAGCCTATCAACCACAAAGTAAAAAACATTAAAACGGCTTGATATATCGAAATATATTCAGGCTCTAATATATTGATATTTAAATACTAAACAAGACTAATTATAATTCGTGCTATATAATTAAATAGAGATATATCTATATGTCTACTATTAACTATATAATAATACTAGCTGCGCCCCGCGGTTTTGGCCCCGTGGTGATGGATGATGATGAAAAGCATCCTATGTTTTATTCTAGGGCCTAAAGTATCTAAATGCAAAATTTCATCCAGATCCGTTCAGCCGTTCAGCGTGATTGAGTAACAAACATCCATCCATCCATCCATCCAAACTTTCATATTTTTATAATATTAGTGGGATCTATATGTCTACTATTTTGTATCGTACTCGTTAGATCTGTGGTTTATCAATGATTTAAGATGCGTTTTGCAGAATAAGTTTTATAAGATTAAATTTAGATATTTGAAATTCCTATCACGATCTTGTTCGAAATAGAAGTTTTATACGTGCCATCCAACAAAAGATTTCGAATTTAATATTCAAATGATTCGAAAATAAATAAGAAAGCAACTGAATTGCTTCAACTTTATAACATCATGTGCACATGCATATAATTCGATCAATTTCTGCACGTAATGGGCTCCAGTTCTTCCTCTTCCTCCACGCAACGTCAATTGGCAGCCATCGACCGTTTATCTAATTTATTGTAATGGACCATCAGGGTCTTGGATCGAGTGTGTTGACATGCTTTTGTGGCTTTTACTAGAAAGATCTTTTTGATACAAGATATAATATAATTTTTCATACGCTACCAATTAGAAAAGATCTAAAGTCAGTAGCGTTCAAAACGATATTTCATCAAAAAACCACAAAAGCAAGAACACGTGCAAACCAAAGTAAAGCTAGTGAAACAATACTCTCTCTCGACATCTGAGCTAGATTGCTTAACTGTGTATATAACATGCTGAAGAGTTAAATTAAAAAGAAAAAAAACTTTTTATGCAAATTTATATTTATTACTTTCATTATTCCTAATTTAATATAAACATATTACAATATGTTTATATTTTTATTTTAAACCAATTTATATTTTAGTAATCCTCTTTCAATTTCCTTTATTTTGATACCATACTCGATAGGTTTTGGTTATTTCTTTACTAACATATCATATTTCGCGCCAAATATCCGCCATTTTGTTTTTTCTCGTACACCTATTTAAGAACACTTGGGTTTTTAAGACAAATATAACGATACCGTAACTGTCGAAATCCATCCAGCCGTTTGCAATATACGAGGTAATAAAGAATTTTACATACATACAAGATATGTATGTAAGAAACATACCTAACCCTTCCTTGGCAGTCGGTAAAAAAAAACTAACTGAACATTTCACGAAAAACTTGTGTATCTGTGTTCGTTTGTAAACCTTTATTAAATGGATAAGTAGTTTCCTTTCATTCTTAGTAATTTGTGTTTTAAATTTATTATAAGTACCTGAATGACCGAGCCTTGCTCGGCTGAAAACACGGATAAAACGACGTTTTCCTAAAAAAGAAAAACCTAGCTAGATCGATTTATCTCCCTCGAAACCCCCTCTATACTAAATTTCATGAAAATCGTTGGAGCCGTTTCCGAGATTCAAAATATATATATATATATATATATATTTTCTGAATCTCGGAAACGGCTCCAACGATTTTCATATATATATATATATATACAAGAATTGCTCGTTTAAAGATATAGATAGATAGATAAAGGTTATTCAGTCTTCTGAATATGTATCCGTATATTATTAGAAGTAGACCTACGTCACTGTTCTGGATCTAATCTATACCTACAAGTATTAAACTAGAAAATTGTTTGTTGCTGTCAATCATAAAAATTCAACAATTTACTCACAACTCAACAACAGAGGTAAGAAGGTACTAATTTAAATATATATTCGTATCTTCTTCATAACCTCTACCTACGCACGTAAAACACCAATGGTTTCATATCTCTATTTGATAATGGCACCTCTATTTAGTATATGATGATATACTATAGAGTCTATAGATAGAACAAATTTTTCGATATATGTAGCAACTTTGCTATTCTTAATTAACGAACAGTGAGGCACAACCCCTTACAAATTCTCAGCGTTTGATGGTCTATCTTTCTACATGACAGGGGCGGAGTTGTGAAACCGCTTCATGCAAGCAAAAATTGAAATGAATTGACTCAGCAATCTATGAGCCGTTTTAACTACCTAGTAGTACATCAGACTATAAATCAGGGTGGTTTTTAAAAACTGTCCCTCTGTTGGTCCTCTTCAATTGACAAAGGTAGTTCATCACGCTGATCAATTGCGGATATTCATAACTTAGCACATATTCAAGAACAGTCATACTCAACATTTTTTTTTATAGCGGCCACAAACACGTTTTGTAAATGGATATTAATACATCGTTTTACTAAAACTTAAATATTTTTAGATTGCGGCCCGCGACTCCATTCGGAAACGTGTTTGTGGCGTCTATAAAAAAAAGGTTGCCAGAATAAAACAAGTTAGGTATACAACATCTCGTAACCTTTATGATATAAGGTTATTATGAACTTACAAGCGAAGTAGAAAATATATGTTTAATGAGATTTTTGATACTGTGAACACTTTTTCAAAACTTTGTCGAGATCTGGCTTATTGCTGCATACTAACCTTATTACAGCATCCAGGTGAATCTGTAAGCAATGCAACAATCCGACACACCGCAGTACAGTTATCTAGTACCTATTTACTCAGCGTGATCTCCGTTTCTCTAATTAGTGTACATTTTTAAATAGTTGATAATAAAGTAACACCAGGTGGGCCAACCACAAAGGCACGGAGGGCCGCATGCGGTCCGCGTGCCGCAGTTTGAGTATAGCTGTTCTAGAACATTAGAGCCTTAGACTTGCACGTTTCCTCACGATGTCTTCCTTCAGCGTTCGAACCTTACATCACATCTTTAAAAAGACAAAAATTTAGGATTCGTTCAAGCCGCCGTACCTTCACTAAGCGGTCATTGCCAAGGTTTTTTTGTATATTTACAGGTTCCAGTAGAGACAATAGATCCAGTACTCAAGCCTCAAACACATTTTACGAAGTGGGCCGCCCTTGCTTCAGACGGGGAGCCTGCCCAAGACTACTGGACAGCCACGCAGTATTATGTTACCGAAGGTAACATCTGCAGCGTTACTGCAATCATTTTGTATTTTTTTCTTTATGATTTTAGTTCAAATTACGAAACTAAACGGTTCAGCCAGTAACATTTCCAGATAAAAATTCTTGATAATAGAAGCTTTGTCACGATTCGCACTCTTCTATCAAAATAATAATTCAAATCCAATTATTTGTAAGAATTAGTCTTAAAATTATTTTGGTCTTATTATTAAAATTTCAAGTATCAAATATTCTATTTTATCGTATATACGCGTAGACAATCATATGGGGTAGCAACCCACTAAAACTCTTATAAATGGCGCTGATATCAAGTTTAGCTCTTTTTAATAAGGCCTATCTTCTATCAAATTCTTCTTCTACCTTCTTATCAAATTTCAAATTCATACGATTAAAAAGTATTGAAATTTCGTAATTACCACCTACTGATTGCAAGAAGTATGATTAAAAGAAACAGTAACTCTCTGCCAGAGTTGGTTTTCTGAAATTTACAATTTTGGTGTTTTTGTATTTAGAGTAAAAATCTTCTATCTAGATAAGCGGAAGAAATTGCACAGCGGCAATAGCTATGTTTAGCATATCTCTAAAGGATCGTATCTGAAATGAAGTAATTCGCCAGAGAACCAAAGTCACCGACATAGCTCAGCGATGGGAAGCGATAAATCGAAGGTTGGGTTGAGTGGCGTGATTGGGAGAGTCCCTATGTCCAGCAGTGGACTACGACATGATGATGAAGCGTGATACATCCTAAACCACACCTTTGCCTAATATCGGGCAAGATATGACCAAACACATGTTTTATAGCGATGATAGCCCAGTGGTTAGCGCGGTCGGTTCGCATGCCGAAGAGCGTGGATTCAAACCCCAAGGTGAAGGGAAACATCGTGAAAAAACCATAGCGTGGTGATAAGGTACTCTCTAGTACTCGACTGGCTAGCTACCACCCTCAAGTTGAAAACCTGTCGCAAAGCATCTAACAGAGTGTTCCGGCAGCTTCACTTGTGAGCCAGTTCCATTCCAGGCTAGGTGTGTTTACCATCTTCGACTACACCGTCATTTAACGTCAGATGAGCACTATAAGCCTGTCAACAATAAAATTTAAAAAATCTCTTTGAAATAAAAATGTGTTCCCTAAATATGTACATCTCACTACTAAAAGACCTGATGATAATTTTCTACGTTGCAGATTCTTTGAAAGCCGGTGCAGGTCCTACGAAAGAAAATGGCGCTACCCTGCAAGATGACGGAGTCTGGGTGAAGGGTCTCGATGGCAAGCTACTAAAAGTACCACTGACGGAAGCCGAGATAAACATGACAGACTTTAAGAAGCAAAACTGTATACCGAATATGGGTAAGACTGAAATTATTTTAGCATTAGCATTATAGACGTTGTCATCTTTATGTGAGAAATACATTTGGTATGATAGACATAGCTCCATGGGAAAGTAAATTGTCATACCTATTTATTTATATGTAGTAAATTAAGCAGAATAAATACTTGTCTAATAAAAAGTTAAAAATAAATTAAAAGAAAAACATATATTTTTAAAAACATTCTTTTATCTAGGACAATGAACTAAAAATTTTAAAATAAATTCTAGTAAGTATTTGACATGTAGTGTCCAGATAAAAACTTGTTTTTAAAAATATTTTTTTTTTCTTTTAATTTATTTTTAACTTTTTATTAGTTAAGTATTTTAAAGATTAAATCAAGACGAATTAATCGAGCCCAAACTCGGTGAGGTTATGTTGTTTTATCACAGAGATGCCGTGGCCACCTTCTAGCTTCATTATCAGACCCTGGATATCGTCTAGACATAAAGTGCTCCTTAAGACGAATCGAGTCCAAACTCGATGGGTTTATTTTATTTAGTTCAGAAGTTCCGTCTACATCATCAGACCAGCTCCATGGTACCATATCATTGTATTGTCACCGAAGATACATAAGTACACCAAATTTGAGTCCAATCGGACATCGGGAAGTGGGTCAAACTTCACTTGCAAGATTCCATCCGAACATACTCGTACTTACATACATACATTGCAAGTTAAATAAAAGCTTGTAAAAATAAAAATCATTACTTAAATGCATTGCGTCCTTTATCTTTTTTGTTTAGATTTGAAATAAAACAAAACATATTGAAATAGTTATAATATAGATCGTAAAGCTAAAAAAAAAAACAATCATGACTAAGTGTCGTATTGGCATGTTGTTTACAGATAGAACAATTTAGGGAAATCGCATGATATGTGTAAGTAGAAACTGAATAATATAATTTAGATAACTACGCTTTAATAAATAAAAAAATTAAAAAGAAAAAAAACAAAAAAAATAATACATTAAATTAATCACTAGATTAGCTGTTTTCCTATATAATTATAATTTGATAAAGCCAAACGCGGATAGATACAAGAAACACGCTACGGCGTTATCTATTATAACTTAATTATTAATATCTAAGGGCCAAGCCAGATAATGTTTAGACTTCGATCATAATGCTCTTGCACTCTTGTTTCTATGGTGATTGGTTTACTCTTTTTATTGATATTTTAGCCCATCTTGTCCCACCGCTGGGCAAAGACCTCTCTTCCTCTTTTCCATACCTCTCTGTTTGCTGCTAATGAGGTCCAATCCTTTTCATGAGCTCAACTTTCTACCGTCTTCGAGGCCGGTTTGCTGGTCGTTTAATCTTCGGGACCCAGTCGGTGGTGGTGGTTTTCGCCCATAGCTCCACTGGCATTCGGCAAACGTGTACAAGTCCAGCCCGATCCCACTTTAGATGGCTGCTTTTTGAGTTACGTCATTGATCTGGGTTTCGGAGCGCAGCACTGAGTTTCTTATGCGGTCTACTCTTATTTCAGTTATTAAATATTCTTTAAACATAGATTACAATTTCACGATGAGTATTGAAAAAAAATCTAGTAAGAAATCTGATAGGTATCCAATCTTCACGGTTAGTTTAGTAATTTATCTTCATAGGGCTCGCTGTCTGATTAACAAATCAGTTTTGATTAGTAAATCTGTCCAATCATTTAGATCTACTGGGTCGATTTCGGTCGCATGCCGGAGGGAGTGGGATCAAACCCCCTACAATGAGCTTGAGCTACCGGTGAAGGAAAACATCGTGAGGAAACCATAGCATGGTGGTAGGTACTTTCTAGTACTCGGCTGGCTAGCTACCACCCTTAAGTAGAAAATCTGCCGCCAAGCACCCAACGGTGTGTTCCGGCAGCCTCACTTGTGAGCCAATACCATTCCAGGATAGGTGTGCTTTACAGTCTTCGACCATACCATCACTTAAAATCAGGTGAGTTGTGGCCAAGCACCTAGCATGTCAACTATAAAAAAAAACTACATTCGATAACAGTCTAAGTTTTTTTATTAGTGTACGTTGCGTTCATTACTGACCATATGAATGACTTTGTTTCTCATTTTAAGTGAATTTAAATTATATTGAGAAATAATTTACTTAACCATATCATGTAAAAAAACCGCCATAATAAAGTTTGACATCTATATGTATAAATTAAATAAATAACATCCAAACATAATATGACTTGCGTATTTGCCATACAGGAGTATGCACTTCCACATAATTATTACAATTCTATTTTTACCTGGTAGTCGTGGCCGCCGTGGCAGGAGGTCGTCTCAAAACTCAAAACTCAACTCAAAGTGCTTTATTTCCTTTAGACCTTACAGGACTCTTGGACACGTCACACGTCACAAATTCGGTATGTAAAGTTTTTTTTTGGTATTTATTTTATATTTTTTTCTGATAGTAAACTTTATTTCATGAAACTAATTTGAATATTTTGGCTTTTTATGCGGTAGTTGATTTTTAATACGTTTTCAAACTTTTGATAGCGATGACGTCATGAGGTTGGTTGAATATCCATAGTAGGCCTTTGCCATGTAAAACAAAAAAGAATATTTTGACACATTTGATTGACTTTGACAACTGACATGAAGTAAAGAATTTTGTTTATCAAAGCTTCTTAATGTTGCTAATCTATTACTTTTTTGTATGGATTATTACGCTATTGCGCCGCTGGCAAATCTATTAAGATTTAAAAAAATAGATGGATCTATTACAGCTGTTTTACAGAAACATTAGAACTGACAAAATGCACAGAGTATGATGCCAAAAAGAAAAAGGACAAACTCAATGAACTTTTTTTTTACGTGATTTGGCAATGCACGGGTGTTATATTTACCTATTTTGGTATTTTATAAGTGAAGTAACGAAATTATAGTATTTTTCCGTACTATCCTTAGATATGGATAGTATCTAGTACGGAGCATGAAATAGTTGTACAAATACTGTAATTATAGTACGAAATCCAACGCTGCGTTGACTTGACATTGACAGCTTTTGTTTAGGTTCGCCATTGCTTTTGCACAGCGAACTACATGACGTCATTATGGGACTCATTGAAAGTCAAGTTTATCTTGTGTATTTTATTGAAATATACCCCATCTCATAGTTTAGAGAGTTTTAAACGTCAAAATAATGTACAGGAATGTAATATTTCGAAATGGTTTTGGAATCAGCAAAGTATTTTTTTTCTTTACATACCGAATTATAAACATACTTAAAACTAGGAAATAAAGTGATCACTTTGATCTTTCGAAAGGCTTTGTCTAGGTAGGTACGGCTGCAGTCTCAGATATCCAGCCGCCAAACACTAATATGTACACATTACCGTGTTCCGGATTGAAGGGTACTGCAGCTAGCGAAGTTACAAGGCTGTCAAGACTAACCATCGAAAGTCTCAATAAGCACCAAAGCAGCGATGCCCTAGACTTTGTTTTGTAACTCAAAGTTTTATGTATTGCTGCAATGATTATGGGCATACATTATCTCAATATAATGTGCCGTGGTGGTGCCGGCGTAAGAATTGTACCCCACCTTCTCTATCCGTGGTTGCCGTAAGAGTCGGCTAAGGGATGTAATACGGAAAATGGGCAATAGGGCAGCAGCGTCTTCCCTGAACAATCACACCTAACTGCGCTCGCCAACCCGCCTGCCAAGCGTGGCGAGTATTGGCAAACTTCCTCCCCAGGAGGAGGCCTATGTTCAGCAGTGGACTTCCTATGGCTGATGATGTGTTATCTCAATACTTTCATTCTAAATATGAAGCAAAGCTGTGCCTGTGCGCCAGTTTTGCTGGCATCATTGATACGCTGTAAGAAATGATAACATATACGTAAGTATGAAGCCGACCCCCAGACAGACTCCTGGTGTAGCGACTTAAAATGTGGTCAGCTAAAACCGCGGCTTGGCATGCGAAAAACATAGCGGTTTATCGTGATATCTAAGACACGTTACTTTAACCCTTGGACCGAAATGACTGACGACCGTGCACTGTAAGCCAAGACACTAACCATTTATTTTTAAATTATAGGGCCTTTAAGACTCATTTTAATGACCGCCAAAGCAGTGATTTCCTGAACTTTTGTTTTGTCACAAAAAATTCCGGGTGGTGCTACAATGATCATGGACATGCGTTACCTCTTTCCATTAGGAGAGAGATAATGATTTCGTTCATCTCATTACTTTAATATACGACTAGTTATATAAACTCAAAGAAGGGAAAGGAAAGGACCATCATCATTCAACAAATTAATCTTACCAATGATATGGTTAATTTATCATGTTATGGTTTACTTTTCAGGTACACATTACTACCACAACATGACGAAGGAATTGAGCTGCGATAAGCAGATGCTGCCGTGGTTCGCGTTGTTCAGCAAAGGACAGCTGATCGGCCTCAGCTTTCAAACCTTCGGGAAGAAACCCAACGTCTCCAAGAAATTCAGAGATTGGTTTGAGGACTTACCCAACTCTAAAAGAGCGCCATTGGTAAATATAATAGTTTCTAAATCATCATCATATTCCACTCTGCTGGACATTCTCATTATCTCTCTAAAGACAGTCCGGTCTTCAGCTATTCGCTTTTAGTAACTGTAGAAACAAAAAATGTATTCAGAATCTAGAATTTGATATTGCGTACATTTTTAACACATGTTTTGACATAATTTTATATATTTAAAACTGGTATTAATGGTCTTTATGAAAGATATGGTTACACCGATGAAAATCAATCTTCGTGAGCCTAGGGCTTTTAATTTAGCCTAAGGGCGTGGTAGGCCAAGCAAGCTACGAATTATTGAAATTAGAACATTGGCTCGACGCTCTACTTAGTAATTTCAAATAATGAGAGTGGTCCACCAGTAGTGTTAAAGTTAATGTGCCTCCCAAAAGCATATAACATAGCTTGACTTGCTTGCTGAATCTTGTTTCCAGTTGGTGATCCCTCGCGCCTCAGAATGTTTCCTCGACTACAGCCAGATCTACGGTCGGCTGTCTATGCACATCTACTACATCAACAAGCCATGGGAACTGAGATGCGAGTAAGTTAACATTAGGTACTAAGATATTAAAACAAATCATCGATTGTCTCAAAGTAATGAACGCTAAAGCAGCAATTGACTTTGTTCTGTTAAAGTTTTGAGTGCTATTGCAATGATTATGGACAAACGTATTCTCTCACTATGTGAAGGGCAATAAATCCATTTCATTAAAAAAGTTTACCACACTGATATATATTTTTGGGATGAAATCCGCCTATATTGCAGTGCATTTGGGCTACGCAACATTTTAGGTAATAGGTAAATTGGATTGGAATTACAATAACGCAAGAACGTTAACCTTCTCGTTAACTTTTTTAAATCTAGAGTGAATAGATTTCTTCTAAATCAGCGTGCTTCATCTTTGGCCGCACCGTCACTTTCCATCAGGCAGGTCGTTTAGGTTGGTACCACCGCAGTACCAGATATTCTGTCGCCAAGCGGTAGTGTGTAAACATTACTGTGTTCCAACTGGAAGGGTATTGCAGCTAGAGAAATTACAGGGCTGTTGAAACTAACCATCGTAAGTCTCAAAGTAATAAGCGCCAGAGCCTTAGACTTTGTTATACTACTCAAAGTTCTGTGTATCGCTGCAATGGTCATGGGCAGGCGTTATCTCTTACCATCAGGAGAGCGTCTCGTTCATTCATTACTTTTACATAAAAAAGCAATGTGTCTTCAAATATAGAGTAAATATGTTCTATGCACAGATAAACCCTGCTGTAGATTGGTAATGAAAGGCAGATTATGTATGTCTCTGTACTCTCTGTGGTTCTAAGTAAGTATGCGCTAGCCCTGTGTAATCACAATGTTTAAGTTTTTGATATTTTTTTCAGGACTGGAGATTCAATAGAGCAAGCCCCGGTGATGGATAGACTGATGCTCAGTGGGGCGCGATACGCTAACCAGATCGGTGACGAGATCCAGAAACTGGTCTCAGGGTAGATTTAATTAAACGCATATAATTTTCCTCTTCTTATGTTACTGTTTGCCCTTCTACTCGAGCAGAGCCTACTTTACATGCAAGCCGTTATATGTATAGCCATAATTTACAATGCCCGAAAAAGGCTACTAATATTAATACAATAAAATGTATGCACAATTTTGTTTTACAATTTCGTGATAGGCGGTTCGCTAAACATGGGAATATGCTGCCAGAGTGAGTGTTCCCCAATAGGTACATACAATCTGTGTGCCTTCAAGTCGCGAGTGAATCGGTTAATTGTAGACAAGCATGTTCCATAGTAGACCTCATCTTCGCTTAACATCGAGCGAGATTGCGCTCAAACGCAAGACTATTTGTAATTTAAAAAAAAGGGAAGGCCCTTTTAACTTTTGCCTGGATACTGTTGAGCGCGCTGGCTAGTGTTGGCTTATGTATAATATCATTTGAAACATAATAATATTATATGAATACAAATGTAAAAAAATTATAAAGTTATGTATAAATAAAAAGCAATTTTATTTATATATAATATTAGATTAAACTTAAGCCTATCTATCAAAGACAGAATAGTTTTAAGTTCCTACAATTTAAAGTACTATATACCATCTTTATATAAAACTTATAAAAAACATTAACAGTGTTACTGTAGCATAATTTTAGTTGTTTTTAACTAAAACAATATCTACATAAAATATAAATTGTGATATGTGTAGTATTATTGTGTATGTTCTGATATGTTGTGTGTGTGTATAATACACTTACACTTACAATACATTTTTATTTAAAAATAGTAATAATGTAAGAAAATAAAAAATGCCATTTGGAAATATTTAATGTTTTTTTTCTTGGTGCGTAGCCCCCATCGACTAGGCCTCCGTGGGCCCCTAGTCGGTGTGGGGCCCCTAGGCAGTTGCCTAATCCGCCTTATGGATAATCCGGCCCTGCGCCCAATCTGGTCGTAGAGTGATTCGTTTGAATTCAATTCTCCCATCGTGTTTCACACTCCTACTTCCTGAAACTTTTTAAGTTGTTTTAACATGTCCCACTTACTGAATGTTACTCGTTGGGGAAAAACTCTCAGCTAGTTAACATGTCGATACGTTTTTTAATGTAAAAATAATGAGATAAACGAAGCGCTCTCTTGGTGGTTAGAAATTACGCAAATCCATGAACAATGTAGCGAAACGCAGAACTTTGAGTAGCAAAACAATATCCAGAGCATCGCTGCTTTGACGCTCATTAGTTTAAGACTTTTGATGGTTAATCTCAACAGCCCTGTAATTTCGCTAACTGCAGTACCCTTCAAAATGGAACTCACTACTGCTTGACGGCGGAATATTTGTGTACTGCGGTGGTGCGACCACCTGCTAAGGAGCGTAAATTATGAAAAACAGCGATAATAGATCAGTGGTTAGCGAAGTCGGTTCACACGTAAGCCGTGGGTTCAAATGAGCAGATTTGTTTTTTTTTTTAATTTAAAATTACTCTCCACAGACACTGACACTGGGTCCGTGACCTTTGTCAACTTTGAATGAAAATTTATTTTTTAGCTGATGAAAAAAAAAAGCTGATTGTGTTCAGTGAGCTTGAGTATACTACTAGGTATACTACTAGTAAGTAATTAGGTTTTTTTTTTGACATACCATTATATTGTATTTTTTTTTTTAAATATTGTTATACTTTATTTTGGCATTTTGTTTTTTATTCATCGATAATAATCGATGTTTTAAAACCATTTAATGATATGATGGAAATAATATTACGGAATTGTTTTATAACATTGGTGTCATCAAGCATTTGTATTTTGTATTTGTAAAATATCTGGTGCTGCTGTACCTACTTAAACTAGCACCTGCTTAGATAATCTACCACCGAATAAATTTTTGATAAATATGATTAAAAAAGACACTTATCTTACTATATTATAAGCTGTGATTTACTTGATATAGGTAGTTCTAGTTCAGTTTGAGTCGGGCAGGCATTCACAATGCAAGGATTTTTGGTGTTCTTGGTAACAGTAGCTGCCGTATCAGGTAAATAAAAATAAAAAATAATTATAACCTTCAACATGTCTTTTTTGTAGCAATGATGGCTTTGTGGTTAGCGTGGGCGATTCACACGCTGAAAGGTGTGTGGGCTTAAACCACAACAACGAGCTTGAACTGCTTGAGAAGGAAAACATCGTGAGAAAAGCAGAATATGGTGGCAGGTTGTGGTAGGCCTTTTAGTACTCGGCTGAATAGCTACCTCCCTCAAGTTTAAAATCCACCAAGCATTTAACGGTGTGTTCCGGCAGCCTCACTTGAGAGCCAGTTCCATTTCAGGCTAGGTGTGCGTTCTTAGACCACACCGTCACTTAACATCAGATGCGCTGTGGTCAAATACTTAACGAGACAACAATTTAAAAAAAACCTTTGACGCGGTCTATGGCACCATCCAAAATAACTACAGCTAAACATCTTAGAAATGCTGAAACTTTTGTGGTGGCGATCGCGGCAAACAGTAAAGCCTGCCCCACATAGGGCAGCCGCATACTAATTACTGTCCCACTGGCCCCCCAGTGGGACAGTTTATAAAAACAGGGCTGATTCGTAAGTCGATATTCTATAATATACCTTGTACCTTTTCTTGTTGTGTCTACAACTTAATAAGTTTATAACAGATAGTTAAAAAAGTTACATACATAATCATTACAGTAAGGGCATCCCTTAATTACGTATAAGCTCAACATAGGTGGTCAATTAAATCTCATTTAAACTGAGTAATTAAAATTCTCATGTCAACTTTTACCTTTTTGTTATATTAATTATTATACAGATAATTAAAAAAAGCTTTTTTTTTTTAATTTTACTCTTTTACTTTTTTTGGGTTGTAGTGATGAAATAGTAACATAGCTATTTAAAAAAATCACTGAGGGACCAAATAACTGAGGGGAAAATATGCGGTTTTTGTAGGATAACGAGTGAAACCGCAGAACATCGCTAATAGTTAATAATAATATAATCTATTATCTCTGTACATAATCATAATGTATTTATTTTCAGGATTTGATCCTGGCCTTCGTGGTAAGTAAATTCGTCTATATAATTAAGGGAGAGGTTTTGGCACATAAAACGATGTACAAAAAAGAGGTGTCTAAGCATTACGATTACATTACGAGCTTAATCCCGCACAAAATACGATAAATTCGTTTATTTTTATCAGATCGTGTCATGTGAAACTACATTAGTACCTACATACCTAGTAGGTACTAATTTATAGTGTTTTGTGCGTGTTTAAGCTCTAGTGCATGATAAACATTTATCTGATCTACTCCTTGAACATCGATATTTCTATCGGTTTTTTTATCAGTTTCATTTCGAGATGAATGCTTCAGTTTTGTATAATCTAATGAAACTTGTCATTTTAATATCAGACTGACAAGGATCTCAGAAAAACAACGTTTCACGGTTAATATCTTGAAACTTGTATGGAACGGTTTATATTCCGATATAATTGTGCAAACCGCAAAAAATGCGACGATAACCTGAATGGGAACTCTCACCAGATACAATTAGGGTTTATCCAAGTCGCGATTGACTCGGTTTCTCTATACATGCGTGCCCAATCCGTAAATCGCTTCTAAATAATCAGGTGAGATGACGATCAGACACAAGCCAAAAAAATATTAAAAATAGAACTATAAATTGCAATACCTACATATATGTGTTCACAAATAAGAAGGAACGAGGAAGCGAGCGAAGCTTACGAGCCGGCTTCAGTAAGACACAATACAAAACAAAAAAAAACTTGGTACATTTTTATGCGACTACACAAAAACAAAGGTTTAACACTCAGTACATACAGCCAAAAAAATTGTATGTGTTCACTTATGTTATACATATCGTATTTTAACATAAGTATGAGATGCCTACATTGCGTCTTAGCGGATCTTCTTCTATTTTTTTAGTGTCTTTTTGCCAGTGTGATATGTTCCAATATATTCAAGTATTTTCAGAAAATTGAATTAGTTACAAGTATTTGATATATCCAGATATATATGATAGATATATAGTCGAGCCGTAATAAGTAAACATTATTGTGTTCCGTTTTGAAAGGTAGGTATTGTGTTCCGCTCTTAAAGTAATGAGCGCCAACGCAGCGATTTCCTGGACTTTGCTTCGTTACTCAAAGTTCAGAGTACGGCAGCAATGGTCATGGACAGGCGTTATCTTTTACCATCAGGGGCCTTATTCTTTATGAGCACAAAACGAGTAACGCGTTTTACATAACGTGGCGCAATTCGGATCGAATTCACTTAAAACCTATTGCCTATGCCAAGCCTAAATTTAAGAACAACATGATGTATCACGCGCTCATTTTGACTGTCTATATGCGCTTTCCGTGAGTTAAAGAATCAAGGGCCAGGAAAGCGATTATAGATAGATGCTGCTATATAATATTCATTAACCTTGTAGGCATTGGATTATACTTTAGATCGAGGAATGATTTTAAAATTTATTATTATCTAGGTATGTACTAAGGTAGGTAAGCACACGGATTAAAAGATTAACAACGAACTTAGCTGTACCTAATCACGCATCGAGGAGTCACGCTATTTTTATCATTTCGTTAATTAATAAATACTTACTCGTAATTATATGTAATGGAAATTATTTTTATGCCTACTCATCTATCTACACGTGTTTTTTTTATTTTATAATTAGACATTTTTAATAATTCTGTTACCTACTATAGGTAGTTAGGGCACGGTTGCTCAAGTCTTACCCCCTAAGGAAATAACACTGTAATATTCAGTATAATTGAAATAAAACAATTTCTTCTGCATCAATTGAATCTTTTATTAATTTTATTTTATCTTTATCTTTTATCAAAGTAGGATATTAAAGTTTTTCAAATATAAGCCTTTGGTACGAATAAGGCGCCCAGTTGCCTAATTCATACCATTTTTCTATATAGTTTATAATGTGTATAGACACATATATAAAAATAAGAGATCATATGAACAACTTCAAAACTACAAACAGTTCAGTCTGAGATCAACTTAAAACATATTTTTTTGGTTATTTTTAATTGTAAAGTCAAACCTAATTACTAAGTAATTAAATACATATAAAATAAAGTTAAAAATCTCTTTAAAAAAAAGAAATGCTTAGAAAATTATTAAGATTGAACACAGATATCACAAATATATTTTTTATTTTACTTTCAACGCCAGCACATACGTCATGTATCCAACCTTTACCAGTACGAATAGAGAATTTTGCACAGCTATAACTTAGGCCGCGGTGTCTTCTATGTTTAAAACTAAACCTAATACATATCCTAAAAATGTTCTACCGTTTGAGTGTTCGTAAACGATTACCAGATAAGTATTACAAATAGACGTTAACAAAGAAAAAAGGTAACGTTCCCTTTGCTGCCTTAAAAAGCTTACAAATGAGTCAATAATTTTATTGAAAACTGCATAAAACTTACTGTTTCAATATTATTGCTTCACGAAGCCGTGTTCGACTAAATAGTTCATATTGACGTTTGTATGAGAAAATATTTCTCATACAAACCTGCATAATATACTCTCAGTATAATTATATTCTCTATCAAAAATAATAATAATTAGAAATAGGTATACTCTTCGATGTCGGACCATTACGCGGACGAAATCGCGGACAAAAGCTAGTTATACATATAAACCTTCCTCTCGAATCACTCTGTCTATTGATGAAACTCGCATGATAATCCATTTAGTAGTTTTTAAGTTTATCGCTTACAGACAGACAGACAGACGCGGCGGACGACTTTGTTTTATAATATGTAGTGATAGTGATAATTCAGTCTCGCAAATCTCTTTTATGTAATAAGTGGCACCGATTTGAAATATTTTCCCGCTTTTTAGGCTATATCGCCAAAGTAGGTTTTTATAGTTAACGGCATTGGTTGAGGATTACACATTACACTGCATATGCGATAGAATAATGACAAGCGTGTTAATAATCAAACTTTTTTTTTAGTAAAATTCGATGTAGGCCTGTTCCCGAGCTTAGGAACATCGTATTTCTACAATATCCCCAGAACGGTGTCAGATGCTAAATCAGACGGTTGGACGCGCACCCGCCGTCCCCGTGGACCGCTACCCCAGCTAGTCATGTACTGCTCTCAAGACAAGGTTTTTTGTGGCCATTATGACGACACAGAATATATCGCCGGCGTGCAAATTGCTGTGAGTATAGTCTTATATAAAATAGTGTGCCCAAAGAAAGTGGTGCGCAAAACAAAATAACTTCCATACAAAGATACACCCGAAGCCTGCCGTGTCTGTGTATATGTTCAAACTATATACCTATTATATCTGCATTTTCCTATTGCGGTAACCGGCTGAAATTAACACAGATTGTAAAAGAATACTTTAAAAAAAACTTTTTTTTTTATGTGATTTAAGGATTAGCGATTTTGCGATTAGCTGATTTATTGTCATGATTTCTGAGTTGATTTCTTTTTTGTTGACGACGGGGAAATTTTCAAAAAATGCTCGTCTTTCGTTACGAGATTGTACCCACTAAAACGACCCCGGGTGACCTTCCTTGGTGCTTGACAAAGGGCCCCGGGAACTCCAGGTGCCAGGTGGTAGAAAATCCTAGAAAAGAAGTTTTTGTATGACGAACATTACATCCCGCTCTCTCCCTCAATATATCAGCATCATCATTCATTGTTTTTATAACATTACGTTTAATTTTATTGAACTTTTTTTTTTTTTGTTCAGATAGCCAAAGCGGAGTTCACTGAGAATACGTTTGACTGGCGAAAACGTGGATTCACCTCTTGGAACACTGCCGTTGATGGACAATGCAAGCTTTTCTGGACGCTCCAGCAATATTTCGTCGATGATGGTAAGTTTTACCGCATGAATAAGTATATCAATAAGTTAAAAATAAAAAACCCTGTTTGCTGGAATAAGATATTTTTTCTTTAATATTTAATTTTCTATGCCCTGCCCAGTTAACTCATTTGATAGTATCTCTGCTTCTTGTGCTATATGGGTAGGTTCAATTCTCATCCAGGACAAAAATTTATGTAACGAACTTATCTGAGTATTACGAGTATATATGTAAGTAGGTACTTCATATAACATTGTATTTACGAAAAAGTATGTAAGTATTCTATCAGATATCCAGTTCCCATAGTATGTTCTTAGTTTAGGTAAGCTAGATGACACTGTTACAAAAGTTTTCTAATAAATAATTATTTTATATCTTCTAATATATTTATGAAAATGAATCTTTGTTTACCATTCATCTGGTCAGGATGGCGATGACACCTTGGTCAACTAATTGCTTGCACTTACGCGAAGGTATAGTACAATTATAGTTTTGTTTTTGCGGCAGCAACCCGCCGGGAACCTATTAGCTAGTCATTCAAAAATAAATCATCCAATATTTCAGGTCAAACGCGCCGAAACTATTAATTAATTTGCAGCCTTGTTCATGTCAGCCATTAGCAAACTACATCTCACATAAACATATATTACACGTACTTTTCCAAGATCGTCAAAAGACTCAACCGTAAATTTTAGCAATCATATCCGACGCGGTATTCCTCTAGTCTTATGAAGGTGTTTTCGCAGAGTTACGAGTACAACAGCGATCTAAATAGACTATTTTTACATTATCCTACTAATATGATAAATGTGACAGTTTTGTATGTTTGGATGGTTGTTACCCAATTCTGCAAAAAAGGATTAACGGATTTGGATGAAATTTGGTACCTACACATATCCATAGTTTATTACTTCGATTAACATATAGAATACTTTTCATATGTATCAGAAAAACAAATAATATTTAACATGCGAAAGTTTGGATATTTGTTACTCAATTACGCAAAAACGACTGAACTTTTGATAAAATGTTATAACCTGGATTAACATAATTATATAATACTTTTCATATCGGAAAATACCTATTAGGTTACCCAAATTAAGGTATATATTTACGAGGAATACAGGTAAATTTAGCGCACTAAACAATATTTTTTTTGTCAAATTCCACGCGAACGATTTCGCGGGTAACAACTAGTTATAAATAAGACTATCTAACCATCAGGCGGACCTTCTCCCTTTGCTGTTTGCTGAATCTATTTACAATAACTGCAAAATATGTTTCAGAGTTCCTTGCAATAAGCCAGGAAGAGCGTCTAGCATCCCGTAACTCCTCGCGTACGCTTCAAGCCGGCGCCGTCTGGCTGACAGGCACCGACAGACAGCTGCTGAAGGTCTCTACTCAGCAATCGGTTATCGACAGCGAACAGGTGTTCACTGAACAAGCTTGTATCTATTGGATGGGTGAGTAAGAAAGTTTTGCGTCTTGAACCTACTAGCATCGTCTAACATTGGCATTATTTGGGTCAATATATTATAATAGGCATTATTTTCCGAGATGAGTCTCAATCCTGAGCTTTTGCCCGTCATTTTAACTCTAACTCTCAACTTCGTCAACAACTTTGTGACTCAATGTAGGGTACATTGCATCCAAGGCTCAATTAGCTGGGTACCCTTTCGACGATGAGTACTTAACGTCGAAACAATTACTCACACTATTCCAAGTTCAAGTTCGTTCTTGTATGGAGTACTGCCCGCATCTTTGTAATGGATCTGCCAAGTAGGAACCTACCAGCGAGATGTATTATTGGAGTCTATTGAGAAACGTGTCTGCAACAACTCCATTGTGCTAATTTATATGATTCTTTTCAAAGAGTACGCTTTAGATCTACATCGTCTAATTACCTTACGCCCATTCTTCAACCGAAGAGCCAGAAGCTCAAAAAAGCGATATCATGTTATTATTTCCAAAAACTTACAATACAATACAATACAACTTTATTATACACCAAACATTATAAAAATACATACAAAAATTAAAAAAGAAGAGAAAGAAAGTAACAGAACAAAAAATACAACATAGAAACAACAAATAAACGGTGTACAAGGGCGGCCTTAAACTTAGTGAAACAATTTAAGCCCACTTTTGTGCGAACCGCTAAACAATGGCATGTTGTGTTCCCTTCTTAAGTGTGATGGTGGACAAACGCAGGCCTAAATATTATTTAAAAAAATACGTTTATTGAAAGGTATTTCACTCGTATAGTGTTACTACATACAATACACAGTTCTGAATTTAAAAAGTTCTTTTTCCCGCATGACTTGTGTTAATGTAAACTTTATAAAGCATCCATAATGACTAAAGACGTCATAATATGTTTATGATCTAACATGAAATAAAATACTATATAGTTCGCTTATTTTTAAATTAATTTTAATTGTGATTTCGGTGAATCGATTTTTTTAAATATAACTAAAACATAACTTTGGTGTCATAAATTATTGTTGTATTCACTTTTTATAATATAATAATAGAACACACAATAATAGTAATTTTGGGTAATTCCCAGGACAACACTACTACTACAATATGACATCGTCAACCGAATGCACGGCCGACCAGATGTACCCGTGGTTCCCATTGACCATGAACGGAGAGCTGATTGCGTCTGGCTTCATGACCTTCGGCAAACTGGAAGAAGTCAGCGGCCAGAGAAACTGGTTCGAAAGGCCCGGGGAACTTGCTGTTAGAGTGAGTTTATTTGATTTCTCCCTATCGTAAAAATTAAGGTATTTTGATTTCTCCCTATCGTAAAAGTGAAGCTACTTTGATTTCGCCCTATCGTAAAAGTGAAGCTACTTTGATTTCGCCCTATCGTATAAGTGAAGCTATTTTGATTTCTCCCTATCGTAAAAGTGAAGCTACTTTGATTTCGCCCTATCGTAAAAGTGAAGCTACTTTGATTTCGCCCTATCGTATAAGTGAAGCTATTTTGATTTCTCCCTATCGTAAAAGTAAAACAATTTTAATTAATATTTCCTCTACTTATCATATTTTTTCCCCTGTTGTAAGTGTTTTTTTTTTTATAGTTGACAGGCTAAGTGTTTGACCACAGCTCATCTGATGTTAAGTGAAGGCGTGGTCGAAGATGGTAAACACACCTAGCCCGGAATGGAAATGGCTCTCAAGTGAGACTCCCGGAACACACTGTTAGGTGCTTGGCGACAGATTTTCAACTTTAAGAGTGGTAGCTAGCCAGCCGAGTACTAGAGGGTACCCTGCCACCATGTTATGGTTTCCTTCACCGGCAGCCCAAGCTCATTATTGGTTTGAACCTACGCCCTTCGGCGTATGAACCGATCCTAGCTACAAAACTATTTTAAATAATCTGTTTTCTGTTGTAAAATTGATTCCATTTGATTTCTCCGTCGTAAAAGTAACACTACCTATGTATATTGATTAATGTCGTAAAAAATCTTGAATTCATCCTGTCAAAATGGTTGACTAATCGCCCATTTTTATTAATTGTTGGACCACATCTTAGTCGTAGCAAGTGAAAAAATATCTCTGCGTACTCCAACGGTAAAGAGACGTGATTGTAAGTAAAATAAAATTTCTGAATACTAAGTTTTATTTCAGGTGATCGTCCCAGACGGGCCCGATTGTCTGTACGAACTGGCATCCGACCCTGGGGTAGTCACCATGCACGTCTACTACATCGATAACCCTTGGAGCATCTACTGCTAAAAGCCAAAGATTAAACTTATTAAATGCTCAGTAGTCAGAGTAAGCATAGCCCTGATTCAGAGAACCTAAAATCCGTGCGACGTATAAGCCATCCAAAGAACATCATCACGACAAAAACTAGTCTTCAATAATAACAATTTTGAAGCTATTGGTTAGCTTCGAAATAGTTAAGATTTTATTTCACAGTGCCGAGAACATGTTTTTATCCATTTAATAAACAAGTAATTCTAGTCACGTCTTTGTTTTTATTGCCTATGTACTGTCCCTCCTATCGTGGTAACCGACACTTTTAATCAAAAAACCATATTTATGGTTGACAGGCTTTGACCACAGCACACCTGATTTTAAGTGACTGTGGTCGAAGATGGTAAACAAATAATCTGGAATGGAATTGGCTCTCAAGTGAGGCTGTCTGAACTCACTGTTAGGTGCTTGGCGGCTTTTCAACTGGAGGGTGATAGTTAGCCAGCCGAGTACTAGAAAGCAATCTCGCATCATGCTATGGTTTCCTACACCGGCAGCTCAAGTTCATTGTTGGGGTTTGAAACCATGCCCTTCAGGGTGTGAACCGACCACGCTAACCACTGAGCTATCAGCGCTACAAAATATATGAATTATATTTTAAACATCTGCCCAAAATATGCCCTGTTAGCTCATTTGGTAAACTGTCTGCTTCAAGAGCTATAATGTGTGGGTTTGATTCCCACCAGGACAAACATTTATGCGACGATAAATGTTTGTACTATGTCTGGGTGTTTCTGTATGTATTACAAATATGTATTACCTAACACAAAAAAGTATAAGTATTCTATCAGTTAACTGGTTCCCATGGTACAAGCTTTGCTTTGTTTGTGGCTAGATGGTGCTAAAAAACCGACTATGCGATAAAGAGTTATAATTTTGGCAGTCTATGTATTTTCAAAATGTTAACTTACTTCATCTATCTATTCGCTTTAATACTATACAAAATTTTGCCTTCCCACAAGTAAAAGAAGAAAATGAAAAGTAAATAGACTTCTCCTCAAAGCGTATATTGCAGAAAAATTATTTTATATCAGATTTAAAATTAAAATAAATTTATTTAGAGACTACATACACTGTCTGTCAGTAGTTTAATAAATGTTATCCAAAAAAAAAAATGAGTTCGAATCCCACGGCAAGCACCTCAGTCATCTTTTCTAGGTTATGTGTTTATTACCTCTGACTCAAACGGTGGAGGAAAACATCATGACAAAACATACATGTCAGAGGTTCTTAAAAAAAACTTCAAGAAGAAAGTCCAAGTCTACAAACCATGTGCAGGTTAGCAGAATTCGCACTTCTTGGTAGACTTTGGCCTTACTCTTCTCACAATGAGAAAAAGCCCATGCCCAACAGTGGGACAGTATATAAAAAACAGGTCTGTTTTGGTACATTATTAGAATGAATCAGTATCTTATAGGTAAGCGTGCACCGTCCTAGGTAGCATCTTCACTTAACATCAAGTAAGATAGCGACCAATAGCAAACCTAATCATCATTAAAAAAAACATCTTAAAAACGAAAACAAAAAAAAATCCTTGCAATGTTTAATAAATATTATATTTTATTCATCAACTGACCCCCGTAGGTGCCTTATTCGACCGTTTCTTGACTTTCTGCTGTCGACGCTTTAGATGCCTCTGGATGCGACCTGCCCCATCCTTCTTCAGATCTTCATACTGTTTTACGAGGGCTTCCACACGCATTTCAGCTGAAATAGAAAAGAATTCAAACTATACATAATATAACATACATTTTTAGATTGATGAATGTACCAATCTACTATTCAAGGTGATAGTTCTCTTTAGCAAGAAGTCATCAAGGTATGTATCAGATAACCAACAAGCAGTAGTTTACAAACATTACTGTGCCGCTGTGTCCTGTATGAAGGGTACTAAAACTACAGAGCTATTGAGACTAATCTCTCAAAGTAAAAGTATCACTATGCATATCACTATGTCACTATAGTATTGACACAAACCCGTACAGTGACCAGGAATTTTGACCTAAGTGTAGATTTTGGAGTATATTTTCACACAGTGCCTTCTAGCCCCAAACTAAGCACAGACACTCGTAAAACACTAGTTTAGGAGAAATAATACAATGGGGTGACACAAAAAACACACTTTTTACCATGTTCCCACCTAAACTCCAAAGCAGAACTTTACAAATGAGCTAACAGAGCAGATAAAAAGTAAAAAAGGAAAAGTGTAGTAACTCTTCACTGCACATGTTCCCATTTCTGCCTACACAAATTTGATATGATCCCACTACCACTCTTTTCTGATACTATTTTTATAAAATAATACTACTTACACTTATTCTTGAATTGTGGTTTTCTACCCTCCATAAATTCTTGTTTGACTTGTTCCTTTTTCATTTCCTTTAATTCCCGTTCTTTTTTGCCCTTCTTACTATCTCTGTGTTGGTCATTTAATCTCTGCAGTAGTCTACGTAACTTGGTCTGCCGCTCAGGATCTGTGGATTCTTTCAATTCAGCTCGGATGGCTTTCATATCTTTAAGACGCTGTTCTGATAGAAAGCTGTAGTTGTCAGAGAACTGTTTCTTGTCAAATTCACCACATAGTGGATCAAATCTGGTAAGAACAAAAATAATTTAACAATGATTATTATATTAGCCTATATTGCCCTATTGCTTGGCTCTTCCTTCTTTTCATATTTCTTATCTTTAGTAGTGAAAATATATATATATATAACAGTCTAAGCATTTTACACAGGCTAGACTGAACTTGAAAGAACTGAAAAGTGCACAAACTGATCTCATAGAAGTGATGATATTTCTGAACAAATGCCTAAATTCCAGCTCTACTTCAAAACGCTGGTTAATGAAACGTGTCTAGCACTGACAAAGCATGTCCAAGCATGCCATGCCATCATGGCTGTGACAAATTTTTCTACTGCTACATGCTCCAAGCTGTGGCTGACCTTCCTACCACGCTAGTCACCACAAATCATGACAGTGGGCAAGTCTAGCTATGATTTTAGCCATATTATTAACTAAGGATCCACATATCTATTTGTAACTAATAGATTTTACTCACCGTGGATCACGGATTTCTTTTTGTTTTACTTTGGGTAGAGCTGCTACCAAAGGCACAGGCTTTTTAGCACTGACCTCGCGAGGCCTGTTTTTGTTTTCCCTTTTAAATACTTTCTTAACGCCAAATTTGGTTTTGTCTTTGGTTCCAAAGAGTGCTTCTTTGTAAACCTTCGCACCGACCCTTTCTTTTAGCTTTTGAAGGTCTTCAAACGATAGTGTTGAAAGCTGCGCCCTGATTGCAGTCTAGAATTGTTAAAAATAAAAATAAGTACCTAATATAGTTAAAACGTTAATCCAAGGTAACGGTTTTAGAATATGCATTTTATCTACAGACCCTTTCATTATCGTTTTGATCTTCATCAGCAGAAGAATCGTTGTTGTTTTCTTCACTGCTACTCATTTTGATTAGAATAATTCCTTCATAAAGTTATACTACGTACACTTAGCAAATCAATAGATAAGCTTTGAAGTTGAGGTTAGTACTCTTACTGAGGTTAAGAATAATTAAGAAATAGCCAAATAGGATTATTAATTAGGTATTTAGATTATTGGATTTGAGAGATTGATTATAATGCCAATGACGTTCTCAACGCAAATGAAAAAGATCACAAACTACGAAATACTACGAATAAATTTTAATTAAATGGACGTGCAGTGTTGATTTTTATTTGCGCGTTTGACGTACCTAAGAAGTTAGTAGTTTTTTTTTCCTTCCTTCTTGGCATCGCACTCTATGCATTCTGCCAGTTTCAATGTTTCTGTATTTTACGTACAATCTTCGGTCTTCAGCTTCTTTGTCATAATACTCATGTATTTTAAGGCTCAAATTTACTTTTCAACTTCTTGTAGTAAAAAAAAACGGGGAAACCGTACGACGCGTAAACAGATAATACCTCAGGATAATACTAAATAAGTTTATGTGGAATCTGGTCAGCAGTTAGTGGCAAGCTGACAATGGTAAGTTGGCAACTATCAATCAAGTGGCACTGAGAAACATCATTTGGCGGGAACACAAAAAATTCTGGCGTTGCATTGTATAACCTAATTTCAAATTAAAAACAAATATATATATTTGATATTTCAATATTTTCTAGTATTTTATAAAAAGCCAAGTAAAGGTCAATTACTATAGTTTATTATAAAAATTTAATTTTCAAATCTCAATTAAATTATTATTAATAATATTATTAAGTATAAGTCTAACTCACCATAAGTAAGTCTTAGTCAAATCCAATCCTGATCTATTAAAGACATACTATATTTTTAAAAGAGTGTGTAATGAAACACCACTATCTTTACACAGCACTCTTTTATGAACACTTAACATCTTTAGCACTCGAAAAACACAATTTATAGTACCGCCAATAGCCAGAAGATACTTTTTGCATTTAAAAAAATAATTCACATTTTTTATGCTTGCCTATGTCAAAGAGTTTGCATCAAAGAGTAATGTAATATCCTTGATTAGATCTTTAGTTCAAAAGATAATAGAACCATGTCAATTTTAATTTAGTTAAAATATATATTTTATGGAGTAGCATAATGTAAGCTACTAAAGTCTATACTACAATTATAATTATGTCACATTAACATTTCCTGAAGCCTACACTTTTCAAATTGCAGCCTGCCATGGATTTAGATGAAGTCATCACAGTAACCAAGTTGAGGCTTCAAAAACAAGAAGGCTACCTCATGATTGGATGGCAAACTAATTATTTTGAAATGTACCTGTTCTTAGAGAATAAACTTTGGAAAGGAATTTTTTCATCTAATAGGCTGGCGGGCTTCAGTAGAAATCTTCAATTAAATGAAAGTGATTACTACAAAAACCTTCAAAGGTGTCTAACTCAAGATAGAAATGATTATAGTTACGAACTGAAAAGTGGTTTCTTTTATTGGAGTCGTAAACGAAATAATACATTTGTGATGGAAGGGTTTTTGCCGCTGGAAATAGACACGTCGTCAAAAAGTGCGCAACCGGACCTCATAGAAGTGCTCATATCTCTGAACAAACATCTAAAACAGAAGGTTATTGACGTGCAAAATAAATACTTAACGATAAAGTCGCAATATCAAAAATGTTTGAAAGATACTGAAGAGTTCTTAGGCTTAAAAATGGAAATGGAAAGATCTCTGTGCGAAAAATTCTTAGTATTGATAAATTCACATAAAATAGATGGTGATAAGTATGATAAAAACATTGAAAATGAATTATGAAATATAGGTAAGTAGGTACTTAGAGGTACCTATTTCTTATTAAAAAAATGTAAATTAAAAACTTTTTTTCCTCCTTCTTCTTGGCATCGCACTCTGTACATTCTGCCAGTTCTAATGTTCCTGTATTTTGTGTGCAATCTTCAGTTTTCAACATCTTTATCTTTATAATCCAGTAGTGGTCAAGTCTAGTCCCTGCCAGTCAAATCTAGTCATGTTTTAGTAAAGTAGTGGCGACTTTACTATAAGCTTCGATAGAGTTTTGGAAGCAACGTGAAAAGTGATATTTCACCACATTATATAACTTTACCACACTCGTGCTTGTAATTCAGCACTTTATGAAAAAAGCACCACTATATTCAAACACTCGAAAAACACTAGTCTTGGAAGAAATACAATGTGGCGATACGACTCTTTCCGCGTTCCCGCCAAGAAACCAAACTTTTCTTTGCATAATAATACCTTCGTATTAACTATTAACCTAAATGTGAGTTGGTACAGCCGGTACCCAATTATTACTTTGCAATCTTCATCAACCTCTATCATTACATTCTTAGACCTATGTGAGGTCTCTTACAGTTCTTTTACACAAGCTATACAGTATGAGTTCGAGTCCCATCCTGGACAAAAATTTATATGACGGACACTATACATTATTAAATTCACATAGTGAACTGTAGTGTATAGGCTACTTTCAGTGCCTAAAAATAATTTACGTACGTCGAGTTGTTTTTCGCTATACAAATATCAGCGATTATTTTACTATAAACCTTACTCGGACTTTGTTATCTAACTGAGGATTCTGAGGCTATGAAGATTTGTTGACTTGTTGATTTGTTGTTATGGAGTTGGGCAGGACATGTTGCCAGGCAGAGTGATGGCAGGTGGACTAAAATGTTGACGGTTTGGCGGCCAAGAACTGGGAAACGAAGTGTCGGACGCCCATCAGCTCGTTGGATCGACGACATTGTAAAGGTCGCGGGTCGAGCCTGGATAAGGTTAGCACAGGACCGGGATGAATGGCGTACATGAAGAGAGACCTATGCTCAACAGTGGGCGATTACGAGCTGTAAATGATGATGATGATGTCAATTGTCAAAGTCTATCAAAGTCAAAATGGCTATGTATATTTTGATTGATTATTTTATCCTGAAAAAAGATAAGCTATTTAATACTGGCAGATGCACAAAGTGGTATGCCAAAAATTAAGAAATATTAAGTTTTATCCGTGGTAAAAAATTGGAGAAAAAAAACGTCACGATTTGTTTTGCGTTTCATGCTATTTAATAAATTTGTTTCGTTCGTTGTGCCGGCTATTTATAGTTAAAATGTTCGTAAAATGGATTTAATTGCGCCATCTGAAACTTATGTATCAAAATTACAAGCACAAGACAAACAAGTGTACATCAAACTAACATGGATACAAAACGAGAACGATCTATTCCACATACAAATATTTGATGGAGACTGCAGTTGGTCCGGCAGATTTTCTAATGAATTCGCTCAAAAGTTTCGTGAAAGAGATAATATCGATGAAAATGAAGAAGAATACGCATCAAACGTCAAGAAATGCTTGAGCGGAGAAGACGAGAATTACACCTATGAGTTGACGACTTCCCTCGATGATACAGACACAGCTTCTTTTAACTGGAAAAGGCGGTATAAGGGCCTCAACCTGCTTCACGGTAAAGTGCCCGTGCATCGAGACGTTAATCCTGAACCTAAGACTGCGCTAGTTGATATACTACTCAAGAAAAACTTGGATCTTAAAAATGATATAAAAGGACTTCACACACAAACTACACAACTAGTTTCTGAATTGGATAAATCTAAACAAGAGTTAGAAAAGTATGTTAACATTAAAACTTCTTTGGAAACTACACTGTATGGCAAATTTGTACAGTTATTGAATGCAAAAAAGAGAAGAATACAACTTCTTGAAGACAATTTGCTCAACTTTGAAGAGCCTAGTATTTCTATGAGTGGTGAATTAGACTGAACTTAAGCTTTGATGAAATGAAACTTACATTATATTCCTGTATACCCAAAATAAAACAATAAAATGCAAATAACTTATTTTATTATGTAAAAACTGCTCTTATATAGCATATCGGTAAAATAAATGTAAGATGTTAGTAGCTGCGGCCAAACAACGTAAAATACTTGGGTTTGTTCTTGCAAGTTGGGTATATGCACTTATCAGCATCTGTCAAGTCACGTGGCTGCTTGAACGGTATACAGAGAGACTTTGCACCCATCGCTGGAGCCTTACCATCTGCAGATATATCTTCTTCAGTCCTGTGAAACAATTGATTAAAAAGTAAATTAATATTTGCATAGCACTTTAAAAAAACTATCAAACCTGACCTATATTCTGAAAAGTTTCATTTGGAAAATTGCTATCACTATTTCCATATTCCATAAACAGGGTTATAAGCTTGGTTTGTACTAACTTATTAAGCCCAGACTTTTACTCATCATTATGAACAAAATAATGAGTACAATGACCCCTTTTTAAACAATACATCCCAGGTTTATAGCCCTGTAAAACGGTGTAATATTAAAACATATTTTGTATCCAATAGTGCAGTGTTTTTAATCTATGGGTGTGACCCATAAGGGGGTCGATGGCATAAAGAAAAATTCAAGTTCTACATTACAATAAAACACAATTTAATGAGAACGGGCAAATGTATGCTGCAAAGTTAGGCCCACACAAGCTGGCATCCAAGACAAAACCGCACGCAGCCTTACCAACTTATCTCTAAGCCGCAAGAGAATTCAAAGTTTTACTGCTGTTGGTCTTAATAATTAATATAGGTACCAAAATAGATAAAATCATAAACATCGTGTTTTATATTACTAACTTTTTTCTGTCTAAGGGGATCACAACAATTTTTCAACCTATAAAAGGGTCACATATTCAATAAGATTGAAAAACACTGCAATAGAGTATTAATATTATGTAATGGTGACGCTCATTACTAAGAATCCCATGTTGTAAGGTTTAGTCCCTTTCCTATAACTAGATTAACGAACTATAAAACATGAACTTGAAATTTAGTACTTATAAATGTGTATGAAACATTATTCTGCAATAAAGGGTATTTTTTATCATAATTTAGGTAATAAAATAGCTTTTTATCCATGACGGATGAAACTATTGCTTTTTGTTATAAGTGTATTATTTCTAAACATCGTCTTAGGGTTTTAATATATTCCTGTACCTTGCGCTGTCTTTTTTAATGTTATTCTCAGGGTTTTAATATATTCCTGTACCTTGCGCTGTCTTTTTTAATGTTATCCTCGCAGGGGATGTCGCCGCAGAATGGAGCCAGCAATATGTGTTTCTGTTCCAACGCTGTTGTGAAGTCGTCCCACTTGGTGACAAGGGATAGCCGCGCGTCACGCTCTTTTGTTGCCCTATAAAAATATTTATTAAAACAAAAACACATGACTGCGTGTTAAATACACTCAAACAATATAAGTACATAGAAAAAATATAAAGAAAGGTATACAAAAAGTGGAATCTAAATTAAAATCGATTAGCTTTAATTCATAATTAGGTATGTAATTATAATTTAAAAAGGTTATAAAACAAAAAAAAATTAGAGAAGTCTGAAGCTTTGTATCAATGCTTGCCATGAAATGTTTGCAGCTTATCACACTGCAGGTAAATATGAATCTAATGTCACCTCATACATCAAAATCGGTCAAGCTGTTGAGGAGGTAATAAAAACTTTTGCATGGTGGTAGAGTATTTTCTAGTACTCGGCTGGCTAGCTAATCAAGAAAATCTGCCGTCAAGCACTAAGCGGTGTGTTCCGACAGCATCACTTGAGACTTGAGAGCCAGTTCTAATCCAGGCTAAGTTTGCTCTACCATCTTCGACCACACCGTCACTTAACATCAGGTGAGCTGTGGTCAAACACCTAGCTTGTTAAACATTTAAAAAAAAATACTTTTAAACAAAAACATATTAACAAGGTTACAAACTTGTCACTGGTCACTGTACTCATTACTATAAGCACTAATAAGATACCGCGAAATAAAAATCTGTTGATTTATACATTTGGTCGAACGTCAATTTACTTTTCTCAATAGAACAGCTGATTTATTTTTTAATTTCAGTGATGCCCACTGAACAACTTTTTGTTATGATGAGCACAATGACACCCTTTCGCCTAAGTATATCCTAAGCTTATAACCCTGTACATGCCAGCTCGCCTAACATGCGAGCAGTAATAAAAGTCTTTCCAAACGAGATAGATGTATCCAATTTCTAGCTTTGTCTTTTTTCCGCGCGGATTAAGATCATTTTGTCCAGTTATGTATTTCACTTTTTGTATAATAGGATAATTTAGTATAATGCATCGTGTGCATTAATAGCGTACTTTTCCAACATCTCTCGGTGCGTGTCCTCTAGCAAGGCGATGAGTATCTTCGCCGCGTCCTGCCGAGTCAGCGTCCTCTTGTCGCCGGTGAGCCGCCGGACCGCCACCACCTCGCCTTTCGCCATGTCCTTGGGACCGAGCTCGACTCGGATCGGGACACCCTATAATAACAAGGTTTAATAACGTGGTTTTGATAATCAGTGGGCAGACGTGTTCTAGAGTGAAAATCCGCCTTTTGGAATTTAAACAATGAAAACAATTTATGTTTTATTATCTACGTATTTTTTATTTATTTTATTACTTCCTGCGTTTGGAAGGACTATTTTTTAAATGAAAAAGTAATGAGACGAACTTTACCTCGAGGCGAAGCCGCGTCTCACAGCCATTAGCGTGCCAGCGTTCGAGACGACTCGACTTAATAATTTGGTGAACATTGACTTATTATTTTACTTAAACCCTATGAAAGTATTCCCAATACGCATTGCTGTATCTAATTATAATCAATCATCTACACAATAGCTTAATCCTGGTATAATACGGACTCATAATTGACACCACACATTAACATTAGTATTTTAGACAGTAAAATAGTGACATGCCTACTTAGCAAATTTAATAATCATGACAAATAAAATAAAAATATTTTTAAAAATAACCTTATGAACTAGTACCACAATTTGTGAAATGGTGTAAACAAAACATACCTTCAACTCCCAATGGTTAAACTTCCACCCGGGCGAGTAGTTGTCCCTGTAGTCTCCTTCAGCCCTGATGCCGGCGTCTATGAAGTTGTCGACGAGTTCCTTGCACGAGTCCATGAGGAGCTTGCGTTCCTCTGCAGTGCTGGAGGCCGTGACGCCGCACGGGACCACGATCACTTGCACGTCAGCGACGCGCGGCGGCAGCACGAGCCCGCGGTCATCACCGTGGACCAATACCATGACACCTGAGATAATACAATATATTACTTTACTTTTTTTTTGTATTTGACTATGGTAGGTATATAATCACAAATTACTATGCTAAAACCTAAAACCACAGATAAGTACAACTATAAAAATTGCATTCATATAAATTAAAATATATAATATTTTAATTTATATGAATTAAAATATATAATATTTTAATTTATATGAATAAATATATAATATTTTAATTTATTTATGTCAAGATTATATAACTTAGTTTAATAGGTAAAAAGGTATACATGTCAATAAACCTAATTAAAACTTAAGTCCACCGGTAGAGCCGCCACCAAACGTACCCATCCATTTACTCGCTGGATCGCCGGCGAAATACACTGGACTATAAGTTCACTATTAACTTTACTTATATATTAAAAAAAAAAATTAAAGACACTTTTATTAAAGAAATGATATACACAATTGACGATTTTTTTAAATTACCAATTTTGAATGAGCTCCCGGTAAACATCGTGAGGAAACCATAGCATGGTGGTAGGGTATTTTCTAGTACTCGGCTGGCTAGCTACATTCCAACAAGCTAATGTGCCGCCAAGCACCTAACGGTGTGTTCCGGCAGCCTCATTTGAGAGCCATTCCTGTCTAGATGTATTTTACCATTTTCGACCACACCGTCACTTAACATCAGGTGAGCTGTGGTCAAACACCTAGCATAAAAAAATATGTTTTTTAAATATTTGTACGAGCACAGCACCATCACTCATAACATTTAATTTTGTACGCCAAATCGGCACATGATTCAGCCACATTAAAATTACTACTGGAACATCTTTTACGCATGTCGTACATATATATAAAAGTTCTCGTGTGGAATAAAAATTAATTATATTTATCTCTTTGTTTAAATGTAATAAGAACGAGGCGTAGTTCTGATGGTGAAAGATAACGCCTGTCCATGACCATTACAGCGATACACAGAACTTTAAGTAGCAAAACAAAGTCTAGAGCATCGTTGCTTTGGCGCTCACTACTTTGAGACATTAGATGGTAAGTCTCAACAGCCCTGTAATCTTTACTGAATGCAAAGATATGGTAGCGGTACCACAGCGGTTTGTTTAGGGCGACCTTAAATAATTACTTTAGATAATGTTAAATGATAGTCGCAACAGCATTCAAGGGCATTTACAACAACAAAAAATGTAGGTGTAATTATTTATTTTATCAGTGATCTGGTTTTCAGCTTTTAATTTCACTTACTTCGGGGCTACATAGCGCTGTGTGAAATGTCCTCCAATATTTATTTATTATTACAACTTACCAATAGTCCTGGTGGTGAGTCCCCACGAGTTTTGATACACGTAGGCTTTCTCGTGCGTGTCGGGGTCATCGTACACCACCTCGAACATCTTGGAGAAGTTCTGACCCAAGTGGTGACTTGTAGCGCCCTGAAGAATTCACTGATTAATCAACAAATCTGGAAAACTACTTCATCAAGGCAAAGATAATAATTATAATACTTATACTGACACATCATATCATACAAGCAACTAATTGTGCAAAATCAGGCTGTTATTATTTTCTAGTAGATATAACTTAATTTCGGCAGAATTTACAAAGTGCGATGCCTAAAATAAATAAAGAAAAAGGAACATGAAGGGAGTCGAACATGAGTTCACTTCACAATCATATAGATCGAAATAAAATTACATTTATGCGAATAGTCATGTCTTGTTTGGGGATTCGCAAAGGCGTCCCCCGCGTTGACAAAAACAAATCAACTTCCTTCTTTTTATCATTTATTAATCACTCTGGTGATACAACTCTTACATTGCTACTTTGCCCCTGTCATGTTGACATTTCTTGCCTTTTTGATAGCTAGGGACCGATAGGTTACCGATTTATTCGTTATACCTGTACATCTCTTACAGTCATCGTCATTGGAAACGAAATGTAAAGGGTGGCTGAAAGTTTATTAAACTTTAATGATCTACTAGCTCACCTGAATGGCCCGACCGCTGGCCGGTATGTAGCCCTCGACTGTGGTAGTGTAATACCCGCCAGCGAATTTCTCCTTCTCTGTCTTACGGCCGCGAACGACAGGGATGGCGAGCAGCTCCTCGTACACGCGCGCATACAACTCTGTCGATGGAAAACTATAATAACCACCCATATCTAAGACAAACTTTTAATGTCTATCGCCTTGCCTGTGCCATCATGTTGCAGGAACGGGAATCCGTATACAGTGTCTAGTACTTGCGTTCCAGGTGAAGGTTTAAGGTGCCTCTTTACGTATGTATTACCCTTACTTTCGCTGCCCTTGTTCCCGTTCCTGCCCAACCAAATTAGATAAGATACCAAAGCTGATCAGGATACTCTTTTCAGGAATTATTCAACCGGTGTACCTACCCGGTAACCGGGTCTTATAATGATTCATAAATAAACTTTGTTGGTGTTCTTTTCGCTCTCCTTCCAGCTAGTAATCTAGTAGTATAAATGCGAATGTTTGCGAGTATGTAACAATAACTACCTACTTCACGCGGTTATATACATGTTTTCCGGTACAAATATTAACCTAAATGGTAATCCGCGATATAAGCTACCAAGTTTTATGTAAATTCTTACAGCAGACACATTACGATTATTAGAGATTCTTACGACAGATGGCATGGATTTTGTTTTGTTACTCCGAGTTTTGGGTCATGAGTTTATCAGGACATGGACTGGCGTAATCTCTGGCCATCATCATTACTTAGGGTAGATCTCCTTAACAGGAGGTCGTCTAGATAGATACCACCGCAGTACCAAATATTATGCCGCCAAGCAGAAAAAAAAAAGAGAAAAGAAGTCTGTAAACATTGCTGAGTTCCGGTTCGAAGGGTAGGTACTACAGCTAGCGAAATTACAGGGTTGTTAAAACTAACCATCGAAAGTCTCAAAGAATTGAGCGCCAAAGCAGCAATGCCCTGTACTTTGTTTTGTTACTCAAAGTCCTATGTATCGCTGCAATGGTTATGGACAGTCGTCTCATTACTTACACATACAGAAACCAATAAAAAATAGGGGAGCGCTTTGTTGGTCACATTTATTTGACATAAGAAAGGGAGAAAAAAGAAAATAAAGTTGTATTTACCGAGTATTTGAAGCACCTCCTCTTCAGCGTCGTGTTGGAAGCGGTGCGCCGTGTGTCCTTCCTGCCAGAGGAACTCGCGCGTGCGCAGGAACGGTTGCGGCTGCTTGAACTCCCAGCGCTGGGACACAAAAAGAGCTCAGATGGTTTAGCACGACAACTTGCGAAAAATTACAACACTATACGCTAGAATCAGTTTCCGTTTAGGCTCGCCTGCTCTGTTTTATGTTTTACAGGTATCGAAAACTTAGGAGCAGGCTTTCTTAACAAAAAAATCTTGCGTTCGCTCCGCCCATACGCTATTCCCTAATCCTAAAAGAATAAGGATGAAAATAGAATCTACCAGTTGACTGTATCGTTGCTCGCAAGTACGCAAACGTGCCTAACTCGCAGATCCAACTAACGGTATTTTTTGCTAATGTAACTTATGTTATTTTCAAGAAAAAAAAAGAAAAAAAAAAGACGCTATTTTTAAATAGAAAAATGCGATGAATCGTGTCTATAACTTCTATCGTGTTTTTAACTTGTCAAAGGATATAAAAAGCTTTCATAAATAACATGTTTTAGTTTTATACCGATCCTAATAATAGTGCATTTACAATATCATGACAAAATTATTTTTAATTGCGCAGTCTCCTCCTGAACCGCTCCCAACGGCTAATGGACCCCGCGTGGAAATCGAGGGATGGAGGGGCGGCACCACGGTACCTCAGTGCCACAGGTGCCAGCAGTTTGGCCACGCCTCCGCCAACTGCCACCGCCTCCAGCAGTGCGTAAAGTGCGCGGGCCCCCACCCCGGGTCCGAGTGCCCGAAGGAGGCAGGCGCCCCGTCGCTATGCGCAAACTGCCAAGGCAGCCATGCGGCTAACAGCCGCCAATGCCCTGTGTTTAGACGGGAGGCCAGGAAGCGCAACATCCGCATCCCCGGCGACTTCCGGGCACCCGCACAGCAGCAGCAGCGGCCTCATGACCCTCAACTCAACACACATCAACCACTGGCACAACAGCGGGGCAGGCGCGCCCCACAGAGCGGGACCGCGGCCGGACAGGAAGGCCCAACTGTTCCGACACCCGCCCTTCGGACGCGCGCGGCCACCAAACCGCAATACCAAGTCGCTCAAGACGAAGTCGCCCCACAAGTAGGGCCTGTGACGACCCTCAGGCCACCTGCCAATATGCCGGGTGAAAGCGTTCCTAGGAAGAGGAGTAGGAAACGTGGTCCCCCGGCAAAGAAAACAAACACAGTGCCCATTCTGCCTGCCGAAAACCCGCCGACGCGTACTCTGTCCGCTCGTGTACCTCGGAGCGAGTCGCGCGGTATTAGCGTCGTGAGGGGCGGGCAGACAACTAACAAGGAAACCGCACAGCGAGGGCTAAAGAGGTCCTCGTCGGAGCCTTCATACATACAGGCTACCGACTTGGGATCAGGAGGCAACCTGGACTCCAACTGGCGGGATATATGCTCCGAGTCACAAGCCAATAGAAGCGACAAATGTCCACCACACGCCCAAGAGTGGGCGAAATACCGAGACACAATCCCTCTTCAAAAAGCCAAGGAGAACCAGCAAGAGTTCATCCGCCCCCGCCCTGATACGGGCGTGCCAACAAAGCTCGGCCGGGCCACGATCACAAAGATTGTGGAGGTCCTGGTCGAGCTCATCTCCGCACTGGCCTCGGGAGAGGACCCGCGCAACGCCAAGAACGTAGCGCGCGCGGCGGCCGCCATACAACTTTTGTATGAGGAACGGCCCCCAAGGAACGCTAGGGGCGTGAGTTCTTCACTCCGCCCTGCACCTCTCCCGTCAAATATATCCAGTGGGTGCGATGCTCCGACCGGTAACGCCGGACGTTCGAGACAGCACTCACCTAAAACCACCCCTGGGGGGTTGAATCCCCCCAGCGCCCTGCCTCGGTAATGAGGACCTCCTCGAGACCGATTCCCGACCTCTCCAACAATGGAGGAGGAAGAACAAGGATGATGGCTAATGGAGTAAATAGCTAGTTTTACTTCCAAGTAGGTATATAGAATTCGTTGCCTAGGAAGAATCTATGTTCCTTGATGGTAAGTATCAGCGCAGATATCTGATAGGATATTCTGTCGCCGAGCAGTAGTATTATGTAAACATAACTGTTTCTGGTTTAAAGGGTTTACTGCAGGTTCGTCTCATTTCTTTTATCTTGTGATGTGGTGTGGCGTGTTGTGTTGTGTACTCACCACGACGTTGTTCCACTGGTTGATCTTGAGCGGCAGGTCGCGGTGGCTCTGGATCCAGCGCGCGTACGCAGGGTACATGCCCGTCTCGGAGGTGGGCCGGATCGCAATGTGCTCCGCCAGCTCCGAGGACCCCGAGTGCGTCACCCACGCCACTTCCGGGGAGAAGTCCGCTATGTGGGTCTTTTCGCGCTCTAATGCCGCCTGTGAAAACAATTATCAGTCAGTATTCAAAAGATTTATTTTAAATGTATGGGTATACTAAAAAATAAAAAACAGTTTGACCCAATAGCTAATTGAGAAATGTTTGTATAATATGAATGTGATTGTAAGTATGAGATGGGATGCTAATTGACATTATTATAATTAAGTTTGACTACTAATATTATTTTGACATTTTCTGTTTATTTTTGACATTCATTATAGTAAATTATTTGACATTCCATTTAGTAAAGATAAATTATATTATAATATTCATACGCCTGCAATGACAAGTTTTGGAAAAACTCACGTAAATTTTACCCAACCATCTCGATGTACCTAAAACTCATGAATAAATCAACTTGAATTTGAATTTACTTTTAGTAAGAACAGTGACGAGGATTTCATTTGTTTATTTATCTATCTTGACGATAATTTGATATATTTTTTTGAAATATTTCTTAATATCTAAAATCGGACATAAACTTAAAATCTAAATAAATTAAAAATATCTAATTAAAATAACCACAAGTGCTTAAATCCTCTTCTCGCTAACGTAACCAGTTGCCGACATTTGTTTCGCCTTTATACGAGGCATCCTAAGGACGTCTTGATTTTTTTTAAACGCTTGGACTGATTACTGGTTTCTATGTGTTCCTTCACCGGCAGCTCAAGTTTATAGTTGGAGTTAGAACCCACGCCATTCGGCGTGCGAACCGACCGCGCTAACCACTGAGCTATCATAGTTACAAACATTCGCCATCTCACATATTCACCTAGTTTCCCACCAGGACTGTAAAACTTCTCAAACTATGTAACAATAATAAAATTCAATTTCTTCTCAAGGAAACGTACCTTGGAGACGAACATGGGGAAGTATCCATCCTTGACGCCAAGTTTGCGGAACTCCTTGCTGAGGAAGCCGCGGATAACTTCCCAGATGCTGTAGGACCATGGACGTAGGATGTAGCACCCGGATATGTCGTAGTAATCTATCATTTCCGCTGCAAAATATATCATCAGGTATCATAACTATCGTAATAGTACCCAAATTTAGCTAATTCAAGTATTAGTATGTAACTATAAGAGGTTTGAAACTTATGGTGTTAGCACCTAACAGCCTCACTTGAGAGCCAGTTCCATTCCATGCTAGGCGTGTATTACCATCTTCGACTACACTGTCACTTAACTTCAGATGAGCTGTGGTCAAATACGTTGCTTATTAACAAAAAAAACGGCCAAGTGCGAGTCGGACTCGCGCACGAAGGGTTCCGTACCATTATCTATGTAAAAGAGGAAAAAAACGCGTTTGTTGTATGGGAGCCCCCCTTAAATATTTATTTTATTTTGTTTTTAGTATTTGTTGTTATAGCGGCAACAGAAATACATAATTTGTGAAAACTTCTACTGTCTAGCTATCGCGGTTCTTGAGATACATCCTAGTGACAGACGGAGGGACAGTCATACAGCAAAGTCTTAGTAATAGGGTCCCGTTTTTACCCTTTGGGTACGGAACCCTAAAAAAGATTAATCTTTTTTACCCGACTGCCAAGGAATTTTCGCGCGTATCTTGTATGTATGTACCTATGTAAATTTATTTATTACATCGTATCTTCCAAACAGCTCGATGGATTTCAACAGTTGAGGTATAAACTCTTCAGCTTGTTCAAAAGAACAGTCGATTTCTTATTTACGCTTTGCACATGGTAAAAACTGTTAAAAAACACAATATTAAAAAAATACCGTAGGATATTTCAAATAACACCATCTAGCCTCAAACTAAGCAAAGCTTGACTATAAGAACCAGATAGCTGATAGAATACTTATTTCTGTAAATACATACCTACTTATAATACATATAGAACATCCACACACAGAACAAACATTTATCATCACATAAATGTTTGTCATGGAGGGTATTGAACACACGCCCAACAGCTCTTGAAGCAGATTTTCTACCTAACAGGGCAGTCGTGTAATGAGTTGGGTAATGAGTCCAACGACCCACTTTCAGCCTATGATATTTAAAAATATATTATAGCCAAATTCTAGGCGACCAAAAGAAACTTATCTGGCTATAGTAGGTCCCCTAAAAGATATTTAAAAATATACCTTACTGCCTTGTAAATAAAGTTGACTTACATTTAGTGATAACTTGTGAGTACCACTCTGGCAGATCAGTTTCCTTGCTCGCTTCGAGTCCCAGCCTGGTTACTTTCTTTACGCCGCTGGCGGACTCATCTTTGGCTGGTTTCGGCGTCTGCAATCAATATGCACAGATAATATATAGTTAGGAAACTATTTATAGTCTGTGACCAATAAAGAAATTAAATTGTTGCTCTATATATAGTTTGCTGGGGTGAAAACACGGATAAAACGACATTTTCTAATAATGAAACCTAGCTAGATCGATTTGTCGCCCCCGAAACCCCCTGCATACTTCATGAAAATCGTTGGAGCCGTTTTTGAGATTCAGATTATTACAAGAATTGCTCGTTTAAAGGTATTAGATAGATTAGATATCCAAATTTGGAGTTGTTCTGTGTCCAAGTGTTCTGATTTATTATAAGTAAATATTTACAAAAAAATCTATCAGATCTTTGACTTTCATTACACAAGCTCTGGTTAATTTGGGGTCAGATGGCGTTGTATATAATGTCCTACGATATTTATTTATTTATACTAAGATTACCTGAAAGAGATTGCTTTTAGCCATTAAGGCCACCTGTTGCTGCACTATTGTTAAGCTGTTTCTGTTATTGTATATTATTTCTGGTGTGAACAATAAAGAGTATTCTTTAAATTACCTGCTCCTTAGGTTTGGCTTCTTTCTTTCCCTCTTTGGGTTTATCTTTGGCCTCTTTAGGTTTGTCTTTGGCCTCTTTAGGTTTATCTTTGGCCTCTTTAGGCTTTTCCTTCTTCTCCTTAGGTTTGGTGTCTCGCACTGGCGTGGGCGGCGCATATGCAGTCCCGGTTTCAGATTGATACGTCGCTTTCAGTTCTAGAAGTTTCTTTACCGCTGCATCTATTTCTGCCTGAAAGTTATATAAATTTAATTGAAAATATAGAATTGTAGATAGACAAACTCTAAGACTGTTTTAATAGTAGTTTGTCTTAATGTCACCAGTACCAGAATGGCCAAGCGATAATGAGTCAAATCGATAATGCATCAAAATCATTTTCATCAGCGTTCGTAATTTTATATTTATTATCAAAGTGCGACAAAACCCACTATATCTAATTGATATTACTTTTAGATAGAATAATAAAATGTATCCCACTAATCCCACTAATATTATAAATGTGAAAGTTTGGATGGATGGATGTTTGTTACTCAATCACGTCAGAATGGCTGAAGGGATCTGGATGAAATTTTGCATGTAGATACTTTAGGCCCTAGAATAAAACATATAATACTTTTCATCATCATCACCATCCTTCACCACGCGGGTAAAACCGCGGGGCGCAGCTAGTTTACAATATTGCAATGAACAGCAATAAGAACTAACTTGACTTTTTTTAAATATATTTTATGTGGAATCTTGCAATTGATCGTTGAAGTTTTACTTAAATTTTATTAATTTTCAATCCGACAAAGTTGTACCTTATTATGAGTATGATGACCCCTTTTAGACTTAGTATACCCAAAGCTTAACATCCTGTATACTCTTTGGGTCCCAACAAGCAGGACAAGTCTGAAATTGGAATTTTTAGTCTATCGAGACTAACCATCGAAAGTCTTAAAGTAATAGGTGCCATAGCAGTGAAGCCTTAAACTTTGTTTTGTTATTCAAAGTTCTGTGTATCGCTGCAATGGTCGTGGACATGCGTTATCTCTCTTACCATATGGAGAGCGAATCGTTAGTCTCATTAATTTTGCATTAAAAAAATATATATACATATATATAATACTTTACCTTATCTGCTTTCTTTGTTTTTAAGTCCCTGACGAGATCCCCTTGTTTGGTGACCTCAGCGGCGAGAGCGGCTGCTTTGTCATCGGTGCCGTTCATTGTCTCTGGCTTTACTTCCTGCAATGATAAATGTAATAGTAAGTTCGAGCAGGTTAAGCCAGACCTAATGTCAGAGTCATCGCAAAGGCCTGGCGAAGTGGTGGACGTGAACAATATGAGTCTCTTGATTTCTTCTCATTTGATTTTGTATGTTGAACCATTCAGTAACCGTATATTATTCAGGATTAATAAGTAGCTCATATTAAGAGCATAATAATATAGTTATGAGTAATGTAACTCGCTTTCGTTTGGTAGATTTTAAGCTGTAACCTGAGTAAAAGGGGTTAGAAATAAATTAATGAAAAAAGTTTGGTTTCTGGTAGTCACTTTTATTAATTTATGCTTTTATATTTTTATTACCAAAATGCTATACAATTTATTAGAGAAAATGCTTGTCTTTTCTAATAGTAGTTTTATTCATAAATTGCCAAATTGAAGTGCACGAGTGTGGGAAAGTAATATAATGTGGCGAAATATTTATGTTCGTATTCTTTCCAAATCACCAAAGAAGTTTCTAGTAAAATCATCAATACTTTACTAAAGCATAAATAGGACGTGACTGTAACTAAATGAAAATAGTGCGATGCCAAACAGAGAAAAAACGCAAAAGCTTAAAACAACATTCTACTTGTGTTAACTTCACGTTAAATTATTTGCCACTTAATAATTACATATATTTAAAATAGTGTATAATATTTCATAAAGGCACTTTATTTTTAAACTGATTCTTTATGTATATTGTAACGGGTATTTATAATTAATGTATTATAAGAAAAGATTACCGTAGGAGCGGGACCGGTTGCCGGAGCAGTGGCGTTGGGTGTCCAATCGGAGCCAGTCACCGCCTTGTACTGAGCTTTTAGATTTAATAGGTTTTTCACCTGGAATTAATACACTATATATTATTTTTAAGTCACAGGCATATGTACGTATCTTAGCATATTAGCAAGCTGAAGTGGCAAGGGGCTGGACATATCTGTCGCAGAACCGATAACCGCTAGGGTAGAAGTGTTCTAGAGTGGCGACCGCGACTTGGCAAACGTAGGACGCCCCGAGACTCGATGGAGTGACGATATACGTAGGACACATGGCGGTGGATGGAAACGAAAAGCCGAAGATCGGACTGAGTGCCGTTTCTTGGGAGAAGCCTATGTCCAGCAGTAGATCAGTGAATAAGAGCAGTAGAGCAGGTTGATGATGATGATGACTTTTTTTGCGATAGCTGAATTTGAACGTCTACCGCCTAAGCACTGAGCGATGTATTTCGGGAGTCTCACTTGAGAGCCAGATCCTTTCCAAGTTAGGTGTGTTTACTATCATTGACCACAATAACAAACACCTAGCCTGTCAATATTAAAAATCAAGTTTATTTAAAAATATTACCTCAACATCAACAATAGATTTCTCAGCTTTCTCTCCTTTCAACTTGCGCACTTTGTCGCCCTGAGCGGCGATGCGTGACAACAGTTGCGCTACTTGGTTGTCGCCCGACTGTTGCTGGAGAGTCGTTGGGGGAGCTGAACTCACGCCGGGTTTCCAATCCTGTAAATTTATTTATGTGGGTATTTTTTATCACATTTTACTATCGTTTACGAAAATCGAGTCCTAAAGCCTCGCTACATTATAAGAGTACAAACGTATGAAGTATCGTCATGTATTTTTGTGACATTTTTTACAATACCTATTGTTTAAAATTAGGGATTTACATATGTGACGATAAATGTGTGTACTGTGACTGGGTGTTCCGTATGTATGTACAAGTTCTGTTGCTTAGTTTGGGGCTAGATGGCGCTGTGTAAAACGTCGTATGATATTTATTTATTTGTGCTTATTATACTAATAACGGAATTAAACGGAATGCTTCCGAACTTACGACTGGTAGTGCTTCTCCTACCAATACCATATCAATGCTAACCTGTCCAGTCGCAGCCTTATATTTGGCCTTGAGGTCCAACAGTGCTTTGACGGCCTCGTCGACTTTGACCTTATCAGCTTTGGCGGCCTTCAGGGAGCGGACCAAGTCGCCCTGTTTCGCGACTTCGGTGTTTAGGGCCGAAGCGTCGGTCGCGGGCGCAGGCGCGGTGGCAACTGGTACGGCTGCTGTCGTACCGGGCTTCCAATCCTGGCATAACGGGAAAAACAAAAATACAATTGTCACACTTCATATTAAAATAGGTAACCAGACGGATGAATTAAGACATCAATTAAAATAAATAGGAAATCTCGCGCCGTGTGAAAATTGAGCATATTTACCTAGAAGAAACGGATTCATTCGCAATTTATAAGTACCCATAGAACAACTTGAAATAAACATCAATCCATCTTCACAAACTTTCAAATTAATAATATTACTAGACCGCAGGAACGCGCTGGATGCGAGCCGCTTCCAACCGGTCTTTATGGAAATCAATGGGAGAGGCCTATGTCCAGCAGTGGACGTCATACGGATGATAATGATGATGACTAGCGACCCGGCCCGGCTTCGCACGGGTAGTAGAGCATATTATGCCTAAATGTTTTGTCTGTCGTAGGGCTGATCTGTATAATATAAGATAAAAGAGGAATATCCCACCATGCATTGTTTTGTTATATCTCAAAGGGAGTAGGCGGCGTTTACGATTAAAGCTAGGAGGCCCAGGTGGCTAAACTTTTTCCGACACTTCTAACAATTATCATCATATTTCAACCAATTTACTAAAACCTTGATAAATTATATACCAAACCTTTTTCATGAATCACTCTATTAGTGAAACTCGTATGATTATAATCCGTTTAGTAGTTTTTAAGTTTATCGCGAATAGTCGTACAGACAGACGCGACAGACTTTGTTTAATGATATGTAGTGATTAGTAGGAAGGATAGTATAGGATTCTATCAGCTATCTGGTTCCCATATTACCTACAAGCTTTGCTTAATTTGGGGCTAGATGGTGCTGTGTAAAATGTCCTATGATATTTATATATTGTGCTTATTTTATACTAGCGACGAAATTAAACGGGACGTTCCTAAACCTACAACTATTAGTGCTTGTGAATAGTCATCACTAATATGATACGATAGAAGCTGAGATTGAAGAACGGGAAACTACAAGCTAGCAACAACAACAACTGTTGTTAAGTATATGACAATCTGTCCATGAAAATTCCTGCCAATAGCATGTCAATACTAACCTGTCCAGTCGCAGCCTTGTATTTGGCCTTGAGGTCCAATAGTGCTTTGACGGCCTCGTCGACTTTGACCTTGTCAGCTTTGGCGGCCTTCAGAGAGCGGACCAAATCACCCTGTTTCGCGACTTCGGTGTTTAGGGCTGAAGCGTCGGTAGAGGGCGCTGGCGCGGCGGCAGCTGGTGCGGCTGCTGTCGTACCGGGCTTCCAATCCTGACATAACGGGAAAAACAAAAATACAATTGTCACACTTCATATTAAAATAGACAACTTGACCGATGAATGAAGACATCAATAAAAATAAAAAGGATATCTCGCGCCGTGTGAAAATTGTGGCATATAGTAATTTAGAGTTTTTATTTGTTATTTAAACAAATAACAACACTAAACAAATAACACTTAAAAAAATAACACTATTCTTCTAAGTGTCCAGATATACAGATCTGCCACATTTATATTTTCTGTTTTTTTTTTTTTATTACTAAACCGGCTTGCGTTTTACCGCCAACTCGCCTAATGTTACACGAAGGTACGTACGGTCTGCGATGTAGCACGCTTGCCTAGAAGAAACCGATTCGCGACTTGAAGGCACCCAATTTGTAACTATCGGGGAACTCCCATTTGGGCAGACAATCCCACTGTATAGCGGTGCGTATGATGAAATTGGAATCAAGCAGTTGAGTTCTGGATCAACGAAGGAACGGTGGTGCTTTTTAGAGGTCCTGGCGTTACAATAGTAGAATGGGTAGGGTGGAATTAGAACATGCAGACCTGACATGACCTCCAAAATACATCCGATAGAAAACCGATATACTTGCAACTTTGCGTCGGATTTAGGGCCTTGGAGCCTAATTAGAAAAAAAAACTCCTCATTTTTGAAGTCGGTTAAAAAATGAATAGTTACAGATGAGCTTCTTGGCACGCTTCTCAATTTATCATATTTTTATTCGGAATGAGGGAGATAAATCCTGGACTAACGTCAAGACACATCTTTGAAGTAGCGTAGCCACACTCGACTCAAGCTAAGCTAGACTTCTGGCATAGTAGCTCAGCTGATTCAGGTTATTTTTAAAAACCCTAAAGTAAAAATTTAAAACCTCACCTTTCCAGTAGCTGCTTTGTATTTAGCTTTAATTTCCAGCAGTGTTTTTACTGCCTCGTCAACTTTGGCCTTCTCGGCTTTGGCGGACTTTAGCGAGCGTACTAATTCACCTTGCTTTGTAATCTGCTTGTCTAAAGACTCGGCGTCGCCAGAGGGCGCTGGTGCAGGAGGAGTGGCGGTTGTGCTTGGGTTCCACTCCTAGAAACATTAATATCGGCTAAGCTTTTTTATTTTTTTAAATAGTTATTTGTTTAATTCTGTACTTTAAAAAGTTTGCCTTTATTATTAAGTATAGTAGTAGTGTAGTAGTGGTAGTTTGTTTGACAACCCTGTTGGCGCATTGGTAGTATGTCTGCCTGAGCTGTAGGGCGTGGGTTCGATTCCCGCCAAGGACAAACATTTTATGGTATAAACAAATGTGTGTTCTGTGTCTGGGTGTTCTTTTTGTATTATAAGTATGTATTTACAACAAAAAAGTATTTATGTATCTTATCAGTTATCTGACTTCCATTACACAAGCTCTGCTTAGTTTGGGGTCAGACGGCGCTGTGTTTAATGTGTCCTATAATGTTTATTTATTTTATTTATTTATTTATATATTTTTGATTAGTGGGTGATATCTCCTTATGTACCGGGCGGTCTTCTAGGCCTAGCTTGTACTATAATGGTAACTAACTACCACTGTATCAGATATTCAATCAAACACAAAAACAGACAAGCTTTTACATTGTAGCGATGATAGCTCAGTGGTTAGCGCGGTCGGTTCGCATGCCGAAGGGCGTGGGTACAAACCCCAACAATGAGCTTGAACTGCCGGTGAAGGAAAACATCGTGAGGAAACCATAGCGTGGTGGTAGGTACTTTCTAATACTCGGCTGGCTACATACCACCCTCAAGTTGAAAATCTGCCGCCAAGCATCTAACGGTGTGTACCGGCAGCCTCACTTGAGAGCCAGTTCTATTCCAGGCTAGGTGTGCTTTACCATCTTCGACCACACCATCACTTAACATCAGGTGAGTTGTGGTCAAACATAGCCATACAAAAAAAAACATTTATAATTTTAAATGTAATTTATTTTACCTGTCCAGTAACTGCTTTGTATTTGGTCTTGAGGTTCAATAGTGATTTGACAGCGAGCTCAACTTTGGCCTTGTCAGCATTGGCGACCTTCAGAGAGCGGACCAAGTCACCCTGCTTGGCAATTTCTTCGTTCAGTTGAGCAGACTCCTTCTGGCTCGCTGGTACGGCTTGCGCCGATTTCGGCTGGAGCACAAATAGCAATGGGTTAATATCAATGACTATTTAGGGCCTTACTTATAAAATTTACTTAAAGTTAAGCAATTTTTAAAATACTCTGTTAATCTCTCCGTGGGCTGATAATAATGATGAGAGTAAAAATTAAACTTTTATTCTAATAAGTCGAAGTATATTGCGTTAACATGTTTCGACCGAATCAAAAGTCTATGTATGGAATTTACTCATATCTGTGAACATTAAAGACTACTTATAAATATTACTTAACCTAAGCTTAAAGTTGCCTGTCCCATTTTCACGCGTGATATATAACAAGAACATATACCTAACACGAGAAAAGTTTTATCAAGATTTAATTAGTTTTGAGTAATTTTTTAGTACAAAAGGTCTTACTTAAAAAAATTCGTACTAAGGCTTAGTACGTACGTAGTTGTGTGCAGGTAAACGCGTGACATGGCGCCTATTTTTTGCCAAAGCAATGACCTGGGACCCACTTGAGTCCATCTGTCGATCCCTCACACTCATTATTGCTTTTTGCGGTTATACTTTTTTTTACTTAAGTGAGCTGTGGCCTAGCTTGTAAAACTATTAAAAAAAAATCGTATCGTTTAAATAAAATTTGGTCATAATGTGATCTCCACATACAGAATGCTTATATATTTCGTGTTGGTATTATCAAATTACGTTGTCGAATCCACCGCATTGGTCGAATCTGGAAAGATTGGCCTGTGATTGGGATAGCTGGCGTACTAGAAGATACATAATTAAAAAGAAGTGAGAAATGATAAAAAAATTAAACTAAGTATATATATATATATATATATATATTTATTTGACAGTTCTGTTGGCTTATTGGTAGTGTCTCCTTCAAGAGCTGTAGGAAGTGGGGCCGAATTCAACCCAGGACAAACATTTTGTGGTATAAACAAATGTTTGTTCTTTCTGCGTGTTCTGTATTTATTATAAATACGTATGTATAAAAAAAAAAATAAGTATCAGTATAACTTCCATAGTAACAAGCTTTGCTTACTTTGGGGTCAGATGGCGTTGTGTGTGATGTCCTACTACTTATATCTATTTATTTATATGCATATTTTATTAGTATAATATGTATATTTTCTAGATTTTAATCAAATATTAGTAATACGTATAGTACAATGTACCTATCCATGTAATATTTTATCACAAATATTAAGGTATCTAATCAATGGGTACGATAGAGTTACGAACATGAATTTATGATTACATACAGAATATAAACTGCAACCGAGTTTATAAGTAGGTGTACAGATTTATCTACTTAAAATAAATACATTTTTTTTAAATTATTTATATAATACACTAGGCTTAGCCGCAAGTAAACAGTAGATATCTAATCTTTTTCGAAGACGCTAATGATACCTAGCCGAGAATGAGAATTGGCTCTCAAATGAGACTGCAGGACCACGCCGTTAGGAGCTTAGCCGCAGATGTTCAACTTTAGGTAGAAAGCCAGCCGAGTATCTACTTGCACTAGAAAGTACTTTACCACCAAGCTACCGAACGCTTCTCTCGATGTTTTCTTGGCAGCTCACGCTCATAATGAATAGGTATCAGAAGAATACCTACATCAATCAATTTTTCATTACTACTGCCCCTGCTCCTACTGTTTAACCGGGTGTGCAATTCCACAGGATCCTCAGAATTTATCCGAGATAATACGAGTACAATCGTATGTCTTTCTCTGACTCTGGTATAACATACATACCTAATTATATTAAACAAAACACGATATTCTGTTAATATTAATAGAAGCGAACACAACCGCCACTAACCAAAAAGTGTAAAAAGGAGAGAAATATGTTTTATCTTTTTCTTCCTCGGTGTTAAAACGGCGGCGGTCTGCCATAGAATGCGCGAACCACATCTCTATTTATGTTATTATTTTAAAATCCATTACTGTTTGCAAAGGAACGATTTATATTTAAAATTAAAAAAACTCTTTTAATTTAATATCCTTTCGTACCACACATGCAGTTATCTATACATATATTACATTACTCTTCACTTTATGAACGAATCCATATGTTACCTTAAAACTTTAAAAAACGCCGCTATCATAAATGAAATCACTGTATAAAATTATCAGCACACACGTTAGACACAATAATAACTTAACTAAGTAAGCACTTACAGTAGGTAAGTATAAAACAGCGGTAATACCACACGTGTAATACCTAATAAATCGCAAAACTATAGTTCCAACGAAGCATGTGCTGGAAGCACAGAATACGAATGAGTTTAACATAATATACGTGTGGCACTTTCTAAAAAAAACCGCAACGACATAAAGGAGGTACCATTTACATTGCTGTTTGATTGTGTATTGCGAATTTTAAACGCGAATATAGTTAAAGGATGACGGCAATGTACATATTTGGAACAACGCAATTACACCGCAGACTGCCACACTACATATTATTTGTTCTAAATTACAAAAGAAGCTGAAGTGAACTATTGATGGTATAAGTATGGCAGCGCGAAGAGATGAAACGATAATAATAATTTAATCGAATGATCCGTACGATAACGCCTGGTATTATCCGAACAGCAAGACATGGTTAAGAAGGTACTAAGGTTAATTCTGGAGAACGTTTTGTACGTCTAGTTGTCTAGAATATAATAGTCAATAGAATTTAATAACTTCTGTAATGGATCGTGTCGAGTATAGAAATGTATCGAAATAATTAGACAGAAAACTAGTCACTGGCATAGCTAGCTGACGTGGGGTACCGCTAACAGCTGAGTTAGGCATATTTTAAAGTGGAAATCACGAATCATATAAAAACGCAAAACGTCCAAACCCTCAATGGAGTAAAGACATCTAGACAAAACTACTGATAGTTGTTGTAAGCAAATTGCCGAATGTTAGGCAGTGTCGGCGTTATTTGACGAGGACTATTACCCCTCCGGATGGGCGACGATGTTAGCCCAGGCCGTCATCATCACTAGTTTTACAACACTGAAGACACAGCCTAAATTTATTTAATGAACTGAAAAAGTAGACAAAAGTTTTAGAGACTAGCTTCTTCCATAAGGTAAATATTATTATTAAATGGGTTTTTGGCAGGAAGGCGGAAAAGTCACGACATGTCGTCGTATTAAATTATTTTCCAAAACTTGTTTTTTCCAGTATTTAGGAGTGTTGTGTCGAATTACATGATGATGACTTTTCGTATTGCTTCCAAAATTCCAGACTAAGACTTACTTTATGTGGCCTTGTCTTTTATAACTTGATTTTTCAAATACAAATATTTTATTGATAACACCAATGTTACAAGTCAATTCCGTAATATCATTACAATATATCATTTATAAGTTTTAGTTTCATAAAATATCGACACTTTACACTGGCAAATACACAAAGTGTGATGCCAAAAACAAATAAGTAAAAGAAGTTTCTCAATGTCAATTTATTCAATCAAATTTTCAAGGCAATTGGCGCGAAGTGAAAAATTTGAGTTTGTATAATATCAAGAATAAATAACAACTTAATTATAGCTGCATCGCCGGAAAACACTTATTTGTTACTTTGGTAAGCATACAATAAACGTATTATGTTCTGCGTCCGTGTTTTGAAATAATAGGTGCTCGACTCGGGAAAGCACTTACATCGAAACTTTGGTGAATTAACCTAGTAAGTTTTAGTTAAGTTGTTTATTTTGTACATTTCATCAAGTTAAAAAGCTTATATTGGTCGCAAAGACATAGAAAGTACCGTAAATGTAAGCGAGTAAAACTAAAAAATATGCAGTGTGTGGGTAACTTGAGTCGTCGTACCTTCATAAATTTTTCAACAAAAATAACTACTTCGTAAGTTATCGTTTTAACGTTCCAAGCAAATTATTTACTGTTCTTATTAACAGTAAACATAAGAACAATGACAATGTATCATCAATAAAATAATAATATCTGCTGCCAGCTTTTAATATGCTATCAACACCATTTGAGAGTATTTTAACAGCAGACAGCAGCTATATGGATGCTAGAATCTCTAGTCTGGACCCAACACTACTAAGGAAGTAGAAAAAAAACCTGGAAAATATTTAAAGTGCAACTAATATTTTAAAGTGTAAGCGTTTCATGTCATGAAACTAAACATAGCATGACAGAAGAGTCTAATAAAAAGTCTTCAGCACACCAAACCAACCTAAATTGTGACAATGTGTTGCAACAAATTCAAGTTGAAAAGCAAGAGTTCAAATGTATCATCAATCTGAATACAATAGTTTGTCCCAATAACTCCAAATGTAGGAAGAAATGTGGAAGAAAACACAGAACAACACATTCAGAAGGCAATGAAAAGAACGAGACACAGAATAAAAATGAAAAGACACCCAAGAATGAACATGAACATGAGAACAGTGCAACAAGAAAGGGAAATGGAGAAAATAAAGAGAAAAATGGAACTAGAATAAAAGAAGACTACAGAAAACCAAAGTCTGAAAGTGCAATTTCAAATCACAGTGCCATTAAACGAATGGTTCCAACGTGCTCTCGAAGAGTTTGCTGGGACTATCATGAAAGCAGGAAAGAGAGATTGAGAAGGAGAAATGCTGTAAGTGCAAATATAATTTTAATCAAAAGGAAAATAGAACATTTATACTTTCTTTTTCTATTCTTATAATGAAGTTTATTTATTTTAATTAGTATCAAAAGTTAATCTATACTTTACTGTCTTCAAAAGCATTAGGGCAATGGAAAAAAATCAACAAAAAGTTAATTTGTTTCACAGTATTGTTAGCAATTACAAATATATGTTTAAAAACTAAATATGGTTACAATTACAGCAAATTCAGCTACTCGTAATTTACTACTACTTCAGAATCCTTCCTAGTACTAACAGCTGTCAGAAAAACTCTCAGAATTTGATCTAATTTTAACTTCTTATAGGTACAGATAAACCGTCATGAGGAATGGAAAAAAAAATCATCAAATAAATATAGGGTAAAACCTGTAGAGCGACACAAATCAAGACCTCATCATAATTCAAGCCGCAAAATAGTATGTATCCACTTATTATTATGATGAAAATGTTGGACCATCCTTTTTCCAGTTTTCTCTCAGCTACCAGTAAAATATTACCATTGTCATACTCTCTACTTGGTGGTAGGTCTCCTTAGTAGGAAGTTGTCTGGGTAGGTACAACCGCGGTACCAGATATTCCGCTGCCAAGCAGTACTGTGTAAACATTACTATGTTCCGGTTTGAAGGGTACTGAAGCTAGCGAAATTACTGGGCTGTTGAGACTATCTAATGTTTCAAAGTAATGAGCGCCAATTCAGTGAAGCCCTGAACTTTGCTTTGTTGCTTAAAGTTCTGTATATCGCTGCAGTGGTCATGGACAGGTGTTATCTCTTACCATCAGGAGAGTGTTACTTCTATGAACTATTCAATTTTTGCATATAGTTTATTAATATGTGAGCAAAAACCAGTGGTTCCAAAAAAGTTTAGTTTGCTTTCGACATAATACTGAAATTACTAATAACTACTTACTGAATAGCTGGTATAAGTTATCTATATGATAAGTTTCAAAAGTCATAGAATTATAGATGTATATTGTATAATGCTGTACTCTACAAGCTGATACTAAGAAGTTATTGGCTAATTAATTATTTCAGAAACAAATGAGACCCAGATCGCTATTATCGCCTATGTCATCCTCACCGTTAATGGATGTTACTTATGAGGATATAAGTAGCATCTCTTTTGAAACATGCATCAACGAGAAACCTATGGCATACAAACTTCACCGTAGACATTGTGGCCATGTCAGAGAACATAGGAAGAAAGTACATGAGAGCAAACTGGACACTTTAATTAGGAGGACTAAGGAAGTAAATATTTTTTATGTCTTAATTGTTTTTGATCTAAATTGGCACCGATAAATAAATATTTAATTCTACAGAAACTAGTTGCTATTCCGCATAGTTTCAGGTAAAAGCTTTTTTGTTGTCCATGGTGATGAGTCGAACTAGACACTCTTCTGATGGAAAGATATAATGCATACCCAAGACTATTGCAGCGATACACATCTTTGAGTAGTGAAACAAAGTTCAGTGCATTGCCGATTATTATTTTGAGACTTTCGATGGTTAGTTTCAACAGCTTTGTAATTTCGCTAGCTGCTGTACCCTGTACACCGGAACACAGTAATGTTTTACACACTATTCTTGGTGGCAAAATATCTGGAACTGTGGTGGTACCTCCTTAGACAACATTCTGTGAAGGAGATTTACTACCAAGTAAAATTCTATCTTCAAATTTGTATTAAAACTTGTTATCTCATAAAACTATGTTATTAAGTGTGCAGTATATGATCGCACACACTAAGCCAGAATTTTGTTTTTTACCTATTAATGATTGCTTATATTATGATACTGGAAGCACATATATATAACAAACAGTACAATTATTAATGCAGCATAGAAATAGCCAAAGAATTCTGGTCCTACAATTTTACCTTGTCATACGCTAACGACATTCACACATATTTTTCTAGGTAATAATATCTTTACTACATGAGTTCTTATCTTTCTAGCGCGAGCGAAAACTAGTTGAGAGATCAAGATGCGATCGCGGACCATGGTTCACTAGCACACCTATACAAATTGAATACAGTTCCGCGGATTTCCCTATGAGCTGTAGCGAAATGGACATCTCATTTAACTCGCTACCCACAATGGTCCTCGAAACTAAACATAGTAATGCGTACAAAACGTCGAACGCGACTTGTCTCACTGACGTCTTAGATAATCAAAATACAACCGAATACTTTCATAATACATATGAGGATTTTCAAAATACAAATGAAAACTTTCATAACACAAATGAGGACTTTGAAAATATAAAAGAAAGCATACAAAAAACAAGCCAATACTTTCAAAGGTCTAATACTGAGAGGCTTAGAGCTCTTGGCTCGCCTTGTTCTCATACGAGTTATGCAACAATAGTGCCAAAGGATAATAGTTATAAAAAGCACGTGAAAAACGAACCTGCAACGGATGTTAAAGCGTATTCCCCTACATCTACGCCTAAAATGCAATACGCAGAAAATAATATTAAAAGAGAAAATAAAATTAGAACTGAACCGTTGTTTCCGTGTGCAATAAGCCCTATATATTATCAAAATATTGATAATACAGGGTTGGAGTTTTGTAAAAAAGAAAATGTTAAAAGCGAATCAGCCGATCATTAAGTACCTAGTTAATGTTTAAGTGCTTTGTAATTAAAATAGTAGCAGGTCGTCTACCATGCCTTTAAAGTTCTTGAGTTATAATAATAATTGTTTTTAAACATTTGAAATGATAATAATAACAAACAAACACATTAGATAATTGTATGACAACTTGGCTTTCTATCGTTAATTACCCAGATCTCAACAAAGTGAGGATAATTACAAAATTATTTTTATATTTCTCAATAGTCAATAAGTTAATTTAAGACTTAAGTTCAAAGTGTTGATTTCGGTACTGTTACGTTTTTTTTTCTTAAATAAATTTTATTTTCTTTGCAAACTTCAATTGTTTATTTATCCCGTTTCGGCCATTTTTGTGACGATGATAGCTCAGTAGTTAGCGTGGACGCTTCACACGCCGAAGGGCGTGCGTTCAAACCCCAACAATGAGGATGAGCTGCCGGTAAAGGAAAACATCGTGAGGAAACCATAGCGTGGTGGAGGGGTATTTTCTAGTAATCGAATGGCTAGCTACTACCCTCAACTTGAAAATATGCCGCTAAGCACGTAACGGGGGGTTCCGATAGCATTACTTTCGAGCCAGTTCCATTTCAAGCGGAGTGTGTTTACCATCTTCGACCACGCCGTCATTTAACATCTACTGAGCTGCGATCAAAAACTTAGCCTGTCAACAATAAAAAAAGATGTTGAAATAGCAAGTCTCGGTGATAAACATAATTAATTGTTTATACTGAATCAAAACAGCGGAACATGGTCGAAATTTATGCAGACTTCTGTATTGGCGCGTTTTGGTGAAATTTTAGGTAGTATATTGGAAATACGATTTCAGACTTGTGCCCATATTATTATTATTTACTTCAACTAATTTTGTCCCACTGCTGGTCAATCCTTATTATGATCATCGAGCTCATCTTTCTACAGTCTTCTAGGCCGGCCTCGTGGCCGTTTAACCTCCGGGATCTAGTCGGTGGTGGTTTGCGGCCATAACTCCGCTGGCATTCGGCAGACGTGTCCTGTCCAGCCCAGTCCCACTTTAGCATGGTATACTGGAAAAGCTGTGCCCATATTAAAAGTTTTTTTTTGACGACTATTCTAATGACCCCCTTTCGAGTTAGTACAAGCTCCGAGCTTATGACTCTGTATAAGAATGAGTTGAGTCTCTTACTTAGTACTTAGGATGTCATATCTGAAGTTATTAATAGGATATTTATAAAAACCTTCACCAATAGAAATTTAATAAGGCGTATTGGCAAAAGCTATTAGCATAGATCAGGAAATGGGTAGTCACTCCCACAGATACATCAAGGTATTTGTGTGCGTATAGATCTCGTATGTCAAGCGAAATTATAAGGCCAAGGAATCTTCATACATTTTTTACGCAACTTTAGATATATCTGTACTGTTCTTTTTATCTATTCGCAGACATCCCTATCCTATCTATGAATTATAAATTTATACCGAGTTCCCTGGTAAAATGTTTACTTAGCACTACCTACTATAGGTTTACAAAAAAAAGTACCTACCTACATAAGCGAGAATAAAACCTATTAAAACATTATAAAGTTATTATTCACTTATAACCATGGAATAAAGTTGAATTTAAACATAGTAGACATATTCATTACATTTTTGCAAGGTGTGCATTATTTTAATGGGCGCTAAAAACACGAAAAGGCCACTGAAAGTTACGAACATCTGTGTCGTCCATACCATGTGCCTTGTAACCTTAATAAGTTAAAATAAAACCTCTTTCAAATATGAACAAAGTTTAAAACAATATAATCGGGAAGATTTCGAATGCCGTCTGTCATTCGAAGACATTATTTTCTTAGTTGCATTCTTCTGCGAAATGGAATTATAGTTTAGTCAGTTATCGCTTGGCAACCAAAGCGGACGAGCGTAAGGAATATTTTTTTCGAAGTGTTTTGTGATAAAAGTTTTAGTTCGATTAATATTGCAAGCGGCCATAATCGAGATTTATGGTAAGAATTTAAAGAGATATTATAATAAAGAATTGGATCAGGTATTTTTTTTAAATTTAATATATTTGTTTCGTAAAAACAATTTCATAACATATCGGTGTAATGTTACGCTTAGATACCTATAAATAAGATAGGTATGGTGTTTTTTTCTTTTTTCATTATATTTATCTCAATATGTGTTCAGGTTTATTATTGGTATATTATCATGTTTAGTAACTTTATAAGATAACACGATTTAATAAATTTGAAAAATTGGATAGAAAATAAAAACCAAAAAACATTTTAGATTTATCTCAGTGCGTATTCGAGTGTATATATGGATAGATAAATAACTTACGTAATTAGATAATGTCTCGGCGAACAAATATAAGTACCTGGATGACCGAGCTTTGCTCGGCTGAAAACACGGATAAAATGACGTTTTCCAAAAATGAAACCTAGCTAGATCGATTTATCGCCCCCGAAAATGCATACTAAATTTCATGAAAATCGTTGCAGCCGTTTCCGATATTCAGATTATATTTATTAAATACAATACACAAGAATTGCTCGTTTAAAGGTAGGTATTAGATAGATAGATACACGCATATTAGCCGATTTGGCCAAGTAGGTACCTATATAAGGAAAGTCCACTTCGCTCGCTCAAAAAATAAAGTTTACCCACTTGTTATGATTGTTTGAGTTTTGATACAGAATAATTATGATTATTCGTTGTAAATATTGCTTGAATTTTGAAATTCTTTTAACGATTAGAGAACTACCATTTATTTTCAAGAGAAGCTACATTTATGCGGGCATATTTGCAGGGTTATACTTGTAGCTATTACAGCAAGTTTCCGTGATCTTAAAATCATTGCCATGTTTGTAAATTTATTCTTATTTAAAATATTGTATCCTTATCACGATTTTTTGTTTTTATTGACATAGTCGTTGTTTTGACCACAACTCACCTGATGTAAAGTGACGGTGTGGTAGAAGATGGTAAAGCACACCTATCCTAGAATGGAACTGGCTCCTAAATGAGGCTGCTGGAACACACCGTTAGGTGCTTGGCAGCAGAGTTTTAACGTGAGGGTAGTAACTAGCCAGCCGAGTACTAGAAAATTCTTTACCACCATGCTATGGTTTCCTCACGATGTTTTCCTTCACCGGCAGCTCAAGCTCATTGTTGGGATTTGAAAGCACACCCTTCGGCGTGCGAACCGACCGCGCTAACCACTGAGCTATCATCGCTACAAACAGGTATACAGGGACCAATGGCATTTCAAACATTGAAACGTCATTAAATACATATATAGGTATACGAATTCTTTGATTATGTACTTGTCATAATTATATGTAGGTATAAGTATAAAAGAAAAAAGATATGTAGGTAATAGTTTTTATTATTTTAGTTTCGATTCGCGATTTTACTGGAAGTTAATGAGGTTTTTTTTTTAATAAAAAAAACCTTATCCTTTATTTTAACCGATTCAGATATTTATTCATAAATAGTACTTAAAAAATAATTATACTTTTATTAATGAATAAACATCTTCTAGTTTTAAATTTCATATTTTTTTGATCAAGTTGCATACATCGCATATACCACTCCTTTTAAATCTCTTAAAATAACAAAAGTTGTTCTAACTGCCCGCTTCTTACATTCGGCTGGCATTTTACTATCTACTAAACAATGTATTACATTATCTAATAATTACGAATTCCTACATCGACAACATTAGATATTGAAAGTAATGCCTTTCTTGTTACAAAAACATTCATCACACTGTGAGTAATCCTTGAAAATATGTGAACAAATACCAAAGTATCTAACAAAGGAATTCTTTCACAGGCCTACTATGCCCTACGAAAGTCCCAATATCGTCATTCTACCTACAAAATTGATAGACAAGAAAGATAAAAGCACAAAAAATACTCCAAGCAGTTATAAAACTAATATCCCTATCGATGTGTTTGAACCCAGTCCCAAAATGCCTTCGGAAGATACAAAACCTACTGAAGAAGCTTCTAAATCAACAAACAAGCCGCCAAGTGATACTATAAATGAAATCTCAAAGGAAAATGTGAAAACTGCCAGCCTAGAGATTATCCCAAAACCGAATGTGTATAAAAGCTATTCAGCAAACAAAAATATGAGTTCAGAAAATTCGAAGAAGCAGAAACCTACCAGCTGGGCTTTTAACTATTTACAAAGTATTAGCCAGAATTCTAATGCTAAACCTGTGCAGGTAAGCATGATATCAATATGGTTTTCAATATCATTTATAATTTAGATAATCGTTTACGGAGGGTTTATAAGAAGGGCAAAGATCGGGCAAACCGCTAGTATAAATATTAACACTATAGCACTAGATTCTTTAAAAAGTACTATGATACTCCTTATCTGTCTTATAATTACTATTATACAACAGGTATTTGAGACAAAGCTAGAGGAATATATGGTCATTTCATTCACTTTCATGAAATTTACGTCCAGCTATCTCTTACAGCGTACGTAGTAGTTAAAACAGTGAATAATATATTGTTATAGAGAGTTCTAATTTAATGCTACAAGGTATACGGACACCTATTAAGAGATCCTTTTATTATGGAGTACTCGTACAAGAGGTCAAGATTAGGTCAGCATAGTTGTGTAAAAATGTTATACGATATCAATGTTATTTATATAAAAGAAAAACGTTGGTAACATATACGTTTTGTGAGCACGTCAAATACCTAACAAAGTTATTTCTGTATTGTAACCGATAAGTTTGTTTATTTATACAGGGTTACAAGCTTGGGGTTACAAAGTCGAAATATGTTCATTACGAACAACTTTTACGATGGTCACTAGTGAAAAACGCGAAAAAAATCAGCGCATAGTAAAAGTTGTTCATAATGATGAGTACCACCTTTCGTCTTAGTTATATCCTACGCTCATAACCCTGTCTACACTACTACGTACTGCAGCAGATGAAATTACAGGGCTATCGAGACATCACCGAATGTCTAAAAGTAATGAGTGACAAAGTAGAGATGTCCTGGGTCTTTGTTTTGTCATTCAATTTCCGAATTCCGCTGTAATGGTCATAAACGTTCTCTTTCCATCAAGAGAGTTTTGTACGTTTAATTTCTTTTGACATTAAAAAAACTAAATATCTTAACGAAGTCCCTGCACAAACAACCAACACTTTTTTTTTTAAAGCAGGACTGTTATTCTATCTTAGCGTGATACTGGTTGTTATGCAATCAAGAACAGTTACTCCCCCATAATTATTGTTATATATTGATAAGTATATTGAGGTGGCGTTATTGCATGTGACTTTTTTTCCCGTTATGTATTTGTTTTTGTCACGCTTATTGTGTTGTATAGATATTTTCTTTTTTATATTCGACAGGTCAATTTACTATCTACATCCAATGATGTAATTAAACAGGCAGCAAATTCTACAGAGGAAATCCAAAACAAGGAAATAAAAATCAATCTACTATCTCATCCAAATGTGGCCAAAACCACAGTGAAAGCTCGAAAACCTTTGTTACAAATTCCAAATTTTAGTTCCGATGTCAAATCTGCTATGGATCCAAAACGGTGTCGTCCACCTCTATTACAGCCACCCAAAAATCGGTACAATAATTCCAAATCGTGTAAGGGTCCAACATGTACATGTTCTTCTCTGTTACAAAATCCTATAAATACGAACGTTGATAACGTTAAGACCTCTATGAATCTAAAGTGGATTAACCCATCTTTGTTAGCAAATACTCCAAACCTAATGGATCCAAGAACTTGTAGGAATACGACATGGATTCACCCATCGCAGTTACAAACTCCTACAAATCTAGATAATGACCCCATACATCATATGGACACAACATGGGGTTACCCATCTGTGTATCAAACGTCTACAAACCCGTACATTGACCCCGGGTGTTCAATGGATACATGGACTTGCCTTCCTCCGTTACCAAATTCACTAAACTTTAATACCATCGTCAGACCTGATTTGGGTACAGAAACATGGGCCACTCAAGAATCGTATTCATCCATAGCTTATCCTCCAAATAAGAACATTAGCCCTAGCAATATACGCGCTAGTTTAGATCGCGAACCACAAACTACAAACACAAAGCCTCACGATACTCAAAGTTTAAGTTCCAAATCTCGTATGGATTATACATGGTTAACAAGAGCGCATTATGCAAACAGCAATCTCTCTACCAAAAACACCTGTAAAATTAACACGAAAAACACGGAAAAATACGTCGAAAGAAAAACTAGAGAAGATCAAGATAAAAAATTGATTAAAACGACATCGACAACTGGTAGAGCCAGCAAATTACGTAATTCCAAAATCGATAAAACAAAATCTAAAGACTATTCTAAGGAACAGTTGCTCAGTGATACAAACACTAATAAAATTGAGCCTGTCCAGAAAACAAGTAATATAAAAAAATGCACAAACAAAGAAATGCGTGATAAAGAAAAAAGCAACATCAGGAAAGCTATTAAAAGCTTAGAAAATAAAATTAAACACCTTAGATCTGTCCCAACCCCCTATAAAATACCTAAACTTTCTAATTCTAAAGAACAATCTAAAATGAACTCAACAAAAACTTCTGAAACATCATCCACTAAAAATAAAGCTTTTGCTAAAGACATTATCCCTGATAAAAGTGAGTCTAAGGTAAAAGAAGCTTCCAAAAATAATTTGGAAGTTTTTCCTTGCCAGGAAAAAACTTCTAAAAAGCGTGTTCGTCATAATTCAGGAAACAACGACGAGAGCATTTCAAAAGTTAGAAAACTACCACATGGCAAAATTTCAGAATCCGAAAAAAATCATCGCAAATCGGGTATAGAAATTAGCACTCATTCTAAAAGTGGGGAAAAAATGCATACTTATAACAAAAGCCGGAATAATAAGTTTGTAAATCGGTCAGAAAAAGTTGAAACACGTTCCTCCGATAAACTTCAAAAGAAACGAAAACTCGGTGAATTTAGCTGCGAATCTTCAGGAAAAAAACGTTGTCATGAAGAATTAGAAAATATTGGGAATAGAGAAAAGATGAGCCATATTAAAAGTGTAGTAACGTCTAAAAAAACTACAGTAAAACATCCTCGGATACAGGCACCTGAAAGTGATGAGTCGGATGACGACATTGAATCGGATTTTGATCTTAGATCTAAATTAAGTAGAAATTGCGAAGCCTTTAAAAGAAACAAAATTTCTCATAAACATATGGTAAATAATCAGTCAGAAACGCCGCGCCAAAATTTATTGATAACCGTTAATCAAAGTAGCAACGATGAAACAACTGCATCATCAAAACCAGGACCTTCTATTGCAAAACAAAAAACTAAAAAGTACAAGAAAATACGTTTAGTAATTAATGTTATACAAGAAGACACTTCTGACGATTCATCGTCTGATTCTAGTAAAGAAACCATTGTTAATCATACGGATGAATCTGATGGAAGTTTTGGAAAGCAAAAACTAGACCTTAGCTTTCTTGATGATTTTAATATTGATGAAATCGTAAATAGTCTCAAACAAAATCCAATAGTCGAAAATGTACAGCAAAATATTACTCAAAAAATGGAGTCTAATAAATTTGTACAACCGATTATTGTTAGAACTGAATTCAAAAATGAACATGTAGATTCAGAAATACAATCAAATGTTGATTACGTACAAAAAAATAATACTCATAACATCTCAAATTCAGAGTAAGTACTTTATAAAATAACACATCCTTTTTTATTTATTTTTATAAGCACATATTTAATTATTTTTTATTGCAGGCCTTTACAAAATGTTCGCGAAAGATCAGGGGATATTCATAATGAAGTTAACATAATTTCGAACAACATTTTTGCACAAAATATAAAACAAGAAAAACATGTGGATCAAGCCGAAAACCTGAATACAAATAATATAGACACAGCCATAACATATCTTCAAACATCTTTGGATGAAGATGTTTTACTAACTGTCAATCACTTGGTTGACATAGTTGCTGAAAACATGCATACTGTAGTCGATACTCCCAGTGCAGAGAAATATAATTGCGATATTAAAAGCGAGCCCTGTGAAATGTATGATAATAGTGATACTAACCAAAGTAATGAGCCAGAGAATTTATGGTACATTCATGAAGCAAACGAAGTTTTAACAAGTGATATAAAAAAAGAAAAGCATGAAGATCTAAAAGAAAAAATAAATATAGATAATACAAATTCTGCTTTACCATATCATCAAATATCTTTGGACGAAGATGTACTCAGAACTGTTAATCAGTTGGTTCGCATTGTTGTAGAAAACATGCAAACTGTTATTGATACTCCTGGTGTAGAAAAATGTATTTCTAGTATTAAAAGCGTTGTCTATGAAAACGATGATCATCAAGAGTCAACATTACAAAATATATTTAGTGACCGCAACAAAGAAGTTCTTGAAATTGATGAAGACGATCGAGAAGATAATAATAATGACATCATTAACAGTTGCGAGAAAAATAAAATAGAAATAAATAGTGGAACTGACACAATACTGCTAGAAAAAGTTTGTGACGAAAAGCCTGCGATTGACATTTTGGCAAAATGTGACATGATTGAAGACAAATGTGATACAATAATTATCACCAAGGCAGTCGATATAAATAATGTAAATAAAACTGAAGAAACAGAGCCAAAGATTCAAGAAAAAACTTTTAAAGATAAATCTGCAATTAACACTTTAGTTATATCTTCTGTCACAAACAATAATAGTCATAAAATTTGTAGCGAAATAGTAAATGTAGAACAAGAAAATGCAACTAAAACAATACAACCAGAAGTTAAAAATAACTCTGTAGTCTTATCTAATATTGAAAATAATTATGATGTTAAAAATAATACCGAGGCCATGAAGATAACAGATGTAAACATAAACGAAATAACACGACCAAAAGTTGTCGAAGTACCTATAACTAATACTTTAGTCAAATGTGACATAACAGAAAATGAAAACAATGTGTTTGATAAAATAAAGGAAGTCCCTAACTTAAGTGCTGACACAAGAACTGTTACAATCCAGCACCCTTCACTAAAGTCGAACAAAGTTCTTGCAATTAAAATTGAAGAAAGGATACTTAGTTATTTAAACCTTAAACTAAACGTCATTTCATTGATACATACGGGCAAATTTGCTAAAGTGTTCCGATGCAAGGACACAAATGGCCAAAATTATGCTTTAAAGATCGCAAAGTAAGTATTAATTTATTACCAATATGCTTAATGATACCGCCCCGTGTTGAATGGTAACCGTATATTTTCCAAAACAAAAGTAGCCTGTGCCAGCTATCTACATTACGGATTTCGTCTAAATCTGCCGTGTTATTACAGCATGAAGAACAAACACTCACTTAGAAACTTACTCGTACACATCAATAATATTAGTGAGATGTATTCAGTTCACTCCACCCTCTCAAAAACTAACAGATTGAAGTAACGATGTGGTCGAAAATGATAAACACCTAGCATGGAATGGAGGCTCTCAAGTGAGGATGCCGGAACACACCGTTAGATTTTCAACTTGAGTGTGGTAGCTAGTACTCTACCTACCACAAAACTATAGTTTTCACACGATATTTTCCTTAAATCGGTAGCTTATTTTCCTCCTTTGCCTCATTTTCACGATTTGAACCCATCGCTTTTGACCTGGCTAAACACTGAGCTATCATCGCTACAAATAATTTTAACAATAGCAAATGCCCTAAAATCAAAATTCAATTTAAAACTAATTTAAGATAACTTAATAAGATAAATTTTGGTTTCAGAGGCGAGCAATATCATCGGCTCCTCGGATTTGAAAAGGAGAAAATGTGGAACAAACTTCAACACGACATACCGAAGTCTAATTTAAATACAGTATATTTAATCAACGGATTTAGTCTGGATCGAAAATGGTGTTCCTTAATGGAGTATTACCCGATAAACCTGGCACAAGCATTACGAAACACCCTGTTTAATATAGACACTGTGCAGGAGTTGGCAAAGCAGCTGGTATCAGCTGTTCTGATGATAAGGAGTAATAATATGGTGCATTCAGGTAAATAAATAAATAAATAAAGAATAATTAAAGATTAGGTACGTAAACAGAAGGTACGGAAAAAGATCCTTTTAGGCAAGCGTGCTCAATCCTAGACCACATTGTTACATAACATCATCAGGATGTAGTGAAACGCGAACCTATTAATAATAAATAAACATCGTAAGAAATTGTATGATAACTTTTATTTATATATATTTTATAGTAGGGGTAGAAATTCCAACCCAGAGCTTACGATCCAAGTTAAAAGCTACTTCTATAACAATGAATTTCATTTTGACTTTATGGAATTAAACTGAAACAAATCTGCGAATACTACAAAAGTATTTTTAAAACTAAAGAATTTATTGCAGACTAGCCGCGCCTCGCGGTGGTACCCGCTGTTCCCAAGTGAACACTACATTTTTTCGGGATAAAAATGTGTTAATCCTGGATTTCAGCTACCTCCATACGAAATTTCATCAAAATTGGTCCAGCCGTTTGAGCGTAAAGAAGTAACAAACATACTTACACACTCGTAAACCTTTGTCTTTATAATATAACTAGCTGCGCCCCGCGGTGTTACCCGCTACATTTTTTCAGGATAAAAAGTAGTCTGTGTTAATCAAGGGTGTCATCTACCTCCATATTAAAAATGGTCCAGCCGTTTAAGCGTGAAGAATTAACAAACATACAAACACACTTACACACTCACAAACTTTCGCCTTTATAATATTATCAGTGTAACAATAGGCACATAATAATGAGAAATATGTTGTGCTATTCATACAAAACGAGCGTACTTTTGCGTACTAGCTTCATTAGTATCGTATTACTACGCTTGAATCTTGATATGAGTCTGTTTATGGCTAAAGTATCCGATATTACTATCGTTCGTGGAACTTGGACACAACAAACCTAGATAAAATCGTCGATATGACCCACTGATTAAGGCTGTATGTTGATTTTATTTATGGTTGACCAGCTAGGTTTTTAACCACAGCTCACCTGATGTTAGGTGACGGTATGATCGAAGATGGTAAACACATCTAGCCTGGAAAGGAACTAGCTCTCAAGTGAGGCTGTCGGCTTTTAGGTGCCTGGCGACTGATTTTTATCTTCAGGGTGGATAGCTCTGTTTTATTGTATAATTCTTGTATTACTTCATGTCTGGTTTAAATAAAAGATTTTGTCATTTCACTAAAGCGGTTTAGGGATTTGATCAAATCACTGAATATTTGTAGGGAAATGCCCCTATGAGAAATAACTTTAACATCTGCAGGGAATTAATCAAATCTCTGTTCTTATCATGTCACTGCGACATAATATATTACATATTTTATCATGCTGAGTTGGACCCTGTTTGTGACAGCAATGAAACATACACTTCTTTTGTTTTTTTTTTTTGTGTTATTTTAATGCCCCTGTTTTATGTGTATTTTTTATAAATATTTTAGTTAAAAATAGATTTCTGATTTCCTTTTCAAATAAGCTTTTTTTTTATGGCTGACAGGCTAGGTGTTTGACCACAACTCACCTGATGTTAAGTGACGGTGTGGTCGAAGATGGTGAAGCACACCTAGCCTGGTATGGAACTGGCTCTCAAGTGAGGCTGCCGGAACTCACCGTTAGATGCTTGGCGGCAGATTTTCAACTTGAAGGTGGTAGCTAGCCAGCCGAGTACTAGAAAGTACCCTACCACCACGCTATGGTTTCCTCACGATGTTTTTCCTTCACCGGCAGCTCAAGCTCATTATTGGGGCTTGAACCCACGCCCTTCGGCATGCGAACCGACCGCACTAACCACTCATCGCTACAAAAAACACATTTTTGTTTTCAGACATCAAACCAACACACATACTACTAAACTCGACGTATAAAAAGCTCAAAGTGTGCGGGTTTGACGCATGCTATTACGCTAATAGCAGTGTCGAAGCTCTGCCTAACATTGGAACGGTGCACTACCGAGCTCCAGAGATAATCCTCGGATACTCAGCTGGATTCAGTATCGACATCTGGGCCACAGCGTTAGTCATCTACGAAATGGTGACTGGCATGAAACTCTTTGAAAGTGAAATAAATTACAACAACAATGTGCTATTCAATCAAATGTGTTTATGCGGTCAATTGCCGATAGACATGGTGCTGAATTCGCGTTTCTCTTCTTCCCACTTCGTCGGGACGGAGTTCAAGAGAATAATTGGACCTCGGAGACAGGTGAGCTCTATTCAGTTTTTCATTGTTTCAAATTGAATTAGTCTTTGTCATAAAAATCTAATAGAAATTAACTCTTCAATATTTTAGTATGAATGTCAATGTTCGAATTTTTACGTCCACAAACCCCGAACGCACTCCTTTGGTGTGTAGGTATATGTATAAGTCCAGAATACATCGCACTTACACATTGAAGATACATAAATCAAATTACTTTAAAATCTTCTGTTTAAATTTTGCCGACATTAAATAGGGATTTTCTATGGATTGGCTGCTTTTTTTTGTTGCAAATGTTAAAAGTCGTAGAGGAAAAGTTTGTTATTATTTTATGTAGAAGTTAATCTTAAGAGGAATAACTTCTCTATTGTTGAATGACCGAAATGCTATTAAGACAAATAGTGCGCATTTACGTGTTTCATTTATATTAGTCTATACTAATATTAAAAAGAGGAAAGATTTGATAGTTTGTTTGTTTGCATTGAATAGGCACCAAAACTATTGAACCGATTTCAAAAATTCTTTCAGTTAGAAAACTACATTATCCCTGATTAACATAGGCAAATTTTTATCCTGAAATTCCCACGGGATCTGGACTAATGCGGGTGAAACCGCGGGGCACAACTAGTATGTTATATACAATGCACTCTCAATGTTTTTACCCGATAAAAACATAAACAAAAATTCTATAATTATATAATAACTGTCTTTCCAGTACGTTCTCTACAATATACACAACTTTAACTCAAAAACGAAAATGTACAACTTTCTGACGACTATATGGAATTATGCCTGGTTCAAATCTCAGAGTAAAGCGAAGAAAGCGACTTATAGAGCAAAGTTATCCAAAATGAGCTGGATGTTGGACAAAATGTTGGTACTCGATCCTCGACGACGAATTTCCATCGAATTTGTGTATGCAGATCCATTCTTCAAATAAAATGAAATGCTATTGCATTTGATAGTTTTAAGAAAAATAACGAAATATTGATTGTTTCTGTTTTGATTGCATTTAAATTTATTACTAAGACTAATGTCAGCTATTGTAAAGAATTAAGCTCTGTTGATTAGTCATATGATTAAATTCTATATGTATTTAAACATATAGTTACTAGGTTTATATGGGTGAAGCGTTTGAAATTATTCTCAAGTACCATTTGAGGGTAAATGCTACTGAAAAAATGGCATAGAAAAGATAAATTCAACCGTATCGTATTATGTCATTGGTAGCGTGTCTGCTTTATAGCTGAAGATGAGTTCGATTCCGGTCGGACAGATAATTAAATTATGATTTTTAATATATTCTTTAGGTCAGAGTGTTAAAGGTGTTCATGGCATTTTTGGTGACTTACTAATAAGCTCCCATGCTTCTCGTAGTTACCACTATTTAACTATGGCACAAACTGGGCTTGACCGTGACTTGTTTTACGTGACTTTGGCTATGACAAAGATTAGCTTTACTTGTTTTTATATTTTAAATTGCCACTTTACAGACACTGTTGTCTATGCCCATTCACAAATGCATTTTTTTTTAATATAACTTTTGATAAACGCAATACAGGTAGAGACGTTAATGAAGGTTAGTTTGATGATCTACTTGATATTAGTAGAATAGAAAATGTGCGATGCCAAAATTAAGAAAAACTCTATAGCAATTTTTTATTTGTTATGATCTTATTGTTTTGTATTGTATCAGCTTGTTGGACATATGTATATCCTCTAACAGGTAAATCATAATTCCACCATACGCCAATTCCTATTAGTAGGAATAAGAAGAAAAAAAAAAATTCCACCATGTTAGTCCAGCACGAGTGGTCTGATTTATATACCTGTACCATAATTTCTTCTCCAAGCATAATTATACAAGTTTACTTATTATTTTTTCCGTCACCAAGAACCCAGTGCATAAGTTTTTTTTTGTAAAAATCTCACCTGGTGCGCCGGGACCGGAATCGAACTAACGGTTACATGATTGCGAAGCGAACGACTATTAACCACGGCTATTCACATTGTAGTGTATCCAAGTTTATTTAGATCATAGAAATACTTTTTTTACTTGCTATGTTTGTAATTATTAATTGAAAGATTTTTGTTATTTTTTTAGTTCATTAAAAGCTGACTTAAGATAAGCCGATAAAACATATTATACTAGCTGACCCGGCGAACTTCGTGTTGCCTAACAGTCAACAGACATACCAGTAGCGCCACCTACCGGGTCCAATTGTGTTTTCAAACCTTCATCCGAATCGGTCCAGCCGTTTAACATACAGAAGATTTATACATTATTCCAACTTTGTCTTTGTAATTTTATATCTAATAATAAAAATAAGATGTGCTTAGTGTAATTCTTTGGAAATAAAACTTATTAAAGCATTTTTTTGTATAAAGTGTTCTGTGAGAATATCAGAAAACACACGTGAATCTAATTCTTGTTTGTGAACGTTAAAAATCTGCGTGCCCCGTTGCATGCTCTTATGGCATTGAACAAGATCTTATAAGCTGGTGGCTAAGAGTGGCCAGCCCAAATGTCGTCATAAGTAAGTATTATGAAAAGACTTGCGCAGGTAAAGATAAACTACGTGGAGATGTTATTTGTATTATATGGTATATTTTGTATTATACAATCGTAATTACATAAATAAATAAAATATATGAGTTTAACGGCAACGCGGAAAAATCATATCGCCGCACTGTATTTTTCCAAAACTTTTTTCTTTGTTAGACGAACGATTCGCTATCAATAACCATTGAAGTGATAAACACAATTTTGAGTAGCAAAACTAGTCCAGGAGATCGCTGCTTTGGCAGTCATCGCTTTGGGTAGTCTCAACAGCCCTGGTTGTAAACAAAGCTTTTTTTTAGTTTTTTTTATGAATAAAAATTGTGGTGTAGTTCTTTTATTTCTAAATTGTCTAGTGATGTTATATGGTGAAACACGATTTTTCATGATGCATCCTAAACTCTGCCGAAGCTGGTAGTAAAGTCACCAATACTTTAATAGGACATGACCGGACTCTACCTTTAATTACTTTGTATGACTGTGACTTGGCCTAATTTAACTTTTATTTGTCATAAAATACTTGACACCGGTGCGATGCCGAAAACAAAGAACAACAATAAATTATATTGTGATTTAGTTGAGTAGGTAATAAAGAAGTCTTATGTTACATATGAGCTAGTTGGGTTAGTAAGTAATTAAATGCTGATTAATCAAAACAGTTTATTTCACAATAGTACACATACAATCACATTTTCGAATTGCTAAAACGGTACATAGCACCGAATACTCAAAGTTCACTGATTTCGATGTTGCTGTTTTGAAAAATGAAATATATCTGCCGTCTGGCCAGAATCTCCACTGATCCACGTAATCAGGGATACAAATTTTCCCATGCATTATGATAGACATACATCATAATGCAAACGCGCCGTGCCCACAACGTAAGTACCTACTTAGAACGTTTCGTTGGTCAAATTTATGTTGCGCGAATTTGTTTCACAGAAATATTGATTTCGACATGATAAGGTCATCAGAATAATGTGCATTTCGTAAAAACAATCGTTAATGATGAATTGGCATATTGAATGAATGGACGAATGAAAAAAAAAAACTATAAAACTGTGAAACGCTTTCGGACAAATGATATTTGAAGTTAGGTAACCAGTGAGGTCTGCGATTTAAGCCCAAGATTTCATTTCAAGCACAACAACAAACTTACAATACTTCCGCCGAGTTGCATAAATAAGATGAAGGCATGCTAGAGTTTTGGCGGGAACACGGCAAAATTATGTCGCCGCATACTTTGCACAACTTGTATTATGTCGAGTGTTTATATTAGTATAATAATAGGGGTTTTTATTCATAAAGTGCCGAATTGAAAAAGTGATGTAATGAAGTGAAACATGACTTCGTGTTGCTACCAAAATTCCATCGAAGCTAATAATAAAGTTATCACAATTGTGACAAGTCAGTCTTATTTGATATGATTTATCATAAAATATTTGACTACATAAAATGCGATACCAAACACAAAGACGATGACAGGCTTGCCATTCGTCATGTTATCTCTGTGCGTTTCCATATAGCCAACATTCCCACACTAACCTGTCCTGGCATCGCCTTGGTGTGTCCATCAGGCACGTGGAAGAGCACGAGGGGCGTGGCTCGGGAGGTGAGCGGGGAGGGAGGAGCCGACGCCACATCTACTCTGAAGAACCCGCGTCGTTGAAGTTGGATTATGTCGCCTACTTTCACTTTGGACAGCTCTGACTCGCCCAGCATTGGGATTTCCCACTGTTGAAACATACGATCATGTAGTTAGACGAGAAAATTACTTCAATTGCATAGTCACTAAATAATTAAAGTAAATTTTTATAGAACATGGTATCTAAAGTTATGAATAAAGGAGAAATTCTACAGATATATAATAATAATGATTTATATTAGTAAAAGATATACGAGATATTTACCGTTAAGTTGTTTATATATTTTTTATTATTGACATTACTATTATGATTGAGATGTAACATTAATTATATTAATTTTATTTTAACTTTGACATTGTGTAATGCTTATTGTATTATATATCTAAATGACTTGTAATTGACATATTACCAATAAATTGATTATGATTGATATGATGAATAAACAACTATCCGCTATTTTGGAGCAGTTGTATGTACCATATTCACGGGCAGACTAAAGAATTCGGGTGATTGACAAAAGAGAAAAAGAGAAAGTCTAACTTCCACAAGCTTATCATTCAAAGTTTCAAAGCCACACTTGCGAGCCAGTTCCCACTTTAGTGTGTATCTTGGACGACACAGTCACTTAACATCAGATGAGCTGTGGTCTAACACTTAGTTTCCATAGTAAAACTAGCATTACGTCTTTGTTAATTACTGTTCAGATGATAAATCAAGGCCTAGCAAACTCATTTAGAAGTAAGATTTTTTCCATTAAAAAATCGTTTTTCGTTTACGATCGTTTGTTTTGGAAAACAAAAATATGAATTTAATGGAATAATTTACAATTCAAAAACATAAAATTTTCACCATATAGTTCTAGCTGTTGCCCGCGACTTCGTGGAATTTAACAAAAAGTTTGTTCAGTTTTCGGTATAAAAAGTATCCTGAACGTTAATCCTCACAAACTTTCACATTTATAATATTAGTAGGAAGTAGGATATACCTGTTAAAAAAACGTGAATTTTCCACTACATAATTATAATTTACCTATTCAATAACATGAAATTTCCACTTACCCTCGTTTGATGCCCGATAAACATCTTGAAGTTCTCATCTTTCCCGAGCAGTGGCTTCGATAAGATATGGTCGAAGTAGACACAGAACACTTCGAGTGCAGGCGACTGAGGCGAATCGGCGAGCCAAGTTAGCTTCAGAGTCTTCTTATAATCCTTGTTGTCGAGATTAGGTGTCGCGTCTACACTTGTCACAGTGCCATCTGCCGACCTGAAAATGAATAAAAATTTGCATTGTGATATTACAATAACGAGATTTAAGGATTATAAACTTACATTACATCAAGACTACAAGATAAACTCTCCGATTTAAGTTGCAAGTGAATCGGTTTCTTCTATGCGAGCGTGCTCCACCGTAGACCGCGTTGCTTGGCGGCAGATTTTAGAATTGGGTGGTAGCTAGCCAACCGAGTACTAGAAAGTACCCTACCAGCACGCTATGGTTTCCTCACGATGTTTTCCTTCACCGGCTTCAAGCTCATTGTTGGGGTTTGAACCCACGCCCTTCGGCATGCGAACCGACCGCGCTAACCACAGAGCTACCATCGCTACAAAACTACACTTAAGCTTAAGCTACACTTTTCACATTCACATGCATAATTAGGCAATTTATGACAAAATCACATATTTTTTCAATACATATAAACACTAGACTAGATAAAACGTAAGTTTTAGAAATTAACACAAAGCAGCGACTTGAGTTTTCAGTGTTCCCGCCAAAATTATTTTTGCATTTTGTTGTTTTTTTTTGTTTGACAAGCTTGGTGTTTGTCCTCACCTCATCTGATCTTATAGAAATGACGAGTGACGGTGTGGTCGAAGATGGTAAACACACCTAGCCTGGAATGGAACTAGCTCTCAAGTGAGACTGCCGGAACACACCGTTAGACACTTGGAGGTAGATTTTCAACTTGAGGATGGTAGCTAGCCAGTCGAGTTCTAGAAAGTACCCATCACCATCAGGGCTTGAAACCGGTTTCAAATTTACTGGTAAACTCCCGGTTAATAACGTTATTAAGGTTATTTCGTTCGGAGCGCGAGCGTTATGAAAACCTTTTCAAAAACCTTTATAAACCGGTTTATTCCGCGAGCTCGTGCGGTCTGCCGACAGAGGCGCGCGGGGTGCGGCGGGATAGATCCGCTTCTTCATAGTAGTGGTAGGTATAGGTAAGTCAAATGGAAAAGAACGAATCCTTTTCGTTCTATACCGGTTTTTCGAGCAAAACCTTTTGAATATTGTTCTTTACATTAACCGTTTTATTTAGAGGTTTAGTTCGAACAGAACGAAATAATAAAGTTCGTAAGTAGGTATTTTAAGCGAAACCGGTTTGAAATTTTTTCCGGTTTCCAAGCCCTGATCACCATGCTATGGCTTCCTCACGATGTTTTCCTTCACAGGCAGCTCAAGCTTATTGTTGGGGTTTGAACCCACACCTTTCGGCGTGCGATCCGACCGTGCTAACCACTGACCTATCATAGCTACAAAAACTGCGCAACAACAAAAACTTACTTGTGAATCTTATCAATCATAATATTTCCGTAGTTGATAAAAGTAGCGTTTTCCCCTTCCTTTAACGCCTTCGCGTCTGTTTGGTCTATAAGTAGTCTCTGAGACATCCACACAGTCTTAACTCCCACGTCTGGGTTCTTGTGGTGAAGAGCCACGGGTAAAGTGGAATCCTTAGAGATACCTTTAAGGTTCACTGGTACGGGTTTGATTTCAAGTGCGGTGTACCGAGGTGCTATTGGGTCGATCACCTGTAATTTGAACAAAACATAACAAGTAAATTATTAAAAATATTTAAAAAATACCCGACACAAAATCAAACATAGCAAAGAACACTCACGACTAATTCACCTTGAAAAAAAAAAATCGGTTCATTCGTTCGGGAGCTACGATGCCACAGGCAGACACACACACACGTCAAACTTATAACACTCCGTCGTTATTGCGTCGAGGGTTAAAAGTCAAGGTAACCAGGAACCAATGATTTGGGTTTTTCATAATCATTAGGTACGTTTATTTTATGAGAATATCATAAATGAAAACTAAAATAATGCGTTCCGCATCCTCATGAAAAAAGCACGGTACTGCAGCGCGTCAGGCGCATGTTCGCCGACGCACGGGTTCCGGACTTTCTTCTGGAATGGGTTGATACATTCAGAGAACGGCATATTGCAAGGTCTGAGTGACTGTTATAAACGTCTTATTTTTTTTTAATACTGTATATGTTTGCCTTTGACCACGCCCTACCTGATGTTGAGCAGGATGTAGTCTAAGATGAAGCACGCTTATCTAGAAAAAACCTATTTACTCTAGATTTGAAGACACCCAAGTTGTAAAACGCAGGAAAAACAGACGCCGGCAGAGAGTTCCACATACTCGCTGTACGTATTAAGAATGTGGAATCGAAGCGTTTAGTCCGAACATGGGGAATATCCACCATATAAGGATGGCGCTTTGGCCGTGTCTGCCTATCCGTCCGGTAATAAAAAGGGGCAGGTGGAAACAAATTATGCAGCTCTAAGGCACACTCTCCGAAATGTATCCGATAGAAGACAGACAAACAAGCGACTGTAAGGCTCAAGGCTTTGCAACTGAGACGAAGCCAGAGTGTCGTCTATTAGCCTCCTAGCACGCCTCTCAATTGACTCCAGCGCCTTAATCTGATATTTAGCAGAGCCGTCCCATAGGTGAGAGCAGTACTCCATACACGACCTTACTTTCGCTTTATACAAACTTAGCAGCTGTTCAGGTGTGAAGTACCGCCTCACCCTAGAGAGGATGCCAAGCTTGTTGCTGCTTGTTGAGCTTTGGACTCTATTTATGAGCCAAAATTTAGAGTCGCCGAGAGAGAGACACCAAGAAGCTGGAGGTCATCAGTAATCGGCACGGATACATTTCGGAAAGAGGGAGACAGGAGGATAATACATGGAGGCAAGTGCACCAGAGTGCGAATTGTAAATAAACAGTAGATAAAATAATTTTATCTGTGATCTAATTTCAATGTAACTGCATTTTAAATTTATATTTGATAATTTTTAAGCCTGAATTAAGGATATTATTATTTGAACAATGATACATATGTATGTATGTATGCATGCTAATTTTTTACATTGACAAAACGCTTACAGTCATCACTCGATAAATCGTGTTCAATTAATTCTTTAGCGCTTACCTTTTTATTGATGGCCCAGATCTTGTCCCATTCCATGAACACAACGGACCGACTCGACCCCTGAGAGGCAATGAATTGCCTGAGGCCCTCCACAGTCATGCCGCGCCGCAAAACGCCGCGCACTGTCGGCATTCTCGGATCATCCCTACAAACGTAAATGATACGTTTTTTGTAACATTCCAGTTTTTTTTTTAATATCATAGGACACATTACACACAGCGCCAGCTGACCCCAAACTAAGCAGAGCTTGTGTGATGGAAGTCAGATAACTGATAGAATACATAAATACTTTATTTCTTGTAAATACATACTTATAATACATACAGAACACCCAGACAAAGAACAAACAATTTGTTTATACCATAAAAATGTTTGTCCTTGGTGGGAATCGAACCCAGATCATCGAGTGGTTAGTGTGAAGGGCATGGGTTCAAATCTCAACAATAAGTTTAAGCTTGTGAAGAATAAATTGTTATTGAATTAAAAAGCTAGTAACATGTTACACACAAATATAGTTTACTTGGTGGTAGATCTCCTAAGCAAGAGGTCGTCTAGGTAGGTACCGCCGCAGTGCCAGATTTTCTACCGCTAAGCAGTAGTGTGAAAACATTACCGTGTTCTAGTTTGAAGGGTACTGCAGCTAGCATAATTACAGGGCTGTTACGACTAACCTTCAAAAGTCTCATAGAAATAAGCGCTGTTGCAGCTATACACAGAACTCTGAGGAGCAAATCAAGGTGCTTTATTAAAAAAACTTTTTACATTTGATTTCTTTCCTATATATGAGTCGAAGTTCCATAACATAATATTTTAAAAGAAATGGGACTAACTTAAAAAAAACAAGAAAACAATAAAAAAAATTAAGAAAAAATGGGGGGAAAAAACCCAAATTTAAATTTATCATACCATCCATCAACAAGTCCATGCTCCACGAACCACGTTAGCTTTCTCTTCGATAGTAATGTGTAGGTCATGCTCAGTCTGAAAAGGAAAGAGAAATACCTATATGTTAAGCCAACAAAAAACATAGCTAGTGTCCTATGTAATATTTTTTTTAAATTGATATTTAATCAATGTGACATATTATTACATTGACATTTCATTATATTGACATATGTTATAATTTTGACATCTTTAATGTCATTATAAATATCAATGGAAAAATGACCTGTAACTTCGGTGTTATCAATAAAATATTTATATTTGTATTTGCTGATACTGCATATTTCGTATCAACTAACAGTCAACAGACATACCGACAGCAATACCACCTAACGGGTCCAATTGTGTTTACAAATGATCCAGGAACCCAACACAAAACTTCATCATCCAAATCGATCCAGCCTAAACGGAGGAGTTAGGTGACACACACATACAGAAGATTTATATATTTTAAGATTTGTATGTTAACAGTCTAGAATGTGATCAAAGTTTATGTTCTCTATAAAAATATGTTCTTTATAAAATTGAAATGATGTTCATTAGCAGATGTATAACTTAGCTGTTTTTTTTAATGATCATGATACTTCAAATGGCACATAGCACGCAGAACCGATGGCCGATGGGGCTGCAAAGTTCTGGAGTGGAGACCACGGACCGGCAAGCGCAGCGTAGGACGTCCACCCACAAGGTGGACAGACGACCTAATAAAGACCGCAGGAACGCGCTGTATGCGAGCCGCTTCCAACCGGTCTTTGTGGAAGTCAATGGGAGAGGCCTATGTCCAGCAGTGGACGTCATACGACTGATGATGAATGAATGAATGAATCTTAAAATATGCTGTCATTATTAAATAAATATTTGAACCTGCATAAGGTATAATATACGCACCTATTGTCTATACCATACTAAGATGGGCCCATTCGGCATAGGTTGTTTCTTTTGTTATATTTTTATTGTCTATTCAGATTGCAGATTCAGATTTTATTTATTCACCTTATAACAGAGTTTCATTATACTAGGTACAATAATTCAAAACAGTTTATAAAAAAATAATATTATACTAATAGTCAAATAAAATTAAAATTAAAATGCATCATGCCAAATGAATGTTTTTACTATATTTCTTACCTACTATATTCCCAAATATAAGGTTTTCTCAGTCCGAGGGCGTCAATAAACCAGTAGAACTGCGGATCTCGGTCGTGGTATTCCATAGTCCTCAAAACGTGCGTGACGCCTTCGATTGAGTCCACTATAGGACAAGCGAAGTCATATGTAGGGTATACTCTGGAAATAAGACACAGACATCTTTAAGTATTAGTTACGCAAATATAATTCTATTCACCCAGTTTATTGTAACATCATTAGTAACATAGATTGTGTTGTTTGTAGCGATGATAGCTCAGTGGTTAGAGCGGTCGGTTCGCATGCCGAAGGGCGTGGGTTCAAACCCCAACAAGGAGCTTGAGCTGTCGGTGAAAGAAAACATCGTGAGGAAACCATAGCATGGTGGTAGGGTACTTTCTAGTACTTGGCTGGCTAGCTACCACCCTCAAGTAGAAAATCTGTCGCCAAGCAACTAACGGTGTTCCGGCAGCTTCACTTTCGAGAGCCAGTTCCATTCCAGGCTAGGTGTGTTTACCATCTTCGACCACACCGTTACTTAAGCTGAGCTGTGATCAAAAAACAACTAGCTTGTCAGCTTTAAAAAAATACATTATAGAGTGAGTGTTGAGAGTTTGTGTGTAAAGTGTAATTGAAGTGGGTGAGTGTGTTCCCGTTGATTTTATGCTATTAAATACAGACGCCATCCTTCACAGTGTCGATTACATAATGTCAATAGATTTTCCTATTGAATTGGTTCATAGGATTCATTCATACTAAATCATTAATTTATGGTTCTTCAAAAGGCATGTTAATATTATTATTATATTGCTATATATTGTTAGTATTAATATTGCTTACCACCAGGCAACCCATCTGGCTGATTACCACTTGTGGCATAAAAAAAACTTTACATCAATAGTTTTTTTTTTAAATACGGATAAGTCCGCGTAATTGTTTAGCGAATATACTTATATACATACTTATATTGAGTACCAGTCCGAGGATGCACCTCTGGTTTGCACCTATAGATGGTGGGATCTCGCAGACACCCATTAGCAGACTGCATATCAATATTGGCCCGTACGCAGCATGTCACTCCAATGTCACTAGCTTTCTTCATTTCCTCCCACAGTTCCAGGTTTTTTTCTACAGCTGAATGTACAAATATTATTAAATTAAATTAAATTTATTAATTGAGGAAAAAACGGATACACCCAGTTACATTTACCTCACAACTATTACAAATACATTAGATGTCAAATTTTAAACTATATGATAGCATGTCAGCATTAATCACAATGTCATAATTTATTGTTGACAGCCCTGTTGGCTCATTGGGAGTATGTCTGCCTGAGCTGTAGGGCGTGGGTTCGATTCCCGCCAAGGACAAATGTTTGTTTGATATAAACAAATGTTTGTTCTGTGTCTGGGTGTTCTGTATGTATTATAAGTATGTATTTACAACAAAAAAAAGTATTTATGTATCCTATCAGTTATCTGACTTCCATCACACAAGCGCTGCTTAGTTTGGGGTCAGATGGCGCTGTGTGTAATGTGTCCTACAATATTTATTATTATTATTCAAACAAAAAAATATAGTTATTAAATGCATTAAAAGCAATAATTATTCTTTCGATTTTTTTACTTTTAACAAAGGAATAATATTTCCTTAATAATTCCAACATCAACAAGTAAAATTTTAACAAAAAAAACCGACTTCATATGTTTTTCTCATGGATGCCATTGTCAGAACTAGACCAAATTGAAATGGGACCACACTGGAAGCACCAGCTTTCAAATAAAAAAAGAATCATAAAAAACGATTCACCCAGTCAAAAGTTCTGAGGTAACAAACATAAAAACAACCGACAAATTGAACCTCCGCCTTTTTTGGAGTCAGTTAAAAAGAAGGTTCTCAATTCGGATTCATATTTTTTGTGAATGTCGATTACTCAGACATTTTGAAACAGACTTATGAGCTTTTTCACATAGAGTATCTAGCTCTTGAGGTGTTCTTTTATATTAACATGTTTGTATACTTTGACATTTTGTTTTTATTTCATTGACATGTAATCAGTGTTCTAAAACTCTTAAATGATAAAATGTAATTATATTATGGAATTGACTTGTAACATTGGTGTTATCAATAAAATATTGGTATATGTATTTTTTTTTAAATCGCTAACCAAACCGCCTTGTCCTATTGTAACTTGGCCTTGAATTAATTTAATTTTTAAAATTTATTGATTTTTTATTGTTTTTACAATGCTGTTTGTTTATGCACTTACAGTTGCTCTTATTCTTGCTGTCTAATTTTTGATCGCGCTCATTTTTCATCTGCTCAGCTGGGGTATCGTCCACAAACGCCTTGCCTTCCTTTATGAGTTTCTCACAGTACTCCAGCATCAGATCAAAGTATTGCGACGTGTGTGTGAACATATCTGGCTTGATCTCTAACATCGCCACATCTTCTAGGATAACCTGAAATGAAATTTTTTATATTTTAATTAACTGCAAAAAAAAATCATAAACACAGCACTCTCCTTACTCTTACATTTACCATGGTAAACAAATATCCCTAAAGAGTACATGACAATATTACAAAGGAATTGACCATAAATGGCTTCATAGTCAATTCATATGCAATAAAAGTGGGAGAGAGAGGTATACCTATAATCACTTACCCTCAGCCTAACAAGAACATCTATAAATTAGTTGCTGTAAAATTGTATTCAAAGCAGTGATGATGGGATCACATCAAATTTGGTTAGACAGGAATGGGAATGTGACTGTTAATACATATGTAAAACTATTTGACCCTACACCTGGGTTACAAATCTTACAAACACTGTACAGGTTCCTATTCTTGCAACATGATGGACCCGCTACCAGCACAAATGATATAATACTATTGAATGCTAAGTTACATTTAGTTCACTAACTTTAAATTTACATGTTGTGTTTGATATCAGACTGGTCTTTGACAAATGAAACTAGTGGAAATTTTGAGTACATAGAAAACTTAAAAGTCTAGGACATTCTCCCATATACATGTGGAAAAGTACTTGAGCTTTCATATCCTAGCACTTAGTAGGCCTGCCACCTCAAATATAGAAATAGTTTTGGGTAAACTATAAAAAAAATGTGGCTAGAAAGTAGAGCATGCAGTTTACCTTCTCAAAGTCAGCGTTTTCCTTGGCAGGGTTGGTATCATCAAACCTCATAATGAGTTTCCCTTCGAATGCCTGCTGGTAATACTGGTTTAGAAGTGCAGCTTTGGCATGTCCAATGTGAAGGTACCTGTTTACAAGATGGTTGTTTTTAAACACATAAAAGGAGTTTCAGACCAGTCTATTAAACGAGTGAGTGAGTTCTAAACAACTTTTACTGTGGGCCAACCTTACAATGGAGAACAAAATCAGCTGTGCCATACAAAAATGTCATTGACCTTTGATTGAAAATGTATTTGTGTTTCCAGAGATTACCCTCCTACAAATTACTATGAAAGCATAAAAAATTAACCAGCTACACTTTGACTATGGGTTCCCTAAAGGTTGACAAAGAATTTAAACTGACCCGGAAGCTTCAGGGGGGAATCGCACAACCACTTTGCCCATTTCAGCATGTGGCAACTCAATGAATTTGCCTTCTTGCTGGCGACCAGAGCTAGACTCAGTTTTGGCTGGTGGTGACCTCCTGAAATGTAGAAAAAATAAAGCTTCATTTGTTTATTTATTATCTATCCTTACTTGTAATTAATTGTCTTCCTTCATGCTAGAAAGTGCTAAAAGGATCTTAATTGTTAAGTTAGGTGGATAAAACACAACATTAAAGTGACGCAACTTAAGGTTTCATAGCTTGACAACTAAGAAAAATGTAGAAGTATACCTACTTTTTAAATTTATAATCAGTAGCAACATTTGGCTTGTAATAAATAATATGGCAAACATCTCAGTGTACAAGCTTAGGTATATGTACTTCTTTAAATGTATCTCCTATTAGTAAATGTTGGCAATCAGTAGTCTGCATAGTTCTTGGCAAATATCTGATGAACCTGGCTGCTTTTAATATGTTAGACAAACCTTGAAGATGACTTAGTAAGAGACTCCAATGCTTCAGCAGGCAGTTCTTTCAGCACCTTCGCTACTGATGGTTGTGCCTCAATTAGCTTCATCCAACGAATTATATTCTTTGGAGGATTTGATTTGGACATTTCCTTAAATTTTGAGGACACTAAAAACAAACAAAAAGACTGCTATTATACTTGATCAAATTAATGTAAAATAACAATATCTTGTGTATTTTAGTAAAAAAAGGAAAATATGGTGTAAGAGTAAGAAATAATAATATCCTATAAGTTTATAAACTGTATTAATGCTATTGGTTGGATGCTGTTAATGTCTGGGAAAAACTACAATAAAATTAGCAAATAATCATTATGCTCACCATATAATACACCGAACACTGCTAAATCAGACACTGACAAAGATTCACCAACTAAATATGTTAGCGGACCCAGAGATTTGTCTAAATACTCTATTGATTTGGGAATTTCGTCTTCCAAGATTAGACTGAAAGACAACCAGTGGTTCATTGTGACCTTTTGAAGAGGCTCAGCGCTTTTATTGAATGAATTTTCGAGTACTCTTATCAAATCATTGCTACTTCCATTTGATACTGTATTTTGCGAATTCGGGAGTGATGCTAAAGGTTCACTGCTCCATATCACTCCCACATCTTTCTTCAATTGTTTATAGTACTCTGCAGCTAGCAAACCACCTGAAAATCACAGCAGAAGATACTATTTTTGGCCACATTCTAACCACTGATGCAATATGGCAAAATATGTATGAAAAAATGACTTTTACCCAATGGCGGATTTAATTTATTGCAGACGATCTTCATGGTGGGATTTCTTTTGCTTTTAATAATAGAAAATTAGCAGTATTTAGTCAGAAATATTAAGATAGAGAGATCGCCGACTCAAATCCATACGGCAGACACGCGAAAAAGTATGGTCAACTGTCAATGTCGATGATCTGCCGACTGCCAAGATTAGATATATGACATGCAGCTGTCAAAATAAAAGTAGTTTTTTTTTTCTTATTCCTCGGAGGAAGACTTGGCGTAGCAATTCTCTGTATTTGCCAGTGTCAAGTGTTTTGTTTATTTTCTCTGGGAACTTCTCAGATCAAATACTACGGGAACTTCCTTTTCTGCTTCTTTTATGAGTGAGGTTAGGGAACGTAAAAAAAGTAGTCTTATTTCTCGATATAGCTATTTTTACTATTTTTATCACCTCTATAAGATAATTTAGCTGCAAGCCGTTTTATACTAAAGGTTTTGGCGGGAAAGATCGTGTCTCCGGCATAAAGACATTTCCTTTCCAAAACTTGTGTTTTTTTCGTGTAAAAACAGTGGTGTTTTATTAAAATCTGCTGAATTACGTTTGCGATTATTGGAAAGTGATATAATAGGTATATTGAAACGCGACGTTTCATGTTACTTAGAAAACTCCATTAAAAATTGTAGTCATCACTAATTTAATAGGGCATGACCGAACTCTACTAAGACTTATTTTGTGTGACTTAGACTTATTTAACTCAATACTATTATAATTAAATTATCAAAACACTTTACGCTAGCAAATGCACAATGTGCGTCGCTAAAAACTAAGAAGAAAAAAGTATAGCGATAATTATTATTATGACATTAAATCAAAGAGTAATTTATATTTTACCGATAGCTCTTACATTGCATTGCATTGTGTTATTAAAATCAAATAAATAAAATAATTTAAACATACATTTTGTTAAGATGAAATGGTGCAACATTTTGCACGTTTACTAGTAGTATGTACATATCAATCGTCACAAACAATGTAAAATAAATTACCTCTGGAAATGTATGTTTAATGAAGCGAATAATTCAATTTAAAAATAGACAATGCCCTATTCAAGTGTATTTTTTTGAAAATTGTATTAAGTGTTAACTTAACACAGTATTTTAAAGTCGCACTAAATATAAATTCAGCATTCTATTCAGAAGTGATATTAATTTATCCATTTTATATTTTTCACTTGAAATCGTTTAACAGATATAATAATAATTAATCTTAAAGATGAAGAAACAAAATGTTCGTACTCTGTCATTAGTTGTATGTACATTTACATACTTGCTAATTGGAGCAGCAGTGTTTGATGCATTGGAATCTGAGACTGAGAGCAAGCGATGGGAAGTACTTTCTGGTAAACATTTACTTACTATTTTAATGAATTATAAACATATATCTATATTTTAATTATAAAATGTATTTCTGGGTAAAATTAACTCACAATGATATTCAGGGAACCAAAACCAAACCAAGGTTCTATTCTGGTGAGTTTATCATGTTCGACCATTTCATCGCTTAACATCAGGTGAGCTGCGTTCAAACACCTAGCCTGTTAACTTAAAAAAAAAACTTGTTAATGGCTGTGTATTAAAATACATTTTTGTGTATATATTTTTGCAGAGATGAGGGCAGGCCTTATACGCAAATATAACATTACACCAGAAGACTACACTATGATTGAAATAGTTATAATAGAAAATAAACCTCACAAAGCTGGTCCACAGTGGAAATTTGCAGGAGCTTTTTATTTCGCCACAGTTGTTCTAGCTATGATAGGATATGGACACTCTACACCGGTCACAATGGGAGGGAAGGCTTTTTGTATGGCTTACGCTATGGTGAGTTGCACAGAATGATTAATAGTGTTTTATTAGTAAATGGGTAAATTAGTGAAAGTTTCCCAGCTTAATAATTTTTATAAAAGTTATGTAATTTTTTCATGTTTGGTTGGAATTTTATTGTTTGTTTTTTTTTTGTTCATTTTGTTTTTGTTTTGTTTCAGATGTGATGTAAGTGAAAAAATATCCATGCTCATTCAATTTTTTTTTAAATTATTGTGAATTTTTAGCTATGTATACATGGAAAGGATATTATAAATTCATATAGAAGGTCAATTGAAAGAATCCAAATTAAAAAATATTAACTTGAGTAGATTACAAGTTATTTAAGCAGGTAACTGTTCTTTCAATGAGAGGAGACCTGCACACCCTTCATTGGCACTGTTCATAACAGGACTGATTCAGATTTTAAATAAATTCTATAATCATGTGTGAATAGAGCATACCTACTCTTACATAGATCATATTATAAATAAATATAAATAATAAATAAATATTGTAGGACACATTAGACATAGCACCATCTGACCCCAAACTAAGCAGAGCTTGTGTGATGGAAGTCAGATAACTGATAGGATACATAAATACTTTTTTTTTTGTAAATACATACTTTTAATACATACAGAACACCCAGACACAGAACAAACATTTGTTTATATCAAAGAAACATTTGTCCTTGGCGGGAATCGAACCCACGCCCTACAGCTCAGGCAGACACACTCCCAATGAGCCAACAGGGCTGTCAATAATCTAATAGATGCCGCGTCTTTTACAGGTGGGCATACCCTTGGGTCTTGTGATGTTCCAAAGCATAGGCGAGCGCCTGAACAAGTTTGCTTCAATCGTAATCAGACGCGCCAAGTGCTATCTACGCTGTGACCGGACGGAGGCGACTGAAATGAACCTCATGTTGGCTACAGGAATGCTGTCTACAGCTATTATTACTTCAGGTAAATGAAAAGTATTGTCAATTATCTAATAACTTTAAACGAGCAATTCTTGTATATATACGTATATTATAGTACATTACCAATACTTATTCTCAGCCAAACGTTCGGAGAGTCAACACGAGAGAAGCAAGTTTATTAATTCTATAAAAACTCATGTTTTATTTATTTTAACACGCTTTTATTAATTTCACTTGTAACTAAGTAACAATGTAAGCAAATCTTGGATAATAATTTTAACCAACTTCTAGTTGTCGTATTGAAATGTAGGTAGGTGTATGTAGTTTAGATGACAACTAGCGACCCGCCACGGCTTCGCACGGGTGCATTGTAAGCGCACAAAAACATGTTTTTAGGGTTCCATACCTCAAAAGGAAAAGACGGAACCCTTATCACTTTATTGTCCGTCCGTCTGTCTGTCGAGACCCTTTTTTTAAGGAACGCGTGGAAGCTGAAATTCATATCAAATACTCAGGTCTACTGTCCCTTAAAGCTGTGAAAAAATCAAACTTCCAAGCCAACGCAATCAAAAGATACAGCCGTTTATGCTGCAAATTTTCGACACTCGCAAGGGAATCAAAACCTACAGGGTACTTCCCGTGAACTCAAAATCTTGAAATTTGGTACGAAACAACGTCTTATAGCACAAATAAAGGAAAAAATTCGAAAACGATAAATAAATAATCATTAAAAAAAATACCATAACTTTTAACACCTATAAGTTTGTACGGAACCCTCTCGGTGCGCAAGTCCGACTCGCACTTGGCCGGTTTTTTACGAGATCACATTACAAATCTTTGAAATTCTCGGATTTTCTCTATTATAATATGCATGTATTATACATAAAACATTCCTCTTGAATCACGTCTATTGATGGAAACCGCATTAAAATGAATGAATGAAACTCTTTATTGTACACACTTAAAATCCGTTGCGTAAGATCTAAGCGTATAGACGGCGGGAAGCTACTTTGTTTTATGAATACTATGTAGATATTGCCGTAGTGGTGCCGGCGTAAGAATTGTACCTCACCCTCTCTACCCGTGGTTGCCGTAAAAGTCGGCTAAGGGATGTAATCCGGAAGATGGGCAGCAGCGTCTTCCTTAAACAATCGCACCTAACTGCGCTCGCCAACCCACCTGCCAAGCGTGGCGAGTACTGGCAAAACCCCCCCAGGACGAGGCCTATGTCCAACAGTGGACGTCTTATGGCTGATGATGTGATGTAGATATACTATAATTTGGTATCTTGGAGCTGATCTGATGAAGCTACGTCATGATGCGTCAAATGCACTTTTCTACTTTATATAGTTCTATTTGCCATTTGTATTTGTAATTAATACACTGGGTATGGAATTGTTTTAAATATTATTATTTTCAGGCGCTCTGGTGTTCTCCCGCTACGAAGGCTGGGGTTACTTCGATAGTTTTTACTACTGCTTCGTCACTTTAACCACTATCGGGTTTGGTGATTACGTCGCTTTACAAGTTAGTACGTAGATAAAAGCATAATGAGTGCCTTGTCCTTACCCTAACACGTTCCGTATATACAGGTATATTCTTATATTTCTCTTCATAACATTCGTTGACCAGTGTGTCTAAGCACAGAACAAACATTTGTTTATACCACAAAAAATCCAGTGGTATTAGAAAAGTTGAGATAGGGAATATAGAAGAGGTAAAGGATGTGCTAAAGGGTTGTATAGTTTTGGTGTGGTCATTGCAGAACGACCAGGCCCTGACCAGCAAACCTGGCTACGTAGCCCTGAGTTTGGTCTTCATCCTGTTTGGCCTCGCAGTCGTTGCAGCTAGCATCAACTTGCTCGTATTAAGGTTCATGACTATGTAAGTTTTACAAATAAACCTTTGTAATATCTATGATATTCAGTTTGCAAATTTTGCTTTTTACTGTTTTTTTAACAAGACCTTTTTACTTTTTAGGGTTCCATACCCAAAGGGTAAAAACGGGACCCTATTACTAAGACTTCGCTGTCTGTCTGTCCGTCCGTTCGTCTGTCGCCAGGCTGTATCTCAAGAACCGCGACAGCTAGACAGTTGAAATTTTCACATTTTTTTTTTGTTGCCGAAATGGGAACTGGCTCTCAAGTGAAACTGCCGGAACGCACTGTTAGGCGATTGGCGGCAGATTTTGATCTTGAGTGTTATAGCTAGCCAGCCGAGTACCAGAGAGTACTCTACCACCATACTATGGTTTTCTCAAGATGTTTTACTTTACCGAAACCTCAAGCACGTTGTTGGATTTTGAACCCACTACTTTCGGTGTCGGTACTAAACCTCACCGCCGACACTGTTGTGTATCGTATGGGAAAACAAGGAACATTTACTTTGCCCGAAAACACCACCCTTATTTGTCACGTGTTCTATCTTAGCCTAACCTATATACAATTGTAATTTTGTTACTTAATTTATAAATTAGCTACTATTTATTATACTGAAGGTTCCGTACAAACTAGTATTGTACGGAACCCTCGGTGAGCGTTTGGGTGAGCGGTGAGGTGTTTAAGCCGCAGTTGTCCGTGTTTTTATTTTTGAAATCGTTCACACGTATTTATAATGTTTCTAGGCAAGCGGGAGAGAACGCCCGCGAAGAAGAAGAAAGGGAGGGCTTGACGAGTTTACTCACAGAGGAGAGATTCGGGATACGCACGAAGTTGCACGACGACCAAGCATCGGTTAGTACCTTCTTACCACGTGATAATATAGCATTATATTTTTCTGTTCTTATGCTATTTTAAGTTTTAATTTGTTTATAGTCACAGAATGTTGTGTTAAAAACGTACTCTGTCTCCAAGACACAAGCCTCGAGCTTTGGGGTCCAATAATTACCATTTTTAACCCCCGACGCAAAATGAGTGGTGTTATAAGTTTGACGTCGATGTCTGTCTGTGGCATCGTAGCTCTCAAACGGATGGACCGATTTCGATGCGTTTTTTTCCGTTCAGTTTCCTTGTTTGGTTAATTGCGTAGGTTTTTTAAATTTTAAATTTAATTTATTGTACAATTATAAAAAAATATAAAAAAAACACTTTTACTACTTTATACCATATAATAAATAATAAATAGGTATCAAATGTATACCGACAAACATTTATTTCAAAGAAACCAAGTACTTGGACACGAACTTTATGCTATTACATTGTACCACCAAGTAATTTAAGTATTGATACTAACACCTGTAATAAAAAGTAATATTTTTAATTTAAAAAAATTATAACTTTTAGGTGTGTTCATGCAACTGCCTGGGTAACAAACAGGGCGAGAACGGAGCCCTACTGCCCCCGGAGCCTCGCATACTGACCATGCATCGGAGCGCTAGCTTCGACCATGACCTCATCGAGCGAGCCTCTGTCTAATGAACTATTGAATTAAAAAAATACTAGTTGTACTATTCCGAGTCAGCTTTTAATAAACTTGTCCACTGCTGGGCGTGGATCTCTCCTCATTGTGAGAAGGACACGGCCATAGTCCACCACGCTGGCCAAATGCGGGTTGGCAGACTTTACACATCTTCGAAAACTTTTTTAGAACTCTAAGATATGTGGTTTTTCTCAAGATGTTTTCCTTCACCGTTTGAAGTTATAACAAATACGAACTATATAACCTAGACAAGACAGAGGTGCCTGCAATGGGATGCGAACCCAGGACCTACAGATTGGTGAGACGGTCTCCCAACTAGGCTACTGAAACTTAAATTAAGGCAAAGCCACGGCTATTTCGCCAGCTGAAAATTATATTATTATTTGTAACTAAATTATGTTATAGTCGGCGGGAAGCGACTTTGTTTTATACTATGAAGAGATTTTGATATCATCATCATCATCATCATCAGCCGTATGACGTCCACTGCTGGACATAGGCCTCTCCCATTGACTTCCACAAAGACCGGTTGGAAGCGGCTCGCATCCAGCGCGTTCCTGCGGTCTTTATTAGGTCGTCTGTCCACCTTGTGGGTGGACGTCCTACGCTGCGCTTGCCGGTCCGTGGTCTCCACTCCAGAACTTTGCAGCCCCATCGGCCATCGGTTCTGCGTGCTATGTGCCCTGCCCACTGCCACTTCAACTTGCTAATCCGCTGGGCTATGTCGGCTACTTTAGTTCGCCTACGGATCTCCTCATTTCTGATTCGATCTCGTAGGGAAACTCCGAGCATAGCCCTCTCCATAGCTCGTTGTGCTACTTTAAGCTTACTAAGCAGGCACACAGTGAGAGACCACGTTTCGGCGCCATAAGTCATCACTGGTAACACACACTGGTCGAAGACTTTCGACTTGAGGCACTGAGGTAATTCGGACGAGAAAACGCTGCGCAGTTTTCCGAACGCTGCCCAGCCGAGTTGGATTCGACGATTGACCTCTTTCTCGAAGTTGGACCTACCTAGTTGGACTGCTTGTCCTAGGTAAATAAATGGATTTTGATATAAAAAGTTTTTATTTTTAACTAGAGTAGGTGACATGCTTATTGTTTACCATAGATACGGTGTCCATGGGGTTTCCATTGTATGACTTAACTAATTTATGTGTTTGTAGGTACCTATAGAATATTAAGATTCATTTTAACATCTAACAATTTATCTTGCATGCAAAATAATTGCTAAGATATAATTATTGTATTTGGATAGATTTAGCCTAGGTTTGATTAGTGAGGTGAAAAATTAAATTGGTAGAATAGATAACCTCAATTATTTTCATCGCGGGAAACACTTAACACCAGGTGAGTTGTGGTCAAACACCTAGCCTGTCAGCCATTTAAAAAAATAACAGCGGCAAAATCCGCTCAATTTTATTGTGTCTCGTTGTGTTGTTTGGCAGCCGAAGTAGAAATGTTTGGTCCCCTAATTAAGGTGTAGTAGTGACTCCCGCTTCGGCTTGTTTCTGGTGCAAATGATGGCCATGGCTATCCAGTGGGGAGATGCAGCTGGAGGAGATGTATGACAAACATAGACATGGCCACTTTTACAATACGCAAAATCAGGGGTGGGTTATTTGCTTAATTGTTTAGGTAATAAAGAGAAGAAAAAGAGAGTATTAGTTATCATCCTAATAATGTTGACATTTTCGTGATTATTTTGATTTTTGTAAAAATACAGTAATTATACAAATATACCATAATTATAATCAGTGTAACGGATTATTTATAAGATTAATTGGTATATAATAACTAACTTTTAATAGTCATTCCTAGAATTTTTAGATGTATGTACATGTTTCATGTGTGTGATGTTTTGTTGATCTCAAGCCTGTGCACTAGTTACCTACTTCATTTTTAAATAATTAGTAATCCTCGGCATGTAACTTTTAAACTTTTACTGTTTTCGTCGTTCGTTTTACCGACGTCAGAAAGAAGGAGGGTTCAAAAACTTAATCCGTACTTTTTGTTTGTACGCCAATTATTCCGTTATTTTTGAACAGATTTACGTGTTTTCATATTAAGTACGTAGAAAGAGCTTTTGAAAGGAAAATTTATGAGCTGTTAAACTCGATTACCTGAGAATCAATAAAAAAAAATAGGAAATTTTCCAATTTTCTTAATTTCTCTTTGCGTAAGTACTTTCTACTAAATATTTAAAAAAAAAAAAAACATGAATGAAATCGGTAAAGTGGTTCTCAAGTAATGGCGTGACCAAGGGACACGGATTAATTTTTAAATTATTATTATTATTATTATAATACAAGTAGATGTGTTCAGAAGTCTTAATTCAGCTTCAATAATACTACTATTCTTTTATTTTGTTCAAAAAACTCCTGAATTGAAGCCGGTTTTTATAATCTGTGTAAGTGGAAGTCTCGAAATGCCAAAAATGTCATGTGCCATTAAATACATTATCATTTTATAACTAAATATTTAAATGATTATATTATTATTGACGTAACACGTAAACTTATAGGTATACTTACTCAATTATACAGAAATAAAATGTTTGTCAAAACCAGATGCAAGCAAATTTTATTTACTTAAATATACGACACATTAATATAGGTACTAATTATGCATTGCTGTATATATTATAAGTATGTACTTTAAATAAAGTATAGCTTTGCTTAGTTCGGGGTCAGATGGCGCTGTGTGTCACATCACACATCATCAGCCATAGGTCGTCCACTGCTGGACATAGCCCTCTTCCTGGGGGGGTTTTGCCAATACTCGCCTCGCTTGGCAGGCGGGTTGGCGAGCGCAGTTAGGTGTGATTGTTCAAGGAAGACGCTGCTGCCCATCTTCCGTATTGCATCCCTTAGCCGACTCTTACGGCAACCACGGGTAGAGAAGGTGGGGTACAATTATTACGCCGGCACCTGCAGGGCACCTACACGGCGCTGTGTGTAATGTCCTACAATATTTATTTATAAGGATATATTTCAAGGATAAATAAAAAAGATTAAGAACGTGTACTAAACTTATATTAAAGTTTTACATTGGATTAAGAAGGACAAACCAACGAATTGATTCATAATTCATTTATTACATGTATGCAGGTTAAGGATGTTACAGTTTTTAATTAATAAGATTTATCTAACAAGGAGCTTATTTTTAACCGACTACGGCAAAGCAAATGAAAGGGTTATCTTCTTATCAGTCTATGTATGTATGTAAGCATTTGTGTTCCATCGTAGCGCCGAAACTATCCAATTTTGATGAATGAGGTGTCAACAGTGATATTATAAAGATACGCTACGTTCATACTGAGCGGCGTTCAGATTTCGTTGCGTTGTTATTGCAAATGCACTTACCTATTATAGGTGTATAGTAATTTTTAACTGTGAATGCGATAGATTATACGGAACGTATGATAGATAATACGAACACTACACTAGTACAAATCAAATTGCAACAAAACTGTCTGAATTTGTCTGCAACAATTTGTGCGCGCTAGTGTGATATCTACTTAGGTACCTCTTTTTATATATCAGTGGGTGTCAATCAATTCATTATTATTCTTCGGGTGACATGCTATATTTTTTTACTTTTTCTATAATTATTTTGTGCCTCATCTGATCATAGTATTTTAATCTTTTTCACATGCGGTGACAGGACAAACCTTTCTAATTTAGTTATCTTCCCTAATAGTGACACTGACCTTACTCGTATGACTAATATAGTAATTATTATAAATGTTTACTTAATTAGTAACTCCTTAAATATGCGCCTTGTCTATACTCCTCGTTATTTCTTAAAATGCATTCGAACAAGATAATATTGTCACTTGGCTTTCTGGCTGTGATTTTTATAATAACCACTCAAGGAGTGTTTTACACTCCATCTAGTGATACAGGCATAGAAGCTGTAAGAAAGGCTCCACGATGTAAGTACCTATTTTTATAATTTAGCATATACAATCAGACGTTTCGCCTGATTGTATCAGCAAAATGCCGCCAGCGAGTATTATTCGTAACACAGGATTTCCTAGCACAAGTTCACTTGTGCTAGGAAATCCTGTGTTAATAAAATATAATGTATAATATAATATATCTATATGTGTATAATTATATATACATATAGGCCATGCCGTGTGGGTGCCGGCGTAAGAATTGTACCCCACCCTCTAAGCAAAACCGTATAATACTTCACCGGCAGCTTAAGCTCATTGTTGGGGCTTGAACCCGCGCCCTATAGCTCGGTCGGATAACGTGGTTCGGATCACGCGTGGGTTTAAAATTTAAGCTGCCGGTTCGTGAGGAAACCTTTGCATGGTGGTTAGGTAGGTTCTAGTAGTAGATAGTTGTGTTCAGGGAACGTGTCTTCTAACCCAGTATGTACTTACGTTGCGACCAGGGAACGTGCCGTGGCTGTGGATAGGCATGTTCTGTAACGGCTGCCCGCCGCGAGGCTGCGAGGACGATGAGGCCATCATACATGGCTATTGCTGCGGCTGCGCATACCATTTTGGTAGGTAAAACCATCGGTAATCTATTTAAACGACCAATAAGATTTGCATAGGTATCTACAACAAACTTTTTTTACCGTAAAAGTAATGAGATGAACGCATTGCTCTCCTGGTCTTTGATTCGGTAATTCACATGAGATGCCTTGCTAAAAATGTGTAGGTACGGTTATCCTAATAATATTATAAATGTGAAAGCTTGTATGTTTGGATATTTGTTACTCAATCACGCAAAAACGGCTGAATGAATTTGGATGAAATTTGCCACACATAGGTTTAATAATCTGAGTTAATACTTTTTATATCAGAAAAATGTTAGACTCCTGTCGGATTATTAAAAAACGAACTCATGTTTTCATTCGTATAATTAGATAATAATAATAATAAGTGTTCTGTTACTCGTGTTTTTTTAAATTTATACTTTTTTTTAGATCGGTTGCCAGTAACGTGTCCAGAGTTCCTGCAGTGTCCACTCAACTTGCACGGACTGTGTCACGACTACGAATACATGATGAGGTGTTGCTGTTAATATCTTCAATAAATATTGTCGGCCTTAACACTTAGGTATAAATTGCCAAAAACTGTTGTGGAGGGAAGGGTCGTTCAAATAAAACATCTTTCCTATAGCATACTGTTTTAATTTCTAAGAAACCCTCGATACAGAACAGGGGGTTAGCGGACTTGATTTTAAGTAAACTTAACTTTGACGAAATAGTACAAAAATAACGGTAAACATACAAGATCGATGACCATCAATAATTTAAATCGTTGCAATATTTCACATACCGACCACATTTAACCCTAACATTATATATTTACCTTATAGGGATGGAAAACGGGGGGCAAATTAACGCATCACAATATAGTAGGTATATGAAATATTGCACCAATTCAATTTTAAAAAAATATCACAACTGCAGCGTGATTCCGATATAATGCATGTCTTTTCATTAATGCTATGATCCCGCTATATATGTTTCACTATATTTATTTATCTGTAACTCTAAGGTCTACGCAATATCTACAATTTTGTGTTAGTAACCTTGTAACACAAAACGTCGAACATAGCACAACCCCAGAAGATTTAATATCTCCGATCGAGATCGATCGAAGGACAATTATATCATATTGCATATATATTGAATAATATAAACACCCAGTGCATACGAAGTATTTTAATTAGTACCACATGTGTCGGAAATTATAATAACACAAGCTGGAATATAAAAGAAGAAAAAAATAGCCTACTTTCAATAATGGACAGCGTTTAGAGAATAAAAATGTATTTTATACCTAGACGAGGATTTAGATGACCATGGCTTCAAGGTATACTTACCATCTATTTTGTTTTTAGCGTTAAAAAGATAAAAGTACGAATAATACTCGTGTATTTAAAACAGATACGCACAATTTGCTTAATTGCGTTTTAAGTAAAACTCCGTTTAAACGTACAGAGTTCGTGTTCAGCTATGATTCGGGTCGTGACGAACAATAGTATTGCATTTTAAGCCTTAACGTTATTTGTGTGAATAGCTAAATACGCCACTATTTTCGCAATCCGTGTACGGCGTGCGGTATTCTGTATCTGCGGTATCTGTTATATTCCTATTGAATGTTCTAGATCAATATAATCGCTTTTATGTAATTCGCGTCGAATTTCCACATTGAGGGTGTCCATTTCCATTCCATGCCAGATGGAACGGGAGCTGGCTCTCATACGGGGCCTGTAAAACACACGTGTTTGGCGACAGATTTTCAGTTTACTTTGTAGCCATGTTCATTTAAATCCTTTTTAAATTGTAAATTAGTTAGCGAGGCGTACGGAACGCTGGCGCACGCGCATAGATAAATATAACGGACAATACAACATTGCAACAGGTAAATGCTATCACTTCCCGCCTCAGCGTGCCACACGCCACGGTACGGGGCAACGCACTGACACATTGATTGAAACTACGCATTTAGAATCCATAGACACTTTGCCTAACTTTCATACATGGATTATTGCAAATTATTTATCTATCGTCCTTTTAAAAGAGACATCTACTCGTCAGAACAAAAAAGTTCAGTACAAAGACTTACAGTAATTCGTGTTTTTTTTTTCACACAAAAATAAAAATACATTTAAATTACAGTTGTCAATAACTAGTAGTTTGCAAAGAGGGAACCTCAGAAGTGAGGGCCTGGCGAATCTTATGAGCCGTATATTATTTTTTGTATACATAGCTACAAAATACAAAATTAAAAAAATTACAACTTGTACACATTTTTGGGAAGTTTTATGAAAAGAAGTATAATGATGTTGGTGAGAGTTTTAAAAATATTTTCAAATTTAATATTGAAGTTTAAGCAAGGTTAAAATGTACAGTATACTTTACAAATAATTTCAAGCAAAAACAGCAATATTTCATTTACGTTACACGTTCGCTTGCTACAAGTGCAATAATTGGCAGTAAATTCTGGCCTAAACTAAAGCTAAAACGTCTGATATGACCATTGCAGCGATATCCTGAACTTTGAGAAACAAAACAGTCTAAAGACCGTACCGTGAGCTCTATTGCCATTGAATTTAAGCGATCATGAAAAAAATTATGTGTCTGCGTATCATATGCCTGCGTTATAATGTTTGCAGTTGCGTAACTTTTATGTAATCCCCTAACTTGAATGGCAAAAAAGAGTTTACTATACGGCCCCTGGGCAACAGTGAATTGGCACCGACTTGCAGACATTGGAATGGATCACATTAGTCCTGAAATTTCATTAATTTCAAGCCACATTAGCAGCTAATTCTAAATACGCATTTCATTCAACGTCTCAGTGAAATTAACCCTCATTACACTACGAACCCTGACAAGTATGATACATTACAAGGCTCATTCCTAACTATACCATACAAAAACGCTTGTGAATTTACCACGCATACAACTAAATGTGGCTTTCTAATAATCTGTGCTAGTAGGATGCGCTCTGTGACACAATGGAAAAAAAAAGCTATTGTGATTACGTAATCTCTCAGGATAAAGAAATAAGAATGAAGTTACTTCTTTCATTCATTTCCCTTCCCCCGGTCCTTGTCACAGCTGGTTGTGGCAGCCCCTACATCTACCCTCATATGTCACAAATTTCCTAAAATTTAAGTTAAAACATGTGATGTTAAGAAGATTATGACTCAACCCCATCCTTGTCACACTATGTAATACTTTATTGACCATCTCACACATGATGCCACATGTTAAGGGGCCGGGATACCCCTTAACATATGACATAAGTTTTGAATAGCCCTGGCTTCTGCAACTAGTGTAACAATTCAGCCAATGTCCACTACCTGACAGTTTAAGTAGTAACCAGTATTTTATATATGATCGTAAAATTACAATATGTTCAGTATACAATTCACGAGAGTGCAGTACCCTCTAATAAAGCACATATTTTTGACATGCTAGATGTTTGACCAATACTGACCCGATTTTACCTGACTGCGTGATGATAGTTGATAAAATTATCTAAACAGAAACCATTACAAAGCACATTTTGAACAAGGATCCTTCAAAATGCACCACTTTACTAAATAGTTAAGTATATAAAACTGAGTCGCGTGTGACTATTTGATAGTTTGCGAGTGAATATTTGAGGATTTTGATAAGTATTCACTATCAATAAGAGAATTTCCCTCAGAAGCTTTATAAGTTCGTCAAAGTTGGGGTGAGACGCTAGTTCTTTATGAAAATGATTTGAATTTTTACCAACATTAACTATATGAGATTTAACACGTACTGGCAGTACTGAGGTTATCATACGCCTTAATGTGAACAACTTAACCTTGAAACAGCTGTTCCGTAGATAAAATATCGTTGACCCCTAACGAAATTTATGAAACAGCTGATTTTTCGACCCAATATAAAAGTTGTTCATAATGATGGATGCAATGCTTAGTATTACCGTTCAGTGTAACCCGATGGAATATTTTTTATGGTTCAAAGTCAATATTGGGAATTCTGTTTCTGTTTCCAACTATAACAGCACCAAAATGAAAAGAAGCGTAGATCTTTTTTAGCATTACTACAGATTAATTTAGGAAACAAAATGTACAAAAAAGAAAAACATAGAATAGTCATTGTGTCACAGATAGCACAATCACCGTTAGGACAATCGTTTTGGAAACAGCACGAAATTAACCTACGATACTCATATATAAACATTGTATAGACATACGCCGTACATTTCACCATTATTTTAAAATAATTTCTCCGGACTATGTTGCCACTAAAGTCAAAGCAGCCGACGCGACGTGCCGTTGTGTGTTCATAATTTTATGTATTAACGATGCGATGAGAGTTGTGGTAATTGCATTTTTTAGTATCGGATGTGGCGGTGGAACGCCGCTCGCGCTTTCTCTGCGTCTTGCCACCAGCCTGGAGATTACAAAAAAAATTAGATAATTTTAAGTTGAATATAAAAAGGCTAAATTTGTGAAATGCTTTGTGAATTTGCATCATCGTTTTTTTTTATGTCTGACAGGCTAGGTGTTTGACCACAGCTCATCTGATGTTAAGTGACGGTGTGGTCGAAGATGGTAAAGCACACCTAGCCTGGAATGGAACTGGCTCTCAAGTGAGGCTGCCGGAACACCGTTAGATGCTTTGCGGCAGATTTTCAACTTGAGGGTGGTAGCTAGCCAGCCGAGTACTAGAAAGTACCCTACCACCACGCTATGGTTCACTGTTTATGACAATATTAACAAAAAAAACGAATAAACGTTTGGGTCACAATATGCCTAATGTAGGATAAGAACTATGTAGGAGTTATTTTAATTTGTTACCTAAGTTTAGTAGACTTCCAAATAAATCATTTTGCGCTGAATTGAAAAAATGACTAGTGACCGAGAAAAAACAATAAAACACTGTTCAATAAAAGAATTCTAAGATAAAACATGTTGTCGCATTTAATTTGATACCATCACGAAAAATCTTAATTTTATGTTCTCACTAAATTTAACATTTTATATACAAATACAAAATTGTTTGTCTAAAATAATGTACATGAAACCTTATAATTTAACATTTTGTATAGATTTTTTCTATGTAAGATTATTAAGAGGAAACAAGTCGTCATTTTCTTCATACAAACGTTTTCCCCATTTTCCTTCCAGGATTTTAATACTAGAGCAATAATTTTTAGATAGGAAGTAGATACTTGCTAGTTTCATGCCCCTCTGTCTGTTTTGATTTTTTGATATATGTTTTTTTTATAAGAGCTTTTTTTTATAAAAATCTTAAAATTTAACTAGTTTCAACGCTGTGTTTCAACGTCCAAATTCCCAATCTCATAGACATAATCTTAAAAAAATAAAACGCACAGGCAAAGAACACATCCTTCTTATTTACTTGTTAAAAGAAATACTAAAATCGGTCTAAATTTGGAGGAGGAAACAGAGGAATACGAAACCTCGATTTTGCTCATTTTATTTCGGGATAATGAGCCCGAGGTGCAGTTGTCCCTTTCGCTCAGTATGTACGCGGGTGCTGCGAGCGGCGCGACAGAAATAGCTTGGTGAAATTCCTAATTTTCAAATGTCTCAGTTGACTGCTTTCCTCTTAAGGGTTACAATAATACTAGTGGACCCTACACTAGGAGAACCTGTACCGCAGGGGCCAAATAGATGCGCTTATTACATTAAGAAGTGAACAAAGTACTACGATGCGAAAAGTAACAGTATTTATAAACTGTTTACTACATTTGCATTCCTGACTATGAGAAAGTTATTGGATGTGTAATTTACTTTACGCGAGGACCTTTATAACCCAATAATAGGCAAATAAACACTTGAATTCAACGCTGGTTGTTGTCTCGACGATTATTGTCCCGATAGGTTGATAAGGCGTTGATTTTTAGGTTCAAGGCCGTTCGACTTTGTAGCGACTCAAGTCTCGTGTCACTTGAGGGAGAGAACTCACCGCGGGCGGGAGTTCAGCAACAGGAGGACTTGTTGCCAGTGTCGATGGGGTTGCCGTGGTCGATCTTGACAGGGCCGGGCGCGGCCGCGCCGCCGGTCGACGGCGGACCGACGCGCGCCTTGATCTCCGCCGCCATTGTCATGAACGCTTGCTCCACGTTCGTCGAATTCTTGGCCGAGGTCTCCAGGAATGGAATGCCCAGTTGCTCTGCGTATTGCTATTGAAAAAAAAAAACGTGTTATATTCACACTGTTCCATTTACTATCAAACTAAGCAAAGTTTTATATTATGGAAATCATATTAAACTTATAGAATACCTATTTACATTATATAAAACAAACATTTATGACAAATAAATGTTTTTTCTGAGGAATCTAACCCATGAGGTAACTGGGCAGGTCAAAACTATTAATAAAAATATTTCTTGCTTGGCTTAGTTGGGGGCTAGAGATGACACTGTATAAAAATGACAATTATTTTTATAAATTTAATTAAATAATAACAGCCGATTGTTCTGAAATTAAAATCTAACAAAACCAATTTTATTAGTTGTTTTCATGACTGCACCAATCTTTTTTTAACCCACAGATATGTAATATTACTGTTTAAACCAATGACCGCCAGTCCGTTCTTATATAAAAACAAAACAAATATACTTATACAGCTGGTTTTTCGAACAACAGATAAGAGTGTTTTTGCCCATAAATATGAACAAGTCATTGTCACACTGTCTATTTTTAATCTTGGCCAGTAAAATATTTGATTTTTCTATTTTTACAAAACGACCAATAATCTGAAAAAAAAAAAAAAAGTTCTCTATATCTATACAAAATTGATCCGCGGATCAGAATAATTGTGTGCAGATGTTGAAATTTTGTTGAGATTTCGATGTTGGTCTAAATAGTACATCATTGGTTGGTCTCATAAAAATGTTTTAGTGAAATTAAAATAAATATACAAATATTGGCAGTCATTTCACACAGCACCATCTAGCCCCAAAAAAGGAAACGCTTGTACTATACGAACCAGATAGCTGATATAATACTTTTATATTGAATTTATCCCCTTTAAAAGACTAAAAAACATTGAGTAGACAGAATATAAACAGTTTCTATCTATCAACTTTAAATTTGGTTCTTTAGGTAATTTTTTTGTGACTTGGTATGACATCACGACGCATTTATCGCGTGGTAATGAAAAAGATTTAACAAATACAAACTAATTGTACTCTATCTTTATCATCATCATACCTGTGGCTTGCCTAAAGTTTCTTGTTTGTAATGTAATTTTAATCTTTTTGCGTTCTTCTGTACACAGTAAAGAATTTTATTATTAGTCTAAAGTAAGCACTTTTTGTATCTGCAATACAAAAAGTAAATCACATCTTAATTTTTTTAAAGTAAACAGCAACTATTATGACTATATAGACAGATCTGTTACATAAACCTTTTTTTTCCTACTGTCAGACACAATTTTTTTAATTACTTTTTTGTGATAATTAATAGCAAGGCCTATTTATTTTTTCATTAAGTTTGTCCCCAAGGGCACCATTTAACATAACTTATTGATTGTTCTTTGATGTAAAAAAATAATTAAAGTTTCATTTTAAAACCAGCACATTTTGTCTGTGACAATCGGTAGCCTTTGTATTGTATCGAAGAAATGATTTTCTTCCTCCTTTTTTTTCTTGGCTGAACGATAAATCGCTTTCTATATTAATTTATTATTTTAATTTTGACATTGTATATTTATTTTTAGAATTTTTAATTTTATTTTTGACATAATTTATACTGACCTGTAAATATTGTTAATAATTTGTAATTGGTTTTATGTATGTAACCGTTTAAGTTAGTAAACAATAAATAAATAAAAAAATATAAAAAAAACGCATGTACTAGTTTAATAGAACAAAGATCGACCATGCTATCGCTGTCCCAATATGATAAACAATTAGAATTACACTAAACGGGGCAGGTCAGGTGGCCAATTATTATCTACCACGGCACGGCCGACGTATCTCCATAGATTAACTCATAGTTACTACGAATGATGTGGGGCACGAATGGAGCGTGAGTAATCACGATATACGCCGCTACAACATATTATTACTTATTCTGTGGTATGTAAACATTGCTGATACATATATTACAATCGGTTACGGCGATGCAAAAACTTAATATCTAATTAACTGTGGGAAAAGTTTCATTGAAAGTTTTCAGGATTGTGATCTGTGCAATGATTGCTGTGAGGCGTGAGCCGTGGTAGAACTGTTGAAAGACGCGTCTCACATTCGTGAGGTTGTGGTTCGTTATCTATGGGTTCTTGCGAAATTACACATGTAACGTATTGACCGCACAGAGCTTCCCTTAAAACGAAGGCGAAAATACCATCAGGACAGGCTTATGTAAAGCAGTGTTAACAGCTCTTTATTAGAAAAAAAACCGGCCATGTGCGAGTCGGGTTCGCGCACAAAGGGTGTTGTACGGGAGCCCCCTTAAATATTTATTTTATTTTGTTTTTATAGTATTTGTTGTTATAGCGGCAACAGAAATACATCATCTATAAAAATTTCAACTGTCTAACTATCACGGTTCATGAGATACAGCCTGGTGACAGACGGACAGACAGATAGTCGGACGGACAGCGGAGTTTTAGTAATGGGGTCCCGTTTTACTGAACCCAGCACCTCCAGGTTGGAAGTCAGACAGTAAATAGGTAATCTTATATATCATTTTATAATGGGTACTATCAAAAGACAACCCAAACTACTACGCACTTGATTAAGTATCAATACTTCAATGGTTTAAAAATATTTTAATGATTTTTTTTCGTAGAATATCTCTCGACCAAACACGATCCATTAGTTAAGGAAATTCTATTGCGCATATATTTGAGCAAGTAAGTAGTTTCAATATAGGGCGTTCTTTGTACGCGGCGAAAAAACAGATGGCGATCGTAGGAATGAGTAGTATTTTTTATTCTGTTGTTAAAGTCCAGACAAGCCTAACGTTATCAATAATACTGCCAAGCTGTTTCCGACTAACAATCAAAGAGTAAACAGAAAAACCACACAGTTGTGCATTGAACTGTGACGTAAATTATATCTATGCCAGTAGACAAAAGAACTACAAAGAAAAATCACGATTTTAAGTAGGACCGCTATCTAGCCCGAAGATGTAGTCTTTTTTCGCATTTCTTTAAAAACCCGGTGAATTGAGTTTAAGCCAGATTCAAACTCATTTTTACCTTTTTACTTGGTGGTAAGGAATAACGTAATAAAATTAATATTACTGTATACAGTAATGTATTATTAATATTACTGTATACAGTAATGTATTATTAATATTACTGTATACACTATAGTGCGAGTTCTAGTTGTTCTCTTCGAAGTGAGACCTCGTGACTTTTGTGACTTCGTGATTTAATATTATTACGTTTACGATATAAAAGAATAAATAGGTTTTAATCCACCCGAGTTAAAACCCATTCATTCCTTAGTTAGGTTTCGGTTCAGGTTCACGTCAATTCTCGTCTTATGTTATGCGAAGATAAAATTTAGGATGGAATATGTTTGTCTAGAAAAAATCGATTCATTCGCGACTTGAAGGCACCCAGATTGTTAAAAATCTATAGACAATCTCCTGGAAAAGTTCTACCTTCTACGGACTATAGAATCTTCTAGACCAGGGGTCACCAAATGGCGGACCGCAGTCCGAATCCGGACCGCCGACCTATTTTGTGCGGACCTTAAGTAAACAGTAACTTGTAATAATACATTCCAATCACGACTTACTGATGAACATCTCCAGGATTTAATGACAATAGGTTGCACCAACTTTACCTAAGTTCAGAGAAATAGTTCAAGGCAAAACATGTAAGTTTTTACATGGATAGTAAAAAAAAACCTTGTTTATTCTGTACTTCATTTGCTTATTTAATAAACTCAAGTAGAACGGGACCGCGCTGAAGAAACTTTGGGGTCATTTAGGATATTGTATGTATGTACTCACATTGGCGGTGGTGTAGTCTACCACCTTCTTAGTGGTGAGATCGCACTTGTTACCAACAAGAAGCTTGTTCACGTTGTCGCACGCGTAGCGGTCGATCTCCTCCAGCCATTGCTTCACATTGCTGAACGAGTCCTGGAACCAGATTCATAAAATTAATATTAGTTGACATTTTCCGTTTCTAGCCCGAGCTCTAAAGTTACAGTTTTTTTATTATTTGGCTGAACAATTAAGTGATAAATAAAATGGTATGATGACAGGAAATAATGCTAATCACGAGTCGACTATGGTCGAAAAGTGGAGATAAATAATCAAGTATTTTGTGCGCGTTTAAGTCCCGGATAATCCGGATTAGTCCTGTTTATCAGTCTTGTCTATCTTCTTGTTGTGAGAACGATAAAGTTGTAGTGTTGCGTCGCGACGTTTTCCATAAAGGTCAGGAGCAATACACGTAACTTAAAGATGGAGAAGCCCAGAACCTCCAGATTGGAAGCCCAGAACCTCCAGATTGGAAACCCAGAACCTCCAGATTGGAAGCCGAGAACCTCCAGATTGGAAACCCGGTGATAAACACTAGTTTAAAAACATGTATGTAAATCAATAGATATTGAATAGGAGCCGCAGTTCATAATTATATTTTATTTTTATTAGTTATAGTAGCAGGTTTTACTAAAATACTGATACTATAGGTCATTTAATCCGACTCTGTTAATGTTAATCGATTTTACACCCACCTTATAGCCTAAGATATATATTTGAGCTAGCCATATTAAACCTACACAATCTATGTATCATTATACTATTAAACACCTAGCCTGTTAACCATTAAAAAAAAAATGTAGTAATAATGCAAAACTAGAGTGTGATATTTGTATATTTTTTACCTATTCGTGTTTCACCATATTAACAGTATCTACTACAACTGATTTCAACAGCTTCATTCGAGTTATACAGGTATTAAATTAATTCTACATAAACGAATTAATATTCAATCCGCCAGCCTTGTTTACATTTTCTAATCATATTGGTAAAGAATTGTAACCTAAAAAAACTTGACTGAATTCAAAATGAACCATTTCTTTTAGTAGGGTTATACCTGGCTAAATATAGACTTAGGTAAGTATGATTAAAATTTAATCATCAGTTCGCCTGTAGGTCGTTGATTATGTGGTTGAAGGCTAAACATGTATATTTTAATATTCACTCGATATTTACCATCAGGATTTCTAGTCATATCCATGGTTCCGATAGATGGCTGCAGACTGACAGTAATGAATTACCATCATTATCAACATCTCAACTAAGTTGTTTATAGTGTTGATCAAGTGCATGAAACAAAAACTTTGTACATGAAGCTTCTATTTGGAAACTACATTAATATTTGTGAGTCCTTCATTTCACTCCTTTCAAATATCAGTCCCATTACATACAATTATAATATAATATTTTGAAAGCAGGTTTTTAAGTAAGGCATAATGTCTATATTCGTTCCCCTTTACCTGTGGAATATGTGTGTGAAATTTATCAAAAAAAATCGGACATTTTCTGTGCAATTTTCTTAATGTATATACATATTTTCCGTAAGAACTTCTTTTTCTACAAAGAATTAGAAAACTTAAAAAAAATAATTAATAAAATCGGTAGAGTCATTCTCAAGTTATGGCGTGACCAGGGAAAAAGGGATGCCTTTTTATATACATATATAGTTAAATGATACTTAATATTTTTTGAGTTGTGTATTATGTCTTCTATTATGTATGGCAGGTGTTGATTAACATGTTTATAAATAAAGCTTGTTTATGTATAGCATAGACAAGAGGCTACTTCTAAATAGTGATAATAAAAAGGCAAAATCACTAAAATAGTCGATTTAAAAGATGTTTCCTTAATAAATAATGAATAACCCAAAAAAAATATTTGTATGATTCATATACTCATATTCCCCCTGTTCCATTTTACTCCTAAATATTTATATTTCTTAGCATTAGTTGGCATGATGCCAAGTTCTCTAAAATACAGTACTGTACTCTGAGAATTTTAATGACCCATAATTTTTATGTCTGACGAGTGATTGCGAGTGATTGCGGAAGATATTGGTTTTATAGGAGGTCAACATGCCATTGTAATATTGAACTTGACATTGTTAGTATAGTGAATCCTTACTCAATATTTTTAGTCTTGCATTCACTTTAATTGTTAAGAAAAGAAATAGATAAAAAAGAACTTTACGAATGACGAGACTTGCAACACTAAAATTGCAGCAATCATTAATAATAAGTGTATTTGTGACTACATGTTGATGGAATCATTCAATACATTTAATTACAGCTCAGTAGTTAGCGCGGTCGGTTCGCTTGCCGAAAGGTGTGGGTTCAAACCGCAACAATGACTATTTAGTATTTCTGCCACAAATTATTAAAAGCTGTATCATATATATCAACTTTTTACATAACTTTTAGCATGACTCTGGTATACATTCACTTAGACCACATAGACTTAAGAAAACATTGAAACACGATTTGTAAAATCAACATGACCTTGAAGTGAGTTTAGTTTAAAATCTGTTTAGACATATTTTAAATGGTAAATATATTGAAACTAATTCATTTTCCTTGCGAGAACAATGAGATTTTTTTGCTTGTTTGAATTCCAAGATAAAATTTTACTGTCTAAGTGCCACATAGATGTTTACTGACTCATTCCTCATTCATTTGATAAATACAAAATATGTACTTTGACACTCTTAGCATATTTCAAAACAAAACTTGGTGATCTTTATTTATTTTAGACCAAAATAACAAAATACAGTACTTCTATCAATGTTCAATAAAGATGCTGAGGTGAAGCGTAAAGGAGACCAGAAAATGGTGATTTGAGTATTTAGCTGCATTGAATGTCCAAAGCAGCTAGAGGTTTGGTCTGCGCCTAGGACTATTGCTAGGACAGATGCTATATTTAAATTATGAATGCGACTAAATAAATTTCAAAAGTTGCATGCTTAGTATTGTATGCAGTAGCAAGATCAGAGCAGATCTCAAAATGCTTGCAATGCAAAATTGTGTGATAATACAGTAACTATTGCTAATTGTCTAAAAACATAATAATGCCTCAAGATAATGTTGTAAAAAAGAGCATGCAATACTAATGCATGGTACTGTTTCAAGGATCGATTTTGAAGTATTACATGTCCTTTTGCCTGCATTTACAAGTTTACAAAAAAAAACATGTATTTGTAGTTCATGTTTTTTTTTGGAAACTTGGAAATAATACCATGTAGGAGAATTCTACATGGAGTAGAATACTGGTCTTTTTTCAAGGACCTTTGTAAAAAAAGTATACAGTATGCAGTACTATTCCAAGGTAATTCTACGAAAAAATATCATGTAGGATAACACTTTATGTAGTAGTCTTAGTATTTTTTACAAAGATGTTCTTGATAAAAAAAAAAATGCTCAACACAAATCCCTTCAGTTATCTATTGCTAAAGGTATAAATATTAGAATAAAGCTTACCTGGTCTGTGCAGTCATAAACAATGATGATTCCATGTGCACCTCTGTAGTATGACGAAGTTATGGTTCTGAACCTTTCTTGTCCTGCTGTGTCCCATATTTGTAACTTTATTGTCTTTCCATCTAATTCTACAGTCCTAATTTTAAAGTCCACACCAATAGTACTGATGTAGCTCTCTGTATAAGTGTCATCAGCGAATCTTAGCAGCAAACATGACTTGCCCACACCTGAATCACCAATCAGGAGCAATTTGAACAAGTAATCGCTGAAAACAATACAACAAAGACATTAGATATTGTAATATCAATGGGCAACAAAGACCAATGTTTGCCTATATGGTACAGAGATAAAAAGAAAACCTAAAAGGAGGCGTATCTTCGACAAACAAAGAAAATAGCACACCATACGCAATTATTAGGAGGTACTACTTTTAACATGATTAGAATTCAACAAGGAAGTAGTGATTCAATCTCAGTTCATTAATACGCCATTCATCAACCACACAATTACGTTTTCACCAATACTTCGTACACCTAGACGACGAATGAGTCACCTGATTTTTTGTAAGGAAAGTTTATCCGGAAAGTAAAATAAAGTTAGCCCTAAGGACGAAGTAATTCTTAGCACTCATAATACAAGAATAAAGACAATGAACATGCAAAAAAAATTTTTTGTTCCATCCTTGTATCTATTCGCCATCAACGTAGGTTAAATACTCACTATTCTGGATTCATATTTGTACTGTAAATGTATTATTTCCAAAACTATAATGTAGTAGACCACGTCGAAAACAGCTGAATCCTTTATTTCTAGCACGAACTAATGAAAAATTATTAATTTTAATACGTAGAACAATGGCCGCCGTTCCGAAACACCCACTGACGTAAGTCAGAAAACAGGAGTGCCACTTGGCAGAACTAAAACTGCGTTCATATTTATTACTTCGATTTGTTATTTTGTCTATGGTCAATCAACAGGCTTTACACCTCCACACTACTCGCTAAGTTATCTGAGGTTAGACAAGGAACTTCGCTTCAGTTCGCCCGACTTCCGATCGTTATCCGTTGCGCCCGAGTTAGATGACTCGAAGTGCTATTCGATTATTGAATTCATGAATTTGATTCAATCTAGTTTAGACTTCATAAGTTCTTATGAACTAACTGTTCTATAGTATTATAGAAAATCAATCAAACATTTTAATTTCGATTCATTGGAGTTTCGGCGGGAATGTAGAAAAGTTATGTCGGTTATATAAATTCGAATTATAAAAAAAGTCATGCCTGAATCTAATAAAATCCAAAGAACAAAGTCATAAACTTTATTGGGAAGATTAAATGATTATGCTGCCCTATTGCTACATAAAATGTATCATCGTCATCAGCCGTAAAATGTATGATATTATAATAAATCTTATTTCGAATAATCTTGTGCTTAAGTCACAGGTGTCAAAATGTTGGTACCTACTTAAATTAAAAAGCCATAGCCTTAGCTTAGACCATATTTAACCCAGAATTGGCTGTTCAAAAATTTGATATAACAGAATTACATACCTACTTATTAAAAGTCATTATTTATTCACGAGGTCAATTACAAAATGTCAATCAGTGAGATTTATTTAAATGTTAATAGGTAATTATCAAATATGATTTGCCTTAGCATCGATAAATTCTTTAATCCCATTAATATTATAAATGTGAAAGTTTGGGTGGTTGGATGGATGTTTGTTACTCAACACGCCAGAACGGCTGAATGGATCTGGATGAAATTTTGCATGAAGATACTTTAGGCCCTGGAATAAAACATAGGATACTTTTCAACATCATCACCCATCACCACGCAGGTAAAACCGCAGGGCGCAGCTAGTACAGTAATAAGTGTTTTTGATTAAGAATGCTTAAGATCCAGATTGTTTCCCTCAGGAAAAAAGGAAGTCGGCAGCTTGTTTCAAGTCATGTGACGAACACGGGTGGTTTCTATTTAACGGTATTTTAAATGTAAATAATATAAGTTACCTATTGTAAAAACATATGTATATTTAATCAAAAAGTATATACATATGTATACTTTCAGTAATATGATACCTATAGTAAAGCTTTGCTTTGTTTGGGGCTAGATGGAGCTATGTGAAATGACATCTATTTTTTTTTAATTTTTACTAATGCTTGCCACACAGCAACACCAAGGCGTGTGACAAGCCAGCTTTTTATTACAATAGTAACGGAGCTCAGATGAAACCCCAAATAAAAAAAAAAAAAAAAAAAAATTTATAGCGATGATAGCTCAGTGGTTAGCATGGTCGGTTCGCATGCCGAAGGGCGTGGGTTCCAACCCCAACAATGAGCTTGAGCTGTCGGTGAAGGAAAACATCGTGAGGAAACCATAGCGTGGTGGTAGAGTACTTTCTAGTACTCGGCTGGCTAGCTACCACCCTCAAGTAGAAAATCTGCCGCCAAGCATCTAACGGTGTGTTCCGGCAGCCTCACTTGAGAGCCAGTTCCATTCCAGGCTAGGTGTGCATTACCATCTTCGACCACACCTTCACTTAATATCAGGTGAGTTGTGGTCAAACACCAAGCCTGTCAGCTATAAAAAAAAAAAAAAAAAAAAATGAGGAATCATTTTATTATGGCAGCACCTAATGCAGGAACGAGAGAGGCTTTGGTGGGCACACACATTTCAAATCTAGTTGTCTTTCATCTGAGTAACGGAGTATAGTTTGATGGTAGCAGACATGGTTTTAACACGCTCTTGTACATGTTTTTTACATAAATGGCATTATTCACGTTTGATTAGGTCAGATAAGTACAAGTAATAAATATATAGCTCAGTAGTAAAAATGTTTCAAGAAAACATTTGTGTTTATTTTATTTCATTATTTACACTGGTAAAATAAAAACAAGACAAAAAATAGAGTTAAAATACTCAACAAAGGCTAAATATGTGAGATTGTATCTACAACACTTGGTTTACAAAATCATTTCTTGCACTATTGCCATGGGCATTTTCCATATGTACAGTCCTCTATCTTTATATCCTGCTATTATCTGGAACAAAAAACATACAGATATATAAATAGTATAGATATATAAGATATATATTTTGTAGCGATGATATCTCAGTGGTTAGCGCGGTCGGTTCGCATGCCGAAGGGAGTGTGTGGTTTAGCTCCCGGTGAAGGAAAAACATCGCGAGGTAACCATAGCACGGTGGTAGGGTACATTCTAGTACACGGCTGGCTAGCTATCACCCTTAAATTGAAAAAAATCTGCCGCAAAGCATCTAACAGTGTGTTCCGGCAGCGTCACTTGAGCACCAGTTCCATTCCAGGCTAGGTGTGTATACCATCTTCCACCACACCGTCACTAACATCAGATGAGCTGTGGTCAAACACCTAGCCTGTCAGTCATACAAAAAGTTTAAAGGAGGCACATGGAGCTATAAGTTTGAGAAACCTTGTCATATGCCATCAAAAAAACAATATATGCAATGTAGTTACTTAATATACTTTTGCGTCATAACTTCTCTTAAGAGGCAAATCACTTAAGATTTGAATAGTTATGTTGAATCTGTTTGACGTGGCAAACTACTAATACATCTCAAGTTTATAAAGTTGCCAAAGAGTTTGTATGTGACTCGTTACCTTGGTGCCCTGTATGGCAAGTGAGAGCAGCATGAGCGAAGGGCCGCGCAGCTGTGCCCGCGGTCGCGGTTCCCCTTCGCGGTACACGTACACGCAGCCGTCGTAACAGCCCGCGAATACGAGCCCGCCGCTCGCTCGCAAGCACACTGCACCTTTCCCGCCCTCGTGGCACCCCACGTGACCGCCCGTCTGAAATACAATGTGGTTGATCAAATTAACACGTCATCTAGGTCCACAGAATCCTGTCTTAGTGAGTAAATTCTCTGCTTAAGCTGCTTGTCATGATGTTCTCAAAATGTTGTTTACAAAATACCTGCTGTACTAAGCTACTCGACTAACACCTCAGTTCGAGTGTCCTTCTTTCCGTAAGAACCTTTAACAAAGTGTTAGAAAACTTTAAAAAAAAAAAAACGGTAAAGCCGTTCTTAAGTTATGGCGTGACCAAGGGAAACAATTCAAAGACAAAATAAATCAAGGGATTAGTAGCGATGATAGCTCAGTGGTTAGCGCGGTCGGTTCGCATGCCGAAGGGCGTGGGTTCAAACCCCAACAACGAGCTTGAGCTGCCGGTGAAGGCAAATTTCGTGAGGAAACCATAGCATGGTGGTAGGGTACTTTCTAATACTCGGCTGGCTAGCTACCACCCTCAAGTTGAAAATCTGCCGCCAACCATCTAATGGTGTATTCCGGCAGCCTCACTTGAGAACCAGTACCAATCCAGGCTAGGTGTGCTTTACCATCTTCGACCACACCATCACTTAACATCAGGTGAGCTGTGGTCAAACACCAAGCCTATCAACCAAAAAAAAAACAAGGAAACATTTTTATACAAAAATAGATTAAAATAGTAGTGTTTATTCATACATTGCCGAATTACGCGCTAGTTAGTGTGAGAAAGTAGAATAATGTGGTGAAACATGACTTTTCGTGATTTTGATTTTGATTTTGACTTATGTAATTTCTAAATACAGAACACACAGATTCAGAATAAAGTTCTATACAAACAATTCTAAATAGAGTCAACCCGTAACCGCGGCTATTGCAACATGACCGAAACGACCAAGTTTCGGCCATAAACAAAACTAATATCATAATATTTTATGCGCGATTAAGATCCGGTAATAAACATAATAATAATTATGTGATACGTGACCTACCGCATGATAGGTATAAGTGCTAACAAGGCAGTAAAAGAGACACATGGATATGTTAAAAATTTCGCAAGAGCATATACGAAATATCATATTTTTAGGGTTCTGTACCCAAAGGGTAAAATCGGGACCGTATTACTAAGACTTCTCTGTCTGTCTGTCACCTTGCTGTATCTCAAGAACCGTTGAAATTATCACAAATTATGTAGTTCTGTTGAAGCTATTATAACAACAAATACTAAAAACAAAAATAAAAAAATATTTAAGGGCATCCCATACAACAAACGTGATTTTTTTGCCTTTTTATAGACAATGGTACGGAATCCTTCGTGCGCGAGTCCGACTCGCACTTGGCCGGTTTTTGTAATGTAGTGTTTATTAGTGTGTATGTTTTTTTTTCTTCGTCACAATAAATTCGACTGAAAAATGTTGCACTAAAACATTCCATACATGCACCCAAAATGACACGGAATACTCACAGTATAATCAAATACATGTATATTATGACTGCTTGTCCCGCAGTAAACTTTTCCGTCTTCATAAAGTAATGTGTACACAGTCATCTTGGGCCCTTGGAGGGTCCGTAGCAGCAAGCCCGTCTGGGCATCCTTCACAGTGACCACGTTTTCAGATCTGGCTGCCACGAGGAGCACCTTCCGGGGACCTTCCTTCATCGCTCGGAGCGCTAAGATTGATTGTTCAGAGAATTTCACTGTGCTCACAGGTATTACCATGTTGTTCTAAAACATATGTGACAATTTATTAAGTAATATTCTGATTTTAGAACTTTTATATTGTAGATAGGTTTGAGTTTCATTTTCAACTAGCCTATTGGTAACCTTGCAGTGTGGTGTTAAGCTTCAACTGTATAAAAACGAACACAATAATTTGAATTGTGTTTGTCAAAACTTACAACCTCTTAGATTTTGATCATTCATTCATTTGACCTTAGTGTAAATATGTCGTCCTTACTAATAATAATAAATTTTAATCCCTCGATGCAAACAGAAGGCTATTATAAGTTTAATGTGTATATCTGTGTCTGTCCATGGCATCATAGCTTTCAAGTGGCTAAACCGATTTTGGTTTTGGTGTAGAAATCTATATAACTATTTGAAGATTTTTAGCTAATTTCTAGTTAATGAATGGATAGGACTCCCACAGGATTGAGTCGGAATTTAGTATTCTGTCAGGGCATTTTTATATTTTTAATTTATACTTGTCTAATAATAAACAAACCTTGCATTCAAATTGCAGCACAAATCCAGTTCTGGTCCCGACGAAAATCGTGTCCCAAGCTCGATCCATCGTTTGAATCGGGCTTAGTACATTACATTCTGGGCCCTTTTCCATTCCAGTCTGGAAATATAATATGTAATTAGGTTACAAGCTATCAAAATAACTTTTTATTTGGCAGTTTTGGTAGCCTGGAACATCCTTTTCTAAACCACAGGGTATCATGACAAATGCACTAAAATTCACCAGAAAAAAACACACAGCTTCTGCGACAACTGTTGGACTGATGTTCCTGTATTTCTGTGGCCCAAAAGTCTTCCTGTGAAGTTACAATATGGAGAATTTAAAAAACTGCTACACTGCCATTTAAGGTTGGGTGTCTAATCTCTCAAAACGGGTGTGGATAAATACTTGTTTGGGTTTGAAATCTAATAAGTTTACAAAACTCTGGTCTACAAAATTATATGGTTTTATCAATTGAATTAATAACTTACTTCTAAGTCATAGTAGCGCATCCTAGAGTCCAAAGATCCTGTGTATATAGTGGTCCCATATTTCTCCTTGACTATAGTCAAACATGTGACTGCCTGATTGGTACCCCGAAGAGTGTTCAATAATTGCCCATCGGCACTGAAGTGGTACACATTGCCATCAAGACAGGCAGCTATAAAATCATTGTCGATACACTGGAAAAAGCACAATGTCATAAATTAGAAATTATAGTAAAGTTTATCCTGGAGACTTACTAGAGTGAGTAAAAGACAATACCTACTAAGTTTAGACATTATTTCAAATACATAATAACTTAGGAGTTCAACAATTTATATAGTTTAAGGAAATTTTTAAATTAAAATAAAAGAAAGAGGAATAAGAAAATAATCAAAAAAGAAAAAAAAATGAGAATAAGCTACATTGAATGATTTTTATTATCTAACAAGATTTTTTAAATGTGTCTAAGATCTCTTTATGTCAAGATCGAGAAAGCTGGAGCTTTTTAGTGTCGGAGCCCAGGACATATTTAGGGTTACTGCACGAGCCTAGTTAGTAAAGGAAATTTGACTTACTTCTATTGCTAATACAGCATCAGCATTACCCGTGACTGTTATTGCATCGCGACGTAAGTTTTCATTGGAATAATCATACATTTTACATTCATTTTCAGTCCCAGTAGATTCTGGTACACCATCCTCTAATGAAGACTGACTGTTATCAAGAATTATCTCTTCACTTATAGTCTCCTTGACCTTGTCTATGGTTTTGACCTCACAATTGTCCCCAATCACTATATCTTCAGATACATCTAACATGTCAAATTGCAAATCATTGACTACATCTTCAACCACTTGAACCATACTTGGCTCAACAGACCCAATTTCATTTGGTAGGTTTATATTTTCAGAACTATATGCGTGTTCTTTAACTTTTATGTTGCCTTCAGATGGCATTGTTACAATAGGTACTTCAAAAGAAAACTTAAAGTCTTCAGGAGGTGGCTCTTTCTTATGTCTTAAATAATAGCTTGTATCAATCCTTTCTAGAACAATACAGCACTCTTTTAAATTATGACTTGACATTGTATTGAGAGAATTCCTTAAAGATTTTGGTTTCTTTAAAGTTTTCTTTTTAGATACTTTTTGATATTTCTTTTTGCTTTTCATTGGTGTACTTTCCAAGTCATCTAGGGAAATGATGTCTTCAATTGGCCTGTCATCTGTAATAATTTGCTCTATCAGAGAGATGCTCGGCGACTTAGCTTTCTTGTTACGCTTTGTCGTCGGGCTCACGGAGTTATTTCGCTTAAGCTCTGTAATTCTTTGACGACGACTTTTCTTAGTAATAGTATTTGGAGTTTTTTCATCTTCAATGGTTTCCATTGCTATCTGTTCTAACTCTTCAGTAGGTATATTCGCAAATTTATTGACTATAGTATCTTCACGATCATTGAACTTCTCCTCTGCCTGTTCCGTATTAACTTTAAATACTCTCATACTTAAACTTGGTATGGTATCCATTGGTACTGTTGCTGCCTTAGTTTCTAAGGAGTTGTACAGCTTAAACTTCTCTTGAAGTAATAATTGAATTTCCATATCAATTTCCTTCATTCTTTCAAGAGGGTTACTGGATTCATTTTTTGGTATATTAATTAAAGCAGGATCTGTTTGAGTGAGCTTGAAAAGAGTTTTTGGGTTATCTGTCTGGCTTTCTTTAGTTCTTACTTTTAAGATGACTTGTGTACTGATATGCCTTTTTGATAACTTACGAGCAAAAGATGTTCCAATGGGTACTATAGGTTTAGGTTTAATATCATCTGGGCTTTTAGCAATTTGAGGTGTAGTGGCAGTATTTCTGTGTGCCTGATGTGGCACTTTCTTAGCTGGTTGAGCACCAAAAATATCTATGGGTTTAAGTTTTGTCTTAGGGTCTATTTTAGGCGGTGTCACAGTAATGAGATTGTCTTTGGGACTTATATTGGAATGACTGTGTGTATTGCTGTCATGTTTTTTTGCTTCATCAGTCTTTGAAGCTTCAACACCTTTCTCCTTTGCCGTTTTCTGAGAGCTTTTTCGTTTCACATATTTATCAGAATAGGTTTTTGAAGTAGAATCAGGTTTCTTGCTAGTTTTAGATGTTTGGCTACTGGTGTCATGTGTGTAAAACATATTTATGATGGATTTAGCTGCTTCTTGACATTCAGATTGCGAGCTTCTTTTACGTTTTTCTTTACGATGACTGGGTTTTTGATCAGTCGATCTTTTTCGAGTGTTCGACTGAAGTATAGATTTTGTACAAGCAACATTTTCATATTTCTCTGGCTCTTTTTTTATTTCTTGTTTTTTACTCGATTCTTCATGAGATGGAGTTGTGGATACATTTTCTTTTTCTAAAATGTGTTCAGGCTTTTTTTTAAATTCAATATCTGGTTTGTTTGTGTTGCCAGTGCTAGTTAACAACTTTACAGGTGATTGTGCGATATTCTGCAGCTGTATATCAAATTCTTTACTGACATCTTTGCATGCTGAGGTGCTTGGTATTTCTAGGCTTTGTTGAGCAAAATTTTCACTTGGTGATTTACTGTTGCTTGGAGTGGAAAATTCCGGACTGGGAGGTCGAGAAGTATATTCAATAAAATTATGATCAACAGCAACATGATACTGTTTGTCAAACTCAGCAAATGGATCCTCATCATCTGACAACTGGTCAGTATTTGGATTAAACAAAGGTATTGGTTGTGGTTGCTCTTTAGAGCTGCCTGTATTTTGTTCCTCCTGCAGATAACCAAAGCATTTATCACTGCTGCTTCTAGACTGCCTACTATCTAAGCTTTTCCTTTTTTCATTATCATCTTTGTTGGTTTTTCGTCTTTCAAAAAGTGGTTTGGACTCGAAACTAGACTGCTGTGGATATTCATACAATCCGTCATCTAAATCACCAGTTATTATTTCTGCGTTATTACAACTCCTGCCTGTCGAAACATGATTCTGATCATTAAACATGTCTTGTGCATATTGCTCAGTGTTTTGCACTTCATCATAATAGTCATAATTTAATGGTTCATTTTTAGTGTATATTTCTTGTTCATTTGTAAAGTTTTGTATTTCATGGTCTGTTATTTGTTGATTTTGAAATTCTTGGTCTTGCATCAGTTCAAATTGATAATCATTAAGCTGAAGCACTCTACTAAGTTCAGCCATAACTAAAGGCTTTATATCTTCAAGTAATACAGTATCTTGCGGATCTAAGATACCTTGCATTTGTTTCATGAAGGTATCCTCATATATGGTATTGGTGTCACCTTGGATAAAGTCTGTACTCGAGCTACAAAGAGATTTTTCAGCAGCAGATCTCAAGTGCCTATTCAAACTATTTTGTCCTTCTGTTATCAAACTACTAATAGCATATTCAAACTTGGTTGAAGAACTAGGATCATCCATCAATTTATTAATTTTAGTTTTATCCATCTTAAAAAGCTGATGGACTATATTGTTTTTCATTTTATCACAATTTGATTTGATATTGTGCTTGTGCTTCGGAGTCCTCTTTCTTACGGGTTGTTCTTGGGGCACATTTTGATAATTCTCATTAGGCTTTTCCCTCAAATCTTCATCTACACTGCTTTGATGATCCAAGGAGGAATCAAAGCTTTGCTGCTTATCCCGATTCTGTAATCTTTTCCTGATTATATCAACTGTATCATCAACCGAATGTGAGTATTGGGAATTATTATTATTTGGGCCTGTAGTAGAGCTATAATGATCAGATGCAGGTGGTCTATGGCCTGTGTAGTCTGGTAACTCATCCTCAATATTGTATTGTCTGGGGGTTTTGTGTGGACTTCGATGGTCATCATAGTATTGTCTATTGTTTTCAAAGCTTTGTGGAGGGTGAGCCCATACAGTTTGATGACGGTGATCAATATCACCCATGTTATTAACATGACGCTGGTTTGAGTTTTGATAATAATTGGATTCATTATAAGAATCTCCATGTTCTACATTTTGTCTAGTTTGATGGTGAAAAGAAGACATTTGCCCACGGTTATGATACCCTCTATCTTGGGATCGGGTCAAATTATTTAATCTATACTTATTCCTATCATGATATTCCGACTGCAGCACATTATCTTGGCGTCCTGGATGTTGAGAATAAGGCCTAGGGCCTCTATACTGCCGAGGGCCTGGTGGCGGGAATCTAAAATAAACAACATAGTGATAACATTAGTACATTTCAAACTATAGCAAATATTGTACAATGTAAAATAGTTAATTCTGGTATTTTCAAACATGCTAATATAAACTCTTTTATTGATTTTTTGCATTGGTTTTGGCTAGAATTAGGCAGGTAAGTGATGGCGCGATAATACTGACGCAACACAAACAATAGTAATACTTATACTAAATGCTTACCTTGATGTATCTAAGAGTCCGAAGGGTCTAGATTGCCTGAAATTCGGATTTCCACTTCCTCTAGGTCTATAGGGTCTCACATTATCACCTCGCCAACCACCAGCACCAAGATGACCTCGCCTCATTTTGCCACTATTATTGCATATTAGTTAACTGAACAAAAGGCACTATTATAGTTTTCACAACTGTATTAGATATCAACGAGTATTCACGTACAAAACACAGTTTTTTTTGAGAAATAAGTTTGATCAATGTCGCGCCGAATAAATAAAAATATTTCGGAATCCATTTGATTTTAGTTGTTGACATTTGACGCTTGGTGTTGCTGCGATGAAAAATGTTACCAACATGGCCGACAATTCAAGGATGCGTTCATATTAAAAATAATTGTTAGCGTACGAAATACAATGGGCGTATTTGTCAGTTTCGTACTGACAGACAACCACAAAACATTTGTAAAAAAAAAAACCATTTGGCATTTACGGTCTGGCTGGATTAGCCTTAATATTGATTATTATTGCTTCCATGCCTCATTTGTTTTATTTTATTATTTTTGTTTTTTGTTGTTGGTAATTTGTTCACAATAAGTTTATGTGTATTTGTTGGATCTAGGCTCACCGGAAGACCAGCGCTGGTTATACCACTTAGCCTTTATAGCTAGCATTATGCTATTTTGTAACTGTTTGTCTGTTTTGTTTGTGTTACAAAATAAAACTTTTTCTTTCTTTCTTTCTAACATCGGTGACTGAAACACCCTGATGTTTTTTTTTTCCTGGGTTACCTTTTCATACATAACGTGAAATGGGCCGCATTATACTTATTATTTTCGCTTGTGTTTTCGAATATACACGTATAAAATTAGTGGTAGGTATGTATTTTATTAATAAAGTACCGAATATGGGCACAAGTGTGAGAAAGAAAATTATTATGGTAAAATAAGACTTTTAACGTTGTTTCCAAAATCCCATCAAAGTTTATAGTAAAGTCGACTAAGATTCACTTTGTATAACTTTCACTAAGACTTAAGATTTTGTTCTTCTTTTTTTATTAAATAAAATACTTAAAAATATCTAAATACTTAACACTAACAAATGCATAAAGTGAGTCGCCAAAACAAAGTTTTTAGCGGGAACGCGTAAATATCATTATCATACCCTGGTTATAATGATGGAAGATGTCAATGCAAGTCTATATTAAGAGCCCAGCCACTTTGTACATAATTATGTTCTTTTAAATAAGTTTATACTTTACAATCGACGAAAAAAATTACGACTTTAGCAAGTAGAGTTTGATGAATGGAAAATAATAGCTATAATAAGATATTTTATTTTAAGTAACTCATTTCAACATAATAATATAAGATAAAAAGAAGGTCATGCACGTACTTACGTATATTTTTTTGTGCTGACTGAAATGAAAGTGTTACGTTGTATAGGGATTGATTCTTATTCTGAACGAATAGGTAATAAAAATACCTAAACTATAATATTTTTTAATACTGTCTTATTCTGAATACATAAACAATTTAAATATGTCTTTTCTATTCTTTTGCCAAGGTATTATATTTTTAGAAATACCCGTGGATATTAGTGCTGGTATAGCGAATGCGTTGTGTAAATAAAAAAAACAATATTAATATAAATAACATACACTTTAAAAGAAACAAAACACTTGCCCATGGTTTTCACATGATATGAGATGCTACATGATACAAAAAAATGTTTTTTTTAAATTTTTTATTATGTACAGATGAGATTTACAACACTAGGGGCCTTATTCCTTATAATCAACATTGATGATACAACATTTAATACAGTATGAAAATAAACATGCAACAACGAAATGACGAAAAACTTGTCGACCAGTTAAAAATTTAAAATTCAACCACATTTATTTAACATATTTTTATTTTTATATAACATATTAAAATTACTACAAAATCAATAATACAATTATATCATTAATTTTTTAAATGCTAATTAGTTTAATAAGCAAGAAAGTAATATTTTTCACATTTAGTTCCATTCCAGGCTAGGTGTGCTTTACCTTCTTCGACCACACCATAACTTGACATCAGATGACCTGTGGTCAAACACCTAGCTTGTCAAACATAAAAAAAAATTACAGTCACCTGATTATTTTTTCCTAGGTTAAAAACATTTGTTTAAATTTTTTCTGTGAATTAAAAAACCGGAGTATAGTTAGAGAAAAAGGTCCCTGTAGGTACAATCGCGTTTATTTTTTAAAAGTAATTTTACATAGAGTTTGTTCAATACCTAAGTACATAACGTAACGCCGACGCGCCATTCAGAACGTAGCTTAATGTTCTAAATCGTGTTTATAATTAGGTGTCGGCTTAAATTCCTGCTAAGATAGATGTGGGATCTTCCACTCCTGCTTTAACCTTTCGTAAGAATAACACAGCTTCACGTCCGTCGATCAATCTGTGGTCATATGACAGCGCCAAGTACATCATGGGCCTGATTTCCACCTGAAATTAACAAAAAAAATCATATTTAATACTTATGAAAGTTACTGATGCTAGGATTTTCAAAAATAAAGGCCAAGCAATAGAGCCTGGTGAAGCTAATATTTGCCTGGCTGTCTTAGTCAGACACGTTCTAGGGTGCGACTCAAGATGTGTCAGACTAAACTCACGGCTAGACCAGTCTCCTTACTCTGAGCTGCTTATAGCGATACCTGCTAAGCACTCGTGAATTAGCTACGCGACCACATATCGTATATCATCGTAATAAATTACACAATCGCATAGCTTTGTCGTGAGCGACTAGATATCGAAATAAGAGGATCAGAGGCAGGATCCTGTTTTTTTTTTGGCTGTCGTGCTATGCGTTTGACCACTACTCACCTGATGTTAAGTGACGGTGTGGTCGAAGACGGTAAAGAAAACCTAGCCTGGAATGGAACTGGCTCTCAAGTGACGCTGCCGGAACACCGTTAGATGCTTGGCGGCAGATTTTCAACTCGAGGGTGGTAGCTAGCCAGCCGAGTACTAGAAAGTACTCTACCAGCACGCAAATTACACAATGAGTGATGAATTATAATTCACAAGAGATTCTAGGGCGAATCAGGGAGGGCTCTTAAAGTCTTAACTCACATTTTGCGAAAACGCGTATAGCGCTTACAGCGGCATGTGCTTAAAAATTTAGTCCAAAACGAGAGCGTAACATATCTTGCTACGTTTTTTTTTTTAATTTGACATTGGCATAGCTAATACCATTCCACCCGAATACAAACAAATCACGTCACATTACGTAAACACAGACATGTTCTGTGCTAGATGTGTTCATTGGGCATAAGGCCCCTCTTCAAACTGTCATAGTGTAAAGATAAGTTAAAAAGTCATCAAAATAAAAGCATATAAGTACTTTGCCATTAATGGCGACAGGTCGTTGGAATATGGCATGCATGCCGAGTATAGCCGACTGGGGTAGGTTGATGATCGGCATCGACATAAGCGAGCCAAACACGCCGCCGTTGCTGATCGTGAATGTACCGCCTTGCATGTCTGCCGGGGTCAGCTTACCTGCAAAAGACAATACTACTAGACGCCCACAGTAAAAAGTGTGTATAAACACTACGTTTTAAGAGTCGGTACTTCTTATCAAGCCTTTTTTAAGTATGAACATTCTTCTTTACCATTACGAGGAAAACTACATAACTCGACCAAAATCAAACTGTGAATGTAACATTTTTAATTTGCATGCATGTTTGTCTGAATTCGCAAATTGGTAAAAACCGTATATAATTTTGCTTTACTATCGCAAACCATAAGTAATGGCATATATCATAGATAATTAAAAGTACGATGCTAGCTTTAGATCATGAAGCTATAGGCTATAGCTTCATGCTTTAGATGCCAGAACGACACAAGTGGTCTATGTATCGTAAGTAACCTTCGAGAATAGGAACGTGTATGACGGAGGAGTGGATACGTGGAGCAACACTGAATCTTTACGATTTGAAAAGGTTTATTTTTTTTAATTCGTATTATTCGGTTATGTACACTATTTTTCTGCCACCCAATTTATATTATATCATACATATAAGTACATTAATAATTATAAATGTATAATTCGATCAATAATATATTTTAACACGTCCACCTATGTGTGAGTGACACACTGACTATCCGTATGTTATACACATAGTTATACACGTAATTCATAACAAAATATACCTATATATTATTATGTGTACTTATTCCAAAAAAAATACAAATAATTTATTTTTGTTCTTTATTATAAGTAATTCTTTTTCTAGCTTTTAAACTTTTGTCCAATGTAATCTATATTATATTTAAGAAAAGTTCAAAATCACAAATACATCTATATACATATATATAAATCTTTATATATAAAATTTCGTGTCACGTTGTTTGTTCGCGATGAACTCCTCAACTACTGAACCGATTATAACCAAATCTTGCACACTGTGTGCAGTTTGATCCAACTTGAGAGATAGGATAGTTTATATCTCAATTTATAATCGCAATATTTTTTTATTGCAAATTATTTGTTTATATAGGTATAATTATCTGTGAGTTCCATAAAATTCTAATAGATGGCGGTGTAAGGTAATTTTTTAACTGAATTGAGTAAGTATCCAATAGATGGCGCTACGTTAAAAGTCCAAACGTTTCATATGCGCTACAATGTATTTCACGTTACACGCGTGTGTTCAATTTGGCCACAGCAACGCGTGGCCGGGTCTGCTAGTTGAGATATTTTTTTTTAAAGATTTGGTATTTGGTTTATATAATGCGCACTTACTCTAAATCCATGTATGTATGAGAATTTATCGAAGAATATAAAAATGGAGTCCTTACCGTTCCTCGCTTTCTCCGCAAGACCACCCATATTGAGCTCGATCTGCGGATAGTCCATAGACTCCACGTTTCGTAGCACGGGCACCACGAGCCCGCGTGGCGTCGCTACTGCTACCGATATGTCAACATAGTCCCTGGACATATTACGTAACAACCATTGTACCTATTTATACAGTTTGTAGGGTCAGTTTAGAAAAGATTTTTAATCCTTACTATATAGGGCGCGGGTAATCTGTGTTCGGGTAATTAGTGTATTTCCGCTTAAAGTCGACTTTTAAGCGGAAATACACTGTAATGAGGATTTAAATTTAAATCTGAATCCTCATTAAAATTTAAATTCTTATCACCGCTGTACCCGAAACAACTTTTAAGCGGAAACACACTAAATATAAGTATATCTTGAACACTCTCGTTTACGTAAAGATTACGATTTGCAGTTTGAAAGGTACTGTAGGCAGCGAAATTACACGGCTATTGAGATTGACCATCAAATGTCTCCAAGTAAAGGGCACCAAAGCAGCAATGTACTGGACTTTATTTTGTTACTCAAAGTTTTAGGCACTGCTGCGTTATTTTATTTTCACGAGAGCGTTTCGTTGGGCTCATTACTTTTTTATAAAAACGTTCACATACTTTAGCAAGGAATATACATATAGGTAGGCTATGTATTTGGCCCCTGCGATACAGGTTCTCCTAGTGCAGGGCCCATTAGTAATATTATAATCCCTAATACGCTATATTATTAAATAAATTGTGTTGTATTGTATTAACATATATACTTGTGAATGAAATTATTATTATTATTTAAAAAAAATAATGTATTACCTGTAAATAATATCGTCCCCTTCAATTACCGAGTTGACGACCGGCTGATCCAATAAGGCGTTGGCAGTCGCCTTCAAAAATGGAGACATCAGAGAAAGTTTAACCTTGTGCTTCGTTTGAAACGCCTTCATATTCACCTTTCGAAAATTCATGATTTGGCTGAAACAAGTACCTACTTATATATAATATCCTCTCCAATAATGACAGCGTTCATAACTGGTTGGTCCAAGAGCGCGTTGGCGGATGCCTTCAGGAATGGCGACATGAATGAAAGCTTCACACCCCACTTCTTCAGGAAACTTGGAAGGTTTGCTTTACGATACGACATGAGTTTACTGAAAGCAAAGATTTAAATCGTTAGATATGCTTTCGGGAGTTTGTATTGGGTTAGGAAACTGGATTTCAAATCAGGTTAAGTGGGTAGCCTAAATTACAAATAGTGTTTAAAAGGAAAACTTAAGTTTTCAAATATCATTGCGGATATTCAGCGGCAGCACGTTCTAAGCTCAAACAAAGCGGCATATTTACGATTTAAATCTTTGTTTCAAGGAGTCTTAAGCGTACTAAGTCTTTTAAAACTACAGCTTCCATTCTTGACTGTCTGGTAAACTTTGCGAAGTAGAACAGCTAGTTTGACCATTTAAATTAGCCTGCAAATTCTGGAGGTCATCCTGGGATATCGTTTATGTAGGATCTAATAAATAGGTGAAGTTGTAGGCAAATGATGGCGCACTGGAAGAAAGAAGAGGCTATTACAAAATCTGGGAAAGGCATCTCATTTGGCAAGACAGGGATATATAAGAAACACTGATGATGCTCAATCCAGCTGTAGCGTAAGCAGACCATGTCACGCCTGTCGGACTGTGCAGCACCATGTATGATAACAACTTGCACGTTCCATAGTTTAATTAGAGATTGCCATTGGTGTGCGTTAAAAGAAAAATTGACTGGAGAAGAAGATCAAAAAATGGACAGACACAGTTAAGATTGAATAGCTGTTCCACTTGAAATAAGTTAGTTGCTGAACATATATTTAAAAAGTAGATCGACACCAAAGATTTTAATACAAATTTGTTCCACGACTAGGCTACTAGTTTAGGTTCAGTAGGTAGGTACGTTTCAGTGCCAATATGGTTTCAAGTCAACAAGATAAGTACCTCATATCACATTCGTTGAAAGTAGTTAGCATGGCGGTGGTATTCTGCGCTTCTTTGAGCCGCTCCGCGATTCGCTTACGCATCCTGTTCATAGGAACTGGATGTTCCGTGCGAGTGCCCGATATTGTCTTTGTGGGATCTAACAGCTTCATCGCTGCTGACTGAAAAGTATTTTTGGTGATCAAGTTAGATTGGTAACATAAATGCGCGGTCCCTTGTAGGTATTGACAAAGCCTACTATAAGGTGGCTCATTACGTGGAAGACAGGAATATATGGTTGTAGTAGCTTCTCTCTGCACTTGCATTTCTCTGGCTAAGTGACAATAAAATTGTAGTAAGCATAATGTATTAATATCTATAACTGTAAACTGTAACCTTATATGAAAAGAAAGATCCACAAAGAAAATGCCTTGCTGAGTTTCTTGCCGGAGTCTTCTCAGTTGAAGTGTAATTACGAGCCGGTGGTAGATTAAAAAATGTAACTTAAAGTTCATAAGTGCCTTACCAGGGCCTAAACTGAATAAATGACTTTTTGATTTTGATTTTGTATAGCTTCTACGTCTACAAAGTAATCTCTTTTGTGCGTAATTTTTGCTTGAAAGATCTTATTTTCCTAGATGTTTAGATTAAGAATGGTTCATGACGCCACTTTTATTATATTACTGGTAGATGATAAGAGATTCATAGTTTCCTACCATATGGCTATCATAAAATATTAACTACCAAAAATCTGTGATCCAATTTGACGTGTACGTCAGTGTCAAACTTTGTATAATGAATACAAAAAAAAAACGGAGAAATCGGTGTACATTCTAGGGCACGCGCTCTGTAACCGCGTATAAATTTGCTTCCGTTTGGGATGCACCTTCTACCGCGTGCTTTGAAACCAAGCGGAGACATTGGATTATTTAAAACTAAATAATTATTATTAATTCACTAGTATGTCATTTTGATAATGCTAGTAATATTTTGACACAATATACTGGAATATGACTTTTAACTATGATGTTATCAATACAATATTCATAATTGTAGTTTGAAAGGTTCTATTGATGGGTTTGAAAGCTAGCGTAATTACTGGGCTGTGTGACTAACCACCAAAAGCCTCAAAGTAATGAGCGCCAAAGCAGCGATGTCCTTTAGATTTTGTTTTGGTATGGTATGGTTATGGTAATGGTCATGGACAGGCGTTATCTCATACCATCAGGACAGAATCTCGTTCGTCTCATTACTTTTTTTAAATCAAGAAGCAAAGTGCAATTGTCTTAAATTTTAATAGTAATTACAGTAGGTGAAACAGCTTTAGCTGCGACTTGTGTCTTAGCTACAGCGGGCCTTGCTGTAGCGGGCTTGGGTGCGCTGGCGGCTGGCTTGGCGGTGACCACTGCACGCGCCGGCGCCGGGGCGGATACGGCCGCCGGCGCCGGGGAGGATGCGGCCGCCGGCGCTGCGGGGGCTGCGACGAGTTTCGCCGCCGGAGCCACGCCAGTCACGTCCACCTGCCACGGCGATTGATAGAAAGATAAAACTAAATACCTCTTTTCAACAGCACATCGAGAGAGTCATGGACTGACTGTCAATCTGTAGATCCTGGATTCAAATCCCTTCCACAGCCATCTGTCTTTTCTAAGTTATGTACGTATCAAATGGTGAAGGAAAACATCTTGAGGAAAGTTACACGTGAGCTGTTAATGTGTTTGTAGACGTGTAAGGTCTGTCAAATAGGACTTAGCGAGCATGACTACGGCCTTATCGTTCTCACAACGAGAAGAGGCTCGCGTCCATCGCTGGGACAATTTATAAAAACGGGGCTGATCCTGATCTGGAACTGCACACTACCAAAACTAATGTTCTGTTAATGTTGTGTCTATTTTTGTTTTGTATTGTAAGTCGATTGCTATTGTTTGTCCTTAATTTGTTTCTTATGTAATAATAAGCTTTTTGTTTTACGACAGACAGATATACAGTTTTTGACAGCCCTGTTAGCTCATTGGTAGTACATCTGCTTGAAGAGCTATGGGGTGTGAGTTCGATTCCCGCCGAGGACAAACATTTTGTGGTAATATAAATAATTAAGAACAAATGTTTGTCTGGGTGTTCTGTATGTATTAACAAAAAAAGTATGTATGTTTTATATTAGTTATCTGACTTTCATAGTACAAGCTTTGCTTAGTTTGGGGTCAGATAGCACTTGGTTTTAAAATAGTCTAATTAACTTATTTCAGCTGTTGGTTACCCTATGGGGTAGATAGAAACTTTTTATTGCGCAAACAAGAAATTAAAATATAGGTACAGACATCAATAGAAAGCAAAATAACACATATGTAAAAGTTAAAGACAGTATAATTTATGAATTACAAATTTTTTTATGAGTTCATTGAACTATTGAAACGTAAATTAGAACTTATAATTTTTCACATATAAATTCAGATAAAGGAGGTGTGCTAAGAACAAGGAAAATAAACAATCAGCATAATTTATATGACATTGCTGACGTTATCACCATTCAGATCCCCCACCCCCCCATGTCATCAAAAATAAGCAAAGCAAAGACTTCTCTCTCCCTTTGGTGCTTACGTAATACTTGAACGGCCCCTAACTGTCCATCTTTCAGACAACTTTCCACGTAAAGAGATTTATTTTACCGTAAATAGCGGTTGTTTACTCTTGACCGCCTCGCCTTCCTTCACGAGGTACTTGACGACGGTCCCGTTGCCGGGAGACATCACTGGCAGCGCGGTCTTATCTGTTTCAATCTCCATGACTATCTCGTCCATCGCTACCGCGTCACCTTCCTTCTTCACATATCTGGATGCACATAATATTTATTTTACTATCTAAACTTAATTAATTTAAATAATTTAAAAGGTATAAGCATAGAAAGTATAAAAAATTATGCTGGAAGGTTTTTTTATGTTTGACAAAGGTGTTTGATTGACCACAGCTCACTTGATGTAAAGTGATAGTGTGGTCGAAGATGGTAACACACACCTAGCCCGGAATGGAACTGGCTCTCAAATGCGGCTGCAGTAACACACTGTTAGGTGTTTGACAGATTTTCATCTTGGTAGCTAGCCAGCCGAGTACTAGACAATACTCTACCCCTATGTTATGGTTTCCTCACGATGTTTTTCCTTCACCGGTAGCTCAAGCTTATTGTTCGAGTTTGAATCCACGCCCTTTGGAGTGTGAAGCGACCGCACGAACCACTGAGCTATCGTCGCTACAAAAATACGATAAAATGTGTTGAAAGTGACCTGTAACTTTGGTGTTATCAATAAAATATTTGTATTTATTGGCAAGCCATCGACGACATCGCTAATGTTGCTCCATATAGTGCAGTGAACTTACCATCAGGCAAACCGTCTGCTTATTTCCCGCTCTTTCTTAAGAGACGAGTCTAAGATTACTCACTTGACATCTCCAGTAGACACAGAGTCTGGAAAGTTCGGTGCTTTTACTTCTTCGATCGCTCGCAACTGTAGATTTCGTCGTACGTGGCGTCGTTGGACAAATTGCAGTTGGCATAACGTCTTGTGATACGGGTAGTCTGTTCTAGGATAGTATGAAGCCCTGGCGACAATAAATGGGAACTAAGTTTTCATCGTTTACAGACTACGTAATTTTCACAAATTAATATGCTGCCGTGGTGGTGCAGGCGCAAGAATTGTACCCCACCCTCTCTACCCATGGTTGCCGTAAGAGTCGGCTAAGGGATGTAATCCGGAAGATGGGCAGCAGCGTCTTCCTTGAACAATCACACCTAACTGCGCTCGCCAACCCGCCTGCCAAGCGTGGCGAGTATTGGCAAAACCCCCCCGGGAGGAGGCCTATGTCCAGCAGTGGACGTCCTATGGCTGATGATGAATATGCTGCAGTCTTTGTATATATATATCAACAATAAGTTGTTTTTTGGCTGAACAAGTTAAAATCATTCAGCGATGCATTGGATTTTCTACCAAAAATTGTTTTACGTATATATGAAAATAGCAGTCTTTTATTTCTAAATTATCAAATTATATGAACGAATACCCTTAAAAAAACATATCAAAATGCGTATAAAATAAGAATAATATAAAAATTCAATATTATAGCTAGATTCAAGATAATAGTTTGTTAAAAAAATATGGTAAGAGATAACGCCTGTCTAAGCCTATTGCAGCGATACACAGAACTTTTAGTCGCAAAACAAAGGACTTCGCTGCTTTGGCAATCATTACTTTCAGACTTTCGATGGTTAGCCTCAATTGCCCTGTAATTTCGCTAGCTGCGGTACCCTTCAAACCGTAACATAATATAATAGGCCTGTTAACGTATTAACGTATAACGCATACGTTATTAACTTTTGCGCGTTATAACTTTTAACTTTGACATTGTTTTTATTAATATTGTATTCTATACCTGACCGATTTGTAATGACATATTACCAATAAATTCATTATGTTTATAATTATTGCTTACGACTTCAAACGAAGGGAAACATCGAGAGGATCCCTACATGTTCTTAAATATTTTTTTTTCAAGATGTGTTATGTCTGCCATCCCGCACTTGGCCAGCGTAGTGGACTATAGTCTTACCCTTCTCATAATGACAAGAGACCCGCGTCCAGCAGTAGGCCAGTTTAAATAAAAAGGCCTGATTCGGAAATTATAATATAAATCAGACATACGATGTAGTGAAGGCTACAACGGGTCGGTACCGAACGTTGTATACTGAGGATTGTAGTGGATTGTGCGGAGCAATGCCCGTGCTGTATTTGGATGCTTTTCCTTTATTTATCTGAAACAACTTGATAAATTGCGGAAATGTAGAAAATTACTATAGCCTCCATTTGATGTAGCGTAACTACACCCCACTCAATCAGTGCTCAATTTATCTTTTTGAAACATTTTCAAAGACGTCTACCACATAAATTTTTCGAATATTGAAAGGATTTGAAAGGTAGGTGTGAAAGTTTATGGGTCCTTGGTAAGTGTTAAAGTATTCTCGTGGTCTCCACTTTTTTGTACTGTTGTTTATTAAGAGTTTCTATGTACTTATTTCACTTGGAACCCGTTGCTTTCCAAAGGCATGGAAAATGTGTGCACTGTAAGCCAACATTAGATTTGTTGAGGATTTTTGACAGTTAAACCAGTGAACTATTTGAACAAGGCATTGTTTTATAAAAAATCCTTAAGCATTTACTTACAAATTGCATTAATTTCCTTATAAACATGTTATATAACTAAACCTTATAGTATACAAATCGTAATTAAAATATGAAGGCATTAAAATAAACCATAGAAAAATCTGAGGTTTCTTTGAAGGCCTCCCTTTTTTGAGATCTGACAGTATGTTGATTCAGTAGATTAGTTTGTAGTACCATAAAAGTTCTATAAACTTTCGTTAGAAAGTAGGTTAGCTCGTACAAGAAAAGCCATAGACTAAGAGAAAAGCGGATGTAAAAGTGCTACTTTTCTTTGGCTATAGCACGTTCATACATTGTGACAAATTATTAAGTTTTCAATATTTAATAACTTAAAAAGTTAATGTCGCTTTTCATCACTAGATGTCAGCAGAAAATCTAGTTTTGCTAGTCATCGCTAGAGGGCAGTATTTAATTTATACTACTACTCCTTAATAGATGTCACTATCATGAATTGTAGTTTAGCTACTTACGAGTAGAGGTCACTAGAGGTTTTGTTACTTTCATGATCATTTTCAATCCATTTAATAGAAAGATTGGACAGATTAGATGTCCTATAAACAATTCAATATTTTTTTTAATTCAATATATGTTACAAACAAATGTAAAAATCCATAGAAATAAACATAAAGGAAGATTGTTTATTTTTAATTTTATTTGGGCAACTTTTCTTCCAGTTTCCTTAGAACCTTATTCGGAATTAAAAAAGACAGTTAAACAGCCGTTTATAAGTTATTTATTATATATATATATTTTAAATTTTAAATCCGTGTTTGAATACTAAATCACCTGGTAAGCGACGATGAAAATAACTTTCTGCTTTCTTTTTCACCATTAGACAATTTGTAACCATATAAAAGTTGTACATAATGATAGTACAGTGACCTTTCGACCTACTCCACAAACTTAATTAATCAATGTAATTGTTTACGTCGTACGAAGGTACTCAAGTTCGCAAAATTTCAGTATCTTCTTACATTTATCTTGTAATATTTAGGTTTACGTATAGGTAATATTCAGTGTTACGTATAGAGTTTTGGCGGGAACGAGAAAAAAAAGTGACTGTGTCAAAAAAGTGTTACTATATTATTTTCAAAAAAGTATTGTGCTTCATTAGAAGGCTAGCCACCACTAATTTATTAGGGCATGGACTGGACTTGACCCTGATTCACTGATTGTGACACAATTGAAAATGAAATACGAGACAATGGCAGAATGCAAAAAGTGCGATACCAAATATGAAAAAAAAAAAATTATAGACAATATAAGCACAGACATAATAAGCATTTTTTTCCGCATTTCCGCCGAAACTTCAATCATGCCTTGAACTGTTTAATCAATTCCCTATCAAAGGAGCCGCAATATCAATTTATCAGAAGGGGCCGAAACTGCAAGCTTCGTCTGTCCAGTTCGTCGTACTTATAGTGGCTAGGTACCTATACGATAGGTATATCATAGCTTTGAGACAAGACATTAGCGGGGCCACTCAAGTTGCCCTTTCTTGGACGCTAGGGTTGGCAAAAATAAATTAGTGACTAAAATTTTAAGTAGGTAAACAGATAATATTTTTATATTTATCAAATGTTTAGTTACAGATATTTTTACAACAGATTGTTCATGCTTTTGACGACAATCTTACCTGATGGAAAGTGCAGATAAAAAAAAAACACCATAGGTACATAGGTACATATTTAAAGAGTCCCCTATTCCACTGTATAAATTCCCAAGCAAAATAGCAAAAACGTGAATAGTTACCTGCTTCTTAGGCAAGCGTGCTCTCTATCTTCGATGACATACATCTCTAAAAAAAAATTAAGTATTATATCAGTTATCTGACTTCCATAGTACAAGCTTTGCTTAGTTTGAGGTCAGATGGCGCTGTGTGTATAATGTCCTACGATATTTATTTTTAACTTTTCAAAGATTTTATTAGATTAAATTACTTTGGGTATCCAAAAACTTCGTATAGTTATAAAAACTTAATGCGTTAGGTAGTGCCATGGGATCTCGCGTTACAAATTTTAAATCAGTATTGAAATCCTATCTAAAAGCTTGGCATCAGGTGAAGAACAACTAGATAACATTTCTGATAGCACTAAAGCCCTTCTTCAGTGGGGTAGCCCAGGTATACAAGTAGACAATATTCGATAAATTTTATATTAATCATCTAAGGTGAGTTCGGTTTGAAAGTTGGTTAGCAGTCTAGACTCAGGTACCATCTTCAATCGTTTGGCTTGTTTACCATCTTCGACACTATTAATAATATTAGTAAAATTATATCTAGTTAGTCAATTATCGAAAAAGAATCAATTCACATAAAGAAAACGAAATATCAGGAGAATTTTTTATCGTCTCTAGACAAGAGCACGGCTAGCTGAAAAATTTTGTTTTACTATAAAATCAAAATCCGAATACATAAGTATTTTGTAATCCTACTAAACGTTTGCCGATTTGTTAAACCGAACTGATTTTAGGCCTAGATGAGTTTTACTGACCAGTTTTACAAAAAAATTAATTAATTTTGAAACACGATAGTGAAACATGCAACTAACCCAAAGAAAGAAAAATGTTTTGTTTTTTTAACCTATTTGTATTACTTACATTTCTAAATTTATTAGGTAAAATAAGGATCTTGCCATCCGCACCCCTAGTCTGCAGGAGAAGTCCCCCACTAATTTGCTAAGATTCGGCCCGCATCTTTGATTAGTCGCGACGTTCCTCGACCCATCGACTGCCCATTTATCCAGTTAGACGAGTTGATGATTCATAGATTTATTCAAATAAGTAGATAGCTATTAGCTAAGTATGTTGTCCTATGGAGTTTAAAAACTCATGCGATTTAGTTAAAAGGAAACTTGCGAGAAAACTAAAATTTGTTTGAAGAAGAAATTAAACAACGAATGTATTTATTCATTTGGCAGCCCGGTTCGGTTCCCACACAGGACAAACATTTGTGTGACGAGCATAAGTGTTTGTTCTGTGTGTGTGTGTGTGTTCTGTATTTATTACTAGTATGTTTTTACTTTTTTGTAAATATACAAAAAAAAGTATTTTAGTATTCTGTCAGTTATCTGACTTTCATAGTACAAGCTTTGTTTAGCTTGTACTTGATGGCGCTCTGTGTAATATCCTACAATTTATTTATTATTATTTTATTCCCAGGAAATCGATCGTTCATTACTTTGAAACATTTGATGGTTAGTATCAACAACCCTGTAATTTCGTTAGCTGCAGTAGGTACCCGTCAAACCGGAACACAGTAATGTTTACACACTTATATGTAAGTAAAGCCAAGTATTAAGTACTACTTGGCGGAAGAATACATACATATCTGATACAGCGGTGGTATCTATACGACCCCTTGATAAGAAGATCTATTACCTAGTTCCGATTCTTATTTAGACTTTCTGATCAGGAAAGCCTCTCACAGCTTTACACAGGTTGTATTTGGTAAGCAAACAAGTTTATTTCAGATAGTAAGTTTCAGTGCAGTGTGTGTCATTTGGATTTATATTTTTACACGACTGCTTAAAAAAGGAGTGTACTATTTTCAGAGTTCATGTATATGATCCATCATAACTTTTAAATGCTTGAACTGATTTGGATGTATGAGGTGTCGTTAGAATTTTTACATCATCTCGAGTGACACAGGCTATTATTTTTTAACGCAGCTGTATTTTATATTTCATTCAGTTTAGTAATTCAAAGTGGTAGAAATCCAGCCGAGTACGAGAGAGTTCCTTACTATCACGTTATAGATTCCTTATAATGTTTTTAAGTTTATGTCGGGATTTAAACTTACGCCCTGCGGCTTGTGTTCAAATTTCCCAATCCATTTGTAGCGATGATGGTCAATGAGCATGTAACAAATAGAAAATGTTTTGTTGAGGCGTTGGAGTCTATTCAGAAACGTGCTAAAAACGCAAAAGATTCTCTTGTTCAGAAATGGCTTCAAAGTCTTGAACATCGACGCAAAGTTGCTTGTCTGTCGGTTTTCTACAGGATACACTTTGGAGAGTGTGCTTCAGATCTGCATGACCTAATTCCACCATGTCCATTTCCAGTTCTACTATCGGACAGCCAGGAGCTCTAAAAAGCGATACCGCTTTATACTTGATATTCCAAAAACTAGAACTGAGCGGTTTGATTCCATCTTCTACGTACGAACCGCTAGACATTAGAATTTGCTGCCCGAGTGAATGTCCCGCGACAAATACAGTCTAGGTACCTAGTGAATCAGTTTCTTCTAGGCAGGCGTGCTCCAACGTAGACTGTCAAACGGTCAAACGCAAGCAAAAAAAATATGCGATATTTGAAAATACGAAAAGGTGAAATACGCGCTCGTTTTGAAATATAAAATAAACGTGATCTTTTGTGTGTTTACACCAAAGATTCTAATTCGAGTTAGAGAATAAAATCCTAAGACATATTTTCGAATGAAATAGTACATTATATAAATAATTAGCATCATATACAAGCTTACCCGTTAAACTAATTTTATTGATACCTTGAATCAGTTAACGCCGACAAACGACCAAATGACTTTCAAGTCGCGCCTAAGTCAAATACTTCGAGGGCCTCGACTCCGAGATTTATATCTGAAATTCAGACAATACGCTCCATCGCATTGTAGCAAGACAAACTATAAATTCCGCTGTAAGTTATAAACTATAGATCTCAATAAATCGACAAGTTTGGAAGTTTGCCGGACTTACGGACGAAGAAAGCATACCTACAGTAGACCGACTGGGACAAGTAGTGATGGGAAAAGAGACCACGGATGCTTTGATGTCGATGTAAAGGGTTATGTAATAGATATTTGAATCAATGAAATAAAGAGACCAAGGCGATGCTTCCAACGCTTTTAAACGTCTGTTGTATACAGGGTTAAGCGTATCCGTAGAACTAAGCCGAACGGAGGTAATTTTATCATTATAAAGAACTGATCTTATGAGACGTGAAACCGCGGAGAAGGTTGTTCCAGCTAAAAAAAATATCAATCACACTAAATTGAATATTTGAAATAAATAGTACCTACATTTGTTTCGAACTTCAGAGAAAGTACAAGTTGTTTAGATTGATAAGTAGGTACAGTGAAATAATGAGTATGTTTTGACGTGAACAATAAAGAGTCAATCTATCTATCCAATCGGCTTAGTAAAGCCGTTCTACGTAACTTTTTGTAAGTATAAGAAGTTATTTGGAAAAGTATTCTATCGGTTAGGTGATTTAAAACAACACCACAAGTTTTTTCACACAATAGTACGATAAAATTGAAGGTCCATCCAAGCCCATCACTAGTTCAACAATGCGGTGTTTGCGGGAGGCAAGTCCGAGCTTTAAGCTGAAACAGTAGCTTACTTATTACCTGAGATGGCACAACTTTGCTCCACCACGCTCCGCGATCAGAACGTCGCAAGTGAAAATAAATAATTTTACAAGAAATCTTGGTATGTACTGCGAACTGCGAATCAACAGTACATACTTACCTACCAAGCATTTCTTTATTTGTTTGGATACTTGACAGTTGACAGAGAAAATGTTAAACTTATTTTAAGCAAACAACTTTTTTTTTTATTTTGGCATCGCGCTTTGTGTTTTCTGCCTGTGTCAAGTATTGGATATTATGAAATGTTTAATTATAATTTCAAGTGCGATAAGCCTTAGACACAGTCAAAGTCACTAAGTAAATCATGGCAAAGTCTAGTCTAGACTATGACTTAGTCCGTAAAGTAATAATGATTCAACTAGAAACAAAAAGATGTTTCATCAGTCTATGTCACTCTACATTCGTGCACATTATTCGGCACTATATGAGTAAAATACTAATATTTTTATACGTAAATACTAAAAAAAACACAAGCTTACAAAAATACAATGCCATATCATAGTTTTCGGCCTTCCAACAAAAATTCTGTGCATTTTTTTACTATTTCTCTTTGGCATTGCACTTTATGCATTTTGCCAGTTTTAATGTGTTCAGCTTCAAACTTCGAAAAGATTCGTCTTCATCATTGAATTCATATTTTAAAATATTCATTATCATTATTGACATGATGTCTTGATAAGTTCCTCTTTATTATTGAAACTTGAAGTGTTTTTAATACGCCCTATGTCGTATACCACCTTTTTCGTCCGGCACATACGTAATAAACCAGGCCCGGTTGGCTGTTCCAAACAACGAAGTATTAATAACTTTAAGACTTTGCAACTTAGCTGGCTATTGTTTTACCGTAATTTTGCTCAGTACTTACGTGTACGGTATTCTGGTGTTTAGTAATAACTTAGAACCAAAAAGGTAGGTATCTAGGTAGTAATTTATTAAGGGGTAACTAACTAAGGACGTACGAAAAGTTTTGGTAAGCAAATGTCACAGGTAAATGCATACAGTCATACGTATATTACCTACTTACTGTTGTGTTAGTCATTAAGTTAGTATTTTTTTAAATTAGAAACAGAGTCAGCGTTTGCCCACAGCTGATTTAATGTTAAGTGGTGGTGTAATCGCAGATGGAAGACATACCTAGCCTGTAATGGGATCTGGCTAGACTGCCGGAATACACCATTAGTGCTTGGCGGTAGATTTTCAACTTGTTCCCACAACCGAGTACTAGAAAGTACCTTACCACCATGCTACGGTTTTTGTCACGATGATTTTTTTCACTGACACTTCAGGCTCATTGTTGGGGCTTGAACCCACATTCCTCGGGGTGTGTTTAGTAAAGTAGTGGCGACTTTACTATAAGCTTCCATGGAGTTTCGGAAGCAACACGAAAAGTCATGTTTCACCACATTATGTCACTTTTCCACACTCGCGCTTGTAATTCGGTACTTCTAAATATATATAACTCAAAGGTGACTGACTGACTGACTGACTGACTGACATAGTGATCTATCAACGCACAGCCCAAACCACTGGACGGATCGGGCTGAAATTTGGCATGCAGGTAGATGTTATGGCGTAGGCATCCGCTAAGAAAGGATTTTGATTAATTCTATATAATATATAATTTATCTTTGAACTCAATTCTAGTCAGCGCGTACGAAGTCGCGGGCGTAAGCTAGTTATAAATAAAACATCACTATTTTTATATAGGTATAAACACTCGAAAAAACACTAGTTTCGTTGAAAATACTACGGGGTGACACGACTCTTTCTGCGTTCCCGCCAAAACTCCGAGAGACAGCTTTTAAATCGAACTCCGATGAAAGACTACTTTTTTTTTCATCTGAGAAATCGAAGCAGGTTGATTTAAAAAATAAACATTTTTTTCCGGCCAGTTGCAGTTGGATGAATATGATTATGACCGTTGCCAAGGTTAGAGAAAATAGTGTTCTAAGTGTTGTGTAACATAGCGCTAAAAACAAATGATGTCATAGTTTTAATTAATTCAATTTCTCATAAAATTTTGCAAGAAATCAAATAATACTTATTCAGAAAAAGCAATAACATTATAAACGTCGTTCCATATCATTAAATAGCAACCAACCTCGCCCAATGTATTTTGAAGGGGAGAAAAACCAGGAAAAAAATGCCCCAGCATTCGAAATTACGCAATGAATCGTATGCTGAGCGAGCGCAATAAATTCGCAAGTTTCGATACGAAGCACACCCCTATTCTTGGCTCCCCTTTGAAATTAAAAAAAGTAAAATGGCGGCCGACGAGGGAGCTTCTTGTATTTCGTCTTTATCTTTTCCTCATGTAAATGTGGTAAGTTATTGGATTTAATGAGGCTAAGAACTTTTCCGACGGCAGTGGCGCCCTCAGGACGCTCGTTAGCCGCCCGCCATTTCCTTGTTTTTGAGAAAAAAGAAAATTATTTTCGACACTGGCAAGTTTGTTTTGTTTGACTGTTTTATGGAACTCATTTGTGGTAAAGGGCGGTCAAGAGCAGGATTTTATTTTTCTATTGTACAAAATTACATTTTTAACTTATTAACCACCTCAAAAGCACTTAGATGACTTCACATACAACTGCTTTTGTTCTATGACTTTGTTACAGTAATCAATATATTTAAGAAAAACAAAATATGTCGTAATTTTTTTTTAACATACTTAATTACACGTAATTTAAGTTACTCTCTTTAGCTGGAGGTCGTCTAGGTCCACTTCAGTATAAGACATTTTGTCGCTAAGCAATAACTTTTTTATGATTGATAAACTAGGAGTTTGACCACAGCCTACCTGATGTTAAGTGACGGTGTGCTCAAAGATGATATATAACTCACCTAGTCTAGAATAGAGATGGCTCTCAAGTAAGGCTGCCGGAACACACCTTTAGGTGCTTGGCGGCAGATTTTCAACTTGAGGGTAGTAGCTAGCCGAGTACCAAAAAATACTTTACCACCAATATACCACGATGAAGAAAAACATTGTTTTCCTTCACCAGCAGTTCTAGCTCATAGTTGGGGTTTGAACCCACGCCCTTCGGCGTGTGAACCGACCTCGCTAACATTATTATAACAATGTTTAACATTATTGTGTTAGTTGTATGGAAAAAAATATTGTGTATAATGGGAAACAAGGACATAAAGAACCCATATTTATATAATATATAAATTATTAAGCAAAGAAAAAATATATTTAAAAGTAATATTAAAACGTTTTTCCATTGGGGAACTCTTCAATGCTTACAATGCATAATTGTTTTTCTATTTTTTTTTTAAAGCTGTAGGTACTTTTATTTCGGATATCTAATGGTAATTTGTTATATATCATTATTAACATATAGGTAATTATTTTCTTTCATGATACTACCAATGCTGCCTTGGATATTCTTTCCAGCAATTAATAAATAATTGTTCTTATTGGCCGAGTTATGTTTTGCTGGTTTTCTTCTCGGTCCCACTTATACTGTACCTATATAAATCACAAAAGCATCTAAGTATGTATTTAGTTTTACCTTTTTTTAGTTTTTAGGAATGTTAAATACTTATTTTTTTTCTGTGTCACTGTACTAACGATCTAATCAATGGAAATAGAATTCACAGAGGTAAGAAATCTTCTCCCCTATCCACACAAGCTACTAGTGTAACATAATCAAAGGCTGTGCCAAAACTTGCGATTTATCACCAAAGGGAAGTCTTGCTTCCCGTCTCACGAATACTCACAATGGCTCATAGATCCGTTTCCTGAGCACTTGGCATTAGGACACTTGATTGTAGTACTTGAACTTCCGACAATTAAAGGAATTATAATTAGTTTTATTATAATAAGTCGTATTTCCGTTTTGTTTTAGTTTGGTACTAATTCTGATGCGCGATCTGATCAACGAGAAATAATGAGAAAGAACCTTTTTTTTCTCTTATTTTGTTTGTCTGCCGTGACCAAGAATTAAAGCCTCAGGAATCTTCAGATCTGTAAGTATTCTTTTTCTTATTTGAACTAAATTAGATTTTTATCACAACCCGTTAAATGTACTCATAAATCGTAATGATACCCATACTAGACGAACACTCATCTAGAAGGAATCTGTTTATTCTGGATTTTAAGATGTACAGTAAGTTTAAGTCACATTCACTAATTTATTTTAAGAGACAGAAAACGGAGAATATTTTTCTATGTAATAAAATAATATTTACGGAAATCGGTCCTCAAATGTTTGTTAAATAAAAATAAGTGTTTTTGAAGTCAGTTTATACATTTTTCTTTATTGTTGATTAGACAGCGGACAGTGGTATAGTCTATAACTTTGGTACTTTTACAAAAAAATCTTTTTGGTAGGTTAGAAGTTTGGGTACTGACATATACACTGTGCATCCTATAGATTTAGATAGTACAGTGTGTGTTTCCTTGGTCTTATTTGCCAACGTGCATTCATGCTTATACAACTAACTGCTTTGAGGTTACTTGAATAGAATACCTACACGGTATGATTAAGATATTTAGCCCATCTACTTGCTTTTATTATAAGTATTTTAGCTATCGTAGTTTGAAATATAATTTAATGTATCAACAGGGTTGTAAGCTATGTGTGTAATAACTCGAAAGGGGGTTATTGTTTACATAAAGTAATATATAAAAAAGAATGTTTGTTTGTTCGTATTTTCGTATTTTTCAAAACTTCTGTTTTTCGAGTGTTTTTGTTTAAAAATAGTAGTGTTTTATTTATAAAGTGCCAGATTACGTACACAAAAGAAGGGAAGTGATATGAAGTGGTGATACATGTAATTTCCTGTTGCTTCCAAAATTTATCAAATCGTCTAGTAAACTTAGACTTATTTTGCCTGACCGGACTTGACTTTGGACTTATTTTATTTTTATCTATATCTTTAAACGAGCAATTCTTGTATATATATAGATATATATTCTGAATCTCGGAAACGGCTCCAACGATTTTCATGAAATTTAGTATGCAGGGTGTTTCGGGGGCGATAATTGGGGGCGTTCATTTTTAAAAAACGTCGTTTTATCCGTGTTTTCAACCGAACAAAGCTCGGTCATCCAGGTATTTTCTTTTTATACGCCAACACTATATACATTACAACATTCATAATGGTCATAACAAAACAAAAAAAATTAGATGTTACAGCAATGATATGTAGGTGACGATGCATGTCGCATACAAATATAATGTTTACAATAAAACAATATATTTATGTTCGTTAGGATCCCGTTTTAGTCTTTTCTAAAAGTTTTATCGAATATATCGAATGTTACTTTGTTTAGGTTCCCAGCTCTTTGGACTCATTTTCTTATGCAAATGTAATGTGCGATCGCTACTAGAGCAGTAGGCAATCTGGGCAAACACAAGTAGAGCACACGCCACCCTTGTAAGACAAATTAGTTCGTGTCCGAATTGATTGATTCTTTGGATAAAGATTTCTGTTGTTAAACGTTATAGGATAAATTGAAATGTATAAAATTATTCATAATTATTTCCATCCAGGGTAAATATTTGTTCTTTGAATATCACCGTCGCTTAACATTAGATGACCTGTTTTAAAAAATGCCGTATTTATTACAAGTATATATATTTATAAATTATGCTCCGTCATAGGTACATATGGCATTTGTTTTTTTATTTATGTAGGTAGGTATAGGTAAACACCCAGACACTGGACAAACATCTATTAACTTCTCCACATAAGTGTTAGTTCTGGGCGGGAATCGAACGATTCACGAAGCAGCGCTACTATCGAATGAGGTAACAGTCAAGCGGTGATTGAGAGATATTTTATCAGACTGGCCTCACATATGTTATTTAATTATTCTTCCAATTTATGCAAGTTTCTAGGGCAGGATTTGGAGGTCTGGAGGTCCTGGGCCAACGAAGGAGCGGAGGACCCTAATTATTTTCCGAATAAACATTCAAAATCAAAATCGTTTATTGCGAGTATGAGTTATATTATATGTACTGTTGTTATAACAATGTTAAACACTCTCCTATATTCTACCATCTGGTATGCAAATTGGTAGTGAAAAATAATAAACTATGTTGGTCCTAATACGTATACTGATATATCTATATATATTTTTAGTTACTTATGTCTTTCAAACAATTATTGCTGATAAATAAAATTATCTCATCAAAGAATGTAGTCATTAGTTCCAATTGTGAGGGCCCCATGGCAGTAGCTCCACCTGCCCTCCCCCAAATCCGGCCCTGCAAGTTTCTTCACGATGTTTTTTTTTTCCAGAAAAGTGATATAAATTTAGTAAGCCGACGATTCGATGAGCATTCTCTCAACATGTCGCCATAGTTTCAAACTGCTAAATCGTAATATTACATAAAATTATGATTTCTAGCTGATACCGATAAGTTGAAAATCTGTCGCCAAGCCTTTACCTAACGGTGTATTTCGACAGCCTCACTTTATTCTAGTTCCTCAGTTATATTTCAGGGTGGGCGTGTTAAACATATTCAACAACACCATGCCCATCTTGTCAACGGAAAAAAAGGTTTATATAACAAAAAAGGATCACGGAAATGAATCCATAAATGGCCGAGTACGTAAAAAAATTGAATCGAACTGATAACCTTTGATTTGCTACTCAAAGTTCTGTGTTTTGCTACAATGGTCATGAATATGCGTTATCTCTTACCACTAGGAGATCAGTTCGTTCGTCTCATGACTTTTACATAAAAAAGTGCACTTAGTTCTTTTAAAGGGACAAGTATTCCATCAATATATGAGTATAGATAGATCCATATATTGAGAGGATTTCTTCTGGAAGTTTTCGGTCCCGGTTTGACACATTATCCTTCTAGAAAAACTGGGTTACCAGTAATGCCATAAAAATCTATTTGTACTGAGTAGGATATATTCCAAAATTTGATTTACTTTACTTATCGGAGGGCAGCCTATCTCCCAGCAGGGCGGGCAGGTGCGGCTGGGAGGCGGCACTTCCGCCGGATGCGTTATTAGCGACGGTAACTGCATATCTACTAGTCTTAAACTCATTTCTCGATTTCGGCTTTGATTTATACCATAACTAATAACTCAAAATGGATATTAACATTGTTTTAAGAGCCAATACTAACTAGTCGTTTTCGTAAATAGTAATGTGCTTTCTTTAACCACATGAGCAGGGGCGTAGCAACTGCCGCATCAGCCGTATCAATAATACGGGGCCACCGTGCTATAGGGCCCCCAACAAAAGAATAATAGTAATGCCTCACGTGGAGCTATGAAAGGAAATTCGGGTAGAAGGGCCCCCCGACAAATTTTGATACAGGGCCCGTCTATGCCAAGCTACTTCACTGCACATGAGGCAAATTACATAACTCTTATGTGAATAAATCAGTTTTATCTAGGTAAGCGTGTTCCATCGTAGACCATATCTTCGAAGGCCTATAATAAGCAATAAAAACATCATAAGGAAACCATAGCGTCGTGGTAAGGTACTCTCCAGTATTCGACAGACTAGCGAAGCACTTAACGGTGTGTTCCGGCAGCCTCACTTGAAAGCCAGTTCCATTTCAGGCTAGGTGTGAGTGGCATCTTCGACATCACCGTCACTTAAGGTGAGCTGTGGTCAAATAAATAATCAGCCTGTCAACCATAAAAAAGCTTGAGTAAGTTTAAACTAAAACGAACATAACGCATTGCTGATATTTATTTGCTTAATTAGATAACGCCTGCTCATGGCCATTGCAACCACTAAAGAGAGAAAGAAGTTGAAAAAAAAACCTTGAAAATAAAAATAACATTGTTTCTTTTCTTTCGGTAGTACACAGAACTGAGAGTAGCAAAACAATTATAATCGCATACCAAGAGCATATTATACTCCGCGTATAACGACTTTTGACGTAATTATAGTGATAAGTGACAAACAGACACAAAGCATAGACTGCATTATTTTTGATGTTTATTTATAATAGCTTGTTAAAATTATATTATATTTTCTGTATCTGTACTAGAGCATTTTATTTGCTAAATTTCCAAAATGGCTTAGGGATGAGGGGCCCCAAATGTCAAGTGCCTAGGGGCCTTGGGTCTGTAAGACCGGGCCTGGCAACAACCTTCATATTTCACGACATGGACGGCCACGAATGACAACTTTAATAAAAAAACGAGTAGGTACTCCGAAATAGTCTCAGAACTCTAAAAGTGATTAGAGTTGTAAGGCAAACATAAATAGTTGCATGGATACACCCACCCGCTCACGTTCCTGAGCACACGAGATTTCCACTTATCAGCTGCCAAGTAGGTGTGCTAGATAATAATGTTTCAAGCTGTGGTACAAGTGTAAAGTTAAACGCGACAGAGAGTACAGAAGTGCTTTTTGTGGTAGTAAAGCAATGGCGGTTACTGAAAAGGTTTTTGGCGTGGTTAATGGATTTACTTCTATAAATTTACTTTTACAAAAATGTTATATAATATTATAGATGCAGTTGTAAGTTTGTTTGTTTCGCTTTCACGCCTTATCATGAAATTTTGTATGCACGTTGTCAGGAGCACAGATCAGAAACTAAGTAACTACATTAAAGCAAGTGAAACCGCGGGTAAAAACTAGTAAATTATATACTCGTAGTGTAATTCTGACATGACATTATAAAAGTATGGTCTTCGAGAAAGGCACGCAGGTCTGGAATGCCTACACGAGTTAACTTACTGACCCATTTAACTTTTATACATTAATTAAATTATTACCCTGAAGTAAAGTAAACTCGCACATCCTATTTAGTGTATTACGGTAAAGTACATACTAAAAATAGTTCAATTATCTCTCATCGATTTATACATCGTAGTACCAAATATTTTACCACCAAGCAGTTAACATTACTGTGTTCCAGTTTGAAGGGCACTGAAGCTAGCGAAATTACTGGGCAAACAATAATTTAATGTCTCAAAGTAATGAGCGCCAAATCAGCGATGGCATAGACTTTGTTTTGCTACTCAAAGTTCTGTGTATCACTGCAATGGTCATGGACATGCGTTATCTCTTACCATCAGGAGAGCGTCTCATCCGTCTCATTACTTTTACATTTAAAAAAATACATAGTGGAATTGCTTACCAATGTGGAATAAAAAAAATAGTAAATTGATGACAATAAAATTGGGGAGATGGTTTGGTGTTGCAGCTACAACAGTTTTAATTTTTTTTTTCAATTTACTTTAAAAAAAAAATAACTTCAGCTAGATCCTGTAACTTGTCCCACAGATCCCGGTGTCCAGTAAGTAGTCCGTCTCAGCAGGTCGCTTCAGTACCAGGGTTGTATAACTTCAGAAGCAGTCGACCCCGCGCCATCCGTTCTCATTACACGCATCGCTACATGGCTGTCGAGGGCTTATGGTTCGGTTTCTTGGATCTGTTATTGGAATATTAATCCTACTTTCAAATAATAACGAGTTCATTTCATGTATCTCGTTTCACAATAGATATACGTAAGTTTTAATCAAAACATATTCATTCAGTAAAAGCACAAAAATAACTTTGAGATATTTTTTCGCATTACGCAATATAAATATATATGTACGTATGAATGAATATATGTATTTGTACACGTATGTTCAAACCAAAACACATTAATGTTTAGATATTATTACTTTACGGTAGCATATACTTATGTATGTACATATATATCTGATACCACCGTAGTATCAGGTACTTACCTACACGACCTCTTGCTAAGGAGTTCTACCACCTAGTGAATAATAGATTTTATGATTTATATCATTAACTATCTAAGTGAGAAGAGGTACGTTTTTGAACATAGTTCACCTAATGAGAATTGAAATTGTAGTCGAATATGGTATACATTTGAAATACATATCCTATTATGGATTTATTCGCGATGGATTTGTGGCCAGCCCATCTCTAGAAAGTGCCCAATTACCGTTGTTTCCTCGCAATGTTTTCGAACGATTCGATTTGTATCGATACTTTATGTTAGTGTTGTAAGAAACTAGAGTCTTATTTATGTTCTTTCAAGAGACTCGAGTCCATTTTAAGCTCAAGCTTTTTTTTAATTTTGAGTCTTTTTTTATAGCGATGATAGCTTCGTGGTTAGCGTGGTCGGTTCGCATGCCGAAGGGCGTGGGTTCAAACCCCAACAATGAGCTTGAGCTGTCGGTGAAGGAAAACATCGTGAGGAAACCATAGCGTGGTGATAGAGTACTTTCTAGTACTCGGCTGGCTAGCTACCACCCTCAAGTTGTAAAATCTGTCGCCAAGCATCTAACGGTGTGTTCCGGCAGCCTCACTTGAGAGCCAGTTCCATTCCAGGCTAGGTGTGCTTTACCATCTTCGACCACACCGTCACTTAACATCAGGTGAGTTGTGGTCAAACACCAAGCCTGTCAGCTATAAAAAAAAAAGAGACATTGTAGGAAAAAAACTTGACGGCCTTTAGTCCGAGTCAATATTAAGTCCTTTTGAATTTTGGGTCATTATAGGAAGACTCTAGTTTTATCTACAGTAAGTTGAGTCTAAGGGTTTTCAAAAGAACTCGGACTGAGTTCTATGTGTTTTGGCTTGAATTATAAATTTAAATAGATGAAAAAAAAGAAGATTAAGTACAAGTTTATATATAATAAATCATATGAAAGCTAAAGATATCAAATTAAGCTAGCCAGCAGTCTGCTTTTTTCCCTCTCCTAGCAAACTATCCTTTATTTACTATTATGTCATGAATACTAATTTGATTGATTTACAGTTAGGTAGGTACATAAGTTTGAACTAATTTTATAATCGTTTTCATAACTCTAGTTCTTTGATAACATACCTCCAGTTTAAAACCCATGAACTTTTGTGCCATGCGGTTGATTTTTAACTAGCTTAAACTTGTTTTACTTATGCGGGATTACTCACGTTTAATTATATCAGATACTCAACTATAGTTTCCGCTACATTCGGTGGTCTTCATCATGAAGACGAAGCTGAGTATAACGTGCGAGCGGCCTCGGCTTGCTTCAAGCAGTCACCTTAAAGTTCGTTGTTTTAGTTCTTAATTAAGTCCTGGGTATCGCTGCAATGGCCATGGACAAGCGTTATCTCTTACACTTAGGAGAGCGTTTTGTACGTCCCATCACTTTTTTATAATAGTAAAAAGAAAAACTTCAAAATGGAAATTCGACTCCTATTTTTTTACTGAACTAACATCGATACAAAACTTTTACAATAAGTACATGTAAAAGCTATAAATCTGTAGTTATTATTAAGATTTATCTAGCTCAATATCATCCCCCTTTCGCATTGGTTTGCGGTCGTCTCTAATGCTAATATTAAAATCGATCATTCACGGTCTCGTTGCACCCTTTACGATAATTCGATAATTTACGAGCAAATACTCAATACTTTATTGCATGTAGGAAGTTTACATTGTCATTTACATAGGTCTTATAAGTATAAAAAGTTAAAATTAAATACTGATATTTTACCAGATATTTTGTCGCTAAGCAGTAGTGTGTAAACATAACTGTGTTCCGGTTTGAAGGGTAATACAGCTAGAGAAATTACAGTGCTGTTGAGACTAACCATTTAAAGTTTTAAAGTCTCGAATTAATGACCAATGTCCTGGACTTTGTTTAGTTACTCAAAATTTTATGTATCGCTGCAATGGTCATGGACTGGCGTTATCTCTTACCATCAGGAGAGCATCTCGTTTGTCTCATTACTTTTACATTTAAAAAAAACTTCTTAACTACCATCTTAACAACTTTCGTTTGGTTTTATTTTTAAACTATGTTAACGATGATCTATAGATCACATCATCATCATCTCAGCCGTAGGACGTCTACTGCTGGACATAGGTCTCCCCCATATAGGGGGGTTTTGCCAATACAAATAGAGACAGATACAAACTTATTAAAAGTGTAGTTTTAGATAAATAAATAAATATCCTAGGACATTTCACACAGTGCCATTTAGCACCAAACAAAGCCAAGCTTGTACCATGGGAATCAGATAATTGATAGATAACTTGTATACTTTTTCGTAAAAACATACTTATAAACACTAAACACCCAGACACGAAACAAACATTTATGCTTGTCACACAAATGTTTATCCTGAGTGGGAATCGAACCCACGTCCTACAACTCTTGAAGTAGATACCAAATGAGCGAACAGGGCAGTCACAGAGTTATTGACGGGAACGAGGAAAGATCGTATTAAATTACGAGTACTTTTCAAAACATGTGCTTTCTTGAATTTATGTTTAAAAATATATATGTGATTGAGATTGATTTAAGCTTGCTTTTATATAAGTAGTGTTGAATTACGTGCGTGAGTGTGGGAAAGTGACTATAATGTGACGAAACATGACTTTTCGTATTGCTTACGTACGTTCATACTCCATAGAAGCTTGTAGTAAAGTTATCATAACTTGATCGAACCTTTACTTTCACTTTGACTTAGGTACTTTGTGTGATATAGACTTATATTGATTGATTTATCTAAAAATAGTTGAAAACATCAAATTACTTGATACTTGGCAAATACAAAATCTGCGACACCAAAATCAAAGAATAAAATATAATAGATATTTCATTAATTTTGATTTTTCTTATAGATTGCAATGTAAAAGAACAACATGTTTAATAAGTTCAGATGTGTAAAGTAAAACCTACAAAATTCAAAAAATGGTCTTATTTACTAAAATAAAAGTAAAAAAATATTTTTATAAACAAGCTTTTATCGGGGATAATGATCTAAAAATAATAATCTAGTAAGTATTTGGCGGATCCAATCAAAACAGAATCCAGATAGATTTTCAATATAGTTTTTTGGACCTCGAAATATATCACCAAGCTAAAAGAAGCTTTATAGGCTTCAACGATACAGAGAGCTCATGTTTTTTCATATTGGAAAATATTTATGGTGTAGAAACAAGGTGCCGTGGTGGTGCCGGCGTAAGAATTGTACCCCACTCTCTCTACCCGTGGTTTTTGTAAGAGTCGGTTAAGGGATGTAATCCGGAAGACGGGCAGCAGCGTCTTCCTTGAACAATCACACTTAACTGCGCTCGCCAAGCGTGGCGAGTATTGGCAAAACCCTCCCAGGAGGATGCCTATGTCCAGCAGTGGACGTTCTATGGCTGATGATGTGTGTGTGTGTGATGCAAGTCATAATATCAGGATATTCCAACGTAACTAAACCAAAGTGTGAAGAAAAACCGTCAAAATTTAAAACACCATTCATCCATCTTACAAGACGTGGCTTACATCAAACGAAATATACGCGAGGGTAGCTCCCTAGCCCCTTCCTAAAGTAAAAGAAAAAATCGCGAGGCGAAGACGCAATTACTTCTTCACCAACATATTTTATACCAGTTCTATCTATAATCATGATCATGCTTTTATAACCATAAGGTTGAAAATGGTGTACCGTCTTCGCAAAAGTAAAGTGGTACCGTGGTCCTTTAAAAGCAGGCTGCATCAAAGAAATGCTTCTAATGATTCTATTGATAGCTCAGGTTATGTGTGTGTTTTGAGTATTTTTTTAGATACGCAAACTGCTTTGCTTGTGTGAGTGCAAGGAGGGGCGCTAAGAGATGCTTTCTTCGACCCCTCATTTCTTATAGGAGGAATGAGAGGGTTTGGGACTTACTATGGAAACTGACGTGATTTTGAGACATTTTTGTTTTATTTATGCGAGATTACTCACGATTAATTATATCGAATACTCCAACGATAGTTTCGACCACATCCGGTGGAGATTATCCACTTCTTCAGGGAGACAAAGCTGGCCCCGTCTTGCTTCGCTCCAAGAAGTAGCCAGAGTAGGCGGAGTATCCGATAGAATTACACGTTAGTAATCCTGCATAAGTAAAACAAAAATCTTTGGGATTTAGTTGATTCTAAAGCGAGTAAGTACCACGTAATTTTGGTTTCCTTTTCAAATTCCTAAATTCTTTTTGAAAGTATTTTACAAAGAAGTTTCAAGAAGCGGGATCTTTTATTTAACTTCCAAAAAAAGTACGAAATCTAAACATGAATTGAAAAAATCTCAGAACATAGCGTGATTTTATTTATAGGTAAAAAATAGCAACAAATATGATCGTGAAAGAGGGTTCTATAATCTTACTTCAAAATGACAAAATACATTTCCCCCTCTTTTACACTCGTCGATCCGCGGTATTCATAATCATACGAGTGTGCTTCAGATCTTTATGGTCTAATTCCTTTATGCCTATTCTTCTATCGGACTGCCAGAAGCTCGAAAAAGTGTCATCGTTTCATGGTTGATGTTCCAGAAACTAAAAACAAAAAAGAAACGATTCGATTCCACTTTCATTGTGGGAACACCTAAACAATGGAATGTATTGTCCGAGTGGTTGTTCCCCGACAACCTGGGACAACCTTCAAGTTGAGAGTGAATCAGTATCTTCTAGACAAGCGTGCTCCATGTTAGACTGCATATAGAAAAACCTATTAATAAAAAAAAAAGTCTGTAAAATATTTTGGATTCGAAAGTATCAAAATCAATCACCCCTTCAAACGCCTCCCCTCGCTTGAGTCGCGATCGTCTCAGCACGCACACACACACGCGCCACTACACACACACAGCCACAGGCAGGGGCGCGGGCCCTCAAACTCCTCCTTTACTTTCTTCATTGTTATGTAGAAAAAATTGCAGAAAGGGGATGCAAAATCAATACCCGAATGGTACGTACCCTACTCTACATATTCGAATGTATTGACTTTTTTTTGCAGTTACTTTGTTAACCATTTGTATTATACCCGAGTAAATAGGTACAACATACAAGGATTCTCTTTTCATGTTCAGCGAAATTTTTATAGGTCCGGCCACCGTCCACTCTCATTTAGACAAAAATCAATTCATTTCACAAAGACGAAAATGCGTCAAAATAACGTCATTTCTAAAGTAAAAATAAATAAATAAAAATTACATTTTTGTACCCCACCATAGATTGGATCAAAAATCGATTTCAAAAACTTATGTATGTACATATATTTTTTAATTAATTTTAAGAATTTTTCACTTACCATGAATGTTGGTCATCTGCTAATTGAAAGTTTCACGAAAAGGATATATCACAAATTGAACGTTTTACTATTATTTGGTATGTGGAAAAGACATTCTGCAACTAAATGTCTATCACGACATAGCACATTTCATATGCACAGTACATAGTTTTTTTATATGTATACTATTAAAATAATATTGTGTCACAATTAAGCCAAAGTACCTACTTATTTCACAAAAAACAGCTTCTCTTATCGAGATTCAGTTTAAACTGATTCAAATTTAAAACCCGCGAACTAGCCGTTGCTGACCCAAATAACGACACAAAAAGAAAAAAGAAATATAATAAAATCAAAACCGGTTCATCGAAACCACTTTGTCTTTTGATATCCTTACAAAAGATCAGACTCCGCGGATGCTGTATGGCATCAAAAAATAATAAAGAAAAAAAACTGGTTTTATTTTTAAATTGTGAATGAGCTTTTGTCCTGTGATCGGTTATTTTGATTTATTCGATTTTTAAACACGGATCGCGTATGGGAAACAAAAACATGAGGCGCGTTCAACAGGTACCGTTCGGCAAAAAAGTGTTATGGATTTCGTTAATAATGCTAAATTAAAATCGGTCATTGAGAAGGTTAAAAAATAAAATATTTCTTTAAGTACATATTTTATTAATTTCAATATCATTTCATATTTTAATGATTAATAGATACCACATTGAATTTTGCATTACCTAAAATATTAATAGTAGAAATAGTTAAAAACTCTACACTCACTGATTAGAAAAAAAGTAGTATCTACAGATAATTATAAAGTTGCGTAGAAAATTAGTGGAAAAATTTTCGCCTATTATACGCAGGCACATACATAATATATCAAGGCTTACACACCACACTACACGAATAGAGCAAGGTACTTGTGTGCGTATCGTAAAATTGTAAGGCCAAGGAGTTTCTATAAAATTTCTATTTCTACAAAACGAACTATTTGTACTATTATTAATTTGTATATGCACGCCATAACACTTCTAGGTAATATACCTATGCTTTAGTTACTTTACAGTAATATTTCGTTCTGTCAAATTAGTTTTATTGTATGTAAGTATGACGTGTGTACCTATATACAATCTTCGGTGTGAATGACTAAGAGTTTATAAGTCTAAGCTCTTTCTCTTTCTACCTGTATATTGTTTTGCGTGGCGTTTCTTTCTAGTACTCTGCTGGCTAGCTCCACTGAAGTTATAAATCTGCCCTCAAGCACCTAATGGGGTGTTCCGGCATCCTCATTTGAGTATCAGCTCCGTTCTAGACAAGGGGTGTTTTCCATCTTCGACCACACCGTTACTTAAAATTAGGTGAGTTGTGATCTAACACCTACCCTGTCTACCATATCTATTTTGGGTTTAGTTATTTTTACGAGTATAAAACGGGTGGTTTTATCTTCAAGAAATTTAACAAGGGGTAAAAATGATTGTAACAATGTTAAAAATAAATGACTAATATTATAGTATACTACTAGAAAGTTCGTTATACGTAAGGTTCATAACTGGATTTTTGACTAAAATTTAAAGGTTTTTTTTCTTTGTTAGTACTTTTGTGAGCGACCGTATTAGCACACTTTTTTACTATTTCCTTGGATGTCGGTCTCAATATTTGCCATACAATGTCGAGAATGAAGAAATGACAATATTTTAACGCTAACCACATGTTTGTTGCGGGTTTATGTTCCATTTTTAAATAGTATATTACTTTTAAATAGAAAATTTTGTTTCTTTGTGGCCTGTAAGACGTATCAATTTGTCAAAGAGGTTTTGGTTTTTATACATACCTATCTCTAGAAAAAGGGAAAAATTATGAAAATAATTAGTTATTACACTAATAATTATATAATAATATATAAAATATGTTTACCTATACTTATTTTCGTTTGGCCACAAGCCCGCGAATATGAGTTTTTTTCGTCGGCAACGAGAGATTTTCGAAAAGAAAAATATAAATAATAATAATCATTTATTGGCATAAAACTTAAGACTAAGGAGTATACATATATAAAACTATGATAAACTACTTAATAAAAACTATAATAACAATAGGTATCATACTCCGTGGTGGGTACCCTGAACCTCACACTAGGGGAGTACTGTGTCGTGAGGTTCAGTGACTTCCAAAAAATAAAGTGGTAGTTACTTCTTCGTCTGGTTGTTACTTCTTCACGTTGTAACGGCTCAATGGAATTGTATAAAATTTGGATTAGGTATAGCTGGCTTATACTCTGGATTAACCTATAGATTTTTTCCAGGAAAACGAACTCGTGGTTCATAGCTAAAAAAAAAAAATACTTTTATACTTTACTAAAACCAAATACAAAAAACCTTTTATATTTTCAGTAGCAACTTGTAATCAATTTGAGGTGGTCAGAAATAGGTCGATCGTAGCGATAAAGCCGCTAGCGGTTCCATTAGTGCTAAGTCAACCGACAAACACTTAACGGTGTAATCTCACTTGAGAGCCAGTTCCATTCCAGGCTAGATGTGCTTTACCATCTTTGACTACACCGTCATTTAACATCAGGTAAGCTGTGGTAAAATACCTTGTCAAAAGTTGTGAACAATTAAGTGTTATCTAGTAGTATATCTTTTTTTTTAAGTACCTATCTCTAAATTACTTATCTCTATCTCAAATTTTTGCTAAGCAAGTATCTATCTAATACCTTTAAACGAGCAATTCTTGCATATATATATATAATCTGAATCTCGGAAACGGCTCCAACGATTTTTAATATATTAAATTTAGCATGCAGGGGGTTTCGGGGGCGATAAATCGATCTAGCTAGGTTTCATTTTTAGAAAACGTCGTTTTATACGTGTTTTCACCCGAGCAAACCTCGGTCATCCAGGTACTATTTACTTATAGTGAGTGGGGAATAACTGTTACCGAGCGAGTATGTTCTTCAAATTACAAAATGTATTGTAAGATCTCGCACGTTTCTTCAGTTTTTCGTTTAAAATAACATTCTTCTTGATCGTTGTATAACGTTGTTAAATTGGCAAAAACATTTTAGTGGAATAAAATTAACAATAGCCACAAGGTAAAGATGACAAAGTAAAAAAAGACGGCGCTAGGAATGTAATAACTGTTTTGGGACATAGACACAACAAATATCTTATTTTTTTTTTTCAAATTGGCTTGTTCGATTTGGGATGTATCGTTAACAATTTCAAAAATTAGAATCATCGTCTTCCCAAACCCGTCGCCCTAAGTTGACCTCTAATCTGCAGACAATGGTCATCCGCAGGGCCTGGTGTTCTTTGTGTTGGCCACAGCTGCTGGACCGGTATCCCTGGAGAGTTGTACTACTCAACGTGTTTTACTTAACATTAAAATACGAGATATTTAATCGTTTTTGAGTTGAAAACGAGGTCTGCAATTACATTTTCATGTTCGTTTGTAAAAGGGAGTAGAATAATATTAATTTGCATGAGTAACGCACTAGGTAAACGAACAAAAGTAGGTACCTACGGAAAGTGGGACAGTGCGACAAGAAATATGAACTGATTTTTTAATACATTTAACTTATGTAATTAGTAATATAATTCGTATAAAATAATAATAATTCGTCAGTTCAACTGCAGACCAGAGCAGGTATACCTACACCTTGTTCAGCATTCCTTGTTATTTATTTAGAGACAACTAAAACTTTGTAACATTAACAAAAACAAATTTTAAACACAACAGGAATTTGACTAAGTCAAAACTATTTTAGAACAAAAATGCTTAAGTCATAAATAAGAACAATCACGCAGATTGGTCGGTGGCTTGGCACGACATTTTTTTGTTTTATATTTATCTTTGTACCTACATAGAGGAGTTTTGGCGGGAACGCGGTAAGAGTCGTGTCACCCCATTGTATTTTTTTCAAAATTAGTTTTTTTTTCGAGTGTTTATGTATAAAAATAGTTGTGTTTTATTCATAAAGTGCCGAATTACAAGCACGAGTGTGGGACTGATATAATGCGGTGATAACTTTGCGTGTTGCTTCCAAAACTCCATCGAAGATAATAAATAGTAAAGTCGCCACTACTTTATTAAGGCACGATGTGATTTGACTGGCTCGGACTGAACTTGACCAAGACTGGACTTTGACTGTAACTATAGATGTAAGACATGTTTTAATCAAATAGAAATACTTAGAATTTACTTAGAATTCGTTGCCCAGTGCAATCATTTTTGATGTCTTTGGAAGCAACACGAAATGTAAAGTTTCACCACATTATATCTGTCGCTTTCCGGCACTCATTTAATTCGGCACGTTAAGAATAAACACCACTAATTTTGTATAGGTATAAACTCTTTTAAAAACCACACATGTAATGCGGCGACGCGACGTGACTTCCGCGTTCCCGCTAAAACTCCCAGTAGATTTTATAATTTTATTAAATTTATTTTCAAAGAAAATGTGTACAGAAATAATTCGATCTTCGAAGGAAAATAGAATGGACGTAGAGAAAGACCTTTGCTCTGGTATATGTAATAAAAATAGTAGTTCTACTCGACACCAGGTGTCGCTAATAGAAGCAGTGACCGCAGCGCTCATAGTGGCATTCACACAAACTACAATATTATTATGCGACATCTCTCGATGAGTAGTCGTACTAGAACGTGTCAGCTACTGCACAACAGATGTCACAACTTAGCAACAAAAATAAGACAGTTTTTGTCTTTGCTCAAGATTATTGTTTTTTTTTATGTTGTGTTTTAAATGTAAAGGACTACTGAGAGTAGTATTATTTTTTAGAAATGTTTTATATTTAACAGGGACAGGCAAATTTATACTAATGTTATTTTCGATAGTTTCATAGCAGGTAGTCCTTTCGAAAAATATGACTGCAGTTTAAAAATGTTTGTGACTAAAAAATAGTGAAAAGATAGTTGTTTATCTACATAAAAATTTTAAATAGATTTCTTTCTACATACCTACCTACCTACTTCTCTTTCGATTTTTGCAAATCAATAAGATTTTGTTTATCGTAACAGAAATAGAAAACATATACAATATGTACATAGGTACTTTTTTTTTAACGTATTAGATGTTCAAAGGCTATTTCAAGCCTCGCACTCAATCTTCCACATTCCGGCGCTGCCAACTTGAAAAACACAATTATTCGCGCCATCGGAGCGTTCCAAAGAAAATTATCGGCCAGTCCGAAATCGGCAAACATATTTTTACCAGTCTTTTTATCAGATTTTAAGTCTTAACTCTATGGTATTAGAGTGTATAATAAGTTTTAGCTTTCAAATAGAATGTTAGGTCTTATCTAGCCTACGTGACCAAAACACTAAGCGGTTAGGGCGCCCTTATTAGGGATGATTTTCACTCACGTTAGCGGTGAAGTTAATAAAAACTTAATGATATTCTATAATCTTTGATTAAGATTGGTCAGGGCGCTGAAGTTCTATGTACCAGACTACAACACTACTACACTACTAATAGATACAATCTTGGTGTCGTCAAGTCGAGATTGAATCGGTATCTTCTATGTAAGCGTGCTCCATCGTAGACCGCATCTTCATTTAACATCAGGATAGATGGCAGTCAAACGCAAGCCTAATATAAGTTACATATTTCTAGTAATAAAAATAAAAACTAACACAGATCAGAAAAAAGAAGTAAGTACTAATTTAATGTTGCGCAGAAAATGAGGGAAGGCTCCTTGATCCTACAATGTTTATTGTGTCATAAGTATGTGCACTTATTGTGTGACTTATGCTCATAACATATTTGTTGTGCGTGTAGTTTCTGTGCATTTTGCCAGTGTCAAGTATTCTGATACTTTTAAGAATTTGAAAAAAAAAACAAGTGAAGCAAATACAAGTCACAATCATAGTAAGTTATAGTCTAGTCCAGTTATATCCTAGTAAAGAAATGACAGTATTAGAAGCTTCGACAGAGTTTTGGAAGGAACATGAATTTCAACATACCTACTTACTATAACAATTATCACTTTTCCACATTCACGCACGTAATTTAGCGCTTTATGATTAGAACACCACTATTTTTACAAATAAATACTCAAAATAAAACTAAAGTTTTGAAAAATAATACAACGCAGTAAAATTATTTTACCGCGTTCTTGCCAATTACTCGTGGGTGTAGTTGCGTTTAATAAGTGAAAATTGTCTTCACCTTTTTTCTAGCAAAAAAACGATGGTCAAGTTGTCAATACGAAAATGTATGTAATATGGCGGGCGTAAATGAAAATTAAAACTAACGCATTGATGTAATTTTTAAACATTTTAGTACCGAAATCTTGACGAAATTTTTTTTGCAAATTGTCTTGCTGAACCATTTTATTTTTTATTTTCTTATCTGTGGTTCGTGTATGGTAGCAGGTAAACAAATCCATGAGGAGGTCTTAATGCTTCGAAATACAAGTGTGTAGGTTTGTTTACGTGAAACCTTCCCTGAGATTTATTTCCGCGTGTTCCGGTCGTCATTATGCTAATGATACGCTGAGAAGGGACTTCGTTATGTTGGTACCTATTAGAGCGTCGCTTGTTATAAGTAGGTAATATGTTACGTCGCGTTTTGAAGTAAATACGGAAAAATCATGTCGCTACGTTATATTATTATTTTTTATTAGTAAGTATATGGCCTTCGTTTGATCTCTTTCTCGCCTGATTTTAAGCGAAGATGCGGTCTATGCGAAAAATTGTGTTTTTCTGAGCGTTTATGTATGAAATAGTGGCGTTTAATTCATAAAGTGTCGAATTATGACTGTACGACAATGAAATAATATGGTAAAAAATAACATTTAGGTACTGTTGCTCCAAAAACTCCATCGAAGCTTGTAGTAAACTCACCACAACTTTATTAGGACATGACTAGACTTGTTTTTGACTTGTTGTGACATTGACTGTGATTTTGACTTCTGTCACTTGATTTATCATTAAATACTTGACACTGGCAAATGTAGAATGTGCGAAGCTCGAAAAAAAAGAAGAATATGCAATGTTAAGTTTTGGTGAGAACGCAGAAAAATGTGAATATTTTTAAGTTAAGTTTTTTGCTTCAAATTGTTATGTTTTAGAAATAGTTGTTTTCTTAGTATAAAGTGCGGAATTATACGTTCGAGTGTAGAAAATTTGTTATCAATGTAATAGGTTCATATACATGAAACATGTCTTTTTGCTATTTTTAAAACTCTGTAGAATCTTGTATTAAAGTTATCAAATAGCGCACGATGTTTTCTGTGTATACTTGATAGATAATGTTTCTCTAAAAATAGAATACAAGTTTTTTCAAATCCACAACATTGCTTAACGTCAAGCAGGATAGGGTCAAATGCGAACCTATTATGAACTGTAAATAAGATGTAAAACCTAGAGCGAGATTCGACAGCTTTTAAGTCATTGTCATTACTAGGTTACCCATTCAATAGTCTTTTTTTTTTAAATATATAAATTCGAAATCAAAACAAAAGTCCATATTACAAAAGGAAAGAAACCAAAATCACAATTTTCGAAGCAACGCGAGGAGGACGGGGCAAAGTGGTATCACCGCGAAGTTTTCACACTTTGCCAACAACTTTTATTCTGCATTCTATTTTATTTTCATCCCACAAAGTGGCGCTGCGGCGTCCGGACGGTTTTTCTTTAACATTAAGCGTTCAGGCAATTTGCGTGAAAGGTTCTCTTATTGGTACTTTTTAACTAATTAGAAACCTTCGTATGCATTACGAAGTTGGTGCTATATGTATTTAACTGGAATTTTAAACTATTCTTATTAGTATAGCATTATTTTGTAATATTTAATAATTTATTTATGTTAAATTTATTCGTAAAATGTAAATGATATTCATAAAAAATAAGTCATAAAATTTTGTGGTATCAGCGAGATATTGTAATGTTCAGAATATTATAAAAGTATTGTGTAATTTGTTGGAAGTAGTGTAGGTACTCTCAAACAATACGGTATTTACTTGGTCGATATTTCAATAGTTTTCTCAAACTAGCCAAAATTTCGAACCTTTCCTACTAACCCGTCCGAACTCCCAACAAAAGATAACCCGAGCATTATTGATGGAGGCCTGAAATTTAATATGAAATATTTCAAACTACACTCACACTACCGGACGCACACATACACCAAACCTTACACACACACCTACAATAAAACTACACAAATACATCGAAGCGTAAGAGGGGTGTCTTTGTTACATTAAGGAAGAAGGGTATGGAACGGGTGCGAGGGGAGAGTGGGGTGGGTCGGGCTGTTTTGTATTCTATCCGTTGGCCGCTTGTCCGTTTACGATTTCGCGCGGGACACTTGGAGATTTCTATTGCCCGGTGGTGCGGCGGTGACAATTCAGAATTTCTTTATTAAGCGAGTGGTTCGTACTGCGTTTGGAATGTCGATCGTTCATTTATATTCTGTATTGATAGCTGATGGTATTTTTAAGGGCAAACGTGTATATATTTCATAATACGTTGTGCATAATTATTACACGGCACATTACAAGTATGTCCAAATCAAATACGTATTACAATAAACTATGGAAACTGACGTGGTTTTGACACATTTTGTTTTACTTATACATGATTACACACGTTTAATTTTATCGGAAACTGACTATAGTTTCAGTCACATCTGGTGGCCTTTATCATGGAGACAAAGCTGAGTACAGTGCGCGCGCGGCCTCGTTGTAATTTAAACGTGAGCAATCCCGCATAAGTAAAACAAAACCATAATATATATATATAAGAAGGTACACTATACATATGCACATTGATAGATTCGGTAGTGAATTTTATTGTAATATAATAAATAATAAAATATGCCTGTTCTTAACATATTTATTTCTTTTTTGTTAGTTTTTTTTTGTATATACCTTTATATATTATATACATTTGTGTATACTATTATGGATTGTTATACTTGTTAAAGATAAACTCCGTGAAAGTGACGTATTTAGGCAAAGTTCTCAGATAAAATGTTTCTCTTTAAAGAGACAAACACAATAAAATTCTCACAAGTCTTAGACTAAAATTTTGAATTGCCTCAACTTTTGTCGATAAACATAAAAAAATATATACATACCTAATGTAGAAATATTTCCCCTGCAGTTTTTCCTTTAAGATAAAATAAACCTTTACAAAGAAATCCACTCCCACAAATAGGTCTAATTTGAAAGTCAAATGAATAAAATAAAAGAAAGGTAAAAAAAGAGATAGAAATATATTCAGAGAAGCATTAAGCGCGGCTGGACCTTACAAGAAGACAATTTTATGCTAATCTTTTTCCGCCACTTTAGCATTCGAGTAACATTGTGTGGTGGAAACTTGGTATGACGTGGTGACGTGGACAATGACGTGGTGGAAACTAGGGTTGCTTCGGTTTCCTTTATATCTCAAATGTGAGAATTGCTATGACAGGGAAAAATTCTTTAGAATGTTTGTTCTGTAACCTAACCTAACAGTTTGTTACGGCAGTCTCACTTGAAAACCACTTCCATTCCAGACAAGGTGTGTTTACCATATTCGATCACACCGTCAGTTAACATCAGGTGAGTTGTAGTCAAACACCTAGCCTGTTAATCATTAAATGTTCAGTAGAAATAAGATAGTTTGTTTAACTAAAGAGATTTTTTTTTTTATTTTACGGATAGGTTATGGAACTCTTGAGTCTGTGTTCTTTAAACGGTAAAGATGTGTTCAAATCGAGAGTAAAGAGGCTACTAAATAAGCTAGTAGGCGTGCTACTATTTAGGTCTTCAACTTACAATAACTACAGCTTACCATTACGTAGAGCGTAAGCCAGTAACGCCAAGCTATTCAGAGTTAAAAAAATCATGAAGATGTGATTATATAAGTTTTTTTTAGCTTCAATAAACATAGGCACTGAGAAGTACCTACTGGTGTTTACGTTTTAGGTTAGGATTTGAAATGCTGCCGTAATTTTATCTTTTTTTCATGTGTCGCATGGTTCATCAATCTATTTTTTTAATTAATAGGATCTAGTTATTCTAATATTATTTTTTATTCAATAAAAAAGTGAGGCAGCCCTAATTTACAAATGATCTGATATTTTTTACCGGAATCCCAGATTTTTTATGTCTTTAAAGTAAACTGCTATGAATGTTTATATGTATTTTCGTCACTTTTGATGTTATAAATATATGTATGTATATGTATATTCTATGGTAAGTAATTTAAAAATATGTAAAAAGTTTTAAATAAACGTAAGCTTCCAAATCTAATACCTTTAAACGAGCAATTCTTGTGTAATTATATGTAAGTATGTATATATACTGAATCTCAGAAACGGCTCCAATGATTTTCATAAAATTTAGTATGCAGGGGGTTTCAGGGGCGATAAACCAATCTCACTAGGTTTCATTTTTAGAAAACGAAAACAAAAACCGAGTAAAGCTCAGTCATCCAAGTACTACATAATTAAGTGAAACATCTAAAAAGCTTTTTACAAAGATAGATCGCCACAGTAGCAAATATTATGGGGCTCAATAGAAGTGAATAAACATTACCGTGCCATTGAGACTAGCCATCGAATGTCTCAGACTAATGAGCGTCAAAGCAGCAATAGCCTGGACTTTATTTTAATACTCACAAGTATTGGGTCCCATTGGGATGGTCATTATCTCATACCACCAGGAGAGCGTTCTGTTCGGTTCATTACTTTGACATACATAGAAGTGTGATTCAAAAAGATTTATTTATTAGCTTTAACACCTTTCCTTTGAAAAGTCGCAAGTTTTTCTGACCAAGCAGATAATATATATTTAGGTATATATTGTTAGTTTTGAGTGTCTTTATCTCAGTGTTCGTTTTGACCTAATCACGAAATACAAAAAACTCTATTGGGAAGCTATATGGCACAAGAAGCTCTATTAGGTATTTATCTCTAAGCCCAGAACTTTAACAAAACAGTGTCCAGGACATACTTTGAAAATCAATTCTCTGAGATGTTTAAAAAAAATATGATTGATAGGCTACGTGTTTGATCATAGCTCATCTGATATTAAGTGACGGTGTGGTCAAATATAGTAAACTCACCTGGATTGGAACTGGTTCTCAAGTGAGGCTACCGGAACACATGGTTAGGTGCTTAGCGGCAGATTTTTAATTTGAGGGTGGTAGTTAATCAGACAAGTACAAAAAAGTACTACCATGCTATGATTTCTTCACGATGTTTTCCTACCCCGGCAGCTTGAGGCTTATAGTTGGCGTTTGAACTCATGCCTTTCGGCGTGTGAAGCATCTGCGCTAACTACTGAGCTATCATCGCTGCAAATGTATACATAATTATGTGTATTAACGCCGTGATATACGTACGTACGATGATGTACGTGATAACGTTTTAATTGAATTTCAAAGACTTTCGACCTGCCTGGAAACTGACACTAATCATGAAGCATGTCAACAGTAGGTATTACTAATATAATGCCACAACAATCGATTCAAATTAGTCCTCTAACAATCAAACATTGTACTAAACAAACGAAACAAACAACTCGTAGATAACAGAGCAATGAAAAGCTCCCGTTTTGATTGCGACCCGCTAACAGTCTTCAATTGTATTGCCATGTCTCGAAATCTCCTACTAAAATGGTAACTACTCATTTTACTATTGGCATACGATGGATATCGTCATACTACTTTTTTATGGCGCAGCAATGTTTAATCTCTTTCTTAAATTTGCAATCCATATGGCAGTGAAGTCCAACTTCTTTAATTAATTAATTTTATTCTCATTTTGTGTTGCTTTTGATATCTTTGAACACCATCAATAGAAACATTTGCGATTCTTATGACAATAAAAGTTTATAAAAATTACAATATTATTTAAAATGAGTATGACAAGTATATATATGCGCTATTGAAGTTTGTGGACTAGCAGTCTATAGCAAAGAAAGGAAATTAAAATAATACATATAAAAGTATATACATTTTATTAAAAAAATAATAGATAGGTATCAGGCAACACTGGTCTTAAAGTTGAGGAACACGCACACAACCACACCGCCCCTTACCCAACCCACCAAGGAATGTTCGAAGATAACTGCACCAGCCTAAAAAGACCCTCCAAACATCTTTATCCATTCCACTGCCAAACGGACACTGTAAAATTTAACAGCTTAAGTTAAATTGGTCGCTGTTTGTGGGGTCGACTACCTAAGGAGCACCGAGCGCAAGAAGAAATACACCCGGGAGCAAAACGGGACCAGCCGCCTTAAAGTGTGGCCCCTTTTACCCCCACCTCCCTTCTTAATGCCCACTTTGTAGGAGGTCCATTAATTATGGCAAGCGACCGTGTCGAGACGATCGGGTGTATTTGGCGAAATTGCAAAAAGGGACGGAATTTGGAGCGTTTGTAACCGTTGTTTCGTAGAAATAGAATGAAATTCTGGATGGCCTTTATTTGATTTTGGCATAGGTTCGAGCTTGACATTTGTAGGCGAATTTCGTGATGTAATGTTAGATTTTTCCTACACAATATTAATTATAATAAATACCATATCACTCTCATTATAAATTTAAAATAATAATAATAATAATATCTCATTATAATTTTAAGTCCACGTTTTGTAAGCGATGTTGTGGTCGAAGATGATCGCAGGTCGCAGAAGGTCGCAGAGATTCAGATCTTTGACCTTGAAAAGATCTAGATTATATCTCTCAGGAAGCCGGTTGTTCCATTCCTTGGCTGTACCTACGGAAGAGAAACGTTGAGTCAATACGGTTGGTGCGTGCCCAAAGATTTTCACTAGGTGGTTGTGGGCCGTCTTTCTACTTGTCCATTAGTGAAAAGATAAATAATAGATGTACAAGACCATATAGCACAGTAGTACATTCTTTGAAATGAACCCTGTAGAGTGTAGATAATTAACACACTTGCCACCTTCCGGCACTGTGCTAGGTTTGGCTGCCTTCTTAACTCATAAGCTATCAGCTCCGCTTCTTGAACTGGAGTGCGTCTGTTCGATTCCCGCAGTGCAAACATTAACCTATACGAGGAACATAGATGTATTTTAAGTCTGAGTGTTCCGTTTGAATGTTTAGTATGTATTTACTAGATACAGTAGTTTAGTTCCCTTAAAACCTAAACCACTATTCATACTTTTATCACGGAAAGTAATAGTTAAAATCACGAGGATCTTAGAAGATCCTTATCTTATATTAAGCACTTGTTCACTAGAGTGAACAAGTGCTTAATATAAGCAAGCACCTAATATATTGAAAATTCCAATGCAAAAATCTAGAAACCAAATAAGTATTTTGAGAAATTAAATGGATAGCCATTTAATTACTCAAAGCCAATGCAAACCACACTGATATAAAAACTAGGTGTAGATAATAAGTATATTGAACTCATTCACGAGAAATAAAATAGCAAAAAAATTATGCACTTGTAAAAAACTTTAGATCCATCCAAAATTTATCAATTTAACTAGGTAAGTTTATATTCCTAAATTCATAAAATTTTAATCTACATTAAAATATAAATTCAAATCTATTCGCTTTTCCATGTAATAAAAAGTAATTACAAACAATCACATTTTCTTATTTTTAGTATTGAAGTTCTAGAATATTCCATAATAAGGTGGCTTTAAAATAAATAAAAATGAAATGCAATCTCCGTACCTACACACAACATAGGTACTAAAACAAAACTCTCATTAGAACAAAAGATCAAACGGATTTTCTTTATTATGAGTTACTTTTTGTGAAAAACCTTTTAGTATTAAATAACTAAATTACTCAATTGATCTCGAGATTTATCTAGAAATAAATAATTTCCTCAATAATAACTAAAGTCTTTGACTTGGGTCATACTTAATACAAATATGGGATACTTAGAACAATAAATTAAAATAGGTTTTATTACGAAAAAATTCTAATTTGAATTAGATGTTAAATCGATTTATGTTTAACCGTTGGTATATTAATTTTAATAAAACGCAACTACTTTGTTTTTTGAAAATGCGACGTTTTTTATTTAGTCTATGACTGTTAGTTACGTATTTATCATTTGTTGTTCTTTGTTTTGGCGTCGCAATTTTTGCATTTTCCAGTGTCAAGTGTTTTAAAATTTTACAGTATTTTATAAAAAGCCAAGTCACAGTCAAAGTTACACAAAGTAAGTCATTGTCGGGCCCGGTCATGCCCTAGTGAAGTAGGTATATAGTATGTTTATATGGAAAAACTCTTTTTTTATTGTTTACACCAATGATTGATGTAATACAATAAAAAATAGAAATAAAGTCGTGGTGATTTTACTACAAGTTTCGATAAAGTTTTGGAAGCAACACGAAAAGCCATGTCTCATTCTGTTGTATTACTTTTCCCTTACGCTTATAATAATTTAGTACTGTATGGATACAACACCACTATGTTTATAAAAAATACAATGCGACGACGTTACTGTTCCGCGCCAAAATTCCAATTACTGTGCGGGTCAAAAAAACGTCACGAACGACAAAATCATTCACAGAACAATCACGCAGATTGGTCGGACGTTTTGCACACACTCTTTTGTTTTGAAGTTACCTTCTAGCTAAAGAATATAATGGAATACAACTTTATTATACACCAAGCATACATAGGTATATTATAACATAAAAAAACTTAAAAAAGAGATAATTAAACGTAATAATAACAAAACAACATAGACTAATACATATATGACGAACAACGGTGGCCTTATCACCTAGAGCGATTTCTTTCAGACAACCGTTGGATGGAATTCATTGCCTTTAGTTTTTTTTTAATTGTTTTTTTTAAAGAAAATAATTCACGCGCGACTTGAAAGCGCCCAGACTGTAGTCACCCGAGAACACCCACTCAAGCAGCAAATTCAATTGTTTAGTGGTTCTTACAATAAAGGTGAAATCGAACTGTTTAGTTTTTTGGAATATCATGAAGCGGCTGGCTGTCCGATAGAAGAATAGCTAGGGTGGAATTAGGTCATGCACATCTGAATTATATGTGGATAAGTTTAGCTGAATAGAACCTAGATGAAATGAAGAATGTATTCAATGAAATCGCTTTAAATCTTCACTCACTAGAAAACAAAGTACTTTATAGCTGTCGCTGCGGCTATGAGGGTCAAAGGATCACCACACGGCTATCTCGAGTGGGTGATTAAGGCAACAACACACACATTAATCAAGTGGAGTGTGTAAGACGAGAACGGTAGAAAGTATTCGGTTGCAATCAGGGGTTAGTATTCTGAAAACACTGTTAAGATTAAGTAATGCTAGTAATTTATATCGGGTTTCCAAAACAGATGGAAAAAAGAAAAACTTTATTTGAGACATAAAATAAATTTCCATTACATTGGAAATCAAAAGAAATCATCACATCATTAGCCATAGGACGTCCACTGCTGGACATAGGCCTCCTAGGGTAGGCAAACCCCCCCCAGGACTCCTTCTTTTGCCAATACCCGCCACGCTGGGCAGGCGGGTTGGCGAATGCAGTTAGGTGTGATTGTTCAAGGAAGACGCTGCTGCCCATCTTCCGGATTACATTCCTTAGCCGACTCTTACGGCAACCACGGGTAGAGAGGGTGGGGTACAATTCTTACGTCGGCACCATCACGGCAGAAATAACAAATATAAATAAAAAATTAATTAACATAAATAACAAAAAGAAAAAAAGTTTAGGACGTTTTTCACAACATTATCTAGCCTCAAACTAAGCAAAGCTTGTACTACGGGATTTAGATGTCTGATAGAATATTTATAAGCTTTTTAGATCAGTAAGTTTTTTATTATTCACAAAAGACAATTAAAAGAATTATCTCTAAAAAAAATTGTAAAAGCTAATGAGCAAATTATGTTTATTTTATTGGATTCATTTTTTATTGTTTTAAACCTCGATGAAATTGTATGACGTAAGGTCTTGATGTATTTGTGTGCATGAAGTTCAAAGATTAAAGTTCAAACAGGAAAAAAGTTTAGGCCTAAGGCGCCTCCACTCATTTTCGACGCAAAAATGTATTTATAGTTTTTTCTAAAATGAGTATCTATATATAGAATACAAGCAGTCGGTAATGCAAATATTTTATTGATTCACCAAAGATACAGGTAATTTTTCGAGTCATATTTAAAAATAATATTAATAATCACAGCATAATTACTTATTATTAATTCGATAATTCCTTTAAAATAATCGTCAAAATCATAAAACAAGGTCTCTTGAAGCCAAGATCTTAGTTTGCTTCTGAAGCATGCGATGGAAGGTGCACGGAACAGAGTACGCGGTTGTAGACCGCGGGCCCCCGAATGTATACCGACCTCTCCGACTTGACGAGCCGTTGCGACTATACATACATAAACAGAATCGCAAAGAAAACAATAATCTTTACAAAATTCAAACTCCGTTTGACGTCGAAAAGGCTTCGTTTATAGCTAAACTAAAACTCAAATTATCTCGAAATTGTACCAGAATAAGGTCACGTTGTCGCCTCTAATATCTCAAGGGCTGCCTCAAGTATCACGTAGCTAATAGGGCTGGCAAAATTCCATTACATGTTGAGTTATGTACAAGTTGCTGGCTAAGGCCGTTAAAGTTACCGTATTAAAGAAAGTTTTAATGAAGAGTAAATTATTAATGGTCGCGTAGTCACTGAGGGTTTGCTTTGGTGATTAGGTAAGTGTACTAATTTGATACTGTTGACAGCCAAGGTGCTATATTAGAGTACATTATACTATATTACTAGCAACTTACCGCGGTATTAAGAAAATGAGGAAGTCACTCTTTGCAATATAACTCTTGCTTTTTCTTCTATATTTTTACTTTATCAACGCTTTATGACACGACGCTTTATGGCTTTATTCACATTTTTTTTATTCATAATAGGTTTGACCATTTCCTGCTTGATGTTAAGCAAGGTACGGTCTAAGATGGAGCACTCTTACCTAGAATAAATATGTTTTCTCTGGATTTGAAGACATCCAATCGTAAATTATATTTATATCCTTAAGGTTTTTTTACACAGAATAGGCTGGTCATTTGACCATAACCACCAAATGGTAAGCAGTAGTCCGGTGTGAGCAAGAGCACGCTTATCTAGAAGGAACTTTTTTCTCTGGAGTTGAAGGTGGTAAGATGACATTATGAAAGATCCTACAGCTTTTCGAGCTATTCTGTTGCAGTCAATTGTCAATCTAATGTTGCGTTACATAGGATCTTATTTAGCGGAAAAATAATATGGTGGTTACGCAGTTTTGTGAGTACCTACTTCGATTTTTGAGGATTTTCTCAAATTGATCAAAAAGTCCAAACAAACTTCTGTCTTACAAAGTTCTTAATTAAAAATAAAAAGACTTTGTTGTTATTATGTTCACATATTTTTAGACAGGAATCGATCCTTAGCATATCTTGAAAAACACATTTTTTGTGTCATCTTTGATTCAAATTTCTAGCAAGTCGATTGTTCACTTTTATAAAGTTCTTGAATAGGGTAGATATAATTATTATGATGAATTTTAGTAATATAGATATTTATATTTAATTGTCATTTTTAGCAGATAAAAACGCAATCTAAAATTCAGACCAAGGCGGTCTGAATTTTATTTTATAGTTCACAGTATTTTAATGGTTCAATAAAATTTCAGTTTAAGTAAAAAATCTCAGATAATGATGTAGAGTTCCGTAAAAAGAAGTGGAATAAAAAAATACGATTGTTACCATACTTTGAACTTTATTTTGCTAAAATGTTGCTTAAAGTAAAATCAATGCTTTTGTAGCGATGATGGCTCAGTGGTTAGCGCAGTAGGTTCGCATGCCGAAGGGCGTGGGTTCAAACTCCCAACAATGAGCTTGAGCTGCCGGTGAAGGAAAACATCGTGAGGAAACCATAGCGTGGTGGTAGGGTACTTTCTAGTACTCGGCTGGCTAGCTACCTCAAGTTGAAAATCTGCCGCCAAGCATCTAACGGTGTGTTCCGGCAGCCTCACTTGAGAGCCAGTTCCATTCCAGGCTAGGTGTGCTTTACCATCTTCGACCACATCGTCGCTTAACATCAGGTGAGCTGTGGTCAAACATCTAGCTTGTCAGCGATAAAAAAAAAATATCGTGTCAAAATATCACGCGAGGATAAACAAGGGAGGATATCAACAAAATTATATTAAATACTAGCTGCGCCCCGCGGTGTTACCCACTACCTTTTTTCGGGATAAAAAGTAGCCTATGTGTTAATCCAGGGTGCCAACTACCTCTATACCAAATTTCATCAAAATTGGTTTAGCCGTTTGAACGTGAAGAAGTAGCAAACATACAAACATACACACTCACAAACTTTCGCTTTTATAATATTAGTGTGATAACTAACGTCTATATAAGTTTTGACTCTAAAATTATTATAAATATACTTGCTAGCTACAATCTACATTAAAACGTTCTTACATTGAAAGGCGTCCTCCTCAGAATTAGGCGCTCCTTGCGCCGCGGGGTAGGGGGGAGGGGTAGCAAGACACTCGATCAATACCAGCCCGACTTTCAAACTGCTTTCACCCTCACGAAAGTCGCTCGGACTCTACCCGTGTGGACTGCCCGAGATTTATATAGAGCAAATAAAACCAACAAAGCAAAACAACACAATTACTCTAGTATTATTAAGGCGAAAGTTTCTGAGTGTATGCGTTTGTACGTTTTCTTTAAAAAAAAAAAAATATTCCGACCCCCTCCCCTCCTGTTTAATATTTATTAAGTAAGAATCTAAAGGAAAAAATGAACACCTAATCAACTTTGGTTTTGTTTTAAAGATTTTCTTTATCATTCCATTGCTACGTTGCCATAGAAATCGTTTACCTATACGCGCTTTCCAAAGTATAATACATGCACTATTAACTATTTTGTTGTATTATCTTAATTTTAGGCATTTTTATGATCTTACGTAAGAACTAACGAGACTCCCTCTAACCCCCTTGTAACAAAAAAAAAAAACACAGGCATGGTCGACCCCCTTCTCCTCCTTTATTGTCATACGTAATAAATGAATGGACCCGACGTTAATATATGGGTGCGTTACATATAACAAAGTTACATTTATTTTTTAAATTATTAAATTGTGATTTATACAAGCTTATCACATGATATCCAACTTGACAATTGCAATATTGTACTTAAAAAAAAAACCTTTTGTGGCAGCAACAACTCTATTGAGATCGCATGTCTTCGCCGCCTCGTCTTCACGTACAAACCCCTACATTTTGTTTCTACCCCCACCCGGTCTTATCGGACCCACTATGTACATACACGGACCAATTGTACTTATGTAATGCTACTTAACATTATACGAGTAATTTCATTTCGCTAATTAACTTTGAATTTTGGACATTACGTGTATTTTCATGGATTTTGCGAGTGTTACCTATTGGAGTAGCTTTTTGTATTTGATTCTGTAGATTTTTATAGTGTATAGTTAATTATATTGCGTTCGAATTCGTTGTCTTTCAACTCAAGCGGGTAAAGTTGAGAAAAATGCCGCTGTAGTTGAACATTTTCTATAAATATTTTCCGTTATAGTCGAAGATCCCTAAAAATATTGCCCGCTATAGTTCAGTATTTGTGACGGAATTTCTGCAAATCTTCTATAACTTGTGATTCGGCGAATTGTGTTAATCGACGAATTGTGTTTTCGGCGAATTGTTCTCGACGAATTGTTTTCGATAAATTGTTCTAGGCGAACTTTCCGCAAATTATCTGCAATATCAGGTACACAACAAATACAAATCATTTGCTTAGAGTTCAGAGTTAATTTCTTTTCATTTCAATACTTAATTTCGTCTTTACTCTTAAAGCTATCTGAGACATTTAAGACATATTGTTGCGATGATAGCTAAGTGGTTAGCGTGGTCGCTTCACACTCCGAAGGGCGTGGGTTCGAACCCCAACAATGAGCTCGTTGCCGGGGTAAGATAACATCGTGAGGAAACCATAGCGTGGTGGTACTTTCTAGTAATCGTCGCGTTGAAAATCTGCTGCCAGCATCTAACGGTGTGTTCCGGCAGCCTCACCTGAGAGCCAGTTCCATTCCAGGCTAGATACGCTTACCATCTTCAACCACACCGTCACTTAACATCAGGTGAAATGTTGACAACATATCTAGCCTCAACCATAGCAAAAAAGTAAAAAGTCGAAAGATATATGATTATATAATTTTAAAAACTTGATATCAACATGGAATTTATTTAAGTACATATATGATTTTATAGAAGATGCAGACTAAATTACAATCTTATTACTGTGAGAATATTGGGTGCACTTCTTTCCTACGGTAACGGTGAACTAAGGTCATCCGTACATTGAGAGCAATCCCGTTCAGTTCAACCCTTTAAAGAAGCTGCGTTTCTCGTGAGAACTCGAAAGATAGGGGTTCATCTGACCCCGAAGTCATTACTGGTCACTCTGAGATAAAATTATATTTGATTACAGAGATCGAAGCTATATAGGCAATATCACTTTTAGCTATGATTTCACACTAGTTTTCCGATTTAAAAAGTAGTCTTTTTTATGGTTGACAAGTTAGGTGTTTGACCATATCTTATCTGATGTTAAGTGACGGTGTGGTTGAAGATGGTAAATACACTTGGCGTGGGATGAACCTGGCTCTCAAGTGAGCCTGCCGGAACACACCGTTAGGTGCTCGGCGACCACTGAGCTATAATTGCTACAAAAAAACCAACGAACTAACTACTAACCTCAAAATCTAAGCGCGTGGGTGTGTGTGTTTGAACATCCACTTAGATATAGAAGTCTTATCTTTATTAATATTTAAAAATATCAAAATTACTAATACTGACAGTGACATCTGACAATGGTACCGAAGTCGAATACAGGTTAGAAGGTCAGATGCGATCGCCGGGTCACCGAGACCGGCAACGGGTTGTCCAGGGTTAAAAAAGGGTGAATTACTGTGAACGTGGGAAAAATACGTACTTCTATATGAAATCCGGAAACATGCGATGACCACCTGTTATAAAGTTTTGAGTTTAATGTTTATTAAGAAAATAAATAAACGTCTTTTTTAATTTTGGTTTTCTTATGATATGTACAAATAAAAACAATAGTGTTGAGAACTATATTCTCAGTACTGAATCAAGATTTATGAAATGGTGTTTAAAAAATAATGGTTTAATATGTAAATCTTCGTCGGTAAGCGTACTTGAGAACGGCTGAACCAATTTTGCTGGATTTTTGTAGCGATGACAGCTCAGTGGTTAGTTCAGACGATTCGCACGCCAAAGGGTGTGGGTTCAAACCCCAACAATGAGCTTGAGCTGCTGGTGAAGGAAATCATCCTGAGAAAGCAAAATCATGGTGGTAGGGTATTTTCTATTATACGGCTGGCTAGCTACCACACTCAAGTTAAATATCTGCAGCCAAGAATATAACGGTTGCCTCACTTGAAAGCCAGTTCTATTCCAGGCTAGGTGTGCTTTACCATCTTCGACCACACCGTCACTTAACATCAGGTGAGCTGTGGTCAAACATCTAGCTTGTTAGCCATAAAATATTTTTTTTTTATAGATTATCGTAATAGTTTGAATAAGGGTAGGTATATATGTATACGCGAGGGAAAATATGTCGCGCTACCGCATCGGGTACGAAGTACCGGAAATTTTGTTATTATTTAATAAATGTTAAGTTTGATAAAAATTATACTCTTAATTGTGCACACAGAAATTTAAATATATAGAAAACAAAACTACCTAGAACTATATTAGAGTGATCTAAAAACATTATCGCGTCAACGTAATTCTAGCCAATAATTATGTGAGCGTTAACCCTAATCTGTCTGATGGTTCCATTTGCAAGTTCTGCAGAAATCTCGTTTCAGAATTCAAACGATTAGAAATTACCATTTGAAATCTTGCTACGGTCGGCTACGGCGCTACGACGCGTAGCAATTTGCTACGACACGTAGTTTACGATTCGCCGATTGGTAAGTAAGAAAAATTTGAAAATAATTATGTTTATATACGCATTTGCAATTTTTTTTGCGCTACAGTATGTCGGATGTTTTTTTTTAAGGTTGACAAGCATCGCATTGCTGTAATGGTCATGGACAGACGTTATGTCTTATCATCAGGAGAGCGTCTCGTTTATCTTATTACTTTTAAATAAAAATTAATACCTTTTGTTAAAGAGATATACTCATATCAGATTAGCTAGATAGCTACCAGACGAGATCAGGTCCAATTAGCTTTACCTACAAGTTATATTTTGCAACTGTCTCTGATTTGTCTGCGTGTTTGATTTTTGAGTATTGTGTGTTACAAAATAAAATAAAAATTCTTTCTTTCTGTTTACCATCAAGTAAAATTGGCTTCGTATTTTCTTCCGACCATCAAATTTCAAAGTGCCACAAAATATACCAAAGTAAACAAACAATGCATTTGTATTATAGCACTGCATTACAGAGTTTACGGGCTTTCTCTACACTTGCAGTAAAACTTTGCGTCGCTTTATGAATATTGTTGAGATAAGGCCAAGTACTACACTTGGAGCCACAGTAAACGGCACTCCCCACGTACCACAGTGCTGGCCTCATTAAATTTATAAAAACGAATTTATCTTTGGGAAACAAAAAAACACTTGTAAATAAATCAAAGTTTGTATTACCTTAGAATAATTATTGATTGTTATGTTATGGATTTGTTAAAACTTGAAGTTTTTATCTCATAAATAATTACGTCCTTTTTCCTATAGGGTTAGGCGAAGAATATATCTATTCACTTGCTACGATTCTTTTTTTTTTTCACTCTTATGTGACAAGGTCGTTAAAGATTTACAGATTATAGATTTTGTAGCGATGATAGCTCAGTGGTTACTGCAGTCGGATCACTAGCCGTAGAACGTAGGGTTCAAACTCCAACGATTGACTTGAACAGCCAGTGAAGGAAACTATAGCATGGTGGTAGGGTATTTCCTAGTACACGGCTAGCTAGCTACCACACTCAAATTGAAAATCTGCCGCCAAGCACGAAACGGCTACTTCACTTGAGAGCCAGTTCTTTTCCAGGGTAAGTGTGCTTTACTATCTTAAACATCAGGTGAGCTGTGGTCAAACACCTAGCTTGTCAACCATAATAAAAACACACCGTCGTCCTAAAGTGCGTTTACACACCCATTACAATTTTACTGCTTAGATATTCCACTCTATGGGCACTAAACTAAATAACGGTACAAGTACGGAAAAGCAGATTTATATTACTACCAAACTAAGATCATAAAACTATACACACGGCCCCCTGTATTAATACTACGCTATTTATCATGACCCTCCCCTTCCCCCGTCTTTTGTATAAGAAAACACCCGAAACACCCCGTCGAATAAGTTTTGTCGGTGAAAACTATTCCAACGTTCGCTCGTAACAGCACAACTTGTTCGTACATGTTCTTAACTTGGGTGCTTCAGCGGTCGTTGGAGGAAAATTGGAAAATTTTAGCGAATCACACGAAAAGCTACTTTAGTTTTGGTATGTAGAGTTGTTTGTTGATTGTTTGATATTGATAGTTCATTCGATTATCATGGAAGTAGATTTTCACTGTTGTTTGTATGGTGGTAGAGTTTAATTTCGGTTGTGATTTTATGTCGGCAATTCGGCGGAAGGGTAGACTCGTAAGGAAGTTGGCCGATTATGTTTAGTCAGCGCCGCCTGTGTAATGGAAAGGAAGTAGGAATTGGGGCCTGTAAGATGTGGTCGGACAAGGCAACCTTACCCCCTCAGCCCGCAGGAGATAGTCCCGCGGGCGGGGACTTGAGATTAGTAGAGATAGAAACGTTAGTATGATCGAGTCGTTCGAATGTATTTTAATTAGTTATTCGAATTACCTTGGTACTGAATCAAAAATAAAAATCTGTTGAAAAATTGGTCAATAGAGAAATTAAGAATTAACATAATTATTATGCGAAAGAAAGCCTTTATTGCTGTAAAACTAAAATTTGAATTATGGTGGCGGTATTCTGCTAACAAAATAAATATTTTTAGTTATATCGAATCCATCATCAACAGCATTTCATAATTCAATCAGAATCATTTTATGACTACTAAATAAATAAAATAAACTAATCTAAAAGGCCGCTGTCAATGGGAATAGTTCCCAAAATGCTGGACCCATTGCCGCGTTGTATGGCAATACTCAAACGTTGGACAAAATAAAGGCCAGCGTTTTGTATTAAAATACATTCAAATATTTGGGTAACTACAGGTTACAGTAACTACTACTTTTTTATGACAGGTAAAAAAGTAGTAGTTACTGTAACCTGTCATAAAAAAGTCCATTATAACATAACGAATATCGTTCTATAAATTTTCCGCAAACAACTTGAATAACTACAAGAATTCACCGCAATTCCACTTTATCTTTTGGAATACTCTATTCTAGATTGTTCAGAATCAAATTCAGATAAAGTAAGTCCGTCCGTGTGGGGACTTTTCTAGAAGCTTCTACATGTGTCATTACATTTTGTAGCGATGATAGCTCAGTGGTTAGCGCGGTCGGTTCGCATGCCGAAGGGCGTTCAAACCCCAACAATGAGCTTGAGCTGCCGATGAAGGAAAACATCGTGAGGAAACCATAGCGTGGTGGTAGGGTACGTTCTAGTACTCGGCTGGCTAGCTACCACCCTCAAGTTGAAAATCAGTCGCCAAGCATCTAACGGTGTGTGCCGGCAGCCTCACTTGAGAGCCAGTTCCATTTCAGGCTAGGTGTGCTTTACCATGTTCGACCTCACCGTCACTTAACATCAGGTGAGCTGTGGTCAAAGAACTAGCCTGCCAGCCATAAACAAAAATAAACATTATACGTATAACATGCGCTCCGCACCTCATCTACAAACATACGCATTCTGCATTTTATGATTAAAATACCTATAAACGTAAACATTCGAAAAACACAAGCTTTTGAAAATAACGTAGTAGAAAGACACAATTTTGCCGTGTTCCAGCAATTTTTTTTTTGAGTTGATTATAATAAATTCGAATAATATACACTATTTGAATTCATTATATGTCGATTCTAGTCGTTCTCACGTGTTGAATGCCCATCTCTAGGATTGTGTGTCCGTAAGGTTCCGCATGTGCGGTATTTAAATTTCGCACTCTCTTTGTTGTTCCTTAGTTATGAGGCCTCTTTGAGAACTTTAAATTGAGCCCTTTTGTGTTCTCGCACTTTGTATAGCCGCACCTAATTTGCCAACAGAAGTTTTTGAATAGAACATTCGAGAAAAATAATTTAATTAAGACATTTTTAAGAAAAATCCCTTTCCTTGTTTATTTCAATTCAGTTAAGTATGTGGTCGATTTCCTTTGTAGAGAAGCTAGAGAAATTACAGGGCTATTGAGACTAACCATCGAAAGCCTCAAAGTAATGAGCGCCAAAGCGGCGATTCCCTGGACTTTGTTTTGTTACCCAAAGTTCTTTGTATCGCTGCAATGGTCATGGACATGCGTTATCTTTTATCATCAGGAGAGTGTCTCGTTTGTCTCATTACTTTTCATTACATTGCAGTATCAGTTATTCTGCTGCCAAGCAGTAGTGTTTTAAAATTACTTTTTCCGTTTGAAAGGCAAAATTCTACGGCACTTGAGACTAACCATCGAATGTATGTAGCTGTCAGGCATCAAAAGGATAGTTGTCGATACCCAATTTATCACACCAACTTGTAATAAAAAGCGTACAATAAAAGTTTTTTTTTTTGTCGCAATGAGCACTAAAGCTACGATACCATGGACTTTGTTTTGTTACTCAAAGTTCTGGGTGCCAAGGGCAATGGTCATGGCGTTGTCATCTCGCTTGTCTCGTCACTAAATTGTACCTAATATATTAAAGCCATATTGTCTTACTTTCACCAATTTTTAATTTCTCTTAGGAAACAAGTTTCCAAGAATTATTAAAATAATGTTTTAGAAATTTTTTATGTTAGAAATCGTTCAGTTTGTTTGTGTTTTTATAGTGTTCTAGAAGAAGAAAAAAGATTTTCATTAGTATTTTTAGGAAATAAATGATTTGATAAATGTTACAGGAAGAGTTTTGGCGGGAACGTGGAAAAATCATGTAGGCGAATTGTATCATTTTATAAAACTACAGTTTTGTAAAAAAAAATGTTAATTTATTAATAAACTGTCAAATTACGTGCGTAAGTGTGGGATATTTATACAATGTGTTGAAACATAACTTTTTAACGATATGTTGCTTCCAGATTTCCGTCAAAGTTTGTAGTATAGATATACCACTACTTTACAAGGAAATGATCGGACTCAATTGTGACTTACTTTCTGAGACTTTGACTGGGACTTAAAATTATTATGTAATTCCACTATATTTAATAGAATACTTAAGAAAACATTGGAACGTTTGACACTGGTAAAATACACAAAGTGCCATAAAAGAAGGAGAAATTGATAAATTTAAGAGATGCGGCTGTAGTAATATGCTTGTTGAGAACTGAACGTTATTACAAAGGGAGCAGTAAACGGACTATTGCTTTTCAACTCGCACAAGGTTTAGTTCATAAAGCAGGAACGGCCCCTGAATTGTTTATCAGCTAAGTTACGCAACACTTACTCCAGTAAAGTTGGACTCATGTGAACACGTCCTTATGATACACGTGTACACTCTATGTATGTTTGTATGTTTTGGTAGATATTTGAAAACAGAACATCTAACCTTATATGAAGCCCTGTTGGCTTATTGGTAGTATGTCTGCTTAAGCTGTAGGGCGTAGGTTCGATTCCCGCCAAGGCCAACATTTTATGTTATAAACAAATGTTTGTTCTGTGTCTGGGTGTTCTGTATAATTATAAGTATGTATTTACAAAAAAAATGTATTTATGTATTCTATCAGTTATCTGACTTCCAACACACAAGCTCTGCTTAGTTTGGGGTCAGATGGCGCTGTGTGTAACGAGTCCTATGATATTTATTTATATAATAATATGCGAAAAAGCTTCCTCAAGTTTGTTTCCATATTTCGTATACTTCCTCTAGGGGTGCTAATGCATTATTCATACTTATATTAATACTAGCTGTGCCCCGCGGTTTCACCCGCGCTAGATGCCTACGTCATAGTAACTTTATGTATGCAAAGTCTCAGCCCGATCGGTTTAAAATTGACAAAGTTTCATACCAACTTTCATCCCCTATTTTATCCCCTTAGGGGTAGAATTAATCAAAATCCTTTCTTAGCGGATGCTTACGTCATAACATCTACCTGCATGCCAAATTTCAGCCCGATCCGTCCAGTGGTTTGGGCTGTGCGTTGATAGATCACCATGTCAGTCAGTCAGTCAGTCAGTCAGTCAGTTGACCTTTGAATTATATATATTTAGAAGATTGAAGATTTGACGACTTTTTTCTCAAATTGCAATTGATGTTGCTCACTTGGTGGTAGATCTCTTTAGCAGGAAGTCGTTTAAGTAGGTACCACCGCAGTACCAGATATTCTGCCGCCAAGAAGTAGTGCAATTACAGGGCTGTTGCGAATAACCATCTTATGTCTCAAAGTAGTGAGCGCCGAAGCAGCGTTGCCCTAGACTTTGGTTTGCTATTTAAAGTACTGAGTATCACTGAAATGGTCATGGACATACGTATCTCTTAAAATCAGGATAGCGTATCGTTAGCCTCATTAAATTAATTTTAAAGATATTGATCATCTGAAGGTAAAGTAGGGTAATTTGTGAAAATACTTTCGTCAGGTTCTCGACAAATTTTGCCGTTTTTGTAAACGTAATAAATAGTAAACGAAGTGCCCTCCTGATGGTAACAGATAATGCGTGTCCGTGACTATTATAGCGGTACCGAGTATATTATTTTGTTCACGAGACGTTCTTAAATGTTTTTCAAATATACAATATGTTATTTTTAAATAATATGATGTGTAATAATGATAATAATATAATATGGAAGAAGTGACCCATCAAAAGACCAGTAACAACAAAACCAGTAAATGTTACGAATATTCTAAACTCAACGAAACAGGCGCGGTAGGCAAAGATTGACGGAGCGATCTAATAATCGGAGGGTGGCATCCCCTTGCCACCCCAATATTAAGGCGGTGCGGGTAAGAGGCGCAGCTTTTCAACCGTGGGTGTTAACCCCGGGGGTAAGAAGGGGGGCGCTAAGAAGGGGGCAGAAACTTGGCCCCCTAAGACTAATATTAAACTATATGCCTATTCGAAATATAGAGAAACTGTTAAACCTTCATGTGAAACCTTTTTGATTAAAGCGTGGTATAATTTCAATGAAAAAAAAAACCTATTTACTTTGTGGGTAAATTGAACTTAACTAATTACAGCTGGTCTGAATTAAAAGCAACTACGTTTGAGCATACAATCATCGCTCTTAATAATTTTACAATAAGAAAAACGAATAAGACGTGCTTTTTAAATTTTGTCGTGGCTTAACAATAGGTAGCGTTGATAGTTCAGTGTTAAGCGTGGTCGTGTTCGGGATCCGTCACCTTTCGGCGCGGCATCAAATCCCAACAATAACCTTAAACTGCCAATAAAAGAAAAACTTGAGAAAACCATGGATAGGTAGCGAAGTATTATCTAGTACTCAACTGGCTATCAGCCCTAATTGTGCCTTCCTTTTGAGCCAGCTTCGTTTCAAGCAAGGTTTGCTTACCATCCTTCACTACACCGTCACACCGTCGCTTCACATCAATCGAGATGTAGTCAAAACCAGCTTGTCAACCATAAAGAAGTTAACAAATAACCTAGGACACTGATGTGGTTACGTCATATTCAAGTTTTGAATACGATCACTAGACTCGTATGTGAACGAAAGTGTAGTCGGAAAATCGGACAAGAATCGCGTAAGTATACAATAATAGTAAGTACAGACAATTAACAAAAATCATAACCTAAAACCAATATTATTGTAAGTCACACAACTTCTAAAGAACTTTTAGAATGAAACAAAAACCAATCCAGCATAAAGAGGAGCGATTGCGGCAGCGAGGACAAATGACCCAATTTCCCGGACCACTGTGCGACCCTTCACTAACCTTCACTGGCGCGTAAAGGGACTGAATCAGGGAGTTGAAGAAGAGATGGGAAAGAGAAATTGGAGATATAGTTCTTGTTATATAGATTATAAATAGATATGCAAATATATATAAATTTATTTATAAAATAGAATGAATAAATAATAATTAAATGTCTGAGAGTTCGACCAAACTAGACGAATAGATCCATAAATAAACTTTAGTGGCTCTAGCATATAAATTTGTAAGAATGGCCTAGTACATAAACTATGGTACATGTGTGAAAAAAGCAATTTTTATTTACGTAAGGATCCGTGCCGATTTGATGAATCTCGCCAGAGGCGTTGTCCCACTTTTCACAAATGATTATTTTTACGTAGTTACCTTACAAATTGACATGCTTGCCCCACTGTACTTAAAAAGGAACATATTCCTGCTAAGAAGTTATGTAAGCAAGCAAGCGTAGCGTAGGACGTCCACCCACAAGGTGGACGGACGACCTCAAAAAGACCGCAGTAAGGTGCTGGATGCGAGCCGCTTCCAACCGGTTTTTATGGAGGTCAATGGGGGAGGCCTATATCCAGCAGTGGACGTCATATGGCTGATGATGATGATGACGTTATTCTAACTTGTTCTTCGTAGATTTGGTGGTAGATTTCCTTAGCAGGATGTCGTCTAAGTAGGTACCACCGCAGTACCAGAAATTCTGCTGTCAACCAGTAATGTGTAAGCATTACTGTGTTCCGGTTTAAAGGGTAATGCAGCTAGCGAAATTACAGGGTTGCTGAGACTTTCTACAGTTCTTGAGAATTTGATTTTGTGCAACATAATTTCCACATATTGAGATATTAATCTCAGACATCAAAAGAATAATGATTAAAATAATAATGAGCTGTTTCGAAATGTATACTTTTAAGTTTACTAATTCAGGTGTCGAGAATTGTTTCCCTCTATTAGATCGTCTCTACTCAAGCACATCACTAAATCTTTCTGAAACTAAACAAACACACCATGAAAAGTGAGTTAGTAATGGATTTTTGTTACCATTATTTGACCTACTTGTGAAATAATGCAGAATAATCTTTTAAAGAAGCGCATTCGGATGATTGCCTCTCTTTTTTACAACTTTTCAACCCTAAACTCAAGAGCTACAGTTTAAAATAAAGGTAGTTTTCCTTTGTATAATTATAGTTCTTTTGAACTGGTACACTAACCTATTTGCTTTGAAGAACGGTCACCTAAATGTTAAGACAAGTGAAAGCGTTTTGAATCGATAATCCTACCCCACGTAAATATTTGTAAATCGTGTTTTAGTTATTACTGCTTTATCATCATCATCATCATCATCATCATCATCTGATTTTAGTTAGATCTTCAAACCAATTTTCTCTTATTTAGATTTGTACTTTTCCGTATTCTATATAGTACTGGTAGTGTAGTTGCCGTGGTGGTGCCGGCGTAAGAATAGTACCCCACCCTCTCTACCCGTGGTTGCCGTAAGAGTCGGCTAAGGGATGTAATCCGGAAGATGGACAGCAGCGTCTTCCTTGAACAATCACACCTAACTGCGCTCGCCAACCCGCCTGCCAAGCGTGGCGAGTATTGGCAAAACCCCCCCAGGAGGAGGCCTATGTCCAGCAGTGGACGATCTATGGCTGATGATGTGATGTGTGTGATATAGTACTAGCAGAGATAAATAATTCCATAACAAAACACGGTTTACGGAAAATCAGGCTTATTTCTATTGTCATGTTAGGGCCTAGATGGCGTCACTGTCTGTGCTTGTTCAGGCTTTACGTTGGCCCTTTTGTAGTAGCGAAGCGGCAAATACATAGATGACACGTCTTGTTGAGTGAAGTTCTGTTTCTTAATGATTAGATCCTGAGTCATTAATCTTACTTACAGCTGTATTTTTGGAAAAGCAGAACGCTATGAGTAGTCTATTTTTTCAATTCTTAGATAAAATATAATTTAATATAAAATTTAAATAAAAATAATTACCAAATTATACATCACATATCAGAGGCGTATAGTATTTCTAAGAACTGAAGATAAAACATATAAATTGTATGTATGTTCCTATGTATAATGTTCCACATATTTAATTGTATATGTATATATACACTATACTTGAAGACTTGTTTTATTTAAATTTTTAGATATATTATAATAGAAAAAAAATTACATGTTTGAATTACATGGCTCTATAACGTTGTAAAAGATTAAAAATGAATCCTAATATAAATTCCCATTCTACTATAGGCAATTAACCAAACACGATTTTTGACCAAATTAATTTTTTGTCTAAGTTTTAAATACCCTTGACAATAACATGTATGGCCCTTCTTCTTCCATATAAATCAACGTATTTATTGTTCATGAGATATCACGTTAAGCTCAAAACTCCGCCATATCGAAATTTCAGTCCATTACCTACCGGTCGGTGATAATATAATTTTCTCACGCAGGGCTTCTGCCTACCCTCAAGGGTCAAGGGACGAGCCCTAAAGAATGGCAGCAATCTTGCGGTAATTCTACCCTCTCCCAGCAAACTATCACCTACATACCGAGGACTGAAAACGGTACAGATATGCAGTATTAGTAAAACCAGTAATTGATTCAACATTTTAGATGATCTGAGTTTTATTGGTCTTGTTTTTCTAGAAATGAGAACGAACCTCTATAATAAAAATCTCTAATCGTTTATAAAAAAAAGTGTCGACAAATATATATACATATTTATGATATTGATATCAATTTTGTTGTTTTATGTTTTGATTGTTACTAAATACGACATTTAAAACTATGGATATCATTTTGTCATAAGTTTTTTCTTTATGTTTAGCGTAGCGCTTTGTACATTTAACAGGTTTTATATTTTAGAGTATTTTATGAAAAATCAATCAAATGCACAAAAAGTAAGCCATAGTCGAGTTCGGTCAAAAGTCACATCATACATCCTCTGCTGGACATGGGCCTCCTCCTGGGGAGGGGTTTTGCCAATACTCGCCACGCTTGGCAGGCGGGTTGGCGAGCGCAGTTAGGTGTGATTGTTCAAGGAAGACGCTGCTGCCCATCTTCCGGTTTACATCCCTTAGCCGACTATTACGGCAACCACGGGTAGAGAAGGTGGGGTACAATTCTGACGCCGGCACCACCACGGCAAAAGTCAAAAAAGTCACGAGTCAAAAGTACCTAGTGTTAACTTTACTACAAGCTTCGATGGTGTTCTTGAAGCAACATGAAAAGTCATGTTTCGTCACATTTTATTGTTTCCTTACACTCACGTGTATAATTCGGCACTACTATTTTTAAAACGCTAACAGTAGAAAAAAATCTTTCCAAAACTTTTGTCATAGTTATGTAGTTATATTCACTTAGTATTAATAAACCAGAAAATTCGTCTCGCGCAGATCTTACTGATGAGAGAGAAAGAGACAGAGCTTACTCCGTCTGTTTTGCTAAAAGAGATGGAATAAATAATGTTTCGCATCTATCTATTGAAGTCGTTTACTCGGTCCTCGTCACGTAGTACATGTATAATGCCGGTGTGTTTGTAGAGGAGCCGTTTTCATTAAAACTTGCATGGTTTCGGCGATACTACGCGGTCGCAAGTTTTGTGTAGATATCATCAGAGTATGTATGTGTTTGTAGATAGGTTGTCAGGTTTCGGGATGCTGAACACGTACAGTTTTGCTGTTAAAATATAAATCTAGGTACTGTTATGATTGAGGAAAACGAGGTCTGTATTACTTCTCGTATTAGTAAAATATAGAGTCGACTTCAAATGCCTTTCCTTAGGCTTTATTCCAAAGCCATGCAAAAATCAAAATATTTAATTTTGGTTTCAAAATGAAAACCACAGACAGCCCTGTTGGCTCATTGGTAGTATGTCTGCCTGAGCTGTAGGCCGTGGGTTCGATTCCCGCCAAGGACAAACATTTTATGGCATAAACAAATGTTTGTTCTTTGTCTGGGTGTATCATAAGTAAGTATTTACAAAAAAAGTATTTATGTATCCTATCAGTTATTTGACTTTATGACACAAGCTCTGCTTAGTTTGGGGTCAGATGGCGCTGTGGGTAATGTTTCCTATGATATATTTATGATATATTTCTTTCTTTCCTATTAAAGTGTGGCTACCCTGTATGACTTCAGATTAGTATAATACTGTATATCTAATACATATTTATTATTTTATTTAATAGTAATTAGACGCTCTCCTAATGCATGCTCATGACTATTGCATCGATAAACAACTTTTAACTTTTCGATAGCTACAGTACCCAAGTTTATACGCTACTACTTGGTACTACTTCGTGACGGAAAATTTATAATAAATTGCAAGAATATATTTTTTATGGATGAAAATGACTTGGCAGCTGATAAATAAAATTGCTGTTTTTTGAATAGAATCACAATTTTAAGGTTTGCCCAATTGCACACGTACAAGAACGTTTTTCTGAAAAATACTGTGGTCTCTTCGCCACAACTTTGGACCTGAATGGCCAGAGACATAAGGCTCATTTTAAGATTGAAATTTTGAGAACCAAACTCAAATTAAAGCAATATATAGAACCGCCCCTGATACTCCGAATTAAGCAGACCCCAAACACAAAACCTACTATTTAAGTAAAACCAGTGCTCTCACGTTTGTATATTATTTACAAGTGAAATATTGCTTAAAGTTGCCAGCCCGGGGCGGTAGTTAAGGAGGAGTTCTCGATGAAATATGTCTTGGGGGTAGGGGGGACCCCCCGTGGGGGACGTATTAAGGACGCAGCCTTAAGCCCCTAATGTACGGGTCGATAAGAACTTAAGGACGGTCGGGAAGGGTCTAATGCAGAGTTAACGTGGTCTTCGGTTAAATTATTTTGATCGTTGAAAGGGACGTAAATGAGTTTTACTTCGTCTCTTCTCTGTGCTAATATTAGATTTCTAGATATTGTAAGTGTGAATGTTTGGTTGTTTATATTTACATTCATGTTGTCACGAAAAGTACTTAATTACATAGTTTATATAATTATGTACGACTGATGCAAGATTTTTTTATAAATACGTTATTTTGAGTGTGTCTTTTCCATAGAAGTTAGTAATATTTTGTTTCATCTTGAGTGTTTTATTATAGATTAAAAGTGTGTAAAGGTTTTACGCTAAAGTAAAACCTAGTGTACACTAGAGGAATCTAGAGTTTCTTTATTAACATAACTATGTGAACTTTCAAGATTTTTTTAAGTTTAGCAAAGGCCTTTTAAACGTCTCGTGTCACATTCTTTCGCAACGAGCCGGTGCGAATTGACGGGTTCAGACACAAGTTTAGTTGTTGCATTTCTTATTCGGAACACGCAGCTTTCATTTTAATGTATACTTTCCCAGAAAAGTCAGTGATAGAAATTTATATACATATATCGCTCATTGAAATATTTAAACAAATATGAAAATAAATTACTCAGTTGAAATTGGACAAGCAGTTCTTAATATAGTTCAGCAATGCATCTCGTCATTTGACAATATGTTTGTTGTAAAATGGTTAACATTAAGAAATTGATAATGGTTAAAATTGGTACGGCTCCAAAATCATATTCACGACCTCATGATTGTGCTGCGCGACTTCTTATAATAGATTCAGTTTTTATTTATTTATGGCATTGCATTTTGCTTTGCGTGCTTAGTGGCAGATTTAGCTGAGTACTAGAGAGTACCCTACCATGCTATAGTTTCCTCACGATGTTTTTTTTCCACCAGCAGCACAAGCGCATTGTTGGGTTTTGACCCACGCCCTCCGACGTACTATTCAGCTGCGGTTATAACTAAGCTTTCATCGCTATAAATACCAACTATTTTGATATTTTGAAGTATTTGTATGATGAAAATCTATTGTAATAACTCTGACACAGTCCAAGTCACACAAGTCCGGTCATGATCTAGTAAAGAAGTGCTAGCATTGTTAGAAATTTCGACGGAGTTTTGTAAGTAAAACTAAAATATATTTTTTACCATAACATACAAGAAGAAAAATGAAGCTTAGAAAATTACTCCTTACAATAAAATCGCATTTCACTCGTCTGTTCTACGATTTTCACTGTCATAAAAATATTTTCGCCGGAAATGAGTGGCATAGGAAGCGTAGAAAAAGATGTAGGTGACATATAGATTAATATATATATATATAGATAAATAAAGTTAGCTATATCTAAAGACAGCATTTACGTAATTGAAGCTTAACGCAGCCCTATTTATAGAGGGCGCTACTAAAGGTGGCCACCCGAACTGTTTACAAAGCATTTGCTTAATAACTAAAACTTCGGGGGTCGGGTCGAATTCTCCTAATACTAGTGTTGTTTGTGCCGCAGTGTGGGTACTTTAGGGATGGGAAAAGTGAAATAAATCGATAAAATCAAAAGTAGTATAACGTAATTGATCTGATATTTACAGATTCTCGCAAAAGTGCTAAAACTTTTGAAGAAATGCTGTTTTATTTTTTTACATTATTAGATTAATCCAAAGAATTATGTATTTAGCATGTTAGTTGTATTTTATTGGATCGTTAAACGTTATGATAGGTAAAGTATACGCTGATACTCAATTTATAACATTTCGTGATATGTAATAAAAATTCTTACACTGCACTTAACTTTACAAAAAACTCTACGGTATTCAATTTTTATTTGGATTTGTACGAAAGTTAGTTTGGATTTAAATAAATGATTATTAATAATAAAATTAAAGTTAAATACATATTTTAATTTTAAGAAAAATTATTACGATTATTTTTATTTAAGACAGCTTAGTAAATTAAATAAATAAGTATAACTCTTATTGTCATTGTCAAACTACCTACTGTTCTGTTGATCTGGCATCTGAAATACGAACATGCTCAGTTTTTATGTCATTCGTTTATTTAGGTACCTAAAAATATTGTTCATCGATATCTCATTTTCTATTTCCCCGTGCACATCACTAGTCAACTATCATTAAACTAGCGATGGTTTTGCGTGTGTGAGTGGGTTGCGGTTGCCATGGCGACGTATCTTAAAGATCTCTCCCCCGTGCCGTCTCAGTTTTCTCCTTTCTCCTTTGCACGCGTTTCTTGTCGGGAGGCGTGAAATAGTACCGTTGGCAGACTATAATTGTACTAAAATTACAAGTAGGTATATATTTTACAAAAAATTGTAATACGCGTGTATTAGCCATAAGTGTTAGAAGTTAGTAGGTAGAACAATTTTAATACTATAGTATCAAGATTGTTTATTCGTAAATGTCGGGGACACGTTTCTGTATACTTGCCGCACCATGGCGAAGCCTATAGTAGTGATAGTGATAGTTACGAATTTAGGTGCTAATAACCTGCGTGCTTGTGTGAAGCAGACTTTTTATTAATTGCCGTGGCTTTTGTAGCGATGATAGCTCAGTGGTTAGCGCGGTAGGTTCGCATGCCAAAGGGCGTGGGTTCAAACCCCAACAATGAGCTTGAGCTGCAGGTGAAGGAAAACATCGTGAGGAATCCATAGCGTGGTGGTAGGTACTTTCTAGTACTCGGCTGACTAGCTATCACCCTCAAGTTGAAAATCTGCTGAAAACCTAAGTAGAAAAAAAGCTGTTAATGCAATTGCTCTATAATACTGAGTTTGATTTCAACAGTCAATTGAGATCGTTGAAAACTAACTATCAGTATGTGACAAAGTCCTTGAAATGATCCAAAAATATCTTACTCTGCGGACCGTCCAACCTCCAGGGTTAACCGTGCGGAGGGGGATTTCAGTCCACTAATGGAGTCCCCCTCCCCTGGATCCCACGGCCCATAAAATTGTAAATTAGTGATGAACCCGCCCGAGTTATATCGATTTATTGATAGTTCTAGTGTTGGACTTATTGAGTTGATTTGACAAATTGCAGGATATGAAGAAAACAAGATGGTGACGTACGTATGTAGATGCGAGAGAATTTTTAATGTATTTTTTATTTAACCATTTAAATAAATTTAAAAACATTTCACACAGTGCATTGCAGCCCCAAAGAAAGCAAAGCTTACTAATGGAAACCAGAATACTAATTTAAAACATATACATTGTTCTACATATATGTACTTACGTGATTTTTGTTGTCAATACATACTTATAATATATATACATTTAAGACTTTGATAAATTATATGTATGTTTGCCCTAGGTGGGAATCGAACCTACGCCCTACATCTCCTAAAGAAAACCCACTACCGAATGAGAGAGTAGGGCAGTTAAAGCTTAATTGTTGGGCGTAACTGCATCTCACATTTGTGAGAACTTCACATCTGAGAGAAGAACCAATTGTAGATAATTGTTCAATCGATATTATTAAACATCGATATCAATTGATATTATTAATCTTTGAAGCTTCCCATAGTAAGGAATCCTTGTGCCTTCCAAACATAAATAAAATCGATAGTACAGCACATCGTTATCGATAAAATAAAATTAATGAGTTTTTGCTATTTTACCAAATTAGTTTTCGTTTGTAATTGAAATTAGTTTTCAGTTCAATTAAAAATAATTTTACTTCAATAATAAATTCAAAATCACTTACTTATAAGACTTCGTCTTGCGATCACAACTAACATCGGTGTCACCGTCACAGAATCACGTCAAATACTGAACTGTTAAATCAAAAAATATCAGTTTTTTTTCTCATAAATATTAATGAGTGTCCGGTCAAGGAGTTATGTTAATAGGCCTAACTATTGTATATCGAACCGGTTAGGTCTCGACAAATTTAAGGGCGCTGTGTAAGCGACCAACTGGATTTTGCTATCGTGGATATAACTTTTGTGCTGACAGTTTTAGGGTTGACAGTTGAATAATATTTTTTTTTGAAACTCTTTTTTGTGTTGTAAATGTGTGCATATAAAATGAGTAAGATAGGTATTGCAGCATCCGTTGTCTGGTCAGAGTTGAACTATGAGCTCTTTGACCCTCAGCTATTTAGTTTGGCTGCTGATGTCGTGGGATTGAAGCTGGGATTGGATTCTGTGGGAATCTTGGACATGTGATGTGTAACTTTTTTCTGGCAAGAGTTTTTTCTAAAAACAATTACATGTTCTATTCTCAAAGATTGTATTGATTTATCTTTTTTTTTTGTTGTTCATTATTTTCAGTGTTCCAGTGGAAGAAATCGTTCCTAGCAATAAAATTATTAATTATTGCACTGTTTTTGAATTTTTGTAACGTTTGTAATTTGTAATGTGAACAATAAAATAATACAAAACCAAATTTTATTCATAACACCAAAGTTACATGTTAATCCATCCAATATACGTATTTCAAATGCGTATCAATATGCGTAAAATATATGCATGTTATATATACAGTACCTGGATGACCGAGCTTTGCTCGGGTGAAAACACGGTTAAAACAACGGTTTACTTATATATAAATATATATATATATATATATATATTTTCTTATATATATATTTTCTTGTGTATATATATATATATATACACAAGAATTGCTCGTTTTAAGATATAGATAGATATGCATAATCTGCGTAAAATAAATAAGTATATATCTATTTTAATTAGAAGCCAGACGGTCTCCCAGCCCGGCTGCCGAAACTCGTGTAATATACACGTGTCAGATGTTCATAAATCAATTATTATTTACTGTTTGAGATATGTTATATTTATTTATGTTCTAAGTAGTTAAGTGCTGGATGCTGGTACACAATTCTATAACTGGAAATATGAACGATTTATCAGACAAGCTTTTATTAGCTGTTAGATAACTAGCGGACGTAAGACGATCTGCAGACCGGAAATGAACTCCAACAGAGGTGGGAGTGGCGCAGCCAATACATGTAGAGAGGGTTATAAGCTTAGGATATACCAAGTCTAGTCAAGTTAGGTCATTAACATAATTAATCGTGAAAAAAATACTATTACATAGAAAAACTTCAGTAACCATTGACCAAATGTATAGAACAGTTTTATTTCCAATATAGAGTATAAAAGAAATATAGTCTCAATGCGTGTCACCCAGTTTATCTTCTTTTAGTTTTACGAATGATTGATAAGATGAGTTCAATATCCACACCATCTGATCATGTATTCAGTCAGTCGAATTTACACCAAATAGCACCTTAATCCATTTATCTACAAATCCCTTCGATTTCCATATTTAATGTTGTAAGTCAAAGGTTCTCAAATATTCAGCCCGCTTAATCTTATAACATTTCGCTGAAAGCGTTTTCACTCATAGATAAGCAATATATAAAAAAAACAACTCAAACAGAAATGATTCTAGTATAAGATTTGAGCTGGTGACATGGTTAAGGAAAAGTACCTGGGCGATGAAACTTAGCTAGACGATTCAATCATCGAATTCTTTAGCGCCGTTTTCGAGATTTTAAAATATATAAATATTCATACTTATACACAAATATTGCTTTTAAATAGTATTTGATTAAACTTGGAAAGTCATACAGGGATCTTTATAAGTGCCTTTGTGACTCTAAAGAAAGCGGCCTTCCGTCTCATGACTATGGACATCTCTCTTTTGCGGTTGGCCATTTCTAGAATCTTGGCATTTGATGTGCAACTCCAAGGAATGTTGAACATCTTCCATAGAAACTACACCTCAAATGCCTGTACATTGGTCACAGATTTATTTTAGCAAGACCCACATTTGGCATCAAGACATGTACAAGAGCATGGACCAAACATTTTATAATGTAAAGCAATCTTTTACTAAAACTTTTATTTTTAATAGCTTTTATTTTTAATTCACGAACTATATTCACACAAAAGTGCCATGGCTTTGCAACACACAAAAGCATCAAAGTAGTTGTGTGTGGTCTGTATAACATAAGCAAAAATTGCAGGAAGTTCCTCCCTATGCTACAATTACAATTTTTTTTTCTCCGTGGAATTAGCCATTACTATACGCATACTGTTTATGTTTTTATTCTTCTAATTTGTTGTGCTACGTAAATACTTCTTGAGGTTTAAGTAGAGGAGTGTCTTAAGGTACTATTATTTGTTATATGGCTTTGCATAATATTAACATCCATGTTCAGTTAAAAGCAAGTAACGTAAGCGTACTCTTCTTCTAGAATCCTTATTATAAACAATAATGCAGATCCCATGTAAGGACATCGTCTTGTTTGTACTCACCCGAGGCGAACAGAGGGAGAAGAGGCGAGAAAACGAGATAATTCTATCGGGGAGGTAAGGCGAGGCGAGGCAAGACGAGGCGATAGAATGTGACTCCCGACAAATTACAGACTACAATGTAATCACCATAACGATACTTTAGTATTGCGCGTGCAAATTACTTCTTGGCGTGGAGTGAGTCATAAGCTGATGGCGATGAAAAAAAGGTGCCTATGTAACGTTTTCTTATTCAATTTTAATCTCCAAAAGACACACACACACACACACACACACACATATATGTATAATTTATACATACATTACAAGAAATAATTACAAGAGACCATAACGTGTATATTATAATTCAATGTTGAATAGTTTGTTGTGGTAGTTTATGAAAGCAGATTCGCGTCGATTTTCGCGCCCGCTCTCTTTAATATCTTGGGCCCCACACCAGCCTTTAGCCCAAGGCGTGTAGATAACCAGTTTATGTGCGTGTTGGTCCTTTATGCGCGTAGTTTGACTATCTGATCGTAGGAGATAGCGCTTTATTTTATTGCTTTGGTTACTTTGTGATAGCTCTCCCACGGTTCTAACCTCTATATAAATCTCTAACGTGTTACCTATTTTACTTATTTTTATGCATTACTATAAATTTTATCGGAAACTCCGACTATAGTTTCGGCCACATTCGGTGGCCTTCATCATGGAGTCAAAGCTGAGTACAACGCGCGCGCGGGCTCGTCTCGCTTTGCACTGCGGCCCGCTGCGCGTCTCCCACGGCAGACAGCGGTATCTCTGTTTAGTTGTTCATGATTCCTTTTTTTTCTTTTTACGTATTTTCTATTTAAATTTATTTCCCTGAGTAAATAGGTACATAAGAGATGCTACTAGGTGGTAGAACTCCTTTGGAAAGGTCGTCTGTACCATCGCTTTATCAGATATTTTGCTGCCAAGCTGTGCAAAGATCACTGTTAAGATTTATTTAACTGACTTTCCTCTTCCTGTATTGTAAAAAACATCACTTTTATGAAATCTAGACTAACCATTGAAATTGAGCGCCAAAGCAGTAATGCCATAAATTATTTGTTACTCAAAATTACAGGCGTCATTTCTTATCATCAGGAAAGTATTTCATTCGAGTCATTACTGTTATATAAAGTGAATCAATAAAGGTAGGTAGGTACAAGACTGTGCTACGTGGTAACACTAGGTACCATCTCGTTTAGGTAGGTATCATTGCAATATCAGATATTTTGCCACCAAGCAGTAGTATGTAAACGTTACTATGGTACAAGGCTATAATGAGACCAACTATCGACTGTCTCAAAGTAATTAACGCTAAAACAACAAATCTCTATGCGTTTTGTTGTTCAAAATTCTCGGTGCCGCTGCATTGGTCATGGACAAGAGTTATATCTTACCATCACGAGTGCGAACAGTTCGTCTCATTAAATTTACATTTTAAAATAAATTGAGAAGTGTTTTATGGACACCCGGTTGGAACGAAGGTCGTTTAAGGCTTTATTTAAAAAAAAAAAATGTATATTTTCAAATTGACGGCAAGCTGAAACGATTGAAAAAAGTTTGTTTCCTAGGTGATTGGGAAGTGCTTCAAAAATCACTGCAATAAAATGTCGGTTTTTGGTGTCGATTTTCATTATTACACATTTTTCGGTCTAGCCCCTCAGCCCGCAAACAAATCTAAATGATAAAGTGCGACAAGGAACTCCGTTACAAAAAAAATAGATATTTGCAGTTCTATGTTATAGAATGACTATTTATGTACATTGCTACACTTGGTGCGTAAAAATAATAATCTCAAGTGGTGGCTAGGGTTGTCGCATGCGTGCGTACGGCTGGCTGCACCGCCCTCGATACTAGCTCTACCGTGTAAACCTAGGGTTGTCAAAGGTTTCTTACTGTATTTTTAACGCGGCTAAAATAGGTAAGAGTTTACGCGTGATGGTCAAGTAGGCTACGCAAATGCGTGGGGTGTTGTGTACGCGGCCTTTTTGAAAAATAATTTCTATTTTTGCCTCAGGCAATTATTGAGTCTAATCTTTTTAATAATCACTTGTAAGTTTTTAATTTATCTTTTAATTATCAAAATTTTTACACCTGTACCTAGAAATAAATACTTTGTTTTTTTATCGTTGACAAGCTAAGTGTTTGACCACAGCTCACCTGTTGTATGTTATGTTGTGTTCGAAAATGGTAAAGCATATCTAGCCTGGAATGGAACTGGCTTTCAAGTGAGGCTACTGGAATACCTTTAGATGATTGGTGGCAGATTTTCAACTTGATGGTAGCTAGCCAACCGAATACTAAAAAATATCCTACCGCCATGCTATGGCTTCCTCACGATGTTTTCCTTTATCGGTAACTCAAGTTATTATTGGGGTTTGAACCCACGCCTTCAGTGTGTGAATCGACTGCGCCAACTACTGAGCTATCTTTGCTATATTTTTTGATATTGATTTATTTGAGTTTTTAGTGATCGAGTCCCTGGCCATTCGATATCATAATGCGGATTGTCGCGTCAACAAGTATTAAACTTAAAAATTCATATTTAACCATTTTACCCTGACCTTCAAACATAGCACCCTCTTTGGTAGAGACGTAAAGATAACTGCGCTGCCATCAGGATTATGAAAATTATTAAAGCAGACTCTAAAATATCTACGTAATCCTTTGTAAGGGTGTTTTTAGACGACAAACTATTTTAAGGTGTGATTCATTTGCAACCCTGTATCTAAAATTTGGCCGTGGTGGTGCCGGCGTAAGAATAGTATCCCACCCTCTTTACCCGTGGTTGCCGTAAGAATCGGCTAAGGGATGTAATCCGGAAGATGGACAGCAGCGTCTTCCTTGAACGTCTCGCTAGAGCGCAGTTAGGTGTGATTGGTGTGACCCGCCTGACAAACAAACACCTATAAGCTTTTAGAAGTTGTTTTTTAAATGCGTGGGCCACGTAATATGTAGCCCACGTGACCACTCTAGGGTTAACAGGGCTAATTTTTGTCTGGTTAAATGTACTGAGATATTTGATCGTCACGTCAGGTACTCAAAAACTACGTCATCTTGAGTACCATTGCCATATCAAACTGTAATTTTAAGTTACTAAATCTTAACATTTTTGTAGCAAAACTATAGTCTGTATTTACCCTTAAATAAGGCCAGACGGATTTTGCTAATATAAGAGTTTATAGTCCAGACGTACTTAGGACATGAACGTGGTCTTAGCAGATAGTGGTAAGTGATGAGGGCAGATTAAACTATATGTGGGCCTAAGTCACTGTTTCCACTCTCTCACAATAAACTCGTGCATGACCTCGCTTGGTAACTCGTGGTATGTTAAAATTAAAATTATTTATTACCACATATTAGGTATGGAGCTTTAGCGACAATGATTTTTTTAAAGTAAATTTAATGAGATGAAAGAACCGCTCCCGCAATTTTTTTTGTGTTTTTTTTTTAAATTTATTTATGTTTGATAGGCTTAGTATTAATATGTCTAGTAGATCATTTTTGGACGGTGGAAATAAATAAAATAAAATAAAAATGTTAAGGTAAAATGTGGATAAATTGAATTTCGTTAAAGTTTTGAAAAAAAAAAAATCTTTTTTCTCAAATACTTGGTTTCCCTTTGGAACCTTCGCTGTGATGGCACCTAAGGTTGATTAACATACAGACTATTAATATAAATTCATCCCACGTACAAGAAGACAATCAAACTCATCTGCCAGTACAAGACAAACCAAAGTTTCCTTGTATCGCAGGTGAACTAAACCGAACTGGCTTAAACTGGTTATAACAAGTTAACGGGGCCGGAGGTAGAGGAAGGATAAAGGGGGAGGGTTTAACTAGATTCCTCGTAACTTTCTCGTACCAGATAATGATCTTCACTTCGTGGGTGCTGCTTATGGCGGTCGGGCGAGTCAAACGTAGCTTTTTGAACGCTCGAATTTTTGATAAAAAAATGAAGTAATCTTGTTTCAGTCTCTTTTTTGTAGCGATGATGGCTCAGTGGTTAGCGCGGTAAGTTCGCATGCCGAAGGGCGTGGGTTTAAACCCCAACAATGAGCTTGAGCTGCCGGTGAAGGAAAACATCGTGAGGAAAACATAGCGTGTTGGTAGGGTGCTTTCTAGTACTCAGCTGGCTAGCTACTTCAAGTTGAAAATCTGCCGCCAAGCATCTAACGGTGTGTTTCGGCAGCCTCACTTGATAGCCAGTTCCATTCCAGGCTAGGTGTGCTTTACCATCTTCGACCACACCGTCACTTAACATCTTGTGAGCTGTGGTCAAACAACTAGCCTGTCAGCCATAAAAAAAACCACGCTGTAGGGTGTAAGTTCAAATCCAATCAGTCAAAAATCAATGATTTAGACATCAAGTACTTTTTGCCTAGCTATTTAAGTTGAAAATTTGCTGCCAAACACATGACAGCGTGATCTAACAGTTTCCATTCTAGACCAAGTGTGTCTACTTATCTTCTTCGATCACAACCTTACTGAGTTCGAGATTAGGTGGGATGTGGTCAAACATGTAACCTATCAACCTTAAAAAAGTATCATAGTTTTTACACAATTTTTATTTCAATGATTGACAAACTACGTTTTTGACTATAGCTCACCTGATGTTAAGTGACGGTGTGGTCGAAGATGGTAAATACATTTAGCTTGGAATGGAACTGGCTTTCAAGTGAGGCTGGCGTAACACATCCATTAGATGCTTGGCAGCAGATTTTCAACTTATGGGTGGTAACTAGCCAGCCGAGTATTAGAAGTAACTTACCACCATGCTATGGTTTCCTTCACCGACAGCTCAAGCTCACTGTTGGGGTGTGAACTCACGCACACGGCGAGCAAATCGACCGTGCTAACCAATGAACTATCATCGCTATATCGAGGTTGTGAAATTTTAGTTGGAAGACGTATTTCCTCGAAAGTACAGTATTTAAAAATACGTTGCTACGAATCGTAGCAAGTGCTACGGTGAACAAATCTGTAGACAACAACTTCAACTATGATTAATTACAATACCATTTTCGACTTGTGCAAGGGACGGTGTAGCCCTCTAGATTTTGGATTTCAAATAACTACGATACTAAATTAATCTAAATAAATTAAAGATAACTACATAATTAATATCACATCATCAGCCATAGAACGTCCACTCCTGGACATAGGCCTCCTCCTGGGGGGCTTTTGCCAATACTCGCCACGCTTGGCAGGCGGGTTGGCGAGCGCAGTTAGGTGTGATTGTTCAAGGAAGACGTTGCTGCCCATCTTTCGGATTACATCCCTTAGCCGTCTCTTACGGCAACCAATGTACTATTCTTACGCCGGCACCACCACGGTTACACCACTAATTGATATAACCACGAGTATTTATATACTCTTCTCGCTGCAGTTGCCCACACGTGTTTTACCGTTTTTGATTATAATTATATAACATTTATTATTGAACAATCTCTAACTAATATAATTATGTTCCTGTCAGCACCGTAGGGGAAGCACGGATCTCCCAAACACAGCTACTCTTAGCTTAGTTCGAAATTTCGAAGCTCAATCGAATGTATTCAAAACATTGTGAATTGTAGAACAACTTATTAATTAATAAGAATACGTGTTTTATGTTAATGCCAAATAAATAATTTCGATTTTTTTTTGTTTCGCCTCTATATACACGAGGCATCATCACGCGTTCGAAGAGCGTTCTAAAAAAATACTTGATTTATTAAAAAAAATATCATTAATAATTTAAATAAGTTAGGATGTTCCTTTACTGCAATATGTTTAGGCCAGTATAGGACAAAAGTTTCAATATTTTAAATACTGTACTTCTTTTGTACTGAGATGATTGCAAATATTTTTTTAAGGGTTTATAGGCTGTTTGACCACAGCTCACCAGATTTTAAATAACGGTTTGGTCGAAGATGGCAAGCACACCTATCCTGGAATGCGACTGGCTTTCAAGTGACGCTGACGGAACACACCGTTAGGTGCTTGGCGAGAGATTTTCAAATTTAGGGTGATAATTAGCCAGTCGAGTACCAGAAAGTACCTTACCACAACGCTATGGTTTTTCACGATGTGTTCCTTCACCGGCAGCTCAAGCTCATTGTTGGGGTTTTAACTCACGTCTTTCGGCGTGTGAATTGACCGCGCTAACCATTGGCTATCATCGCTACAATCCACACGAAAAATATTAACGTACTCGTAATTCTCGGACAATCGTATATAAAGACCTAATCCTCAAATGGCAATATCTGTCTACCATCTAGATCACAACATAGTATAAAACAGAGCAGTAGGCAAGTAACGGTTCGGTTTGTAACTAAAAGGGCCTGTCCCTTGTCGACGACACCTCGGAGTCCGGGACTTTGCATATCTTCATCAGGCGGGGTGAAGATGATTCGACGGGATGTGCGGGCTGACCCGTCCGGGGAGGCGGGATAGGGCAGGTGCACACGGAACGCCAGGATCACAAATAAATAAATGAAAGAGAATTGTGACAAGAGATTTTTCGATCCCACCTTCATCGTACGAACTTATAAACAATGGAATTTGCTGTTCGATAAGTTTTCCCCGATAGATACAGTCTGTGTGCTTTCAAGTTGCGAGTTAATAGATTACTTCTGTTAAAGCGTGCTTTACCGTAGATCGAATCTTCGCTTTTTGTAGCGATGATAGCTCAATGGGTAGCGTGGCCGGTCCACGCGCCGAAGGGCGTGGGTTCAAACCTTAACAATGAGCTTGAGCTGCCGGTGAAGGAAAACATCGTGAGGAATAGCATGGTGATAGGGCTCTTTCTAGTACTCAGCTAGCTAGCTACTACCCTCAAGTTGACAGCCTCACTCGAGAGCGAGTTCTATTCCAGGCTAGGTGTACTTACCAAATTCGATTGGATTGGAAGCCAGATAGTCTTCCAGCTAGGCTGCCGGAAGTTATAACTACTGAAGCAAATATAAATATTTGTTTTAAAAAAATGTGGGTAGGCACGAATTGTGTGAGCCCACCCTTACGGGTATAATGGCTTCAAGAGAGCGCGTGTCTTCATACTTTTGTGACATTCAGGGATAATTCGATTGGGTCTCCGTATAATTCCTACTTTGTGCCCACGTTTGGGCAATAATACAATTTGTTAGCTGGCTGGATTCGGCTATAGCTGGCTGGTTAAACGGATCTCTGGATTAGATACGTTTGCGTAATTTATTGAAATGGAAATCGATGTAAGACTGTAACCGGTTTCATCACGTTAAATATAATCAATGGTTTTGTTTTGTAGATAGATATATCCTAGAGGCGTGACTTGACTTGATCTTAAACTATCATCTTAATGGACCATGCGGTCATTCTGCGAATGGGTGACCGTGACTGGTATTTATTTCTGAACAATTTTCATTTATATTGGACAGGCTTTTTACTACAGCTCACCTGATGTTAAGTGACAGTGTGGTCGAAGATGGTAAACCCACCTAGCCTGAAATGGAACTGGCTCTTAAGTGAGGCAGCCGGAATACACCGTTAGGTGTTTAGCCGTAGATTTTCAACTAGAGAGGGTTAGCTAACCAGCCGAGTACCAGATAGTACCTTACCACTTAACTACGCTATGGTTTCCTCACGATGTTTTCCTTCACCAGCAGCTCAAGCTCATTGTTGGGGTTTGAACCCACGCCCTTCAGCATGCGAACCAACCGCGGTAACCACTGAGCTATCATCGCTACAATATATATGCCATATATGTAATTTTTTTTAAATTATTTGTTTAATAATTTTATTATAGCTCGGATATAACAGTGCTATGTGCTGCCATCTTTGGTGGAGTAGCAATACCAACAAAAGTAGGGAGAATTTCACAGATTATTTATTTTAAAATTTATCTAACATTAAAAAACAATTCTTTGAAGATAAATAAAAAACAACTACAACAATTTTGTTTTAATACAGCTAATTATGAAACACTTTATTTTAACGTGTAACTAGCGACGTCTGGCGGATGACACCAATACTATGCAAATTATCAAAATCATAAAATATATTTTTAAAATATCTGTGTGCTTGAAAAAATGTAATATCTGCTGTGTGATAATATACAATTTTATGTCAAAAATAAAAAATAAATAAAAGAAACTGAAACATTACAAGTGCTACTCGACACTAGATGGCGTTGTACGTCAGAAAAAGCGGCCTGATACGCGATATAAGAATGTATAATAAATTTCTTATAAGCCAACATTGTGTTTAAGAAACAAAAAACATAATTAGTGTTTCTTGTATAAAAAGTTAAAAACATGGCATTATAAATTTTGCGCTTATGGGCACGTCTCATTCTCCCCTTATCGTTGGGATTTAAGTACGGTAAGATGAAAACTTATGAAGATCGTAAAGTTTCTTAAAATCAAATTAGCTGTAATTAATTCATTGTGTGTCTCAATATTATGTATTAAAATTACCAACTTGGCACAAGCCAAAGTCAGATGGCATCGCAAGAAATAGTTTAAAAGATCGGATATAGAGCCAGCAGTGAAATAGGTAATTAAAGTTGTAAGGTAATTAAGGTAGAGTTTTGCGCGTTTCCTTTGACAATTATTCTAAATGAGCGTCTAATAATAGAGGAACTAGCATATCAATTTGGACTGCCTTGTTTGCTCACTTGGTAGAATATTGCTTTCGCATGCCGAAGAGTTGAGCAACAATGAGCTTGAGCTGCCGGTGAAGGAAAAACTTCGTGAGGAAACCATAGCGTGGTGGTAGGGTACTTTCTAGTACTCGGCTGGCTAGCTACCACCCCCAAGTTGATAATCTGCCGTCAAGCATCTAACGGTGTGTTCCGGCAGCCTCACTTGAGAGCCAGTTCCATACCAGGCTAGGTGTGCTTTACCATCTTCGACCACACCGTAACTTAACATCAGGTGAGTTGTGGTCAAGCACCTAGCCTGTCAGCGATAAAAATAAAATCTGCTTTAAGAACTGTAGGGCGTTGGTTCGATTCCAGGAGGATTCAAAGACAAACATCTATGTGTCGATAAAATAAATGTTTATACTGTGTTCTAGATGTATTGACAATAAAGCGTATAAGTATCAATTATTTGGTCCCATAGTACAATCTTTTTTAGTTTGGGGCTAGATGTCGCTGTGTGAAATGTCCTACGATATTTATTTATTCATACACCTAATTGAAAAAATGTTAATTGAAGCTATAAAAAAATTATGAAGACAGTACTTCTGGCTAGCTGTAAATGGAAACCCTTTTTACATATATTTGAGCATCGTTTACGTACTAATTACGTAATTTTCATAGATTAATATGCCCATTATCATGCCATCTGTCCCTCTAGCAGCTAGAGGGACATATTCCACCTCTATTTTACCAGGTGCTGTAGTATTTGCCGTGGTGGTGCCGGCGTAAGAATAGTACCCCACCCTATCTACCCGTGGATGCCGTAAGAGTCGGCTAAGCGTATTCCTTGAACAATCACACCTTACTGCGCTCGCCAACCCGCCTGCCAAGCGTGGCGAGTATTGGCAAAACCCCCCCAGGAGGAGGCCTATGTCCAGCAGTGGACGTCCTATGGCTGATGATGTGATGTGATGTGATGTAGTATTGCAAGTTTTGAGTACAGATTAAAGTAGTGTAGTGCTTATTCGTATGGTTTTTGTGGTTAAGTGCAGTACCTGTATATAAAATCATTACTAGATATATATTATAGTAATTTATTAAGCCCTTTCGTCTCGTTTTTCGGACCTTTCGGTCGGACCTCCGGGAAATAGAGCCAGAACTAGCCTGCGATGGAACTGCCAGAGAGCCAGTTCCATCCCAGCCTATTCCTATCCCAAGTGTGTTTACCATTTTCGACCACACCACAGGTGAGCTGTAGTCAAACACCTAGCTAGTAAATAATAAAAAAAAATAGAATAGAAATTAATGTGAAAAAAAAAACTACATAAATGTATATACTTTGAATTTTAAGTTCATTGTAAGCTTAACTATTTCTTGCATAAATAGTTTTTATTGAGTACGATACTTTAAACTCGAAGGTAATTGTGGTTTTTTTTTACAATTTATTATATTGGCAATATATTTTTATATTGACAGTATTTTTAAATTGGCAATATTTTTTTATATTGACATACTTTATTTTTGTTTTTTATTCATTGACATGAAATCAGTAGATATTTTCAAACTTTTTTAATGATAAATATTTGAAAAGATATCACGGATTTTGACTTGTAACATTGGTGTTATCAATAAAATATTTGTATTTGTATATATTACACGTATTATGTTTTCAATAAAATTTAATAATTAAATTTTTATTAATTACCTGAAATTGTTTTAAGATGCAAAAAGCCTCGAACCCTTTTGCTTCGTCTACCTTTTACTTCAATTAGAAATTTTTGACAGAACTTTTTATAGTTCACATCGGAATCACAAACATTAAAAACAATTAAATACTAGTGTAACAATTGCCGGTTTTTTGCTCTACCAGTTCTTTTTTATGCTTCTACCAACGCTGCTTTAGATAGGTGCCTGCAAACATTTTTGAATCTATGATTGTATACCGTAGTCTATTAATAAGGACACTTTACTGGTATTTTTATAGATTCAGCTTGTAGTACAAATAATTAACCAAAAAATTACATCTAGACGATTAATTTGCAAATTCAAAAATTTACTAATAACAACACCGGTCGACTTCTCAGCTAAAAAATACGTAAAAACTGTTTTTTTTTTTAAATAATTTTTCTATATTAAAGTTACATTACATTTATCTTGTGTTGTGTTTATCACCGATTGTGCAGTTTCGGAAGCCTAGTTAGTAGGGAGAACGTCTGGCTTCCAATATGGAGGCCCTAGGATCGAATCCCACGGCGCACAGCTTTGACTTTTCTAAATTATGTGCCTATTGCCGATAACTTCAAAAAGTGTAGGAAAACTAAATGTCTAAAAGTTCATAAAAAAGGTTCTCGGAGATGTGTGAAGTCTGCCAACCTGCACTTGGCCAGGGTAGTAGATAATGGTCTTACCTTTCTCACAATGAGAAGGGACCCGCGCCCAGCTGTGGGACAGCTTATAAAAAACAGAATTGATTCGGATATGCGCAGTGGCCAGGCGATGATGCAATTGAACAACGGCCGTTCCAAAATAAATGTGTATACAAAATTTGGTGTCTAGGTACCTACTGTTCACCGTTGAGGAGTTCGTTCATCTGCCAACACTGGGTGTAGAATCAGAAGAATGAAGAAAAAATAAAGACATCACATTTTTATTTGGAACACAAAACAAACAAACAGAGACAAATAAGAGACATTTACAAAATAGGAATCAGATCCATACCACATAAATGCACTGGCATCGGAAATGAACCAACATGATAAATTAAAACTCCGTAGAATACGAATATAAGTAGTCCTAATTCAGCTTGCAAGATTTGACTTAAGCAAACACACATAAATAAGTTACTCGTGATCAGGTGCTGCTTGCGGGTCGCTGGTCTGCCTGCGATTTGCACACAAACTGGTAATATAATATTTTACCTATCCCTATGTTATATGTATTGAGCTTCGTTTAAGTTTATTAAAAGTTAGATTAATAGTATGTTAAGTTGACAAAGGTCACGGATCCCGGTGTCTGTGGAGCTAAAATAATAATAAAAAACAAAAAACATTCAAGATAATAACAACTTGAAAAAATAACCTTACAATTAATTTACACCAACTTTACTCCAAACTTCAAACTAATATTTCAAGGCAATACATTATATTTTTCGCATTATTATGTAAAAAATAATTCTTTGTTACTTCTGTACCACATTTGCTTATTTAATAAACTTAAGTAGAAGCGCACCGCGCTGGTAATTTTATTTTAAAAACCGGCCCCTGAAGGAATTAATTGGTGATCCCTGCTATAGATATACAAAATATATTTGTCTATTATTTTTAGGTTTCTTTACTTTGGATTTAAACCTGAAAAATATGTGCTTTTAAAATTTGAAATTGGGACTCGGAAGTCACTTTAATTGAGTTTTTGTATGAGACAGCTGTGTTTTATCGTGATTTTAGTTTCGGATCTTACACGGTTCCTTTAATTATATGGGCAATATTTTTTTATATTGACACATTTTTATGCTGACATATTTTTATATTGGCAGTATTTTTATATTGACATGTTTGTATACTTTGAGATATTTTTTTTCATTGACAATCAGTGTCCTTAAATGATAAAATCAAAATCAAATCAAAATCAAAAAGTCATTTATTCAGTTTAGGCCCTGGTAAGGCACTTATGAACGTTAAGTCACATTTTTGAATCTACCACCGGCTCGTAATTAGTACACTTCAACTGAGAAGACTCCGGCAAGAAACTCAGCAAGGCATTTTTTTTGTAGATCTTTCTTTTCATATTAGGTTACAGTACAGTTTACAGTTATAGATATTGATACATTATGCTTACTACAATTTTCACTTAGCCAGGGGGATGCAAGTGCAGAGAGAAGCTACTACAACCATATATTCCTGCTTTCCACGTAATGAGCCACCTTATAGTAGGCTTTGTCAATAAATGTGATATAAGTAATGTAATGATATAAGATACGGAATTGACTTGCAACATTGGTGTTATCAATATAATATTTATATTTGTAAGTACAGATCTTTTCAATTGAAGATCATTAATTTAATTAAATTAGAATTGGCCAGCACACACCACCCGATGTGTATCATTTAGTTGCACATCGGGTTTTATCGTCCATATTTCGAAACAGATTTCGGAATTTGCCGTGTTAAAAAAGTACCAATTGTGTAATTTTCATACCAAATACCCAAATCCATGGAGTCAAACAGACAAACATACTTACACACATAAAATCTGTTTTTTATATCAGAGGTACGATGCTTAAAACAGCTACTGGTTCATCTTTGAAAGCATCTATAAAGAATGTATTTTTTTAAGTTTCATCTATCTGGCCTACCTACTTAAGTATTTATTTATCAACTCGCTGAGCCTTGCGACTTCGCCCGTATTTTTCTTTGTAAAATGTGGCCTATTTCCTGGTTATTTGTACTTATCACATATACAAACAAACAGACAATCTTTCGCCTTTATATTATAACTTTAGAAGCGCCAAATACACTAGTAAAAAAAATATATATTTAATTTACGTTGTGGTGTCAACTGATCAAAAACAAACGGTAAAACTGATTCACAAAATTTTCTAAAATTTAGTTCTATTTCAAAGCAACAAAACGTTCGAAATCAACGTGCGAATTATGTCAAAATTAATACGCAATCTTGGTTCGCCGTCGGCCAGCATCATGGCAGCCTCTATCCCCCCTCACGTGTGATCACCCATCTAAACCCCCCCACCCCACCAGGGTTTGCTTTTTTGCGAGCGAGAGAGACCTTCCACTCCCTAGCATTTTGCAATCTAAAATATTTTCAAAGCTACCAAAACCAAGGCCCTAATATCTACTCTATGTCTAAATACTATAGAGTCAAATATTGTTTAAGGTACCGCCTAACGTTACAACCCTATCCCTGCGTGCGCTTAGCATGAAAAGTGTGAAAAAGTGAGAGAGACGGATAGAGGCGGCGTCTCGGGCGGGGCGGAAGTTTTCGTGAGTCGTTTATAGCTTAGATGTCGCACTGCTCGCACCAATACTATCCGCGTTTGTTAGAAAGAGATAGGGGGATTTTTCGCGTTTTCTTTTTTTTGTACGGTCTTTATCTTGTGGGTGAAAAATGGTGCGTGGGGGTGAAAGGGGGAAACCGCGTAGTTGCGTGCATTAGGGGGGTTACACACGTGTATAACGTCTATAGATAATGAATAGTGGTGTAGAATGCTTAATCACGGTTTTTGGAGTACTTAGCTACTATAGAAATATAGGCTGACTACCGTCAATTTTAAAATGATTTTCGATTACGCTGATGAATTTTCCGTGGCAAATGAAAGCTTACTATTAATTAGATGTTGCTTTATTTTGTATCAAATTTTAGTTTTAATAATTACGTCATTATCTGTGTTTAAAAGTTTGTATGCGATGATAGCCCAGTGGTTACTGCGATCAATTCACATGCCGAAGGGTGTGGGTTCAAATCCCAACAATAAGCTTGAGCTGCCGGTGAAGGAAAACGTCGTGAGGAAACCATATAGCATGATGGTAGGGTACTTTCTGATACTCGAATGGCTAGCTACCGCCCTCAAGTTGAAAATCTGTCGCCAAGCACCTAACAACCTAACAACCTCACTTGAGTGCCAGTTCCATTGCAGGCTAAGTGTGTTTACCATCTTCGACCACACCGTCACTTAACATCAGGTGAGTTGTGGTCAAAAACAGCCTGTCAAACATTAAAAAAAAGTAAACACAATGTTTCCCTTCGCTCTAGTTAAAAGGTTAAAAGAACGAAAAAAAGACCGTGAGAATTCATGGGGTCATAGAACCTGTTCATCTCAAGACGAGGTCAAGACCTCTGACCCTACGTGTGGCACTTACCATTACAATGACCTTTGCATAATAATTATTGCTTCTTGAATAATAACGATGACCTCTTGCATAATAATGATGATCCTTCGCATAATAAATGTGATCATTTGTTCGTAGATTTACTCTGTTTTTGGTAATTTGCATAAAGCGAAATTTTATACGGCGGATTCTGCAGGGTTCCATGCAAAGATGATTAATATGTACCGGACAGTTAGATGTGTAGTTAATTTATGTGAGATTATGGTACGAAAATATGCAAAGAAATGTGAGAATTGTTGGGACATTAATCTATGCTAAGTCACGAGGACCTTGCTGTGTAGTTTGTTAAATAGTTAAGTGCATGGAGGTGCAACACATTTTTAGTTAAAAAATATGAGTTTAATGAAACGGGAATCGGTATATATTTTTACTTTTTTTTTACTAACATAGGCTTGCGTTTGACCGCCTTTTCGCCTAATGTCAAACAAAGATCCAGTCTACGATGGAGCACTCTTAGAAGAAACCGATTCAGCCAGTAACAGCTTATAGTATCATTATCATCATCATCATCTCAGCCGTAGGACGTCAACTCCTGGACATAGGCCATCTGCGGTCTTTATTTGGTCGTCCACCTTGTGGGTGAACGTCCTACGCTGCGCTTGCCGGTCCGTGGTCTCCACTCCAAAACTTTGCAGCCCTATCAGCCATCCGTTCAGCGTGCTATGTGCTCTGCCCACTGCCACTTGCTAATTCGCTGGGCTATGTCGGTACTTTAGTTCTTCTACGGATCTCCTCATTTCTGATTCGATCTCGTAGGAAAACTTCGAGCATATCATTTTCATTACTTATTTAGTTTTAAGAAGGTGCTCAGTCCAAATTGAAAGGTTAGGTATGTACAAGATTTAAATGAACATAATATATGTAGGTAAAAATAAATAATTTTATAAATTTAAGTCTATTACTATTTAGAGTTCAATTTCTTAATAGACGCGAATGGAAATTTTATAATAAGCCAATAACATAAAGAGTTAATATCAAATTCAACCCTTTTTAATAAATTTTTTTAAATAAAATCAGCATTTTACAATAAGTATTACATTTAAAAGCAAGACGTACATTTCCCAAAAATATACCTATACTTAATCACCATAAACCGTGAGAATCTACTTCAAATCTGCAAGTATAATGAATTCAAAGCAATGGCAAAAACACCGCATTCTTTAAGATGACCCCTTTAACTGACCCCACCTGTACAAGCATTTTTAATTACCATAATAAACGTAACAAGTTGGAAAACGAACTGTAAAAAACGGTTAAAACTTGCTTAAGGGTTCCTTACCTATCCATATATTTTAGTGGTAAATTACTTTGCAATTTTTTCCATTATATTTTCTTCTGTAGCTACTTATATGAGAATGTAGTTTTGTGTGTATTTTGTGAGTGTTTATATATAAAAATAGTGGTGTTTTATTCATAAAGTTCCGAGTAATAAGCGCGAGGGTGGGAAAGTGATATTATGTAGTGAAATATGATTGTGTTATTTTCTTAAACTCCATTGATGCTTATAGTAAATTTGCTACTACTTTACTAAGGTATGACATAACTCAACTGACAGACTGGACTTGACCAAGACTGGACAGATGAATTAAAAAGAAAAATCGGAAAATATCGTGAGGCATCTTCTTTGAGTACTTAATGTTCTCGAAGATGTTTGAAGTCTGCCCCTTCTTATAAAGAGAAGAGGTCCAGTATCTGTGGGACTATTAACAAAAATGGTTGATTCAGACGAGATTCAGACTAGACTTACGTTTGACCAAACGTAAGTCTAGATATTAAAAAAAACTTCAACATTTAAAGGCTCAACCTATAATGAACAACTTGCTGTGATTTTAATATATGAGTTTGCGAGATTTAAAACAAATCATATTACATAGGTACATAAATCGCAAATTCTTAATTATGCCGGCCTCATTATTTGATAAATAAGTATATAATTTTTCGTTCCGTTTCTCTTATCATAACATACGGAACCCTAAGAAAGCTGCAACGTTTTCTCACAAACATGTAGTTGATTAACATTATAATGCTGTCTTTTCTAAATTTTTGCTTCGGACATCTCGTTGTTTAAGCGAAATGTAAATTTAACGATTTTTTTAAGTTGTAAAAGGGTTAGGGTAATTAATATTCGCTTTCTGGAATAGTAGTTAGTGTAACAGAGTTAGTCGTGTCGTGTCTTATGGAGTTTTGGTGTTCAGTGAGACAGTCAAGTTAAATAATGGAAGGAAGAAGAAGTGATGTGATTGACTAGGAACAATATCTTGTGGAAAGAAAATAATGAAATTGCTTGAATACCTACATTAGATATCTGTTTTTATATTACAGGTAAGAATATTGGTTAAATATCTTATACTACCTTATACAATCAAGTTCATATTTTTAAATGTTTTATGGTATAAAAATATGTGTTAGTCCAGGGTGTCAGCTACCTTCACATCAAATTTCTTTAAAATTGGTCCATCCGTTTGTGCGTGAAGAAGTAATAAGCATACAGACACACTCAAAAACTTTTGTCTTTATAATATTAGTGTGTTTAATAGCACGAACGAAATGCTCCCCTGATAGTAAGAGATAACGCATGTCCACGACCATTGCAGCGATACACGGAACTTTGAGTAGCAAAACAAAGTCCAGGGCATCGCTGCTTTGGCGCTCATTAGTTTGAGACTTTTTATGGTTAGTCTCAACAGGCCTGCAATTTAGTAAATATTATGTTTCTCAGTTAAGAAAATATATTGTTCTGCTTAGTGGGTATCAATCGTGAACTATTACACAATTCTTCCGACTGCTCGTTGCAAAATCGAGTTATACAATCGAATCGGTCTAATTTATTAGATAATTTCATATTCAATTGGTTTGCGCGTCGTCAGTAATTAGATTTTACAATGGCTGAGTTTAATTATCGATTGAATTAATTTTTATTCGATTTTAACTTGATGATTTATTAGTAAAAAATAGTGCATCTGTAGATCATTATATTTCAATTTGTAGTCATATTTCTGAACGAATCGTTTCAAGAAATTGAACTAAGGAAAATGTAAAGTTTTAGACTGTTGTCACTAACCGACTTCATTTTGGTACAAAGTTATTTTTTTGGTTTTAAATTAATTCGTATCCATTCTGCTGTAGTAGGTACTAAATATCAATTGAAAACATATGTATTTTACAAAATTTCAAATTATGTATAGTCCGTCTCTCTTTTTTCGACACAATAGGCCAAAAAATAGGCAAATAATAATTTGCTCGCCTTTGTTAAACATGCTGTCTGCGATACCTACGTACGAAGAACAAGTAAAAGGGAGAAGTACTGAGACGTAGGTGTTTCATATTTTATGTCACAAACAGAGAGGTGTTATATATTTTTTTAACGTCTGTGTGTATCTATGTTATCGCAACTCTGAAACCGCTGAACTGATTTTGATTTAGTTTTTTATTATCGAAACGTTACTTGATCGAGAGTGTTCTTACCTACCATATAAGGAAATCGATTCAAACTATTGAAGAATATCAACTTTCTACTAATTGATGAATAAATTATTTGTTGTTCAATATCAAAATTTTATTTTGTTACCCGAGTTGGGGTTTTTTAATAGGTATTCATATCAACTTATTTTAAAAGGAGCTTCACTTCAATTTCGCTATAGGTATTTGATATTTAGTTTTGTCTTTATACTTACTCATAATATAGTAATATTATATTATGAGTAAGTATAGTTTTGTCGTGGTGGTGCCGACGTAAGAATAGTACCCCCAGCCTCTCAACCCGTGGTTGCCGGAAGAGTCGGCTAAGGAATGTAATCCGGAAGATGGGCAGCAGGTTCTTCCTTGAACAATTACACCTAACTGCGCTCGCCATCCCGCCTGCCAAGCGAGGCGAGTATTGGCAAAAACCCCCCAGGACGAGGCCTATGTCTAGCAGTGGACGTCATATGGCTGATGATGTGATGATGTGGTAATATAGTAATATATTGTATAAAATTGCCACTCCAAATTGTGATTATGTTTATAACCGGGTCTTAATCGCGCAATGAATATAATGAAATTAGTTTTGTTTTGGCCTAGGCCAAAACATAGAGTTTCAACTCAGAGGCCAACTCATTTACGGCCCTGTTGTAAAACGCCACACACGCCATAAACAAAACTTTTTTCATAATATTTTATGCGCGATTAAAATCCGTCGATAAACATAATTATGTGTTCAAGTTGTAAAAGTTTAAAAAGTAACGATACCTATAGATAGGCCAGGTTAGGCAACGTCCAGATATTGTGTATCCTAGAAAAAAAATTTGCTTAAAGTCCTGCAAACCTCAAGACGTGCGCTCGTCACAGGCGTACAAATCACACTGTGCCACTCAGCGTACGATGCAACATTTCGCAATAATTCTCCATTCAATACACGAATTTGAAAAAAGAAGTTTTAGTGATGTGACCTTGCGTTTCCTCGGTTCGTTTTTCGTTTAGCACGCAGGCGCGGTGGCGTCACGATCAATGCCGAAAAACGGGGGTACCTAGTACCCACCCGACGGGGGCAGCCCTCGGTAAGTAAGGCTTCTGAAGGGATAGGCCCGCGTGGCCCTGGTTGCTATGCAACCGGCGCCTTCGCTTTCGGCCTCGGTCGATATTCCGCGTCATAATTTTCTTTAATCTCAGTCGCGGGGGATATGGTTTAACGGAGGAGGGGGAGGGTCTTAAGCACCGATTCTGTTTTAGATATCTTTGTTATGGCCGCTGAATTGCTTTTCGGTAATTGAATATTTGAGATACGCTTTTTCGTTGATCGGATCCTTTTAAAGTTAATGTAGGTTTAAAATTGTCTCTTGGCTTTTATGTTTTGGGGACGTGGGGCTTTATGCTAATACGAACATATACAGGGTTATAAGGTAAATTTACTTAGCTAAAATGGGGTCTTTGTATTCATCATTAGAACAACTTTTAATATGAGCACAATATAGAAACAGCAAAGAAAATTTTGCTGCTCCATATAGCAGTATAATAGCAGTATATATTAGTTGGTCATGATTCAACGAACTTTCTTTGTAGAACAGCTGACTTTTTAGCTGGTTGACAGCAGCTGAGTTGTGCACATACTAAAAGTTTTTCATAATTATGAATACAATGACACACTTTAAGTACCTACACCCAAAGTTTATAGCCCTGTATAAAACACCTTAATAAGGGTTTATTAAAGACATGAAAGTTTTTTGTTTTAACGGTTGATAAGCTTTGTATTTGACCACAGCCTGATGTTAACTGACGATGTGGTCTAAGATAGTAAAGCACACATAGCCTGGAATGAAACTGGCTCCTAAGTGAGGCTGCCAGAAGACACCGTTATGTGTATGGCGGCAGACTGAACTTAACGGTGGTAGCTAGCCAGCCCAAATTACAAAAACTTTGCCGGCTTCTTTGTTTCCTATGAACTACAATCAGGGCGTTTTTAGGGATAGAGCGAATAGATTTCTTGTAGATCAACGTGTTCCATCCTTGGCCACACCGTCGCTTTCCATCAAGCGAGTTTAAGCCAAACATAGATCTATTTCATAAAAACAAACTAGCACGATCAAACAACAGTATCAAGGCTTGTATGTGATATCACGAAGTTCATTATTCATCCCTTCATCCCTATCTTTGTCACACGGTGTCAAACTTTGTTGATCCCCTCCCTCCCCCTCATTTTGTGAAATAATTTATGGATAGCCCCTAAGCCCTAAGCATAGCATATCTACGGTGTAAACAAGCCAATTTCTATTACCTACCTCGTGTAATGACGTAATGAATAGGTAAACAGAATTAGCGGCCCACCACAGGCTCGTTCTAACGACGATCTACTATCCACTTTCCCTATCATCCAGGGTTAGACTCTAGTGTGGGGTTCGGGGGATGATTAAAATTCAAGTTATTAAAAAAACATACATCTTTAAATTTATTCTGCCACTAAGTAGTAGTGTGTAAGTGTAGTTATGTTTGTGTGCATTAGTGTACCGACTAATCTCAATAGCTCTCGATGGTTAGCCATAGAATGTCTTAAAGTAGTTAGCGCCAAAACAGCGATGCCTTTGACTTTATTTTGTTACTCCAAGTTCTGTGTATCGCTGCGTTATCTCGTACCATCAAGAGAGCATCTCGTTCGTCTCATTACTGAAAATTTTGCTTCCACAACGATAATTTAGAAAATCCTCCCATGTTATTATCAGGATAATAAAATCGTGTGATACAGTTTGATGTTGCAGCTATATATTTATTGATCTACATCCAAATTTTTTTACACCACGCGATAGAATCGAAGAATTTGTTTCGTTGAGAGAGGACTTGAATTGATGAAGCCCGAAGGAATTTATTGTTGTTAAAAATGTACATGTAAACGCACACACCGCCGTGTCAATAATAGTTGCGCCCCATTTTTTTATTTGAAAAGAGGTTTATATCTTCTTGGTAAGCTAACTCCATCTTGCCAGGATGTGGTCAAATGAATACCCATTTAATTTATAAAAAATATTATAAATTAAGGCTTGATTAACCAACGACCGACGCTAATTTTCTGAGTTGTATATTTATTTTGATCTGATATAATAAAGGGCTTCCAAGTATATTTATTGATGTATGTAATTAGAAATCAAGTCTTCAAATTGGCATTTCTAAAGTATTACACAGTTTCACATTTTTCAGTCACTCTTATCAATTCAACATCACAGTAAGTAGGTAGTCTTGATTTTTTACGCGGCTATGGGAAAGCCAAAAGGAAGAGATTTTTTGCAGTCTATTTAGATATGTTCTACTGTTGTGCCTAAAGTACTAAACCAAATTTGATGAAAGAGATGTCAATCGATTTGCCATTGTCATATTATTATGGACCGAGAGGTCTTGGTATGGTCTGTTTCTTTTTTAATTTAGGTATAGTAATATTTTCTCGTACATAATCAAGTTATAGTTTTTTTAAGCTTTTCCCTCGTCTTCTTTTATTGTAATACCTATATAATACAGTATCTCCATTATTTTTCATTGTTTCCCAAACTTTTTACCACTAAGCTGATTTTAATGAATTTGGCTAAAAAATCATGTGAATGAATGAAAGATAGGTACTTTCTATTGGTATTTGGGAAATTTAGTCGTACGCAAATGGACCTTTGTTAGTCTTTTCATAAATGACTAGTTGAATGCCCGGGTAATTCACAAACGGTGTAAGATTACAGCGTCCAACTGTGAATCTAAGCCAAACACTCTAACACAAAAAAAAAATTGGTTCTGCCGTTTAGGAGGAGTTCAGTGACAAACACTCGTACAGAAAAAAATTATTAGGTAAAATATAAATAAATAAGATTACTATTTACTTACAATTTACGTAAAATTTTTCCAAGATTTATCTATGAAGTTGAAATTGATTGCCAGTTTAAGAATATAAATAACTAATTGTTGTTGTTTTAGTTATTCTGTGAAGAAGAAAATATTCTTCTTAGTTATAGTATTTTTTTATTTTGATTATTTCTCTCAGTTACAAAGGACTCACTTTCATTGTCACATCATAATGATTGACACTCCCTACAATATACGCCAGCTGTACTACGAGACTAGTTATAGAATAGATTTATGAGTATATATGTACCTACGTTATACCCTAACGCCAGTCTAACAACCACTCTCACTCTCTACGCACTGTAGTAGACAGCGGTTCTGAAACTGAGTTATTTCACCCTCAATAGGTAAATGCTTAGCTATCTCTTTTTTTAATTAATGTTCTTTTACAATTGTTTTCATAAGGTGAAAATGACAGCTTCTTCCTCTATTGATAGGAAACCATTTTAATACTTTGCGGAGGGTAAATTATTTCACAAAACCAGTCAAAAATAAGTCGAACTCACGTACCGAGTGTTCCGTACCACGACACGATACGTAATTTTGTGCACTAAAACGGTTCCACATTATTTTAAATTAATATAAATTCACCTTAAATAGGCTCCTTTGTTTGGTTGTTTGTTTATACTACCGTTTAAAATGAAAAGTTGTTGTTAGATAACTTGGCCTTAATAATACTAAGGAAGACCTGGGCTTTATTTTGTTTCTCGAAGTTCTGGAGCTGCAGTGGAGATAGAAAGACGTTCTCTTCTACATCTTTTATCATCAAGAGAGCGTTTCGTTCGTTTATGATTTCCTATTAAATATAAAATCTATGAAGGGAAAATGGTAAAAGTTTGAGAACCAGCTCTACACATAGTATGTATGTATTTGTAGTAGTTCATTGCAGGTCAAGGCAAGGCTTTCACTGTCTTTGATGTGAGGGCCACGGGCTCAATGGCTCCGGTGTGGAATATAGCGCATATTACACAATCCACTATAGTATCTAATAATGTTTAACCGTGTTTGTACGAGATAATTTTTTATAAACTATCCACCTTTTGCATATTGATTCAAGACATCATATAGCAAGCATACCTACCAACATAAATTCTAATGAGCTAACACTATTGAGCTAGGGACTAGAAAGATGTCAGTCTAGTATAGTCCTCCTCAACATATCAAATTAATAGGGCAAACTCAATTGCAAAATTTTAGGTATTTTGTTTTGCCCCATCCATTGGGCAATTTGAGAGAAATTGGCATAACAACTTTTATTCTATGATTTAAGACAATGTTACAAAATAACCAGAATTTGAATTATTTTTCTCTAAAATTCTGGCTTTTCAGTTTTGTTAGAATCTCCATGAAAATGTATACATTATTACTGTTATTGAGAGTCCTAATAATATTCACATTAACTTTTTGCTAGACGTAAAAACTGTCGCTAAAAATTAAATTCAGAATGCAAGTACCCTGTATATATGTATATATATATATATATATATATTTTTATGGCTGACAGGCTAGTTATTTGACCACAGCTCACCTGATGTTAAGTGATGGTGTAGTCGAAGATGGTAAAGCACACCTAGCCTGGAACGGAACTGGCTCTCAAGTGAGGCTGCCGGAACACACCGTTAGATGCTTGGCGGCAGATTTTCAACTTGAGGGTGGTAGCTAGCCAGCCGAGTACTAGAAAGTACCCTACCACCACGCTATGGTTTCCTCACGATGTTTTCCTTCACCGGCAGCTCAAGCTCATTGTTGGGATTTGAACCCACGCCCTTCGGCATGCGAACCTATCGCACTAACCACTGAGCCATCATCGCTACAAAATATGTATATGTATATATATTTTTATGTGAAAGTAATGAAACGAACAAGATGCTCATCTGATGGTAAGAGATAACGCATGTCCATGACCATTGCAGCGATACACAGAACTTTGAGTGATAAAACAAGGTCCAGGACATCGCCGCTCAGACGCTCTTCATTTTGATTTTAGATGGCCAGTCTCAACAGATGGTCAGTCCTGTAAAATATATAATATGGGGCGGCCCATTTTTAACACAGATTTCACGAGTAAAACTAGGGTGTATTTATTAAAAAAGATGCACGTGGTTAAGAAAAACAATAATTTTAGTCACTATGTGTCGATTTGCTTAATTTGAAACGCATTTGTTCCATTCATTGAAACATCAATTTATTCCACTATCACTAAAATATTAGCCTGATCAATTATTCACAACACTACTGCAAAGTACTATCTGGATACCCCTAAACCACAACAAAACCACGATTAAATCAAACACTCGCAATTAGAACCGATACAAATAGGCAAATGGTACCCAAACAGGGATCTAATACCGGTATTTACTTAATACCGATATATTGTGGCAGTGAAAGTGTAAACGTGTGACGTCACAATATGTCGGCGATTAGAACATTAGTGTAACCGTCCCGTTGGACGGTACGGCCCGCAGCTAAACAAACCGAAGGAAAAAAGTAAATAAAAATCGTTAAAATAACCTGTCACTTAGCTAAGATTCTAAATTACCTAAACTATTATGATTAAATAATTAATTATTTTAAAAAACACATTTGTAAAAATTTATTCAGTCACAATATTATCTAAATTTACAACTACATATTATCATCTACCTTTGTTGTATTTTTGTATTTGGCTTCTTTCTCTTTCTGTTTCGTTCTGAGAAAATGTTAGGTTTTCCATAATTAAGTATGAATTGGTATCTTCTCAGATTAATTACTCTATTTGTAATTTGAAAATAATAAATAATCCGTATAATTATGTTGAGTGGCCAGCCTTTATTTTAGAAGCCTACGACTTTGTTTGAAAACTGTTGTTACAGAAATATAGAAAAAAAAAAACAATCGGAATCTATAATTAAACGTGTCATATGTTCTACGGTAGCAGGAAGATATGTCTCACAATCACACATCCAAAGACTGACTGGATCGTATATTGCTTAATTAACATCGAAACCCGTTTAAAACACTTAACTAAGTTACGCCACGAAAGGTAATGTTGGAACGTTTTTTAATAATATCCCTCATAATCTTTCTTTTTTTAGTATTTTCTTGGTTTTTAATTCTTCTTCTTCAATGGGAATAGACAGGCGTTATCACTTACCATCAGGAGAGCGTCTCGTTCGTCTCATTATATTTAAATAATAACAATCTATCTAAAATAAAATAAAATAATGTATCTTTGTAGCTTAACTACCTTTTTAGTACCTTTCTCTTTTTTTAAAGTTTTGTATGTTATAATGTATGTATGTTTGGTGTCTAATAAAGTTGTATTGTATTGCATTGCATTGCAAAGCATTGTATTGTATTGTATTGTATTCAATTTACTCAATCAACAGCGTAGTAACGGTCTGAACAAAAAAATCACTAATATGTGTACATATTAGTGATATTAGTGAACTCGACAAGAAAAATGTGTAACATTTCTGCTGACGGTAGTTCGTTCAAGACCGTCCTGAGCGGTGGTAATATGTGTCGATACCCTCAGCAATCGCCAATATACCAATTACCGGTACTACACACTGCAATTCAATAGGATGTGGTTGCCTATTGGACGTGATGCAACTGGTTAATATAATTATTTGCGGTATTATACTATTCTACAGCGATGTAAGGTTTTATTCAATTGGTTGTAACAAGTGAAAATTGGTTATAGTTAGTTATTTATTAGGGTTCCGTACCCAAAGGGACCTATTACTAAGACTTTGCTGTCTGTTTGTCCGTCTGTCTGTCTGTCACCAGGCTGTATCTGTGACCTGCATCTGTATCTATAACCGCGATAGCTAGACAGTTGAAATTTTCACAAATTATGTATTTCTGTTGCCGCTATAACGAAAAATACTAAAAACAAAATAAAATAAATATTTAAGGGGGTTCCCATACAACAAACGCAATTTTTTTGCCTTTTTCATAGATAATGGTACGGAACCCGTCGTGCGCGAGTCCGACTCGCACTTGGCCGGTTTTACTTACTTATAATGTTAGATAGAATTTTAACAAAAAAAATTACAAAACTTTTAAATTAAGTTAATCTACATGGTCGCTAAGATAAAAAAAAAGTTATCACTAAAATGCATTTTAATTGCATGTAATAATTTTTTAAGATTAGGTATAAAGCGTTGTAATTGCCATGTCAAAAAAAAAAGTTATAGTCGGTATGGGATTTATTATATTTTATCAGTGTTTTTACCACGATTTCTTAAAACAAAATATTCGGCGTGCTAATACCGAGTAATTTTTATCTTTCAACAATATCTATTTAACCTTTTGTCGCGGTTACTAATATTATAAAAGGGAAAGTTTTTGAGTGTGTATTTGTGTTTGTATGTTTGTTACTTCTTCACGCCCAAACTGCTAGACCGATGTTGATGAAATTTGGTATGGAGGCAGTTGACACTCTGGATTAACACATAGGCTACTTTTTATCCTGAAAAATGTTGTGTTCACGTGGGAACAGCGGGTAACACCGCGGGGCGCAGCTAGTAGAGTTATAAGTAAGAACCGAAGTTACGCATTTATGCATAGTCTTTTAAAATCATGTCAATAATAAATACATAACTGTCAATTCAACATACACACATCACATCACATCATCAGCCATAGGACGTCCACTGCTGGACATAGGTCTCCTCCTGGGGGGGTTTTGCCAATACTCGCCACGCCTGGCAGGCGGTTCGGCGAGCGCAGTTAGGTGTGATTGTTCAAGGAAGACGCTGCTGCCCATCTTCTGGATTACATCCCTTAGTCGACTCTTACGGCAACCACGGGTAGAGAGGTTGGGGAACTATTCTTACGCCGGCACCACCACAGCGGCAACATACATTACCTATATTTTTAATCTGGTTTACTTATTGATATATTTTTAGATCACTTTTGCAAAATTACGAGAATAGACCTGCCTTCAACATTGTTAGATATTTTTAGCACTAATCTGACTTATATTTATGAAACTTCTCAAAGAAGTGTACAAATGACAAATAGGTACAATTTATTTGCAAAAAAGTGGAGAAATCTTGTCGTTAAATGCATGATGTACCTTTTTAAAATCAAAGGATTACTGTATTGCTACACTGATTTAACGAATTTAGTACTACGTTCGGGAAGTAAACAAATAGCCCAGATACATCGATGCAAAAGAAATGGGTTAAGTTCTTGATTCTACAATTTCGCTCAACATAACGTAGTTTTATTTATATGTGTGATGTTAACCTTTGAAGTATTTGTGTGCGTGTAGTTAGCATATGATAAGGGAAAATTGTAGAACCGAGGAGTAGTTTCGTTTAATCAAAGTGAAATCTGTGCTAATTTTCTAATCAGTAGTATTACATAAACAAATTCAACGGAATATTAATTGTGTCACATTCAAAATAATTTACATTAGAATAATGTGGTAAAAAGGTCATCGTTGTTGGTAAACAATATCATTCTATGTTTGCAGTGGTTGTACGGTATAATGGAGACTCTAATGAGAATACTTTGAATCTAGTTAGTAGATTGAAATTTAGTTCGTGTGTGGACGCGTTATAAGTATTTTCTATTTATTTTTTCATGTTTTATTGATTAGCAATTCAATTACACTTTAGCCAAGTTTCGAGTGATAAGTCTTGAACACTGTCAGGATTTTCTAATTGATACATTTCGGGAATTGTGCCTTAGAGCTGCACGACTTGGTTCCCCTGCCCCTTTCTTTTACCAAATAAACGGACAAATTGACTCTAGTTGACATTGCCCAAGTGGCGTAGTGTGCACTTGGAGCTTTGCTTACGCTTTGGTTCCAAATTTATTATTAGCACGGCGAGGATGTGAACTTTTTTCCGGAGCCTGTGTTCTCTGAATACAAATCTTCAAATTTAAAGTAAAAAAGTAAGTAGTAAAGAGTGCTAAATCCTCTTAACATCAGGCAGGATGTGGTCAAATGCGTATCTATTATGAATAAAATATATACATCACTATCACTTAATTAATAAAATGATATAAAACAGAGGCACATTTCGTGTATGTCTATTTGTGCGTTAAGTTACTAACTTTTAAGCTACAGTTAATAGCGTTTTTATTGTTAGATCCTTACAAAGTTTCGATACAAATTTGACATATATTTTTGACATTCCATTCGAATCCAACCCGAATCGCGATGCGTTAAATTCATGGTGCTTATAAGACATAAGGCTCTACATTGTATTTATCGTTACGTGTAACCGCCAACAACCTAACTGCCTAATCTCCCTTACACACTCCCTAATGACTGCAAACTTACCTATACATATAAATAGGTACTTACTATACGTTACCTTACACACCTAGGGTTGAAAACGATCCTTGCCTCCCGATGTCATCAATTACTCCTCAGCTAAGTCGACATATGTAAATTGCGCACCTAAATTATACGCCGGTGACGTAGCTATATATAAATATTATCAGTAGAACAGCCAAAACATTCAAAACCGAACTTTTAAATATTTTTTTTGACATCGCAGTTTTTGTGCATTTTTCCAGTGCCAAGTATTTTGAAATTGAGTATCTGATAATAAATCAAGTGAAATTAGTTGGAGTAACAATCACATAAAACAAGATCAAGTCCGATTATGCCCTAGTAAAGTTGCAACTTTATAAGAAACTTTGGCGGAGCTTTGAGAGCAACACGAAAATACCGTATAAATAATTTCACCGTATTATATCGCTTTCCACACACGCAATTCTGCCCTTTATCAATAAAACACAAATATGTTTGTAACACATAGGTAGTTATGTTTATTTTATATATCAATCATCTCAAACAAAAAATGGTAGGTACAACGGAAAATTCTTCTGGCTATTTTCGGATTAGTTGGGGTAGTTTTTCGGCTGGCAAATGAGCTAAAAAAAAAGGTAACATTACTCGACAATTTAATATTTAAAAAAAAAACTATTTCATTGAATGAATTTGTATAACATTTGACTTTTTATTTAGGTTTTATTTTATTGACATTTCGTTTGACATTTGTTTCTATATAAATAATTATAAGAATCTGCTTGAAACAATCATTTTTTAAATTTTTAACCAAAAAACAAAAAAAAAAAAAAAACTCCTTACTGTTAATACTTGTATCCGTGGTATCGTCATACCTACCGAAGCCCCTTTCTCTAAACAAATTTGTTGTTTTAAAACTCCCAAAAAGGTTTGAGGGCTGCATAAGTACCAAAACCAATATATAAGTATTCATTTGTAACGGTATATGAAAGAGGTTTCATTGCAGTGGTGTAATAATATATTATTTAATTATGCTTTATAGTATGTTATAATAATAATGTAACATGATGTAATTGCAGCGGTACTGCAGAACAGTGTATACACGTCGTTAAATAATTAATAAAAGAATATACATTTACTATCTAAATAAATATAATTTCGTATCTAATAAGCACATTACAAAAATAGTTAATTATTAATAAATTACTTTTTTCCGTTCCTACAAAACGTCACGTAAAACAAAAGCATATTGTGTAACTGTGAATCAATACAAGTAACAAAATTAAAATAAAAAAAACCTACGACCCCAGCAGCGCCCCCTGGTGAGTAGTCACCGTAACACCTATACAAATATGCACCAATCAAACCCGAACCCATAACTGGAAACTGCATCAAAATCGGACTAGTAGTTTTGGAGAAAAATGGCAACATGGATTTGCACAAACATCCTCTCACCCCAAACGCATATACCGTCTCCGTTCCGTCGTGGGTAACAGTGCGGTATTTATACTTTTTACGAGTGTAGGCCACTTAATTTCCGCCGCCCCATGTACCTTTCTAAAATAATAATTTTCCATATGTAGTAACAAAGGAAGTAAAATGTTAATTAAAAGAATGAATTAGTTATTAAGAAAGGGCAGTAAAGAAACAAGAATTACAATGAGTGTTCTAGGTATATATTTAGTTTATTTCCGCTTAACATACAATACTACATAACTGCTATTACTTTTTTCACTAGTAAAGAATTAAAATTTTTTACTAGTAAAAATACCCAGGATCGATAATTTTCAATACGAATGAGTTTCTGTGAGAATTTAACGTATTAGTATAAAAAACCATAAGACAACTGGTGAAATTGTTTGACTTTTATCCTCTGAAATTAATTGAGCTTCCTCTAAAATCTGCCGCCCCTAGGACACTGCCGCCCCTAGGCCGCGGCCTATATGGCCTATTGACAAATCCAGGACTGGTGGATAATAATGTAATGTAAATCAATTATGCAGATTTGTATCTTCTATGTAGGTACATACCGCTATGGAATTCGATGTTTTAGTGTAACGAATGATTGCTGCTGCTATAAATATATAAATTTGCATATGTACCGTTTGGAAAAATTCGAAAATTTTATCATTGTATTTTATTTTAGCATTGATAGCTAAAGCTTATGTCAGGTTTTTGTTGAAACTTCTTTGCATATCTAATATCTTTAAGCAATTCTTGTATATATGTATGTATATATATAATCTTATCTATCTAATCTAATATATTTAAACGAGCAATTCTTGTATATAGTATAATCTGAATCTCGGAAACGGCTCCAACGATTTTCATGAAATTTAATATGCAGGGGGTTTCGGGGGCGATAAATCGATCTAGCTAGGTTTCATTTTAAGAAAACTTCGTTTTATCCGTGTTTTCAGCCGAGCAAAGCTCGGTCAACCAGGTACTTTTATTGATACCCCATAGTATAGTTTAAATATTTATTTCTCAAAATAATATTAACATTCAATTATTAGAAAAATACATATTATTCCTAAATAAAGGTTCTTACAAATTGCAAGCATACAAGCGAGACAAGCAGTAGTGGTTAGGCGGAAGATTTGTTTATTGACATGCTTAGTACATGTGATTGTTAATAATAACAAATAAGTGGTTCTATTACGTATCGCAGTTGGGTTCATAGCTCCATAGTTACCTAAAGTAAAAATAAAAATAGCAATGCCCCGGACTTGGTTTTGTTACTTAAAGTTTCGCTGCAATGGTCATGGGCAGGCGCTATCTCTTACCATCAGGAGAGTGTCACGCTTGTCTCATTGCTTTAACATAAAAATAAATAAATAATATACATGACATTGGTATTTCCATTATATTGACATGTTATTCGTTTTTGACATTTTCAATGTAATTGTTGACGTAACCTACTTGTAGACATTAAATAGAATATTGTAATTTTGGAGTTTTCAATAAAATATGTATTGGACAAATGGACAGTATGTAATACGACGAATAAAACGAACGAGACAAAAGGGGAACGAGACATCATTCATCCGTCGAGAGGAAATTCATGTTCACTCACAGTATTTCCTAGAGAAAGTAAAGAGTTACACAAATCTGATATTTCTATGTAGCTAAAAAGTTTTCATTTCCAGTTGATAAAACACGTAAATAATGAGCAAACATAATATAAATCTTTCGTAATATTCAACTCGAGACCCCTATGCTAATATGGGAATACCATACCCAAAACCCTTGGAAACCTTTTCATGGACGACTACACACAGTTTCTGTAAACAGTACCCTTCAGGGCCCGTTTGTAACAAAAACCGAAAAAGATATTTCACTGGAAAGGGACCATTACATCGGTCTTGGGTAAAAAGGCCCGGGCATCAATTAGTGGAGGAGGTGCGGGTAAATATGTACAATATACTATTGCATTCAGTAGCGTTGTGTTTAGCCATGGTGTTTAGCTTTCAAAAAACCTTAGATAACGTGATAAAGATCTTCGGCAGTTAGGTATACTCGAATCTACCTACGTCTAATCTCTGCCACATAATCTGTATAGCAGATTTTTAAATTTAAATGCGTCAGTTTTTGTTACAGGTTTATTGTGACTTGTTAATTAGTTGTAATAACTATAGAAAACAAAAATAATTTGTTATTCATACATTTTTTATGCTGTTGTATTCTTCTGATTTTCAATTGTTTATTTGCCGATTCTCGTCTGTGATGGAAAGAAAATATTCCTATATGAAATAGCTACTGTTTTGAAATAGTTTTTAATAGTCTTAAAGATATCTTTATGCCCAATAAAGTCAGTTTGGAATGGTTTTGTTTGACAAATCCAAATTTATTGAGAACAAGCTGCGTCTCGTACGGTCACTCTTTTTCGCTGATATTTCTCATATAATAACATTATTGGTTTTATTACATTTCCAGTGAGTTTTAAAAAAAAATCTTTGTCATAATCCTTAGAAATCGGGCAAACCGGTTGAGCCGCTCTCAAGTAATGCTCCGTCATACATATTACGATTAATTTTTAGTCTGATTAGCGTTGCAGTATTTTTATAATAGATTGCAACGAAAAAGACGGCTACATTTTAGTTAGTTTCGACCTATTAACTAAAACCTCATCGTACATACATATAGAAAAAGCGAAATGTAGTTCTTTTATTTAATTTTCCAAAAGGAATACAAAAAATAATAATTGCTGAGACAAATGAAGTGTGCCCAATATGCGTCTGTCAAGACACTGTTAACTTCAATACTGTAACAGGCCGGTTTTAGGGGCAAATAATCGGCGCCTCATTTACGTGGGTCTCCCCTCTCCCGTGTTTACTAGTCATTAGGCAGGAAGAACGCTGAAATTAAGCAAGCATCATCAAACAAATAGCCGACCGCTCCGGTATATAGTATGCCTGTTTGGTAAGGGAATAACATTTCTGAGGCGACGTTTAATAGAAAATACATTTAAATTCTGAAAACCAGCGCTGCTGAGAAATCGGCAGACTAACCCTTTATAACTCACTGGACCCTACTACTTAGTGATAGATCTACTGAGGCAGGAAGTAGTCTAAAAAATTGAGAAAAAAAATCATTTTTTTTTTATTGTTGGTTAAGGTAAGTTATAGGTAAGTACCACCACAGTATCAGATATGTTGCCCCTAAGCAGTAGTGTGTAAATATTACACCTACTGCTAAGGAAGTGGGTAGGTACTGTTAGTTAAAACATTAGAAGATTTAGGAGTATGCCAGCGAGCCATGGAACGTAGTATCTTGGGAGTAAATCTTATAAACAAAATAAAAAACACAATACCGCACTCCAGGACTCAAATAACAGATTTAGCTCAGGAAACCGTTTTCCTAAAGTGGGGTTGGGCCAGCCATGTTATCCGCATGTCAGCCAAAATTACGAAACAGTGGTTCCCTTAGGATGGCAAACGACCTCCTGGACGGCCCAGAAGGAAATGGAAGGACGAGCTTGATTCCAGCTTAAAAGTCTCAGGTTGCAATGTAGGGGGAAAAATGAAAGGAGAGAAAGGAGTCCTTTGCCCCGCAGTGGGTAAAACAGTATGAATTACGGGTTTTTAACAATAGTAAAAAACTTTTAGTTATAATATAATTATAGAATAATAATAATGATTATAATTTTATAGCGATGATAGCTCAGTGGTTAGCGCGGTCGGTTTACACACCGAACCGCATGTGTTCAAACCCCAACATTCAGTTTGAACTGCCGGTGAAGAAAAACATCGTGAGGTAACCATAGTGTGGTGAAAGGTTACGATCTAGAACTCGGCTGGCTAGCTAGCACCCTCAAGTTGAAAATCTGCCGCCAAGCATCTAACAGTTTGTTCCGGCAGCCTTACTTGATAGCCAGACCCATTCCACCACACCGTCACACCGACTTTGACCACACCGTCACTTATCATCATGAGAGCTGTGTTCAAACACATAGTCTGTCAAACTAAAAAAAAAAAACTAAACAGTATAATATATAATGAAGTTGCAGTTGCGAGTTTGTTTGTCTATTATTTATAAAATTTCTTCCGGAAGGTTTTATGTCTCCATGCAAAACCGGGTCGAGTCGATAGTTGATTCATATAGGCACGCAGACTAACAGTATCTATTTTAAAACGATTGTTGTTGCTGCACGAGAATGGTGAATTCAAACAAAATATACGACTACTACACGTCGCTTTCCATCAGACGAGTTGGCAATCAGACGCAAATGCAGATAAAAAACCACACATAAATTCTATAAAAGTTATTACTCTATTTCTTTTTTGCGCAATATATGTATGTTTTTACGACTTACACTTGACTTATAGCTCAGTGGTTAGCGCGGTCCGTTCACACGTAAAAGGGCGTCGGTTCAAAGCCTAATAATGAGCTTGAAGTGCCGGTGAAGGAAAACATCGTGAGGAAGCCATAGAGTCGTGGCAAGTTAGTTTTTAGTACTCGGCTGGCTAGCTTACCACTTCAAGTTGTAAAACTGTCGTCAAGCACCTAAGCAGTGTATTCCGACAGCACCTAAGCAGTGTATTCCGACAGCTTCGGTTCAGAGCCAGTTCCATTCCTGGTTGAGTGTGTTCATCTTCGACCACACCATCAATTAGCATTTGGTGAGATGTGGTCTCCTAGACTGTCTATCATAAAAAAAGAAGAAAAATCAATTACACAAGAGCTTTAATAATATGAACCATGAAAAACACCAAAATAGAATAGAAAGGCAGCGCAAGCACCTGCGAAATCTCTAGACAGTTTGAATTATAGATTTATCTTTTTTATTTAAAAGTACGAAAATGAAAAATAGACAAGAAAGTAAAAAAAAGTAAAGTTAAGTGAAACTGAAAAACTCTTTTGACCTGTCCATGGCTATTGCGGCGGCACCCAGACGTTTGAGTAAAAAAAACAAAGTCCAGAGAATCGCTGCTTTGGCACTCATAACTTTGAGACATTCTTTGATCTCAATAGCCCAGTAATTTACCTAGCTATAGTATCTACTCTTTAAACAAAATTACATTACATTATCTAAAAAAAATAGGAGATCCGTAGACGAACCAAAGTTACCGACATAGCCCAGCGGATTAGCAAGTTGAAGTGGCAATGGGCAGGGCACATAGCACGCAGAACTGATGGCCGATGGGGCTGCAAAGTTCTGGAGTGGAGACCACGGACCGGCAAGCGCAGCGTAGGACGTCCACCCACAAGGTGGACAGACGACCTCGTAAGAACCGCAGATTCGCGCTGGATGCGAGCCGCTTCCAACAGGTCTTTATGGAAGTCAATAGGGGAGGCCTATGTCCAGCAGTGGACGTCCTACGGCTGAAATGATGATGATGATCATCTAAAAAAAACTTAACACAATAAGCCAAGAATGCTTGTCTGAAAATGTTCAAACGTGGGGTAGAATCCACCCCACTTAAACCTCCCAGCCTTAATTTCCGCGGCTGTACGCGACAGGCATAATTTTTTTCACACCATTTACTCCAGCGTTCGTCATTTTTGAGATATTTTCCGTGCTCGCAAAAGGGGTGCCAAGTGCTAAAATGCAAATCACGAAGCGAAGTATAAATATTTATATGCAGATGTATAAGCACAGTTAAAATTTATGCATGACTTCTTTAGGTTTTATGAGAATTGTAAAGTTTAATATCTTTGTGTGTATGTGAAAGCTACCCGCTTCCGTTGAGAATGCAATCCAGTCCAGTAAAATATTTTTTAATTTTATTTTTTATGTAATAGTAATGAGACGAACGAGACGCTCTCCTGATGTTAAGAGATAACGCCTGTACTTTGAGTAGTAAAACAAAGTTCAGGGTATCGCCGTTCTGGCGCTCATTACTTTGAGACTTTCGGTGGTTAGTCTCAACAGCATTGTAATTTCGCTTAGCTGCAGTACCCTTTAAACCGGTACACAGTAATGTTTACACACTACTGCTTGGCGGCAGAATATCTGGTACTGCAATGGTACCTACTTAGACAACCTCCTGCTAATAAGACCTACCACTAGGTAAATATATACTTATGGTATATACAGAACACCAAAACACAGAACAAACGTTTATCCTCACATAAATGTTTGTTCTGGTGGGAATCGAACCCACGCCCTACAGCTCTCGAAGCAGATATTCTACTAAATGTGCTAACAGGGCATTCATAATTTACCAGTTAGTACACATTTATTAAATCTGATTAAGATACTATAGTGACATGTTATTGATATTTGTGCACATTAAATGTGTTTGACATAAAATGAAATATGACATGTAACTTTGTTGTTATTAATAAAACATTTTATTGTATTGTATTAACACAGGCTACTTTTTATTTCGAAAAACGCTGTCGCAGCATAATAAGGAATGTTTACCGTGATTACTGAACGAAAAGACGATACTGCGTGGTAATGTAAGTTACGTTAAAAAGTTTTTCATCACCTAAAAGCGTATTACGCCGACATTCAACCGGACCTTTAGCGACTCATACCGCACCCTTCCGGCCATTTAGCGCTGAAGATGCACGCACCGATAGTAAGCCGGTAATGGTCCCCGGTAAATGCCTCGAATGGCGTCGTTAGGGTTAAAATTAAAAACGACCGTGATGCAGCGTTTTCTTTTTTCAAAAATTTGAAAGAATATTTCGAAGGGACGGGCCTTTATGACCCAGGGAGGTGTGGGAGGGTCTATTATATTAAGGGAGGGTTTGAAGGGTTAGGTAGCTGACGGTGCTGAAGTATAATGAGTTCCTTTTTATATTTTTAATCAAATTTTCGTCCGCAAGTCCGTTGATAAGCAAATTTTTGTAGATGTCGTAAATTTTAAGTGGTTTTTTTTTATAAGAGTTATTGTATGTTCAATGTTAAATTTAATTATACTTTAATTATACTTTAATAAATTTAATTATAATTAATGTTAATCACGACATTGAATTACTTCAATGTCGTGATGGTGCCGGCGTAAGAATTGTACCCCTCCCTCTCTACCCGTGGTTACCGTAAGAGTCGGCTAAGGGATATAATCCGCAAGATTGGCAGCAGCGTCTTCTTTGAATAACCACACCCAACTGGAGCAAAACCCCCCCATGGGGGAGGCCTATGTCCAGCAGTGGATGTCATACGGCTGATGATGATGATGATAATGATGATGAGTTCAATGTGATAACGGTTTTAAAAACAAAGGAACTGTATGTTTTTTTAAATGTTTTAATCCGTCTGTTGTGATTCGACAGAGAACTGAAGTAATCAACCTAACTCAGCGTGTTATTAAACTGAAGTCCTAACGGGCTGGCGATATGTGTTGTATAACCGATAACCATTGGGGTAGACGTGTTCTAGACTGGAGACCGTGAGTCAGCAAACGTTGTGAAGTACACCCTGAGCCTCGTTAAAGTGAAGATGTGGGAAAGACAGGTGGCTGGAAGCGAAACACCGAAGATTGGGCTAAGTGTCGTGTTTTCAAAGAGGCCAGCAGTGGACTATGATATGTGGTTTTACAGATTCACTTCTTAACAACCCTTTCAATTTAAATTTCAAGCTTCTAACCCTGTCTAAGACAGACCAATATATGTAACTGATGTAAATACATCACATACAAATATTTTAGCACATTAATAAAGATTAACTATTTACTTAATCAACTCCGCTTTAGAGGATTTCAGCAAAAATTAAGCGGCAGGAGTTGTTATGAAAATTATAATTAATTGAGTGTCGGCGCAAAGAATATTTTTTAGCGCGACGGCCGAGCCTAAGCTGGGGCAAAACCGTCCGAAAGCGGGCAAAGCGGGCAATTTAGCCTGTCGCACCGGAGCTGTTAATTAGTATTTTAATTAAAATTAATAGGCGATTATTCGAATAATTTTCAAGGAGATAAAATTTTTGTAGGCCGTAGAGATTTTCTGTTTACGTAGAAGTATTAAAGATTAAAAAATAATGCCTTATATTGTGCGAGATAATTCTTCATCGTTTTAAATTGAATACATTTTTGGTAGCAAATCGTGGATAACTTTATGTATGTATTCATCATCATCAGCCATAGGACATCCACTGCTGGACATAGGCCTCCTCCTGGGGAGGGGTTATGCCAATACTCGCCACGCTTGGCAGGCGGGTTGGCGAGCGCAGTTAGGTGTGATTGTTCAAGGAAGACGCTGCTGCCCATCTTCCGTATTACATCCCTTAGCCGACTCTTACGGCAACCACGGGTAGAGAAGGTGGGGTACAATTCTTACGCCGGCACCACCACGGCAATGTATGTATTATAAGTACGTATTTACAAAAAAAAAAAGTATTTATGTATTCTGTCAGTTATCTGACTTCCATCACACAAGCTCTGCTTAGTTAGGGGTCAGATGGCGCTGTGTGTAATATATTTAAAATAAAAAAAACTATGACTCGATATTGAGATGGTTGAGATTATTCTCAATAGATATGCTGAAGTCACAATGACAATGAAACCCATATCAAAATCCGTTGCGTGGTTTAGAATAAGTAAACAGAGAAAGGGAGAGAGACGCGGACAGTACCTCACTTGTTACCCGACTGCTAAGGAAGTGCTATGTTTTTTGCGCGTATCTTGTATATGTACGTACCTTCCAAACGGCTGGATGGATTTCAACAGTTAAGGTATCGTTATATTTTTCTTAAAAACCCAAGTGGCTTTAGACAGGTTTTTGAAAAAAAAAATTGCCGATTATTGGCGCGAAATAGTACGTTAATAAAAAAAAAAAACAAACCTATGGAGCAGAATATCAAAATAAAGAGGATTACAAAAGTATACATAAGTTTCGTGTTTAAATTAATTTGGAAATAATGAATTGGTTTAAAAAGTTTTATTTTCCTAAAAAAAGTTTTTTTTTTTTATTGCTGACAGGCTTGGTGTTTGACCACAGCTCACCTGATGTTAAGTGACGGTGTGGTCGAAGATGGTAAAGCACACCTAGCTTGGAATGGAACTGGTTCTCAAATGAGGCCGCCGGAACACACCGTTAGATGCTTGGCAAATTTTCAACTTGAGGGTGGTAGCCAGCCGAGTACTAGAAAGTACTCTACCACCACGCTAAAAACAGCTATTTTATTCGCAGTCGGGTTATACCCACATTTGTAAACTTTTCAGTTTGTTTTATATTATTTAATAAAGAAGAGCAGCTAGTTTATAAGTACAGTTCTATTTTTATACAACAATATTCTATTTGTCTAGTATCTGTCTTCTGTTTCCATGTATACGTATATCGCAGAGTGTAGGCACGAAAACCGCGTACAATGGCAAAAAAGCCAAAATTCTCACGCGTGAAAGTGGCGTATACTTCTTTTACCTTTTTCCAATGGCTATCGACGAACCGCCTTTCGATTTCATTACGGACGTCCGACGTTTTTTATTTTTAAATCACGGCTGTGCTCCACGCGGTCTTGTTTTTTATTGCCCGCCGTTTTCGTTCGTATTTTTTTTCCGTTTCGGTTTTTTATGCACGCGGCCCGCAAACAATGCCACCACGGCCACAAAATTAACTCTCAACTTTTTGCCTTTTGGCATCAATAAAAATATTTTAATTCGCCATGCGTGCTAATTAATAATTAATATTTTTCGACAGCCATTTAATGGCCGTTTAACACGTTCGATGCGATTGTTTTTTCTCAACATTTTCATGAATGAAATGATGACGTAATAGGATAATGTCAGTCAGCAATTTCACGTGTTTATTGGGGCTGTGTGTTGTTGATTCTTTTTTTTTTCATTTACGCGCGCCGGTCAATGGGGCGATTTCATCGGATTTTAATTTTCAATGTCATTATCACTTTCACAATGAGTACTTTAAATGCGAAACTTTTTCGTAGTTGTTTATTTTTGCGTAATTTTGTATGCGTTGTTTTACAACAGTAGACTGAATTTTTGGTGTCGTACCGCGTTCATTTGCCAGTGTCAAGTATTTTAGGAAAAATAAAGTTAAATAAGTCTTATCACCTTTGATCATTAATCTACTTAGAAGTTAAAGTCACGCAAAGTAAGTCTTGATCGAGTCCGGTCATTCACTAGTAAAGTTGTAGTGACTATCTACTACTACTGCAAACTTCGATGGAGTTTTGGAAGTAACACGAAAAGCTATGTTTCATGACATCATATAATATAATTATGATATATATTTTGCGTGGTGGTAGGGTACTTTCTAGTACTCTGCTAGCTACCACCCTCAAGTTGAAAATCTGCCGCCAAGCAACTAACGGTGTGTTCCGGCAGCCTCACTTGAGAGCCAGTTCCATGCCAGGCTAGGTGTGCTTTACCATCTTCGACCACACCGTCACTTAACATCAGGTGAGCTGTAGACAAATACCTAAAATATCAGACATAAAAAATAAAAAATAAAATTACTTCTTCACAAAATTTAGCACTTTATTAATAAAACGGTATAATTTAAATACATAAGCACTCGAAACAACAACAACGCGGCAACATGATATTTGAGCGTTTACGCCAAAACTTCAACAACAGTTTTATCTAACGTAAAGATGAATGAAAAAAATTGTTTAAAGATGTTGCGTGGATCTTTATTAACAAAACCTGTATCTTGTCACTAACAAGAGGGTAGCTCGGGGTCAAAAAGCACATGACAAAGAGGTCAAACGGTTAACCTTTGATGTTTGCTCTCAGGCAAGGGTCTGCTAACCCGCGCACTGATTCGTGACACGCGAAAGTATTCAACGGTTAACCTATTAATAGAACTAGTTCCTAAAATAGCGAAGTGTTTTAGCTGACGTGTTAATAGGCTGAACTGAAATAATATTGTTCTTAGTTTAGGTCGCACCAGGTTTTGTGGTCATTTTTAGCTCTATTTATTCTATGTTGTTTTCATACGATGTTTTAGGGCATGATTACAATATATATATAATTTCAATATCGTCAAATGTAAGAGAGTGAAAATATTTTTTATTAAATACCAATGTTCGGAACAAACGTTTCTATGACAATCTTCTTCGAGATAAATCGAATTTGCCGTGTCGAATTTGTGACAGGAAAAGTAGGAAAGTCCAAAGAATTTGTACATGAAGAGTGAGCGTAAATCTACGTATGTTTTTTTATCTTTCTTCTTGGTATCGCACTCAGTGCATTCTGCCAGTTTCAATGTTTTTGTATTTTGTGTGTAGTCTTCAGTTCTCAGCTTCTTTATCTTTATAGTCAAAGTACAGTCTTGGTCAAGTCTAGTCTATGCCAGTCAAATCCAGTCATACTTTAGTAAAGTAGTGGTGACTTTACTATAAGCTTCGATACAGTTTTAGAAGCAACACGAAAAGTCATGTTTCACTACATTATAAGTACCAGTTTCTTACACTCGTGCTTCCGCGTTCCCGCCAAAAATCTACGTATGTTTTATAGGTAGGTACTGGAACTTTGATCGTAACTAGGTATCGATGGATTCACGGATGTATGACTCGGCTTCACCTCAGCCCAAATTCTCACGTTCGTTCATCAATGCTTGTTTTACCGGCTGCTGTTGTAACGTGATATATTTGTATATTTTCAATTCTTAATATGTCAATTCTTAATATTTGATGTCTTTTTAGGAAAACGTTAATAGCAAGAACCGGATTACATGTAATATGTACCCAAAGTTTGAATATATAGCCTATTTACCGTACCGTTTTCCACATTCTGTCTACTAGAAAGGACTATTTCGTATCGACCACTTTTTACGACGTCGGGACTGGCGGACCGCACATGTGGTTGTCAAAGTCGAATTTTTTATTGTAAAAATACTTGAAACGAAGTTTCTTAACGATGGGATCAGCCATTTGCAAGTTATTCTCGAATAAGTACATACATACAAAAACACATTAATGTCAATTATTCTGAATAGAATTAGGTACCGTATATTAGTGAGTACGTATTTGGTTTTAAAATATTTTTTTTTGACTTCACATATTGTATACACTGTCAAGTACCTATTTGGATAGTTTCAAATATTTTATAATAAATCAAGTGAAATAAGTATAAGTCACAGTCAAAGTCACATAAAGTAAGATAAGGCCGAGTCCGGTCAAGTGGTAACAGACTGTCTTAAAAACTTCAACGGAGTTTTGGAAGTAGCATGAAAAGTCATGCTTCATCTTTTATCATACTCGTGCACGTAGGTAATTCGGCACTTTATGAATAAAATACTACTTTTATACATTAACACTTCAAAACAAAAGTTTTGGAAAGGAAATATAATTTTTCCACGTCTTCGTGAAAACTCGCATATTGAAAAAAAATGCTTGTCGACGCAACGCGTAAATAAAATGCTGTCGTTTAGACGCCATAGAAATATTACTTATGCGGAATTTTTACCCCATTGAGATGCAGCTTGTACATTATAACTAGTAGTGATAATCGCACGTTGAAAACAAAAGTGACACTAAACGAAAACCTGTTAACCGACCTGTTTAAAATATTTACCTGTTATTCTGATTAAAATCAATCAAGTTCTGATAGAATAATACCAGAACTATTATTTAAAACAATAACAATACATTATGTCAAGTCACAGTTGAGTTATTAACCTCATAAAACTTACAGAAAAACTTAAAATGGCCATACTGAAAAATTGAGTTTTTCGTTTAGTGTCACTTTTGTTTTCAACGTGCGATATATAGTTTGTAGCGATGATAGCCCAGTAGAGTAGTTAGCGCGGCCAGTTAACTCGCCGAAAGGCACGGGTTCAAACCTAACAATGAACTTGATCTGCCGGTAAAGAAAAACATACTAAACTAAACCATAGCGTATCGGTAGGGTACTTTCTAGTAATCGACAGGCTAATTACCAATTTCAAATTGGAAATCTGCCACCAAGCACCTAACGGTGTGTTCGGCAGCTTCACTTGAGAGCCACTTCCATTCTAGGTTAGATGTGCTTTACCATCTTCGACCACATCTCACTTAATATCAGGTGAGCCGTGGTCAAACACTTAACCTATCAACAATTTAAAAAACTAGTGCCAAATGAAACAAACATATATCTGCCAGAGCTTTGCGTAACAAAGCAAAGTTGATTGTTTATTACAGAGTCATGCTATTTGTTTCTAATAATAATTTAAATTTCTAATAATTTGTGTTTAAATAATATAAAGCGAAGTCGCTGTCCGCGTCTGACTCTTTCTTTACATGTTTTTTTTTTTAAATTTATATTATTAAACTTTTGTACAAGTAGAGAAATTCAATGTTTTATGATCAAGTTGCCAAAATAGATTGCACCCGTGCGAAGTCGAGGTGTGTCGCGAGTTGTTTTTTTTTATTTTGATTTTTTATAGCTGACAGGCTAGTTTTTTGACCACAGCTCACTTGATTTTAAGTGACGGTTATAAAGTAAAACGCTTTTTGCGAATATGCCAGCTTATTTCAAAACTTTGAGTACCGCTATGGCAGGGGATGTAGGGACAAATCGCCGGCGGCCGCGGGCCGGCACGCAGTACCGTTTGCAAGACGCACCCTTCTAATCCCACCCCCACGCCCCGGCCTCATTACATACAGCGATAGTTATTACCCCAGGCTCCCCCGGGTTTTATGTCTTTTGTAAAGGGCAGGGTGAAAATGGTATTCAGTGCATAGGTACCTACGTGAGTCGCAGGAATGGAAGTACAAATTATTCGTGTGTTTTGTCGTAATTTATGCAGTAGCAATAAAATTTGTGCCTCTAGTTTTTTACGGGTTAGTATTTGACCACAGCTCACCTGATGTTAATTTGACTGCCCTGTTAGCTTATTTGGTAGAGTATCCGCTTCTAGAGCTGTAGAGCGTGGCTTCGATTCCCACCATAACAAACATTTATGCTACGATAAATATTTATTCTGTCTGGGTGTTACGTATGTATTATAAGTAAGTATTTACAATAAAAAAGTATATACGTATTCTATCAGTTACCTGGGTCACACAGAACAAGCTTTGCTTAGTTTGCTAGATTCCGCTGTGTGAAAATGTTCTACGATATTTTTATTTATTTATTTAATGGTGTGGTTGAAGATGGGAAACAAACTTAACCTGGAATGGAAGTCGACTCTCAAGTGAGGTTACCTGAGCACTCCGTTAAGTGTTTGGCGGCAAATTTTCAAATTGATACCTAACCTAAATACCTACTAGACTAGAAAGTGCCTACCACCATGCTATGGTTTCTGTCCTATTTAGTTAATATTAGCATAATTTGAATATATCTTACTGATACGTTCTTTGTATAAACAAAGAAAATAATGTATCAATAAAATACAAGCATAGGTTACTTTTTACCCCTGTAAACATGGATAAAACCGCGGGGTGCAACTAGTGTAAATGAATATATTCCAAAAATATATAAACGTTTTTATATTTAATAAAATCTGGCCCGCTTTTGATTTTAATTTAACTTCTGTAGTCTGTGTATTCGGTAGTACCTTAAAATGAATAAATTAAAAAAGAGGTTTTAAAGAAGTTTTAAATCATTATGAAGTTTGGAAATTAACAAATATTTGTTTTCTTAATACATATTATTTAAAATGTATATAGTATATAATATATCTATGTTGGAGTGTAATATAGTCATATTATATTTTATTCTATAAACTTGGCAGTTGTGTAAAACCTATTAAAACAATGGTCTACATTATGATGTATATTTTAAGGTAAAACCTGCATATGTCCCTATTCATAGCTACCTACGATTCCTGTAAACAAACAAGGTCCTAAGCCCAATTCGCCATACAATTAAAACTTTTCAAAAAAGAGAAATTTTAATAACTTTTCCCTGGCATGCTCTAATTTCCACGATAAGTCTCCCTGATGGGAGAATACAGATACTGACTAAGAAGAATACAGACACATTACTCTGCGATGCAAAGTGGACAATATCAACCGTCGAATGTATGCTTTACACAAGGATAATTTTTTTTAGTTGTCAGGTTATTTTTTTGACCACAGCTCCTATGATGTTAATTGACGGTGTAGTCAAAATGATACACTTAGCCTAGAATGGAACTGGCTTTCAAGTGAGGCCGGAACACATCATCAAGTGTTTGGCGGCATATTTACAACTTGACCTACAATTTGGTAGGTAGCTAGCCGAATACTAGAAACTATCTTGCCTCGATGCTATTGTTTCCTCACGAGATTTTCCTTCACCGGCAGCTCAAGTTCATTATTCGGATTTGAACTCACGCTATGCTTCGTGTGAACGACCACGCTATCCCATGAGCTGTCATCGCTACGAATATCTAATACATTTAATCGAGCTATTCTTGTAAATTCTGAATCTCGGAAACGGCTAAAACGGCTTTCATGAATACAGAGGGTTTCGGGGGCGATCTAGCTAGGTTTAATTTTTTGAAAACGTCGGTAAAAAACCGAACAAAGCTCGGTCATCAAGGTACTATAAATCAAATTATATTTATATATTATATTTACGTTTCACTGTCCTAGAGTTTGTCGTCTATCCTTTTCAAATCTGTGAGTTAAGTCTCCCCAAAGGGAGACCGCAGACCCTTTTCCTCCCTCTCCCTCCCTTTCTCCCCGGATTATATAGAAGATAGTTAAAACCCGCCCCGTATAAATTTCGCTCGTCAATAAAAAGGGCTTTTGTCCCCCAAAGGGATGTTTTTGTTATCTTGAGGATTGCCTAATTTGACAATAACAAAAGGGCCTTCCGCTTTGGGTATTGCGATGATAATCAGCTCTTTGTTCTTATATTCGGGGTTTTGTTTGTTATTTGCGAACTGTTGGTTGAATTATAATGGAGGTCTAATTTTGGGGAAAAAGAAAATCGATTTAGGTGTTTTATACGGTAAGAAGTGAGACAAATGAAACGTTCTCCTTATTGTAAAAGACAACGCATGACCAGCGGTACCCAGAACGTTCAGTAACAAAACAAAGTCTGGGGGCCGTACTGTGAGCTCTTATTGTCATTTAATTTGGGCGACTGCGAAAAGGTATACAACTGCATATTGTACGCCTACATATTTTTTTGTGATCGTCTAGCTTGATTATTTATTAAAAATATTTGATGGTAAGTCTCATTAGTCCTGTAAATTCTCTAGCTATACAGTACTTTTCCAACCGGAGCCTAATAATATTTACACACTACTGCTTGGTAGCAGAACATCTGTTTGCAGTACCTCCTGCGGTAGAATAGTAAGTAAGTACTTGGTAACTAATACTTTTATTTTAAACTTATTATATAAACGAAAATCCGAAGAGGTTATAGATGTAGGTAATTTTTTAAACACAATGATAAATTAAAGTTTTAACAATCTTATTTGTTTCATTGTTGACGTGTGAAAAGTATAACAAATATAGTTTATATAACATTTACTAGAAAACTGCTACAAATAAAAAAAAAATTGAATGAGTAACATATTAACACAAATTCAAAACCTAAACAGACACACCAGTTAGAAAAGTGCGGTAAAACCAAAAATATTAATAAGTCAATTCAATCAATCTTCATATCAACATTTTAAAAAGTTACTTCTAAATAGAATGCACACACGTTCATAAATTACTTTAATTCAACTTTTGATCTAACTGGAAAAAAATAAGAGACCAATAGATTGTACAGTTCGCAGAATAGAGTCATAGACAACAAAGTGATTTTGAACGAAAGTGACTTTGGCATCAAATAGGTGTGCAATACAATCCAGCAATACTGAAAAACAAGAAGAGAATGCAAGCGAACCGAGTAGAGTGCAGTACCCACGGAAACGCCGCTCAACGCTCCACCGCGCCATAATACTTAGCATATGTGTTTGTTATTGCTCTTTAGTGATATAAGGTCTTCTTCTTCTTTGTTTTTGACTTCGCACTTTATGCATTTTTCAGTGTCAAGAGTTTTTCGAGTATTTTATAAAAAACAAAATTATAAATCTAAATCACTCAAAGTAAGGCTAGGTCGAGTCCGGTCATGTCCTAGTACCTAAATTGTCGATGACTTTACTACAAGCATCGGTGGAGTTTTGGAAGCAACACGAAAAGTCACGTTTCTTGACATTATATTTCTACATCCATATTACAAACACTCAAGCGTTCCAAAATAATATATCTATGCGATGATATGCATTAACGTGTGGAATCATCTTTAAGCAACGAGTACAAAAGAGGCGAAAATATGTTTTGTCTCTTTCTTCCTCATTAGCCAATCGAACAAATCCTCACGCCAGTTTTTTCAACCAAAAAAATCAAACAAGACACAAATCTTAAAACAAGTTTTATTTATTTATATTGTTGGCCTTATAACAATTTCCGTTATACTATGCAAGTCATAATAACAAAAAAAACAGCCATAATTATGTCAGCTTAAATTAAAATTTCAATACAGACATTTCACAAATTGCAACAAGATATGAAGATATGCAAGTTACAAGAAATTTGGAACGGTTGAATTTTTTAAATAATGTTTTACTGTTAACTATTTAATGCAGTCGTTAATTTGTGGATGTTCTTACGATATTCTTATATATCTAGTGTGTTTTTCTATTGTAATGTTAGTTTTTGTAGTAGTACGGAATTCTCGATGTGGCAGTAGAGTTCTAACTTTTTGATGTCGTTTTCCTTCCCGTGAACGCAAGCTTACCGGGTTCAAGAGCGCACCCTGACCCAGCTCGATCAGTTTTCGGTACTCGTGCGATTGCCCGCTCTCTGGGTGCGATCTATTTGCGCAGTGTACTTGGTAATCAGTACAGAAGACTAAGCACAAGTTGGGCACACATTTATGAACAGATTTTTCCAGATTTTAGTGCACTTGAAAACGTGGCAATACTAAAATTAAGATACTAAATACAGATTCATCTCGCAGGACAAGAGTTGATGTATTTTCTTTAAAAAGCATATTTTTCACTAAACAGATAATAAAGGTAATGTAACAATTTCATATTATTCCTTGATTTAGAAAAAAGTTTAAGACATCATCATATATTTTAAAAGTTTTGGCCAAAACGTAATAATCATGCCAAAATATTTGTTTCGGCAGCCTCAATTGAGAGCCAGTTCCATTCCAAGATTTTTTTATGGTTGATAGGCCAAATGTTTGACCCAAGCTCACCTGATGTTAAGTGACGATGTGGTCGAAGATGGTAAACACGCCTAGCCTGGAATAGAACTGCTCTTTAAGTGAGGCTGCCAGAACACACGTTAGATGCTTGGCGACAGATTTTCAACTTGAGTCGAGTATTTTAAAGATGATTTGGGAAATGTTTTTATCTTTTGGCTTTTTGGCTTGTGTTTACCATCTTCGACCACATCGTCTTAACATCAGATGAGCTATGGTCAAACACCCAACCTGGCAACTATAAAAAAATCTGCACAAAGAACGAGTTATGGATGGTCTTTTGTACATAATAGATAACGAGACCGTGGAACATGTGCCGCTGCACTGTAAGGCCATAAAAAGCATTCAAGTAAGATTAAGACTATTCAAGGATACTTTGCATCAAACTTGTAATATCACAATGTCTAACGAAATAAGAATAAAACAATTATGCCAGCAAAAATCCATTCCTTCCATGCACAAGCAGGATGTCATTACGCCGTATTGCCCCATCACTCGATTAGACATTGCGTACTGTCTCTATACTACACTGCGCCAATTGCGGTCTTTCTTTTGCGTACTATAGATATGCTCCTCGTTTTGCGTATCAGTCGATACGCCACTTCTTTTTCATACGGTGAGCGTGAGTTTCTATTTGGTAACCGTTTATTCAACGTGCTTGGTAGATGTTGATGCCCGTTGATTGATAGACGGTTTTTGAGGTTTTGTTAAACTCAGTGGATAGGCTTAGTGTTAGCGTTTTTACGATTAACTTTTTCCTTTTTATTTAACTTGCAATGTTCGTATATATGTATGCAAGTAAGTTATCAGTTTCATTATTTAAAAAAAAAATCGACCATTATAATTGTAATATGACGGTACCATCGATCTGTACTGATGATGTATCCGGGATGTAGAGATTGGGACTCTCAGGTGGCATATGGTAGGACATTAAAATTTAGGCTTAGGTATATTTTTACCCGACTGCCAAGGAAGGGTTATGTTTTTCGCGCGTATCTTATATATTATGTAATGTACATTTCTTTATTACCTCGAATCTTCCAAACGGCTGGATGGATTTCGACAGTTAAGGTATCGTTATATTCATCTTAAAAACCCAAGTGTTCTTATCTTCTCTTGTGGGTGTTTGAAAAACACACAAAATGGCGGATTTTTGGCTAATACGTTAATAATGATGTTAAAATAAATAAATCGAGTCGGGTATCAAAACAAAGGAAATTAAAAGTGAATTACACAAATATGTATAAGTTATATTTTTAAATTTAATTACGAAAAAATACATTTGTTTGATAAGTTTTTTTCTTTAAATTATAACTATTTTAATCGCTATCGGGTTATAGATTTTTTAAACTCTACAGCTTGTTTGTTATCATTATTACTTTTTAGTTTACGTATTTTTAAATATTATTAAAAACTACTTTTACTTCAAATTTTTTGTACTTTTCTACACCTCTTAATACTAGTAACAACCAGCATTTTGTTGAGCGGTTTTTTTTTTACCTTTTATTTTTTTTTGATGGTAAGAGATAACACCTGTCCATGACCATTGCAGCGATATAGAGTAATTTCGCTAGCTTCAGTACCCTTCAAACCGGAACACAGTAATGTATACACATTACTGCTTAGCGTAGAATATCTGGAACTGCGGTGGTACCTACCTAGACGATTGCTAAGGAAATCTACTGCCAAATAAAATATAAAAGATATACTGGTTTTGAGTCTTATAATTGAAAAATAAATCTAAATTGTCTCAAAATTAAGTCGAGGCCATCGACCGGTGACAGCCCTACCTCCTCTCAAACCGTTATGTACGCACACAGGTGCGAAACGAGATTAATTAATCGTTGGTCACTCGATTCGGCAGAGGAGGGTTGTCGCGTGCGTGAGACACCTGACATCTTCGACAACACTCACCTTGTGAAGCCCTGACAATCACCTGCTGAAGGTATAAGGTACCTACATGAGTCAGATTACGCTGGGGAAAGGTACTTTACAAATCCATCTTCAATGGCATTGATGTTCAGTGTTTTAATATTTGATTGTATTGAGTTTTCCATGTTTACCAAAATCCTTTAAGCAATGTAAACGTTGCTTAAGGATAATGCTCAACATATCCCATGTTCAAATAGTATATCACTACATATTGAAGAATAGTGGTGGTATATATATACTTGCCGTGGCGGCGCCGGCGTGAGAATAGTACCCCACCCTCTCTACCCGTGGTTGCAATAAGAGTCGGCCAAGGGATGTAATCCGGAAGATGGGCAGCAGCGTCTTCCTTGAACAATCACACCTAACTGCGCTCGCCAACCCGCCTGCCAGGCTTGGCGAGTATTGGCAAAACCCCTCTAGGAGGAGGCCTATGACCAGCAGTGGACGTCTTAAATGACGGCTGATGATGAAATGATGATGATGACATATTAAAAAACAAAGTCCTCCGCCGCGTCTGTCTATCTGTTTGCGATAAACTTAAAAACTAATGAACAGATTATCATATAAGTGATTCACGACGAAGGTTTAGGTATATAATTTGTCAATGTTTTGTGTATATTGGTTGAAATATGATGAGAATTGGAAGTGTTGGAAAAAGTCAAGCCACCTGGGAGTTTTCATCTAAAACGCTGCCTAATCCCTTAGAGATATTTTGTTAAATTCCACGCGGACGAAGTCACGGGTAACAGCTACTAAAAAATAAAAGGCTCAGTCAACTATTTGCCAACGTGAAATGTCAGGAGTGTAAATGGTACAAGTATAGAGGGGTGAACTTTTTCTATAGAAATCCAAGTTTTTTTTTTACAATTTCACAGTTGTGCCTATTGTAAAAGTTATTCACGATATTGAGTACAATGACCTGCTTTCGGCAGTACCAAGCATCCCAAGTTTATAACCCTGTATTTTAAACGAATTCCAGCCTACTTGGAAAGGTCGGCTCGCCTACATCTACATATGTTTGTAGATAGAACCCTGGATTAAATAAACAAAGTTTTCCCAAAATCCTGTGAGTTAAAACATCAAACAGCTTAGGCGGGGCGGGTGCGGCTGAATCGCTACATTTGCCTTGATTAAAGGCACGCCAAGGGCCCGGCCTTTTGGAACCTATTCTGAGTTACGAGGAAAGAAATGTTGAATCAGTAACACTGAATCAGCTGGCCAGAATGCTGGCGAACTACTCTGACCGAAACTTTGACTGATCTACTTTGACCGAAAATTTTGCGCATGAACCATCAAATAGGAAGAAGTTAGTAGAAGTAGAAGAGTAGAAGTTAGTTGGGTAGTTAGTGGGTAGTAGTAGTTACAAGGACATGTTTCCAGACAGAGTGATAGCACGAAGCTAAAATGTTGACATATTGGTGGCGGCTAATATAAGTGGTGGACAGGCGTTATCACTTACCATCAAAATAGCGTTTCATTAGTCTAATTCTGCTCGAATCAGCCGTTTATAAAACTGGCCAACTGTTGGGCACGGGTCTCGTCTCATTGTCGTCACAAGAAAAAGGTCATAGTGCACCACGCTGACTAAGTGCGGGTTGGCAGACGTCACACATCTTCGAAAACTTTTTTTTAAGAACTCTCAGACATGTATGTTTCCTCACGATGTTTTCCTTCACCGTTTGATGTTACCGACAATACGCATATAAACTGAAAAGACAGAGCTGCGTGGCACGGGATTCGAACCCAGGACCTCCAGATTGGAAGACATACGGTATCCCAATTAGGCTTAGGCTGCCGAAAATTGAATTAGTGATATAATATTAGAGAGCGTTTCCTTGGTCTAATTACTTACCTATAGGTAAAAACTCCCTCCTCGCGTCGTTTTCCTCATAACTGAGGGTCGTGACTCCCCCGCTGCATCAGTTTCTCCCGTACGATTTCCCTCCATCTGCTGCGATCCTTAGCTTCATGAAGGGCATTGTGGAAGTTGATGTTTAGAGAAGATCGTATTTGGTCCGACCATCTCGTGGGACTGCATCTCGTGGGAAGTAAAACCTAAAAAGAACTAATGTTCGGCAATTATGATTTCTTTCTATTACCAGCGCGTCGCTTACCCTCGATCTTGCCTATTAATCATTTTGAGTTTGAAGTTGAAATCTTTTGTACATAGACAAGGTTGTTTTTTTACATACTTCTCGGTGTAGTCCTTACATACATATTATATACCTAATAATACAACTTAACAACCTACTACTAAGATACACTTACAATACACCACAACTTTACTAGGGTATGACTGGATTCTGCAATGACTTACTTTGCATGACTTTGACTGTGAATTAGACTAATTTAACTTGATTTTTCATAGCATACTACACAATATCGAAAAACTAGACAAAGGCAAATGCTCGCCCAAAAAAAATGTATAAAGAAATAAAAATACCTACACTCTGATTCTACGGAATAAGCCCACAAAAACTGGGCCGAGTTAAATCTTCTCTGTTTTTCGAGCTATTTTTCTCAAGGGCCGCGCGTGGCGGGTGAATTATCGCGGGGGTAACCGACCGGGGGTGAGTTAGGGAGGGTTGCCCTAATTTTTCACGTGGATCCTACCCTCTGAGGTTAGGCGAAAGAGGCTGGGTAGGAGGGCCGTGACGGTATTATCTGCGTTGACGATCTTGAGCGGCAAAAAGAGAAATTTAAAAAGAGAATATCATTTTGAATAATGAATTCTTTTTGTAACTGACATTGCTACTGCGGATGGGAACGTGAAGTCGCTCATCGGGAAATTACGGAGGTAGCGGTTGATGATATTTTTATCTTTGTATATAAAAATTTCGTGTCACGTTGTTTGTCCGCGATGAACTCCTCAACTACTGAATCGAATTTAACCAAATCTTGAACGCTGTGTGCAGTTTGATCCAACTTGAGAGATAGGATAGTATATATCTCAATTTATAATCGCAATATTTTTTTATTATACGACCAAGAGGTATAATTTATCTGTGAGTTCCATAAAATTCTAATAGATGGCGGTGTAAGGTAATTTATTAACTGGATTGAGTAAGTATCCAAAAGATGGCGCTACGTTAAAGTACAAACGTTTCATAAGAATCCAATAGATGGCGCTACGATAAAAGTACAAACGTTTCATATGCGCAACAATTTATTTCACGTTACACGCGTGTGTTCAATTTGGCCACAGCAACTCGTGGCCGGGTCTGCTGGTTTTTTTAAATAAAATTGAGGATAATTTGAACCTAATGCTTAGTTTCTTGTAGCTTATAATCGCAAAGTACAGTATTAAATACTTCGTCAGATGAAACGTAACCGCTTGATCTTGCGAAGTAGAAGAGTCCAAGATCGTTTCTCTATTTAGTCATTTCAACTTTCACAAGTTACTAAATTATGTTAATTAAATTTAAGAAAGTCTTAGGCACTTATCTAAAACTAAATAGCCACAAAATAGAGATAGTTAAACAGTTTTGCAGCGATGATAGCGCAGTGGTTAGCGCTTTCGGACAACAGCAACAATGAGCTTGATCTGCCGGTGAAGGAAAACATGAGGAAACCATAAAGATTTTTTCTAGTACTCGGCTGGCTAGATACCTATAGTTGAAAACTACCACCATTCACTTAGCGGTGTGTCCGGCAACCACACTTGAGATCTAGTTCCATTCCAAGATATATATGTGTCTACCGTCTTCAACTAAACCGTCACTTAATATCAGGTAATCTGTGGTCAAACACCTAGCTTGTCAAACATAAAAAATGTACCACACTATTTATCCCTACTTAATCCAAATTTAATACGCCAAAAACGATAAATCACGTACACATGCTACACTCAACCGCCCATAAATTACGAAGATTGAATTAATATTGCCGAACAAAATCTTACGGCCGCCATTTTGGATACCCTTATCCCACCCTCTGCATGGAGCAGACGATTACAAATTTGCAAAGTTATATTTTTCCGTTGCTCAAAATATATCTGCCATTATAGAATTTGGGTTTGTTCCGGAAATCGAACAACAAAGTTTGAGATCCAATTTTCGTAACTACACGCGTAAGTTTGTCTCTTTTGCGTCCTTTCGTAGGCATAATTAGGGATGTATCCCTCCTCTAGATGAGATTTTGGTTCGGGCTTAAATTGAATCAATCGAGTCGTGATGTTACGCGCGAGAGACTCCAGTTTTTTCACCGATTTTTTCGACTTTTTTTTTGTTTTCTTTTTACGATCAGCTTTAGATCGTTTGTTTATTGGAACAAGGAATTAATTAGGAACGGTTCGACATCGCGTTGGTATAGATGGACGCTGTGTTTTCACAATATATCTTTATTGACTAAAGTCAGTTTGTAAGTATTGAGAAGAAAAACTAGTTTAAAGCCAAAATGTTCCGATCACGTTTGTTACCACATTATATCATCAATCATATGTTGTGTCCTCTATTTGGTTCTCTATATAAATTGGTTGCTTTATTAGACATGGTTTTAGAAGCATACCTATGCTTAAAGAAGTATGGTAGAAATGTTTCTAGTTAGATGCTCATAAAATGAAATCCTAGGAATATCATAAATGTGAACGTTTGTATGTTTGTATGTTTGTTACTCAATCACGCAAAAACGGCTTAATGGATTTGGATGAAATTTGGCACACATATACTTTTTATCCTGGGGAAATGTTAGTTCCTGTGGAATTATTAAAAAACTAACTACAGGACGTTTCCACTTGATATTTGGTACAGATGTGTCTTACAGAACATTATTCCGGTATAAAAGGTATCCTTTATATTAATCTAGGTAATTACGTAGCGCAAGTTTCATGATAAATGAAACTATTGCTCTTTTTAACCGACTTCAAAAAGGAGGAGGTTCTCAATTAGATTGGTATTTCTTTGCGTTACTTTTACATGTTTCATTTCTTTGTGAACCCAATTCTTAAGTCAACACGGACGGTCTCGCGGGCGCAAGCTAGTGGATACATACATTTTTAAAGCCGCCATACATACACGTATATCCAATATATATCATGGCATACACCGTACTTCAAGTTCCCCGTCCAGTCTAGATTTTACGAAGCTCGATCCAATCGAAGTTAATATAATATTGATAGTGTTATCAGTCACCAGCCGTCGCTAGCGGTGCCCATCTGTGGGGAATTTTACCTGAAACTGGGTGGTAAGGTTAGTAAATACGTTTGACTTCCAAAAACCCTTTGACTAACAGTCAAATATTTTAATTAAAGATTCGAACGAAGCCGTTTGAATCCTAAACTATATTAATATAATAAATAGCTTTGTGTTGTGCAAATTCTTTCTAAAACAAGTATTTCGACTTTATCATCTTAGAGTTCAGGCAATTAATTAAGGTTCGATTCCCACCTGGACAAACATTTATGTGACGATAAATAAATGTTTGTTCTGTGTTTGGATGTTTTGTATTTATTATAAGTACATACGTATTTACAATAGAATTTAATCAGTTATATGGTTCCCATAGTACAAGCTTTGCTTAGTTTTAGACTAGATGGCGCTGTGTGAAATTCTACAATATTTATTTATTTATCACCATTAAAGTCTACTGCTGGACATAGGCCTCTCCCAAGACAAGCCAATCAGCCCGATCTTCGGCTTTCATCCACCGCCAGCTGTCCTACGTATATCGTCACTCCATCGAGTCTCAGGGCTTCCTGTGCTACGTTTGCCGCGGTCTTCACTCTAGAATACGTCTGCTCCAGCGGTTATCTGTTCTGGGACAGCTATGTTCACCCCATTGCCAGTGCAGCTTGTTTACACGCTATGTCTGTGACTGGCGAATTTTAACTTACCATAATTTATTCACTGGCAAAAGTATCCAAAGCAGCGTTGGCGGGATAATAATATCAAATTTGATTAGGAAGGGATTGGAATACGGACAATGAAAGTGAACGTTGAAGTTCTGTGGCCCCACGAGCCTGCACCTGGGTCGTTTATAAGAGGCGACGCCCGAGTTGTACTCGGCATTGTCTCCATGAAGAAGGCCACCGGATGATGCCAAAAGTATCCGATATAAGTCGGAGTATCCGATATAATTTAACGTGAGTAATCCCGCATAAGTAAAAACAAAAAAACACGTCACTTTCCATAGCAAAATAAGAAATAACTTTCTTTAAAATTATTCTAAAAGTTTGTTATATATCACAACATTAGCAAATCATATTCAGACCACAATCAGTGTGCAGTTATTCGCATTTAGCTCCAAGAGTTGTGACAGGCGCGGCTTCTCGCTAATGTGTTGCTGACTCTACTTTGATATAGAGCTCAAAATCGTGCGAGAAATGTTATTTTAGTCGTTTATAGATGGTTGGTCAAAATGTGCCTGTTGTGGCGTTTATTTGTCTCAATGCAGTGCACTTAACCGTAGGAATGCCGTCAGTAAGCAAACCACGAAAAAGTAGGTAGAAGTAAGACTGTAGATGAATAATTAATATCAATTATAGTAATATAATTGATTCAAAATAAGTACCAGAACCATAATAAAAAAAAAACAACAAACCGAGAAAAAAAAACAGATGCTCTTTATTCGGTCAAGGGTCAACGAACTTTTTCTGTGGAACAGCTGATTTTTTTCTTGATTTTAGAGTTGTACCCATTGTGTAATTTGTTCTTTATGATAAGTACCTACGTCAACAAATTCAAGTAATAATAGTGATAAAGTAGTAATAAATTGACTGCTTATTCTAAGCGCTAATATCATACCTGTTATAGATAGAAACTCTATATTGTGCACACCTAAAATATAAAAAGAGTACAGAAAACAAAAGAATCTTATGAGCTAGTGCCACAAGTGGCCTTATTGCTAAGAGTAATCTCTTCCAGGCAACCAAGAATGTAAAACACGATACAGATTAAGATGTTGTGACACTAATAAGTTAAAAAATAAATTGAAACTAATAAAAATAATACATATAGTATGTAAAAATAAAAATAATAATGCAATTAAATAAAACGAAATTAATATATATTACACAAAACGAAAAAAAAACTAAATGTATACATTCATTTTGTGCGTGGTGATAAACAAAATCATTTTTCCAATCTGTCCTGTCTAAAGATTCATATCTCTACACAACCTAAGCTTTTAGACTTGCACCACGGCTTCTAAACTTTAAGCTGCACTCATATATAATTCTAAGCCGAGCTTTTGTTCCGCGGGGAAATAGCCGAGAGTTTCAGTTAATTATTTACTACCCGCACTCAGTTGCCTCAGGTTAAATACGGATAACGCTGAGGATGTATTGTTTTTGGTTTAGATTAGAACTGCAAGGTTCAGATGCTCAGTTTCAGCAGGTTTAATTAATTTAGAGGGCGTCGAATTTAATCTTATATAAAAGCGACATCATTTCAGACATTCTAAAAACTCGAACTTATATAGTACGAACCTCTAAACAGTGAAATTTGCTGTTCGAGTGGATGTTCCCCTTTAGGTACGAACACTTTGACTTCAAGTCGCGAGTGAATATTTTTTTTCTAGAGTGATGTGTGTGTGTGTGATGTGCTGAGCCCGCATCTTAAATTAACATCTATTGAAATGGTGGTGATAGACAAGCCTATTTAATAATAATTAAATAGGCTTGATAAAATCTACGGGGCTACGCGTAACGGTAATATTAAACCGAAAGAAGGTTACTGCTTTTACTAATATATATTGTAACATTTTTGTATTTTTTTATATATCCAATGGACTGCTTTGATGTAACTGTAAAGGTAATTTGTTTTTAATATGGGTGAAAACTTGATATCAATTATTACTATTTTATTATTAAAGGACCGACGTGCCGAGGAAATATCTAGTCATTGCCTTTTCTAAAATCTGTTTTTTCAAGTTTACCTGTTTGTAAAAATAGTAGTGTTCTATTTAGGTGCTGATATATGCGTGTGAGTGTGGGAAAGTGATTTAATGCTGCTTTTTCGTGTTGCCTTTAACATTCCGTCGAAATTTCTAGTAAAATTGCCAGTAATTTATTAGAGCATGACTGGACTAAAGTTAAACCTTGATTTACTTTATAAGACCTTGACTTTGATAGTTATATCACTTGATTTATTATCAAATCCCTCATATATCAAAGTATCGAAATAATTAACTCTGGCAATATATATAAAGTACGACGGCACAAGCATGAAAAAAAAAAACTTTTAAACGTATGTACCGTAAAACATGTGTATAATTACCTGTTTAAAGCTTGATGGTTGCACATATAGTTTTAATAGGTCACAGGAAACTATTTTCCAGTCATATAAATTAAGGTGAGCGCACGGATTTAAAAGTACATTTATTATAACTTGAGATTTTAATCAAAACATACGCTGCAAGATTAGCTGGGGCTTTAGAGCTGGTGAGTAAGATAAAAAGATAAGAGGATTAGATGATTTATGCGAGTGTTGCAATTAAAACATTTGTTCGTTTTAACTACTAAGTACGTAAACTTAAGGTACTTATTTGTAATTCTTATATGGTTTAAGATAATTATTACTCAAAAGAATATTGAACAATTACTTATTAGAGAAATATACATATTATACTTAAAAATTGCTAATATACAAGCGAGACGTAACAAGCAGTAGTGGGTAGGTGGAAGATTTGTTTATTGACAAGCGAATGTGAGTAGTAAAATTTAACAACAAACAAGTGGTTCTATTACGTATCCCAGTTGGTTTATTGGGTGATATCAATGTTGTCATAACTTTTTTTAAATTAGCAATAAGAACTTTTAACACATTTTCCTGGATTTGTGTGAAAAAAAAAACTGAGGCTGATTCACGAGGAGTAGCTCTATTTTTAACCGACTTTAAAAAAGGAGGAGGTTCTCAATTTTATTGTTATATTTTTCTTCTTTTTTTTGTTGTAATCTTGCCACTGTTACTACTTGCTATTACTACGTGTCACCAGATTAACGATAGGGCTCAGTTGTAAATGCCACTCTCGGTCACCCATCCAAAGCTTAACCGATTAATCCGTTGCTTGCTTTACTTAGTTCAGTGTTATAAAATTTAATTCATAAATTCTTTCCAAATCAGTAACAGTCAGTTTTAGACCTAGACACTCCTTATCATTTATTAATCTGAAATCTACGTTATAAGCACAAGTGACACCTATTTCAAGCCTGGATATGATCTACTGAAATTATTCATAGACGGTCCGCTACGTGACAGGCTAATATAGACTGCGGGAAGCTTATATCTGACAGGTTGGAAGTTCGATGGGCAGGTCTTGGATTTCTACCAATTGCATATTTTAAATTTGATTCTAAACTTGCAGCGTTTTTCAGTTCTCGCTATTCTACGAAACCATATATTTTTTAACAAGTTAAAACAGGCCGATCAGAAATTGGATATGTAAGTCTTCGATGTTTATCAATTACAAATAATATATACACATAGCGCCATTTGGCGCCAAACTAAGTGAAGCTTGTAATATGGAAGTCAGGTAACTATAGAATACTTTTTTTTTCATTGAATTATATATAGACTAGCTTCGCTCCGCGGAGTTAGCCGCTGGTCCCACGTAACTATTATTTTTTTAGGATAAATACAGCTTATGTCTTAATCCAGGGTGTCAGCTATCTTCATGCCAAATTTAATTAAAATTGGTCCAGCCGAAGAAGTAACACATATACAAATACACTCACTAACCTTCGCATATACAGTGTGTTAGATACCAATTCGCTTTGCTATAAAAGCGTTTTAATTTCTCTTAATCTAATAGATTAGAGGACCACGAAACAGTGGCAAGACGTAAATAAATCGCGTACTATTTGTTGGCAAGCGAGGCTTCCAATTAAATCCTCTCATTTAGTCTAGCAGCTAACTGCAGCTGGGGCTCACTCCCGAGCAAGACAGACGCGCAAAAAGAACACACAATTGCGGCTGTATTACCTATACAGACTTCCATACTTTCTACATACATATTACGTTAAATTTAAACTAGAATGTGTTGGTAAAGTTAAAAAGTGTAATGGAACAAATTTGTTGCTATTCTTATTCAGAATGGCGATAAGTTTTGCACTGACGTCCCGCTTGGGGTGTTTTACATATATACTTTAACGCATTATCATCTACAACACGTTGGATCTTCGCAGTAATAAAAAGAAAAACCAACTAGTAACGCTGTTGCATCGGCTCGTCAAGTCGAAGAGGTCGGTATATATTCTGGGGCCCGCGGTCTACAACCTCGTACTCGCTTCCGTTCGGGATGCACCTTCCATCGCGTGCTTCAGAAGCAAGCTAAGATCTTGACTTCAGGAGACCTAATATTGTGACTTCGGCTATGACTTTTTTATTGATTTTTAATCACATTGACATACATATTATTATATTGACATTTCATTATATGGACATGTATTATGATTTTAAAATGATTAATGTTATTTTTAAATATGAATGGAAAAATGACCTGTACTATGGAGTTATCAATAACATATTTGTATTTGAGATGGAGGTACACACGACGGTGATAAACAGTCAGACTGTTCGGTAACATGGAAGAAGATGAAGATGCTGCTTCATGCAATTTGATGCCTGATAGGTAGGTACCATATAAGTATCTGCCGCGTCACGTCGCCGTTGTCTTTAATATATCTGCAAACAAAATAGTATACTTTTTTAGATTATAAAACTAAACAAACATTTTAAATACCTAGTACTCACACATACATATTACATATTATATTATTATATTTATATTATTTATTATAAATATGTATGAGTAGTGGTATAAATTGGCAAATAATAATTATCAAGTACATTTACTCTTCCCGCTTTAGTTCTAGCATACATAAAATACGAACAATATTGTATTACACCTTTTTCTTCTCGTTGACGAGGTGGAGATCTTCTCAAGGTACTCTGCAGTGTTGGGGCGAAGTCAAGGTATGTTAAATGAAATTCTATTGCCTCAGCATCACGGTGAATTGAGCTACAGCGTCATCTAAGTCCCAAGCTAAGTAAAAGTTTTGGAATGATATACAAAACTGACATAACCACATTATATAATACACCCAAAGTATTTTATTGTTTATGGTTTACAGGCTAGATGTAAAACCACAACTCATCTGATGTTAAGATCGAAGATGATAAAGCACACATATGTAATGGCATATTTCTACTTCAATTACTAAAAATTACTGTACCTATCCTGTTTTGTTAATGTGTAATATAAATAAACATATATTTATCAAGCAGATACTTATTATAATACAAACATTTATACACAGATCAAACGTGTATGTTCGTGACAGCTCATAAAACATACTATATCTACAAGACAATGAGTTTATAACAAAGATTCGATATAGACGACGCGGCTTTATATTTTTGGCCTTCGAGCCGGATAATTAAACTTAATTAATCTAATCTTTAATTTGGGCTAAGATTCGTCTAAGTTTGTAGCGATGATAGCTCAGTGGTTAGCGCGGTCGGTTCGCATGCCGAAGGGCGTGGGTTCAAACACCAACAATGAGCTTGAGCTGCCGGTGAAGGAAAACATTGTGAGGAAACCATAGCGTGGTGGTAGGGTACTTTCTAGTACTCGGCTGGCTAGCTACCACCCTCAAGTTGAAAATCTGCCGCCAAGCATTTAACGGTGTGTTCCGGCAGCCTCACTTGAGAGCAAGTTCTATTCCAGGCTAGGTGTGCTTTACCATCTTCGACCACACCGTCACTTAACATCAGGTGAGTTGGTCAAACACCTAGCCTGTCAGTCATTAAAAAAAAAGTTTAATTAGTTTTAGTCTAGAATTCGTCTAGCTAAACTCTGTTTCTTATTCCGCACCCGCGCCTTATAGGATTAAAAGGTTACCTTATACCTACGTACAACAATATATTTTGTTAACTGTTCAAATCAAATCAAATCAAAATATATTTATTTGCAAAGTATAGGTGTCGAGAAGTTGGTACATAAATTAATAAGTCACTTTGACCATACTTGACCCAGAACTGGGTGTGCAAAACTGGATGAAATGGAATTATTACATACTTGTTAAATAATGTCATTAGATTAATTAATAGATTTAGATAAGTCATAAGGTCATTAGGTCACCATACAGTGCAAATCAAATTAATAATGTCAGAAATAAGAATTGAAATTTAAATTTACAAATTACAATCAAAATTAAAATAATAATAATAATAATAGTAACAACAATTCAATAGATCAACAAACAAACAGGTGCCTTGAGGAACACCTTTAGCGTTTGTGTAATATTCAGACCTATGTGTACGTCTTTCGTTTATATCAAGACTAACTATTTCGGTACATTGCTTCCTATCTTTCAAGTAGCTTGCAATCCAATTCAAGGCATTTCCACGGATACCGTACCTTTCCAGTTTACTCAAAAGCATATTGTGATTTACATAGTCAAAGGCTTTTCTCATGTCAAGAAAAACGGAAACTATAGGGATTTTGGCATTGAGACTTTCTGTAATCATTTTAACTAAATCAAAACAAGCCAAAGTGGTTGAACTACCTTTTCGGAAACCAAACTGTTCTGGCTTTAAAATGCAATTCTTTTCTAAGAATTTATAAATCCGGCTATAAATAGCTTTTTCTAATATTTTTGAGATTATCGGTATGAGTGTTATAGGCCTATAATTATTCATATCATGTGCTTCGCCTTTTTTCAATATAGGTTTAACAATTGATAGTTTTAATCTAGTCAGAAATCTGCCTTGTTCAAAAGTAAGGTTTATAATGTAGCTAAGGACTGTACAAATGAATGGCGCTGCTATCTTAGTCATTCTTGTATTGATATTGTCATAACCCACTGCTTCACTGTTGTTTAACGACATTATAATTCTGTAAATTTCTTTAGGATCAGTGGGCGATAAAAATATAGTATTTTTCCTATTTTGTATATTTGACCTGTATGGTAAATTATTGGGCTGGCTTGACGTTAGATTAATAAAAAAGTTATTAAATTCTGTACTAATTGCTTTAGGTTCTGTAACTGCCACGTTATTTACTATAATTTTATCAATATCTCTTTTGGATAATACATTTTTTGTGTGACTATTAATTATTTGCCAGCTGGCTTTGCATTTATTTTTGTTATTAGTAATGAATTTATTGTTATGTAGCAGTTTGGACTTTTGCAAGCATTTCTTTAGAATTTTGCTATATTTAGTGTATGTTGCTTTACTTTGCAGTTTGTTCGAGTTCGTTTTTATATAGTGTAAGTAAAGTCGTCTTTTTGTGCAACATGATCGTTTTAGTCCGTTTGTTAACCACTGTAATTTATTTATGTAGTTGCGCTTTTTTGTTTTTCTTATTGGGAAACAAAGATTATAGAAAAGGGTCAAGAGAGAATGGAATTCATTAAATGCTTCTTCGGAGTCTGTTAACTCATAAATATTTGAAAACGAGAGGGACGAGATGGACTCTTTGAATTTTCTTACATTATTCTCGTGGTAGTCACGTTTCTCTTCAAACCAATAAGGAATTGTATGTTGTCTATTTATTTTGAATGCCAATATTTGCCCAGTTTCATGATCAGATAAAGCCAGGTGGTGGACACTAGAAGCCACATTTTGAACGTTACTTGCTATTAAATCTATGCACGTTTTGTTTTGTCTTGTCGGAGTGTTAATATGTATCCTAAATTTATGGTTCTTCATTATGCCATGTAATTGCTTGACATATTTTTCGTCTATTTTTAGGATATTTATATTCTAGTTCCTTTATCATCACCGCGTACAAAAGTATACCTGACCTACCTGTAAGTTTTAATTTATTATCGTTAATGTACTTGTATAATGGCGATACATAATAGTTTTACCGATATCGATAGACGAAGTAAAAATAACAAGTGAAGCATTCGGATTAAAAAGGGAAAAGGAGACAAATTAATTTAAAAAAACCTAGAAACTCAATCTTTTTTTCCTTCGCCTTCGGCAATGCACCAATTGCATTCTGCCAGTATAGACAGCTTTAGCTTCGATTTCCTGCAATAAAGAGAAAGTCGTAAAAGGGAATAAGCTGATACAATTGGAGCTAACTAGATCTGCAGGATATTGCGTCAGCGGGTCTTAGTAATAAGGTTCCATTGTAAGTACATTCATCTATTCTAGAAATCCGTTTGTTGATGTAGATTGCCTTAGTGATTTTATAGGATGTGTCAGTTCTTTTTAGTTCTGTAGCTATTTTGTATACCCAAGCAAATAACGTATTATCTAGGCAAGGTTAGCCGAGCGTTGATCGTCCAGCCGCAAGATGGGTCGACGATTTCACCGTCGCGGGTCGAACCTGGACCAGATTGGCATATGACCGAGACAAGTGGCATAACAAGAGAGAGGCATATACTCAGCTGTGGAATAAAGAAGGCTGTGGATGATGATGATGAAACAAATAACTAATCAGATGTAATTAAAGAAAACTTCGTGAAAAAACCAATTTATCTGGTTTTTTTATCACTGACGGCTAGGTGCTTGACCACAACTCACCTGATGTTAAGTGACGGCGTGGTCGAAGATGGTAAAGCAAACCTAGCCTGGCCAAAGACGGCCAATCCGCATTTGGCGTTGTGATCTAATCTTTCTCAATATGAGAAAAGACCCGTGCTCTTTATGGGGTCAGTTTATAAAAACTAAGTTGGTCTAAGTGAGAAAAAAATCTATTCTGTGGCTTAGTACCTACATAATGTAGATCTTTTCCCGAATTATCCAATTGTTGTATGTAGGTATTACATATTATAAAAAGTCGTCCGCCGCGTCTGTCTGTCTGTCGAGACAAACTTGAAAACTCCTGAACGGCTTATCATGCGTGTTTCAAAGAGTAATTCACGACAAAGGCTTGGGTATATAATTTGTCAAGGTTTTGTGTAAATTGGTTGAAGTATGATGATAATTATTAGAAGTGTCGTAAAAAGTCAAGCCACCTGGGAGCTTTCATCTAAAACGCTCCCTAATAATCCCTTTGCTATATTTTGTTAAATTCCACGCGGGCGAAGTCGCGGGTAACGGCTAGTGTATTATAAGTATGTTTCTAAATTTTCTATTTAATTGAAAGTCTAAATGTTGTTGAAAATTAAATTGAAAAATTCCGTTGCATATATTATATACAGCTGAAGTTATAAAAGTGTGTTAAAACAATATTACTTTTGAAAAAAAAAGTCTCCCATTAGGCATGTACCTTACCAGTTAAGGATTTTTACGATTCAAAGGAATATTATATGTAAACGTTTTTATTCCTGGGAGTGAGTATGTAAGTGGTGAGTGAGTACTGAAAGAATACATATAGTATACGTGTTGTAAATTCTTAACTAATGATACTGAAATAGTCAAAAACATTAGGTAAATGCATGAGTAGAAGAAATTGTTCTTGGATTTTTGACAGCAATTAACGCTTTTAAATAAAGCGAGCACTCTCAGGTCCCGTGACAGCACGTCCCACCCAACCGTCCTCCAACCCTCGTTTTACGTAGCCACTTGTTTATAATTCCTTTTGTCTCATCACAAAGGCGGTGAGCAGGGATGTAATCAGGGAGAAAATAGGGTCTCCGCGCCCTCTCAACTTTTCATTTACGATTGCTACTCGTAAGCGCGGGAGCACCTTTGCTCCGTTCAATTCAGAGAGAGATTGCATAATAAGCCTGAATAATTCATTAAACTAAGTATATGTACATCAGAGGTACTACAATTACAGAGTTTTTGAGATGTACCATCGAATGTCTCAAAGTAACGAACGCCAAAGCAGCGATACCCTGGACTTTGTTTTGCTATGTACTCAAAGTTCTGTATATCGCTGCAACGATTATGGACAGGCGTTCTCTTACCATCAGGAGAGCATTTCCATTAAAAAAAAGTATATAACAACAAAATAATTCACAAACACCTAGAAAATCTATTTTACTTCTCTACTATCAGGCCTCGTTTCTAGAAATCATATACTTATTTCTAAAAATTTAAAAAGATTCTAATATAGCTAGAAATTATATTAAGGTCACGTCAATATATAGATACCTAATAAATAATAAGATTAAAGGTGAAGTTTTGACTGGAGTGTAACAAAATCATGTCCCAAGATTGTATTATTTCGTATTTTTAGATGTAGTTACGTCATACCTCCTGAAATTTCTCATCTTACCTCCTTAAATGTCTCTTATCCCTTGTTTTTTATTCCCTTTACAAATATTTTAGGTTAATATTTTAAAAAAGGATTGTCAATAGCCTTGTCCCCTATATATATAAGTATGTTTCAGTTGTTTTCTAGTTAGTTTAAATGTTTTGGTTTCACGGTGACAAAACAAAAGATCTGTGCTATTCTTCGAAAATCTCCGCACATCACCTAACAAATTCTCTGCGTTTGACGGTCTATCGTTCTACGTGATTGATTTATTCTTTATTGTTCGAACACGAAAAACTATACAATAAAGAAGAAAAAGAAAATAAGCTTTATTAATAGGTATATCAACTGGCGATCTAGCGTATCTAATAGTGGCGGAGTTGTGAAACGTTTTCACAAAAGCTATAAACCAAGAATACAATCAAATTGAATTAAAAAAAAAGAAAATTTAGCCCCACGATAAGTTCCTAGCTACGTCCCTACCAGCAAGGCTCGGTAAATTCATATCAATCCCTTTTCACCGCTCTCATTATGAATTCTTTCATAAGATATATTCGGGATTTACGTTGTCAGGATGAAAATTATGATGACGTCACGGAGGCTTTCAAGCCGGGATTCAGAACGTATCAATTATGTAAAGAAATTTAATATTTTCATGAAGGCGCTTTTTGTACGACTCAGTTCAGAATTTAATTATGACTCGGTCATTGTAGTGATTTCACATATAGATAAAAGATAAAAAGTTTTTTTTAATGTTCTTTTCCCAATAAGGGCATTGTTCTGTTAATGTTCGATCAGGTAGGGCTAGCAACGGTCCTTGCGGTATATTGTGCCAAACATGGCGCTAAAATATCGCTTAGTGTCAAAGTTTTCCAGATGGCAAAATATCATACTAATATTATAAAGTGTGTAAGTGTGTTTGTATGTTTGTTAATTCTTCACGCTCAAACGGCTGGACCAATTTCGATGAAATTTGGTATGGAGGCAGCTGACACCCTGGATTAATACACAGGGTACTTTTTATCCCGAAAAAAAAATAGTGTTTACGTGGAAACAGCGGATAACACCACGGGGCTAGTGCTTAGATATAAAAAAAGTTGTGTTAAATCTGAGAGTCACCATGCATCGGATGACACGTTACATTGTCGGTTGTTTGTTCTCTTATTACTTTTTCTTTATTATAAAAGCGAAAGTTTGTCTGGCTGTAAGTATGTATGTATGATACCTCTTCGGCGTAAAAGATTTGGATAAAATTTAGAATGCATAAAGCTTATTCCATGTATTACGCATAGACTTTTTGCCTGGAAAACGCAGATGATACTGCAGGGCGTAACTAGTATTTCTTTAATAACAATCATCACGTTATTTCAATGGTGTTAGGCGTCTTTTTGATTCAAAAAGGCGGTCCTATATGGCTAATCTATGACCTATGTCCTATGGGCTGTCCTGTATATTTATAAGCGCTTTAGGACTTTGCTTATAAGAACCTACTTACTTCTAGTGTTTTGATATATTTTATATTCGTTTAGTAAATAAGCAAGTATTCTCTAGTGTATTTCTGTGTATAGCTAGTACGCTAGCTGTATATAGTTTCTATTATCTTTAGTTCATTTTCGTTTAAAAGTCTATAGGCTTAATTTAAATAAGCTTGAAACAATTATTATTTATTAATGACCTGTAAATATTAACAATTATTTATCTGTATTAAGCTTGGAAATTGAAACAAAATAAAATATAGTATATAAAAAAATCTATTTTGTTAATTAATTATTCAAATATTTATATAAAATATCTGTCTTGATATCCTCTTATGGTTGTACTTTTAGTATACGGTTGCCGACACGTGTTTTACCTCTACACGAGTCATCTTCCGACGTTTCAACCCTTCGAGCGCTTTGCCGAGAAAGCGATATAAAAACGAAAATACACTAAAGATATAACACCAGAATACCATAAGACATACTTCCGCAAAATTTTAATTATTCAATTAAATAAGTAAGAAGTTAATTCCTTTCGTCCTTTCAAAAAAGTCACCCTTAAACATCATCACGATGACTACAAAGAGATGTTTTCTGCTTAATACCCTTTCTGTGTATCCTTGGTCTAGTATATCACGGGCACATTAAGTGTATAGAAGGCACGGTAATATGTAAGCGTCCATGTCTGTTTAATGAGAAATTGTGTGCGACATCACGCGGTGTTCTGTGTTACAAGTTATAAGAGATAGCGACAATGAAACAAGAATATTTCAGTGAGTTTATGATGAAAACATGGAAGTGAGATGGAAACAATGGAATTGAGATGGAATACAGCTTATGATACTTATGCATTTAGTACTATAGATATTTAAGAAACGCATATTATTTAGGGTTCCGTACCCAAAGGGTAAAACGGAACCCTATTACTAAGACTCCGCTGTCCGTCCGTCTGTCGGTCTATCCGTCTGTCACCAGGCTGTATCTCATGAACCGTGATAGTGAGACAGTTGAAATTTTCACAGATGATGTATTTCTATTGCCGCTATAACAACAAATACTAAAAAACAGAATATCATAAATATTTAAGGGGCTCCCATACAACAAATGTGATTGAAAGTTTTCCTTATTAAAATGCTAGTGTTATAGATATTGTAGTGTTTCGGTTTATGACCTTGTGTTATGGTTTATGATACGACTGTGGAGTACGCGATAGGAAGTCGCCCGTCGCTTGTAAGTGTACCCCACACCCATGTTCATGAAGTGCGCGCACTTTACCGCTCGAAGCTACAAATAGCCAGCTATGTCTGTTTTTCGCAGATTGCCCTCGAATATGAATAAATTTCACTTCAAACACTTTGGGAACTTGGCACGTAGGGAAAAACGAGCTTAGGTGTCCCTTATTTATGTTCGGTGCTGACTGCCTGAGAGTTGTGCCTAAATAAATATGGAATTTGCTGAAACTCGACTGAATTACTAATTTAAAGTTACACGTGTCAAATTATTGCCAAAGCTGGTTTCGTGCTCTCGTTCTGTGTTTTATCTTCATAAAATAGTATAAATAAAAAAAGAGAATAGATATATAAAAATACGTACACACCGAAATACTTATTCATACAAGAACTACCGCGCATAATCAATTAAATTGCCCAGCCAAGTGAGAGCCGGACTCGTGTACGAAGGGTTCCGTACCATTCTATAAAAACGGCAAAAAAATCACGTTTATTGTGTGGGAGCTCCACTTAAATATTTGTTTTATTCTGTTTTTTAGTATTTGTTGTTATAGCGGCAACAGAAATACATCATCTGTGAAAATTTCAACAATCAAACTATCATGGTTCATGAGTTACAGCCTGGTGATAGACGGACGGACAGCGGAGTCTTAATAATAGAGTCCTGTTTTACCCTTTGGGTGCGGAACCCACTTTCTTAACAAAATTTAAACACAATGTTTGTTTTTGAGTAAAACAGAAGCCTATATCCGTCCTCAAGGACCTAACTTACCTACCTAGTAATACATTTTAATAGTATTAAACACTTTTATTGTGATTGATTTTAAAGAATAAATTAAATAAATATCTTGAGGAAACCAATCTGTGGTGGTAGGATACCATCTTCAAGTTGAAAATATCCTGCAAACACCTAATGGCGTGCAGTCTCATTTGAGAGCCAGTTTCATTCCAAACTAGACATGTTTAACATCTTAGACCACACCGTCACTTACATCAGGTAAGCTATGGTCAAATACCTAACCTGTCAACGGCAAAAAAAAAACTCAACCATTTACATAGGTAAAACTATTGTATATATGTATACATACATTAAAATATTTTCTGCTTCAAAAGATCACAGGTGATTTTTAACAAAGTCATTGCCTAATAGAAATGTAAGAGAAATATAACTTATCCAATAATATCCATCCCAAATAAAAATACTCTACCCATCCAAACCGCACACCACTACCGACCGACCTATTTCACAGGAGGGCTTTAAACCCTTATTTTAAGTCTTTTCCAGGATTTATATTCGGCGGGTACTTCACCGGACCCGAGAGGGCCATAAATAACAGCCGCAGAGGTCTGGGGCTCCAACTTTTACCCTGGACTCGCAACTTAATACCAGTCTTCCACTGTGAGTATATTTTTACGAAACATCTTGTATATAAGGTCGTTTACTCCTTTATACAATATCAAACCAGTCACATAAGCATCTGAATAGTTGCAGATGTCTACTGAATAAAACCACATGATCTATCACTATTCTTCAAAAAAACCCTTCCTAGGCAGTCGGGTAAAAATACCTAATATATTCCCTAATACCTTATGTATTTCTTGGTGGTAGATTTCCTTAGCAGGATGTCGTCTAGGTAGGTACCACCACAGTACCAGATATTCTGCCGCTAAGCAGTAGTGTGTAAACATTACTGTGTTCCGGTTTGAAGGATACTGCAGCTAGCGAAATTACAGGGCTATTGAGACTAACTATCTAGTCTCAATGTAATGAGCGCCAAGGCAGCGATGCTCTGGTCTTTGTTTTACTACTCAAAGTTCTTCGTATCGCTGCAATGGTCATGGACAGGCGTTATCTCTTAACATCAGGAGAGCGTTTCGTTCGTCTCATTACAGTTACATAAAAAAAAAAAAAAAAAAGTAAGAACGTACAATCCCCAAAAAATAGGTCAACTGGAAACCATAATTCCACAAAGGTGATTGAGTCATTATTCCACATAGGTGATTAGGTGACAATTCCACAAAGATTATATTAGGTGTTAATTCCACAAAGATGATTGAGTCATTATTTTACAAAGGCGATTGGATCGCAATTCCACAAAAGTAATTGGGTCAATTCCACAAAGGTGACTGAGGTGTCCATCTCGCTGGCTGGTCAGGTGCGGGTCGGCAAATCATTGAATTTTCTTCTGAAAAAATTAAGCTTTCTTCACAGTATTTCATTTAACTGAATACTAATGATAATGGTATTGTATATTAGGAAAAACAAAAATAAAGAACATCATTTTACGAAGCACCATATAGCTCAAAAATTAGCTGCTAACACGAACATAATTTTAATTATAAGTTTTAGAAACTCGTAAGTGCATTGCTACAAATTCTAATTTAATTATCAATATTCATCATCCAATATAAAACTGTTTATACCTAGTACCATCCTCAAACAGTTTTTTTAAATATATATATAGCAGTCTTGATTAAAATGGCATCCAGGTTGTTCTGAGCACGAGGCAGGTTGCAATGACTTATCACCCCCAAATAGAATACTCGTAGTGCCGGTGAAATCGAAATACTGCCAGATATATGCCGCTCATTACCTTATCACAGTGGATGACCAACATTACCCTGTACTCGCAACTTTGGCTCGAACCTCCCAAGTTTAACTGGATCCCCAGCCGACCCCTTTAGGTACCTCCTCCCCCTCAGGCGAACCCGCAAACGACTAAGGTTACTTTGAAGCCTGATAACGTTAAACATCAATTGCTATCGTATCAAGAATGTTTGTATTGCAACTGTACGATAATTTACAGAGGATAAATCTTTACATAGTTTATAAGATACTATATATTATACCTGCTATGCAAATAAAATTATATCTATGACTAAAAAACTATACTCTCAGCGCATTTTTAACGAATTTGCGGAAAAAATATTAAAACACATATACGAATATGTCATTAGTACCAAATGCTTTAAGCTTGGTTTCAAATCTAGTCTCGCAGTTTCTAGTCCACATAAAAAAAATACAAGTTTATATAGCATTTTTTTAAATGTAAAAGTAATAAGACGAACGAGACACTTTCCTGATGGTGAAAAAAAAAACGCATGTCTATGGCCGTAGCAGCGATGGACGGGACTTTGAGCAGCAAAACAAAGTCCAAGACGTCGCTGCTTTAACGCTCATTACTTTAAAACATTGTTTTTTATATCTATGTTACGTTTGCGATCGCAATTGCTGTCGCGTTTATCGTCATCAGCCATCTCCAGGCCGGGCAAGATGAAAGAACACCCTCATATATCTTTTTCAAAGTGCGGATTGTTTGAGAATTTTAATTTTGCCCGGGAAAAGGTCGGAGCGAACATGGTGTTTTATTGCGGGGGTATTTGGCTCTTTGGTAAGTATATGTTCAGCTATATACCTGTAAAGTATACATATAAATGCTGGCAATATGAAATTAAAACTAATATTTTTTTATTATTGAAGTGATTTTGTTGCTTTTATTGCAAGAAGAAACAGTAAATGACGTATGTGGGGAAAAGTTATTGTACTTTGTATTTTCTAAGGAGGTGTGAAATAAAGCACAGTTATTAATATTTCAACATTATCGATGTTTTTCATAAAATTACACAAGCATGTAAGCTCGCGTGAAACAGAATTGTTAAAAAAAAATTGTCGCACCCTCCTCATTATGAGTTAGGTAAGACCATAGTCCAACACACTCGCCAAGTGCGGATTGGCAGCCTTTACACAGTTTGAAAACTTTTAAGTAAACTTAGTAAGTTTTTAATAAGTTCAATTAAAAAAAATCTATTCAGGGTATTTCTTAATTAATCCACCGCCGCCATCTTCTTGGCTTGTGACAGTTTTTGTTTTATTCATCATTATTTTTATCCCAACCAAAAACGAAAAATTTTAAAACTAATACTTGAATTTTTTTTTAACGATATGCTCTCATATAACAATCATAACGCAAAGCATGCTCAGGAATCGGTTTTACATCTATAACATACAAAACTAAAAATACTTTTTTAGGATGTAGGTACCTGTTATCGACACGTCATCATATTATAATTCACACTAAAAGATTTAAAAAAAAAACATACAGTCGAACATAGCACCTCCTCCTTTTTTGAACTCGGTTAAAAATATAAAAGATTCTTATTGACATAAGAGTTAATACCTATTATTTCCAGATTTATCAAAACAAAACCTAATCTTATATTAGATACTACAGAAGTACCAATAAATAAAATAAACTGTGTTTTTTTATTTATTTGCTGTGTTATATATGGCTTTTGCTGTGGTGGCACCGGCGTAAGAATAGTACCCCACCCTCTCTACCCGTGGTTGCCGTAAGAGTCGGCTAAGGGATTTAATCCGGAAGATGGGCAGCAGCGTCTTCCTTGAACAATCACACCTAACTGCGCTCGCCAACCCGCCTGCTAAGCGTGGCGAGCACAACCCCCTCAGAAGGAGGCCTATGTCCAGCAGTGGGCGTCCTATGGCTGACGATGATGATATATGGCTTGGTACCTAGATAAAAATTACTCGATATAATAAGGTGCATAAATTAATCATTCAAAACATACGACGCTCAAACTCTTCCCATTTTTGATTATCAACTAGATAGATTTTACTTGTACAACGCAGGACCGAAATGGTTTCCCCTATGGTTCCATTTCCTTTCAGCAGGCGTCGAAAATCGCAACTTTTCTTTAATAAGTGACGCCTAACGCCCATTTGAGCCCGAAATCTCATTACCGGCCTTACAAATTGCTATCGCCAATCAGGGCTGTGCGCAATACTTCTCGACGACGTAGTAAAGCAGCTATGTTACTAAATAAAACATTGGATGGATTTAAAAACAAAGGTCATGTAACTCATTTAGCTTTAGAAGTGTAGCGCTATGAACTGCTAGGTTTTTTAAATGTTAAAGTAAATGGACGCACGAGATACGTCTCTGATGGTAAGAGATGAAGTATGTCCATGGCTAGTGCAATACATAGAACTTTGAGTAACAAAACAGCTGCTTTGCGCTGCTTTGGCGCTCATTGCTTTGATACTTTCGATTGTTAGTCTCAATAGCCCTGTAATTTCGCTAGATGCAGTACTCTTTAAACTGGAACAAGTGATGTTTACATACTACTGTTTGGCGCAGAATATCTGGTACTGCAGTGGTATCTACATACCTAGACAACCTTCACCACCAAGTGACAGCTACAACATTATTTTTAAAAAAATGCGGACATTTCATACAGCGCCATCTACCCACAAATTAGGCAAAACTATATTATTGAGAAACGTATAGTATATATACTTACGTTATATAAATGCCATTTCAGCTTATTTGGTAGTAACTCTACTTCATGAAGGTGTGAGTTTGATTTCCATCCAAGGTAAACAATTTTGTGCTTAAACGAACATGGATGGTTTTTTTTGTGTCTTTTATAAGTATATAGTTTTATCAGTTATTTCCGTTATTCTCCGTTATTAATTTTTTTTTTCATCCAGAGTGCATGTAATTTTAGTAGATATTATATATACACAAACATAAGTTACTGGATAATGCAAGGGTATATATACATATATACACAGAAGCTGAAGATGTGCTAATTTGAAAGGGTATCATTGTATTTAACAAAATGAACACAAGTCTATCAGGGGGTCATTGTAATTAACATAATGAACACAAGTCTGACAGGGGGTCATTGTATTTAATATAATGAACACAAGTTAGACAGGGGTCGTTGTATTTAACGTAATGAACACAAATCAGACAGGGTCATTGTATTTAATATAATGAACACAAGTTAGACAGGGGTCGTTATATTTAACGTAATGAACACAAATCAGACAGGGGTAATTGTATTTAACATAATGAACGCAAGTCTGACAGGGGGTCATTGTATTTAATATAATGAACACAAGTTAGACAGGGGTCTTTATATTTAACGTAATGAACACAAATCTGACAGGGGTCATAGTATTTAACATAATGAACACAAGTCTGACAGCGGGTCATTGTATTTAGAATTATGAACACATTTAATATAAAAAACAGCAACCAAATGTATTTGGTAAACAATCAACGTTGTTTATGAGTACAAGAAGCCCCTTTCGCCTAAGTTGACCCCAAACTTATGTTTATAGACTGATATAGCATACTTTTTAGGTGACCAATTTGAACTATATCATCACAAAGGTAATTCATCATTCACTCATTTATCGCGATTATAATAATTAGATGCCATTGATTTATCTCGATATCGCAATGTGACGCTCACGAGTCACAAACTATCTCTTAGTTTAAAGTTGACAATTGCGATACTTTGATATAAAAACTGAGTGCATTACCATTTTCCATCTAGAGGTTGTGTTAACGAAGTGTCTTTTATTACCCTGTAGGGGGCGGTACAGTTGTCTCTATTGCGAGCTTGAGCACATACAGGGCTACCTTTTAATGCATACTATATATAATATGCTTATTACCATCTACATAACAAGTTGAAGAGTTAAAAAAATCTATAACCCGACTGCAATTAAAATAGCAAAACTTTTTAAACTAATTTATCATTCCTAATTAAAAAACATATAATTTATATATTTTTTTGTAATCCTCCTTTAATTACCTTTATTTAGATACCCCACTTGATAGGTTTGGTTAATTTATTTTTATTAACGTATTACTATTTCGCGCCAAAAATACACCAACTTGATTTTTTTTAATCCACCCTCTGAGGAAACTTGGGTTATTGAGACGAATCTAACGATACCTTAATTGTCGTAATCCATTCGGCCGTTTGGAAGATACGAGGTATTAAAGAAATTTACATACATACAAGATACGCGCGAAAAACATAACCCTTCCTTGGCAGTTGGGTAAAATGAAATAAAACAATTATATTAAGAATTACTTTTACGTTTACATTTTTGAACTTAACAGTGTTGCAACATCACTCGTCTGTTCTTAAGCTGTAATGTGTTTTCCGCTCTTGGTTGCTTTGAAGAGATCGCTTTTAGCGATAAGGCCTCCACTTGTGGCACAAGCTCATGAGATTCTATTGTTTTCTGTATTTTTTATTATTTTTGCGTTTGACTACCAACACACACGATGTTAAGTGAAAATGCGACGCATGTTGCCTAAAAGAAAAAAAAAAACATTCGCGGTTTGAAGGACCTACCTTAATCTAATTGAACCTAACTCTTGTACCTACTCAAGAAGTAAATTACATTGTTTAGCGGTTCGCATGATAGAAATAAAATCAACGCGTTTCTTCCGATTTCTATATAATCTATCTAGTAACCTAGTTTTGTATAAATATTTGTCTCATAAAGTGAGACGCAGCCCTACGCCTCGGAGTGGAAGTTAGGCAAGCGGTAGGTTGGGCGGGTCTTGTGGCACGGGCGAGCGGTAATGAGCTGGGCAGGAACCTACCAGATACCCAACTACGCTCCAACTTTCAAATGGCTAGGAGAAGTTTGCTAAGTGTAGTTAGTGGAAAGTTCTAGGATATCCAGTGTGTACTGGAAACTATTTACTTAACTGTAGAGAATAGTACATTTTCGTAACTAAATAATTTAGCGTATAAAATCTATGCAGAAACTAAATAAAGAAATAAAATATACACATATTATTATAAGTATCATTACATTTTACTCAACTTCATCTAGTCCTAATCGTTTATTTATAAAGTGCTGAATTACAAGCGCGAGTGTGAGAAAGTGATATAATGCGGTGAAACATGACTTTTCGCGTTGCTTCCAAAACTTCATCGAAGCTTATAGTAAAGTCGCCACTACTTTACTAAAGCATGACTGGATTTCACTGGCACGGACTAGACTGGAATTTGACTGAAAACTGAAAACTGCACACAAAATACAGAAACATTTAAACTGGCACAGAGTGTGATGCCAAGAAGAAAGAGATAAAAGAAACTACCAAATCAGCTGTCAAAAAGAAATTAACATAACGGAGAGTTGAGAGTGTTGCATCTGGGTATTTCTTCCTACTCTGCTTCTAAAAGTTGAAATTCGGGTCCGCTCCGAGACTACAGATATTTATCTGGCGGTGGCCGGACTTTTTTAATATAAATGTTCTTTGTTCCTGACGGGAGAAAGTTTTAATGAAAATTCAAATAAGGACAACTTTTAACCTTTTGTTTTTTCCCCATTTTTTTTCCTGCACGAATTGTTTTTGTTGTTTCAAGTGTCGGCTATAAGGACCGCTTTGTTTTGCTTGTTTCTGTTTAATTTAGTCGTAAATGTGTGACTTCATTGTCTGCCACATACCAGAGTCGTCATCTAGGTTGGTACTACTGGAGTACAAGATATTCTGCCGCGTAGCAGAAGTGTGTAAACATTACGAAATTACAAAAATGTAGTTGCGAAATTACAGGACTGTTGAAACCAACCATCGAAACTCTAAGTAATACTTAGAACATACCTATCCACTCTGAAAATATCCAGATTACCTATATATTTCAGAAAATAAGGACGCCCGGCTTGTACCATTTCTTGGTCTTTTTAAATATTTTATGTCATATATAAAGTTTTATATCGACGATTTATTCCTAATTAAATTTAAACATATTATTATAATTAAAATGATAAATATAAAATAACTAAAATATATTATTAAAAGGAGTCCCTTTAGGCAAGGTTCCGAAGATACTGGCAGCGTTCCCCCTTTGAATAGCTAGACTAATTCTTTGTCCGAGGTAGCTGCCAGCTCTTCGGTCTCCTGTGATGTCGACTAACCTTTTTGCTATTTCTTTAAAAAGCCTTATAGCGCTAGGACCCCACGGACCAAGGGTCTCGACACCGAATGGGACAAAATCATATTCGGAGCCTAGACCCCTGTATTTGCATGTTTTAGATTTTTCAGCCGCTTCACAAGCCGCACCAGCTCTGTTGTTGGTTCCATGTAGATGGGAAGGGGCCAGCGTGTCTGAACAGGTTGCATCCCATACTAGCACCCGACCCATCTTCCAAGGAATCAAACTCATACCGTCCGGTCTCTTGCCATCGTCTCTTGCAATACCAGTTGGCTCAAGTAGACTTGGCACGTTGACGGTGGCAAGGGACCGGCGTATGATATCGTTAAGTGCGGCATGTCTCGAGAAGCGGCCTGCACTTTTTTGGCATGACAGTCCGTGATGTCCTAGCTTGTCGACATCACTGCCACAGGGACATTTATGAGGAGCGCAGACCGGAACCCCAAGCCGTAGACAGGTTGCGATTCGGAGCGTGTCAGTATTTAAAAAGTGATATATGTATAGGTAAATACCCGAAAATAAGGGCCCCTGCATACGATCCGTGATCCCATTTGTTTACCACCGCTCTCATATTTCGTCAACCCCCTATTACCTGCAAAGAACTCCCGTTAATGAGGCCAGGGTCTTATTTATCCGTTTTATTTGACCAGGCCTGGGTAAATACAGCCCGCTTTATTTGAGATTGGTGATGCGTATATTAATTATGTGAGTTATTTTGTGGTTCAAAGGGTTATGGAAGTGCTATTAATTAATTGCAAGGAGACATTATAGAATATTAAAAAATCTTTTATAAATATTGGTTATTTAATTTTCAAGCGGCGCCATCTAGCTTTATACCAAGCAAACTTTGTACTAAGGAAACCATTTTGTATTTGTACATTTTCTATTTTATTTAGTTTATGTATATATTATGCTTACCACGCTTACGGCAATGCCAAGGCGTGTGACAACCTAGCATTTACAATGCAACAATATTTTACAATAATTATAATAATAAAATTGTATGAATTTACAAAATAATCTAAATAGTTACAATACAAAATGAATGTCAAAAATTAAATAAATTTGCACACCGTGATGGTTGACAATGGACGCAAATAATTACATTAAAGACCTTGTACACTCCATGCAAATAAAGTTTTTGACTTTGACTTAAAATCAATTAAGAAAATAAAACTATGTACGAGTTGTAGATAACATACATACTACAGAAGAATTCAATTTTAAGTGAACTAAATAATCTAAAGGCCGTTGGAAATTAAAAAAATTGTCAACGTTTCAATGGAGCAAATAAGGCATTCTATAGGATTTAAAAAGTAAGTCACAAAATAGTACAGTTTCGGCGTTGGTATATTTCGCGCACTTACAAGAAGAGGAATATTCTTTCTATAAATTTACGAGATATACCATTACGCTATAGATAATGGATATTACTCGTAGTACAAATACATCGTTCAAGGTATAAAAAATGGTACGCAGGAGATATAGATGGCACCACTCTATATGCATGTTTCGGTCTATTTTGGCTTTATATTAGCAACTTAACGTCAAACCAATAGATGGCGTTACTTTTTAGGTGATTTTTTCCCTGTAATAAAATCCGTTTCCCATTGTTTATATGAAAAACGTTTTTCTGTTACTTCAAAACCGCAGCGTTTAACCCGCAAGTCCACGCTGTACTGTCGAGTAAGGAAGTGGGAACAAATGCCAGAGCCGCGCTGAGGATGGGAACTTTTGTACAATTACCGCGAGGCCACAGCGCCGCCGCCCGCCTAGCGCCGGACCCACCGTCCACAAAAACAGTCAAGTGTTTTAATTTACTCGTACTTTTTCTTTTCTATGCAAGCGTGGTCTATCGTAGACCGCATCTTTGCTTAAAATCAGGTGAGATAACGGTCAATCGCAAACCTATTTATTGTTTAAGAATACTACTTTTTTTTTATTATCATGTTGAGTGTTTCCCATTCCTCGACTGATTTTAAACTTATGTGATCGATAAATAATTATTAATATTTTATAACTTTTTTATAGCTATGATACTTTATCATTTGTGGATGTTTGGATTAGTGCGTCAAATCAACAATGCATTTGAACTGCCGGTGAAGGAAAACATCACGATAAAACTTAACCAAGTGGCAGTACCCTGCCATCGTATTAAAGTCTCCTACCACCCGTTGGCTAGCTACCTTCTAGTTGAAAATCTGTCGCTAATCACCCAACGATGTATTCTGGCAGCTTCACTGGAGAACCAATTCTCATTCCACTCCAGAAGTGTTTACCATCTTCACGTACATGTTTACTTAACATCAAGTGAGCTGTAGTCAAACAGGTAGCCTGTTAACTATAAAAGAAACATACCAAACCTGTAATGGCTCTCTAGCCAGCCGAGTACTAGAAGGTTTTACTACAATATGTTTTATTAGATAGATTAGATGTATTTTTGTTTTACTTATGCGGGATTATTCACGTTTAATTTTACCGGAAACTCCGACTATAGTTTCGGCCACAATTGGTGGCCTTCATCATGGAGACAAAGCTGAAAACAAAGCGCGCGCGGCCTCTTCTTGTTTCGCATAAAACAAAAACAGAATGTTTCAAACCCACGTCTGTTTCCATAGTAAAATTAGAGGTACATAAGTAGCTAAAACTCATTGTTAAAATTTCAGATTTCCCATAAGTACTCTTTGGTGTGTGACTTAACCAAACTAACCATAGACGGAGCTATCATCGCTACTTAGATATAAAAAGTTAGTAAGTAGTTTAAATAATTAAGTAAAGGGTACCATTTTTCTGCTGCCCCTACGTCTAGAAGTTGCGCACATGAATTATAGCCGCCAAAGGATAGCACTGTCTAACTCAGCACTTTACTCGTATTTTATACCAAATAGATATATACGGGCGGTCGAAACTTTCTGCTTCAACTTGTTAATTGAGAGTGCGTTTCTAGAATATCTAATGATGGTAACAATTCCGTTAGTAAGTTGACACTTATAACGAACTTACTAATTACAACTACTTACTTCTTTACGTTTTTAGAACTAAGTATTACAACATCTCTCGTCTATTCTTAATCATAGATTTGGTCAAGGGTCAATGAACTTGTTTGAGCTGCTTTTTTTCCACAATTTCACAGTCATGACCCCTTTTAGGCTTAGTACACAGCTCATTTTTGAAGGCTGTGCGTGTATAAAGAGCGCCGGCTCTCAATATGTCTCAGTCGTTCTTTGATTATCGGGAGCGCAATACATGTTTATTATTCCAAGCATTGATAAACATGTGACAAAATTATGCATTTGTAAGCTTACCCAAAGTATAAAAACACGAAAAAAAAAAATCACTCGCGAGTATTTTTTAATCAATAGGTAAATTTTGCCAACAGTGTAAATTTGTTTTTATAAACATCGCTATGCTAACATATACATATTCTTAATACGACAAGGAAGCTTCATTCTGTTCAGAAGAGAGAGAGAGAAAGGCGGAAAATTCTGAGCGTAATTTACAAGTATCTTGACTCTTTATTTACTATCTACGAGTATATTCCAACAGCATAGGTATTCACGTATAGGGTAGACCGAGGCGAATCGGATCAATTTTTTTTTGTGTATGTGAAAATCATACTAAAATGTAATATATGTAACTTTTATTGTCAAAATGCTAATCAGTAACAATCTAGCTACGTGTTAAACATTTCTAAACTTAAATTGTTCATAAATTCTCCAAAATATTAGCTAAAAACTTGAAAGAGAGAAATATCCGAATCGCCCCAATTTTAGGGGCGAATGGGATCATACATGACATTTAACTAAATCAATATTTTCTTAACATTATAAGCTTCGGATTCATTAACAATGTTTAAGTAATGAATAATAAGATCAATATTAATTACTAGCGTATAAATCACATATATACGGGCCATTTTCCCCTCCCAGATCAGCACGTTTTTCGTTTCACCATTCTTCGCATGCGATGATGATGATGTCAATCCTTACTCTTAACAACCCTTCTGGTTTGTGAATAATTAATTCCTTATTTGTTTCCATAATGCGATGAAACCAGTCCTGACCAGCCATTCTTATTTTTCTGTTAAAATTGTGTTAAAATTTTTGACGTTCTGCAAATTCAAATGCATATTTACGAATTACTTTCAGTGTAATTCTGAAGCCGACTCGCTAAGAGCAGTAAACGGTCTACTAAAATCTGTTCAAATCTGTTTTCATCTAAAGCTGGCTGTCCACCACGTGTCTTAATTACACCTCTGGAGAAAGAGACTCTTCTTTGTAAATCTCTGCAGCCCGACGTAAAGCTAGCTCTTTGGCCACTACTTTTTTGCGGCTACTATCATTTTTTCTTAGAACCATTCTCCCGCATTTATCTTTCTTTTGTATGTGCGAATCATCTACAATGAAATAAAAATGCATCATTAACCCCGGATTTAAAATAAATCATTTTAAAACAGTGATCCGATTCGCCCCCCAGGACGCAATCCGAATCACCCCATATTTAAAGATTTTGAAATAAATATTTTACATATTAACCTATGATATTATGCGTAATAACTAAAATGTATTCAAAAGTAGGCCTCTTCCCAATGAATATAAGCTATATAGCTCAAAGTGTTTACACAAATCCTTAGAATGGCACAAAAAATGCTAAGTACGTACCTTAGATGAGCGCCAAAATTGTAACGCACACAAAAATTCGACACATTGGCGAGCAGCGCTGACACTGATGTACTAGTCGAATCGAAATACTACCGATGATGGGAGATGCGGGGTGGGAGGAGGTCTTAAGACGCCAGTCGTTTGAGTTCCATGTCAACGCTTTATTCAAAATATTAACGAATTTCTTATTTTGATCCGATTCGCCCACTGATCCTATTCGCCTCGGTCTACCCTACTTACTGCGCATGAGCGAATCGTTTTCTCGCTTGTCCATGTTATACATAATTAAATCATGTACGTACCTACGTGTCTGTCACGTAACGTGTCTGATTTATAGATCGTCTAACACCACATTTATTTAACATTTTGGAGAAATACCAAATTTTCTCACAAATCCATTGTTTCCCTGCCGTACTTACATAATTTATGTTTCAGAGTAAAATCGTCTCTACCTCAAAATTCGAAAACTAATATACTATTCCACTTAATATCCACCCAGTAGTGATATAAGTATGAGCAGTAGCTCAGTTCTCCACAATAGTCAACACTATGTAAGTACAATTGCAAAAAATTTATGAAATATAAATGTGGCTGAAAGCGAAAAGTCGAAGATCGGACTGAGTGGCGTGTCCTCGGAGAGACCTATGTCCAGAAGTGGACTATGCAAGGTTGTTGATGATGATGATGAAAATTCGAAGGATTAACAATTTTTTGTTATTAAAAACTGTAGACGTCTGGTTGCCAATACTCGCCACGCTTGGCAGGCGGGTTGGCGAGCGCAGTTAAGTGTGATTGTTCAAGGAAGACGCCGCTGCCCATCTTCCGGATTACATCCTTTAACCGACTCTTACGGCAACCACGGGTAGAGAGGGTGGGGTACTATTCTTACGCCGGCACCAACACGGCACGGCATGTTGGATTACTCACGTTAGACTATATCGGATACTCCGACAATAGTTTTGCTCTCTACCGGTGGCGTTCTTCGTGGAGACAAAACTGAGTACAAAGCGCGCGTGGCCTCGTCTTGCTTCGAACTGTGGGCCGTTGTGTGCCTCCCACGTAAGACAGCAGTTGGTGCGCGGGCGCGGGGGTGGGAGCGGGTAGTGTGCCGTGATGCGCTGGTGGGCTCTGGAGCCCGTCCTTCCATTTATTCCCCTCTTCCTTTCTCTTATTTCATATGAATGTGATCTGTAACGATGTCACTTAATATTGTAAAAAAAAAATTACTTAAGCAACTACATACCTATGAAAATGCTATGTCATTTGTAAGACGCCACTGGCACTACCACTAAAATATTCGTTTTGGTTTTATTTGTCATATGGACAGCGTAAGAGATAACGCCTGTTCATGAACATTGCAGCGGTACGGAGAAATTTGCGTAACAAAACAAAATCCAGGGCGTCGCTGCTTCGGCGCTAATTAATTTGAGACATTCGATGTTCAGTCTTAAAAGCCCTGAAAATTCACTAGTTGCAGTAATACTTCTAATCAGAATAATGCTTACACACTGCTTGGCGCTAGAATATTTGATACTGCGGTGGTTTCTTTTAGATGACCTCCTGTTAAGATCATCGATCCGGTATAAATGTTGTTGGCTACGAATGGCAAAATGCATTTGATTGTATGTGAGCTACTGCTTATTATCTGTAAGTTGCAGCGCTGTTAGCACATTGTGAGCACACCAGGTTCAGTTTCAAAATGTTTCGTTAAATATTTCGATGTAAGCAAGTTTCGTTTTAGCCATGAGCTTCAGCCGTCTTTAATTAAGAGGTTTTGAATGTTGCTTTGAATATAATTTAATATTAATTTCAAGTGAGCCTGGCTGCTGTAGTTCTAAATTATAAACTTGTATTATTACTTAGGTTGATTTATAATCTTATTAAGTGTTTGAAATTTGAATTACTTATTTGAAAATAAACCTTAATATTGTGTAAGCAAAAAGTATTTACTTATCAATGAATAAATCACAATGAATGCATGTCTTTTATATATTATGTTTAAAATGTTTTTTTTTTTAATTCTTTTGTCAACACACCCTGTCCTTAACTTAGTAGAATCCTCTCCATACTAAAGTTGCCTGGAAGAGATCGCTCTTAGCGATAAGGCCGCCAACTATTTCCCAGTGTTTTGTTTATGTTGTTATAGTTGTTTGTAATTTTTGTGAATAATATAATAGTTATATTATTAATCATGATCATGATAATTCGAAATATGAATGTTTCTGTCTTTGGTTTTAGGTACCTCTTTGTCTTTTTCATGTTGTAATTTTTTTTTAATTTTGACTTCGCACTTTGCTCATTCTGACACTGTCAAATGATAAATGCTATTGTTTCCTTACGATGTTATTCTTCACCAGCAGCTCAATCTCATTGTTGGGGTTTGAATCCACGCCCTTTGGCGTGCGAACGGACCGCGCTATCCACTGAGCTTTTATCGCTACAAAAATTACGCTATTTCTAAATTGGAGTGTCATACAATGTTATAAGGTTGAAGCGTATTGAGCCAATGATCTTTTCAAAGCAAAATAAAAAAAAAGGTATCTAGTATGTAAAATAAATATTGGAGGACATTTCACATAACGTCATCTAACGTCATACAATAAAAAATAAAATAAAATTTGTATTCTCAGCTACATCTACCGCCACCTAGTGGTTTACTCCCGAACTCCGTGGTACCGACTTCAACTCAAGCAGGGCTCTCGGCGATGGCGACTAAGCTATTAATTTCCTAAGGGATCCGTACATTTTCGCCGCCACCCTGTACCACGATAAACGAGCGATAGGGTACAATGATGAAATTTTTCGTTCTCTTTTTTTGTGTAGAATACATTGACATTTTAATATATCTGTTATTATTAAATTATTATTTTTTGATTTATGACTTGTATTTTGTATTGTTGCTAGGTATTTATATTATTTTGTGTATTAGTTAAATTATTATTACAAAATATTGTATGTGCTGGCTTGTCATATGCCTTGGCGTTGTTGTAAGGGTGGCAAGCATTTAAAAATTAATTAAATTTTATTAAAAAAAAAGAAACGGCGAAACGTTGCGGTAAGAGGTAAGTTTTTCTTGTGATAAAAAAGAATCACTCACTACATGTTAGTATGTTAGTACATAGTAGGTTATGAATCTTCGTGATTTGTGTAGGTCATCATCACAATCATCATCAGCCTATTGAAGTCCACTGGTGGATATAGGCCTCTCCCAAGATACGCTACTCAGCCTGATTTTCAACATTTCGCTTCCATCCACTAACCGCTGTCCTACGTATATCGTCACTCTATCGAGTCACAGGGCGTCCTACGCTACGTTTGCCAATTCGCGATCTCTATTCTAGAACACGTCAATACCATCGGTTATCGATTCTGCGACAAATGTGTCTATAAGCCATTCCACAATTGCCTCTTCAGTTTACTAATACGCTGAACTATGTATGTGACTTTACTAGTGCGTAGGTAAGACTTACTATTACAAATGTCTAAAAACTAAATATTTACTCGTTTATGTTTGAACTAACTTTGTGGTCCGTACGTTTGATTAAATTACTTCGAGGTGAACGGGTATACCTAATTTAACTAAATATTTAGTTAAATTACTTAAGATATAATCTAACTCTTTCCCGTTATCAAACCTAAAGATTTATACAGACAAAAAATTATCTTACGACGTTGAAATAAAAAAAACATAATAGGTACATATCGTTGAATCTTGGTACCGGCCGAGGGACGTTTTATCTTTACACCCCACGCCATCCCGTAGTAATGTGATGATGAATGCCATCTGTTCCCATGCTACGTCTATAGCTCTCTTTTGTTCTTGGTTACTTCTTTGTTAAGAATCAGTTTAGATGTAAATTTTACTAGATGTTCAAAGTCGTTCAGCAAGCTATAGAAAAAGCTGTACTCGGATATCTCTAAGGGATCGTATCGGGAACGAAGTAATTCGCCAGAAAACTAAAGTCATAGCTCAGTTAATGGTAAACCAAATTGGCAGTTAGCTTGTCATATCTGTCGCAGAACCAATGTCCGCTGGGGTGTGCTCTAATATGAAAACTGTGACTTGGCAAATTTAGTGCAAGACTGTGACTCGGAGTTAGTGTTGGAGTTTTGGAAAAGTCAAGTATCACGTTCCCGCCCTCACGCACAACCGTGTCCTACCAGCCCTTTTACTTGAATCTCATGCACCGTTGACATGGCAATAGTGCTTGAGAAAGTAACTAGAAAATGCGAGAAGTGGTTCCAGTGTTAGACATTTTATTTATTGTGATTGGGACATAATTTGTATTTTTTTTTTAATGGTTGATAGGCTAGGCGTTGGACCGCAGCTCACCTACTGACAAGCACTTAACGATGTGTTCCGGCAGTGTGTTATGACACCATCTTCGACCACACCTTCACTTGAGATCCGGTAAGCTGTAGTCAAACACCTAACTTGTTAAACACTAAAAAAAATCTGATGAAGTGAAGCTTCCGGAATACACCGTTAGGTGCTTGGCGGGAGATTTTTGACTTGATAGGTAGATAGCAAGCAGAGTACTACAAAATATCCTACCACCATGCTATGGTATCCTCACAATGTTTCCTTTTACTGGCAGATCAAGCTCATTGTTGGGGTTTGAACCCATGTCCTTAGGCGTGTGAACCGGCCGCGGTAGCCACTGAGCTATCGTCGCTACAAAAATTAGGTACGTTGTTTTTAAATTAGAGTATCATACAAGGTTATATGGTTGGAGCGTATAAGCTAATTGTACTCTTATAAGGGTTTATCTCTAAAATCGCGAAAAGAAACAACTGAGCCATATAATATCTGTCAGCTGTCATAATTATGTCCATCCAGTGGTTGCCTCGGAGAAATCGCTTTAGACGATAAAGCCTTCGTTGTACCGCAAATAAGGGATTTCATTTAATTTTTTAAGAAATGTATATTTGTGTTTCTGAGTAGGTATACCTAAAAATTATATGCTATAATGAAGTTTATGTTACGTTGTTTGGCAATTATATGTATGGTAGAAAGAATTAGGTGAAAAAAAATCATTATTTTTTAAATTTCGTGATATCTAAGTATATGTATATTATTGTATTTATTATACATTCATTATTCACAATGAGCTTAAGCTACCGGTGAAGGAACACATCGTGAGGAAACTATAGCATGGTGGTAGGACTAGCTACCACCATCAAGTTGAAAATATGTCGCCAAGCACCTAAGAATGCGTCCCGACAGTCTCACTTGTGAGCTAGTTGCATTCCATGTTAGAAGTGTTAACCATCTTCGACCACACCGTCACTTAACATAAGGTGAGCTGTGATCAAACAACTTACCTGTCAAATATAAAAAAAAAATCACAACAATAATTAAAAATCAAGAACGGTGACTTGCCTCGTGTAAAAGATCTATTTATCGACAATATTGAAGAAAAGAAAAACGCACACAATTATCTACTGAAACTTCATAACAATAAAGTTACAATTTGCGTGTGAAGATTGAAGTGACGTCAGTTAACTTCAACCGACCATTCCTGAACATACGTCCTTTGGAGAAAATTGTTCTTACAAGCCATTGTGGTACGCAATTTCAATCCTTATATCGTTCATGTTTGTAATGAGTGAATTAGAATATAGCCAATTCTCTAGAGTAGAATAATATGTACAGTACTGCAGCTCTTATCAAATCTATCGTGTCCTTGGGTAACGAATTCTATGTACATAGAAGATAAGTTTAGAACGAAGAAGTCAACTAATCTGGGTGATTGTTCTTTGGATGACCTTTTTATTTGTAAAGTTAATAATAAAAAGCGGCCAAGTGCGAGTCAGACTCCCGCACGAAGGGTTCTGTAAAATCTGCTGGCTGCAGGGCTGTCAACCATAAAAAAGGTAAAATCTGTGTATTTTGTCGACTCTGAATCTTACTCAAAACAACGTTTAAAGTTAAATTATGGTAACCTTAAGTACTGTATTGTACAGTAGAAGTAGAGGCGCAATAATTTAAGCAAAGGGTGGAAAGCGACGGAGCGTTCTTTTTGGTATTTGTGCGAGTGAGACGTGCGTAGAGGTCGAGAGGGTGCGGTACGGGTTAAACGCGTTGCAGAGGCGGAGCTAGGGGTGGCATTAGGGGCTTTATGGGCCAAGTTAAAATAGCGAGTGATGATTTGCAACGATTTTTGATGACGTAACAACTAAAAGAGTAAAAAAATCTAAAAGTTCTAGAATGATTTTCGACATACACATAAGTAAAATTAATAATATTTATAAAAGGAAATTTAATGATAAGTTTTCACGCTCATATTTTTTTTTTAAACGCATGTCTAAAATGTTTACGATTATTAACAGTTACTTGGTAAAATATCTTTTGTTTTATTTAGTTTGCGTGCTTCATCCTTGACCACATCATCTCTTACCATCAGGCGAATTGACGGTCAAATGCGGACCTGTCCGTATAAAAAAGATGATTCGATTTAGACATACAAAATAAATTGTTTTTGTGTGTTATAAATTCTATAAGCGCTTTAGACAAGAAATTTAGGAATCTCTTGTAAGTTAGAGGATCAGGAGAAATCAGGTCTTGAAAAAAGTAACATCTTTTATTTAAATTTTTCTCGAGCCAATACATTCTGATTTACATTTCCACTTTTACAAAGTTCTTGAACATGCCTGACCTCATTAATATAAATAATTAAGACTTTTATTCTAAGGATACATTTCAGTAATTCAAAACGCAAACTTCAATTGCTAAAAGAGAAAATAGCATTGATTTTAAAAGAAACTAATGAAAGGTTTTTATAAAACAAAAAGGTACCTTAGGTAGCTACTTAGAATTGCTATAGTGACCTTCTGCAAACCAAGACAACAGGGTCTCATTTTTGCTCCCAAACACATGGCTTCTTGTAAGATGAGCCCACTGAAATTTTTATTAATTTACGTTAAATTAGGAAAAAAGTTTACATGTAAAATCTAATTGGTACATAAAAACTTTTATATCCAAAACGTTCAGACACAATATAAAAGATACCTAAACTTACATGGAAAATATAAATGATAAAAACGAACGTCAACCAAAATCAATATTTTCAATCTAAGCCTTCTATTAAGCTATCATCATCCATCATTTCCCCCCCGTAGTCCAGCCCTGGGTCCCATCAACACCCCAAATAGGCCGACGTGCGGACTCTAAAAATGCACCCCTTTACCCCTCACCCTGATTTTTAAGCCTACTCCTTCCACCCCCTAACTCCCGGGTTAGCCAGAGGTACATTTATGCACAATAAATTTTGACCGCCAACGTCCATTCAAAATGGCGTCAATGCTCTGCCATTTGCCATCCAAATTCAAACTCTAACACCGAGTCACAATACCTACACTTCAACACTTTACATTTGGGAACATAGTCTATGTAAAAGAAAATGCCTGGGAGTTTTGAATCCTCCTTTCATTCACTTCAATAATTCGCCTTATTTCTTACTAGTTAAGAGTGATTTTTGTTCGTTTTTGTTTGTATAAAAGAAGGTGGTATTTTGCGGGTAGGAGAGAGACAAAGCTACGCTATTTACCTAGCTTTTGGTATATATCTCATTTGTCTTGGTGATAGTGCGGTAATAAAATCTATTGTTCTGATGCCCATTGCTCGTGAAAGGTCCACAAGGACGTGTGGTTTTAACAAAGGGATTATACAAAAGGCTTTGATTAAGCTTGGAATTATCTCTGTAAGCGCATTCGCCACTGCAGGTGGTATCGGTCCGTTGGAAAGATAACTTGGCCTAGAGAATATCGTGCAATGGTAAATCGAAATAGATTTGCGGGTAGCCTATCAAAGTGTTCCGATTACAATGGAATAATAGATTAGTTTTTATTTTTTAAATTCCGCATATCCGTATCCAAAGCAATTTTTATTGATTTGATATTTATAAAAACGCTAGATGATATTGCATGTAATCTTCAACTTAAAGTATAATTACCATGGGTTGTGTTTGGCTACAAGAAATCGATCCACTCACGACTTGAAGACACTTACATAGATTGTGCCGAAAAGGATCCGCTCGGGATGTGCACTTTTTTTTTTTTTTAACGAATAGGCTTGCGTTTGACCGCCATCTCGCCTGATGATAAGCGAAGATGCGGTCTACGATGGAGTACGCTCGCCTAGAAGAAACCGATTTACTCGCGACTTGAAGGCACCCAGATTGTAGCTATCGGGGAACACCCACTCTGCTTAGAGTTTAGTGTTTAGAGGTACAAACAGTGAAAATGGAATCAATGCTTTTCGTTCCGGCTTTTAGAGTAGGTACCATGAAATTAGACCTAGACTAATGAACATTCAATTATCGATAACGCTATTAGAAACGAAAAAAAATTATAAGATTGATATAGGGTAAATGTGGGATAGTTGCCACACTTTTTGAAATAGGCAAATAACTCATAGATTATGAGAATTTTAAAATTTTAAACGTTTGTGATGTATAGTGTACTTATTAATGAAAAAGTAATTAAAATAATTTTGCATTAATATGTCGTATTTGTTTAGTTACAAGCAAAATACAAAAGTCTTATAACCGAGGATAGATGCCTAATGTGTGGGTTAGATGCCGCATTGATATTTTGAATTGTGGGATAGTTGCCCTATGTAAATAATTAAAGATTATTTTAGGTTTATACATTTTAATCAACATTAGCTGTTACATAATCATATACATATATACATAATCATAATATTTAGTTTATTTAATAACTGAAACAATTTAAGTATCTATTTAAATAATATTAGCATCAATATTAAAAATTGCAACTTCTTATACGTTTAACATCTTTGTTTTTTTTTTTATTTTTATTCATGGCGTAAGTGTGATTCGCTGACAAGGATTACAATAATTTAATCGCCATACATTGTGCAGGTTTCTTGCAGCCACTTTTTACACATGACGCACTTAATCCAGTCTACCGTTGATTTTGTCTTCTCATAATTTTCGAAACATTTCAGACATTCATTTGACGTATTTTCAGAAGAGTCTAACTCATTTGAAGGAGTTGCATCCCGTTCACCGACCCGGTTCTTCGGTTATAATTCCATAACGACGAGATATTTCATTTATGTTATTTTTTTTTTGCCTCTGTTCCTCAAAAGCGCATTTACTTTAAGCGCATCTTCCGTTTACACGCCTCGAGGATGTGCCCCTACTTTGCGCCCATATTTACGTGGCATATCTAGAAAATAAAAAAATATCGACTTAGATGCTAGATGAAGGGATAGATGCCCGCAAGGGCATCTATACTCACAAAAATTGGGGCATTTATCCTTTTTTGAAGGGATAGACGCCCTCAAAAATATTAAATAAAACATTTTAAAATAATATGTAAACACTTTTATTTGATACATATACACTTTAAAAAAACAAAAATATAGGTACTAACTTCATGAAATCAAAAGTTTCAAGCTCAATAACAATTGAGTCGAACCAAATCCTTCAAGCTGTTGTCGCCTAAAATATGTTTTGTCTCACACCTCGCGACGTGTCCGTTCCAGCGAAGTACTCAGCACTGACTGAAGGACGGGTGGGGGTAAGGTTACATTAAAACAAAACACAACGAGTGTAATGTTTTTACATGTCGCAATGTGTGTACTGAGGCATCTATCCCACTGAGGCGACTCTCCCACATTTACCCTATGCTGTCGATATGTCATATGGAAAACACATGTCATTCACGTACATTTTTGAACTTTTCTTTAAGCGTTACCGAATATCTCGAATGTTACTTTGTCTAGATCATCTAGACTCCAAGCACTGTGGAAAGGTTCTACTTATAACTTGACTCAAATCTACTGTCAGATTGTACTTATTTGAATTTGACATTGTTTTTGATTTTGGCATTCTATTTCAACTTCGACTTTTCAATGCTGCCTTCTGCGGTGTTGCCACAATTTTGCCAATGTCTGTACATACATTCTATTTGAATTTGACATTGTATTTGAGTTTGACATGGTATTTATCGTTATTTTTTTAAATATTTTTTTTTAATTTATTAAATTCGCTCCACAGACACCGGGGTCCGTCACCTTTGTCAACTTTTATATTACAATATTTTTTATTTTATATCTATACAATACAGGGAGAGGAAAGATAGATAAAATTAATCTTAATCTATGTTTAAAGTACTAGTTTGTGTATATACACAGACTAAACTTTTTTTATATATGAGTTTTCTTATTAATTTGTGACATAAAATGTAATTGACTGACCGTTTCTATGGCAATAAATAGTATGAATTTGAATTGTCCTTATTTAAAAATTTGTCTCTTTTGGAAAAGAAATACCCGTTTGAAATTTTATAGAAATCAATCGTTTTCAACACAAACGGTATACAGATTTTATAAATCCGAGATACCTATTCTAATTAAGTTTTTTTTTTTTCACAAATAGGGTTGTGTTTGATTATCTTGGGAAAAACACTTGACAAAACGTGAGTAATCCGCATAAGTAAAACAAAAATGTGTCAGAACCACGTCAGTTTCCATAGTAAAAGGGTAACAATCGTAACGATAGCACAAACACCAGAAAGATTAAAATACTTACTCCACCTTTCTACGCCGTAAGCATTAAAAACAAACCATTAGCAACGGAAGTACACTCATCAAGATAAATAGAAATGTCACTGTGATGGATTACCACCCCAGGCTTTTACCATAGCCAATTACTATCCACCACCTTTAACACAGCCTTATTTATATGATTATAAGGTTGATAATGGTATTAATGTGGCGTTAATCATTGTTCTGTACTCGAGTATCAGAAGTCTGCGTTTGTCGTTATTTATGGTACGTAAATAGGTATCTATGTATGGGTAAGGAAAATAAAGGGATTGAATTGGCTTGAGAATTCAATTGTAGGTTATTTTAGGAGCGGTTATATGCATTGACTTTTTCGGAAATATTATTTACACAAATACTGAAGAGGGACGTTTCATTACCAGCCTATCTGCTGGACATCGGCTTTCGGATTTTCGCTTCCATTCACCGCCATCTATCCTACGTATATCGTCATTCCATTAGAGTCTCAGGGCGTCTTACGCTTAGTTTGCCAATTCGCGATCTCCACTCTAGATCACGTCTACCCCAGTGGTTATCAGTTCTGCGTCAGATATGTCCAGCCCATTGCCACTCCAGCTTGCCAATCGCTGAGCTACGTCTGTGACTTTAGTTCTCTGGCGAATTACTTCGTCCCGAATACGATCTCTTAGAGAAGCGGCTTAGAAACTTTTTTGGCGACGGAGCCTTTCTTGAAAGCGAAATATTTGACGGAGCCCTAACGTAATCAAAAACTGTTATATGTGTATTTTTTATTGTCAGTTGATCACACTATTAGTTATTTTTAGAGATCCGTACCTCAAAAGAAAAAAAAACGAAACTCTTATAGGATCACTTTGTTGTCCGTCTGTCTGTCTGTCAAGACCCTTTTTCTCAGGAACGCGTGGAGGTATCAAGCTGAAATTCATATCAAATACTCAAGTCTACTGTCCCTTGGAGCTGTGAAAACTTCTAAGCCAACGCAATCAAAAGATACAGCCTTTTATGCTGCTTTTGAGACTCATCATCAGTTTCAGTCATAGTCTCAAAGTAATGAGCGCCAAAGCAGCGATGCCATGGACATTATTTCACTACTCAAAGTTTTGTGTATCGCTGCAATGGTCATGGACATGCGTTATCTCTCACCATCAGGAGAGCTTATCGCTCGTCTCATTAGTTTTACATAAAAAAACACATTTCTCGTGCCTGTTTGTCCATATAGTTCTTCGAATCTATGCAACGGATTTTTTTAATGAAAAAGATTATTTAGAGGATTTCTGTCGGAGAGTTTATATGGCCGTCCGGACCAGATTCGTTAGTACGTATTGGTTTCTTAAGGAACGCTATTGATCTTGAGGGTCTAGACAAAGTTACATTCGATTAGCGATAACGCTAATATAAAATGTATTGAATTGGCATAAGCGGTCGTGTCACGTGGGAAGCTCGTGTCAATCACGTACATTTTTGATCTTTTCAAGATCAAAAATGTACGTATTATTATCGTTTTCAAATTTCGAATGTAACTTTGCCTAGGTCCCCTTGTCTTCGACTATTTGTTTCCAGCTACTACCTACCTACTGTACGTCATCAGGTCACAAAATCTCAGGGTGTCCTATAATTTGAAATACCTACGTCGGTCGGTTGGTCGGTTTCTCTTCTTAACAAAAGTACATTGAATAGACACTAAATTATTGTTAATGTATAAACTTAAAATACTGAATAATTGTAGTCGTATATTTGGGAAAATTTATATTCAATTCCTGAAACTACATAAGTGTAAAATTTTCTATGCAAGAAGTTTGTGCAAATATCATTTTTAAGTTCAAACATAAGCCAAGTCAGTGAAAAGGAACAATGAAATTCAATCAAAATTTTACGATCGTAAGGTAGCCGTTCAGGGCGAACAGCTATTATTTACTTACATGACTTATATCCTAGATACCACGGATCAGTGTACATAAAAAAGCCTCATCCATTAAAAGCCTGAATAAATAGTCATCTAACGAAGGTAAACTAAAATCACCAACAGAGAAATACGTGGAAAAATAAAATGGGCAAAAACAAAATGGAAGTCCTTTTGGGGTGGCTAGCACGCATGTGCGTAAAAACCCCCAGTTTGTACGTAAAGCACGTAAATCCTCCTAGGGGGAGGGCTTTTGGCACCGTATTTTTTTCACAATCTTCCTTGAGCATTTCCCTTTGAATAATTTCGAATTTTCGTTTAACAAGGGAGTCATGGCTTGTAGAATTAATTTGAGGGTGCTTTTATATGGTGATGTGCATTTTTATTGTTGGTAGGTATTTGATGGTACAGAGCGAGAGGGATTTTTGAGGGTACCTATTTAACCTTTTTTTTTTGTCATTGAAAATTGGCTCAGGTTTGATTGTTATTTCGCCAGTCAGCGAATATGCGTTTTACGACGGAGCACGAGGAGTTTTGGCAGGAACGCGGAAAGGTTGTGTCGCTTCATTGTTTTTTTTTTTAAATATTTGTGTCAATACTACTATCCCACTAATATAAATATAAGCTATCATCGCTACAAATAAGCGATCTGATAAGCGATCTTCATTTTAAAAACACGTTTACCTGACTTTATTGATTAAACGATATGACCATCCCTCTGCCACTTCAGCTTACTATAACGTAAACTATGTCGGCTTCAGCTATGAAGAAGAGAAACACTAGAGAATCCTTTAGAATGGCTCTTTCCATAGCTCACTATCGTATACGATAGATGCTTATAATAAGTTTAATGTTCTAGCACTCAGGCAATCCAACATAGTTCCAATAAATTAGACAATTAGGCAACTAAAACTTTCAAACCCTATTTTAAAGCCCAATTATTCACTTTGACGTAGGCCGTAGATAATCATCTATCATGCGATACGACTGCCCACCGCACCATTATAACTTGACCTCTTACTTTTGTGCAACAACTCTCATTTTCGAAACACATTTTGAAAAACTCTGTTTAATACTGGAAGTAGGTATTGTTTAACCTGTGGTGCGGGGCTCAATTTATGGTGGTAGATGAAAATAGCAAAGCAAAGTGTGGGACGGGTTTTCCATTGCCTGTTTGTGCGTAAAGATTGTGACTGACGTTTTTGGAGGCCTGACGGCGAATAGATAATAGATTAATGTTGTTCATTGTTTTAACGTTCTCTTTTCCATTTTAAATTAGAAATTAGAATTCTAGGATGAATTGAAGGAATTGGGTTTATTATATACATATATAGAAAAATAGCATAGCACAAAAAATAGATAGAAATTATTTATTATGTACACCAGAAATTAAAAAGAAAAAAATACAGACAAGAACTTTAAGAGCTAGTTCCAAACGTGCCCTTATTGCTAAAAGCGATCTCTTCCAGGCAACAATGGCATGAAACAAAAAAAAGACGACGGGAGATGTCACAAACATAATATTATGTTATAATATTAGCTAAATAGAATTCTAATACTAAAATAAATAAAAATACATAAAATAGTACCTACTACTAATATCTTAAGAGATAAAAATACCGAAAACAAAGACTGACAGCAACAGTAAATACATCTTATAAATATAAAATAAAGTCATAAATTAAAAAAGTCCAAGTCTAAAGTTTTATTTGAGGTACATGGTCTTGAGCGTAATATTACTTTCCCCTCTATTATTAAGCATCAGGAGTGTGCTAATTTAGTAAATAGTCAAAAGAATTAAATTAAGTATTATATCAATATTTTAATTATGTACAAAATCTTTCTGTTCTATCATAAATAAATGTAAAACTTTATGTAAATGTGTACACTAATATTCGAAGTAAGTACATCTCTGAATTTCCGTTTATGTTTTTTTTTTCCGACGAACAGATCTTCTTGCAATTTAGTATCAAGATTGGCGTTAGCAGGCGTCTTGCTTAAAAATGGATATAGAAAGTACCTTTTCTTTAGAAATGGTAGAAAATATTTTCTTTTTATTGAAAAATGGTATCCTAAAAATACTTTTAACTAAAAAGTTCTACAATAAACACATGCTTTACATCCTAAGCTTGCCTGGAAGAGATCGCTTTTAGCGATAAGGTAACCTGGTAACTAAGTTTATTTCTTCTGTATTGTATAGTTTTTAGTGTGTACAAAGAGTTAATCAATCAATAACCAGAAATGGTATCAAAACCGTTAGTGATTCGCCGTAATTAAACCTAATTAAATGATTGAACGATTAATTATGTTAAAATTTAATTTAATAAAGTATTTAGAGTTTGTTTTGTGCTAAAAAAACACTCTTATTACTACCTAGCAAAGGCGGTTTTCCAGCGAACGGTTGTTCTTAATCATTGGTTAACTGATCCCGTAGAGGCGTGCCTGTATTGAAGAGAAGCAGATTAGCATGGCCTTTACCAGGTCCCATGTAAACTTTGTTCCCGCCTTATAACAAAATTGCTATTCGAGTAAAAACAATATAAAATTGTTATCGTTTGATTACAATACAATGTACCTATCTATAGATAACCTAAATTAAAAGGAAGTTTAAAACGAGTTACATATGTCAGTAAACACCCAAACTAAATAAAATAAGGAACATTTTTGTTTTATTAATACGGAATTACTCACTTTTAATTGGTTCGGAAACCCAGACTATAGTTACGGACGCGTCCGGTCTCTTTTTCAAGGAATCAAAGCTGGGTTGACAGCTTTGATTCCTTGAAAGCCCTGTTGGCTCATTGGGAGTATGTCTGCCTGAGCTGTAAGGCGTGGGTTCGATTCCCGCCAAGGACAAATGTTTGTTTGGTATAAACAAATGCTTGTTCTGTGTCTGGGTGTTCTGTATGTATTATAAGTATGTATTTACAAAAAAAAAATGTATTTATGTATTCTATCAGTTATCTGACTTTCATCACACAAGCTCTGCTTAGTTTGGGGTCAGATGGCGCTGTGTGTAATGTGTCCTACAATATTTATTTATAAAGCTGGGTACAACGCGCGCGCGGCCTAGTCTTGCATTACACAGTTTCAGCTTGTTCTTGCTTCAATGTGAAAAACGTGAGTAAGCACAATCATATGTACCTATTATAAAACAAAGTCGTCCCCCGCATCTGTCTGTGTGTGTCTGTCTATCTGTTAGCGATGAACTTAAAAACTACTGAACTGATTATCATTCGATTTTCACCAATAGATAAAACGATTCACGAGGAAAGTTAAGATATATAATTTGTTAATTTGGTTTTATGTAAATTGATTGAAATATGATGATGATTGTTGGAAGAAAAAAAGTCAAGCCACCTGGGAGCTTTCATCGAAAACGCTGCCTAATTAATCCCTTTGAGATATAACAAAACAATGCATGGCGGGATATTCCTCTTTTATAGATCTACAATAAAGTCCGCAGTGGCATATGTATTTATTTATTATAACTTAAATCCACCTTAATTATCCGAACGTAACATGTACCTATACATTTTATGTCATTTTTCGCAAATTATTTCAGCTTCTTTCAATGTTTCGCTTCTTACCATCGTTTGCACAAGATATCTAATAAGTGGGGAGAACTGGTCTCAGCTACATGTTTCTACTACTCCGTAGTCTGCTCATTAATGACGCTACCTCTTTTCCTAATGTGGAAGCCGTGGGCTACGATTACAGCAGCAAAAACAGATATAAAACCACTGATACTTAGGCCCGCGAACCGTTGAAAAAACACTCATTCCAGACCGCGTTTTATCGCCTCGCTCCTGAAACCAGCGCACCATGAGCAATTAAAAGCTTTAATGATACAACCCCACATAAATATCTAACTTTTGTATTAAACCCGCACCGTAATTACCTAAACTTGCCCGGGAATGACGACGTATTTACATAATGACTTTATTTTGTTTTCGGGGATGGAATTTTAATTTGGAACGCTGTAATGACCGTTGAAAAGTGGTCTAATTTCTACTAAGAAGATTTGTTTTATTTTTTGATTATTTTCAACAAATGAAGACTAATTAACTAAAATTGAATTAGTTAAGGTAATTAGCCTACTCGTATAGAGTTAAAATATTGCACTAATACCTATAGCAAAATTTAAATAGCATTTTAGAAATATGACCAAGTAAAATAGTTATTACTTGGTAACAACAATATCAACGTAATTGAATCTGAGCAAGAACATCTTTCGTTTAAATCAAAGTATAGAAAATCCGGCTTACCCAACAATTTTCAAATTTTAATCAACATTCTTAATTGCCAACGCTCCAAAAGCTTGTTTGAAAGGAAACACAGAGAGACCCTCGTCCCCGTAACCAAAACATTATAAATCACCAGCTCCTCATTACTGGCTATGTACTTACCCCAGATGGCTGGTCTCCTCCCTCAAACTTCCAATACATAATCCTCCAGAGGTAAGGTTGCCATACGTCCGGGGTTTTTAGGACACGACTGGATTTTAAGCCGACTGACCGGACTTGTCCATAGAGATTGGAATAAATACTTGTTTTTTTTTTTAAAATATCTTATTATTAAATTTTTATATGAATTCTCATAATATTGTTTAATTCAACTTAATTAATTTAAACGAACTTGACAAATTTATTAATAATTTACGTAATATTGATATTCCTAATTTTTTATTGTTAACGTTAGGTATATTTGTATGCACGTCGTCGTAACATTTAGTTTTGGTTTTATTATATTGATGAGAAACGTTGATGAGAAACGTTGTTAAATAGCAAGAAGCGGAAGGAGGAAAGGGAGATATTTGCTCGGCAGTGGGGCACTAGAAGCTGAAAAAAAAGAAGCATACAAAACCTTTTTTTATTCATATAGTTTTATTTAAAAAAATTGATATCAGAAATTGACTATAAATGAGTTGTGGTTAATTTATATGTAGTAGAAGTGGGAGCGTGATAATAACAGTAAAATCTCTTAGTAATTTCTTTTAAGGCCTGTTAAGAATTATTATAAGTTACTGAAAAGAAGCGTTGGTAACAATGAGTGAGTTGGAAAGGGAGGGATGAAAACAAGGCAAACTAAACGCTGATGTATACGTAGGTATTGCAAACCTACGGTTGCAAGTATAAGGCGCTGGTAAAAAGTAAGAACGAAACGAAAGAAAACATTTATTTTTTAAATATTGTCGCTCGTCGTTTGAAGCTGAAATGTCCGGACTTTTTGGAAATGCCTAGATTTTTAAAATAAATACTCAATATACTATTTTTACATTTATTTATTGCAATTTGATTATAAAGTACAGAATTCAAGTATTTAAAAATTGTATTTTTTAAATTATTTTTTACTTATTCTCATGGCAATTTTAAAGAACTAATTTTAAGTTCAGAACTATAAAGTTTCGAAGTGAAATCTGGAGATTACATAATCATCAGCATAATTGTCTTATTGAGTGGAATTTCCAAATTGAATAATGGTGACCCTATCGGAGGTCCGTAAATGGAATATTCATAAAACCACCCTTTACGACCTTGTAAAGGGCCACATAAAAATTTAGAGGCAAAAAACGAACACCCTTTAGGCCTCCTCTTGGGATGGGCAGAAGTTTGTAATTGAATTTTTGCCTGGAGCCGCAAAGGGCGGCCATGCTTAATTTGCCGGACTCGAAAAAGGGTTGTGCTGATTGGTCTAAAAAGAAAGATATAGCGACAATGTAAAAGGAGCTCGAGGATATGAAAATGTTAAATATCAAACTAACTTTCCAATCATACAATTTAACAAGTTTCATTCCTTCGTATCAACAGCGTTTTCAGAGACAAAAAGCATCCTATCTTTGCAGGTATCATATCACATCACACATCATCAGCTATAGGACGTCCATTGCTGGACATAGGCCTCCTCCTGGGGGGGCTTTGCCAATACTCGCCACACTCGGCAGGCGGGTTGGTGAGCGCAGTTAGGTGTTCAAGGAAGACGCTGCTGCCCATCTTCCAGATAACATCCCTTACCCGACTCTTACGGCAACCACGGGTAGAGAGGGTGGGGTACTATTCTTACGCCGGCACCACCACGTATACCATTGCAGGTATACCTTAGCTTAATGCAAGTAAACCGATAATGCAATTTCATCTAAAACCGTTGTAGTATTTTTTATTTTTTTTATGTGAAAGTAATGAGACAAACAAAACGCTCCCCTGATGGTAAGAGAATAACGAATGTCCATAACTATTGCAGCGATACAAAGAACTAAACAAAGTCCAGGGCATCACTGCTTTGGTGCTAATTTCTTTGAGACTTTCGATGGTTAGTCTCAATAGCTCTGTAATTTTGCTAGCTGCAGTATCCTTCAAGCTGGAACACAGTAATGCTTACACACTACTGCTTGGCGGCAGAATATATAGTATAGCGGTGGTGGCTACCTGGACGACCTCCTGCTAAGGAGATCTACCACCAAGTAAAGTCCGAAGAAGTAACAAACATACAGATTAACCTTTGTTTTTACATTATATTAGTGTAATCTGTGCAAAAGTCATGACACTTCAGTTAGATGTGAACGTATGTGAAATGTGAAAAATTTTGCAATTGGCACATTTTACGATATTTCGCATGGATTAATTTTTTTAAATTAAACTTATTACTTATTAAAATTAAAATTAACTTTAAATTATTGTTTTCAATTTATTCTGTTCCCCTCGCTAACGTTCTTCACTTGAATCATAACTGAAGGTACGAATTTATATTGTTGTAATCAAAAAGAAATATTCAATTTTTTACACGCGAAGGGTTGTTTGGGTCTCCAATTTTTCTGGCTACTACGTGCTAAAATTTTATTCAGCCTATCCGGATTATATAAAAGAGTAGGTGTTCGAGCTTTTCCTTTTATCTTTTACGATTTTTTTTCCACGTTTAATGTGAGTCGATTTAGAATTGTGTTTGGAAAATTCAAAAGCATTTGGACACCATTTGGTTTGGGAAAAATAAAAACTGCTGTAGGCCAAAATGTTTTAAAAACGTGTTAAAAATATCTCGCAGGTTGTGTATCAATCAGAAATAATCAATAAATTTTATCAGATTTAAGTAAATTACTTCATAATCGTCACTCTGTGTGCATTTATCAAGAATTGTATTTTTGTCAATACTCCACAAATTGTATTTCTACCGCGTTAAAATAAATATACCTACCTAGTAACACGGAGTAGGTAAATCATATAATGAGGGAAATAAGTACTTTACTATTTATATTTATCACTGAGCCGTCTCCGAAGAACAAAATGATAATTAGTATTATAATTCCAATGCATATTAATATACACAACTTTGTTCGTAGTGTTCATAAATTTTACTATTGTGTATAGCTACGCAAATAAAATGATTACATAATGTTAATAAAATACATACTTAATTAAGCTTAAAATAAATACTTAACCTCGCAAAATTAAATCATAATTGACGAATTGCGAAATTGCTTATAGGTATTTTCATTCCAATTTTTTAAATGCATAGATATTCGATTTCATCTGCGACTTTCTGTAACCGAATACGTAGCCGAGCTTGACCAAAGCACTATCCGTTTTAAAGCATATAATGAATACCAGGTTTCCCCTCGGATATCTCTTCTGCCCTTCGGTAAGCTTATATAAAACAAAAACAACAGCATAAAATATGTAGGTAAGGGTAAACAGACGTAGGGTAAATCCGGCGATTTACGTCGCGTCGTTACTCATTACGCATTCCCGCGAAGGCTTTGAAGGCAAAATTACTGGCCCTTGAGGGGGAGGGGGGCATAACAAATGACGCTGTCCACCCCTGGGGCAAAGTTGCCAACTTTTTGTGACAAATTACCCCAAAAGTGCGTGCGCCTAAATTGGTGCTTTTACGTAGATACATACGTAGTTGTGCGTGTCGGGTTATATTGAAATATGAAATGTAGCGATAGTTGGTAATTTTACGAGTTTGAGTTTTAACTGTAGTTTAATGTGGGGTAATAAAACTGGGCAGTTTTATAGCCATATAATATAGTTAATAAAAAAGTAGATAATCCTCTAATAAATAATTAAGATATTTTTCGTTAAACAGCTGAATTTTATTGTGATTTCTGTGCAGGTAATAATAAAATCGTTGTTTATATTAACGGGTAAATGGGCAACCTTAAATATAAGATTAATGTATGGCTTACAAGAGACCCATGTTCAGCAGTAAAATATGATGTTGAAGGTGATGACGGTGATGATGATGGTGAAGGTGATGATGATGATAATGATGAAATATTAGATAGATAATACACCCAAAAACATCCGAAAAAGTATACCAAACCATTTTTTTTTTACTTTTAGCTCCCCAATAACGTCAACCGAACGCGCCTTCTGATAGGAAATGAGAAAATTAATTAACCGGAGACAAACAAAGTGACTTGTTTATTTAGGCCCCGTTTCGTAACCCTAGTGTTTTTATAAGATTCCCCATTGCTGTTTGTTATGTACCTATATACCGTGTATTAGTAGGTATCTATTTACGTAATTTAATTCAGAGTGTTTGTACAGAAAGCGTAGGTGCAGCTTTTGTGGGAAGGGTAGTTAGATAACTATTTATTGTTTATACTAAATGCAACTTTTAAATATAATGCAATACCTAACTAGGAGTGATTTTTTCCACACAATCTTGGTATGGATAGGTGTCTGTAAAAACGACGGGGTAGATAAACTCATAATTCTTTCATAAATACCTACATTCATAATGTACATACATAACTGCTTATATATATATATATATTTAATATGATTAAAACCAATACCTTTATAAGTAGTAACATTACACTAATAAACAATAACTAATATTATCATTATCATTATCATCATCATCAACCTTGCATAGTCCACTGCTGGACATAGGTCTCTTCGCTTCCAGCCACTGCCAGCTGTCTTACGTATATCGTCACTCCATCTAGTCTCAGGGCGTCCTACACTACGTTTGCCGATTCACGGTCTCCACGTCTACCCCTGCGATTGCCGGTTCTAATAACTAATATATAATATTATAATCGGTATTTCACATCTTTGTAGCTATGATAGCTCAGTGATCGAAGTAATGACCTTGAGTTATCGGTGAAGGAAAACATTGTGAGGAAATTGTAGCCCTACCACTAGGTAGGGTACTTTCTATAGTAGTAGGTACTCGGCTGGCTAGCTGGGTGCTAGTAGATTTTAGAGAAATCTGCTGCCAATTACCAAACGGTGTATTCTGGCAGCCTCACCTGAGGGCATCTCCGTTCCAGGCTAGATGTGTTATCATCTTCGACTACGTCGATTTTCACCAGGAGTGCTGCGGGTAAACACCTAGCTAATCACCTATAAGCAAATCTAAACCAATCTTAAAAAAATAACTTGTGCTATTAATATTTTATTGTTATTTTTTTTTTATGTGACATTAATGAGACGAACGAGACGCTCTCCTGATGTTAAGGGATAACGCATACGCATGTCCATGACCATTGCAACGATATACAGAACTTTGAGTAGTAAAACAAAGTCCGGAGCATCGCTGTCTTGGCACTCATTACTTTGAGACTAGATGGTTAGTCTCAACAGCCCAGTAATTTCGCACCTTTCAAAAAATATTATATATATATATATTTTTATTGTAAATAGACTGTTATCAGACGTAATTGCAGAGCCATGTCTGTAAACTCCTCCAGGGTAGAAACTAGCGAACTAATTAATTGTGATAAAATCTATATATATATATATATATATATAACTAATTTGACAAAAAATAAATCATTCATTCATTCATTCAAAAATTCAATTAAAAGGTCACCTTCACGCCAATCGTTTATATAACCAATAGGTTGGTACCTCCCTCTACCCTGCGACACCGTATAATGTACCTATATACCTACCTACATATGTATATACTCAAAGGTACGGATATAACCGCAACATAACTCTTCGTAAGCCCGAAACAAAACCTCCACAGACAACGCTCCAATTACAAAAGGCACACCCGAAAGCTTAAAAAAAAAAACAAAAAAAGTTATTTAAATAAAAACCCCGCGCCAGCGTTCTGTGTCGCATAAATTGCCTTCATTAATTTCCGGACCCTGCAAAATATTGTCTTGAAAGGATAATCAAATACAAAAACGGGGAAATGGCGGTGCGTCATTTCCATAACATTTCCCGGCCCCCCTTTTGCCCCTTTTCCGGTCCCTCCGTCCCCTTTATGAGGCCTCCAATTACAGTCCGAGTGAGCTTAAGGCCAGCATTAGAGAGAATCTTAATGGCAGCAATTACGCGCAGGACGTTGCTATTAAAATTTATATAAAGGCAATTATTATCAAAGTAGGCTTGAGCTTTTTTAAGAGAAAATGTTGTTGTGGAACTGTGGAATGCTGTTCCAATTCGGTTCATTTGCTTCATTAGCTTTAAGGGATGGGTTCGAAACCTTCTCATATAAAACTTTTATGTGAACATAATTATATGTTTGATCTGTGTTTGAGTGTTCAAAATAGAAATTTATTATATATATAGTACCTAAATTACACATATAGAAAAAAAAAAAAAAGAAGTACAAAAAACAACATAATCTTACGAGCTTGTACTATAAATGGCGCTATTAATTTAAACTACAAGAAATATGTTATATTTTCTGTTGCTGGTAGTTAGCAAATGTCAATAGAATTCGTATTTAAATACAAAGAAGTATGTCACTGTCAAGTCCAAAATTAAGGCCCAATAAAGTATTGAACACACCAAAACTCACACGGAACTTCTTCACAGGTTTGGTTTTCTTTCTACATTTCGGGGAATGTGCCTTGGAGTTGCACGACTTGGTTCCTCCCACCCCTTTTTACCACCGGACGGCCAGACAAACGCGTCCAAAGCGTCACCCGTACATGGTGGACGTTCCCCATGTGTGCACTAATTATTTATTCGCACGACGAGGATATGGAACTCTTTGCCGGAGTCTGTGTCCCGAAAAGTTCAATATGAGTGTCTTCAAATCAAGAGTAAACAGGTTCCTTCTAAGTAAGCGTGTTCCATCCTAGACCACATCGTTGCTTAACATCAGACAGGATGTGGTCAAACGCGAACCAATTACATATAAAAAAAGATGTCTAAAGTGCTAAATAGTAATTTATAATTGTACCTACTTTTATACTAGCTGGTATAAATGTAGGTATATAGTATAAAGGGTAATTGTAGAAAGGCAACGAAAGCTACGCCCGGCCGGCGACCAAATCCCTGTGCTTAACATTTTGCACCATACCTTTTTATATAAACCTTGCCTTCATCCCGCACACATTAAGATATACACTCTAAACCCTAACCTAGAAAGCTCAATATACACTGGCGGATTTATGTTTAAACTTACAGATCTTTTAATGAATTTCAACCATGTTATTTGGGTGCTAAGGTTGTATTTAAAAGTGTTTGTGTCCAAAATAAGACTGAGAAAATTCGCATTATGTAATAAAAACATTTATTTTGTACGTTTCCGAGTAAATAGGACTCCTCTTCCCCTTATATACCAGTGATTTAGTGCGCGCGAGATCGTTTTGATAACTTCTTTCATATTTCGCTCGGCGAAGCGTTATCTTAGTAGGAAATGTGAATATTACGTTTTTAAAAATGTTGCCTACGCTTTTTTGCTATTAATTTTCCCCATTTCCTTTTCTTGGCAGTTGAAGCTTTAAAAAACAACGCAAACGATTTTTAAAAAACGTTTCGATGTATGTTCTTAATTTAAATTTCGCTAATTAAACTCATCTACAATCAATGTACGATAGACTAATTAGGAGATTATTTGACTGCCAATCTGGAGGTCCTGGGTTCAAATCCTAAGGCACGCGCTCTTTTTTATTATTTTAATGTAAAAGTAATGAGACGAACGAGACACTCTCCTGATGGTAAAGGATAACGCCTGCCCATGACCAATCCAGCTATATAAAGAACTTTGAGTAGCAAAACAAAGTCCAGGGCATCGCTGCTTCGGCGCTCATTACTTTAAGACTTTCGATGTTTAGTCTCAACAGCCCTGTAATTTCGCTAGCTGACGGTCAAGCCATGCCTTACTTATTCTAATAAAGTAACATTAAACTTTTTAATTTAACAGAGGATGTAAAATATATCGTATTAATTTGTTCAAGTGGTTTCTCCAACATCGAATTAAAAGAACCTACCAAACAAAGGTGTTTTTAATAATTCATTGATTCAGGCATTACTTTGCGGAAGTATATTTTGAGTGTTCAAGGTTAAAATAACCACAAGTCTTTGTCATCTTCTCGATGCAGTAACTATTTGCCTAAAGCTTCTTTGTAACATTTTAAACGCATTTTAATAAATTGTTAATGATATTGAATTAATAATGTTAATGATATTTATATTACTTGGAGTTATGTCACCTATCTCTTGTTTTACTCCCTTTATAAATATTATGTGTGAATTAATAAAAGATATTGTTTTTTTTTATTTCAGGGTGACAAAAAAAATCGCTGATATTCTTCAAAAATCACCGAACAGCGAGACAAATTCTGCGTTAGATGGTCTGTCTTTCTACGTCACAGTGTCGGAATTAAGAAACGTCTTCATAAAAGACATACACCAAGAATAGGATTGAATATTACTTAACCCCAAGTAATATTCAATCCAATTCTTGGCTACACTAATCAAAATTAAATATGCAAAAAACGAGTTTTTACTTACAATAAAAATTGAAGAATTACACAATGGATTGTCAAAATCGTGTTTTGAAATGTGAACTACGATTTGCAGCCCGAGCTTTGCATTCCGCGTACCTGTGGCTGCAAAACCCCTTTCGGAAACTAGTCTTAATATGAAAACCGGTTGTAAAAATGTAATTGAATCAAACAGGTTTCGCTGATATTGCAGCAACCGGGTGCGTTTTGCACAGACCTCGATTAAGGTGATTAAGTTTATTATTTTACTAACAACGTGGATAAAAGTTGAAATGTTTTGACATAGATATTATTGTACTGGATGACATGATGCAAACTCTCCTTTTGTTTAGTTTTAGTGCATTGTAACTGAAGATTATTTATTTTTTACTATACTGGGTGTGTATTGTAAAAAATAAATGACACAATCTTTAAAAAAAACTGTTAATATATTTAGCGATCTAAAAAGAATTTCGTAACATGACACAATACGAAATTTATAAGTCAAAATCAATGTTTTCGACCATAAAAAAAAAAAAACATTTATACACAGATTAGTTGGCTGTTTTACACACATAAGAGTCCGTTAAGTGGTAATATATTTTTTTTGTTGTGCTATGTTGCGACCGGTTAGTGATGGAAAGATATTTTCAAGCAATTTATTTTTAATAAATTACTTGAAAATATCGAAACACTACGACACTGGCGAATGCACAAAGTACGATGCCAAAAGTTAAATAGTCACAGTCAAGGACGCACAAAGTCTTGGTCGAGTCCGGTCACGCTCTAGTAAAGTAGTGGTGATTTTACTAAAAGCTTCGATAGTGTTTTGGAAGCAAAGCGAAAAGACACTTTTAACTTCATTATGTCTACGTCCACAGTCACGAACGTAATTAAACATTTTAAACACTTTTTTTAAATACACTTCAAAATTTCAAGTTTTGGAAAATAAGGCGACGTATGACTTTTCCACGTTACCATGTCTTTTTGTCATTATTAAAAGTTGTCGTTGTTGTCTGTTGTCTATATTTTAATTATTTATCCAGCCAAATAAACAATAAACATACATTAGACTAACATGAATCTTAAATGTCATGGCCATATGACCATGTTTCATGTAACGATATTGATGAATTAAGACCTTTGACTGAATTAAGTATCGAAGATCCATTCAAACAGATTAATAAAAATTTTAGAATAAGTAAGACACAGTCATGTCTTACTTATTCTAAAATTTTTAAAATAATAAAATTTTTATAATTTTTTTTATAATAATAATTAATAATTAATAATAAAATTAAATAATAATTAAATTTTTATAATTTTTTTTTTAATTATTAAAAAAAAAAAAAGTACCTACAAAGTTTTTCATTCTTCTCCATCAAATTAAAAGAATCGCATTATGTAATCACTACGAAATATCAACCATACGAAAGTCACTTTTAAACATTTGTACAAAATATTTATTTTGAAATTCATATTATCTTATTATATTTTGTGTAAAAAATCTACGAAAGAGATCAAGTAATAAATATTTATATCTGAAAAATCTTTCACCAAACTTTCCCTTGTTCTGTTTAATTTTTTTTTTCAATACTGAAAATGGCTGTGAGCAGATGCGCTTATACAAAAGAAGGAAAATCAATGAGGTTCAATTTAGTCCCGGTAATACGAATGCTTCATTTGCATTTAGATTAGGAAATGTACCGTTTGAATTTTCGTGCTTGCAAACAATAATGTTTGTATAATTCGCGTAGAGAAGAATCTTAAAGCACTAATAAACATTACGTCTTTAGTACAAATTGGTACGGCTAAAATGTAAAATTAAGTTAGATTGATTACCCTGTTAGCTCATTTGGTAGAATATCTGCTTCAGAGCTGTGGTGTTCGATTCCCACCAGGACAAACATTTATGTGACGATAAATGTTTGTTGGGTTTGTGTGACTGGGTCTGTATATGTATTACAAGTGTGTCATTTAATACTAGTATGTAAGTATTCTGTAAGTTATCTGGTTCCCATAGTGCAAGCTTCGTTTAGTTTGGAGCTAGATGACGCTGTGTAAAAATGAAATCAATCTAGAAAATGTCTATTTTTATAGACAATGAAAACAGTATAGCTACCTATATTTGAATGTCTTCAAGTCGCGAATGAATCAGTTTATTCTCATCACGCGAGATGTTGGTCTTACACAGTAAACACGTCTGTTTTATCAAATAAAACCTTTTGTAATTGTTAAAATTTCGCGAACTGAACACATAAGATGTTCGTCACACAAAAATGTTTGTCTTGCGCGAGAATCGAAACCACGCCCCACATTTCAGGTATCTAAAAAATAAACTAAAAGAGCAGTCTAGGTAAAGTAATCACACTAATTTATAGTATTTCGTTCTTTCTCCAAAACAAAATGGGTAAAAGTTACTGTAATCCGCTTTGAAGGGTACTAGGTTACAGTTAGCGAAATTACAGGTCTATTGAGGCTTATCCTCGAATGTCTCAAAGTAATGAGTGCCAAGAACGTTTCGTTCGTCTCATTACTTTTACGTAAAAAAGGATTTTATGCGCGATTAAGTCCCGTTCAGGAACATAATTAAGAACAGTTTAAAAGTAATACTTTGTAGAAAAGTAACTAACCTTAAACCTTGCTGTACTCGTAAGCGACAAAATTTTGACCACCAATCGAAGCAAACCACCCAAACCACCAAAACAAACTAGCTACATAGCCCATTCCCAACGTTAGCTCCCCAAAGATAACCTCACAGATATACAAATGAATTCATATAGTACATAGAGCTCAGAAAGGGTTGCACCCTTCGCATCGAGCTCGATTCTGCAGACACCATTGCAGATATTTACCTAAACTTATGTAAACTCGCCTGCATTTAGTCTCGCTTGCAAAAAACCTGTTTTCTACAGTCTTTGAGCAAAAAGTTCGTAATAACGCTATGTCGACCGCTCAAATAAAAATATTTTTAAAAACGGAAAGACAAGTCTGTTTTTATAAGTTAAGCGGCATTTTTTAAAAGTCAGAATTCGATATAATGTTTTGCAATTAGTTTTTTTTAATTGGTTTTTCAATTAAACGGTTTGAAAAATTTGAAGCCGTTTGAGTTTTTTTTTTTTTCAAAAATGAGACACTTATTGTTACCGCCAGGTAGGGTAAGATTCGCAATTAATGCATATTACTTTCTTACATATGGTTAATGAGCGATCGCTGTCCTTCTCACTCCCTATTCCTAATATTTCCAACTACCGCCATAATAGTCATCAACGACCAAGTGCTACGTGACCGATCATCGGCGTCACTCGTGTGCATAAAATAATCAAAACTGAGACATCAAACATTCGTTCTACCGCGAGTGTGTGAAGTGCATTACAAATGCATACTGTGCTGCGCAGTCAGGACTATTTGCGAGAGGAACGAGGTCAAGGTGCGTGGTCTCCGATTCTTCCTTTTCCTTTGTGTTATCGCTCGTAATTTAATTAATGTGTAATCAGTGTGCCTAGCGAATTAACAGATACAGTCCACTTTGTATTTTGACGCTATGAAGCCTTCGGGCACATAACGCATCCCGCTCCAGGAAGTACTTAAATAATTTGGCGCTTCCACTTACCTTTTACAATTTTTTATGTAAAGTAATGAGATAAACAAGACGCTCTCCTGATAGTAAGAGAAAACGCATATCCAAGACCATTGCAGCGATACACAAAACTTTGAGTAATAAAACATATTCCGGGGCATCGCTGGTTTGGCGCTCATTACTTTGAAACTCGATGGTCAGTTTTCACTACTGTTTGGCGGCTGGTAATACGGTGGTACCTACCTAGACAGTATTTTGCTAAGAAACCTACCACCAAGTAAAATTAGCTACTTTATTATTCCCATACTTTCTCATACATTTTTCACCACGTCGTCCGGCTCTAACTGTGACTCTAGCATTAATTTGCAAGAATTATGTAAATCCTAAAAGATATTCAAATGTACGAAAAAAGCAGTTTCCATTTACTACCGGGTCGCTGTCCCTGTTGCCATACATTTTTCTATCGTCTATAAAGTACGTAAACCTTGAAAATTAATATGCTAACCTCTCCAGTGATATTTTTGGAGTTATGTTGGGAACACACTATGGTCATGTCTGAGTGTATGTTGAAAAATAGCGATGTTTTATTAATAAAGTACTAAATAGAATGTCATGAAACACGCCTTTTCGTGTTTCTTCTAAATTTCCATCGAAGTTTCTAGTCGAGCTGCTGCTAGTACACTGCACTACAACTCGAGTATGATTGAACTTGACTTTGACCTAATTTCTGTAACTTTGACTATGACGTGAATTTTTTTTCATTTGATTTTTAAATATCTCAAAGTCAGTGCGCGGCATCTAGCACGCAGTAAGTATATACTTATAACACACATCCTATTAGAAATGTAATTTTATTAAAACACTTATATGTTACAACACACTAAATAATAACACACTAATGTATTAAAAACACTTATTGTATGTATTTAACCAAGTGTTACAGAAAATTACGTATTCGCAAATGGTAAGATAAAAGCCACAAAGTAAAATTGTTTCTATTTGCTTTCGACCAGACGCACGGCATATGGCATATACGCGACGTACGCAAAATGACGACTGTTGTCATCGGACTATTGTTGATGATATTTTTTGTTGCCGCCAACAATTGTTGTGTATTCAAGGCGAGGGCTCACTTTTTGCGTTTTTGGACTTTTGCGACAATGCGACTCGGAGCTCGTTGATTTATTTGTAGATTTGGTTAGTGAGTTCTGTATTCAGATGTCATATGATGTTAAAGATCTACATGTCTAAGATCTTCTGTAGGGCTAGCATATCAATTTGATTCTTCTTCTTAGTCGATTGCACTTTTGGTAGAGTGGTTGTGGTCATCCGTTCTGGTGCCGGTGGTGGCTCGCCTGACAATCCGTCGTCATTCTTCGCGTATGAACGCCTTACTTGTGCACTCACTCACAGGACCGTGCAATGAAGCCTTTATCAGCGCAATGGGGATCTGCCACGCGGTCTTGTCCCCTGAACTTCAAGTCTGCCCTGAACCACAAGACGTTCGTGCGTCATCACGTTGTGATACGTACCTTCCCAAAGAAAGTGATCGAGGATCAACGATTGTGGATAGACGCTACTTGATGCTAAGTCCTTCTAGGATAGACTGATTCGTTCTGAACTCAGTCCACGAGTACATAATTATATGAAAACTTTTTTTTTGAGCATATAAATATAATAATGTTGATAATACATGTAAAGTATACGTGTATATATATATTTTTAGTTGTATTTGTTGTCAAATAATTAGAGAGACGATTGAATAAAATTGATTGATTAAGCTATAAAAGCCGTTATTTTATAGAAAGAAGTCCTTATGATATACACTAGGTACTCTTTACCCTTTTTTCTCTCTACCGTTAAAGTTTGCATAATTTGCTTCATACAAAATACGACTTCCATTCCAGGAGCATAATCATTGAACGCATAAAAAATATGACTAAAACCAACAGTCAAAAATCTTTACTACCTCTGCTCTCTAAAAAAGTCATTAACTAAAATTTTCAAATATTGAACATTTCTACTCAGCACCTCACGCGATGTGTCAGAACAACACTGGCATTACACGATTAAAAAGATAAAAACATTGTTGGCGCGAATTTCAAAAATGGAACATTCACCTCTAACTCGGCCACGGACGCCGATCCGAAAAAAGAACCAATATTTACTCTCGATCGTGCCGACACTCAGCCGAAATCCTTTTATCGATGCCAGTGAAATATCGATTAATCGGAACATACTACTATCGACTAGGTATAAACTATACCGAGTTACTTTAGGGTTTTCATTTCATCCAGTGATACTGTCAATAACGTTTTGTGTATACTTTATTATTATCAACCTGTACTGTCCCACAGCAGGGCAAAGGCCTCCCTTTCCTCCTTTCAACTTTGTCTCTTCATTTGTGTATACTAAAAAAGTAAAATAATGACTGTAGAGTGTCATTGGCAAAAAAAAAAAAAACCTCATAATTTATATAATACTTTTCTAAAGAGTTAATATACCTAATTTAACAAAAAACAGCATACCTGCGTATTGAAATTAATTACAAGATACTATGTAAGTAGTTACTCGAAGTATACTTCAAGTATTTACTCGAAGCTAAGGTAACTCTATCTTTGTTTTAGTGTATAATTTAAGTGGTAAGGCGGTGAAGGAAAACATCGGGAGGAAACCATTGCGTGGTGGTAGGGTAGTTTCTAGTACTTGGCTGGCTAGCTACCACCCTCAAGTTGGAAATCTGCCGCCGAGCATCTAATGGTGTGTTCCGGCAGCCTCACTTGAGAGTCAGTACCATTCCAGGCTAGATATGTTTGTGGTCAAACAGCTAGCCTGTCAACCATAAAAAAAGTCTGTGTTATTCGTTTATAAGTCTTCATAGCACACGTCGAAGTCGTAGACTAATCTGTGACTAACAGGCTGCCAAAAATCCCTTGTGGTTGAATTTTAATAAAGATTTACAACCTTAATATTTCTATGGGATAGTTAAAACTAGAAAACAGGATACAGCTGTTTGTAAATATCGATTCTAGATAGGTACACAATATTGATTACAGAATCGATACAAAATCAATACAGTGGTCAGTCTATTGACATGTCTACAGAGCACACGGGCAGCTGTGTTCATAGATAATGAAAACGGTATATTTAATTAAAACAATGTAAATTAAACCAAAAGAAGTAAGTAATATACAGTAAAGTGTTAGTTACTGGCTGTTGTTATCTGTAGCTGTATATAGTAGGTACATTAATTTGAAAGAATTAGTATGTAATGTATGAAGAAAGTGTAGCGATTGTGGTGATGATTACTCAGTGGTTAGCGCGGTCGGTTCACATGCCGAAGGGCGTGGGTTCAAACCCCAATATGAGCTCCAACTACCGGTGAAAGAATCATCGTAAGGAAACCATAGTATGGTGGTAGTGTACTTTATAGCACCTACTCGGCTGACTAGCTACAGATATACCTAATGAACAAGTAAATTATTAAAAATTTAAAAACCCTTGACACAAAATCGAACATAGCTAAGAACACTCCCGACTAATTCACCATTTAAACAAAATCAAAATCGGTTCATCCTTTCGGGAGCTACGATGCCGACAGACACAAACATACAGACACATTAAACTTAGGTATTACACCCCGTCATTTTTGCGTAGGGTGTTAAAAACCCACCGGCAGTAAGTATGGTCTAAGCGACTCTTTAATTTATGGACAACATTTTGACACCTGTACAATGTACATAGCAAAAAAAAATATATATATATATATATATATATTATTTGTGATTTTAATGCTATGACCGACATATCAATTTCGGAGATTTACGTGGTACGTAAACACTAAAAATGTATGAAAAGTGGAACGGCCCCAAGGGGAAGTAATTGGAAGCCGCTTTTTTATTTACCTATTTTTTTATGGTTGACAAGCTTGGTGTTTGACTAAAGCTCACCTGACATTAAGTGACGATGTGCTCGAAGGTGGTAATATATGATAATGCCTATAATGAAACTGGCTCTTAAGTGAAAAGATAGGAATTAAGTGGGTCTAATATGGCAATTTACGGCAAGACTTCGTCAAGTTTTCGATACCAAAATAAATCTGTGCCCCTAGAGGGTGTAAAGGGAAATTGAAAGTAATGCACAGTGGTAGGCAAAGGCTTAATTTATTTTAGTATCGAAAACTCCACGTAAACTTTTTCGCAAAATGTTGTCTGGACTATCTATTTGATAACGCGAGTTGATAAAATCTCAAACCCACGTTTCTATCAAAAACTGTTGAAATATATAATGATTGTATTTTATGAGTCTAACATCAAAGCATTTACAAATACCTACTGATATTTTTACAGTTCATAATGCCTACAAAATACTATTACAAAGCAAATAATCACACGCAAAAGTATGAGAGAGCAACGCCGCCATCTTGGATCGCGAAGCGTCACTGTTTTTGCAAAAAGGCCTAAGTACCTTCGCATCTAAGCATACATAAACGATGGAGACAGTGCTGACTATAAGCATGCAGATGAATCTCTACCTTGTAACGCTAAAAATACAGTTAAAATTGAATTGATATTAGTATTTTTTTGTTTTAACGCGTAGGGTTCGAGGCACATTTAGCAACCCTCGTTTATGTGAGATTTCTTACAGGGTGATATATTATTTATATCCCCAGGGTAGAGTGGAGAAAAATGGCACGCTTTGGAAGGGAAATCGTGTACTTTATGTTGAAGGTTGGTGGCGCGTAATGGCTGTGATTAGGTACGATACCTACTCAGACTAATCAGAATTTATTCAATTTTTTTTTTTTTTTTTTATTGGTATATCGGAAATGGAGAAAGGTTAGAATTATTATTTTACTTGGAGTGAAATTGAGAGACTTTTTTAATGTAATTAAAAGTTATGTGGATATTGCGTCGTATCATTTTTCCAAAAATTGTATTGCTTACACTTATGTTTAAAAATAGTGATGTTGTTATCTTAAAGTGCTACATCATATGCATGAATGTGGAAAAGTTCTAAAATGTGCTGAAACATGTCTTTTCGTGTTCCTTTTCAATCTCCGCTTCATGTAGGTAGTAGCTTCTAGTACAACTCTTTTACCAAGGCGTTGATTGGATTTAATTGTTTCCTACTTTATATGACTTTGACTGTAATAAGTTAAAACTTTACTAGACAAAAATCAATAATCTTGAGATTTATTCTCATACTTTCTCTACTAGTCTCTACTTGACACAGGCAAAATGAACAAAGTATAATGCCAAAAAAAACCTTAGTTAATTTGTGTAATGTAAAGTCTTGACGGAATTTTTGGCGGGAACGCGGAAATATCGCGTCGCCGCGTTATATTGTTTTTAAAAACTTGTGTTTTTCTTGTTTATATAGGTACTATTATGTATACAAATAGTGGTGTTTTATTTATAAAGTGCCGAATTACGAGCGCGAGTGTAGGAAAGTATTATGCCGGTACCACACGTTCGTCCAACAGTCGAACACTCCAACATGACTCGAGTCTGTCTCGATCAAAACAGACCCTCCACACAGTATACACGTTCCAACAGTGTTCCCACCTGTTTTATTTTCCCCCTAAATTTAGGGGGAAAATAAAATAGGTGGGGTTTTTAGGAGCGTTATATTTTTAGGGATTTATGACTGCTTATTTTTTACTAAGAAAATAAAGGTATAAAAATATAGGGTCTGAAGTTATTCAATCTAGCCATAGTAATATTCTAGTCTAGTAATATTTATTTGTTGACCTAGCGGCTTAGCGAGATCCATTACGGTTCCGGGTTCCTTATTACTAAGTATGCGGAGTTGAATAGAAAACAAATGTCGCCATAGTGCTTACCATAAACATAAGACAAGTGATATTAAAACTACTCTGTGATGACTGGTGGTTACGTTGTCTATGCTTACTGGAAATAAGTTGATTTTTATTTACTTGTTTAATTTAATTTCGTTATTGTAATGCTGTGTGGACAACCAATTTGTTAATTATGCCTAAAGAAAAGAAGAAATACAGTCAAAAGTACACAAATATTCGGAAAACAGATCCAGGGGGATTTTCAAGTAATTGTGTGATTTTAGGAGTTTTAGCATAGCTTTAGGGATAAATATTTTTGAGAGTTGGTAACACTGCGTTCCAACCTCATTCTCTATGGACGGTCTGTGCAACTCCTTTGATCTGTGTACGATTTACCGCCATCGGAGCGATCGCGCGCCAACACGCTCCAACACCGTCAAACACGCACGAACTACCCCTCCACACGTGCGACTGTTCGACGGTTGGACGAACGTGTGGTACCGCCATTATAATATGGCAAAACACGACTTTTCGTGTTGCTTCCAATACTTATCGAAGCTTGTAGTAAAGTCACCACTACGTCGTCATGGTCGTTATTTATTATTATTGTTATTATTACTAGTTTCCTAGGACATAACCGGACTCGATCAAGATTTACTTTGTGTGAATTTGACTATGACTTAGACTTATTTAACTTATGATACTTGAAAATATTAAATCACTGGCAAATGCACATAATGCAACGCCAAACTCAAAAAGAAGAAGATAAAAGCCTTGACGTATTAGTGTGCGTGTGATTAGCGTAAGACAAGCGATAATTGTAAGACCAATCAGTCTTCGCCCATGTATTATGGAACACAGTAGGTACTATTTTTTTCTAATCTTAGGCTTACAATATCTATGACATTTCTATAAGTGTCTGCGAATACCTTATGATCCCCTTCTTTTTTATCACGTGAGTATCAGGTAAACAATGTTCGTATTTATTATACATAAAAATAATAATGTATGCATAATTTGACATGCCATTCCCCTTAATAGTATCTAACCCTATTTATCTATGAATAGACGAGGGTGTCTATGACGCACTGCGTTAGAATTTCAAAACTTATTCTGAGGAATTAGATTTGCTTTTTGAATACTTTAACATACATATAGGTATTATCTCTAATAAATACATTTACTCGTAGGTATGTGTATATATGCAAATCAATGTGTAGATATTATTTATATATTTCTTACATTTACATATTTCTGGATGGTGTTTTAGAACATTATTTGTTCACCGGGTTCGATAAACATTTAAAAAAGTCGTAACGGTCTCTCTCGGCTGCAAAGCCTTGAGCATCGACGTAAGATCTGTCTATCGGCTTTCTACCGGATACATTTTGGGGATTGTGCCTTGGAGTTGTAAGAATTGGTCCCCTCAGCCCCTTTTTACAACCGGACGGCCAGACAAACGCGACCAAGGCGTCACCCGTACATTGTGGACGTTCCCCATGTGCGCACTAAGCGCTTCGAATCCACATTATTTATTCGCACAGCGAGGATGTGGAACTCTTTGCTGAAGTCTGTGTTTACCGAAAAGTACAATATGAGTGTCTTCAAATCAATAGGAAACAGGTTCCTTCTAGGTACGCGTGTTGATGTCCTAGACCACATCGTTGCTTAACATCAGGCAGGATGTGGTCAATCAAACGCGAACATAATATTACGTATAAAAACGCGATAAAAAAGTACTTATACCTATTTTAGTTATTAATAAGCGCATATCATATATATTTATTAGTCGAGGTGCTAAGTAGATAAACCTAGGATAATGTGGCTTCCTGTTAATAGAAGAATTATCTATCAAAATTGGATTTTTAGTATCGGAAATAAGCTACCTCCAAGCTCATATTTTTTTTTTTTAAATATATATGTAAGTAGAAGTGAAAGTGCTAGTCAAATCATCATCATCATCATCATTATTTCAGCCGTAGGACGTCCACTGCTGGACATAGGCCTCCCCATTGACTTCCATAAAGACCGGTTGGAAGCGGCTCGCATCCAGTCAAATAGATATAAATGAAAAATAGCAGTTTTTATTTTTCCCGCTAGGGGCGCTGTCTCTATCATTTAAGTACATAATTATATAGTAGGTAGGTACGTGAATTTCATAATGTGACATGCTAGCCCATCTACCATAAGGATACGTAGTTAGATGTAATGTTTTTTTTTTTTTTTTGGCTTCGCATTTTTTGCTTCTTTTTTGCTTATTTTGCCAGTATCCTTAATATTTAATATTTTCAAGTAAGTAAGTATTTGACGCCAAAGCATGTGTGAATTAATTTTGAGTATATATACAAGCACTAAAAAAAACACAAGATTTAGAAAAAACACTGTCTATATTTTTCGTGTTCCCGCTACAACTCCGCGACCATGGTTTTGTATAAAACCCTACTTAGATGTAGTGTTTTTGCTACTCACTGGGAGATGGCGCTTTTACTTGTTTTATTTACATTTAATTTTTTAATCGAATGTTGTAAAAAATACTTTAAAAAGTAAGTTTAGTTAATTAATTACTATTATAATTTTTTTATAACTTAGAAAGTACTTTAAGCAAATTTTACATAGTTTCTGCGTACTGCGCTAGATGGCGTTATTACAAATCGCTTCAAAGAACACTACGCTTTTATCAGGCGTATTTATTTATTTTATTTCATAAATATACGGACAGGTAACGTATTTGTATTAAGAAACAAGAAAAACAAATGAAGATCGGATTGCCGCTTTCCCGCCTATTTTTTCTTTTTCTTTGGCCAGCCAGCTTTTCAGCCATTATTTTTCATTTTCATCATTGTAAAAATGGTAAATATTATGCCCAAATCTATGTTATTTTAAAGAAATAATGAAAGTAATATATAATAAAGTCATTAAAAAAAATATTTTTATTTATTTAACTTTATGTTACATCAATTTTACATTGCGCTGTAATTGAGTGGCTGTATAGAAAGTTAGAACATGGTTCAATAGAAATGTGAAATAGAACTAGTTTTTTTTTAAATAATTTGACAGCTGCCAGTTGAACACGATTCTCCCTAGGGCTGAAAAGTATTACTTTCAACCTACTGCTCAGGCAACTTCAGACCTATTTTCCGAGTACGAGTGAAAAAAGGTAGGTACCTAGGTAGCGGCCAAGTCAGGGTGGACCCTGGTCAAATCCGGGTTGGCAGATTTCATAATATCTACTACTTAGAACATTCTTGGGTGCAATGGTTACATGGTCAATCGATATCTCTTACCATTGCGAGAGCGATTCGTATAAATTACTTTTACATAAAAAAAATACAAATACCGACACAACACTTTCCTACACTTTTTAAAGTTAGCGGTAATTCACAATATACCTACTTTTTATGTTCCACTAGTTCATCCGCGATACAAATCGGGACATTGTCAAGCTGAAATACTTTCCTTACATAACTTCAAATTATTGCATGTCATGGGATTTCAACCCAGATCTCCAGCTTAGAAGTCAGATAGTCTCCCGATTAGGCTGCGCTACCAGCAAGCTTTTACGTATGTCGTATTTCGGGATACAGCATTTTTAAATACTATTTTATCCTTTATTGGTGCTGTAATTGGCTAGTCTAGTTTTTATTCACTCGCACAATATTTCATGTGACAACACTGAAGTCAAAGTCGTAAAAATATTTTTTATGACTGAGTACACTTAGCCTGAAGAGTTTTGGCGGGAACGTAAAAAAGGTCGTGTCGCTTCATTGATTTTTTTCCAAAGCTTTTGTTTTTTTTCAAATGTTTATACCTAATAAATAAATATCGTTGGACATTTCATACAGCGCCATCTGACCCCAAACTAAGCAAAGCTTGTACTATGGAAGTTAGATATTTTATAGAATACTTAAATACTAAGTATGTTTTAAAATAGTGATGTTTTATTCATAAAATGTCGAATTACGAGTGCGAGTGTGAGAAAATGGTATAATATAAAATAAGCCGCCACTACTTTACTAAGGCATGACTGGACTCAACCGGCACGGACCGGACTCGACCAAGACTGGACTTTGACTGTTACTAACGATGTTAGACATAAATCTGAAAATAATGCTATAACCGAAGTACATATGAAGATTAGGCATTAAAGTCTCAATATCCATTTGCCGATGAATTAAAAAAAAAACTTCTTGCACCTCATGCAAGAATCGAAAATAGGTAAAGTACCTAGGTAAGAAGGTACCTATAGAAAAAGAAAATAATAATATCACCTGTTTTCTTCGATAGAGCAGCCGATCAAGCTTTTTTAATGAAGTTTCAATATTATGACAAATTTTATGACCCAGAGGTAATCTTATGACTGTCTCACTGCTGGGGGCGGACCTTTTCTTATTGTGAGAAGAGCGAGTATAGTCCACCACGCTGGTCAAGGTACATACATCAAACATCTTCGAGAGCATTCATCATCATCATCAGCCTATTGAAGTCCACTGCTGGAAATAGGCTTCTCTCAAGACACGTTACTTAGCCCGATCTTAGGCTTTTCGCTTCCATCCACCGCCAGCTGTCCTACGTATGTCGTCACTCCATCAAGTTGCATACCGTGGGATTTGAACCCAGCACCTCTATAATAGCAGTTAGACATTCTGCCACAGCTTTTAATACATTCGTACACATCATGGGCTTCAGGGCTAGCGTAAGTTAGCTAGCTTCACACACACAGCTCATCTGATGGGAATTGACGAATTGATAGGATTATAATCTTGGGAGTGTCAAAACCGGAAGAGGGGTCATTAAACTCATAATTAAGAAGAACTTTTACTACGGACACGAAATCAGTTACTTCATGCATAAGGTCAAGGGTCAATAAACTCTTTTTACGGAACAGCTGTTTTTTTTTCTTCAATTAATTCATTATAACCCTTTTCGTTATAACTAGTACATTCTGTTTATAAATAATAGTGACAAATAAGCAAGCAAGCCTGTTGATGGTAAGAGGTCATCGCCATCTGTGAACATCTGCAACACCACAAGCGTTGCCGATAGGTAGGTACGTTGCCAATAGAGACTTTTTTTTCTTTTTTGAATCGGAAGCTAATATTCTAATAAAGACAGACGAGATGGTATTATTACAATAGATATACATAGGTATGACAAAATTACAGATAGAAAAACTACAGACAAGCGATAGATTTCCATTTATGTAACATAAACGCTTATAAAAACATGAAATAATAGGTAATAATTTCAAAATCTATCAAACGAACCCAAATTCGCAAACATAAAAGGCGGCAAACAAAATAGCTTTTCCATCTAGTTAAAAGTTATAACAGCATTGTAGGCTGGACGCGAGCAGAATTATGAAAGACCCATGATTAATCAGCGTCAACACACATACATAGACATCCTCTATTTACCAGAGCTGTGACATCTCATTATATACCACGCATACATACAAACTATCTAGGAGTAGGCAAACGCAAAAATCTAGCACTAGGTGCTTGCCCCCGACGGCGCCGCGCACACAGCCAAACATCGGCCCCTGTTCGCACACGGCCGTCAAGGAGCGAGAACACACGCTAGAAAAAGACAGCCGTAAAAATCACCCGCGGGTGTGAGGCGATGCCCCCAAAAAAAGCACCAAAAACGCAATCTGCGCAACTTCCCGGCGCAGAATCGTTAACGACTCCCGCTCTCTTTATCGTACACGCCGTGCCTCCTATATTTCTATTTTTTCTCCGTCTACCATTAGACATAAGACTATTATAGGCACAAACAAATATAGCTCTAATGTACAGTGTTATAGAATTGAGTTTAGAGAATCAAAGTTTTGGTTTATATCTTACACACGGGCGGCTAGACGCACACAACAACGCCGGAACAGAAATAACGATCGCATTTTTGTCCGAAAAGGACAGACAGATGGCTGAAAAGAGAAGAAAAAAATGACGACCATTTTGCTTGACGCACCTACGGCCGAGGTGAGTGGGTATGTAAGCGATCTTTTTTCAGAAAAAATCCAACCAAAACAAATGCACGTGGTCGAGTGTTATGACCGGAGCTTGGAAAAATTCTGGCGGCGGCTAAGAGATGACGTTACTAGCGCGATTTTTTTCCGCGCGCATTTTGTTGCGGAAAAAATGACGCGGTGGCGCTTCTGTCGTTGATACAGAGAATTGCTAGCTTTTATTATGCCTTTGATCATTTGAAACACGACTAAGTTAGATTTAAGTAAGCTAGCAGTGTCGTTTTACCGACGAAATTCCAATATAAAATATATCATATTGAGTATTATAATACCTATTGACATGTTTTACTATTTTCACAAATTTTTGGTTATTTTTAGACATGGATGAAAATATAATTTGTAACTTAGATGTTATAAATAAAATATTTTATTGCATTGTTTTATTAAGTTTTTTGTATTAAATTACCAAGTTTATATTTACTAAGAAATTTCTAACGCTGCTTTGAATACTTTTCCATCAATTAACTTATTGTTGTTTTTGGCAGAGCAAGTTGTTTTGATAGATTAAGTAGGTAGGGACCTACATATAGAGTTTTGTTTGTATTCATATCGCTTCCGTTTCTACATAAATATTACTAACCAGAAATTCATCTAAAGTCAACTCATTTGTAAGGTCATAATACTTTTAGACATAGATAGGGTATATACCTATCTATGTCTAAAATATAGAGTTTTATTCTGTATTTTTAAAGTTTTTTTGTTTCCCATGGCTTCTATAGTAGGTAAGCTCGACAAGTAGGTAGGTACGAGGTTTGAGATTTTTTGTTTCAAGTAATTTGTCTGGCCTGGGTAGCCAGACAAGTCAAGACATCCGGTTAAGTCATCATGTAGGTTCTTAAGACTGAGATAAAATATGCATAAATATTTTCGTATTTATGGTTTACATTACTCAATAAAATTAGTTGTGGATAGTTCTACTAGGAATTAGATACAAGTAGTTACTATGTTATGTTTTGTAGCGATTATAGCTTAATAGTTAGCACGTTCAGACCGCACCCCGAGAAACGTGGGTTCAAATCCCAAAGCTTGAGCTGCCGGATGAGGATAACATTGTGAGAAAACCATTGCATGGTAGGGTACTTTCTAGTAGATACTCGGCTGGCTAACTACTATCCTCAAATTGAAAATCTGCTGTCAAGCACCTAACGGTGTGTTCCGACAGCCTTACTTGAGAGCCTGTTCAATTCCAGGCTAGGTATGCTAACCATCTTCAACTAGGTATATCGTTACTTAAAATCAGGTGAGCTATGAAACACTTATAGATATTGTCTAACACAAAAAAAAAAAATGCCACTAAAAAGTTTCAATCAAGAAAAAGCTTGCATAAGCGTTTGTAAGCCGCCAGTGGCCCATTAAACCGATGTTTAAAATAAAACAATTATTCAGTTCAAAAATGGTTTATCTTCTTTCATATAAATTACCTACTTACTTGTTATCTTACAGTGTATTAACAAACAGGGTTTTTGAAATTACTTTTTAAAGTAAATACTTTGAGGAACTGGATGGCGAGACGCATTAACCCTGTATTTTTTTAGCTAAAAACACGCAAACCTGATTACACTACTGATTGACAGTATATTTGATACTGCGGAGGTACTCTACTACAATGATTTTCTTCTAAAGAGATCTATCACCTAGTATTAATAAACAGATTCCTAGCAACTAATTAAATCTTGAGTTAGCTAACATTTCCTCAGATAAAACAGGTAGCAATTCTACGGTATAATCCATATTTGGGTGCGCAAGCATTGGCAAAGCATTGCTAAGCGCCGACGAAGCAGACAACTGGGGAAATCTTACAGTTTCCGATGACGCATTGCTCAGGCAAACTGCTCTCAGCTGATGAAAGTGACCCTGGAAATTAGAAAATATTTAGTGAGTACAACGGGCACGTTGTCAACTTCTCTATAATGTGACTCCCGCGCTTATGAGCCGCGCCGAGCAGACCGTTTAGAAGCGTTAGCACCCAGTGGCTGCGCGGAGAGTTTTGATTTTGGATTGGAATGTCGGTGTTTAGTAGTGCGTCTAGAGACACCAAATCCAATATGAACTAACTTTAGCTTTAGCTATGATTAGTGTACTATGTATTTGTAGCGATGACAGTGCTCAGTGGTGAACGCGATCGGTTCACACGCTGAAGCGCGTGGGCTTAAATCCCAACAATGAGCTTGAGTGTGGTGATGCCGGCGTAAAAATAGTACCCCACCCTCTCTACCCGTGGTTGCCGTAAGAGTCGGCTAAGGGATGTAATCCGGAAGATGGGCAGCAGCGTCTTCCTTGAACAATCACACCTAACTGCGCTCGCCAACCCGCCTGCTAAGCGTGGCGAGTATTGGCAAACTCAAGGAGGAGGCCTATGTCCAGCAGTGAACGACTTATGGCTGATGATAAGATGTGATGTGAGCTTGAGTTATGAATTTTTAATTATTTTTTATGGTTGACTGTGTGTTTGACTACAGCTCACCTGATGTACGGAACTGTTGATGAAGAAAAACATCGTGAGGAAACCATAACATGGCGGTAGGGTACTTTCTAGTACCTACTCGGTTGGTTAGCTACCACAATAATTAAAAATCAGCTGCCAACAATTTTTTTTTTTAATACGTTTTATTCCGCGTTTGACCACAAACTCGCCTGATGGTAAGCGATGATGTGGATGAAGATAAAGCACGCAAACTTAGAAGATACCTATTCACTCTGGTCTTGAAAAGATCTGGGTTATATCTCTCGGGAAACAAGGAAGCCGACAGTTTCGGTGTACCGGCAGCCTTATTTGCGAACCAGTTCCGTTCTAGGCTAGGTGTGTCTACCATCTTCGATCACACCGTCACTTAACATCAGGTGAGCTGTAATTAAACATCTAGCTTGTCGACCATCAACAAAAGTGTTAAGGCTATCCGTAGATTGAATTAGTTTTTTATGCTACTCGACGATGCAGCTAGCCCAATTAAATATCTAATAACCTTACCATAAAATGCCTCAAAGTAATAAATAATTAATACATCGATGCCCTGGATTTCGTTTTGTTACTACAATGTTCTGTGCATCGCTGCAATGGTCATGGACAGGCATTATCTCTTAGACTTAGGAGAGCGTCTCATTCGTTTCATTACATTTAGGTACACTTAAAGAAATGTATGGCCTCACCTACTTCTGCTGTTATGATAACTCTTCTCTTTCCTTTTTATTAACCGACTTCAAAAAGGAGGAGGTTCTATGTTCGACTGTATGTATTTTTTTTAAGCAATTTCTCCATGCTTGTCGTCTGCCAACACTTGTGCCGATATTGTACCGCTTGCTTCCCTGAAAAGTCAAAAATTGATTTTTTTTAGTCACATCAGTATGTTACACTACTAGTTTACGTGTTATTACTAGTAAAAGTATTTTTATGAGTGACAGCCTAAGTATTTGACCACAGCTCACCTGATGTAAAATGACGTAGTCGAAGGCGGTGAACCTAGAACCTAGAATGGCGCTTATCTTTTTTTTAATATAAAAGTTATGGTACGAACGAGATGCTCTTCTGATGGTAAGGGATAACGCCTGTCCATGACCATTGCAGCGATACACAGAACTTTGAGTAGCAAAACAAAGTCCAAGGCATAGCTACTTTGGCGATCATTACTTTGAGACTTTCGATGCTTAGTCTCAACGGCCAAGTAATTTCGCTAGCTGCAGTATGCTCTTTAAACCAAAAAACAGTAATATTTACACACTACTGCTTAGCAGCAGAATATCTGGTAATGCGGTACCTAGACGACCTCTTGCTAAGGAGACCTACGACCAACTAAATCTTTATTATCTGTCTTAGGTATATTTAAATAAACCTCTTTTCTAATATTTTTCCGTTAAAGTATATTTTGTTCTGTGTTCTACCTACTGACAGACTATAACTTTTTAATTATCTTTTCCGATATTTGTAGTCTATATGTATATTCTTCCGTTAAGTTTGCCCCTAACAGTTCCAGTAAACATTATAGAATTGTACAATCCATCTGAAAACCAGCGTTGCTTGTTGGTGACAATCAGCAGCCATGCTGAGATAGACCCTTTCGGCACAAGTTCTTTATTAATTTGTATTTCTTTATTTGTCAGTTTTGTCTGTTTCATTGACCTTCTCGTATGTAGATTTTTAGCCAATGCAAACAACCCGTGCGCCTGTTTCGCCAACCGGTAGAACAATCCACTGAGTGAGCTGGATCTGACAGGTTTTAGCGGTTCTACTACAATAGGGTTTTTAAACCAAGGAAGCGCAAGCGTTAATTCTAAAATACCTTACTCAAATACAGGGTCGTGTGGAACGATAGCACTTAACCGACAGGAGGTTACTGTACTCACCATTATACAACAAGTCTTATTATGGGTGTGAAATGGAAATTGCGAAATTTATTTAATTATTTCATACGTTATATTGAGGGTGAAAGATATATTTAAGAAATAGCTGACTTTCGTTCTCTTCCATAGTGAAAATTAGATAAATAAATAACTCTTTCATGCTCACACTAAAAATAATAATAGCTTGAGGCGTTTTAGCCTATTGCGCAACGTGCTAAGAAACGATTCACTTGATCAAACAAGTAGCACCAATCAAACCCGAACCCATAACTAAAAACTGCATCAAAATCGGACTAGTAGTTTTGGAGAAAAATGGCAACATGGATTTGCACAAACATCCTTATACACTTTGAAGAGTGCACTTCAGATCTACATGACCTACTTACACCCTTCCCATTCTACTAACGGACAGTCAGGGGCTCTAAAAAGCGGCACCACTTCATGGTAGATAATCCAAAAGCTCGAACTAAACGGTTCGAATCTACCTTCATTGTTCGAACTTCCAAACAATGGAATTTGCTGCCGAGTGGGTGTTCCTTAATAGATACAATCTGGGTTGCTTCAAGTCGCGAGTGAATCGGTTTCTTTTAGGCGAGCATGCTCCATCGTAGACCACATCTTCGCATCAGGCAAGCCTTTCTTCAATAAAAAAAAGGTGAGTCCACTAGTCCTTTCGACTTAGTATCTACTATTGCCATTCGCCATTATTAATACGAGTATTCAATATCTGGTATTACCATGTTTAACCGGATCGGTGGCAGTTGGTGGTGGTGGTGTTGTTTTTCTGTCGCATATCAAATTGTGTTCAGGATTCTCCTTTACTAGAATAGCGCTATAGCTATATGTAGGTATACAATTTGTGAATATCTGTAAAATAAAAATAAAATTGTTATTAAATGTAAAGCTCCTACTAGAGCCTCCCACTATCCCTACGGATAGCCTCCCACTATAAAAGCAAATTCAAAAACGTATTCACATAAATTTTTGGACGTCTTTGAGATTATTTTATCATAAAGTTGTGATCAGTGAAATTTCGGAAATAGACCCAAGATACCCATAAAAAATACTAGGCTTAGTAGGTACTATAATTTTTTTTTTTAATTTAAAGGTAATGAGACGAACGAGACGATCGCCTGATAGTAAGAGATAGCCTGTCCATGATCATTGCAGCATAATACAGAACTTTAAGTAACAAAACAAAGTCCAGGGTATCGTTGCTTTGGCGCTCCACACTTTGAGACATTAGATAGTTAGTCTCAACAACCCTGTAAGTTCGCTAGCTGCAGTACCCTTCAAACCGGAGAACAGTAATGTTTACACACTACTGCTTGACGGCAGAATATCTGGTACTACGGTGGTACCTACCTAGACGTGGTAAGTGGTAGACCACTTTAGCAGGAGTCCTAAGGAGATCTACCACTAAGTAAATTTGTTATTTGTTTAACTTATTATAAATGTATTAAATTTATTATTCCTCTAAAGTCAAGCTGCCGTAGATAAAATTAAAAACTTCTAAACACATTAGTAAATGCATCACCAACCCTGCCATAAAAGTATAAACAGAAAACATTACTCATGAAACGAACTACGAGTTTTAATGATAAGTTTGTCAGATATAAACATAATAATTGCTCTCAGTGGATTTTATGTACGGCAACTTTTAGAATTATCCATAATGTTTGCAAATTATAGATAAAATATATCTCGTATTTTAATATAAATAAATAGTAACAACAAGCCCTACTCAATCTTAACTACTGCGCCCGACTGGACTCTTCTAATATAGAATAAAAACCAACATGAAAAACATTTTAAAATCCCTGAGGGCTTGGCCCTTTCTTTATCCATGGCAGACATTTTATTTTAATTCGTTGATTTATGTCACAATATTTATTATAATAGTCATAAAAAAGAAACGTGACTATCTAAACAAAATAAGTATGTCACTTAAAAAAATAGCAACAATTTTTTTGTAACTACGAGTACCTATATGTCAAAAAATAAATACTCAAAAAAATTGATGCACCCACAGATTACAAAGAGACAGTAGGTACATAATTAAAGTTGCATAGAAAATGCATGAAGACTTATATAGCCTAACATTTTTTGCTACACCTTGATACATATGTGTGACGTAACGCCGTGGCATATTTGTATTCTTGTGACTTGTGTACGGCAAGCAAAAATTTTACGATGCATAATGTGCCATCCGACCCATCCGGGCTATCAGAAAAAAAGTTTAATACGGTCACCCATCGGAAAACTGACCAGCTTATCCCTCAGGTGATTCCGCTTTTGAACCAATAACCTCGCGGTTATAAGGCGTCTGTCTATTTAAATAAACTGAGCGATCACAACTATAACATCATTTAACTAAATACGAATAATGTAAATATCAAAGAATTTTCTTAAATTTTCCGATTCTTATCGTATAACTGACGCGAATAATTAGTAAAGAGCACTTTATAATTAGACATCCCTAACTTTATCATGTCATAGTCTAGACGAGGGTAAGTAATAAAATTAGGTACCCTAACGCCATCGCGTCAACCGATATACCCTAAATTGATTAGCATCTAACAAGGATCGGTCTGACAAAATCCGCCTGTCATCGTTCTAGGTTAATTCGATTATGTATACAAATTTAAGAAAAAAGCCGCGTCACCAGTAACTGAACATCTCGATAAGATCTGTGGGAGATGCTCACATCCATTCATCAACTGAACAGATTTTAAGATTCAAGATTTTTTATGTCGAGTGTAGATAGTAAAGGTCTTATACCTTCTTCTATATAATGTTTTAGTTTAAATTATCTATAATAATTGAATTCATCTATAATAATTAAATTAATCTATAATTGTTCAAATAATCTATTATTATTCAAATAATTTATTATTATTCAAATAATCTATAATTATTCAATTAATCTATAATAATTAAATTAATCTATTATAGTTTAATTCATCTATAAATTAAATTAAATTATAATTATTCCATAAAACAATAATAATTTAATTAATCTATAATAATTCAATTGGTACAAACTATTAAAGCAAAATCATTGTTAAAAAAAAACAAATCATATACCTATTTTGATCATTAACATAGCCTGGAATCGTCTAGTAACATTTACACAATAACCAAGAAGTCAATTTATTTTTTAATTAATTGTAACTGTATTTCGGCCGGCAGTTTCTTATATTGTGTTTGCCATTGTACAATATGTTATATAACACCAGTATACGTTTTGGGAAATATAGTTTTGTATAGTGTATTTTTCTACTGACAGTATCTTTTGGTACCTTATCTGACTGATAGTCAATATATTCGAGATGTTCTTGGACATTGTTTTTTCTTAAAGCTTATAAAAGTCGCTGTTTTGACGCTCATTACTTTGAGACATTCAATGCTTAGTCTCAATAGCTTTGTGATTTCGTTAGTTGATATATTTCAAAACCCTTCAAACTGAAACATAGTAATATTTTCACACTACTGCTTGACGGCAGTATATCTAATACTGTAATGTTATCTACCTAAGCAACCTTCTGATATTGACCTATACCATCCAGTAATAGATAATATGCTGCTCAAAACATAACCTAAAGTTTTAAGGTCTAAAAATTAATCAAAATTACGAGGAAATAGACAAGTCCGAAAACTTTATACCAAGGGGGAATACGGACATCTTACATAGAGGGTGATGCGGAAGGGGTAGTAGCCGACTGCAGGGCGACAAGTTGGATAAAGCGTAAATATTGGGGTGTCAGCGGACCGAAATCGCGCGAGAATGTGGGCGGGAATGCAGTATATGCGAAATTCACATATACTGCATTCCCGCCCTGCTGAACATTTGACTCCCTTGTTAGCTCATATAGAAGTAGCTCGACCAAGAAATGGAACAAGTTGTCGGCTTATTTGTTTCTTAAGGGATATTATCCGAATTTTTCAAGGTCAGACAGTATAGGTATATCTTACGTCTGCCTACTTCTTCGTGGACTAAATCATCGTTTACAATTTATGTTTAAAATCGAGATAAATGTTGTGAAAATAAGAAAGTCGCGAAGCCACATTTTGGGACAAATAACTGGCTTATATTTAAATATTCTATTTTTGTTAGGACGTATATAACTTTAAATATCCTACTTGTACTTACTCTTTACATCAACAATTTCATAATCGCACGAGATTTCAATGTAATAATTTTCCAACTCCAAACTCTAATCGAGTTTTCGACGTATTTAAATAAGTCACTCAAACGAACTTAAACTTTTTACGTTTTCCTTAGGTTAATATCACACAAAATTATTAAAAAATAAACCACCATACTCAACGTAGAGCACTTGCATAACTGAAGACAAACCGATAAAAAAGCAACCCCAGATTGAATCCGTGAGAAACTCGACAAATAAACTCGATATCAAACAACAAAGAATCTCCGTTAGTTTCCACACATTTAACTAAAAATTTTAATGAAAAAAGAATATATTAATGCAACATTTGAACTATAACCGGTCACCGTGAGATGGTCAAAGATCATACTTGAAAGGGTTCCCACAATTACGCATGCGCCGACCTTGGGTCAAAGGGGCGACTTTAGATTGACCGTTGATCTAAGAAACTAGTTTGGCCATAGTAAAGAAGATTTGAGAGATCGTAATTTGGAGAGACATTAATAAATACCACTTTCGTGAGATATGACATAAATATTAAAAAAGTTTGTGCGTGAAGTGTAAAATGCCTGAGTGTTTACGACAAATCAAATTTGGATGTCGCGGAGGATTTTAATGAAATGTAAGAGACGCTAAAAAGTTTTTAACGCAGATCACTAGATTAGGTTAGGTTGGAACTATTTAGGGGCCTTGGGCTGCAGACTCGGGGGAGGCCGTCGCCCAACAAGAGTAGCCCCTGAGATGGCGCGCCTCAAGAAAAGAGGGGTGGAGGCTCTCCAGCTCCATGCGTAGCAGGAAAGGGTACCAGTGCCCTTGAGACCGCGGTTGAGTGCGAAAGTATTTTCGTAGCCTCAGCACAGAGACGTCAGGAAGAAACATCCCAGGGTTTTTAGTGGGCAGGCCGCTGCACTGGCGGCGAGTCCCACATAACCACCCTGATTCCACCAAATTCAGTGATAGGCGAAAAAAAAAGATTAGAACTATTTGATATTTTATTAATAGATGTCGGTTTATGGTAATATATTGATGTTTTACGGAGTATGGTATGTACTATATTAGTATGTGTAGTATGTGTGTGTGTTAAATGCTTTTTGTAAGTGTGTTATGTCGTTTGAGGCGTATGCATTTGTCTTGTTTGGTATTCATATTCTCTGGTGAATAATTGTATTCTATAATCTGGTGAATATTGGTGTATTCTTATGTTTGTATGTCTGTGGGTTTTAGGCCAAATGGGTTTTATATGTTTTGTATGGTATTGTATATGATGTTCGATCACGCGTTAATATTTCTAATGTATGATCGAGATTTTATATATCGATCATATATCTATTACTTACCCCTTTAATTCCAGTGTCCTTATTCATGAGCACATGAATACGTAACGCGCCAGAATTCTCATTAAATTCGTGTGTTTTTTAAATTCGTGATTAGTAAATGCCAATAACAACAAAAAAACGTATCGAGGTAATTAGTAAAATAAATTAGTTAAGGTTATTTATTAGTAGAGTACCTAAATTAGTGTTAGGAGCTCGTTTTGAACTATACAAATATATTTTTAACCATAAAACGTTATAATTGCTGTAAGCGTTTTTCGCAAGGAATTTCATGTTCACAGAATTGAGAGGCCAGGTGCAAAACTCAGTATTTTTACTTTTAAGAGCTTAACGTTTGATTACGTACTTGATTTAATTACTGCAGGGCTATAATCTTAAGGTGTATTAAGCCTAAAAAGAGTGATTGTATGTACTCTTCATTATGGACAAATGGCAAAACACAGCATTCGTTGAAAAAAGTGCTGCCCCATTCAATATGTCTCGAGTGTATCTGTTTTTTTTTCTAGGCAAAAGTGCTCTGTCTTAAACCGCTTGCATTTGGCGATATAACGGTTACACTAAAAACAAGCATAATTAAAAAAAAAAAACACGAACTGATTGACTTTTTAATTATTGCAAGTGTCACTCGGTATTTTAACGATGTGCCATTCATCTTATTCTGTTCAGACATTAAAAAGTTATTATGTAATAAAGAAACAAACACACTAACAATCGTATGTATTAAACCTTAAAAACATTAAATTCCTTTTTTGGGCAGTCGTATAAGAAAGATCTGTGATTTATTTTTCTATAAAACAGTTGAACCCTGAATTTGTAACCCTATAAAAGATTAAAATATGAAAAACTAATATTGTCAAAAAAACTTACAAATAAAACGTGTCGATTAAAATAAAATATTCGCATATACTGTGTAACATTGCTTGAATTCACATCATGGTGGCAGTGAAGGCGGACCACTTGAGGACGTGTGCCTGTGTGCGTTACTCACACTGGCACAGATTAGATCGGACATTTTGATAAAATTAGAAACTCAAGTACGAATTATTCTTTGAAGATTATAAATATAACAAGCAGTTGTTTTCAAAAGACCATTTAATGCGACTAATATTTATTTTGTGCGTAGGTATATATAATTTTTACTTGGTGGTAGATTTACTTAGCAGGACGTCTAAGTAGGCACTACCGCTATACCAGATATTCTATCGCTAAGCAGTAGTGTGTAAACATTACTATGTTCCGGTTTGAAGGGTACTACAGCTACCGAAATTACAGGACTGTTCAGGCTAACCATCGAAAGTCTTAATGAGTGCCAAAACAACGAAGCCCTGGACTTTGTTTTAAAAAGTTCTGTGTATCGCTGCAATGGTCATGGACACGCGTTATCTCTTAACATCAGAAGAGCATATCGTTCGGCTCATTACTTTTATATATAAAGCAATTAATATATTTCGTTCTAAGTATTTAATAAGGGCGTTTACCAATAACTATTTAGTACCTATGTACCTATTCTTTTATGTTTATTCATCAAATAATATCTCAAAGTAATGAGCACCCAATGTAGCAATGCGGACTTTATTTTGTAACTCCTAAAACAAATTAATCGCATCTGAAACAAAGACTAATTTTAACTAGCTTTTATACGCTTTCAGACAAGAATTCTCCATTACCAGGTAACCGCATTAATTCACCAAATTCCTTTATAACAAAATGCTCTGTAGAGACCGAATTTATCTAAAACTACAAAACTAATACCGAAAATATCTGCAGTAACTTCAACTATACATCTATCTGACATTGTGTTTCTCTGTGCGCTAAAGGCGTGTAAAGGCTGGGCCATACCGCATGCGAAATAAGCAGCGTAAACAACCTCTTTAGATGACAAATTTTTGAGGAGTTCACATGTGACGTAAGCAACCTTATTAAATAGCAAACGTCATTTATTTTTTATGCTCTATGGAAATAGGGACGTGATATGATTTTTAGGTAACTTATAAATATATGCGCAGCGATGTCAGTCAATCTAGCTTGGTTCTTACTAGAGGTGTGGTCCAGGATTTAGCCACAGTGCAGCAAATGGAAAACAGTGTGCCAACTTCACGAATCTAATCTCGGGTGAGGCGGCGTAGCGCCCGCGGCGTTACACTGACGTTATATTATGTGTGGAAGTGTGTGTGTGCAAGGCGAAGTTAGATCGTCCACACTTTACCGCGGACCTCGATAGGAGTAGAGGCGCAGGGCAAACTGGTATAAGTTGTTTTCAGTTTCCAGTGCAGCTAACAAAGAAATGGAAAAATTAAGTGATTTTTATAATATACTAGCTGTTGCCCGCGGTTTTGCTCGCGTGGATTTATGTATAGTGCTTAGATGTACCTATACTTGCTAGTATACGTGCTAGTATTTACGATATTTTTCATAAACTATACTATATGTATACTTTTATAAGTCAAGCAAAGTTTGACTATAGGTATTAGCTTTTATGATGGCTAACGTCCTAGATGGTTAACGTTTAACCTTAATATTGATTTCATGGTCCTTCCTTCAAAGTGACGGAACTTTCTGAACGTATAAACTTTCAATCCCTAACATTTTCTTAGGGATGACATTTTGAAAAATACCAACAGACGTGTACATTTATTTATTTCTAACCCAAAGCAGATACCTATCTGACATTTTGTGCTTCTTACTCTGAACATGGCGGATTTTCATACATCTGTTTATATGTATTTTGATATATTAAATTATATTATTTTGTCTTTTAGGGGTGAAATTTCTAAAATCCTCCCTTGGTGGATGTTTACAATATAAAAGCGATCTCTTTCAAACAACCATCACTCTAGTAGTTTTACTCGTGTTGTCGAAAATAAAAATTAGCTCAATTATCTACAAACCCTGCAAATCATTTTTTTGTTTACTTACATAAATTTAAACACTGTGGATATATAAATAATAATAAGAATAATTTTAAAAATCTTAAAATGCACACGAAAGAGTAAAGAATAAATGCTTCATTGATAAATTACTTTTTAAAAACTATCTTTATTCCTTTCTTCCAAATCCGTTAAGCCTTAATAAAATACCACATATGTAAACGTCTATATAAACAAAATAAATAAATAAACGTATAATGTTAGCGTTTTTAATTTAATTTATAATATTCAGCATTTACATATATTGTGTATGAGTTTTTATGTATTAAGGCATATTATAAATTAAAAGACTACACCGGAGACAGGAACGTATGGAAGTTGTCCAGCTCCAAACGAGTAAATCCAGAAAGATTAAAAGTAATTGTAAGTCGCATAAAGCGTTAAATAGTGACAATGCCTCTTTACAGCAGCTTATTTAATATTTTATTACATTTTTTATTTGTTAACTGAGATGCCCAAGTGTTCTTCAATGGAATGTAAATAAAATACAATACAACACAGCACAATATTACTGTGATCTGCGAAAATCCATCCTGGCCTGAGGCTATACTCTGGTCAGCTTCTAACATCATTAATCTAACTTTCGTTCTACCCTTTATAATAGTTCGGCCACCCCGAGGGTGCAAGACCAGGGGTGGGGGTAACATTAACATACGAATTTGGACCCGTCCGCCTCGAGTTTCTTGGGGGGATGAAATTTAAGTTTCGTGCCATATATTGATCCAGCGTTTTCGGTAGTAGGAATGATGTGTTGGTGAATTTTGTATTATCTACACTGCTAAAGGATTCGGATAAAATTATTTAATAATCAAATAAATATCGTAGACATTACACACGGCGCCATCTGACCCCGAACTAAGTAAAGCTTGTACTACGGAAGTCCGGTAACTGGTAGAATACTTATATACTTTTTTTTTTGTAAATAAATACTTAAATGTACATAGAACACCCAGACACAGAACAAACATTTGTATATTAAAGCAGATATACTACCAGCAGGATTGCCAAATATATAATAAGGTCGGTTGTCGGCATGATAGCTAAGTAGTTTGAGTGGTGGGATCACATGTTCAAAGAGCTGATGGTAAAGAAAAACATCGTAATAAAACCATCGTTTATTGGTAGGGTACTTATACTATTCAGCTAACTAGGCTACCATCTTCAAGTTGACAATCTGGCGCCAAGCACCTAACGGTGTGTTCCGGACACCCGGCATTTGAGAACCATTTCCATTCTAGGCGAGATGTGTTTACCACCTTCCACCACACCGTAACTTAAATTCAAGTAAGCTGCGGTCAAAGATCAAATAACTAGTTTGTCCTATAAAAAATATATCTACATATAACAATATATTAGTCAGGTGTTCGTTTTGTATCCGAGTGTTCTGTATATATTAAAAATATTTATACGGTAAGTATTTTATAACTTAGAGTTGGTTTCCATAGTTTTGCTTAGTATGGGATGTAGAAAATGATTTAAGACATTTATATTCATTTTTGTTAACCTACTTAAACACCAGATACAGAACAAACATCCATGTTCGGCAGATAAAAGTTTACCCTCGGAAGAATCGAACTTTCAGCACAAGAAATAGAACTACTACCATTAACTAACAGGCAGTCAAATCGACTTAAAAAACTTATTTTATTAGGTAAATATTTTATTTTTATTTTTTACGTATCCAACTTATTTGTAAAATTAAAAAAATCTGATATATTATACTAACCAAAATTAATATTTATAAGCAATAAAGACATAAAGATTCAAACGATTTCTAATTTTAGGCATCGTGCCCAAAATCTTAGCCGCATTGGCCTATTTCACAGGGAGGCTTAAGGGGGTTATTTCTGTACGAAATAAAGGCCAGGTCCCGTGCACACATTTTTGAATTTTCAAATATATTAGGACCAGCATTTTTTTTTTCTTTTCTTTGTTTTCGGCATCGCACTTTGCGCAATTGCCAGCGTCAAGTGTTTGGATATTGTGAAGTACTTTATGAAAAATTAAGTGTAAGTCACAGTCAAAGTCATACAACGAAAGTCATGATCCGTTCATGCTCTAGTAGTGACTTTACTACAAACTTCATTGGAGTTTTGGAAGTAAAATAAAAACTTATGTCTCACTACAATATCACTTCCCTACACCCCCGCGCGTAATTTATGAATTATGCACCACTATTTTATACATAAACACTCAAAACACAAAAACACGAAATACAACGAATATGGTCCTTAAAGGTAGGCAACGCACTGGCAATGCCCCGGGTATTGTAGGCGACGGTGACCATTTAACATCAGGTGGCCCGTCGGGTGTTTGCCAATTATTCACATTAAAAAAAAAATACAAATTTTGAAAATTTTATACATACAATGCAGCTCCATGAATATTTCACGCTACCTCGAAAATTCCTCTTAATCATATGAAATCATACTTAATCTTATATGTACCTTAAATGTTGATGTGGGCCCCCCAAACATCAAATGCTGTAATTGCATAAACCGCATAAATATTCATTCAGTACAGAACCCTAGCACGTATTAGATAAAACTGATTGGATCTCAGCGAAGAGGAAATGACGCAAAAGGACAGAAGCAATATGGAATCAATTAGTATTCTGCCTAGAGACTGCCGTAGTGAAGGCATTTCTGCAGCTAGTTGGTGTTTAGTGTCTTTACCTTGATATTTTACAGTAGTGTTTCACTACAGATTTAAAAAAGTTGTTGGGGAGAATTTGCTATATCATACAGCCATTTCAATTGTACCACTTCTAAATCTACTACTAAAAGGGCAATCCTTCATTGACGATACAAAACTAGTTAGAAGGCCAACAATTTTTTTTGGAGATAGGATTGCGTTCCACCCCATCTCGCCTTATCACGCTCGCCTAGAAGAAACCGATTCACTCGTGACTTGGCGGCACCTATATTGTATCCGTCAGGGAACACCCAATCAGGCTGCTAATTCCATTGATTAGCAGTTCGTACAATGAACGTGTAATCAAATCGTAACAAACTAAAATCAAAAGTGTTTCGATTTAACCGATTCTCCCCTACACATTTCCCTTTCTCCTGTTCGTAGAAAATTGATGAAGACTCCTTGGTCATACAATTTTAGCTTACCATATGCTTACTACACGCACATGAATAAATTCATCACTATGTGGAAATATTTGATTTCCTAGTTAGATTTGGTCTAAATTGTTTGGTATATTATAATTCTGCATATTTTTTATGTCGCATAGTAATGTATTGCCGTGGTGGTGCCGGCGTAAAAATAGTACCCCACCCTACCCGTGGTTGCCGTAAGAGTCGGCTAAGGGATGTAATCCGGAAGACAGGCAGCAGCGTCTTCCTTGAACAATCACACCTAACTGCGCTCGCCAACCCGCCTGCCAAGCGTGGCGAATATTGGCAAACCCCCCTCAGGAGGAGGCCTATGTCCAGCAGTGGACGTCTTAAATGATGGCTGATGATGATACTGTTATGTTGACCATAATATTATTAATGGCATGAGTAGCTTAGCCGCGAATATGTGTAGTTACAAATATTAAAAAAAAAACAGGTTTTACTTATTATCTGTAGATTACCATTATGCTTAGATATCATTATTCGTTCGATATGTATACATATTTATTATTTATGGCCCCTTTATCGTTATATTAGCTGTTGGTTTAGGGAAAAATGTTTAGCCTATAAAGTTATGAGACTATTGTTATGCGAAGTTGCGAAGGTCAAACAACAGTATGCTAATGTAAAATAGGACTTCAAATTTTATGCGAACCAATAAGGAACCCTTTTATGCTCATAGATACATATTTGAAGCGATCACCATGTTCATATAATCAAGTTTGTTCTGCTTTAAGTTTCTATAAGATTTAGATTTATGTAACTTTTCTAGCATAAATCTATATTTTTTTTTATACTTATGCGAGTACACTTTATATGACGTAAGTACACGTTTCTATAGTAACATTTATTAATTAAGTCCGTCATATTTATTGAAGTCGATATACTTTACATAAATCATGTCATAAATTGTTTAGAGCGACAGAATAACCATAATTTTACTAATAAAACGAATCCCCTCGTTTTTATGTAGTCGGGTAAGTATAATCAGCTGTGATTGACAGTGGACAGACACGAGATCAGCGCATCCCCTCGGTTCATTGGAGACAGACCACTGAGCCGAGGCAATCTGAGATCAAAAGATGCACTGTTTTGTCGCCTACAGTCCTGTACGAGTACATAAGCACATTCAAGCTTACTTCCCTATTTGCTGTACTGCAAGCGGTGACAAAGAGGAATCATAATGAAACCAAAGGAAAACTTCATAAAAGGTTAAATCACATCAGATATTTGTGTTTTTGTATTGTTTAATATCTGAAACGGTTACAACCAAATACATTAGTTAATCTTATTATACAAAAATATACACGACCTTTTTTCAAATAACTAACAATATTTACGGATCGATATAATTATGTTAATAGTCAAAGAAATAAAAAAATATTAAAATAAATGTATAAATATATTACCCACAATGTCAAATTGTAATTTTTTTTCAATGTTGTGTAACGTGAATGTGATTTAATATGACATTAATCATGTTTTTTGACATTAATAATAATAAAATAAATAAAATGAATAACTATGTTATCTGTTTTAAAGACTGCATGCTAAATTACGATTTAAAAAAAAACAGTAAAAATCTAGGACGTTATAGGTAGGTATATGTATATATATATATATGTGTGTGTGTTTTTGTATGTAAGTTATCCTTTTTTAAGCTCAAGATAGATAATTCTTAATTGCTTATATCAAACGATAAGGCCGCCACTTGTGGCACTAGCTTGGTTTTTGGTTTGCACAATAAAGAGTATATCTATCCATAAAAATTACAAAAAAAAAAATAAGAAAAAGCACTTAACATTCAACATACTTATAGTAAAATAATTGACGGCGCTATCACTAAGAGCAGTCTCTTCCAGACAATCGTAGTAAGTACACGCTAAAGAATTTTTAAGAAAAATGACGATGTGTGGTATCGAAAAGAAAAACATAACATTTACATAAGTACATGCATACCTACTTACTAACTTGTACACAATATAAATAAAACCAATACACCTACATAAATAGTAACAATATACACAGAAACATTGTAGCTGTAGCTTATACTTTGGATCATGATTGCCAACTTAGCTAACAGAACAGTTAATCATTATAAGTTTTTTATAAACCACGCACATATTTGTTGTAACGTTCAACGCAATATCATTACGCCTTAGAGTGATACCCTAAATCCTCGACAGAAAGGGATAAAACTCTAACCCTTGCAAACGGCGAAATTAATTCGCGAAAACAAGACAAGGGGGGCTACCCTCAACTTGGAAATCCCGGGCCATTCAAGAAATTGCCATCCTCCGGGTTGGTATAACGCTTTATCTAGCTGCCGGCCCTTCGATACTGCCACCCCAAGTCGCTTCCACATTTCGATACCATTATTTTTCAAAAAAAAATTTTTATTTCTAATTTCTCATATTTTTCTTTTACATGCTCTTTTAATATCGGTATTTGCATCTCTTTATTGTATTTGACTACTCTTTAGGTCTTTTGGTAGTATATCTACAATTTTCTGGTACTACTAATGAGTCTATCACATCATCAGCCATCATTTAAGACGTCCACTGCTGGACATAGGCCTCCTCCTGGGAGGGTTTTGCTTATACTCGCCACGCCTGGCAGGCGGGTTGGCGAGCGCAGTTAGTTGTGATTGTTCAAGGAAGACGCTGCTGCCCATCATCCGGATTACATCCCTTACCCGACTCTTACGGCAACCACGGGTAGAGAGGGTGGGTACTATTCTTACGCCGGCACCACCACGGCAATAATTAATCTATACTATATTATTATAAAGAGGAAAGATTTGATTTTTTGTTTGCATTGAATAAGCTCCAAAACTACTGAACCGATTTCAAAAATTCTTTCACAGTTAGAAAGCTACATTATCCCTGATTAACATAAGCTAATTTTTATCCCGACATTCCCACGGAATCTGGACTAGGATCCGCGGGGCACAGCTAGTTTATTATATAAGTACAGTTTTCTACTCATTATATGGGTTTTACTAAGTAGAAAACTGTTGTATTGTTACACTATTCATGTCAAAAAAAAAAAAATGCACTACAATTTATGCAATAAACGTATTATTATAACTGCTTCAAGAGTTAAAGGACGTAGATTCGATTCCCACCGTGATAAACATTTGTGTGACGATAAATGTTTGCTTTGTGTATTTAAGTATGTAATTACAACAAAAAAAGTATATATGTAATAAGTATTCTATTAATTATCTGGTTCCCATAGTACACGCTTCTCTCAATTTGGAGCTAGATGGCGTTCTGTGAAATGTCCTACGATATTTAATTTTATTGTGATCCTATAAATGTTGTATATTTATTTGTACTTATTCACAGACAAATATAGTTTTACAAATATTACATAAGCGTGTGATTACATCCTGTTTGATGTCAAGCAGTAATATAGTCTAGGATGGATCACGTTGTTAGATGCTTGGCAGATTTTCAACCAGCTAGTTGAGCCCTTGGAAGTACGCTATAATGATGGTATATATATTTTCCTTGACTCAAGTTCATTGTTGTTATTTCGTGAACCCACGCTGTCCAGTGAGCGATTCTATCGCTTTAACCACCGAGGTGTTATTGCTACAAATAAAACTTATACAAATACAAATATTTTATTAATAACACCAAAGTTACAAGTCATTTAAATTCCATTTATATTTAAAAATAACATTAATGATATATAACAATACTAGCTGCGTCCCGCGGTTTTACCCGCGTGGTAATGGATGATGATAATGAAAAATATCCTATGTTTTATTCCAGGCTCTAAAGTATCAACATGCAAAATATCATCCAGATCCGTTCAGCCGTTCTGGCGTGTATGAGTAACAAGCATCCATCCATCCATCCAAACTTTAACATTTATAATATTAGTTGGATGTCAAATATAAAATATTTCAATATGATTAAATGTCAATAAAAAATATAATTACTTAATAGCAAGTACCTGGTTGGCCAAGATTTGCTCGGTTTTTCATTGCCTGAAAAAAAAAGATAAAACGACGTTTTCTAAAAATGAAACCTAGCTATATCGATTTATGGCCCCCGAAACCATCTGTATATTAAATTTCATGAAAATCGTAGAAGCTGTTTCCGAGATTCAGATTACATTATTAGATAGATTCAATGATCTCTTATTTTTAATTGTCAAAGTCATAAAAACATAAACAAATAAAACACATAAAACAGTCTCTTGAATCCAAGATCTCTTAGCTTGCTTCTGAAGCATACGATGGAATGTATATTTTTTCTGTTTTTTATTTTCATACATAACATAATATAAAACAAACTAGTATGTACAACCACCAAACGAACCCCATATAGGTCCAAGATCGTCTCCCCGCTATTATTGTGACGACACTCATTACGGATCCTTCCCGACCCGCTCCGGGCTTATCTTTGCGCTATATATCTGTGTTATACGACATCTGAAGGTATATAATGTTATATGTCTTTTATACGACATCTGAAGGTACGTAGAGCGTTATATCTCTTTTGTTAATACGACATCTGAAGGTGGGACGTTTACATCTTTGTTATCGATATAACTGAAGTTGTAATGTGAATTGCCTTTGTTGGATAACTTTATGGACATAGCTTTTGTTACCGATGAAACAGTGTATAAACCACACAAACTTATTGTATGTCATAGAATATAAAGTCTCGTTGATGTCTTTTGTATAGGAACCAATTTGTCATGACTGATTTAAAAAGGTTAATTTTGTATTAAAGACTTTTTACAATACGTAGTTTAACCAAATCTGATTTTGAAGGGAACGTTAGCTATAGTTTTTTTACCGCGAAACTTGGGACTTTTCTCTTTACGCGTAGCAATGGTTTGCCTACCAAATTTTATTCGTTTAGGAACAAAACTATTATTATATCTTTGTTTAACCAGAAAAATAGGAAAACATTTTACTAAATTGGAAATATAAAAATAAAATTTTTGTTTTCTTTATTTTATGACGTACTTAGTGCTGGTGAAGGAATACATGGTGTGAACTATAGCGTAGTGGTAGGGTACTTTATAGTATTTGGCTAACTACCACCGTCAAGTTAAAAATCTGCCGTTAACGGTGAACGGTGAGTTCCAGTTTTATTTCAGGCTAAATGTGTTTACCATCTTCAACTATACCGTCCCTTAACATCAGGTGAGCTGTGGTTAAAATTTAGTCTAAATTTTTCAAGGTAGGTTTATATTGGTTATCCATTAAAAAAGACCTCTCTTTTTTTAATATTGTGCCTTGACAACTTAACTTAATTGTTTCATGTGCCGTATAATGTGAGAAAATTAACTGACTTTTAATTTCGTGGTAGATTTCCAGATATTCTACCGCCAAGCAGTAGTGTGTCAAAATTACCGTGTTCCGGTTTGAAGGGTACTGCAGTAGTAATGAGCACCAAATTAGCGATACCCTGGATATTGTTTTGTTACTCAACGTTCTGTGTATCACTGCAATAGTCATAAACCGGCGTTATCTCTTACCATCGGGAGAGCGTCCCGTTCATTTCATCACTTTTACATTGACTTCTCTAAATTAAAAATATGTAGTTTGTTTTATTTTCCAAAAAGCAAACATACACAATCATAGATTACGTTACAATATATATATAGTTGCAATATATATTAAATATTCTAAGCTGTATCCAGAGAGATATTTTACCTACACGGGGTAAACTTAACCACTACTTGGCTATATCCGAAATTAACAAATTCCCTTTATAATACTGAATACGAAACAATGTGGCGAAATACTTGCACTGGTATGTCAAATTGACTTAAAATTATTATTTGCGCACATTCCAAACTCTACTCTATAGCCAAATATTTAGAGACTGTTATAGCGGTCAAGAGAGTGGTTTTTGAGCGAAGATTAGGACAAAGTAACACGTATTAGGGAGCTAATGAATACCACAAGTCAGCCGTTCGTACGGAATAGAAATGAGGGTCGTGATGTATGTGTGTAGTTTAGGACGTGAAACGAATGAACGAAGATCATTAAAATATATTTCCCGAAATTAAACTGTAGGGAAGGTAAAAGGTAATTGTATAATATTTTCCTTTTCACTCATAAGCTTAACATTAGTTTTCTCTAAGTAGTTTTTATCACTAATAAGCTTACATTTGACTAAAATCTCGCCTGATGATGTAAATACACAGTTTTTTAGGGTTCTGTAGCTCAAAAGGAAAAAAAAACGGAACCCTTATAGGATCACTTTGTTTTCCGTCTGTCCGCCTGTCCAGACTTTCTATCTCGGAACTGCGTGGAGATATGGAGTTGAAATTAGAACCATATACGCAGATCTGTAGTCCCTTGCAGCTGTAAAACTTCTCAGTTATCGTAAAAAAAAGTAATAGCTGTTTATGTACCAAAAAAACCGGATATTTCGGCACTCGCAAGGTTATTAAAATCTATAGGATATTTCGCGTTGATTTAGAACTATGAAATTTGGCAAGAAGCATTGTCTTATAGTAACACATAAAGGAAAAAATCCGAAAACTGTACGTTTTTAATTTCATCCCAAGAAAATAGGATCTTTTTGCTACTATTTATCATACCTACTAGTTTGTACGGAACCTCGGTGTGCGAGTCTGACTCGCACTTGTCCGCATTTTTAATTACAAATAGGTTTACGTTTAACTGCTATCATGCCCGATGTTAATTGAAGATGCCGTCCACGATGGATCACCAACATGCCTAGAACAAACGAATTTACTCACCATTTGAAGATTGTATCTTAATTATAATTTTCTTGTCTTGTCTTTTGTAGTATAAGACAAAGTCGCTCTCCGCATCTGACTGTATGTCCGTTTACTTCTTTTAAACCACGCAGCAGAACTTGATACGGTTTTGATTGCCATTTATATGTTATTTACGAAAGGTTTTTATACACAATGCATCCTAGTAAAACCTTTGTATAAGGAAATTTAATGTTATGCAATCAAGTCGACAAAGAATCTCTAACGTACATGTAAACAAATAGCGGGTTTTGTATATACGTATTGTAATTAAATATTTTGTAATCATCATCATCATCATCTCAGCCGTAGGATATCCTCTGTTGCACATAGGCCTCTCCCAAGACACCTCCTCACTCCGTCGAGTCTCAAGGCGTCCCTCACCACGTTTCTCGATTTGTGGGCTCTACTCTAGAACACATCTACCATAGTTATTAATATTGTTTTCCCAAATTCTGAATTCAGAAAGAGGCGTGTGTGATAATCGGTGTTTATAAATAATTACTGTTTCATAAATATTGCCTGTACTGTGTACCGTGTAGCGATGATAGTTCAGTGGTTAGCGCCGCCAGTTCGCACGCCGAAGGGCGTGAGTTCAAATCCCAACATTGAGCTTGAGCTAACGGTGAAGGAAAACATCGCAAGGAAACCATAGCATGGTGGTAGGGTACTCTCTAGTACTCGAGTGGCTAGTTGAAAGTTCAAGTTGAAAATCTGCCGCCAAGCACCTAACGGTGTGTTTCAGCAGTCTCACTTGAGAGCTAGTTCCATTTTAGACTAGGTGTCCATCACCACTACACCATCACTTAACATCAAGTGAGCTGTGGTAAAACATCTAGCCTGTCTACTAAAAAAAACTTCTGCCAACAAATACATTGCACACACACTTACTATTTAAAAATAAAAAAAAACTTTAAGTAAAAATTACGATCAGCGTTGAATTTTGACATAAGATTAATCTAGTCTTTTTTAGTTGAAAATTCAATGCCGTTAGGATGCATTCACACCAGTGAATAATTGTCACAGGCGTCTAACGTTGTAACATTAGGTGAGGGCCATTAAAACTGTCGCACACACTATGTTTTCAATTACGAGAGGCTCGCGGGATATTTGTAACGTGTAGGGTTGTCACTAACAAGAAAAGTTATTATAATTTACACAAAAAAAAAAACATAGGCTCACAGTTAACGGTAAAATGATAAAAAGAGAACTAAAAAAATAAAAAATGAAAAACCTGACTGGCCGGCCAAAAAACGAACTATGAACTAGTATTTGTAAATCTGTATATACAAAATACAAAACGGAAAGCCATTCTATCATTTACACGCTGACCAAACAGATAAACAAAATGGGCATTGTTCAAAACGGTAGTAATATTTAAAAAAACGATAAATCTATCCAATTGCACTTTTTAACATAATACAAACTTCACAATAAACGTTCAAACGTTGTGTACTCATTAGCCTTCCTTCATCTTCAGAAGCATAAAATTGTTGCCAACCAATATGTACTACTCACTAATTGACATGATCTGAATACTAACTTCGAGCAATCAATAAATTAATAATTTTGTAACATGACACAATACCAAATACTAGATTTGATCTTTTTTTTCTACTTAAAATTGTCTCGCCAATTCTACAAAGCCATCCATACAACAATCGCTTTTAGTTGACCGTTTCGCACACATTTCGTAGTCCTATTCCAGGTACATAGTACACAATATATTGAGTGGTTTGTGGCAACCCTACGAGGGCTCGCATGCCTGGGTCGACATTCCGACATCGCGCCATTCGTGCAATCTACCATTGGCACCGCATTTCCCACCTTTCGTGTCTGCGCAAGATGACCGATAGATTATCTGATCTCATTTCTATATCAGCTTACCTTTACTCTTTTACCAGAATAGTATACAGCACTAAATACAATAACGACTTGTACTAGATAAGAGTGAATCTTTGTTAGAAAAAGTATTCCATCTAATATCATTATGTCACTTAGGTACCTAACCATAATTTGCTGATTTTGACGATGTGGTTTCTTCTTTCTAAAAATAAAAGGCCTAAAAAGAATTAGAAAGCCCTTTATGTTTCATGTTAAGGATATTTCTGTTGAGAGTTAAAAGAAAATGTCAAAATACAAAGCACAAACAATTTTCACCGTGAGCTGTCAAAATACCAAGGCTGTCAACGTAAACAAAAAATCTTTTAGTAATAAGACGATCGACACTTCTAGTCACAAAACAGTTCATGGAATGAATGCGTTGATGCCAATTTTTTGAAACATGTAATAGTCTCTCATTGGCCTCGTAATTTCGGATACAGTTAGCTACAACTCTCTAAGCTACATAGTTTTAGGTAAGTGTCATATTCAAATTGCTTTCAAGTAGTATTTAGGTAATCATATCTTTGTAGTTTGCAGTCATTCTACTAAATAATAATTCTATAATCCCGTTTTACCCAGTCACAGAATTTTATCACAAACTCGTCTCTTGTCAACGTCTTGTCTCGTCTTTAGATTCAACTGCACAACTTATTCTAACTACTAACAGCTGCTAAACTACATACAAAACATAATTCACTACACTGAACTCCAAAGCGTGGCAACACTGCACTGCTTAGGTAATTGTTCAACTTACCGAGAGCGCTTTTTGCCACAACATTACGCCAACTTTATAAAGTTGCCAGTTTATTCGAAAGTTGCCAGGCTGTGGCAGCAGGCGGAACTGCATCTGCGGAAGAGGAACTTTCTAGACTATGTAGAACCCACAAAGGTAGCGAGCGTATCAGCGAATCAACACTATCTGCTTTCAATGCAAATGAGTTGGAAAACTCTGATGGTGTAAGAAAACTAGAGGGTTGCGGGTGCGCCAGTAAAATGCTGCAGCGTTCTGGAAATTAATGCTGTATTGGCCATGCCACTATTATGTGATTCATTGTGTAACGACACTTTACACCTGTAAAGTGGAGCCCTAGAGCCTTATTTCCTATGACCACAACTGCATCAAATTTGCATTAAATTCGCGTGGGAAATAGAGACTAGTGACGCGTATATTGGAAAGAGACGGAAAGAAAGTATTTACCTTCCCTTTAATTTATGTGATTTTTACAGTTTATTACAAAATTACCAAATAATATTAATATAATAAAGTCAATAAAGAAAACATGAACATAAAAAAAAATATCGTAATGTTCGTCTCAAAAAAAGTTCTAGTTTGTTACATCATGTTAGGAACAAAAAAAATAATCTTTTCCTCGCTTATTCTCATCTAGTTGTCAATGTCAAAAACGCGACGAGGTTAGACATGAACTGTCAAAATCAGCCTGCTAAAAGTAGTCAACGATTTAATTAAAAAAAAAGCCCCTGATACCAATTCTAGGTATTGGATTGGTCCAATAGCTAGAATTTTCCAAGAAACTGACTGTACGTTGAAGTTGCAAGAGTCTTTAAAAATTCAACACAAGACCTTTTAAATGTGATTTAAAAAAAAAACTAAGAGCAATATAATTTAAACGTCAGATATTTTCTTTAAATATTATTTGTTATTTTATTTTAGTATTAATTTAAGTTAATAATAATTCTCGCATGACATTTATTGTAAGCGAGAAATGTTTTAATGGCCTATATTTAAGAATATAATATAACTTTATTGTACACCAAACATTATAACATACAACACTTAAAAAAGAGATGAAGAAGCAAGATAATAACAAAACAAAAATAACATATACTAATATACTATATATATATATATTACATATTACACGAAAAAAGTAGAGCTAAAAGTAGTCAACGATTTAATTAAAAAAAAAGCCCCTGATACCAATTCTAGGTATTGGATTGGTCCAATAGCTAGAATTTTCCAAGAAACTGACTGTACGTTGAAGTTGCAAGAGTCTTTAAAAATTCAACACAAGACCTTTTAAATGTGATTTAAAAAAAAAACTAAGAGCAATATAATTTAAACGTCAGATATTTTCTTTAAATATTATTTGTTATTTTATTTTAGTATTAATTTAAGTTAATAATAATTCTCGCATGACATTTATTGTAAGCGAGAAATGTTTTAATGGCCTATATTTAAGAATATAATATAACTTTATTGTACACCAAACATTATAACATACAACACTTAAAAAAGAGATGAAGAAGCAAGATAATAACAAAACAAAAATAACATATACTAATATACTATATATATATATATTACATATTGTAGTACAACGGCGGCCTCATCGCCTAGTGTGTGTTTCTTCCAGACAACCTTTGTATTGGTATAAAATATGATAATACCCATTGATTTACGTTCATGGCGGCGTAGATGCGGTATATTATAGAGCCTAGCAGAGATGAGAGGCGGCCAGTGCGGGGGCGGTAGTCGGTACATAAAGTTCGCGATAGTTCCACTTTACCTTCATGGTGCCCGCCCACGCTGTCGACTTTATACAGTGGTCATATCATTTCTATTGACTGCATTTCAGCAGAGCAAAAATCTCTTACGTTCGTTGACTTTTACACACTCACTTTGCTTAGAAATTCCCTTCTAAAAATTCATTGTAAAAGTTTTTTATTCTTATATCTTACTAATATTATAAGCTAGCTGCGCCCCGCAGTATTACCTACTGTTCCCACGTGAACAATATTTTTTTCGGGATAAAAAGTAGCCTTCGTAGTAATCCAGGGTGTCAGCTATCTCCATGCCAAATTTCATCAAAATTGGTCCAGCTGTATGAGCGTGAAGTAACAAACATACAAACACACAACAACTTACACACTCACAAACTTTCGCCTTTATAATAAATGTTAAAGTTTGTATGTTTGTATATATGTTACCTAATCACACAAAAACGGCTGAGCGTATTTAGATGAAAGGCACACATTTAGTTTATTACCTGGATTAACATATAGGATACTTTTTATCCCGGGAAAATGTTAGGTTCCTGTGGGATTAACAAAAAACTAACTACAAGACGTATCCACTTGAAATTTGCTATAGATGTGTCTTATGGAACATTATTCCGCAATAAACATTATCTTTTATATTTATCTAGATAATTAAGCAGCGCAAGTTTCATGACGAATGAAACTATTGCTATTTTGTTACTTACACGTGTTTCATTTCTTTATGAAACCAATTTTTAAGTCAACGCGGACGAAGTCGCGGGCACAAGCAAGTAAAGAAAGAATGTTTGAGAGTGTCAGATATGTCTCAAGCCTAAATCGATTTAGTAGCATTTTCAGGCTTTGAACGCAAATATTATTATACTATTTTCGCGGTGGTAGAGTACGTTGTAGTACTCGGCTGGCTAGCTACCACCTTCAAGTTGAAAATCTGTCGCCAAGCATCTAACGGTGTGTTCCGGCAGCCTCACTTGAGAGCCAGTATCATTTCAGGCTAGGTGTATTTACCATCTTCGACCACACCGTCACTTAGCATCAGGTGAGCTGTGGTCAAACAACTAGCCAGTCAGCTATAAAAAAAAAAGTTTTATATAAAATAATTTCACAATAGGTATTTTATTTCGTTTCAACTGTACAGGAAAACCCTTAGCAAAGATCGACTGACCCTTCTTCCCGTCTTAATTCGATGTCAGTGACCCCGGCCCCTTCAGATTAATGTCCACGGGCTCCAAGGGGCTCGAACGGCGAAATTAAGACGACCCCTAGCTACCATCTGTGACCCCCTCGATAAGGGTGGTATTTTGCAAATGGTTGAAAGTTCGCCTATTGTTATTTTAAGAGGTTACACAGCCGATGCGAGCTCGCTTATTACCGTAGTCGATTACTGTAATATAAACTTATACTGTACGAAGTATGGTCGTGTTTAGCGGAGCAAAAATAAGTTTTCATTTAATCCAATTTTCGTACCATTTTTTCAGGATGTTCGACATAGCCCATACAGCCCCAAACTGAGCAAGGATTGTATTTTGGGTACCTTAAAACATATATAACACTTATTTACTTTCTTTTGTTACAAAACAAACATCTGTGTTCGTCTCATAAATGCTTACCCTGGATGGGAATTGAACCAACGCCTCAGCTCAAGAAGCAAAACAATCTTAGCTAGTCAGGCAAATGTTGTAGGTATTGTATGCGCTTTTAACATGCCATGCCACTAAATAGTTAGAGCCGTAATTTCACTAGCGTGGTGTAAGTCGTTTTGGTAAACTTAAAAACGCAATTGAATTTTATGTATTTACAAAAAAATAGTATAGGTATAAGTATTTTATCAGTTACCTGGTCCCGTACAAGCTTTGCTTAGTTTGTGACTATATAATATATATATATATATATATTAGATATATATTAGTTTAATTATCATTATTTTTATCTTATCAGTGTTACAACATCTCCCGTCTGTTCTTTATTTTATATCGCGTTTTTCCATTCTTGGTTTCCTGGAAGAGATCACTCTTAGCGATAAGGCCGCCACTTGTGGCTAGTATAAGGTTCTTTTGTTTTCTGTACTCTTTTTCTATTTTTGGTGTGCACAATAAAGAGTTTCTATCTATATAGATGGCGCTCTGTGAAATGTCCTACGATATGTATTTATTTGAAATATTATAAAATCATAGCTTTTAAATATATTTGGTAAACAAGTTTAGCTTCAAAGATCATCAAGCATCATCATCATCAGCCATAGGACGCCCACTGCTGGACATAGGCCTCCTCCTGGGGAAGGGTTTTGTCAATACTCGCCACGCTTGGCAGGCGGGTTGGCGAGCGCAGTTAGGTATGATTGTTCAAGAAAGACGCTGCTGCCCATCTTCCGTATTACATCCCTTAGCCGACTCTTACTGCAACCACGGGTAGAGAAGGTGGGGTACAATTCTTACGCCGGCACCACCACGGCAAAGATACGTATCAACCGTTTAATAACATAATCTTCATCTCGTATGTCTTTGACCGAGTTAGACATCTTGTTGATGATTTTTACAGCCATTGAATTAGGGTTAGAACTATACTTAGCAAGGTAAACCAGTTGGAGGTCCTGGGTTCAAATCCCATGGCATGCACTTCTGTCTTATCTAAGTTATTTGCGTATTGCCGCTAGCTTCAGACGGTAAAGGAAAGAAACCTGCATGTTTGAAATGATTAAATGCTTTAGTAGATGTGTGAAGCGTACCAACCCGCACTTGGCCTACCCTTCTCAAATAAATGCAAAGCAGCCGCAGCGATACTCTGAATTTATTTTGTTGCATTGGTCATGGGCAGGCGTTATCACTTACCATCAGGTGAACGTCTCGTTCGTTTCATTACTCTTACAAAAAAAAATTTAAGTGGGCACAGCAAACATAGCGTCACAATACAATCTAATGACACAACTGTCTTTCATTCACTCATAAGTAATAGAAAAATTTCCCGCTACTAATTTTCTGCAATTTTTCTTATTGGCCTTGCTGAAACTATGTGCAAAACAATAATACCTTAAATTTTCTTTTCCTTATTGGCCTCGCTGAAGCTATTTGCAAAACAATAAAACCTCAAATTTTCTTTTTCTTATTGGCCTCGCTGAAACTTTGTGCGAAACAATAAAACCTCAAATTTTATTTTTCTTATTTGCCTCGCTGAAACTATGTGCGAAACAATAAAACCATAAATTTTCTTATAATCTAGGCCTCCGCTCTCCAGTTACCTCAAAGATCTAACAAAGCCGTCATTCAAACGACACAAGTAACCTTCATCACGGCTCCGGCCGTCCGCAGGGAAAGTTTTCCAATTATGCTGAGTCAAGTGACCTACCCCTCCCCCCTTGGCCGCAAGCCCCTCCCCCCTGGGAGGGACCGCACAAAGAAGTTTTAATTGCTTGCTTTGAAGTTAGTAATCAACTGCACTATTTGAAGTTATTCGAATAGTGCCGTCGAACATTCGAGATTTTGACATAGATTAGACAATTGTAGCTCTATGTATCTGCGAGTACATTGTGGATTCCGATTTTATGTATTTGTACCTAAAATGTTAAAATAAGATTTTTTTAAGCTTTGGCCACCAACTTGTTTGAAATTAATCGACGGTAAGTCCGAGGCTGAAAATATTTTGACATGCCCTAACTGCGCCGTTGGCTCATTTGGTAATATCTCTACTTCAAGGGATGTAGGGCGTAGGTTCGATCCTTACTCTGGAAAAACATTTGAGTGACGTAGTAACGTTTGTTCTATGTCTCTTCTATCTAATCTATCTAATACCTTTAAACGAGAAATTCTTGTATATATGAATACCTATATAGGTATATTCTGAATCTCGGAAACGGCTCCAACGATTTTTCATGAAATTTAGTATGCAGGGGGTTTCGGGGGCGATAAATCGATCTAGCTAGGTTACATTTTTAGAAAACGTCGTTTTATCCGTTTTTTCAGACAAAAAAATCGGTAATCCAGGTACTATTATACGAATATATATAATATTATACATTATCATTTATCGTACGATTTCAAAAATTATGAATTTGAGTTTTTTTTTTTTATATGGTAGTTATAAGACGAATAAAACTGTCTCCCGATGGTAAGAGATAGCGCCTGTCCATATGTATTTATATTTGCGTGACCATTACAGCGGCACCTAAAAGTTTGAGTAACAAAGTCCAGGCCATCGCTTTTTGGCACCCTTTTTATGGTTGACCACAGCTTACCTGATGTTAAATGACGGTGTGGTCAAAGATGGTGAAGCGCACCTAACCTGGTATGCAACTGGCTCTCAAGTGAGGCCGTCGTAACACACCGTTAGGTTACACTACATTTGTTGGGGTTTAAACCCACGCCCTTCGGCGTGTAAGCCGTCCACCGTAACCACTGAGCTATCCGCTCATTACTTTAAGACATCCGATGGTTACTCTGTAATTTAGCTAGCTGCATTACCCTTCGAAAATGATAGCAGTAATTGCTACAAACTACTGCTTGACAGCATAATGTCTCAAATTGCGTTGGTACCAAATTTTTTTTTTTTTTTTTTTTTTTTTTTTTTTTTTTTTTTTTTTTTTTTTTTTTTTTTTTTTTTTTTGAATGACTCTTGCTGTTGGCCAGTTGGCCTCTACAGCGTCACCGGACTGTGGCGAGCGCAGAGTGCGCTGAGCCTAAAAGTTAAGGACGACTGGCACAAGGGCACCTCTGAGTGGTACGGACCTCGGCTTGGGCAGTCGCCGGAGCAGGGGGGATCTAACAGTTGCCCTGGCCACCCGGAAGGGGTGTGCCCTTGGGCCCTAGACTAGGTTGTACTGAGAGTGTGTGTGATGAATCTAACTAGACTAATCTAACCGATCTTAGACGGATCTGGATCTGGGAGGGCCGCGACCTCGCCGGCGAGGCCGACGTAGTGTAGTGGTGTGCCTCTGGTAACCGGCGCCTATACCAAAAACGGAATACTTCCTGTTGCTAGGAGTGGTCGGGTCGGCTGACCCCAGCGCCGCCGACGTGACGGTGGCGATGGGGTCGTCCGGGTCTTTCAGAACGTGTTTAGGACGTCGTCTGAGCGGGGGAGGGTCTGTAGTGTCTGTCGTGTAATTCGAGGCTTGGACTATGAGGGGGTTCGGGTGGTGGGGCATCGCTTCGAAATAGCGACGGGAGGTATGCTTCAAGTACTGACGAATGGAGGGGAGCTCGAGGTCACAGTGCAAGTCGGCGTTTCGCATGAACCAGCTAGCGCCGGTAGCACTGCGTACGAAACGGTTCTGGAGAACTTGAAGTTTCTCCAGATCCAGGTTGGATGCTTGGGCAAATACGACTGAGGCGTATGTCATGACGGGGCGGATACAAGTTTTGTAAATTGTCACCTTATTGCTAAGGGACATTTTACTGCGCTTGTTGAGTAACGGGGAGAGACGGCCTAAGAAGAAGGCCGCTCGGTTGCGGACTAACTGGATGTGTTTCGAGAACGAGAGTCGATTATCAAGGGTCACGCCGAGGTATTTGGTGGTGGCGGTCCATGGAATGGGCCGGCCGTGAAGGGTGATGTTTTTACGGGGGGGCTTTCTACTCGGATGAAAGTACATTGCTGCACTTTTATCCGGGTTGACAGTGATTGCCCACTTCTTGAACCATTCGCCAAGTTGGCAAAGGGCTCTCTGAAGGTGGGCAAGCTGTGCGTAGCGATGCCACCCTCTAGAGTAGAGGGCGGTGTCGTCGGCAAATAGGGCGATCTCCACGTTGGGAGAGCGGGGGATGTCGCAAGTGTAGAGGGAGAACAGGATCGGGGCCATCGCGGAGCCCTGAGGGACTCCGGCGTCGATGGGGTGGGGGGAGGAACGGTGTCCCTCGACGCGATAGCAAAAGCTTCGGGAACTGAGAAAGTCTCGTATTATGAGTACGAGACGGTCCGGCAGTCCGAGCTGGTATAGCTTGTATATCAGCCCGTTGTGCCAGACTTTATCGAAGGCCTTTGCGACGTCGAGGAAGACCGCTACGGTCCCTTTGGGGCGTGGTTTGTTGGTGAAGCCATGGGCGGGTTTCGCGTTGAAACCTTCTAGGACGTACTCCGTGATGCGGTGTACTTGCTGGACGCAAGAGTGTTTGGCTCTGAAGCCGAACTGCTCGTCGGGGATGAGGTTGTTATCTATGATGTGGGACCAAATGCGCTTCAGAAGGATGCGCTCGTAGATCTTCCCCAGGGTACTGAGGAGGCTGATGGGACGGTAGCTAGAGGGCTCAGAGGCCTTCTTGCCCGGTTTGTGGATGCCGATGACGTCGGCGGACTTCCACGGACCGGGGAATATGCAATTCGTGATGGCCGCATTGAAGATGCTGACCAGGAGGTGGACTAGGGTGGTGGAGAAGCGTTTGACCACTTTGTTACTGATACCGTCCGCACCAGGAGACTTCCTGACGTGGAGGCCCTTGATAATCGACTCAGAAACGGTGACTGGCTCGAGCTCGTCTAGGGGGGGAAGGGTTGCTCTGCGATCAACTTCGCTGTTCACCGTGGCGAGGTGGACAGGGTTGACGTGCTCTAGGCTGGGGCTGCATTGGTCTTTGAGGCTGTGGGCCAGGCACTCGGCCTTTTCCTCATCCTCAAAAGCGGGGGGGAGGTCTGGTCGGGTGAGGGGGGGCATCAGAGATTGTGTGTCGGATTTCAGGGATCTAGTCAGCCGCCAGAATGCCAGGTGGGATGGCTGGATCCCCGAGAGTAGGTCTTCCCACCTTCGATTACGGAGCTCACTAATGCGGTTTTTTACGGCACGCTCGTAAAGCCGCAGAGTGGCTCTGTTCTCTTGGGTGCGATTTCGGTCGTATGCCCTAGTGGCGGCGTGTTTAGCTGTCAGAAGCGCCCTCACGTCCTCTGGCAGTTCCCAGCGTCGGTCATCCTCGACTGGGACCTGTTTCGAGGCTTCACCGACTACGGTGCGGAGGTGGCTGGTGAGAGCGTCAACAGAGGTGTGGACGTCGTCAGCGGTCAGTATGTCATCGGGGATTCGGTCAAGGTCAGGTGAACTGGTCGCGCTCAGGGCTTCGCCTAATTGTTTCCAGTTCAGTATGGTCTTGGTCTGTGGGAGTCTATCGGTCGGGTCGGGTCCTAGTCGCATTATGACTGGTCGGTGGTCAGAGTCAAGTTCTTGCAGTACTTCTATCGAGCGCAACCGGAGGGTTACGCTTTTTAGGAGTGCTATGTCGAGTATGTCAGGTCGGAAGTCAATGTTGGCTGGGTAGAAGGTCGGCGTACTGGGGGGGATTATGTCAAAGTTCAGTTCCTCAGAGAGAGAGTCGAGAAGGTTGCCCCTCGAGGTGGTCGTATTGCAGCCCCACAGGATGTGTTTGCTGTTGAAGTCGCCGGCCAAGATAACGGCGGTATCAAGAGAGAGGAGCGCCTCGAGGTCGCTCCTGAGGAGGGCTTTTTTACCAGAGAGGTAACAAGATACTAGGGTGATCGGTTGATGACCGGTCATAGAGAGGCGGCAACAGGAGGCTTCCATTGTTGTCAATGGGGGGGTGTCGATGGGAATGCAGTGAAGAGACCTTTTGTAATAGATGAGGGTGCCGCCTTTTACAGCAGCAGTCCTATCATTACGAACCAGCGAGTAGTTTGCGATCCTAGGATCCCTCTTGCTCGGTTTCAGAAAGGTCTCGTTCACAAGCATGACATCGATTTGGTGGGTCGTGATAAATTCCCTAATCAGGGGGCGTTGGTCGTGGGAGTCGGTGGTGATACCGTTGGCATTGAACCATGCCAGGGATAGGGAGTGTGGTCTAGTACGTTGGGTTGTACTAGCCATTGTAGTTGGTTAGGATGTGGGGGGCGAAGCGTTGTAACTCTCCGAAGAGGGCACAATGCTCGTCTAGAATGTCGACCAGACTGTGGTGGTTTCTGACCTTCTCGGCCACGAGACGCACCTCATTCAGGTTGACGGCCGACGCTATGTCGGCGAGGAGGAGAAGGTCCGCCTTCAGGCTGGAGGAGCCTGGGGCGGCCGGGGCGGGTGGGCGCCGCACTGGGGCGGGTGAGGGCCTCGGGGGAGCGGGGAGGGAGCGGGAGGTCGAGGGGGTGGCGTGCACCGGTGCCGGTGACGGCGCCGGAGCGGCGGGGGCGGGGGTGGGCTTGGCCTTCGACAGGGTCGAGGGTTTCGCCCAGGCGTTGGACTGTGGAGCAGGAGCGTCCACGAACCGTGGTGGTTGAGGAGGTTTCGGTTTGGAGCCGAACCCTTTGGGGCGTGAGAGGGCGGGCGGGGCTTTGGAAAGCCCTTTTTTGGCCTTAGGGGCCTTGGGACAGCCGCGATAATTGGCGGTATGGCCCTGAGTGCCGCAGAGAACGCAGCTAGGAGGGGAGGGGTCGGATTTTTGGCGACTACAGTCGGCGGTGCTGTGATCGCCTGCGCATTTAACACACCTGAAGGGTGCATTACAAAAGCGCGCTGCGTGCCCATAGAGCTGGCAGCGGTGACATTGACCGGGGGTGGCCTTCTTCCTAGGAAGTTCAAACTGGAGGCCCGAGAGGCTGAGGATCGATTTGGCGTTCCAAATCGCCTGACCCTCTGGGGTGCTCTCCAGCGTGACCAAGACCATGTCACATGGTTGCTTGGTGCGGCCGGCGTGCATCCGGCTGACTGAGAGGACTGGGTACTTCTTCGACAGAAGGTCGGAGTGTACCGATTCGAAGGGAATCTCCTTGGGGATCCCCTTCACGACCACCCGGAGGACTTTCTCCTCCTCAAGTGCGTAAGTGTGGAAATGCACTTGATCCTCACGAAGGAGGCGAGTGACGGCTCGGTGGTCATCGGATGAAGACAGATGGACCATGATCCCATCTTGATGGGTCTTGGCCCTGAACGGGATCTGCTGGGCTGTGAGGGTCTTGGAGACAGACTCCCACAGTTCGCGGTTGCGAACCACCAGAGATGACTTGGTGGCCTTGCGGAGGGGGGTGGCTGGAGTAGCGGGGGAGGGGTCGGCGGAAGGCGAGACCCCAGAGGCGGAGGAGGGGCCAGCGGAGGGCATGGCTCCTGTGGATGGACAGGGGTTTTTGGGCGGGGGAGGGGGGAGAGCCGTGGTGGCTGGGCGTTTTTTGCCCTTGGGAACGACGACTGTGAAGCCGTCGTCCTCCATGGGCTGGATGGGATCGGACACTGGGCCCTTCGGTACCTGAGGGGTAGCGGAGGGCTTATGTGCTGAAGACGGGCGGCGGGTCCTCTCTTCCAGGGAGAGGGGCCTGTGGGGGGAGCGACACCGTTGTCCGGAGCGGTGTCTGGACCTGCGGTCCTTTTGAGGGGATCGGTTGCGAGTGCTGGACGGGGCAGGGGGTGGGAGCATCGGCCCGGAGGGATTGGGCGCGAGCTTGGTGGCGGAGGGTGAGGGTTTGCCCTTACCGGAAGGTGAGGGCTCGCCCTTGGCGGTGGGTGTGGTCGGAGAGACCAAAAAGGCACTGGGAGTTTTGAGGAACTCCTCCAGCTGGGTGGGAGAGTTCCTCAGTTTGTCCCAGAGGGACAGTACCATGGAGGCGAAAGCTCCACGGAGGGGTTCGCTGATGGAGTCATCGAGCTCGTCGAAGACTATGAAGGGGTGGGCGGGCCCCGACATCGTGGTTAGATGGGGGACCTTGCCGGGGGTAGGCAGAGGGTGAGTGCCTATATGTGTGTACCTGATGTGTGCCAGCTGCCAATCTTAATGTGCAGCTGGTTGTGTGCCTACGGGCCCTAGCTGCCTCGGGGGAGAGACAGGGACGCCGGCGTGAACCGGTCGGCCAAGTCAAACACACACCCGAGGGATAGGAGAGGGTAGGCGGAGGGTGGGAGGGAGATGTCTGGTGTCGGCGAGGGGCGACCCCAAGGCCGGTGGTACCAGACCCAGCCGGATTCTGTTGTTCCCCTGAAGGGGGAAAAACAGGCGCTCCGGAGCAACGCCCGATCGGTTTGGTTGGCACAGTCAGTATCTGCCGATCGACCACACTCGTGGATTTAGGAGAACACTAGTAATCGCTCTGAAAAGAGCGCTTTTTGTGTAGGGAGGCAGCCGGCCTCCGGGCCCGGCTGCGAGACGGTGCGAGCCCTGCACTCACGAAACGCTCGGCTCGCTAGTGCCTAGCGCTAATAAATTAGCGAAGACACCAACGTAACCGAGGAACGGGTGCGAGGACTCGAACTCGGCGCGACGGCTGCGGCGGTGGCGGCGCGGGTGCGCCCGACGGAGAGGCAGCCGGCCTACGATCGGCCTGGCTGCGAGACGCCCGGAGCAAGTCCCGCACACACAGTAACTCGACGGTGTGTCGAGAGACGGGTGCAGGACTTGATGTCTTCTCTTCTTGCTTGATAACCGCAGAGCGCCGGAGCGCTTGCGGGAGGGCGGCGCAAGCCTTGCACTCGCGTTGCACTCAACAAGTGGTTGAGCGAACGGTACAAGGCTTGTTTATGATGTCGGAGGAGCGGTTGCGGCGGAGGCGTCCGCGGGGCGCGGGGTGCGCCGAGCGGTGAGCGGGTAGCGGGCAGAGGCGGTGAGCGTCGTCGAGACACGTCCGTTCATAACGGAGCGAGCGAGCGAAGTGAGAACAGTTGTTGGTACCTAATAATGCTCCTTCTAAAGTAATCTTTAGATACATACAAAGATCTACAACAATTTTGTTATAAACAATGATAAAAATGCACTTAGGTTAAATGGAAATATAATTTGAAAATACTGCTTACCTCTTAAAGTTATTAATAATGCGTCGTTACCTGCTTTAGGTAAGTATTTATCTTCCTATAAAACAAAAGTTTCAAAATTAAAATGGACCCTTCCCCAAACACTGGTACCAGGGGAGATCTAATTGCATTGCGGAGGGTCCGAAACTAATTTTAGTTACAAGCAAACATCCCAATAGTTGGATCCTACCGTCTAGCTTTTAAATACGAAAACTCTATGTAACCATGTCATAATAAAAAAATTGTTAATTTCCTCAGCAGTAAATAAGTGAGCGAAAAGCTTTAGTCCGATATAGGGCAAAAAGGTATTTTTGAATGATAACTGAATCTAGTCGACTGAGTCTAATCGATCTGGGGAGGGATAGGATGCAATTTCATTACCTATTGTCGAAAAGTATATATATAGGTCGTAAATAGTACGTTCAGATAAGTGCTAAGTTCAGAATATTATTTTCGGTCACTTCAATATTCATATAGGTGTATAGATAAATAGAAATATCTACTTTCTTTAAAAAAAATATAACGCATCTCTATTTAAAATGTAACTTCAATCGCGTCACAAATCTATTTTATTGTTTTCAGTGGTTTAATAGCACTTGTAAGTATGAAAAAATCATCGCACACTATCTCACTTTCGATATTTTTTCTTATCAATAATAATAAATAATTTCGTACGACATTACACGCAGCGCCATCTGACCCCTAACTAGCAAAGCTTGTATGATGGAAGTCAGGTAACTGAAAGAATACTAAAATACTTTTTGTTAGGGTTCCGTACCCAAAGGGTAAAAGCGGGACCCTATTACTAAGACTTCGCTGTCTGTCTGTCCGTCCGTCTGTCTGTCACCAGGCTGTACCTCAAGAACCGCGATAGCTAGACAGTTTAAATTTTCACAAAATTATGTATTTCTGTTGCCGCTATAACAACAAATACTAAAAACAAAATAAATTAAATATTTAAGGGGGACTCCCATACAACAAACGCTTTTTTTTTTTGCCTTTCTCATAGATAATGGTACGGGACCCTTCGTACGCGAGTCTGACTCGCACTTGGCCGGTTTTTGAATACATACTTATAACAAATACAGAACACTCAGACAGACACAGAACAAACATTTGTTTATACCACAAAACTAACTATATAAATAACTATACGTTTGTACTTGATGGGAATCGAACCCACGCCGTACAGCTCTCGAAGCAGACATACTACCAATAAGCCAACAGGGTTGTTAAATATGTGGTACGTAAATCTCGCAAATAGGTATCTTAAGCCCTTGTCAGAAAGTATATTATACCATTGATTGCGCTGCCGGTGATGGAAAACATCGTGAGGAAACCATAGCATGGTGGTAGGGTACTTTCTATTACTCGACTGGCTAGCTACCACCATCAAGTTGAACATCTTCCGCCAAGCACCTAACGGTATGTTCCGGCAGCCTCACTCAATGGCCAGTTCTATTCCAGAGTAGCAATAAGTACCTACTTAAGTAAGATAACGAATATCATAGACTATTCCAAACAATAACGATTGTTTATCCAATTTAACATGAATACAACACAATGCCTTATAGATAGTGGGAGTGGCATTCATACATTAAAAGCAAACTTAATTCTGTCGCATACTTGGAACTACTTATTTGTGCACTAGCATCTTTAAAGTCACTAACTTACTACTCACTATTAGTCACTTTAGTTTTAGTCATAATTTCAACCTATTTGCTGATTTATAAAGCTTTATTTACAATCATCATCATCATCAGCCGTATGACGTCCACTTCTGGACATAGGCCTCCCCCATTGATTTCCATAAAGACCGGTTGGAAGCAGCTCGCATCCAGCGCGTTCCTGCGGTCTTTATTAGGTCGTCTATCCACCTTGTGGTTGGACGTCCTACGCTGCGCTTGCCGGTCCGTGGTCTCCACTCCAGAACTTTGCAGCCCCATCGGCCATCAGTTCTGCGTGCTATGTGCCCTGCCCACTGCCACTTCAACTTGCTAATCCGCTGGGCTATGTCGGCTACTTTAGTTCGTCTACGGATCTCCTCATTTCTGATTCGATCTCGTAGGGAAACTCCGACTTACAATACCTAATTAAAATTATAACATAAAAATAACAACTTAATAATAACAAATAGGTGCGCTACAATGAACTAATCGCTTCGATTCCACATTGTTAATACGTAAAGCGAGGATGTGGAACTCTCTATGGCGTCTGTTTTTCTCGCGAAGTACAACTTGGGTGTCTTCAAAACCAAAGTAAATAGGTTTTCTAGGTAAGTCTGCTTCATCTTAGACTACGTCCTACTCAACATCAGACAAGGCGTGGTGAATTGCAAACCTATTTAGGTAGTAAAAATAAAACGTCTAAAAATATTTTAGAATTTATAAAAATAACGTAATCTAGAGTCCATCAGAGGAGGGAAATGTGGCCAGTATGCTGCCAGCATTGCCACGCTAGATGGCAATGCTAAGATGCCTTATGCCTCTTCTAAACGTTTAACCAGGTCCCTATATAGTTCGTAAGCGGTCGCCCCCCACAGATCTAATGTTTCAACCAAAAGGCAGATAAAACAAGTATATTCTATCCAAATAACTATATTTGTGTCGTTTGAGGTTTTCGCCTTTAGATGCTTCAGCACCAGCTTGTCCTGAAATTACAGAATCACAGAAAAAAAAGGCGCCTAGATGAATTGACTAAACCGAATTTCAGTATGGCTGCCAATTGTCACAGACAATAGGCGCTAATTTTCGGACCCTTTAAATTTTTAATTACACCCACAGACTGCTAAAATCAAAGCCCTCATAATATAGCAGTCTTGTAGAATCGGAAACCCTTCCAACATGTGTTACAATGATCTTACTCTTCAGTGGGCAGGTAAATGCAACATTTATCAATGTATCAGAATCAGAATCAGAATATTTTATTGTGTTAAACTGTGTACAATATAAGATTATAGGTATTAGTCATATGCCAGAATAAATACAATAATTATTATAACCATCGAGCACCATTCCAGAAAAAATATCACGTGCTTTTTCTTGTATTAACCAAGCTCGCAACCTATTTCCAAATTTTGTTATAGACAATGTCTATTACTTTAACTATGTACTTGTTGTACCTAAGCATCAGCGCTACGCTTCAGGTCTGCGACAAACCAGTGTTCTCCTAAGACAATAGTGGGCCAATAGCTGCTTGGAACAGAAGGGAGGTGGTATGAATGGCTACTGTAATTAAAATAGTCGTTATGTAGTTTGCCCCGGCCCGCTGCTCTTTTCATGAACTAATATACATGAGGTACGTAAAACAGATCTAGACCTGAAATGGAGGAAGAAAGCTGGATAAATAAACTATCTTACGCCCGCGATTTCATCAGCGTTAACTTTAGAATTCAGAGAGAAATAAAACGTGGTGTACTTGGTGGTAGATTTCCTTAGGAGTTCGTCTAGGTAGGTACCACCACAAACTTTCACATTTATAACATGAGTACCTGGTTGACCGAGCATTGCTCGGCTGAAAACAAAAAACTGAAAACGTTTTTTGAAAATGAAACCTAGCTAGATCGATTTTTCGCCCCTGAAACCCCTGGATACAAAATGTCATGAAAATCGTTGGAGCCGTTTCCGTGATTCAGAATATATATAATATATATATATATATATATACAAGAATTGCTCGATTAAAGATATAGATATTAGTAGGATTGTATAAAGGCTGATAAATTAACTGTTTTTGTCCACATCACTTTACATACAGAGGAAAACTTAAGTGACAGGTAACTGGTGACCTTATCGGTAAAAGCTATCTCTTCCAAGCAAGTTTGATGGAAAAGGATTGAAATGATTCAAGGAAGAATATGACGGGATATATTAATACCGTGAAAATATAGATAATGGCATAAAAAAGTTTGCTTTATGATCTAAAAAATACAACTAGCTGCGATCCGCGGTTTTAACCGCGTGGTGATAGATGATGATGATGAAAAGTCTCCTAAAGGGCTAAAGGACCCACATGCAAAATTTCACCCAGTTCTGTTGAGTAGTTTACGCGTTGAGGCGTAATAAACAAACAAACAAACTCACATTCGCATTTATAATATTAGTTAGGATTAGGATTATAACATAAAAATAACAACTTAAAAAATACATTTATATCTTTATTAATAATACCTACATTATTTACAAATTTATTAAAATAACCTTTTCTATGAGCCCATCAGATGAGGCAAAAAAGCTGGATAGCAATCCTAAGCTTTTGACCAAAGTAGATGCCAACTTTCATAAAAAAGTTATGTGATGTCGATAGCTTGGTGGTTTAATGGAAAGAGTGCATTCATATCTGCAATATCAAGAATGAGATTTGGCCATTGATCTTGTAATTCTCATCCTAAAAAAAACAGAATAAAGGATTCTTCATTATGTGAATGCGGTTTAGATGAAGAAGACCTAAATCATATTTTCTTTTCTTGCCCTAAGTTCGACCATAATAATAATTAATGTAATATATTCATCATTTTTTTTTTCTTCTTCATTATTGTATTATAAATTTCCATTACCTGTTCATATTGATGATATTCTGTGTAATATAAATTATATCATTTTTCTATTCTTTTAGTTTTTTTTTTCCTTCTTTGCCCTTTAACTTTATTTTCCATCTATCTATTCATTTGTATTATTTGCTCTCATTCTTGTAATATATTAGCTTTGTTTGTGTTTGTATGTATATATATATATAAGTGTGTGCATATTATATTAAGATATTTTCCTTTTTTCAGTTCTAAATTCTAAATTTCAAAAGTCCTCCTACTTGTCACTGGCAAAAATGTTATCATAATTGCCATAAAAAAAAGAGCGCTTCGTTAATATTCATGAGGTTCACGGATTCTTCGCATTTTGGTTATAAATAGACTGAAAACGAATACGATTTTTTTACTATAATTCAATTCAATAAGGGAGTTATGTAAATACATAAAAATAGTAGGTACCGCGCCCGCGTATCAACCGCTGTCTTCACGTGGGAGGTGCGCCGGCAGCGGCCCCGCAGTGCGAAGCAAGACCTCCTATTCCTACCTAAAATTGATGAAAAATTACTATGAAAAGCTCGTTTCGCTCGGTTCAGTAGGGTGTTTTACCGGCCAAAAGAATTCCACCAAAGTCGAAAATTAAATACATGTTTTTGTTTAGCAAACTTTATTAAATGTAGAAATCTTTCACCCATGAAACTAACATGTAAGGTAGAAATGTATAACATTAAATTATTCCTGGACAAACACTGGGCTGGCTAAACAACTTAATAAAACATTATTTATACAAAACCTGGTTTTAATATTAACTTATTTACAGTGAACTGCTATGAAATGGTCCCTTGACGCTCGAGTACTTATACAATAAAATAGAGTTTTCATAACAGACACAAGTCTAACTAACGTTTTATAATGTGAAGAAAATATTTTTAACTGTAAAACATTTCTTTCTGTGCTTTCTATGTAGCTAAGTGTTTTATTTACCAGCATCAGTAGACAATATAGTATTACACATAATTTAGTAAACTCGCATTTTTTTAATGAATAACACTATTTATTATTTCTATTAATTTATTATCTAATTTTATACTTAAAAACTAGAGATGAAACGGTTAGATGTTTTGCCGGATACTGAATATCCAGCCAAGTCGGTGCCTAGCCTAGGTGCCGACTTTAAACAGATCAGTAGGTACCTAGCAGGTATAATAATACTTTGTAAAGTAACTTTATTTTTCACTTTTTAGTGCTGAAGTTTTTTTTCTTGACGTCGGTTTTACTTTTGTTTTTAAAGTTTGTTTATTTTGCAATTTTTAGTTAATTTATGTTCATGCCAAGAAACACTTGAACAGTATGAGTCTAGCTAGGCTCGCTAAGAATCAAAAACGTCTTGCCAAAGACAATTACATCGTCCACATAAACAAGAATTTTCATACAAAAATGTTCATAAAATGAAAACAACTGGGCCAAACTATGTTAAATTTTTATGGGACCAAATGGCAACTATTCCGCATTAAACTAAAGAAGAAGTACGTAAATCGGATCATAAGTCTCAGCGTAATCGGTGTAGGTACATACATAAAAAAAATACCAATCTAGTTGAGAACCTCCTTCTTTTTTAAGTCGGTTAAAAATGTATGATTCTCTTTGTTATGTGGATTAAATAAAGTGCCTCTAAACTTTAAATGTCATATTTTTTTTAATCCAATATCTGGCCGGGCACTCGTTTATTGTCCAGTATCCGGCCGAATTTCAATATTAAGGCGGATAGGCCGGATATCGGATAGCTACCGAATATCTGTTTCATCTCTAATAAAAACACTACTTTTGGAAAACAACACGTATTCGTCGTGTCGCCCTATTATATTTTTTTTCCAAAACTAGTGTTTTTTCGAGTTCTTATGTATAAAAATAGTGATGTTTTATTCAAAAAATGCCGATTCAACAATTTTTCGTTATATAAACTACGCTAACCGTAAACACTACCTGTGTTACATAAACGTGGACGGGCCAAAATTAATTTCATCCACCCTCGTTTAACTACGGTTTGAAACTAGCAAATTAATTATAAAACACGTCAAAACAACGCCCAAAGTTCGGGCGACCCATCTGAGAAACACAAAGGGCCTCTAATTCGGGTTTTCACCCTTCCACCCTTATCGCAAAGTCTAATCTGCACCCCCACCATCGATCTTAAGCAGGGTGACTTGACCCATCCCGGGGAGGGATGAAAGAAAATCGCGAGGGTGGAAAGGGATTAGGGGTGGTTTGGGCTGTAAGGGTTAGTTTTGTCGCGTCACGCTTTCGATCTTTTTAGGGTGTAAAATGATTTTGAAACATAAAATTTAAATTGTGCACACGCACACACACTCACTCGCACACATACACAAACACACACACACACATACACATACGCACACATTTACAAACACATTCACAAACACACACACGCACACACATTCATAAACACACGCTCACTCGCAAATTCACAAACACTCAATCACACATGCACGCGCACACAAACACAATTTTTAAAATATCCACTATGAAGCGGTTGATAATTAAAATGGTCGATTTTCAATTCACTTCAATGTTCTGAAGTTTTTTAGGTACATAAAATTTGTTGTTTATGACAATGAAAAATTACATGCATTGTAAACTTTGCTCATATTTCAACACTAACTGACTTGAAACACAAGAATAACTTTATTCAGAGGACCCCTTCGGTTCTCACCGTAGAGATGAACTAGCATACATTTTATTAGTTCCCACGTATTCTTATTAGAATAACAATGACCTCAGATGTCCAGACTCCAAAAGAAACGGATTAATATTGAATTGAATTATAATAATTTTCCACAGTTAGAATATATTTATGCACCTACTGGATGATTTTAAGAATCAAGCGCTCGGCCATGAGAATTTATCGACCCTCTTAGTAAGGAATGAGAGCTTGTTTTAGTATTTCAGTTTTATCAGTTTTTTGACAATCTGTCGTAGTATATCTGCTTAAGAGCTGTACGGCGTGGGTTCGATTCCTACCCAAGACAAAAAAATTGTGGTATTTTACAAATGTTTGTTCTGTGTCTGGGTGTTTTGTATGTATTATAAGTATATATTTACATTAAAAAAGTATTTAATTTTTATTCTATCAGTTATCTGACTTCCATCATACAAGCTTTACTCAGTTTGGAGTCAGACGGCGCTGTGTGTTATGTCCTAAATTATTAATTTATTTCTCTACATTTTTCAATGACTCAACTGATTTTTTGTACGGTTTCCAGATCGATGGATATAGTAATGTAGTGCTGGAGACACGTATGTTGCGAATTCCATGGACCACACGGCGAACCAAAGTGTCTATTCTCCAAGAGTTCAGAATAATCACAAGGCTGTCCAATATCTGCTTACAGCAAATACTCAAATATTTCAGACACGGCGCTCGCAGAAACCCTGATAGCCTGGAAAGCTGATGGTAATTGGTCAGATCAATGGGAAAAGATCCGCATTGGTCACCTACCCGTTGGTCAGGAAGTTAAGACGCGCACTGGCTTACCAAAGACGGAAACTTGGGGAAGAGCATGGTACGCCGAGTAATCAACATTTAAGACTAGACAAGACCTGCATAATGAACGATGACAAATGTTTGTTCTGAATCTAGGTGTTGTGTATGTATTATAAGTATGTACTTACAAAAAAAAAGTATTTTATCAGCTATCTAGTTCCCATAGTACAAGTTTTGCTTAGTTGACAGCCCTGTTGGCTTATTGGTAGAATATCTGCCTTAAAATCTGTAGGGCGTTGGTTTGATTCCCACTTAGGACAAGCATTTTGTGGTACAAACAAAATGTTTGTTCTGTATCTGGATGTTCTGTAGGTATGTATTATATGTAAGCATTTCCAAAAAAAACTATGTATTCTATCAGTTACTTGACCGCCATAGTACAAGCTTTACTTAGTATAGGGTTAGATGGGGTTGTGTGTAATTTTCTATGATTTTTATTTATTTATTAGTTTAAGGCTAAATGGCGCTGTGTGAAACTTGGTCAAATGCACTTGTGTCCATGTCATATGTTGTAGTCTTAAAAATCTGTTTTTTTTTTTTAAACCTTTTTCCAGTAATATCATTCGATGAGTATTATTATGTGAACTCGTTCCGGGTGTATAACCAATACGCGTAACCCCGTATAGTTTCATTTTAGAAACTTAAATAAAACCATTATATTAGATATGAAAACCAGCAAGCGAGTCACGAGCTCTGTTCGCACGAGAATTTGTTCAATATACCCACGTCATCTTAGTGTGGGTGTCCACCCGACGGGGAAGGAGGGTTTTATTATCGGGTGTTAGGGAGGGGCACTTCTTACAGGAATTGACTGTAGGGTTGCTATTTACAAAACTAGTTTCGTAGAATGATATATAAACATTTTACTCGGTGGTAGATCTCCTTAGCAGGAGGTCGTCTAGGTAGGTACCACCGTTGTACCAGATATTCTGCGGCCAAGCAGTAGTGTGTAAACATTACTGTGTTCCGGTTTGAAGGGTACTGCAGCTAGCGAAATTACTGGGCTGTTGAGACTAACCATCTATTGTCTCAAAGTAATGAGTGCCGAAGCAGCGATGCCTTGGACTTTGTTTTGCGCACACAAGTGCGAAAACGAAGAAGCGAAGTTTGAGTGCGAAGCAAGACGAGGCTGCGCGCGCGTTGTCTCAGCTTTGTCCCCATGATGAAGGCCACCGGATGTGATAGAAACTAGTCGGAGTTTCCGAAAAAATTAAACGTGAGTAATCCCGCATAAATAAAACAAAAATGTGTCAAGACCACGTCAGTTTCCATAATGAACAAAACTAATTTTGTGCGCGATCAATTTACGGTGGTAAACGTAATTAATCAAGATAGTTTCTGAACTGTACATTTATTTAGTTTTATATAGGTACCAAAATAATTATGAAATGTAAGTATTGAATTTATTGATGGTGGCAAATACTAATATCCCTAGAATAGACGCAGCCCTGTAGGTTCCACGCCATAAAACTCGTCCGAATTCGGGGCAGAAGAAATTACATACTTTAGTCTTATCGCCGGAATAAAATAGAATATTAAATTGTCCGACCGACGAGTGGTGACCGTACTAAACAAGGGCTTTATGTGCCGCATTCGTATACCAACAGTCTAACTAGAAAAGTAACATTTTGGGAAATATTCCCATCGACTGAAGATAACGGCCTTAAATCAGTTTGTTATTTAAATTTATTAGTCTCTCTCTATATGTTACCTAAAGATAGTCTAGGTGACTTGAGTTTTTTTACCTTCTGTAATCACTACATATAATACAATACAATACAATACAACTTTATTATACACCAAACATTATATAATTTATTAAACAAAATACATACAAAAATAAAAAAAAGAGAAAGAAAGTAACAAAACAAAAAATACAACAAATAAACGGTGTACAAGGGCGGCCTTATCGCCTAGAGCGATTTCTTCCAGACAACCTTAACACCTTCCACCTTCCTTCATACTGTAAAACAAAGTTGTCCGCCGCATCTGTTTGTTCGCGACAAACTTAAAAACTACTGAATGGATTACTATGCGAGTTTCACCAATAGATAGAGTGATTTATGAGGAAGAATTAGGTATATACATTATCAAGGTTTTGTGTAAATTGGTTGAAATATGATGATAATTGTTAGAGGTGTTGGAAAAAGTCAAGCCACCTGGGAGCTTTAATCGAAAACGCTGCTTAATTCCTTTGAGATATTAACATAACAATGCATGGTGGGATATTCCTCTTTTATAGATCTACAAAAAAGTTCGTGGTGGCATATATCTATCTGTTAAAGATAGCTTACTATACCCATTCTTACTATCCGTGCGAAGCCAGGACGGGTCGTGATAATATAATATCGGGATAATATAATACCTATGTAATCGGGATAATGATAATATAATGTAATATATCTACATAATATGTTCTATACATGTAATAAAACTGCAACTAGACGATTTCTTTTATAAGTAATGGGCTTACGTTTGACCGCCATCTCACCTGGTTTTAAGTGATGATGCGGTCTAAGATGTAGCACGCATGCCTAGAAGATACCGATTTACTATCGACACCCAGATTATATTCAACGGGGAACACTCACTCAGGCAGTGCATTACTGACTAGCGATTCGCACAATGAACGTGGATTCAAATTGTTTCGTTCTTTGGTTTTTGGAACGTCGACCATGAAACGATGTCGCTTTTTTGAACTTCTGTCGGAAAGAAAAATGTGCATGAGAGAATTAGACCATGTAGCTCTGAAGCACACTCTCCGAAATGAATCCTATGGCAGCTAGAGAAATTATTTACAGGGCTGTTGAGACTAACCATTGAATGTGTCAAAGTAATGAGCACCAAAGCAGTGCCCTGGACTTTGTTTTGTTACTCAAAGTTCTGTGTATCGCTGCAACAGTTATGGACATGCTTTCTCTTACCATCAGCAGAGCGTCTCGTTCGTCCATTTTTACATTAAAAATATGTTGTCTGTTTGTTTGCGATAAACTCAAAAACTGTGACAATGTGACAATATATTCTGTGAAGTCTTTATCAAGAGTTTTTTTTTAATTTTCATTTTTTAAAAAACTCGGTTTGGAGTAATTTGTGTTTATGTCGAAAATAAGAGAAAAGATACAATATCCATTATAATTTAAACCCCATAATGTAGCGGAACTCTTAGTGTAGGAAGCTTATATTACACTGGATTGTGACTGGAGCTAAGCAGGTTGTGGTATGTGAGCGAAGCCCCAAAGTAGTTAGAATTAATATTCTTATAAGAAGTTTCGGCAGACTAGTTGGGAGACCGTCTAGCTCAATCTGTAAGTCCCGCGTTTGAATCTCACGACACACGCCTTTTTTTTTTTGGTTGACACGCTAGGTGTTTTTGTTTGACCACAGCTCACCTGATGTTAAGTGACGGTGTGGTCGAAGATGGTAAAGCACATCTAGTCTGGAATGGAACTGGCTCTCAAGTGAGGCTACCGGAACACACCGTTAGATGCTTGGCGGCAGATTTACAACTTGAGGGTGGTAGCTAGCCAGCCGAGTACTAGAAAGTACCCTACCACCACGCTATGGTTTCCTCACGATGTTTACCTTCACCGGCAGCTTTAGCTCATTGTTGGGGTTTGAACTCACGCCCTTCGGCATGCGAATCTACCGCGCTAACCACTGAGCCATCATCGCTACAAAAAGTTTATTGTCTAAGTTATGTGCGTATTACCGCAGATATTAAATGGTGAAGGAAAACATTGCGAGGAAAATCTCATTAGTAAAACGAAACTATATAACAAAAATAACCGACTTCATATGGTTTTCTCATGGATGCCATTGTCAGAACAGGACGGGAATCACCAGCTTTCAAATCAAAAAAGAATCATCAAAATCGGTTCACCCAGTCGAAAGTTCTGTTTTTTTTTTTAAAACAGTCGAATTGAGAACCTCCTCCTTTTTTGAAGTCGGTTAAAAATAACATCACGGCCCAGTTGAAGTTTTTGTTCCTAAACAATAAAAATAATTGTCAGGAGACAAAGGCGTGGGTTCGATTCTCACTCAGGACAAACATTTGTGTGACGAGAATACAAAAATGTTTGTTCAGTCTCTGGCTGTTCTGTATGTATTATAAATATATGTACCTATTTACAAGAAAAAAAAAGCATATAAGTATACTATCAGTTATATTTTATTTTATTTAAATTTGGTACAATAACAATTAGCAAACCTAGATTCACAATTAAAACATAATAACAACAAATAATACATTATAAATGTGCTAACCCAATCATTGCACACATCATTGCTAAGATCAAACTAGCGGCAACAATTCTAATTAAAATAACATCCATTAAAATTTAGAGAACCATGCAATTAAGTCTGTTTTTAAAGTTGAATAGACTAAGATGAAAAACATCAAGCTCATCAGAACCACTACATAAATCATTGATGAAGAGGATTGTTACGTGTTATATTGTTATATGGTTCCCATTGCTTGTACAAGCTTTGCTTAGTTTGGGTCTAGATGGCGTTGGCGAAATGTTCTACGATATTTATTTATTATTATAATGACAAAGATACAAATAGGTAACTATTTCCTATAAGAATAAAATTAAGGAACATGGTGAAAACAGAGTCGTTTATTTTCTAATTGGTGGAGAAGTTGGAAATTACATTCTAAAGGATAAGAACGGACGACCAGGTAAAAAGTGTAAGTTAATAAATAAATATCGTAATACATTCCACACAGCGCCCTCCAGCACCAAATTGACCATAAACTTGTACTAGGTAGGTAACCAGATAGGTAACTGATTTAATTACATACTTTTTTTTGTAAATACATGTTTATAACTCACACAGAACACCCAGACATAGAACAAACATTTATCGTCACATAAATTTTAGTCCTGATGGGAATCGAACCCACGTGTAACCACAAGTGTAAGGTTTACTGCTTAGAAGCCCCGAAAACCGAAGGGTGCCATAATATACACATGTATATAGAATTTTAAAATACCTACACGTAGGTACATCGATGGACCACCTAATGGTATTATTATGTTTAATTTTGTTGTTCGATATGTAAACAAGTAATTTTATGTTTAATTTTTTGTTTGTTGTTTTTAAGTAATCGTGCGTAAGTACCCTTCATTTTTATATTATTATCAGCTGTTTTAAAGTAAGCTTTATTTCGTTCCGAAATAAAACAAGCAAGTACTAATAACTAGTAACATTGACTAGTGTCTTTGGTTTTAATAAAATATTTGTTTTTGTATCATCATCATCATCATCTCAGCCGTAGGACGTCTACACTGCTGGACATAGGCCTCCCCTATTGACTTCCATAAAGACCGGTTGGAAGCGGCTCGCATCCAGCGCGTTCCTGCGGTCTTTATTAGGTCGTCTGTCCATCTTGTGGGTGCTACGCTGCGCTTACCGGTCCGTGGTCTCCACTCCAGAACTTTGCAGCCCCATCGGCCATCAGTTCTGCGTGCTATGTGCCCTGCCCACTGCCTCTTCAACTTGCTAATTAGCTAGGCTTTGTCGATTACTTTGGTTCATCTACGGATCTACGGATCTCCTTATTTCTGTTTTGATCTCGTAGGGAAACTCCGCGCATAGCCCTCTCTATAGCTCGTTGTGCTACTTTGAGCTTACCAAGAAGGCACATAGTCAGAGACCACGTTTCAGCGCAACAAGTCATCACTGGTAACACACACTGGTTGAACACTTTCGACTTGAGACATTGAGGTAATTTAGACGAGAAAACGCAGCCCAGCCGAGTTGGATTCGATGAGTTGGCTTGTTTTTATATAAATTATTACAATTTATTTTATCTCAAACCCCGTCCGAATTAACTAATATTAATTTCCAAATAAATTGCACACTGAGTCCATATAACGTTATCTTAACAAATTGACACCACCCAGATAGAAAGAGACAAAAATAGCTTTCTCTAAATACGAGCGAGACAAAACAGGCAATTCTGAATTTTACAATTTTGCACGCCTGTGTTTAGCGCTGTTTATGAGGGCCACAAGGGGGAGCAGGAGGAGGCTTATAGTGCCGAAAGGGGGAAAGGATAAGGAGAAACTGACCGAAGCCCCCAACACTTAGATATACAAGATATGGATCCCTGCAAATGTGTGCGAAATGAAAGGCAAATTCTCTGGTGACGCTTAGAAAGCGTTGTGAAATAATAAGGGACGCTTGGTCCGGTGTAGTTTGGGGTGGCGAGGGTGAATTCTAATTGGGCAGCCAAATTAATGCATATATCTTTAGCTTAGAATGTTATCTAACGCTACAAAGGATATTTGAATAGGGATTTCGAGCTACTTTTGTTTTAGTTGTAATATTAAGAGGGAACGCTAGTATTGTTTTTCCATACAAATATATTCCTCTATTTTCTCCCTGGATAATGCTTACAGAGCAATATCTTTTTGTCATAAATACAAGGTCTGCTAAAGCTAGGACCCTATCATTTCTTTTTTTCCACCAATTACATAGAAAAATATGACTTTTCAAAATTTTTAATAAATGGCCCTTTTATACCAACATAATCAGACGACTAAGAAACAAAGAAAAAAATATAGTGATAAAGATAAAAAAAAAATGATAGGGACATATACTACAACTCTTCAAAATATTTGTGCTGAAAATTATTGGATAGGCTCAATTGTTAGAGGAGAAACAGGGGAATACGAAACCTCAATTTAGTCAAAAATTTCGTGGGTATAATCGGTCTAAGCTGCCTTTTTCCCCTTTTTTTTATTCAAAGTAGGTTCGCGTTTGGGGGCAGGAGGTGAGGGTGTTTTAGACTAATACATACATATATATTGTAATGGTCATGCATTATCACTTACCATCAGGAGAGCGTATCGTTAGTCTCATAGCATTCACTTTTGAAAAAAAAGGTGTTTGACCAAAGGTCATCTGATGTTAAGTGACGGTGTGATTGAAGATGGTAAGCACACCTAGCCTAAAATGGAACTGGCGCTCAACTGAGGCTGCCGGAACACACCGACAGGTGCTTGGGGCCAGATAAATGTCAAAATTCACAGAATTCTTTGTAGTTGTAAAACGTGTGCTCGATAAGCCAGCGTTTGTGTCGTGACTTAAAGCTGACCATAGAGGGCGCTGGAGTGATATGCTCTGGCAACTTGTTATAAACTGTCGGACGCATAGCATGTGTCGACTTGGTCGACCTTTCCAACGTACGGTGGAGCTCCGCTAGCTTACCTCCGGCGCGGGCCCTGCGAAGCGTTTTGTAAGAGGCTTGGTTTAATCTTGGTGAAACGTAGTCTATGACTATGTGCCTTCGTGATAAGCTCAAAGTAGCACAACGAGCTATGGAGAGGACTATGCTCGGAGTTTCCCTACGAGATCGAATCTGAAATGAGGACATCCGTAGATGAACTAAAGTAGACATAGCCCAGCGGATTAGCAAGTTGAAGTCAAAACTCAAAACTCAAAACTCAAAGTGCTTTATTTCCTTTAGACCTTACAGGACTCTTGGACACGTCACACGTCACAAATTATAAACATACTTAAAACTAGGAAATAAAGTGATCACTTTGATCTTTCGTTCACTTCAATCTTTTTGAGGTAAAGTAAAGAAGCGAACAAGAAACCTTTACCTTGTTAGATTGTTAGTTTTCGAGTTGGAGCAAAACTCGTCCCAAGCTTTTTTATCGTCTAGATAATCTGATATTTTGTAGTAAGCCTTTTTACATAGGATATTTTTGACAATTTGTTTGAATTTATTTATTGATAATTTTTGCAACTCACTAGGAGTTTTGTTGTAGAAGTGTATACATTGCCCTTTAAAGGATACATTTATCTTGTTTAGCCTAGTTTTGGGCACAGCAAGTTTATTCTTATTTCTAGTATTTAAATTATGTATGTCGCTATTTAGTGGCAGTGGCAGTGGGCAGGGCACAGCACGCAGAACTGATAGCCAATGGGGCTGCAAACTTCTGGAGTGGAGACCACGGACCGGCAAGCGCAGTGTAGGACATCCACCCACAAGGTGGACAGACGACCTCATAAAGACCACAGGAACGCACTGGATGCGAGCCGCTTCCAACCGGTCTTTATGGAAGTCAATGGGGGAGGCCTATGTCCAGCAGAGGACGTCCTACGGCTGAGATGATGATGATGAGGTTTAATCTGACATATACCGCGATTTAAAATATTACCAGTACACCAATTATAGTAGGTACATGTTTTATAATTGCAAGGTTTCATAATCATGGTTAGTTTATTATTGACTTTTTTCTAATGTTGTATTCGAGTATTCGTGTATAAAACAGTGGTGTTAAATTTATGAAGTGCTGACTGAATTCGTGTTGTTTCCAAAACTCTATTAAAGCTTGTAGTAAAGTCATCGATACTTTCCCTTTCACTATTTGATATTCACTCGTAAATAAAATTTCCCTTTTGGAACGAGCGCGCGGCTATTTAAAGAGTTCGCCATGATCGGAAAGACAAAGAACAAAGCAGGTTTTCTGGAACACAAAGTGTAAATTTTTAAAGTTTTGATAATTAAAATAAATGTTTACTTCTTTGATTATATAGTTTACTTATACAATTCGGTCGGTCACAGGTAAAATTGCAGTTCGGTCGTGAGCATCGGTAAATTGCTTTAGCGTTATTATTTGTTCGTCATTTTTCCTAATTAGGTATTGTTATGGTTTTTTCTTTTTTGTGGTAGCGTTGTGTACATGAAAAAAAAAACTAAATGGGGTAAAAATTTAAACAAGGTTAAAAAAAAGAAACAAAAACAAAAATAAAAATAAAAACCCGACTGCGGTCAAAATAGCAATAATTAAAGGAAAAAACTTTTGAAACAAATTTATTATTCCTAATTAAATTTAAAACCTAAATAGGTATATTTTTGTAATCCTCTTTTAATTGCCTTTATTCATATACCCTACTTGACAGGCTTTGGTAATTCTTTGGTAACTAGGTAGGTTCATGAGATACAGCCTGGTGACAGACGGACAGACAGGCAGACGGACGGACAGCGGAGTCTTAATAATAGGTTTTACCCTTTGGGTACGGAACCCTAAAAATAAGTTGTGATATGTGTACAACAAATGCGACAAGGTAAAACAGCAAACAGCTGGAAAACAGTTCACAGTTGTTTCTCTTTCTTGCCATCGTGCTGCGGTGTCCACGACTTAATTCGTCTGTTGAACAAGTAAATATTGATAATTATATGAACATCAAAGTATGTATGCCCCGTCGTCAATAGCATTGTTTGAGTTAAAACTTCAAGTGTGGAATGGTTTTTATTGATACATGATGGCAGTACTTAGTACAGTACAAACTTCTAACCCTAAATAATGTAACGTGTTAGTCAAGATTTTATCCATAAAATAATTCTAAATCTCAAATCGAAAGCTACAGGTTGTGACAATATTGGTCGCATTATGATAATGCATATAATCAATCAAATTCTTCCAGCTCTTATACATATCAACAATTTTTCCTTGGCTTTTGGGCAATTCCCTAACTTGTGGCGCAAAGCTCATGTTATTCCTCTTCCAAAGGTTCCCAACGCTACTCTTCCCAATCAGTTTCGCCCCATATCAATACTTCCATTTCTTTCTAAGATCATTGAGTCTGTGGTGCATAAACAAGTTACCGAGCACCTAACAAACGCAAAACTTTTTGACCCTTGGCAGTCAGGTTTTAATTCTGGACACAGTACTACCACAGCTTTGCTTAGAGTCACGGAGGATATAGGAAGTGCCATGGTGAAGTAACAGTGCTGGTTCTCATTGACTTTAGTAATGCTTTTAACGCCGTTGACCATGACCTGTTGTTGGCTGTCATGCGCCACTTAAATTTTTCTAGCACTTCTATAAATTGGTTTTCTTCCTACCTTGGTGGACGTCAGCAGGCGATCCGATCTGATCAGGCTTTCTCTGAATGGTGTTACTTAATTGTAGGAGTCCCACAAGGTGGTATCCTTTGCTCTTTTCTTCCTTTATTACTATGCTCTCCTCTCAACTATCAAGTCATCATTTCTACGCGGATGATCTTCAGCTATATCTACACTCTAGCGTACAGGATCTTGAGTTAGCGCTTCTTTCTCTTAACAATGACCTCAATCGACTTCAATCTTGGTCCAAGCGTTTTGGTGTTCAGGTAAATCCTAACAAATGTTAAGCAATAATTGTGGGGAGCTCTCGTCAGCTTTCTAGTGTAGATCTTGTTGCGTTGCCTTCGCTCAGGTACAACAGTTGTGTTATCCCATTCTCGAACACTGTTTAGGATTTAAGCATACTCATTGACTCTAAATTGTCTTGGCAACCTCATATTAAAGAAGTGTCACGAAAATTTTATGCTTCATTTCATTCTATTTCAAGGCTCAAAAATGTTTTACCTATAAATACTAAAATTTCCTTTGTTAATACACTGCTTTTGCCAATTATTGACTATGCTGACATCTGTTATCTCGACATTACCGAAGAATTGCTGAATAAACTAGAGCGATTACTCAACACCTGCATTCGCTTTATTTTTGGTCTGCGAAAGTACGATCACATTACAGAGTATCGGTCAAAACTTAAATGGCTGATGATCCGCGAAAGAAGAAATGCCAGGATTTTGGGATTGCTGTACACTGTCCTGAATGATCCCAAATCTCCTTCCTATCTAAAATAATTTTTCACTTACCTTTCTGATATCCATTCCAAACCTCCTAGATCTAGTAGCCACTTCTTTCGTTGGCGACTCTTTTAGGATTGTGGCGGAGCGCCTTTGGAATGAGCTCCCAATTAAAATTCGGCAAGCGCCGTCTAAACCAATTTTTAAAAGGCTTGTTCGCGAATATTTTTTAAAACTGAAAAAGTAATGCTGTGAATTTTTGTGCAATTGATTCATTGTCAAGGATGCACATATTTATGTTTATTTATGTATATATTTTATTTCATAATAGTTTATTATATTTTTATTAATATTTAGTACTATTATGTATGTTGTATTTTTATTTATATACGTATATGTATACGTACATTTGTTTTGATGCGCGCCTATAACCACATCTCATTTACTGTGGGGATGGCTGGCAGAAAATGCTTTAGCATTAAGTCCTCCTTTTGTACGATTTTTTTTTAAGTGTGCAATAAAGAATTAAATAAATAAATATGAAAATTAAAAACAATTCTCACAATGCCAAAATTTATTACAAATAATTAAAGATGTATCCACAGTTTATTAGAAGTAACACACATTATTAATAAACTTAACAACTAGGGCAATTATTGATTCTTGCGATCAAGGTCTCACGTAGTTGGCAAATTTTGGGACGTCTACCGCGGCCAAGTGCTGCTGCCGAAGCAACTGCTGACCTAGATGACAATGTGCTGGAAGACACTGAGCTTGAGCTGGAACTGGAACTGGAAGACGAACCGTAGCCCTCATCCCCAATAATGATGAGAGTCGATTGATCTCCACCGGTACCCGCTGTAGAAGAGCTCGAGCTTGACGAACTAGATGATGATGATGATTCACCATAAGTGCCATCTACGCCTCCTAGCGCACCAATTCCTCCAGTAATCCATTCACCATTAGGACCCATGTATCCTCCTCTGCCTGCTGCTGCTGATGCTGCTGCAGATGCACTACCTGCCGCTAAGCCTAGACCACGTGCTCCGTATCTTCCAGCTCCAGCACCTGCTCCAGCACCAATGCCGTAACCGTCATCTCCATAGCCTCCTATGCCACCTAATCCGTAAGAGGTACCCGATGAGCCACTTGCTGCCGCACTTGCAGACGATGATGATGATGCTGATGTAGAAACCCAGTTGCCACTATCGTCATAGTATCCGTTTTCGCTTCCTAGTCCTCCGCTTATCCATTCACCATTAGGGCCTCTGTATCCTCCTCTGCCTGCTGCTGCTGCTGCTGCTGCAGACGCTGATGCACCAGCACCTGCTCCGTATCCTCCTGCTCCGTATCCTCCTGCTCCATACCCTCCTGCTCCGTATCCTCCTACCCCGTTACCCGCTCCAGCACCAATGCCGTAATCGTCAGATCCATAACCTCCAAGAGCATTTGCACTGGATGAGGAGGCTGATGCACTGCTTGAGCTGGATGAAGATGAGTCACGACCATTTTGTCCTGCAATGATAATCAAATTGCTTCCTCCGTCTGATCCGGTCGATGATGATGTTGAGCTGGATGTACTTGAAGATGAAGATCCATCACTGTTAAATCCTGGGCCGAATCTTTGTCCGTATGGTCCATAGCCGCCTACGTCACCGTATCCTTCTGCGCCTGCTGCTGCGGACGATGATGCACTACCTGCCGCTGAGCCAGGACCACGTACTCCGTATCTTCCTGCTCCAGCACCTGCTCCAGCACCTGCTCCAGCTCCTGCTCCAGCACCAACGCCGTAACTGTCATCTCCATAGCCTCCTATGCCACCTAATCCGTAAGAGGCACCCGCTGAGCTACTTGCTGCAGCGCTTGCAGACGCAGATGATGCTGATGTAGCAACCCAGTTGCCACTACCGTCATAGTATCCGTTTTCGCTTCCTAGTCCTCCGCTTATCCATTCACCATTAGGGCCTCTGTATCCTCCTCTGCCTGCTGCTGCTGCTGCTGCTGCAGACGCTGATGCACCAGCACCTGCTCCGTATCCTCCTGCTCCGTATCCTCCTGCTCCATACCCTCCTGCTCCGTATCCTCCTACCCCGTTACCCGCTCCAGCACCAATGCCGTAATCGTCAGATCCATAACCTCCAAGAGCATTTGCACTGGATGAGGAGGCTGAAGCACTGCTTGAGCTGGATGAAGATGAGTCACGACTATTTTGTCCTGCAATGATAATCAAATTGCTTCCTCCGTCTGATCCGGTCGATGATGATGTTGAGCTGGATGTACTTGAAGATGAAGATCCATCACTGTTAAATCCTGGGCCGAATCTTTGTCCGTATGGTCCATAGCCGCCTACGTCACCGTATCCTTCTGCGCCTGCTGCTGCGGACGATGATGCACTACCTGCCGCTGAGCCAGGACCACGTACTCCGTATCTTCCTGCTCCAGCACCTGCTCCAGCACCTGCTCCAGCTCCTGCTCCAGCACCAACGCCGTAACTGTCATCTCCATAGCCTCCTATGCCACCTAATCCGTAAGAGGCACCCGCTGAGCTACTTGCTGCAGCGCTTGCAGACGCAGATGATGCTGATGTAGCAACCCAGTTGCCACTACCGTCATAGTATCCGTTTTCGCTTCCTAGTCCTCCGCTTATCCATTCACCATTAGGGCCTCTGTATCCTCCTCTGCCTGCTGCTGCTGCTGCTGCTGCAGACGCTGATGCACCAGCACTTGCTCCGTATCCTCCTGCTCCGTATCCTCCTGCTCCATACCCTCCTGCTCCGTATCCTCCTACCCCGTTACCCGCTCCAGCACCAATGCCGTAATCGTCAGATCCATAACCTCCAAGAGCATTTGCACTGGATGAGGAGGCTGATGCACTGCTTGAGCTAGATGAAGATGAGTCACGACCATTTTGTCCTGCAATGATAATCAAATTGCTTCCTCCGTCTGATCCGGTCGATGATGATGTTGAGCTGGATGTACTTGAAGATGAAGATCCATCACTGTTAAATCCTGGGCCGAATCTTTGTCCGTATGGTCCATAGCCGCCTACGTCACCGTATCCTTCTGCGCCTGCTGCTGCGGACGATGATGCACTACCTGCCGCTGAGCCAGTACCACGTACTCCGTATCTTCCTGCTCCAGCACCTGCTCCAGAACCTGCTCCAGCTCCTGCTCCAGCACCAACGCCGTAACTGTCATCTCCATAGCCTCCTAGGCCACCTAATCCGTAAGAGGCACCCGCTGAGCTACTTGCTGCAGCGCTTGCAGACGCAGATGATGCTGATGTAGCAACCCAGTTGCCACTACCGTCATAGTATCCTTTTTCGCTTCCTAGTCCTCCGCTTATCCATTCACCATTAGGGCCTCTGTATCCTCCTCTGCCTGCTGCTGCTGCTGCTGCTGCAGACGCTGATGCACCAGCACCTGCTCCGTATCCTCCTGCTCCGTATCCTCCTGCTCCATACCCTCCTGCTCCGTATCCTCCTACCCCGTTACCCGCTCCAGCACCAATGCCGTAATCGTCAGATCCATAACCTCCAAGAGCATTTGCACTGGATGAGGAGGCTGATGCACTGCTTGAGCTGGATGAAGATGAGTCACGACCATTTTGTCCTGCAATGATAATCAAATTGCTTCCTCCGTCTGATCCGGTCGATGATGATGTTGAGCTGGATGTACTTGAAGATGAAGATCCATCACTGTTAAATCCTGGGCCGAATCTTTGTCCGTATGGTCCATAGCCGCCTACGTCACCGTATCCTTCTGCGCCTGCTGCTGCGGACGATGATGCACTACCTGCCGCTGAGCCAGGACCACGCACTCCGTATCTTCCTGCTCCAGCACCTGCTCCAGCACCTGCTCCAGCTCCTGCTCCAGCACCAACGCCGTAACTGTCATCTCCATAGCCTCCTATGCCACCTAATCCGTAAGAGGCACCCGCTGAGCTACTTGCTGCAGCGCTTGCAGACGCAGATGATGCTGATGTAGCAACCCAGTTGCCACTACCGTCATAGTATCCGTTTTCGCTTCCTAGTCCTCCGCTTATCCATTCACCATTAGGGCCTCTGTATCCTCCTCTGCCTGCTGCTGCTGCTGCTGCTGCAGACGCTGATGCACCAGCACCTGCTCCGTATCCTCCTGCTCCGTATCCTCCTGCTCCATACCCTCCTGCTCCGTATCCTCCTACCCCGTTACCCGCTCCAGCACCAATGCCGTAATCGTCAGATCCATAACCTCCAAGAGCATTTGCACTGGATGAGGAGGCTGATGCACTGCTTGAGCTAGATGAAGATGAGTCACGACCATTTTGTCCTGCAATGATAATCAAATTGCTTCCTCCGTCTGATCCGGTCGATGATGATGTTGAGCTGGATGTACTTGAAGATGAAGATCCATCACTGTTAAATCCTGGGCCGAATCTTTGTCCGTATGGTCCATAGCCGCCTACGTCACCGTATCCTTCTGCGCCTGCTGCTGCGGACGATGATGCACTACCTGCCGCTGAGCCAGTACCACGTACTCCGTATCTTCCTGCTCCAGCACCTGCTCCAGAACCTGCTCCAGCTCCTGCTCCAGCACCAACGCCGTAACTGTCATCTCCATAGCCTCCTAGGCCACCTAATCCGTAAGAGGCACCCGCTGAGCTACTTGCTGCAGCGCTTGCAGACGCAGATGATGCTGATGTAGCAACCCAGTTGCCACTACCGTCATAGTATCCTTTTTCGCTTCCTAGTCCTCCGCTTATCCATTCACCATTAGGGCCTCTGTATCCTCCTCTGCCTGCTGCTGCTGCTGCTGCTGCAGACGCTGATGCACCAGCACCTGCTCCGTATCCTCCTGCTCCGTATCCTCCTGCTCCATACCCTCCTGCTCCGTATCCTCCTACCCCGTTACCCGCTCCAGCACCAATGCCGTAATCGTCAGATCCATAACCTCCAAGAGCATTTGCACTGGATGAGGAGGCTGATGCACTGCTTGAGCTGGATGAAGATGAGTCACGACCATTTTGTCCTGCAATGATAATCAAATTGCTTCCTCCGTCTGATCCGGTCGATGATGATGTTGAGCTGGATGTACTTGAAGATGAAGATCCATCACTGTTAAATCCTGGGCCGAATCTTTGTCCGTATGGTCCATAGCCGCCTACGTCACCGTATCCTTCTGCGCCTGCTGCTGCGGACGATGATGCACTACCTGCCGCTGAGCCAGGACCACGTACTCCGTATCTTCCTGCTCCAGCACCTGCTCCAGCACCTGCTCCAGCTCCTGCTCCAGCACCAACGCCGTAACTGTCATCTCCATAGCCTCCTATGCCACCTAATCCGTAAGAGGCACCCGCTGAGCTACTTGCTGCAGCGCTTGCAGACGCAGATGATGCTGATGTAGCAACCCAGTTGCCACTACCGTCATAGTATCCGTTTTCGCTTCCTAGTCCTCCGCTTATCCATTCACCATTAGGGCCTCTGTATCCTCCTCTGCCTGCTGCTGCTGCTGCTGCTGCAGACGCTGATGCACTAGCACCTGCTCCGTATCCTCCTGCTCCGTATCCTCCTGCTCCATACCCTCCTGCTCCGTATCCTCCTACCCCGTTACCCGCTCCAGCACCAATGCCGTAATCGTCAGATCCATAACCTCCAAGAGCATTTGCACTGGATGAGGAGGCTGATGCACTGCTTGAGCTGGATGAAGATGAGTCACGACCATTTTGTCCTGCAATGATAATCAAATTGCTTCCTCCGTCTGATCCGGTCGATGATGATGTTGAGCTGGATGTACTTGAAGATGAAGATCCATCACTGTTAAATCCTGGGCCGAATCTTTGTCCGTATGGTCCATAGCCGCCTACGTCACCGTATCCTTCTGCGCCTGCTGCTGCGGACGATGATGCACTACCTGCCGCTGAGCCAGGACCACGTACTCCGTATCTTCCTGCTCCAGCACCTGCTCCAGCACCTGCTCCAGCTCCTGCTCCAGCACCAACGCCGTAACTGTCATCTCCATAGCCTCCTATGCCACCTAATCCGTAAGAGGCACCCGCTGAGCTACTTGCTGCAGCGCTTGCAGACGCAGATGATGCTGATGTAGCAACCCAGTTGCCACTACCGTCATAGTATCCGTTTTCGCTTCCTAGTCCTCCGCTTATCCATTCACCATTAGGGCCTCTGTATCCTCCTCTGCCTGCTGCTGCTGCTGCTGCTGCAGACGCTGATGCACCAGCACCTGCTCCGTATCCTCCTGCTCCGTATCCTCCTGCTCCATACCCTCCTGCTCCGTATCCTCCTACCCCGTTACCCGCTCCAGCACCAATGCCGTAATCGTCAGATCCATAACCTCCAAGAGCATTTGCACTGGATGAGGAGGCTGATGCACTGCTTGAGCTAGATGAAGATGAGTCACGACCATTTTGTCCTGCAATGATAATCAAATTGCTTCCTCCGTCTGATCCGGTCGATGATGATGTTGAGCTGGATGTACTTGAAGATGAAGATCCATCACTGTTAAATCCTGGGCCGAATCTTTGTCCGTATGGTCCATAGCCGCCTACGTCACCGTATCCTTCTGCGCCTGCTGCTGCGGACGATGATGCACTACCTGCCGCTGAGCCAGTACCACGTACTCCGTATCTTCCTGCTCCAGCACCTGCTCCAGAACCTGCTCCAGCTCCTGCTCCAGCACCAACGCCGTAACTGTCATCTCCATAGCCTCCTAGGCCACCTAATCCGTAAGAGGCACCCGCTGAGCTACTTGCTGCAGCGCTTGCAGACGCAGATGATGCTGATGTAGCAACCCAGTTGCCACTACCGTCATAGTATCCTTTTTCGCTTCCTAGTCCTCCGCTTATCCATTCACCATTAGGGCCTCTGTATCCTCCTCTGCCTGCTGCTGCTGCTGCTGCTGCAGACGCTGATGCACCAGCACCTGCTCCGTATCCTCCTGCTCCGTATCCTCCTGCTCCATACCCTCCTGCTCCGTATCCTCCTACCCCGTTACCCGCTCCAGCACCAATGCCGTAATCGTCAGATCCATAACCTCCAAGAGCATTTGCACTGGATGAGGAGGCTGATGCACTGCTTGAGCTGGATGAAGATGAGTCACGACCATTTTGTCCTGCAATGATAATCAAATTGCTTCCTCCGTCTGATCCGGTCGATGATGATGTTGAGCTGGATGTACTTGAAGATGAAGATCCATCACTGTTAAATCCTGGGCCGAATCTTTGTCCGTATGGTCCATAGCCGCCTACGTCACCGTATCCTTCTGCGCCTGCTGCTGCGGACGATGATGCACTACCTGCCGCTGAGCCAGGACCACGTACTCCGTATCTTCCTGCTCCAGCACCTGCTCCAGCACCCGCTGCAGCACCTGCTCCAGCACCTGCTCCAGCACTAACGCCGTAACCGTCATCTCCATAGCCTCCTAGGCCACCTAATCCTCCACTAATCCATTCACCATTAGGGCCCCTGAATCCTCCTCTGCCTGCTGCAGCTGCTGCTGCTGATGCTGCGGACGCTGATGCACTACCTGCTGCTGAGCTTAAACCACCTGCTCCGTATCTTCCTGCCACGGTACCCGCACCAGCACCAACTCCATTTCCAGCACCAATGCCATAACGGTTAGATCCATAACCACCGAGACCATTTGCGCCGGTAGAAGATGCACTGCTTGTGCTGGATGAAGATGAGCCACTACCATTTTGTCCTTCAATGATAATGATTTCTGCTCCGCTAGATCCGGTAGATGTCGATGATGTGCTAGATGCACCTGAAGTTGAACTACTTCCTGGACGACCATAACCTCCATATCCTCCTGCTCCAGCACCAACACCATTACTGTCTCCTCCGTATCCTGCTGCAGCTCCAAGGCCATCACGGTTTCCTCCATATCTACCTGCCGCAGCTCCAGAGCCAGCTCCAGCACTAGCACCTGAACCTCCATATCCTGCTGCTCCAACTCCAGAACCAGCACCATAACCTCGTGCTCCAGCTCCAGTACCGAAACTTCCATATCCTCCTGCTCTGGATGAGCTTGATGAAGAACTAGATGAGCTAGATGAAGCTGAGCCATCTAGACCTCCTTCAATAATTATAATATCGGCTCCGTTTTGTCCGGATGTCGTTGTTGACGTCGAGCTTGTTTGTGAACCTGTTTGACTAGATCCTCGCCTGCCATATCCGCCATATTGTCCACCACCAGCCGAGGCACCACTTGCGCTTGAAGATGATGCAGAACTAGCCGATGAACTGGATGACGATGAGGAGCTGCTGCCACCCAACGCTTCAACTGTAAGTTCTTTTTCCACAATATTTTCATTGCCGAATTCGTCTATCTCCACGGTGAAAATTTTAACTATCTTTTCACCATGATGGGCTTTCGTTTTAGATTTTCCATGCAGTCTCTTAGTGCTTACGTGAGTCTGATATGGTCTCCCATTTACGTCATATGTTGTTTCTTCTGTTTTATTATTAGAGTCTAAAACAATATCATTTCCTAACACTGACTCAAATTCTTGCAAATAATCTGCAGATACATACTGAAACAAAAAAAAAACTATTTTTATAATAAATTTTCGTAAGTGTCAACCATGAGTGTTACTCTCTCTTTCATCAACTTTTGCAGGATTTAACCATATTCACATATATACATTACATTCTAGTAATACCCCTTGGTTTCATCTGCTTTCCGAAATCGTAAATTTTTTCGAGATTTAAAGTCACCTTTCCTATTTTCAAACTATACTAATCTTATAAATCAACATAACAAAAATCAACCCAGTACGTTATCGTGAATCCGTTAATGTTATTTTTTTTAATGTAAAAATAACGACATGAACGATATACTATCCCAATGTTAAAAAATACCGCCTGTCCATGGACGTTGAAGCGTTACTCTAACTTAGTAACAAAACATAGTCCAGGGTATCGGTAGTTTGGTCTCTTTGAGACATTTGATGATTGGTCTCTAGCTCTATAATTTCGTTAGATGAATTATCCTTAAAACCAGAACACAGTAGTGCTAACACACAACTGCTTGATGGCAAAATATCCAATACTAATACAATACGACCGCCTGCTAAGGAGATGTACCATCAAGTAAAAAAGTTAAAGAAAAACAGTCATACCAAAAAACACACTTGCGTTTATAGTATAGGTCAATAAAAAAAATATTTGTATTTATCCCCAAATTTTACTACGTTAATAAATAAAATAAAAAACTAAATGTACACTCGTAAAGAAAAGGCAAAAAAAATAAAATTTTACTAAGCTAGAGACATCGTTTTATTTTACTTGAATGGCTATCATATTTATTTATATACACATATAATAAAACTGAAGACGAACTAACTCTATACATTAAATATTTTTGCAATTTTTTTACCTTAGAGAATTATACTATTGATATAGAAAAACAGTGTTTTTTTTTTGTTGCTTTGTCGGATCGTTTGAAGGCGCATCACGCGAAAATCATACATAAGATTCAAAATCAAATTACTGCAAAATATATAATACCTTTAAACGAGCAATTCTTGTATTTCAACGATTTTCATTAAAATTTAGTATGCAGGGGGTTTCGGGGGCGATAAATCGATCTAGCTCGGTCATCCAGATACTGAATCATTATTCTGAGTAACGTTTCTGTCTGTCGCCAAGCAATAGTGTGTTAACTTTAATGTATGCCGATTTGAAAGTACTATCAGCTAAGAAGTCACAGGGCTGTTGTGACTAACCATCGAAAGTCTCAAAGCAATAAGCGCCAAAGAAGCGATGACCTGGACTTAGAATAGAATATGTTATTGGCCTCATAACTACATTTATGTTCCACTAGGCACGTCAAAATTATAATTTTATTAATAAAGTTATATCAAATTAAAAAAAGAAAAAAAAAAACACAAAAACCTGCCTGAAAAAATACCTGCCTAATAATAACAATAATGTTCAGTTCGTTCCACTTTGTTTCGTTATTCAAAGTTTTGTGTATCTCAATAATGGTCATGGGCATGCGTTATCTCTTAGCACCACGAGAGCGACTCATTCGTCTCATAAAAAGAAAATTGAGGAAAAGTGAACGTTCACTATAAGTTTAATCACGAAATATAGCGGCACCCATTGATTAGTGGACTAGACTCCGCGCATACTGGGTTTTTTACTAAAACTGAACAGTTTGTATTATTGTTGTGATTTCTTTGCATCGGAAATCGCTTGACTACGCAATCGAAGTTGCGATTATCAGCTAGTTTAGTACTAAGTATAGAAAAAACTTTTCACAGCTGTTCTACATTTTTTTAAAGAGTAACTAAACCATTCCATTATACAATTCCTATATCCTTGTTTTGGTGATAAAAATGGAAGGCAAAATGAATGAAATTAAATGCAGCCTATTTCTTTTTTACAATTTCAGCTACCTTTTACCAAATATATACTTTTTTTTTTGTGACTGACAGGCTAGTTGTTTGAACACAACTCACCTAATGTTAAGTGACGGTGTGGTCGAAGATGGTAAAGCACACCTAGCCTGGAATGGAACTGGCTCTCAAGTGAGGCTGCCGGAACGCACCGTTAGATGCTTGGCGGCAGATTTTCAACTTGAGGGTGGTAGCTAGCCAGCCGAGCACTAGCCACATCTTTTACATAATATATTCTCCAATTTTAATTTGGAAAAGCCGTTTTATCGTGACTACGTAATAAGCAGTCAAATTTGATTTCTAACAATAGCACTTATATGAAATTAAGGCGTAAGAAAAAAGAAAATCAATGAAGATGTAGACTTACTTGCAGAGCGCAGAACAGGATCACGAACGCTGTGACTCTCATTTTGAGAGCTTGGGATCGGACTGATACCAATATCTTATTTCGCCCCCTTTTTATACCAAAATTTTCAATATTTATTGACGTAAAATGCGTTAATTTAACAATTGTGTCTACATAAATCAATAAATTATCTTAAATGAAACAACTTCTACACACTTTAAACAATGTCTCAATCAAATGTTAAAATGAGAACAATACAAGTAATTTAAGCTATTGTTTTAAACATGATCTATATTAAAAAAATTATTATGGCTTGAAATTAAAAACAAAACAGTAATCGTTACAAGAATTCTAAGTTTTTGCGGTTCCTTAAAGGATGGTGTTCTCTAAGTGATTTGCCGGAGATTTAAATAGCGTAGGTCTAGAACAGAGACGAAGGATCAGCAAATATTGCATAGTATACCCTGAAACAAGATGAAGTGCCTATAAATTTAGACCCTGGCAGTGATTGGAAACGAAAAGACAACTACCACTGATCGGGAGTGTTGTGGTGTAGGCTGATTATGATAAAAGACGAAGGTTTTTCGAATAATGGTATGGGCAGCACTTGAGGTACGGCACTTGATCACGATACGTGACAAACTGATCCTTCCTTTGAACTTATAATTCCACAAATTCATTTTGACGATTATTTATGGAAAGATGAAATACAGGAATTGACAACGTGCCGAATCTGAATTAATATTGAAATGGAAAATCGACTCTTTTGCGAATGAAAACAAGCCTACACATAATTATCACATTAAAAGAAAATGCCTTATTCGTTCCGTCTGTTTCCACTTTTTTATAGGTTTCACCGTTGTGTTGAATGTTAAGACATTATTAGAAGTACGTGGAGCTATAAAGTTTGAGAAACCCTGCAATAGACCAACTAATTCTGTCTAACTAGAAAATAACTTCAAAACAATGAAGTGCGTGTAAAACGGTCTACCCACCTAGTTTGGTTGTTCTGCAGAAGACTCTTCGATCGTGAATGAACAGTTTGATGAAATTAATCTATATCCATAAAAGAAGAAACTGACAGACTGATTCGCTGACTAATCGATCAACGCACAGCTGAAACCGCTGGGTCTACAAGCATGATATTTTGCACAAATGTTCCTTAGGTAACGTAAGTGTGAACTAAGAAAGGTTTTCTTTAAATTCCACCCCTAAGGGTGCAACATAGTGGTTGGAAATTTATATGAAATTTCGTTATTTTTGGTAGTAGCTTTTTCAAACTCACAGTCATCATCAGCCATAAGATCGTTCACTGCTGGACATAGGCCTCCTCCTGGGAGGGTTTTGCCAATACTCGCCACGCTTGGCAGGCGGGTTGGCGAGCGCAGTTAGGTGTGATTGTTCAAGGAAGACGCTGCTGCCCATCTTTCGGATTACATCCCTTAGCCGACTCTAACGGCAACCACGGGTAGAGAGGGTGGGGTACTATTCTTACGCTGACACCACCCCGGCAATCTCACAGTAAATACTCCTTATTAAAAATAATAAAAAAGTTGTTGCTGATTTTTCAAAAGAACCTTTAAAAAAGGGCAAGTTTGTATGGGGAACTATTTTTTTAAATTATCGATTCCTAATATATTCTCTATCAAAAATAATAATAAGTATATGTTCATACACATGAATTGAGAACCACCTCATATTTTGAAGTCTGTTAAGAACATAACCTAATCTAATAGTACACGAAAGGATGGCATTGTAGCTAGAATGGTGGCATCGTTGGCGCGCTCTTTGGCAATACTAAATTTTGTGCAAGAAACTAGCTTTTGCTCGCGACTTCGTCCGCGTAGTGGTCGACATCAGACATCGAATAGAGACAATAGGTTTACTCTATTCTGTCAATCGACGGAATAGAGTAAACCTATTTCTAACTATGTTTTGTATCGATCTCGATAAAATCTCTTTATACATAATCTACTACTCGGCTGGCTAGCTACCACCCTCAAGCTGAAAATCTGCCAGCAAGCATCTAACTATGCGTTCCGGCAGCCTCTCTTGAGAGCCATTTCCATTCCAGGCTAGGTTTGTTTACCATCTTCGACCACACCGTCATAACATCAGTTGATCTGTCGACAACACCTAGCCTACCAACCATTGAAAAAAATTGTTCACAAAACAGACTTACATAATTAGAAATGTCATAAATTAATTAAAACAAGCTGATGAGTTTAAAAAATCTATAACACGAATGCGATTAAAATAGCTATTATATAAATAATTAGAGGAAAAGCTTCCTTGGCAGTCGAGTAAAAACAAGGTGTTTACTTGGTGGTAGATCCTTAGCAGGAGGTCGTCTAGGTAGCCACCACCGCAGTACCAGATATTCTGCCGCCAAGCAGTAGTGTGTAAACATTACTGTGTTCCTGTTTGTAGGGTACTCATCATAATCATCATCATCAGCCGTATGACGTCCACTGCTGGAGATAGGCTTCCCCCATTGATTTACATAAAGACCAGTTAGAAGCGGCTCGCATCCAGCGCGTTCCTGCGGTCTTTAATAGATCGTCTGTCCACCTTGTGAGTGGACGCCCTACGCTGCGCTTGCCGGTCCGTAGTCTCCACTCCAGAACTTTGCAGCCCCATCGGCCATCAGTTCTGCGTGCTATGTGCCCTGCCCACTGCCACTTCAACTTGCTAATCCGCTGGGCTATGTCGGGTACCTTAGTTCGTCTACGGATCCCCTCGATTCGATCTCGTAAGGAAACTCCGAGAATAGCCCTCTCCATAGCTCGTTGTGCTACTTTAAGCTTACTAAGAAGGCACATAGTCAGAGACCACGTTTCAGCGCCATAAGTCATCACTGGTAACACACACTAATCGAAGACTTTCGACTTGAGGCACTGAGGTAATTCAGATGAGAAAACGCTGCGCAGTTTTCCGAACGCTGCCCAGCTAAGTTGGATTCGACGATTGACCTTTTTCTCGAAGATGGACCTACCTAGTTGGACTGTACCTACTGCTGAAGGGTACTGCAGCTAGCGAAATAACAGGGCTGTTGAGACTAACCATCGTAAGTCTCAAAGTAATGAGCGCGAAAGCAGTGATGCCCTGGAATAATTTTTACTACTCAAAGTTCTGAGTATCGCTGTAATGGTCCTGGACAGGTGTTATCTCTTACCATCAGGAGAGATTTTTCTTCCTCTCATTACTAATACATTAAAAAACTGAAATTATTTTCTAAACTAACCCTTTTGTATTTGCGCGAGTAAAGCCGCAGGCAAACTATCTATCTTGCACTTTATTTATTGTATATCAGTTAATGAAAGTTAGCTAAGGAGGGTAAGTAACAAGTTTTACGATGCAAGAACGGAGTTACGATGTTTGTGGGACTTTCCAAACAAACTCTTGGAGAACTATATCGGCTTAGGACAATGTTTGATCAACTTTATTACGGGTCCGCAAGCAAATGTCGCTTTACCTTGCCACGTTATTTAACCTTTTAACCGACTAAAAGCAACAGGTGAAGTTTTTAACAATCGCATTTAAATTTATTTTTATCCGTCTGCGCAAAGAGTAATATAAATACTAATAACATAGCAGCCTAAGAACAGTAAGTAACACAGTCCACTAAGAACAGTAGTAGGTCATGTTCATAGAAATTGGCCGCTGTCGGTTTGAATAACTGCGTGCGTACCGGGCGCCGTGTATGTACACACTGCCACGCACACATTAGCATAATCTCGGGGATACTCGGGTGCCGGCAGTCTGGGCCTTGCTGTGAGTTTGGTTGCGCACGTTCCAGTACGCTGCACGCCCGCTCGCATTCGCCTGCTTCACGGGCCATTTTATTATTTACACTTGCCGGCCATTATATTTAGCACAGTTGTATAGTGCTGCTCATAATACGCAAATGATATTCTAAAAATGAAAATGCAAGAGTAGGCTATTAACTCGCCGACCGGCCTAAGATGAACTACTTTTCTCAGTGTACTTTGCTATTTTTTTCTTTGGTCCAAATTGTGCCGATGATAGCTCAATGGCTAGCGCGGTCGGTTCGCATGCCGAAGGGCGTCGGTTCAAACCCCAACAATGAGCTTGAGCTGCCGGTGAAGGAAAACATCGTGAGGAAACCACAGCGTGGTGTTAGGGTACTTTCTAGTACTCGGCTGGCTAGCTACTATCCTCAAGTTGAAAATCTGCCGCCAAGCATCTAACGGTGTATTCCGGCAGCTTCACTTGAGATTCAGTTCCATTCTAGGCTAGGTGTGCTTTACCATCTTCGACCACACCGTCATTTAACATCAGTTGATCTGTGGTCAAACACCTAGCTTGTCAGCCATACAAGTGAAAAAAAGTGCAGATTTAAATATTTTATGTTTATTTCAACGCGTACCTGAGAAAATGGGGTCTTGACAGACAGATGAACGGACAACAAAGTGAACCTATACGGGTTCCTTTTGAGATACGAAACCCTAAAAATGTACTAAAGGTATTTCGAAGCGGCTGGTCCTCGCTTCGGGAAATCCGAAGCGAGGTCTACTGGTCTCAAAAGTTGAGCATAGTAATGTAAAGCCACAGGTATCCTGGAAACCCAACCGCATGGCAAGGATCTCGACGGCGTCTTTGTTTTATAGTAGAGTATTTTTTATTTAAAATTGTTCACGCTCCTTAAGCAATTTTCAATTATTTAGCATCCTGCCTGCCTACAATAATATCTCGCAAAACAGACCTCTTGTTAGGATGTACCGCGCATGGGATGGCTTAAACTTCAGGATCTCAGAGACATGTTAACTATAACTTTTATTCCTTCAAGTTTAGTATGGAGTACTGTTCGCACCTATTACACGGCTCTGCCAAGTACCAACTTGAGGCATTAGAGTCGATCGAGAGACGCGCCAAAAGGCTAATTGGCAACGACACTTTGAGTTTCGGCTGCAGAGTTGCTAGCTTGTCGGTTTTCTACAGAATACGTTTCGGAGAGTGTGCACTTGAACTGCACAATTTGATTTCCCCTGTACCTTTCTACTACCGGACGGCTAGACAAACGCAACCACAACGTCATCCGTATATTATATTATTTATAGCGACGATAGCTCAGTGGTTAGCGTGGTCGGTTTCCATGCCGAAGGGCGTGGGTTCAAACCCAACAATGAGCTTTAGCTGTCGGTGAAGGAATCGTGAGGAAACCATAGCGTGGTGGTAGAGTACTTTTTAGTACTCGGCTGGCAAGCTACCACCCTCAAGTTGAAAATCTGCCGCCAAGCATCTAACGGTGTGTTCCGGCAGCCTCACTTGAGAGCCAGTTTCATTTCAGGCTAGGTGTGTTTTACCATCTTCGACCACACCGTCACTTAACATCAGGTGAGTTGTCGGTCCAACGCAACAATTTTAATCCAATTTATTTATATTCCAATAAATGGATCATACGAATCACAACGTCGACTTACAACTGTCATATATTTGCTTCGCTAAATATGACTCTGTTTACAAACAAACTACTGAAGTTGCAACGCCAAGACCTTCGTCTTTTAGTAGGCCTCATAACTGGTCATTGCAATTTGAATAGTCACATGTGCGAACTGGGAACCACGGATAACCCGCTTTGCCGTGGCTGCCTTCAGGATAACGAAACTGTGGAGCACTCGTTGTGACACTGCGAAGCCACAGTAGAAGCTAGGATTGCTACTAGATTGAATAAAGCAGCCTCTTCCTCACCCACTTTTTCTTCTTCACCCACTGGAGCTACTATGCCAGCAGCCCAGAGCCTCGCTTCGGTATTTTAAGGAGTTGGGTAGGTGCTGGTATGAAATGCACTATACACCCCAAGCGGGACGTCAGTGCAGGATTCATCGCCCCCATCTCGAATAAGAATGTGACTCTGTGTTGAAACAAAAACATCGTTATAAAAAGATATTATCAACACTAATATTTTTTTCCTTTATAACGGACATTGCTTACCATCTGGCACGCGAACAATATTGTTAAACGTCTTAAGAAATAGGGTTGTCACCCTTGAACTCCTACACATCCTGTATTCTTAAATCTAAAACTGTAACGACGCGTGCCTGGTCCCAAATTGTATACACGAAACTAGACCTTAATTGTTTGTGCTAAAGTTTATTTAGAAATGGCAGGTATTAGGGCTGGTACCTTTAAAATTGGAGACATCCGTTCTTGTGCCACGCGCGTGTCGTGTCGTGGTGCGCGAATGAATAATCAGTAACCAGGTGTCCGTTTGAATACAATATAGGACACAATAATAATAAGGAAGCGACGATTCTATACGCAAATAGTTTATAAATCTAGGTTTAGTTTAGTCTCACTCATTGCCGGCTTGCTATAACTAAAATTAAGGCGACTTTAAGACCAGAGCGAATAGATTTCTTCTAAATTAACGTGCTTCATTCTCGTCCGCAACGTCGTCGGTTTCCGTCAGGCTAGTTGGTGACGTAACGTAGATTTATTTCATATTAAAAATAAATAAAAGTTACTTACCTACTCAATATTTTATTACAAAAAAAACTTTATTAACTAGGCAGGAAGGTCCTGTCACGTTTCGCTTACCAGTTTAATTTCAAACGAAAGCGCATAACGTACATTTTAGAAACGACGCTCAACTTATGGGTCCCATCGGCCGAAAAGGGAACGGGACCGGACATAGCTGTTTTATGTCTAAAACCAAAACATGTTACGACGGATCCAAAAAAGATAGGTATTTAGTCAAACTTATCTGCAAATGTCGCCGCTGCAGTTAGACCATATAGTCATCTACTTAATGACTGAGGGGAACAGAAAGACGAACGGGAGGTCTTTTTCCTTTTGGAATGCAACGATGAATGTATATGCGATATCTATGTAGATTTTGTGCCAAAAATAAATAGCCTCTCTGCTGCTTCATTAAGTTTCTGTTGAGGTTTTAATAGTTTTCCTTTTTTAAATTAATTTTATATAATTTTACTAATTAAATTGTAATTTGATAGTGCCTAGTGTAACACGTGTAGTTATAAGGCCAATAAAGTATTCTATTCTATTCTATTAAACTGACAAACTGACAGACTGAAACTTGTTAAACTGACTCTCAAAAATATGAAAATTATAATTCCATGTTATAATTTATCCGTTGAATCAACAAACTGACATTTATTTTGCAAAAAACAATAAGCAAGAAATATAAACCAAAATAATTGAATTAATTAAAAACATATAGAAACTGTCTTGATTTTGACGCGTTTTTAAATGTGATGATTATTTTTAAAAGGACTACAATCTACACAAATATAAAAAAACACTTAAACTACAGTTAAATTTTAAATAATCTAAACAATGTAATTAAAAAAAAAACGTATAACATATTATAGATTTCGCTAATCTCAATATACAAAAGGCAATAATCTTCCTAGGCATTATTTAAATAAGATAACAAATATCACCTCAAAATACAACAAAAAGAAACAAGTAGATAATACAATTTAATGAATGAAAAATAACAAGTCTTAATATTGATGTACATGGCAAACTATTATGTACTTATACTCATTAATTCAGTATTCATAAATATGAGCATCATTGTTTAGTTTTTATCACGTCGTCGTCAGAACCAGTTGTATCAACAAACGCAGAGAATAAAACTTTTGGAAATAGGAAAGTGTACTGTCAACAACTCACCATCCATGGAGAATCTCAGAAAATACATCATATTCTAAACAAATATCAAAATTATCGTCACATTTAGCTGGCTGCGTGTTCGTAGCAATGATAGCTCAGTGGTTAGCGCGGTCGGTTCACACGCCGAAGGGTGTGGGGTCAAACACTAACAATGAGCTTGAGGTACCAGTGAAGGAAAATATCGTGAGGAAACCATAGTATTTCTAGTATTCGGCTGGCTAGCTATCGAATTACTTATATTGAATTACTTGACGGTGGTAAACGAACAAAGCTTAATGCAAAAAATGAAGATAGCTGATGAAGCTATCAATTATGGTTGACAAGTTAGATGTTACCTGATGTTTAGTGATAGTGTGGTCGAAAACAGTAAATACACCTAGCTTGGAATAAAACTGGCTCTCAAGTGAGGCTACCAGAACACACTGTTTGGTGCTTGGCAACAGATTTTCAACTAGCCAACCAAGTCCAAGAAAATGCCTTACGTACGGTTTATTTACAGTGTTTTCCTTCACCGGCTGCTCAACCTCATTGTTGAGGTTTGATGAACCCATATCCTTCGGCGTGTGATCCGACCGCGTTAACCACTGATCTATCATCGATATCAAATTGTCCCTGAATCGAGTCTTAGGTCGTTATACATTACGTCTACACAATCGTAACTTTTCCATCCATTTACTCCAACGGTTATGCGACAAACATGTGTCTAAGAACACAATTTCCTTCTAATACGATAAGATATATCGCCCGATATAATTTCTTTGTCTGTCTCCTTTTAAAGGACGTTCTTTATGAAATTTGGTACAGAAACACATAACTAATTAAAAAACCTATAACCCGACTGCGAAAATAATAGCTATAATTAAAGGATTTTTTATTATTATTCCTAATTAAATTTTAACATATTATGTATATCTTATATATATTTTTGCAATCCCTTTTAATTTCTTTTATTTCGATACCCTACTCGATGGGTTTTTTTTAATTACCGTATTTCTATTTTGCGCCAAACACCGCTATTTTTTTTTCAAACATTTAAGAACTCTTGCGTTATTATGAGGCATATAACGATACCTTACCTGTCGAAATCCATCCAGCCATTTAGAAGAAATGAGATAATAAAGTAATTTACAAATATACAGACATACAAACATACAAAACACAAGCAAAATACATAACTCTTCCTTGGCAGTCGTGTAAAAAGAACATAGAGCACGTGCAATTATCATAATTACCATTTTCGAGCACTACATAAGTGAAACCGTGGAACACAGTTAGTAATCAATATTTTTCGTGGTCAATATTTAGTTACGGCCCTCAGTTTAGCAACACTTCATAAGGGCTTGCGACAATATGACCGTTAAAAATAACCCACCGTGCATTACTTCCTACGACAGGGTCAAACTTAGGAAGATTATTTATACTTAATGTAACCTAATGCGAAACTAAATTTTTTACTCAAAAAATCAGCTCTTTTCTTTACAGAGAAAAAAGCTTTTTATTAAAAGCTTTTAAAGTATTTCTGAGACGAAATATCGTCTCAGAAATCAGTTTTTATACAGTTACCGTTAATAAGCGTGTCTTTGCTGACAGTGGCGTATTCCATAGCTTGTTTGCCACTTGTCAGTAATTGTCCTAAACTTCCTAGAGTGCACTCGCTCAACCACGTAATACCTATGTACGTAATTATTGTGAATTAATAGAAATGGTGATCACCAGAAATAGAGAGTTTCATTTACCTATCACACCCGACATTCAGTCATAAATCTCATACATAAAGTTTGCAGGCATACATCTTTAACCCCCACAAAGCGTATATCTAATTCAACGATATCACGTATTATTTTTTTATGTAAAAAAGTATAATTATTTCTAAAAAGGTTTTTAAATTCAGCCCTGCTGTTTCGCTTTTTATGCTCACAATAACAAGAGAAAGAATCGTCAAGAAAGCACCCTTCAAACTGAACCTTTACAAGTCACCTGGCTTGAAAACTCATAAACCTTATGCTTATAATAATAAATTTCTTTTTACATTAACAAGATTGAACATTTGGTTGAAACCGTACTTTACTCGTTAAAAGCTTTAGAGACGCACTAACCTTTTTTTTGGTAATTTTTGTTATAGGTATTAGACATTCTTCATAGAAAATAGTAAAGCTGTGGCAGCCTAATTTACCGTGTTCTACCAATCGGGAGAGCCTGTGGAGCAATCTAATTAACTGATAGACTACATTTGAAAAATATCTTAATACCTTGCAATTTAGTTTACTTTAAAAATGTGTCCTTTTTTAATTTTTATTTTCACTAACTTTACTTTAAGCATTTTGCGATTTAAACCAATTAAAAAGCCACAAAAATAGCCAGGACTGATGGCGTCAACATGACGTCACGCTGTGTGAAACAATCATATCTGGGTGGCAGTTGATCTACGAAAATATCAACAACAGCAGTAGTGTTTCGCATGGCGTTACGTCATAATCTCTGTTTGGTGTGATTGAATGAAATTTTTTTCTGAATTCGTTTTACAAAAATAATACAATTTTTTGTCTTTAATAACAATAAAAATAATTGATTTTGTACTACATATCATGTCAATCATTATAAACTGAAATTCATCCATTTCATTCCTAGCGGACAGAAGCTTAGTCAGCTACCTTCAAACGATAAAGAAAATATCGTAAGAAAACTTGCTCTTCTAAAAATCTTAACGTTTTCATGTGTGTAATTTACCAACCCGCATTTAATCAACATGGAGGACTATGACCTTACTTTTCACACTATTTTATGATAAACCAAGTCACAGTCAAAGTCAGACAAAATAGGTCAAATTCGAAGTGGGCCCAGTCAGTAACTTTACTAAAAGCGTCAGTGGAACAAAACGATAAGTCATGTTTCACCGTATTGTATCATTTTCCTACAAACTTAATTCGGCGGTACAGGAAGAAAACGTCGTTATTTTTATGAGTAAACAATTTAAAAAAAAAAATTAATAAAAAAATATCTGCAATACGGCGACATGTTTTTTCCGCGTTCCCTGAAGACCTCTTCATAGGATTTCCGCGTTTCCGCCAAAACTACAGCTTACACTTATTCACTTAATAATATCACGTCATTAGATATTTATCTTCTATCAACAGATTCTACATATTAATTTTCGAGACTTACGTACTACGTAAACAATAAAAATAATGCATGGAAATTGGGGGACAGCACCCTTAGCGGGAGTAAATGGAAACTTTAATTTTCATACATTTAAATCTAGTTAAAGTAGGTACACGTAGTACGTATTCATGCAATTTATTAATATGCGTACGATAGTACCTGTGTCGTAGCAAAAAAACCACACAGCTGTTCTAAGAAAACTAAAATTTACAATAACGACTCCACTGTCACACTAACCCGAACAAAACAAACGAAGGGGATCCGTGGACATAGAATAAATGAGAGTTACTTTGCCAAGGGTCCAACGTCTTTTCGCCCTTCCAAGACGCTATGAGTTCCTTGTAGACCGCGGCACGAGCGGGCCGAGCTCCCGTTCCCGCCAAAATCTGACATTTAACTTTTTTACAAACCCAATTCACATTAAGGAGATCGTATTGTTTCTTATTCAAATTACAAATCTACGTCCAACAGTTAAACAAGTTTTTTTTTAATTTTTATTTATTTGTCATACCTGTTACTTATTCAAAAAAGGTCGTATCACTTATCATAAAAGTTTTTTTTAAATAATTTTTTTTGAGTGGTGTAGGCAACTGTGTCGTATTGATTTATTGTTCTCATTTTTTTTTATTGTGCAATAATATAATAATTACGTATTATTATACAAATTTAATAATTTGTATAAAATTGTATTATTTGTTTGTATTTGTATTATTGTTTTGTTTTAAACTGTAATCAGTTTAATAAGGTGCTAGTGCAGTTACATATTCATAAGGATTTTCTCTTGGCCTTGTTGCTCCAGCGTCGGTAAGTGACATATATTCCACAAGTTCCACTTTATTTAATTTTTACATACTTTGAATGGCTTATTTCATTCGATTTTTCATAAAATACTTTAAAACATTTAAATAATTGACAATGGCAAATGGGACAAAGTGCGATGTCAAAAACGACCACTTCCAGTCATTGCTACCTTACGTAATTATATCGTGATAACCTCAAGGTGTCCTACGCTACGTTTGCCAATTCATGATGTCCACTCTAGAACACGTCTACCACAAAGGTTGTCAGTTCTACTCTGAGCTATGTTGATGACTTTAGTTCTTTAGTCAATTACTTCGTTCCGGATACGATCCATTAGAGAAACACCGAGAATAGCATTTTGCATAGCTCGCTAAGTGACTTTGTATTTATGAACCGATCTTGCTGTGAGTAAAACGCACCGATTATAAACTTTCGCCTTGAAACTCTGTAGGATAGGTGATGAAAAGACTTGACGTAGTTTACTGGAATCTGCCCAGCCCATGCAGCTGTATTCCCCTTGACTTTACTCTTAAAATATTTCCATCTACCCCAGTGTAATATATATTGGAGCGTCTACCCCAGGCCAATATATTTTTTGGCAAGCAATCTCTGAACACGTTAGGCATGACCTTGGTTTTATTCAATTCCATCTGGAGACTAATGCGTTGAGAAGAACCAGCAAGGCTGGCGATGTCGTCTGCAAACCGTAGATGAGAGTCAGTCGTCCCAGTCCTGCGACTTAAACATATCCTTCAAAGTGTTCTTGAATAATTTTGGGGAGATAACATCCACTTATCTCACGCTTCGACGTTGGTGGATATGTACCGTCTGTTGGTTCTGCAGTGGAATGGTCATCATTGCTGCATCATACAGACATCTCAACACGATGTCAATCTACCTAGCATCGCTGCTAGGACTCCAATATACCCCAAGGTTCGACCAAGTCAAAAGTATTTTCACAGTTCATGAACGTCATATAAGAGGCCGATTGTATTCCTTGGTCTTTTGTACAATCTGCCGCATGGTATGAATGTGGTGTATTGCTCCTATTCCAGGGACTGAAACACGTATATTAAAAAAAAACTTTGGTCAAACTTTTTTTTTTCTTTTTCTACTGCCTAACGGCCAAGCCATATATTTTAACCAAGGTTTAGAGTTTGTGAAGCGTTGGGTTTGTAGAGTTAGGGCGTGTAGAGTTAGAAGCTTGGCTCTACATGAGATCTGATAACTTTTTGACAGTGCGAGCCATACGGTCCCGTCTTGGCAACATTTTACATGAAAATGTTTTTGGGGGCATTGAATATTACGTCAAATAGATAGATCAACTCTTTACTGTTTACACGGAAATTGCACAAAAATAAATTCAACAAATAGTGTATGAATGGCGGCCTTATTCCTAAAAGCAATCTGTTCAAGACAACCTTAATATGGAGAGTAACGTACTTACTAACGTTACTGAAAAAATAGACAAAGGAGTATATTATGTAGATAAATTGTTACTTCATTTTGTCCAAAAAAATTATCCAATTACCCCCCAACGTTGGTCGATTGTTCCCGTGTTGTATTAAATAGTACATATCATACAAATTTACATCAATAGGTAGTACCCGCCCCGTTTGACGTCATAATTGCGTCACCAACTTTCGCCCGGCGTAATTGGCCGCGCAAAAAACACGGTATTTTTAACCGTTTAAAACGAAATAAAAAAGTAATGAGTTATTGATTCACGAGGTCATTCCACTGACCTTCGTGTGTCAAGGACATTTTTGTTTACGTGCCGACATGAACAGGTTTAATATAAAACTAGCTGCGCCCCGCGGTATTACCTGCAACATTTTTTCAAGATTAAAGTAGCCTATGTTTTAATCCAGGGTGTCTCCGTACCAAATTTCATCAAAATTGCTACAGCCGTTTGAGCGTGAAGAAGTATCAAACATATAAACACACTTACAAACTTTCGCCTTTATAATATTAGTGTGATACAATTAAGTGCTATAATAAAATTCGATCTAAGTATCCAGGGGTGACCAACCGCAGGCTCGCAAGAAGCCGTTTAATTGTCGCCGAGATTTACGGTCCGGGCCGTGTTCGCCAAATTGAAAGTTGACTATAAATTAACCGGGCCTGACCGTTCTGCACACAATGACTAGTAATGTAAATTGCAAAGTGATTTACTCTCCTTTTGTAGAGCAAGTTTTGTTAGAAAGACCGTCTCCTTATTGACTGATTGCCCTGATATCTTATTTGGTAGTAGCTCTGCTTTCTACGCTGTACGACGTAGGTTCGATTCCAGTCAAATGTAGAAAGAATAAAAGGTAGGTACCACCACAGTACCAGAATATATTCTCTCGCCAAGCAGTAGTGTTAAACATTACTGTGTTTCGGTTTGAAGGGTACTGTAGCTAGCGAAATTACAGAGCTGTTGAGCTTGAGACTAACCATCGAATATCCGGACTATGAAAATCCGCCGAATGAGCACCAAAGCAGCGATGCCCTGGACCTTGTTATGCTACTCAAAGTTCTGTGTATCGCTACAATGGTCATGGACAGGCATTATCTCTTACCATCAGGAGAGCGTCTCGTTCGTCTCATAACTTTTTACATAAAAAAATACAACTTTATTGTACACCAACTAATTTGAATATTTTGGCTTTTTATGCGGTAGTTGATTTTTAATACGTTTTCAAACTTTTGATAGCGATGACGTCATGAGGTTGGCTGAATATCCATAGTAGGCCTTTGCCATGTAAAACAAAAAAGAATATTTTGACACATTTGATTGACTTTGACAACTGACATGAAGTAAAGAATTTTGTTTAGCAAAGCTTCTTAATGTTGCTAATCTATAACTTTTTTGTATGGATTATTACGCTATTACGCCGCTGGCAAATCTATTATGATTTAAAAAAATAAATGGATCTATTACAGCTGTTTTACAGAAACATTAGAACTGACAAAATGCACAGAGTATGATGGCAAAAAGAAAAAGGACAAACCCAATGAACTTTTTTTTTTACGTGATTTGGCAATGCACGGGTGTTATATTTACCTATTTTGGTATTTTATAAGTGAAGTAACGAAATTATAGTATTTTTCCGTACTATCCTTAGATATGGATAGTATCTAGTACGGAGCATGAAATAGTTGTACAAATACTGTAATTATAATACGAAATCCAACGCTGCGTTGACTTGACATTGACAGCTTTTGTTTAGGTTCGCCATTGCTTTTGCACAGCGAACTACATGACGTCATTATGGGACTCATTGAAAGTCCAGTTTGTCTTGTGTATTTTATTGAAATATACCCCATCTCATAGTTCAGAGAGTTTTAAACGTCAAAATAATGTACAGGAATGTAATATTTCGAAATGGTTTTGGAATCAGCAAAGTATTTTTTTTCTTTACATACCGAATTAGTTGACGCAACTTAGAAAATCACGGACAAGTGCGAGTCAGATTCCCACCGTACAAACTAGTAACTATGATAAATTCTTGTTCTCATTCCTTGCATAAAGGCCCTATTTTTTGTGATTAAATTAAAAATGTATATTTTCCGGTTTTTTTTAATGTGGCAAACCGATACAAAATCTGTCAATGTCAATTCATAGGCAGCCATAATATTCTGTTCCATACACGTATGTCGAGTTACGTCGAGTTATCGAGTTTGATACAAATATCTGGATAATTTTACTTTCAACGTTAATCGAACTCTGACATCGCTTTTATGAGGCTATTATATAAGATTTGTCTACTTCATGTCAATTGTCAAAGTCAATCAAATATGTTAAATAGCTATGTATACTTTTTGTTTTATATGGCAAAGGCATACATATTCAGCCTACTTTACGACGTCATCGCTATAAAAAGTTTGAAAACATATTAAAATCAACTACCGCATAGAAGGCCAACATATTCAAATTAATTTTATAAAATAAAGTTTCATAACAGTAAATAATATAAAATAAATACAAAAATAAAACTTAACATACCGAATTGTTTTAGATTCTGAACGACCTGAGTAAATGCACGCTAAATACACTTTTAGTAGTGCGGAACCCTCGACACGTGATTTCATGGCCAATTCATTCTACTCTACCAATGATTGTGTTACTTAACTTTTGTTTACCTTTCATTCACGCAACGTGATATTGTTCGAAAAAGTCTTTAAAAAGCATTTCTAAGGCTTCCAAGTCAGGTTAACCTTTTCTTTTCTGTACAAAGTTTGTAAAAGCATTTGTGGAAAAATACAGAGTTTTAGTATTGAGTGTTTATTCAATTGTATTAACGTGTTGAAAATTTCTACACGTTGGAACAATTGAAACAATGGCTTATCCTTGCATTGAAAAAAGTTACAGCCTTTATTCTGGTACCTTTGAAAATTATATAAAAAAATATGGATCCGTATTTCGGTCGTACGAGAATGGAGTCTTAAGTTTCAGAGGTGTAATAATAAAATGTTACGATTTTACCATTATTCCTGTTAACGACAGCAGAATCTTATTATCCCACCTTTTTATGTCAGTTTTAAATAAAGCTCCGAAATAAAAACTTCGATTCGTTTTCATGTAAAGAGGTCTCATAGGAAAATCATAAACGGACTTTAGGTTTGCGGATAAACCAACTTCTGGACAGACAAAGGAACTAAAGTTTCCCATGGAGTATTCCCAGTTTTGTTCAAAAATACGATGGTAGCTCCCCTATTCAAATCACCGGATAAGTTGGACGCTGTACCCCGAAACGTTAAGAGCACAATGTTCCGTCACAACTCGTCACCATCAAAAAAAGGATGACAATATTCTGAAACAAAATGTGAGACTTGCGAATCTTCGCAATATTTTTAACGCAACAACAAGTCATATTCAAAACAAATTCAAAACTTACGTTATTGGCATAAGGTTCAATTTAGAAAGCTCTACCAAACGATTTATGATAAACGCGGGAAACTCACTAAAAAGTTTGTTATTCCTCCTGGCCAGTTCATTTCGTTTCGATTGCAAAGAAAAAAGAACTTTAGATGTTCGTGATATAGATTCGAATTTTAACAACTTATGTAGCAGATAATAAATCGTTCGGAATTCAAAGTTATTCGAAAACGTTAAGGTGTGATAATAAAAAAGAAGTTAGCTTCTTACACGGCAATATAAGGTGGGATACGGGATTAGTACTGAGGTGACGGTTTTTTAAAGACGGGTTTACGTTTGTTTGTACACTTGAACAAATTGATCGGGGCCGCATCGAATATTTATTTAATAGGATACGTAAATAAAATCTTTATGTTTATTTTTATTAGAACAACGGGTAAGGCAAAATGGTACAAGAAAAGTATGTAGGTACCTATTATTACTTTATTCGTAAGTTTAAAGTCGCTCAGCGAGTTTAGGAAGGAGCTATGCTTGGCATCTGTCGCAGAACCGATAACCGCTGCGGTAAACGGGTTCTAGAGTGGAGACCGCGGATTGGCATACGTAGTGTAGGACGCCCTGAGACTCGATGTAGTGACGATTTACGTAAGACAGCTGGCGGTGGATGGAAGCGAAAAGCCGAAGATCGGGGTGAGTGGCGTGTCTTGGGAGAAGCCTATGTCCAACATTGGAATTCGATAAGCTGATGATGATGATGATTATTATTATTATTATTATTATCTAAGAATATTAAAAATTGTAATTTTTAATTATTGAAATTATTGATTTTAGTTGATCTGAAACGGCATAAAAATCAGCCATATCTTTCATTGGGTGTCTGGCTTCAGGGTTGAATTTATAGTAATATAAAATAGTACTTAATATTTGTCGTTAAGTTATGCAAACACGAGTTTGTAACGATGATAGCTCAGTGGTTAGCGCGGTCGGTTCGCACGCCGAAAAATGTGGATTCTAACCCCATCAATGAGCTTGAGCTGCCGGTGAAGGAAAACATCGCGAGGAAACCTTAGCATGGTAGTATAGTACTTTCTAATACTCGGCTGGCCACCACCCTCTAGTTAAAAATCTGCCGCCAAGCATCTAACGGTGTGTTCCGGCCGCCTCAGTTGAGAGCCAGTTTCATTCCAGGCTAGATGTGTTTACCATCTTCTACCACACCGTCACTTAACATCGGGTGAGCTGTGGTCAAAAACATATCTGACAAATATTTAATAAGAAAAGGTATATTCCAGATAAAAACTACTATAAGACTAGTATAATTTAACTAAAATAATATTAAGTGAACTTTCTACAAAGTTCTTAGACATCCGTTTAAAAAACCGCAGCACACAGTGTCAAAGCACCAAAACACATACGTTATACATCGCCGGCAAACATACAAATATAGATTTGTATACTTAATCGATAGAGAAAAAAAACTTAAAACAAAAAGCATGCAAAAGAATGAAAATAAACTAGATTCAAAATCAAAATCAAATCAAAAAGTCATTTATTCAGTTTAGGCCCTGGTAAGGCACTTATGAACGTTAAGTTACATGTTTGAATCTACCACCGGCTCGTAATTACCTACACTTCAACTGAGAAGACTCCGGCAAGAAACTCAGCAAGGCATTTTTTTGTGGATCTTTCTTTTCACATTAAGTTACAGTTTACAGTTATAAATATTAATACATACATTTATGCTTACTACAATTGTCACTTAGCCAGGGGGATGCAAGTGCAGAGAGATTAAGCTAACAATATAACATAGATATAAGTACTTACATTCTAATAAAGATACGTTCTATTAAATATACGTTCTATTAAGTACTTAACTTAAACCTAATCATTTTCTTAATTACGTGTGCGTAGAAAAATAAATATCGTAGGATTTTTCACAAAGCTTGTACTATAGGAACCAAGTAACTGACAGAACACTTATGTGGAGTCGGTCTTGCTGTTCCAATGTTCAGAGCATGGGGTGTGGGTCGACTGCTGGTTTCAGAATGAAAGAAGTACTCAGGTTACACTATAGGTACTTTTTTTTGTTGTTAACACATTCTTATACAGAACACAACAAACATTTACAAAAAAAAACATTTGTAATTATTTTTATATGAAGGCAACTTCCTCAGTCAATCTCAAGTTAACTCGTAAATTGACAAGTTTACGAGCCAGTTCATGCTTTACTATTAGCTATTTTTCTACGCCATTACAGGGGTGACAATTTATGAGTGTATCGTCTTTACGAGAATAATGTGCGGTAGACGTTGTAAAACTTTACCGCGGAAGGTTATAGCGACTAAGTGTCGTCAAAAATAGATGAAGGTGGAATAAATTAGGGTTCCGTAGATTGGTACGCGAATCGTACCAGTAGTAAATCGACTGCAGAGGTCGTTATCGAAGATCGATTTACTTAAAAAGAACAAAAAAAAACAAGTATACATTGTAGCGATGATAGCTCAGTGGTTAGCGCGGTCGGTTCGCATGCCGAAGAGTGTAGGTTCAAACCCCAACAATGAGCTTGAGCTGCCAATGAAGGAAAACATATTGAGGAAACCATAGTGTGGTGGCAGGGTACTTTCTAGTACTCGGCTGGCTAGCTCGAGTTGAAAATCTGCCGCCAAGCATATAACGTTGTGTTCCGGCAGCGTCACTTGAGAGCCAGTTCCATTCCAGGCTAGGTGTGCTTTACCATCTTCGACCACAACGTCTCTTAACATCAGGTTAGTTGTGGTCAAACACCAGGACGCCAGCCATTTAAAAAAAATACGGCTTCAAAAGTTTTAGTTATTTTCGTTTAAAAATCAAACTACTTAACCTATGTATTTTTATGAAATTTCTATGCGACTACATTTCTCGAAACGGTCCAGGCGTCTTCGAGGTAACATACATAAAAAAAAAGATTCTGAGGAATTAAGAACCTCCTTCTTTTTTGAAATCGGTTAAAAACTGTCTGTCTCGTAATTTTGAAAGAAAATTTCTTCGCACTTAGACCTTTTTATCGACGTCTGTGTTTCCTAAAAAGTACAATATAGTTTTTTTCAAATCCAAAGTAAACATGTTCCTTCTAGGTAAACGTGAACGTATTAAGAATAAGTAAATATTTTTTAGTTATTTTTATTACTTTCGTTAACCTCCACGGCAGCACCTCCGCAAAAATGTACCTCCGTTACTTTTCTACTCGGTTTTCTCAAGTGTTAAATAGTGCAGTCATGCACAAAAAAAATCACAACTACATGCATACATGCAAATGAATACTTACACAATTTTTACCCACACAGCCAAACGTGAGAACCAATATGACGAGCCGAGAGAAAATAATTAAAGTGATAAAAGCTGTAATGGAGATTCAATGGTTAGCAGGTTCAAATCCAACTTGAAATTTATATTTAGAGTATATCGTCTTTTTTTATACATATTTTAATAACAAAAATATTTAACTTTTGACTTTTGGTTGGCTTTTTTTTTTGGTAAGTTATGTATATATAATTAAACTTAATGTATATTAATAACTCGTAAATAATTACTGAGTATAAAACCCGTGCAAAAACTGACGAATTTCAATACGTTATATTACATTATGTATTGTACTATATGAAATTGTTCTAAAAATCGTTAAAATTTAATCGTTTTGTTAATAAGTTTGTAATTTGAAACCATTACTGCCATCTATCGTAATTAGTATGTAAACTAATTATTATGAGGTCAACATAAACATTTAGTTGTAATAAATTATGCTAGTAGCTATATAATTTGTATGTATGTATGTACACTATAATTGATCTTTTATTCTTAGAAAAATATGCACATGTACAACACGTGCTAGAGTAGTTAATGTTCAAGCCCTTATAAAAACTCAATTCGATTAAATTTACATTGTGATGGTGCCAACGACATCGAAACGTTTGCATAAAACCAATAGAGAACTAAAAAGATACTGTAAACGAAAATGGCCAACGAAGTGAAGATTGCACTTTCACGAATAAAAAAATTAGAAAATAAACTAAACGCTCGAAACCTTCGGATAGTACACATTGAAACCGATGAGGCGTCGTGGCGCTAGTGCCGCTCAAGCCATTGTTCAGCAAATTAGTTCCGCTACCCGACGCTGCATTCTAATAGCAGCACTATTATCTTATCATAATCTCGTACCGTTGATGTTTTTGTGATAGCATTACAAATAAGAGTATAGGTACTTGTTTTTTTATCTTGTCGGCTTTGTAAAGGTGAGAGCATTGTTAATATTTATATTTAACCCGCTAAAAACTACCATAATCGTGTTACAGACACGCAAACGTTATGAAGTTACACACAAGCTCGATTTTCTTTTTATCGTACAAGTTAAAAAGTTCAAATCAAAACGTCGATCACATGATCGGCGGATCGAACCGGGTCAAGGCACAACAGGTGAGTTGCGGAGCGCATAAACTAAAAAATAAAATATCGAAAAATAATAAAAATCAGCAAATATAGTAAATTGAAAAAAAGAACACTTCCGTCCCGTTCTAGCGTGGGGGGTGGTTGTTTTTCTGTCTCTGTCGGGAGTCCGCGCACGTGGTTTCCAGTTGTAGCCGCGGGGAACTAGCGGGAGAGCCGAGAGCGTCACATCCCGTGGCGACCCGCGCCGAGTGGCTGTTTGCCCATAACCTCCGAATGACCTGATTTTTTTTTCTCCAATGTAAATATTCGGCTACTGTCGCATAGTCTGTAAGTGGTATTAAGTTCCTCTCGCGTTCTTACTTTTTTTTTTACGTTAATTAACACAGACTTCACGGCGAAGAGTTTTTAGTTCCAGTGTTTTAGTGCAACGGGTTTTTGGAAGACTACATTTTATTAGTGTTAATTTTAGTTAAGGTAAAACTTGAGAAGCGATTTTGTTTGTGGTGCGGGATTGGATTTTTATAAACTGTGAAGTTATTTTATAAAGTGTTCTGCTAAGTTCTTCAGATTGAGGTAAAATTTTGTGCAATGTAGGTAACGTTGTGTAAAATTTTAAATAGTTAAAGCTTTATTTTTCTTTTGCTGTTTTTGTACTTTTATTAGATATATACATAGTTGTATTTTTGTTTTAGAAAATTTGTATTTCCGTCAAAACAATGTTTAAACAAATATTATTTTAATAAATTAATACGAAATAAGTGCTGCCATCAAAAATGCAAATCAATCAAAAAAATCAACGCGATTCAAGTACGATCATTGTTTAGTCTACCAATTGTTATTACATAATTATTATTTAGGTTTTTTTTACCATCGAAAAAGTTCAATAACAAAAAAGCTACTAAATATATTTAAAAAAAAAACCGTTCCCGTTGGTCACGCTATAACTTGAGAACGACTAATAATTTAGTTTATCTCTTTTTTAAAGTTTTCTGATACTTCGTAGAAGGTTCTTACGGAACGAAAAATTAAGAAAACTGCGTAAAAATTGGAAAATTTTAGATGTTTTTGATAATAATTCCACACGGAATAAGTCGCGGGTAACGGCTAGTTAATTATAAATCAGTTTCTCCCCGTATTATTAATTTATTATGGTGTACATGGTAAGTAGATAAAATAAGACTAAATAACTAATCTCTCTTATTAAAAAAGCCACACGCTTTTACGCTCCAAAAAAAATGATAAACGCTCCGTAAAACGAAATGAGCGTCAAAACGTTCACAAACACTTTCATTCACGCATTTTTACTTTTTATTTAAAAACGTATCAGCATTAATAAAATCAGCTCCGAATAAAGTTCACTGTCAATAAAATTGGTGCCGGCAAAAATCGTTGCGAGTTCGATGACCTCTTCTGGCTCAGCTCTGATAAAAGAATCATAATAATGCTGCTGAATTTTACACAATTTTTCAACTGAAACTCTGGAATTAAGGCCGCTTTTACTATTATGAGAATTAAGAAAACCAAGCTTTGTAAAGTTTTTAAAACTGCCTTGAAACATACAGTCAAATTGAAAAAAAAAACATTTTTCAGTTTTTCCCAATTTATTTAAAAAATATGTAATCTTAGCTTACATAGTACAAGCTTACGCCCGCGACATCCTCCGCCCTTAACTTTAGAGTTCGATAGAAACATATTGTGTGAGTAACAAATAAAAAAAATGCACAATTTTATTAGGTATTAGATTAAGATAAAGGATAACTTTTATACCTGAACAATGTTCCGCGTCTATACCAAATTTCAAGTGGATAAGTTCAGTATTTAGTTTTTTAGTAATCGACAGAAACCTAATATTTTTCAGATTTATAAAAGTAGTACCTGGATGACCGAGCTTTGATCGGTTTTTTAAAAATTAAACCTATATCGATTTATCGCCCCCGAAACCCCCTGCATACTACCTAAATGTCATGAAAATAGTTGGAGCCGTTGCCGAGATTCAGATTATACTCGTATATAGGTATATAGGTAAAAAAGTAGCTTATCACCTAGCAGCATGGAATATACTTTACGACGTATCATACCTACTAATTATATACATTAAAAAAATCATAAAATCGGTCGAGCCGTTTCACAGGAGGAGTTTGCGACCACAAACACCGTGAAACGAGATTTTTATACATATATATATGTATATGGAAGATAGAAGAATAATTTGAGACTAGAGATTTGCTTAACTAATTTATTCGTAGTAGTTACTAATATACTATAATTTATACTAATGTATCAATATGTATTTTCTTAACATCTACTTTTATTGAAAAATTTTATTTAAAAAAAAAATGAGTGTATGCGATTACCATATTATGGCAAATTTCTGTAAGTATCCAAAATGTGTCAGTATTAACTTAAGTATTGCAATATTTTTAGATAGGCGTTATTTTTTACTATCAGGAGAACGTTATGTATGGTCCATTCCTTTAATATAAAAAAAATATCGTTAATGGAATACAAAATTATATAAATAGGCTTGCGTTTAACCGCCCGTTTCGGCTGATGTACCTACAACAAAAAATATAATAAATTATATCAAAAAAAATTGCATTTGATGTCCATCTCCATAACTACAGACACAAAGTATAATTAAAAAAAATACATTCTATTCTGCAAAAACACAAAAAATTATAGTGGAATATATCATACGTACATTCATAATTTTAATTTATTAAGAGTTATTTTCTGGTTCCTCTTTAACACATACATAAATCTTTCGTATTTTTTTTTTAGTATAGCTATAAACAAAATTTTAATGTTTTGTCTTTGGTTGTTGTTTCATTGTTTGTTGTTTAGGTTTAGTAAATTGTAATTGGTTTGTTAGCTACGCAAGAATCTCCTTAAAATACCTTAAACGTTACATTGCGATATATTTTAACACTGAATTCAATTTTGATGAATTTCTTTGACAGATCTTGATTTATTGAAAAGTATTTTGTCCTTGTCTTTATATACTGCAATGAAAAAGATTACAATATTTTTAGTAAAATAAAATTTATAAACTAAAAACTCTAATATTAAAAAATAAATGTCGTTTGGTAGTTCAGGCGAATTGGTGGGAAACGTAGATCTATTTCATATACAAAACAAGAATGATCATTAAAGAAAGATCCCAAAGCCCATACATTTACTTTATGACGAATCATTTTTAATTATGTCCTATGTCTCTCTTACAACTGAGATGAATCTAAAGACTTTATGTGAAATGCCACTAAATGGTTAAGGCTGTAGAGCGAGCCAAAGAACATACATACACTCGAAAAACAAAAATGACAGCCGAGCAAAAAGTATCGCAAGTGACGTCATCCTGTCCCAGTAATGGATTAATATACAATGGGCGAGCATATCTCTCATTGATATTGTCCAGCGAACGATTACCGGATTTTTTGCGAATGATTGTATTTACAATTAACCCAGCTCGGCGGGGAAAGCGAGAGTGACTATTAAATGCCATTTAAAAGTAAAGCACTTCGTGTCATTTTTAAAATGGCTTGATGATCATTTTTATACAACTCTTATCAACTTATTATATATCCTTTTGTTGCGGCTAATAATATACAAAAAGGTCAAAGATCTGATGATGCTAGATCTCCTTATAACGAGGTCGTCTAGGTTCCACCGCAGCGTCAGATAAGCTACCCCCAAATGGTGTAAGCTGCGTAGTAAAAGTACAGGGTTATTTAGACTTATTATGAAATGTCTTAAAGTAATGAGCGCAAAGCAGAGATGCTCTAGGCTTTGTTTTGTTACTCAAAGTTTTAGGTACCGCTGTAATGGTCATGGACAGTTATAATATTGTAAAGGTGAAAGGTTTTGAGTGTATGTTTTTTACATTTTCACGCTTAAACGGCTGGACCAATTGTGATGAAATTTGGTATGAAGGTAACACGAACACCTAACTGGATACATAGGCTACCCCGAAAAATATAGTGTTCACTTAAGAACAGCGGGTACAACCCCGGGGCGCAGCTAGTCCCTAATAATTGCGAGTGTGCCATTGGTCTCATCCCTTTAAGAAAAGAACTGTACGCGATTCGTCTATGTTACTCTACGTTTCGAACACGATCGATCACAATATAACGCATGTATAGAATGAAAGTCATTTTCCGTGGATTCGTTGAAAGAAAACCCCACAAGGCGTGCGCAAATCGTCTTAGAAAGAATCCGTCCAACGGTAAGAGCGAGTCGGGCGCGGGCGGGCCGCCTAATTTGTCTTAGGCGGAAAAATCGCGCGGCGATTACAAGTGGCTCGTAACGAAGTCGGGCCGGGGGTGGGGTGAGGGAGCGATATAGGGGAGGGGGGTGAGTAGGGTGGTGTGGCGGGCCGCGAATCCGTCTCAGTCGTCCGTCTGGAGTCGCCGCGGCCGGACGGGCCGCGCGGCGGAAATACACGTTCCTCGTGCACTTGTGATTATAAATTTTAATAATTCAAAATTTTAAAAAGATTCTAACCGCGTAATAGATATTTTTAGGCTATAAACCCCTTCGATCTACACCATTGGCAGTGGAGAAAAGTTTTATGCAAAATTTTTAATATTTACGTCGGTTACAATTTAAGAGATTAACGTTTTGGCCGTTGAAATATTTTTGTTTAATTTTTTTTATCTAAAGCGTGTGAGGAAACGTAGAGATAGCATAAGCGTTGAACTACTGATAATTTTAGAGATAAATTGATGGACAAAGGTTAGTTTAGTGACTGGACTCTGTGAACTATAACGGACGTTACCTAGTTTTTTGTGCAAACACGAGAAACCCCACCTGGACCAAGGTTAAAATTTAATAAACTATTGTAGTCGCTCTAGATTTTTGTAGACAGTCAATTAAGCTATTTTTATTTTAAAGTTTTTTTTTATTTGTTAATACTTTTGTTACATCGCGTTTGTATGTTTTAAATAAAACAATGATGTATTCATATTTCTTATGATTATTTTCGAATTTATTTTATTTTTGTTATCTCTTTTCCGCGACTTTCGCTTGCCGACGGCTACATTTTATTTTTGACTTTTATCATATTTCTTTAATAACAGATTTATTGTATAAAATATTTTGTATTTATTTTACTTAAATGTTATTTTTGTGTTCATTTTAGTGCTTAAGTATTGTTTCGTTCCAGTTTTATAGTTTATTTTGTAAGAAATGTTTGTGTGAGGTAAATAAATATACCTTTTTTTGTTTTTGTTTTATTTATTTTTTACTATTTGGCTTTATTTTGCACGCTATACATAAGGAACTAAGTGTGAAGAGACATAGTTTTAAAATATGAAATTTATTAAAGTGATTCTAGTATATGATGGAGTGTAGCTTGCAAGGTTGCAATAGGCGTTTGACCACAGCTCTGTTAATAAGTGAAGATCAAATACAGAAAAAAATCAATAAAAGAATCAATAACCCGCACATTAAAACAAAAAAATAATTCTAAGTCATTATTTTAAATCTCACTCTCGAGTTTCCCATAAAATAAAAAGAAACTGTTTGTAGTACCTACTAAAATAAAAACAGCAATTTGATTTTAATATAAAATGTAAATTGGTGTCATATATGACTACATGTTTTTTTGTTCAATTCTCAGTGCACACCTACCTACATTGCACCCATGCGATGCCGGGGCGGGTCATTAGTCTCTAAATAACTGAATCCCTGTTTTACTTGGTCACGCCATTACTTAAGAACGACTACAGATTTAATTTATTTTTATTTTTAAATTTTCTGATACTTTAGAAACTCTTTATTGTTTACCTATCCACCTACGTCTAAGTACCTATGTGTCTGGTTTTGAAGGGAACCTCAATAGAGCCCTATTTTTTTATAAATCTATGGAGTTGATATTCTACTCCTTATAATTATTATTCTTTGGCATAGTAAAAATCAATAGAATCATTTAAGTAAACCTTATAAGCTTGACATGATAACATTATTATTATGTTGACATTGCTAGTAGATACTATTTTGACATATACCTATTGGCATATGACTTGTCATTATTTAATCAGTTTCAAAGTCATTTATTTTAGGTTAAATCTTTTTGTTCTTAAATTTGACATCGCACTTTGTGCTTTGTGCATTTTTTAAGGCTAGATATTAACGTGCTCCATCCTCGGCAGCACCGTCGGTTTCCATCAGGCGAGTTGGTGGCCAAACGTAGATCTAATTCATATTTAAAAAAAGTTCTGGTCGAGTCCGGTCATGCCCTAGTGATTACTTTGATACAAACTTGTATGGGGTTTTTTACCAATACGACGTCTTTCTAAAGAGAATTGTTTTCACCAAGTAATGTCACATGATTTGAGACAGATGTTCCTTATAAATTACCGTCATCTCAACCAAAAACCAGTTTTCCATACCCCTCCAAATTGACAAGAGTTTGTTGAATGCTTTGTATTATTGCCTTACCTCAATGGATCTTTGTTGATCGGCAGATCATATGACTAAGCCGGTTTAAAAAAAATTATGGCTAACGGACAGATGCTGAATTTAGTTATGACAACAAGAAATAATTGGGATACTTTTTAATTTTATTAGACAGTTTTTTTAATTATTATTATTTTTGTGTTCTCGTTATTGATGTAGTGTCGTGTTTGAGAAAATAAATGTTTCTTTTTTCATTGTAAAGGCTCCATTTTGCATTGCATCCACTATCGGCCGCACAATGAATGTAAAATGAAATCGTTTCTTTCGAGTTTTGGAACGACAACGTTGAAGCGATGTCGCTTTTTCGAGTTTCTGCCTGTCCGATAGAAAAATGGGTATGCGGAATTACACCATGTAGTTCTGAAGAATACTCAGATCATAATGAATAGGTACATGATTTGAAGACACCTAACAGGGCCGGATCTACCATATGGCTATTTAGGCTTCAGCCCAGGGCTCCGTGGATTCAAGGGGCCCCCTTATTGACTATTATCACGATGATGTGGATGAATATTTAGTCAATGAATGCATCCAATTAAAAACTTATTTGCTTTAGTCGACAGAGTCCTACTCGTATTGCGTAGACATTTTTACAATTATTTATGAAAAGAAGCTTGTTGTCGTATTCCCGAACTGCTATACAATCTTAAAAATATATTTAACCTTATATTTTACCTCACAAGCTGTGAAACCGAGCGCTCCTTTTCGAGGATGGCATATATAGAGAATAAATACAGAACGACGATGTCAAACTCACGACTTAACCATTTATCCGTTTTGTCAATAAATGTTGATTTTACTAAGGATCTAGATTGTGAGGAGCAAATTAAAGAATTTGCCAAAGGAAAGTGCTGAAAGGTTGCTTTATAATTTGTCAATTTATTTACTATTGTATTTACAAACACTAAGGCATAATATATTATAATATAAATCAAATATTTTATTGTCTTATTTTTTTCTTATACTTTGAGTAATTAGGTGGGCCCCTAAGTAGTATTAGCCCAGGGCCCCCTAAACTCACGGTCCGGCCCTGACACCTAAGTACCTACAGGTTCTACAGGTCTATAAATTTAAGTGGCGCCATCTTACAAATCACAATAAAAGCTAACCATAATTATTGGTATATAAAAACCACCCTTCAACAAACCATCAGTTATTTGATTTTCCACCCCACAAAGCTGGGGATTATTTTTTATCTAGTTCACGTGAAATCCGTAAGATGTCGCTATTTAAAAGGGCGCACGCGCATCACATGTACACGTAGTGTTTTATCTATTGTATAGATGGCGCTTTTAACTGCTTTCTTTTTACCTCAAAAAATCTTTACTGAATTTAAATTATTTACACCGGACGATCTAACATCAATTTATGACGAACGACGAAATTTTTACGTCACAATAAACTACACATTAAAAACATTGAAAAATGAACCAGTATGGCGGGCGGAGACAGACACAGAAAGTAACGTAAATTGATAGCCACACTTTTCATACATTTTGGTATCAAAAACTTGACAAAACGTTTTTTCAGCAATTTTTATCAAGTTTGTGTTAATGCAATTCCGCAGATCGTTATCGTAGTAACGGCTAGAGGGCTCGTTTACAAGCTTTTGTGAACAGGGCCGGATTTGGAGGTCTGAAGTCCCTGGGGCAATGAGGGAGCGGAGGCCCCTAATTACTTTCTAAATAAAAATTCAAAGTCAAAATCGTTTATTGCGACTATGGGTACAACTTACTGGGACTATTATACAATTGTTATAACAATGTTAAACGCTCTTCTATATTCTACCATCTGGTATGCAAATAATAAACTATGTACGTCCTAATATATACACAAAACATTGATATATCTATATTTATTTACTTATTTACCGTCAAGTCTTTCAAACAATTAGGTATAGCAACAAAAAAAAATATTTCATCAAATAATGTAGTATTCAGTTACAATTGTGGCCCCCTGTCTTGTGGAGGCCCCAGGGCAGTAGCCCCGCCTGCCCTCCCCCAAATCCGGCCTTGTTTGTGAATCTAAAAAATGTTTCTTTTAATTATTTGTTCAAGACTTTGCCATGAAACCTAAACGGCAAGCAGCGCCATCTACTGCTGATATTAGATATTATCTATAAATGAAGTTTATATACTTTTACATAGATGGCACTAATAGTTTACTAACTAAAAATACCACTTGATTACTCAACTATCGGTAAATTAAATTTTATCAGGTTGTAGATTACTATTTAAAAATAATTTAAACCATTTTAGTATACTTCGAAGCTTCATAAAATACTGTGATAGTTTAAAAAGGAAGTGGCCTCTAAAGTCTTCTAACATCTGGTAGGCGTACATAAGTGGGTGGCAATAACTTAGAAACTCGTAAGAAAGTAGGCGTGGCAAGACGTAGGTGTTCTGCTTTCTGATTGGCCGCGGTAACTTAGGGCGACTTAAGTCATTACCTACCAACGTAATTTATTGGTTGGTGAAATTGATTATTAGTTACTGGAGGTTATTTTAATGTCTATTATATCGAATCTACCGATTTACTGATCGACCTATGAGTTTTGGTATGTACGCTGAAAACTTATATTGTTGCGTCGCATGATTTTCCAAAAGTTGTGTTAAAAGATCGTTTTTTTTTTTTTGTTAACAGGCGAGCTATTTGTTTACAGCTCACCTGATGTTAAGCGACGGTGTGTTCGAAGATGGTAAACACACCTAACATGGAATACTTAGTTGGCGGTAGATTTTTCAACTTGATAGCTAACCAGCCGATTACTAAATAGCACTCTACCGCCACTCTATGATTTCCTCACGATGTATTCCTTCACCGGCAGCTCAAGCTCCTTGTTGGGGTTTGAACCCACACCCTTAGTGTGTGAACCGATCGCGCTAACCACTGAGCTGTCATCGCTAACAATGACCTTGAGCTGCCGGCGAAGGAGAATATCGTAAGGAAACGATAACAAGGTCGTAGGATATTTTTTACTACTCGGCTGGCTATACCACCCTCAAGTTGAAAATCTGCCGCCAAGCACTCAATAATGTGTTTTGGCTGCCTCTTTTGAGAGCCAGTACCATTCCAGGCTAGGTGTGTTTTACCATCTTCGACCGCACCGTCTCTTAACATCAGGTGAGCTGTGGTCAAACACCAAGCCTGTCAACAATAAAAAAAAAACTAAACAATAATGTATCTGGTACCAACATATACCTACCAGAGTCATCCCCTACTTATTTCTCTCCAAACAAGTTTCTCATTCTAGTATTCTATGAAACTACGCCAATGAAAAGTAGAATAAAAGTGATGACAGGTGGGTGTATCGAACGTTATAGGGTGTACGAAATTCGGTGGGTGTGTCCAAGAACTAAGTTAAGACGGGTGTTGAGGCGCTGGGCGGGCTTTGAGACGATGCGCACAAGACAATGGGCGGTTTGTTCAGTTGCGCAAGGACATAGGCGGGGCTTAAGTTTGGGATAACTTAGCTAAGTTAACAATCACTTTTTATGAAACCATTTTGTAGACGCATTATTTGATTAAGATAATTTGATATTTTTATATACCTACCTTTCATTAATTTTGACATTTTATTACCAACTAAACATTTAGTTTTTGGAATTTATTGTATTTTTTTTATTTACACTCTGCCTAATCTCTACATAGTATAAAACAAAGTCGCTTCCCACCGTCTGTACGCTTAGATCTTTTGAACTACGCAACAGATTTTAATGCGGTTATCATCAATAGACAAAGTGATTCAAGAGGAAGGTTTATATGTATTTAATATTATTAATCACTATACACTGACACCACACTAGTAATTACATTGCACCCGTGCGATATTGGGGTGCGTCGCTAGTTAAGTATATTTTATTAAAGTTTTAACTAAGCATTTAATTAGATGCTAATCAATATGGACATATTAAAATATATTGATAAAACATGTCATTCTTCTGATTATATAGGTACCTACTTAGCTTATTTTCGTTCTTAAGGACAACCCAAGTTTTTTTACTTGTTCTTGAATGATTTCCATTCTAATATTGCCTGGAAGAGATTGCTGTTAGCGATAGACCGTAAATTGTTACACAAATTTTTTAATTTATATGTTTCTAATAACTGCGCCACGTGGTGTTTCTCGCTACGTTTTTTCGAGATAAAAAGTAGCATATGTGTTAATCCAGGGTGTCAGCTACCTCCATACCAAATTTCATCAAAATTGATCCAGCCGTTTGAGCGTGAATAAGTAACAAACGCACTCACAAACTTTCACCTTTATAATATTAGTATGATGATTGTACCTATTAGATATAGACAATCTTTGGTGTGAACAATAAAATGTTTATCTATCTATGTAAGTACCTATATAATTTAGGTATTTAATCTGATTTTACTGGCGATTCAACTAGGGCCAGTATTGCGGGAACATAATTTACCCATGGTTCGATGCGCGGGGAGGTATAGGAGTTAATTAATATTTTGACCCTACATTTAATTAAAAATAAGACATTTAACAATAAATAAACAAAAAATATCCATATTAAATTATTTTTATTATTTTTCAGACAAGATTCCTTCGATACCTACGTAGGGAGGCGCCAGCGATTGGTGAAACTCCGACGCTTAACAGGATTTTTAAGGTAAAAATACTGCGATAAGTTATTTATTAGCATAAGGTTAACTAATTACAATAGCATCGTTTTTGGGTGACAGTGGGTAAATAAAAATATCTATAGGTAATAATCACTTCACTATCACTACATAGTATAAAACAAAGTCGCTTTTTCTGTCCCTATATCCCTATGTATGCTTAAATCTTAGTAACTACGCAACGGATTTTGATGCGGTTTTTTTAATAGATAGAGTGATTGAAGACAAAGGTTTATATGTATAATAACATCCATTAAATAGTGGAGATATACTGTTAGTTTTGAGGTTTATACCCGTGCGAATCCGGAGCGGGTCGCTATTAGTAGGTACCTATATTAGATATAAAATAAATATTGTAGGACTTTATATACAGCGCTATCTAGCCCCAAACTAAGCAAAGCTTGTAGGTAGGTAGGTACTATGGGAATCAGATACCTGATAGAATACTTATACCGAACTTTTTTGTTATGGTATAAATACATACCTACTTATGATAGGTACATATAGAATACTCGGACACAGAAGAAACACTTATCGTCTCATAAATGTTTGTCCTGGTGGGAATCAAACCCACGCCCAGAAGATATTCTACTAAATGAGCTAACAGAGCAGTCAATAATAATAAATAATAATATATTTTATTTTACACAAAAACATAAGAACTTAAAGAACTAAACGCAATCTAAAGTTTAAATCAAATAAAATAAAATAAATTATAGTGATTTATTAGGGGTAAGTACCTATATCATAAATTAGACAAAAGAGCCTATTAAAAAAGAAATAATAATTATAAAAACATAAAAATAAAAATTGAGTCGCGGGTTCCCAGCACAAACGTTTATGTGTTGAATATAAATAGGTATTGTTTCTTAGTCCGGGTGTTGTAAGTGTATATATTTTATTAGTAGTTTTTATGATAAGTAGTAATTAGACGAACGAGGCACTCACATGATGGTAAGAGATAACGCTTGTCCATTGCCTTTGCCGGCACCTAGTTATTTGAGTAGGTAACAAAACAACGTCCAGGACATGGCTGGAATAGTCATACTACCAAAAAAAGTATCAAAGTATCCACTATATGGTTCCCTTAGTACAAAACTAACTTATTTTAATAATAAATAGCACTCTTTAAAACAATCATCATCATTATCTCAGCCGTAGGACGTCCACTGCTAGACATAGGCCTTCCTCATTGACTTCCATAAAGACCGGTTGTAAGCGGCTCGCATCCAGCGCGTTCCTGCGGTCTTTATGAGGTCGTCTGTCCACCTTGTGGGTGGACGTCCTACGCAGCGCTTACCGGTCCGTGGTCTCCACTCCAGAACTTTGCAGCCCCATCGGCCATCAGTTCTGCGTGCTATGTGCTCAGCCCACTGCCACTTCAACTTGCTAATCCGCTGGGCTATGTCGGCTACTTTAGTTCGTCTACGGATCTCCTCATTTCTGATTCAAACAATGACATCCAATAATATATAATAAATTTAATTCCTAATATAGCATGCTTTATGGAAACAAGATTTTCCTTATCAAAAACTTCAATATATTAAGTATGAAAAAAATAAATTACAACAATGTAAATAAGTTGACTTGAAGTACAACAGATAAAATAGACGCTCGGCCATATCATCTACAGACCGACTTCCGGTCGATAACCGCTTCCGCCGATATCGGCGACCTCTAGCTCTTGGGAGACTAAGTTTTCAACCTACTACCACCTACGCGGACCACAGATAAGTGAGTGGATAATACAGCGAGATTACAGTATAAGTATGTGTATTAAGTGTAAAACTACACAATGGGTGGTGGATTCCTTAGCGAAAAGTCATCATTAGGTACCTCAGAATCAGATATTCTACCACCAAACCAAACGAGTACCATTGAAAGAAAATCTTTATTTGTTTACAAGAAAAATGTTGAGTACGCAATAGCCAACATAACGCACCCTCAGAAAGAAAGTGACCGAAGTCAAAAAAAAATATTTGTGGGAAATGTGAAATAAAGTCTTCTAAAAATTGCATAAATTTAAATATATCTCTCCCGTTTTTCATCGGAAACGATTTTTTTGGGATTTATACAATATTGATCCTTTATGTACAGATCGGTAAAAAGATTTTGTTTATTTTTTTTCAAAAAAAATATATATATATTGTAAATATCATGATTATGTTTGCGCAGTTCCTAAATACCCGTTCACTAATGTCAAAATGGATGTGTGCATGACAAAACATGCAATCTTCATTTTGGAAGTCATCATAATCAAATAGGTATATTATCCCATAAATATTATAAATGTGAATGTTTGGATGGATGGATATTTGTTACTAAAAAAAAAGTAGAGAATGATGAAGGAAAAAAAATATTTGTAAAGGTTGTCGAATAACCAATCAATATAACAGCAAATTGCGTAAGCGAATGTTCAGCTTGACAATGCCCCCGATATGTATCGGTGGAAGTACAGGTGGAACAACAAAACAAAACATGATATTATAATTAAATGTACATATATTTTGACTTTTCAATATAAAGTAGTCTTAGGGTCAGTTTATAACAAAATTCTAAAACACAGGAATTTTGAGTTAGGTCACTTTTATTGTAAGGGTGCGATAATTATGTATATCTTATGGTCATTTACAATTGACTCTCCTCCCATAGCCGCGACCTCGGAGCGCCTCTCCGCCTCCGAACTAAGCAGACTGCTTGGGTTGCACTATGCGGCTCACAACTAATTATATTCCAGTGAACTGAAAAAAAAAGTAGAAGTAGACTTGTCTATGCAGACTACAAAAAAAAACAAGTGACACAAAGAATAATATTATGCTACTACTTGGAAGTAAGAATACTGTAGTGTTTATATATAATGAGTATGTATGTTTGCGCGGGTGTGTACCAACGTGGATGCGTGTCTGTTTGTGCGGATATAAGAATTTTGTTTAATGAAATAATAAATATCGTAGGCCATTACACACAGCGCCATCTGACCCCAAACTAAGCAGAGCTTGTGTGATGGAAGTCAGACAACTAATAGAATACTTTTTTTTTTGTAAACTCATACCTACTTGTAATACATACACAACACCCAGACAGATTAAACATTTGTTTATACTATAAAATATTTGTCCTGGGCGGGAATCGAATAAGCACTAACAATGAGCCAACAGGGCTGTCGTTTGATTATATTACTCAATAACTGTTAATAGTTCTTCGGTGGCGCTATAGTTGAAATTCAGCAACCAATTTGTAACAACTGTGTTCTGGTTTGAATGGAACAGCTAGCCAAATTACTGGGCTATTGATACAAACTAAGTATTGAATCCCTTATTGTAATGAGCGTCTTAGCAGCGATACCCTGGATTTTGTTTTGTTAATCAAACTTGTGTATATCTCTACAATGGTACTCTACATTGACAAAGCCTACTAAGGTGGCTCATTACGTGGAAGACAGGAATATATGGTTGTTGTAGCTTCTCTCTGCACTTGCATCCCCCTGGCTAAGTGACAATTGTAGTAAGCATAATGTATGTATTAATATTTATAACTGTAAACTGTAACCTAATATGAAAAGAAAGATCCACAAAAAAATGCCTTGCAGAGTTTCTTGCCGGAGTCTTCTCAGTTGAAGTGTAATTACGAGCCGGTGGTAGATTCAAACATGTAACTTATCGTTCATAAGTGCCTTACCAGGGCCTAAACTGAATAAACGACTTTTTGATATTGATTTGATTTTGGTCATGGACATGCATTATCGCTTACCAGTGTTAGTGTTTGTGTAATAATATAAATAAAAAAAGATTTTAATGTTTTCATCAAATACTTAATTGCATTATGCGGCGTGCCATCGCCATACGTGTAGTTCGTGTAAGACGAACAAAAATTTTAGGGTACCATTCATTAATTTTCTACCTAACATTATACGTATCTGTTCGGGTTTCTAATCTGTGACTACAGCATTTATACTTCCCATATACTTACATCAAAAATGTGTTCGTATATTCTTACTCGACTTTCTTTAGAAATGTCGTCGAAATTTCCCTCTGCAAACGAAACTGAAAATAGGTACCTCCTAACAAAAATGAAACCCAGCGCGTCATTACTTAAGTTAAATCTTTTTAAGCGTTACCGGCTGAATAGAAACTACTCTTCAAGCGGTTTAGAAAAATACGAAAAAAAAAAACACGCACGTTCCATTGTACACAGACACGTTGAAGGTGGATCTCATTAAGAGAACGTTCGAATTAAGAACGAGCCCGATGGAGCGCAGTCTTAGCGATCATTACGTGAAACGGGACGGAGGTGTCATTGCTTTTCATGTTTTTTAGTTGAGCATAGATTTTCTTTGAAATGGGACGGTCGTACGTGACACCTTTCGCTTTCTAATGTCATTATACGGAAGCCATATAGAGTTTACTAGAACATTTTATGACAACTTTGTATGTTTTGATATGTACATAAATAGGCATTTTCGAAAGACATTAATACCATAAAGGTTATAGTTGTTAGATCAAAAGTTATTTAAAATATTGCTGTCCTTGTCTTGGACTGCAATGAAAAGTTTTTTGGCAGGAATGCGGAAAGTCGTCGACACAATGTCTTATTTTCATGTGTGGTCGAAGATGGTAAAGACACCTGGCCTGGAATGGAACTGGCTCCTTTTTTCCCCACGATGTTTTCTTCACCGGCATCTCAAACTCGTTATTGAGGTTTGAACGAAGCGCGCTAACCACTGAGCTGTCATAGCCACAAAAGTTAAATAAAAGTTTGTAATGAAAAGTATGGAGTACAACTATTGATTTATTTAGCATTACATCTTCCATTTTTCACCGCTTTAAAGTTGTTAGTGGTTGAAAGACTCCGGTGCCTTCAGTCGAGTCTTTAATCGTCGCATCTCTCGAGTTCGCCGCTAATGGAGAGCCTCCGAGACTGTCTTTGTAGAGCATTCAGGTTTTACGGCATTTTTACAGTATTGAGGAATAATTAACAAAAAAAATATTTGAACAATATTGCCTAATTCTACTCTGCTGCACATTTATAGCATCGGCGTTTTATTGTCCACAAAACATATTGTATCTAAAGATTTCTTTATCTCATCATCATCATCATAAGCTTTTGTAGTGATGATAGCTCAGTGGTTAGCGCAGTCGGTTCGCATGCCGAAGGGCGTGGGTTCAAACCCCAACAATGAACTTGAGCTGCCGGTGAAGGTAAACATCGGGAGGAAACCATAGCATGGTGGTAGAGTACTTTTTAGTAGGTACTCGGCTGACTAGCTACCACCCTCAAGTTGAAAATCTGCCGCCAAGCATCTAACAGTGTGTTCTGGCAGCCTCACTTGAGAGCCAGTTCCATTCCAGGCCAGGTGTGCTTTACCATCTTCGACCACACCGTCACTTAACATCAGGTGAGCTGTGGTGAACACAACTAGCCTGACGAACATAAAAATAAAAAAGTTGTTCTATAAAAAATAATTATAATTGCTTACTTTTTTTTGTTAACTTCAAATACCTACATGGCGAAGCTATTTTTTACACAATTTCAGAGTTTGCCCTTAAAAGTTGTTCATAGGGTTGTTTAAACTATTGATGATTTAAGTTTTAAGCCTTTTATAGTTTCAAGACTTACAAAATGAGTTAAGACTGTTTCTAAACCGTTAATTTCTATTGAAGTATTCTCCAATACAAAACTATCTCTAGATGTATACTTTGCTGTAACCTTTCTACTCCTTTCGCACTAGCGCACAAAACACACTGACTTGCGGTTTCTTTCACAAAGAAGCGTTCTCACAATGAGCTAAGTTCGCGCAAGGCGTAAATTGCTCCCGAGGCGGCGTGCAAATTGAATGCCCGAGGTGTGAGTGAAAACACACGGTGACATAAATTGGACATAGTCTTTTATGAAGGCACTTTGTAGTCCTTTTTTAACATTTTGGATACAGTGTAGCCGAAGGTATTCCTGATAAAAAAAAAACAGGCAAGATAATAACCAACCGTAAAGAAGATGAGCTTAACCAAGAGCTTTGGTGGGAACACGGAAATTTGTACACCCATTGTAAAAATTTTCAATACATTGTATTTTATTGTGTTTTTTCTAGTGTTTATGTACTAAAATGTGTATATATGTGATGAAACATATCTTTTCTAGTATATATATATCTATATATATATATATATAGTCTTGTAATTAGCGTAGGTAATTATCCAAATGCTTGCCACTGGCAAATGCAAAATGAGCGATGCCAACAGAAAGAAAAAAATCACGTCGTAGTTCTTCTCGGTGAAATCTCGGAAAATGTTTAATATAATAATAATAATAATAATAATAATAATAATTTATTTATTTAAACAAAAAATATATACAACTTTTTGCTGCGGACCCTGAATCTCACACTAGGGAGTCCCGTGTCGTGAAATTCAGTGATTCCCACCTTTTAGAGTTTAATGTCTATCTGAGCAAAATACAAAATCTCTGTGTTTGTTTGTGTGTGTGTGTATGTGTGTGAGTGTATGTGTGTGTGTGTATGTGTGTGTGTGATTGAGTGTATGTGAGTGTGTGAGTGAATATAAAATCCTTTGTTTGTTTCTTCGTATCCCTTACAAATCTCAATTAAGAGAAGAAATAATAATAACAATATTAATAATTGAAGTTTTGAAGGTGAAATGAAATGAAATGAAGGGGACTGATTCTCCGTGAGACGGTTGTAGTAGTGGAATTTGCTGTGTACTTCTCTGGAGACAAACCGACAGACGAAGAAGCAGGCCCTCTATAGTCATTTGATTATTAGTAATAGGTTTTCCGTTGCTGTTTGATCCATGGACAATAGCCAAGATGTAATTATTCGCTTACAAGTAAAACGTGATGATTGCAATATGTTTAAAGAATTATCAAGGCGCTGGTATAAGAGAGGACCCTTAAAGTAATAGGAACGTTGAGCAAAAGAGGTCCTAGTTCGAGGAATAGTCCAGATATTGCGTTTAGGTTTGCTTCCACGGCATTCCTGAAATAAAATACTTGTATCAGAATAAGGAAAACGGTGACATTTAAAAAAATATGCAGCATTTCTCTAGACCCTGTTAAACTACCTAAATATCCATATGTATCGACATCGAGATAAACGAATGTCTTGCCGATTTCGGTCCAATTTCAGCATTACTTTCATTCCGAAAGTACTGCTTTCGAGTCCAACCTGTCTATGAATACTGTGAAGTCCTGTGTGTACTGTGTACTGTGTAGTTAAAGTGAATATTTAAGTCAATTCGTTCTGAATAAAAATATAAAGAGCACGGTGAGTCTTAGAGTTTTGGATTTCCTACGATAGAGGGAAACCCGACAAATAACCTACTTCGTCGTTATATAGATCGGTTATGAACATTGAATTGTTTTTTTATGTAAAAGCAATGAAACGAACGAGACGCTCTCCTGATGGTAAGATATAACGTCCGTCCATGACCATTGCAGTGATACACAGAATGTTGAGTAACAAAATAAAGTCCAAAGTCCTTGTAATTTCGCTAGCTGCAGTACCCTTCAAACCGGTGTATAGTATTGCTTACACACTACTGCTTGGTGGCAAAATATCAGATACAGTGGTGGTACCTACCTAGACGACCTCCTGCTAAGGAGATCTACCACCAAGTAAAATTAATAAAATTGGTTAAAATTTCCTTCCCCCAACGCTACGATTAAAAACACAAAACTATCCCTTGAATCCCCACATGTTACACGGCAACTTACCCACTACGCATCGCGAAACGTGAAGAATTTTAAAGTTTTCGCATTAACACTGCTAAAGTGATTACGGCGTCTTTAGCTCTCTCGCGTTTGCACTACATGTCATTATGTGAAAGTTATAAGGGCTTCCTCGGTCATGAATTTACTTTAAAACTTTAATAAAACCATTTATCGTATCATTTTAGAAGTTATTCTATTCGAATTAGTTTTGAACACGAAGATCCCCTCAAAAATATCATTGAGATTAATTAATACCTACATGTTTTTTTACAGCCTTAAAATGTATTGCGAAACCATTGTGACTGCTTACGGCTGGACGCGGGACTAGGCTAGACTAGGACGCTGCCGCCCCTAGGCCACTGCCTATATGGCCCATTGACAAATCCAGGGTTGGGATACTGCTATAAGTAGTTAGCGAGACATCTTAAACGATCAGAATAATTACTTATGTGACGTCGGCTCAGTGTGAGTACTTCCTCGTCTAAATTGCTTTAACCATTTCAAATCCCGATACAGGCTGATCTAACCATTATCCTGACAACATCCTGTATCCGGAATCTCGTCTTACTCACACACTGTTACTTAAACATGTGTGCAGTCACCGTGACGCTCGCCCATTGGCTACTGTTTCCGTTTCCTGAAGTCACGACAATTATGTCATTAAGGTACACCTACATAAGGCTGAATTGAATTTGAAAAGGTTGAAGTTAATTATAGTGCTTGGGTGTGGGAATCGCTGGCTCAGCTCAGTTTGATTGTGTGCTAAACAATGCGATGTAAATAAGCGTTACGATTACAAAAGATTACATTTAGATAATGTATGTGCTTTATATTATTTTGAGTTTTAATAGCATCTGAGCCAAGTGTATATAGGTAAGCGCAGTGTACGACAATCTGATCTTGTGTCATCATTACCAACATTAGTTAGTTTACAACCACGTCATGTACCTATAGTCAAAATTATAAAGCTATCGAGACTAACCATCGAGTTTCTCAAGGTAGGTAATGACCACCAAAACAGCGTCATAACATAGAATGTTTGTTCTGTTTCTGGGTGTTCTAAATGTATTTACAACAAAAAAAGAAGTATTCAAGTCAATTCAAAAATTCAAAATTCAAAACCATTTATTCAAACTAGGCTGAGAATCAGCACTTTTCGAACGTCGAAATTACATAAGACAGTCCCCCAAAACGCCCACCCGTCACCACTTCCTAGTGCTTTAGCTGGGAAGAAGAAGTGGCGCAACAAACTCCCCAGCAGCACAGCTGTCTGTTCAGTTACAGAAAAAAATATTACGCGACACAAAACATTATTTAAATTATTAGCCGTATGTCAGCTAGCACACGCCAATATACCAACCAAAAACATCGAGAACTATAAAAACTACTCAGGCAGAATAAAAACGAAACGTAAACAATATCTAAATAAAAGCCTCCAGGCATTATGGGCGTGCCCGCTTACACATAGCTATATTCATATAACTGTCACAGGAAGTTATAAATGATAAACTAGGACGTTAGCTAATCACATATTGCAATGCAACTCATAAAAAGCATTGTAATGAGTAGATTATGTCAACAATAAATTAAAATAAAACTAAAATAAATTGACTTATAAAGTCAAATAAAATAAACAATTATATAAACTGATATAAACCTGTCAGTAGGTGAGCTAATCCTGGAGAAAGAACACAAACATTGTCTTGAGTTAATCACAATTCAGTATTCTGTCAGCTGTCTGGTTCCCATTGTACAAGCTTTGCTTTGGTGCTAGATGGCGCTGTGCGAAATGTCCTCCAATATTTATTTGTATTTTTAAACAGGGAAACCCCGGATTTCGTTTTATTACTAAAAGTTCTGGGTTCTGCCGCAATAATAAATTCAAAGATTTTATAAAGCAGAGGTTAATTGACAAAGCCTACTATAAGGTGGCTCATTACGTGGAAGACAGGAATATATGGTTGTAGTAGCTTCCCTCTGCACTTGCATCCCCCTGGCTAAGTGACAATTGTAGTAAGCATAATGTATGTATTAATATTTATAACTGTAAACTGTAACCTAATATGAAAAGAAAGATCTACAAAAAAAAAATGCCTTGCTGAGTTTCTTGCCGGAGTCTTCTCAGTTGAAGTGTAATTACGAGCCGGTGGTAGATTCAAACATGTAACTTAACGTTCATAAGTGCCTTACCAGGGCCTAACCTGAATAAATGTTTTTTTGATTTTGAATGGTCATGGACATATGACATCTTTTCTATCAGGAGCGCACTTTTCGATGATCTCATTACTTATACATAAAAATCTCAAGAAATTAAAAAAAAAATATAACCCGACTGCGAATAAAATAGCTATAATTAAAGGATTTATTTTTTAAACCAATTTGTTATTCCTAATTAAATTTAAACATATACCTAACTTCAATATATTTTTGTTATTTCCTTTATATTTAGATACCCTACTTGATAGGTTTGGTTATATCTTTTTATTAACGTATTATTATTTCGCGCCAAAAATACAGCATGTCCAGTGGTTAACGCGGTCGGTTCGCATGCCGAAGGTCGTGGGTTCAAACCCCAACAATGAGCTTCAGCTGCCGGTGAAGGAAACCATAGCGTGGTGGTAGGGTATTTTCTAGTACTCGGCTGGCTAACTACCACCCTCAAGTTGAAAATCTGTTGCCAAGCATCTAACGGTGTATTCCGTGCTTTACCATCTTCGACCGCATCGTCTCTTAACTTCAGGTGAGTTGTGGTCAAACACCAAGACTGCCAGCCATAAAAAAAATTAAAAAAAGAAATGATATATCATCGCTACCTAGATAAGTTTAGAGATTGCAATTTTCTTAGACGAAGAAGATTCATCCTTGAATCATAAAATCAATTACTCGAACACCACAAAATACATCACTGACTTAGAAATAGTTTCGGAACTTGCTCGCTCCAAACGCAATTACATACGTGGTCGGGGAGGAATTTGTTAATTTAACTTATAGATCTTAGATAGACGTGCGATAATGAATTGCGATGATAAATTCATTTTTAGACTAACGTTCAGGTTTGACTAGTTGTTTGTTAAATGAGAATTCGGAACTAATATTTCAATTGAAAGTTTATTTCTATAAGTTAACTTCGAAGTACCAAAGATTCTAGATCGACCCCTTTTTTAACCGACTCCAAAAACACGAGGTTCTTAATTCGGTTGTATTTTTTTTTATATTTGCTATACCTATCCCAAATTCCCGTTGAAACCGATTTGAAGAATTCTTTCTTTATTTGAAAATTTCATCATAATCGGTTTCACACACACCTAATTGTTGTTAAATGTTTACATATTTTACTCAATATTGTTATTCGACTTCTTTTGTAAGATCATAGCAATTCACTTTTTTTATACTCGATAGGTTTTGGCAATTTTTATTTACTAATTTATTATTCAAACACCTACATTAGAACACTTGGGTTTTTAAGATGAATATAACGACACCTTCATCTTGCCGTTTAGAAGATACGGGTTAATAAAGAAATTTACTTACATACAAGATACGCACGAAAAACATTACGCTTCCTTGGCAGTCGGGTAATAAAATTCATTATCATCATCATCCACGGCTTTCTTTATCTCACTGCTGGGTATAGGTCTCCCTTTTGTTATGCTATCTGTCTCGGTCCTGTGCCAATCTGGTCCAGATTCAATCCGCGACGGTGACGTTATCGTCTGGACCGCCAACGCTCTGCTTACCTTGCCTAGACCACTGCTCTATTACAACCTTACTCCTCTTTGCTTAGCAACGTGTCCTGCCTAGCGCCACTTCAGATTCTCGAACTTCAATTCATCGCTAGAAATCGGAAAAAAAATTAAGAACATCAAAACTCAGATTATTTTAATTTAGCAAACTATAACATTGGTATATTACAAAATTAGCCCACAAGACCTGCAAGTTAATGGATGTTATAATCATGATTCTTAAGTAGCCCCTGCACAATAATACAATAGCTTTACCAACCGCGTAAGGCACATAATCGCCATCTGTCGCCAACTTGCACCTGGCCAGAAGTCAGCACCCTAAACTTGCGGGTTATTGACTTGGTATTTTGTGATCCTAAGTGATATTTTCGAATAATGTTAGTAAATAGTGGCGACATGTTTTAGGACAACAAGAAAATTAACTCACTAACATTATTTCTGCGAACATTTTTAAGTATGTTTGTATACATATTCACGCTTTAACAGCTTAACGAATTTTGATGAAATTTAGAACGCAGCTTATACCTATATTAATAAATATCTTACTATAATGTAATATAATATTATACCTGTGAAAGTTTGTTTGGATGTTTGTTATTCAATCATTGGCACACATATAGTGTAGGAAAAAGTAATAATATAATATATCGGCGGCATAGATTTTCACAAAAATACCATTTTTTTAAATACGACATAGGTTTGCGTTTGACCACGCCTTGCCTAATGTTAAGCAGGATGCAGTCTAAGTTGAAGCCCGCTTACCTGGAAAAAACCTTTTTACTCTGGATTTGAAGACACCCAAATTGTACTTTGCGGGAAAAACAGATGCCGGCAGAGACCACATCCTCGCTGTGCGTATGAAGAACGTGGAATTGAAGCGCTTACTCAACTGATAGTCAAACATATTGACATGTTTAAGTACTAAAAATTAAATCATATTTATAAATAAATGATAAGGGTACCTATTTTGTTCGGAAGAAAAGACATCATAGATCTAAAGTAGCAAAAAATTAGAAAGAGTTAAAAGTTGATAGTGAGTCTTGAGTTGAGTTGTTGTTGAGTCGAGTTTATTCAATAAATTAGTATTTCAACTTTCTACTTTCCAGTCTTGAACCAATCAAGCGTTTTTACAAATCTTACAAAATAAGCGGAAGTTTCTACGTGACAGACATTAAAACAAAACTATTCCAGCCAGCTGATCATTTGATTGTCTCAATCTACAATATAACAGATGTTGCGGTGTGGGGTTACCTTTATTTGGTATCTCTAATTACAAATGTGGTCAAACAAAGACTGGATTTAAAAGCTTGTAAGATATGGGACATTTTTTAAAATCCAATTAAAAACGATCTTAAAATTTTCTATTTAAGTTATAAAGCTATAATTTTAACGTTACTAGCCGTTGTTAACCGCGACTTCGTTCGCGTGGAATTTAACAAAATATTTGTTCAGTTTTCAATATAAAAAGTATCCTATATCCAGGTCATAAACTATATGTGTGCCAAATTTCATTCATATCCGTTCAGTAGTTTTTGCGTGAAAGAGTAACAAAAATCCATACATCTTCACAAACTTTCACAATTATAATACAGCTATTCTTTCTGTAGGTTTAGGATTATTCATGTATAATAGATACTAAATCTTACCATACCGTAAATAGTAATATATGTCTAGTCCATAATCGACCTCACTTTACTGTAAGATAAACCTTTTTGATATCTTTCGCGTCTGTCTCTATGTCTGCATACTTCATCTATGTATTCTCCGACAAATAGCTAATAATAATATTATAAAAGGGAAAGTTTGTGAGTGTGTTTGTATGTTTGTTACTTCTTTACGCTCAAACGGCTGGACCAATTTAGATGAAATTTGGTATGGATATAGCTAATACTCTGAAATAACACATAGGCATTGGGAGGAGAATAAGACCATAGTCCACCACGCTGGACAAGTACGGGTTCGCAGAATTCACATATCTTCGAGAACTTTTTTAAGGTTTCCTCACGATGTTATTCTTCACCGTTTAAAGTTATTGGCAATACACAAATAACCTAGAACAAACAGAGGCGCATACCTTGAGATTCGAACCCAGGACCTCCAGATTGGAAGTCAGACGGCCTTCCAACTAGGCTTCCGAAATTACTTCAATTTAATTAAAAATAATTTAAAACTATCTAAATGAGATTTTAAACGACCAAACTCAAATTACTCTCGCGCCTCATATTTACTGAAACAAACAAAAAGAATTAAACATTAAAAAAAATTAAATCTTGCAGACGGAGGCACGCGTCTCGCATTAAAACGTATTCGAACAATAACAGCCATTAAACGAACAAAAGGAGTAAAAGGCAAGTAAGGGCACAATTAAAACAAGAAATAATAAGGAGTAATAATAAGTATTATTATGAGATGACAGGGGGGACGTCACACCTGGCGTAGCGCAGGCACGCGCCCCTTTCGCTTCTGCCGATTATTATTTTTACTGCTTTTAACTTACTACCAAGTAGTAGGAACCCTTAAAAGGAGTTCGTCTAGTTAATTTTCTTCGTGAATATATTTCGGCGCCAAGCAGTAGTGTGTACTACTGCTTGTGTACCTTACTGTGTTCCGGCTATTTCCAAACACTACATTTTTCGGGATAAAAAGTTAACGTGTTAATCCAGGGTATCAGCTACCTATCGGCTACACCAAATTTTATCAAAATTGGTCTAGCTGTTTGAGCGTGAAGAAGTAACAAACATACAAACACACTCACAAACTTTCGCCTTTATAATATTAGTGTGATTTACACTATTTACAACCCTATTATCATAACCATATTAACATCTGTTACTTTAAAATACCAATTGAATTTAAAGAGGGTGGGAAATATTGAGAGTTCTTAAGACCACCGAGGTTCTTTGATACCAGTCTCTAAGAGGGATGTTAAGATAAACGTTCACAATCGACATTATAGGGTTGTCGAAATTTTAGAATAAAATTTAGACCTTAATATTATTGCAGCTATGAATTTTCACTGCCCATTTAGCTCATTATGTAAAAAATATAATGATATTCACTAAAACACAAACTACTATAACATTAGTACACTCCCCTCTCCCCCACTAACACTCTGCTTTTGGCTAACTATACCTGTTTTTTATTCTATGTACTATATTTTACTAATTAGAAATAAACATCCTACTAATATTATAAATGTGAACGTTTAGATATTTGTTACTCAATCACGAAAAACGGCTGAAGGATTTTGAATGTAATATGGCACACGTATAGTTTATTACCAGGATTAATATATAAAATAGTTTTTATATCAGAAACACTACTAATATTATACATGTAAAAGTTTGTATGTTTGAATATTTATTACTTAAACACAAAAATGACTAATTGAATTTGGATGAAATTGTATTACTCGATTAACATACATGTTATACGATGAAGTATACTTTACATACTGAAAAAATGTTAAGTTTTTCTTTGCAAAAATTACAGAATTACTTCTCGTAAATTCTGCTAATTGAACAAACATTATTTGTTAAATTCCACGCGGATGAAATCGCGGGTGACAGCTAGTATACAATAAAGCGTAGTGCGAGTATATATGCTTCAGCTAATCAGGTTTGCTTATCTCTGTAAAGAAGAAAATTGCCACACAAATAAGTAGTTAATCTACACCCCAACCAACATTGCGTGCACAGGAAAGGTATCCAATTCTAAGGTAAACAGACGTGTTAACAAAACGAATATGCCACAATTGCGTGACAGCCCTAACTCCCCTTCTTAACCCCTGCTCCTTGCAAGACGGTGTAAACAAGTCGCTTACACCAAAAGTTGAGGTTCGAGTGAGAGCGAGTTGTTAAATGTCTAAATTTTTTTCTTTTAGTGGTGCGATTTAAAATCCTTAAACTGTTAAACTGCGTAAAACCATTAAAATACCTAGGGTTTCATTGGATTTCGTTTTTATTTCAACACACAATTTAAAATAGCGATTATTACATGGTGGTAGGGTACTTTCTAGTACTCGGCTGGCTAGCCTACCCTCAAGTTGAAAATCTGCCGCTAAGCATCTAACGGTGTGTTCCGGTAGCCTCACTTGAGAGTCAGTACACTATTCCAGGCTATGTGTGCTTTACCTTCGACCACACCGTCACTTGACATCAGGTAAGCTGAGGTCAAACACCAAGCCTGTCAAACATAAAAAAAAATCTATTTTTTGCTTTTTAGCAAAAGCTTACCATCAGATGGCCCGTCGTTTGTTTGCCACAATTTCACAAAAAAAAAAAGTTCACGTACTGATTTCTATAAAACACAATATCAAGATATCTATTACGGACTTTTAGTCAAATTTAATTCAACTTCCTTGCAAAGGCCCGTAAAGATAATTTGTTCTGTTTTGTAAGTTGACCCGCTATCACTCCAACCCCACCTCATCACTTAAGTGGGTGTTTTCCGCTCCGTAGAGCGCAACATGTGCGCCTTAAGACTTCTATTGTAGCTTTCTTAACGGTTTGATTTGTTTTAGATTAAGCGTATGACACTACATATAGGGTATACTAAGCCCAAAGGAGGTCATTGTACTCATTATTATCAATAACTTTTATAATAAACATAACTTTGAAATTGTACAAAAAAAGGTGTTCCATAAAAAAGTTGACTCTTGACCAAATGTATGAGATAACCTCTTGGATTAGTAAAACAACAGTTTATTGAACAAAATTAAAAACACGACAAGTTAAAAAATTCCATATCACTCGAGGTGATGTAGGGATTCTAACGATACATCTGTTCAGGTATTTAAAAGTTATGGATGTACACACATACATAAATGGAACCTGAAAACATTACACTTCTTTTTTGGACAGTTGTGTTATAACCCTTTCTCGTATATTTTGGTTGAAAATATAAAAATATACTTAATTCATTTATAGCATTGATATATTGTTTTATCATAAGTAAATCAAGTTGAAATAAAACGGGAACGTTTGAGCGTGTGGGTGCAGAGCGCGAGTGATTTTGTGTTTAATTTTTCCAATGTGTATTTTTAGTATAAAACATAGGCAGTTGATATTAAGTCATTATATTGACATGTGCCGGTGGTGCCGGCGTAAGAATTGTACCCCACCTTCTCTACTCTGCCCGTGGTTGCCGTAAGAGTCGGCCAAGGGATGTAACACGGAAGATGGGCAGCAGCGTCTTCCTTGAACAATCACACCTAACTGCGCTCGCCAACCCGCGTGCCAAGCGTGGCGAGTATTGGCAAAACCCCTCCCCAGGAGGAGGCCTGTGTCCTTTAGTGGACGTCCTATGGCTGATGATGTGATGACATAATTAACATTTTGTAATTTTTAATTGTACCTATTTCTGACGTGAATTGGAGCTTAAACGCACCTATATGTATCTAAACATTCTATAAGATTAAATTATATAAATTATTTTTTTGTATGTATTATAAGTATCTCATAACAATAAAAAGGAATAAATCATTATTTATTTGGAATTAAAATTATACATGCCAAACAGCGGATTAAAAACATAATCAGCGGTTATCAAAACCAACAAATCGATAGCAAAAAATCACAAAAAGATGTTTAGCTAAAGTCAAACAAAAACAGATAGAAACCTTGTCCTATGTTTTTTGCGAATGTTAGCTAAAATACTGGCAACTTACAGCAGAGAAAAAAGTACAATTTATTAAAGAAGTGGTCCAGTAAAGGAACTAAATTTTTTATTTCGAAACAGTAAGCTTCGATAAGATACTGTGATTGTGGCTCCCTCACACAGCTTCACAGATAAATTGTTTGTAAGTAGCATATGGATTGTGGATGCGCGTGCGCAAAACACCTTTTGCCGACATTTGCGAGATGAATGAATCGGGATCAGTTGTGAATTAGCCATGGCACGGGTATTCATATTTTTAGTAGATCTCAACAAAACAAGCAATTAATATTTTTTCACGCGTAGTTTTTCTTAACTTTCTTTTTATCAGTTGTTTGTTTTGAATTTCTATAACAGCAGCCTTCTTCGGGAGGCATATTAACTGACTCGAGGGTTAGCTTCATAGCCTATACGAACTTAATCTTTATTTATATCTATATAAAATATGATCTTTATTTTCTTTATATATCAAAATTTCGTGTCACGTTGTTTGTTCGCGATGGACTCCTCAACTACTGAACCGATTTATATTACATTATTTTTTTGTTGCAAATTATTTGTTTCTTATACGACAAAGGTATAAATACCTGTGAGTTCCATAAAATTCTAATAGATGGCGGTGTAAGGTAATTTATTAACTGGATTGAGTAATTATCCAATAGATGGCGCTACGTTAAAAGTCCAAACGTTTCATATGCGCGACAATTTATTTCACGATACACGCGTGTGTTCAATTAGGCCACAGCAACGCGTGGCCGGGTCTGCTAGTTATATATAGATTTTGACTTAGATTTAAAGAAACCAATTCAATCGCGACTTGAAGGCACCTAGATTATATCTATCAGAGAACACCTACTCGGGCACCCTCATGTTGAAAATCTGCCGCCAAGCACGTAACGGCGTGTTCTGATAGCCTTACTTGAGAGCCAGTTCCTTAACAATAAAATTTTCTCTACATACAGAACAGTGACGTAGCTTTGTAGCAATGTTTATAGCGCGGTCGGTTCACACGTTGAAGGGCGTGGGTTCAAACCTCAACAATGACCTTGAGCTGCCGGTGAGGAAACCATAGCATGGTGGTAGGGTACTTTCTAGTACTCGGCTGGCTAGCTAACACCATTAAGTTGAATGTGTTCCAACAATGTGGTCCGGCAGTCTCACTTGCGAGCTAGTTCCATTCCACACTAGATGTGTTTGCTATTCGACCACGCCGTCACTTAACAGCAGATGAGCTATGATCAAACACCTAGCCTGTTAAACATAAGAAAGAAAGAACACAGCAATGCATCATTTGAAATTAAATTTATCGAAAGGCCCTAAAACTATGTGGAAACTGAATCCTACCCGTTGGAAAGTGATATTTGTTGACATACGGCCAACAGGAACACATTGCGTTGAACACAAGGCACTTCATAGGACGATGAACTTAGAAGTTTTTATGGGCTAATAGATTTGGACGGCGTTATTATTTATCTACTACAAGACACAGATTAGGTACGAGTACCACGAGACTAGTAAGACCACACTACTGCTTAACTTTAAGTAGTCTGTGGTCAAACACGAACTTATTTTGAATACAAGCTGAAGAGTTTAAAAACTCTATAACCCGACTGCGATTAAAATAGATATAATTAAAGGAAAATACCGGCCAAGTGTGAGTTGGACTCGCGCACGAAGGGGTCCGTACTATTATTATTTTGAAAAATAAATACATCATCTGTGAAAATTTCAACTGTCTAACTATCACAGTTCATGAGATACAGCCTGGTGCCAGACGGACAGACAGACAGACGGACGGACACACATCACAGTTCGTAATGAATAACTAGTTCATGAATATTGATAACTTGTGCATATCTGTCATAGACATGTTATTAAACCAGAATCTAAAGTAAACATTCAAATAAAAGCCTTAGGAAAAAATTAGGATTGAGTATTGTTTGATATGATGGAGAGGGCTATGCTCGGAGTTTCCCTACGAGATCGAATCAGAAATGAGGAGATCCGTAAACGAACTAAAGTGGCCGACTTAGCCCAGCAGATTAGCAAGTTGAAATAGCAGTGGGCAGGGCACATAGCACGCAGAACTGATGGCCGATGGGGCTGCAAAGTTCTGGAGTGGAGACCACGGACCGGCAAGCGCCGCGTAGGATGTCCACCCAAAAGGTGGACAGACGACCTCATAAAGACCGCAGGAACACGCTGGATGCGAGCCGCTTCCAACCGGTCTTTATGAAAGTCAATGGCCTATGTCCAGCAGTGGACGTCCTACGGCCGAGATGATGATGATTGTTTGATAGAACGTAAATGACTTTCAAATTGAACACTCCATCTAAAAATCTAAATAGACTTTTTATTATTAAGTACAGTTATTAATTAATTGATTTCAATCTATTTCTTCCGGTGAAAGTATTGTAATTGATCTACTTATTTGTTAATAGTTAATTTCCTGTCAACTTTCTATCCCTCCGAGAACCCTCTCGGATCCCTCCTGATGCCCTCATTTTAACTTTCTTTACTTATCAATCTTCCATCTATAAATCAATATATAGGCAATTACGTATTTAAAAAAAAACGATCCTATTATAGATTATATTTTATTTTTAATCTTGATCTTATTTTTTTTTTTATCTAACATTTTTTTCTAATAATAATTAATAATCTAATTGTTTTTAAATTATATGATTGCCTTATTAGCTCATTTGGAAGTAGTTCTGCTTCGTGAGTTGAAGGGAATGTGTTCCATTCAAACTCAGAATAAACATTTGCGTGGCGAACATAGATGTTCATTCTGTGTCTGGCATTTCTGTATAATACAGTATGTATGTACATTCTGAAAAAGAAATTTTGACCCGATCGCTACAAAACATCACAAAATCACACGCTGGGCTAACCTTAAGACTGCCTGAAAATTTCCTCTTGTAATTAATCAAAGTTTAATTTTGGAATCCGTTCTATACACACTTCGATTTTTATTTATATAGATTTATTTTTGATATTTCAAAATAAACGTATCTCAAATCGCTAAACAGCTGTTGCATCACTAAAATTTAGAGCCGAAAGCAAAAAAATACAGCAAAATTGTTCATAACAGAACAATCGGCCAAAGTTGGCGCGCTGAACAAAAGTGCGGTGGTCGCACAAAGAGACTAATCATTCTGCATATGCGTGCGTGCCCTGGTTTCCAACAATGTCTGCTGATTAAGAGGATTGTCTCCGTCGTGCCTACGATATTAAAACGTGTCTTTACTCGGTAGCTGGTGTGTACTGCGCACGTGTAATGCGATTGGCTTTGCCTGCCCCTTTTAGCACATTCGGTAATAACTCTTGTTTCTTAGCTGTTAGATTTACAGTCCTAACTAAAACTCCGTCGAAGTAGTAAAGTCACTATTAGGGCATGACCGGACTCGACCTTCATTTACTTTGTGTGACTTCATTTGTTTGTTTATCAGCTCTCTACGGGATTCTCTTCGGGGATTGTGCCTTGCAGTTGCACGACTTGGTTCCCCCCGCTCCTTTTTACTACCGGACGGTCAAACAAACGTGGCCAAAGCGTCACCCGTGGATGTTTCCCATGTTCGCACTAAGCTCTTCGAATCCATATTCTTTATTCGCACAGCGAGGATATGGATCTCTTTGCCGGAGTCTGTGTTTCCCGAAAAGTACAATATGAGTGTCTTCAACTCAAGAGTATACAGGTTCCTTCTAGGTAAGCGTGTTCCATCCTAGACCACATCGTTACTTAACATCAGACAGAAAGTGGTCAAACGCGAACCTATTCCGTATTAAAAAAAACTTTTCACACTGGAAAATGCACAGGCGTGTGCGATGCCGAAAATAAAAAATGAAGAAAGAAACAATTCCATTTATATGACACTACACAAATAGACAAATAAAACACACAAATAAGAACTCAATCAATGCCTGAGAATATTCTGACCCTTAATCATAAGTATACGAAGAAAGATTTTAAATATACTATTTATTATAAAAAACCTGAAATGCTCTACTCGAAACGTTTCATTACAAAATTGCCATTAACATAAATAGTATTGCATAGATTATACTTGCAAGTTATCATTCCTAAGTAAGCTAATTAACAACAAACATTATGATTAAAAACTAAAAATCTTTGAACAAAGACTGCCTTTGGTTTTATTGCAGAACGCGGGAGCGGCAAAAAAATCATTACGTCACATAGGAAAGAAAGCGCCGAGCAAAAAACACAATAAAGTAACAATGTAAACAAGTTACGGCGCACTTGAGAGGCTCATTATGCCGTAGATGCGGCAGTATTAGCCGGATGGCTCGTTTGAACCGAGCCGCTTGAGCTGAGCCATGCCTCGCTGGGCCCAGCCAGTCTGAAGTAAGCCACACCAAGAGCGAAGCGAAGCTAACTTTCGCATCGCTTGCGGAACTCATTTGTATTTAACAAAAGTGTAGTGTACATTTAAAAAAAAACTATCACATATAACATTAATGTCATAAATGCGAAAATTTGTCGGTGTGTATATGTGTTTGTTACTTCTCCACACTGTAATGGCTTAACGAATTTGGAATGCAGATAACTTATAATAAAACAGGCTACTTGTAATCCCAAAAAACTTAGCTTTTAATTAATATTTACGTAACAAAGCCTAAATACGGATTAACCGTAAAAAAAATCTAAAATTCGATAATTTTATTAATGCACTACGTAATTTAATTACTTCTCTAGTAACTCTGCGATGTGGGCTGTAAGCCATAGGTTCGATTTTCACCCATGACAAACATTTGTCATACATACATCACAAGTCTTTCTGTGTTTTAGGATTTATAGGTAACTATAAATCTCTACGAAAATAAGAGTATATAAAATGATCTAGTTCTTGTGATATAAACTCAACAGCAACACACAGCGTTCATCTGGCGCATACAACCACCGTTATAAAAAAAAAAAAAAATTATTCAAACCTATATCAATTTTCATCGTAATCCATTTAGCCGTTTAGAAAGTGAAAAGAACAAATAGACAGAAAAACAGAGTAACTTTCGCCTTTATAATATTAGTTAGGAAGCTAGGATTAAGATCTATAAGGTATCGCGAGCTTACCTACAGTTACTTAGCTTAGCTTGCGGTGTAGTCTCACCTTATACCGAGCCTGGTTGAGCCAAGCCGACTTTAAAACAGATACTGGCTGCCTTTGTTTAACCTATTTCGGTTTAGATTACGCTTTTACCATGATGAGAGCTTAATTAATTAGATGTGTTTGTTAATTATAGTTTTATTTTTATTTTATAAGGCGAATTTTTCTTCTTAGCGAGACGTTGAAGTAGCTCAGTTGGTAGAAATTACTTGCTAGTGCGTTTTATATATACAAAATTAATTATATGAAGGATTATCACTTACGACTCGACCGATTTTGCTAATTACTTTTTCGGTGTGTTCCTAATTGTCTGGAGAAGGATTGTTTAAAAGATTTATTTTTGAAATATGTATTTTGTATACGTGGGAAAATTTAGAAATTATAAGTAGATAATGATTTGGATGAAACGCGGGCATTTTTTTTAAACTTTTTTATCGTGAAAACTGCAGGTGAATCCGCGAGTTACAGCTAGTATAGAAAACATTTCGCTTCCCAAATACTGATCTCTACTGGATTCTTTGTGCTCAAAAAAATAGTGTCCAGATCAGTAGATAATTATTTATTGTAACGTCTGTCCGACCCTAAATCGAACCCCAAAATCCCGATCTCGTCGAAGCTTCTAGTGAAGGTACCATTACTGTCATTGGTCATGGTCATGGCAAGTAATAGTAACCATCTTTCGACCCAGACCAACAAAGCCAAAAACTGGGCAGTCTCGAAGGAGGGCAAGAAAGCCTTTCCCAACAGTGGGACACTAAAGGCTGCAATAAATCTCTATATTTATAAATAAAGACTTTCATCAAATTAAACAGCAATCTTGAATGAAGTGTCAGCTCTCGTTGCTATGCATTATTGGTCTATAGAAATATCTGAGAAATAAAAACCATCAAAATTGCAATAGTTAATGTTTCGTTTTGCTACAAAGGCGTTTTGCGAAATCACTCTTAATGAGCCACAAAAATTTATGAAAAGTTTGGTTCAACGCTATATTGTCTTTATAAGCAGGATGTTTTATTTATAAATCATTTGTTTGTACAGAAACGTTTTATAATATTTAATACTTAAATCAAAATTTCACGGCAATAAAATAATGTACCTCACCCCTTTCAATTAAAAAGTACTATATAGCACGTATTTTACTTATGGTGCTGGCGATCCAATCTACAAGCGAAAGGCGTGTGACTTAGGCCGCTGTTTCTTTAGCTACAAGCTTATTAGAAATTTTTCCACATTCATATTCTAGTTGTGAAATTTTTACAAATGTAATTATTGTGTCTAATGTGTTATGTCATCATTTATTTGTCTAATGAAATATCCTATGTATGTCTACAGTGTCCTAAGATTGAAGCTCACGTTATTGTACGTATTTCTTAAACCATGATTTTAGAAATCAGCTGTCTAAATTTTTAAAGTTTTTATAATCTTTTTACATCATCATCATCATCATTTCAGCCGTAGGACGTCCACTGCTGGACATAGGCCTCCCCTATTGACTTCTATAAAGACCTGTTGGAAGCGGCTCGCATCCAGCGCGAACCTGCGGTTCTTACGAGTCGTCTGTCCACCTTGTGGGTGGACGTCCTACGCTGCGCTTGCCGGTCCGTGGTCTCTACTCCAGAACTTTGCAGCCCCATCGGCCATCAGTTCTGCGTGCTATGTGCCCTGCCCATTGCCACTTCAACTTGCTAATCCGCTGGGCTATGTCGGTACCTTTGGTTCGTCTACGGATCTCCTCATTTCTGATTCGATCTCGTAGGGAAACTCCGAGCATAGGCCTCTCCATAGCTCGTTGTGCAACTTTGAGCTTATCAAGAAGGCACACAGTCAGAGACCACATTTCAGCACCATAAGTCATCACCGGTAACACACACTGGTCGAAGACTTTCGACTTGAGGCACTGAGGTAATTCAGACGAAAAAATGTTGCGCAGTTTTCCGAACGCTGCCCAGCCGAGTTGGATTCGACGACTGACCTCTTTCTTGAAGTTGGACCTACCTAGTTGGACTGCTTGTCCTAGGTAAATGTACATGTCAACAACTTCAAGAACCGAGTTCCCAACTGATACTGGGGCGGACTCAACATGGGCATTCGACATCACTTTCGTCTAATCCATGTTCATTTTAAGGCCCACCCGCTGGGAAACTCGGTTGAGATCTTCGAGCATCGTGCCGAGATCTTCCATCGATTCTGCCATGACCACAATATCGTCGGCGAATCGAAGGTGAGTGATGTATTCGCCATTTATATTGATGCCAAATCCTTGCCATTCCAGGAGCTTGAAGGCGTCTTCCAATGTGGCAGTATCTTTTTACAAAGACATCAAAATATAAGCAAACCAGAAATAGTTATTTAAAAGATAACGTTAGTTCACATATTAATTCCGTATTCTCGTGTGACGTACATTATACTTATAATTTTTCTTTTGATATTTATTTACACTTTTTTTACTAATATAATACCTGTACTAATGACGTGCCGGTAGGAATAGGCATTTGTGATTAGTTACTGCGGTATAAAAAGAAATAAGATCTTAATTCTAACCTACCACCAATAACATAAAAGAAGATAACTATTGTTGATATCAAAATTGACAAATACTCGTAAATAGAAAAACACTTCATTGTGAGCACCAGAAAAAAAAAAATTACTTAGCAAGAATTCTATGTGCTAATCCCAAAAAAAAAATGTTAAAGGGGCTAGCATATCAATTTGCAATATTCTCGTCCAATGTAAGCAAAATCATGAATTTTATTTATTTCTTTGACAGCGTCGCTCATGTTTTGTACCATACGTTATGGCAGGAAGCGTCGCCCAAGCCACAAAAGAGATGCACGGAAACATATAATTACGATATCGCATAACGGAACCAGGAGAAATGACACAAGTGTCTCACTTGTTGTTTCCTCAGAAAATAAATAGACACAGGTATGCATTATTGTATTAAATCAAACCAGTCTGGATATCCGCTTCCAATTGTTAAAAAGCGTACTAAAAAAAGGGCTCAGGTTTTTTAGCATCCAAAAAGCGTTTCGTTCATCTCATTACTTTTACTTAAAAATACTTTCTTATGTATGTCGTCACTCCACCGAGTCTAAGGGAGTCTTATGACTACGTGACCCATATGAAACATTATATTATATATTTCAAAGAAGGGGCGCGCGGGCGTTCAGTCAGTGTGCTTCAATATCAAGCCTTCAAGGCTACAAGATACTTTGTTTAGCATCTTTAACGATTATTTGAAAGTAAGATATTGATTATTAACGATTATTAACATGTTTTACTATAATTTCGGTGTTACCAACAAAATTATTGTATACTAAAAACAATCACCAATCAGAATCCTCAGTGTAATAAATATGGTCGAATTTTCCCATGAGAAATTATCATAAAAAATGTGTTTATAATGTAAATTTTTGTACAGGTATGCACAAGTAAAATAAAAGTGTATGCACGGGGCACCTACAGTGCATTACTGTGGACGGATTCGTTTCCGGTGTGCATTCCCCTTTATAATTTCCCACATTTCCCCTTACAATGATTTTATTACACCTGTAGCTGTACAGATAGAAAATAACTTAGTGAAAAATTGTTTACAGGATAAACTGATCTACTAACAGATTTTATATAGGGTTATAAGCCAGCCCGACATGGGGTCATTGTACATATTAATTGCTCAACTTTTATTGTAAACACAATCCTGTAATCGCGAAAAAGATTTCCACCGCAGCTGCCATACATTTCGTATGTTTATATGGAAAATTTTATATGGTTTATATGGAAACGTGTGTGTTATATGGATGACGTGTCCAAGAGTCCTGTAAGGTCTAAAGGAAATAAAGCACTTTGAGTTTTGAGTTTTTGAGTTTTTGAAAAGCTGTTTTTTTAACTTCGCTTAGAAAAAACAAATCTACGTGCAATGGTATTTGAAGTCAAACCGCCAGATTGGTTGTCAAACACTACCAACTATGCTACCATATATAACCAGCTGCTAAGCGGCAGAATATCTGGTACTGCGGTGGTACCTGCCTATACAACCTCCTGATAAGGAAAGTTACCTAGTAAAAAAGAAGTTTATTTAAAGTTGTATTAAGTTGACAAAGATCACGGAATCTGGTGTCTCGGAAACTGAAAAAAAAAACACCATAGTTTATTTGTTAATTGTTGTTGCGGTCAGTACAGGCCCTCCAATGCGTGACGGCAGCCGGAAACTGCTAGTTCCGTGCTTCAAGCTTCCGTCGCAAATATCACGATCTTGGAGACACGTGTTTACTTGATTACATTATACGTTTAACTGGGAACAAAGTAATATTGCGGTTTTAAAGTCGCATAAGTATTTGAACCACCTTCATTATACGAATCGTTAAACAATTGAATTTGCTGGCCGAGTGGGTGTTTCCTGATAGGTAGATACAATCTGGGTGCCTTCAAGTCGCGAGTGAATCTCGCGAAAAAAGTGTACTGGCTCTCAAGTGAGGATGCCGGAACACACCGTTAGATGCTTGGCGGCAGATTTTCAACTTGAGGGTGGTAGCTAGCCAGCTGAGTACTAGACAGTATCCTACAACCATGCTATGGTTTCCTCACGATGTTTTCCTTCACCGGCAGCTCAAGCTCATTGTTGGGGTATGAACCCACGCCCTTTGGCATGCGAACCTACCGCGCTAACCACTGAGCTATCATCGCTACATACAACATTTATCGTCATATAAATGTTGTACATAAAATAAATATAGAATCTCTTTATATTTTTAATATGTATTTTAAAGTTACAAGACAGCTATGTCAATCATAAACTTTAAAGAAAATTAATGCATCAATAAACGAATAAGTAATAAATGTGCCCGATTATAGCCCGTTCAATAACAGTTTAAGGGTTACACCAAATGTCACGCTTTTATCCACCCTCCAGCAGATGTTTTATTAGATACTGTAAGTACTTCCATACAAAAAGAAATGCCGATTATTATTTACACATAATACTTTCCAGTTGAACATGGTCTTCAATTATGTTATCGATTGACTGCTTTAATTTTTTTGTTAATATAATATTTGTTCTAAATATACGTAAGAAAATGCTGTTGGAATTACATTTATATATATATATGTCTCTAGACGGCCAAATAACCGTTTATTTTGGAGCAATGATAGCGCAGTGGTTAGCATGGTCAGTTCACACGCTGAAGGGCGTGAGTTCAAATCGAAACACCGAGCTTGAGTTGCACGTGAAGGAAAACATTGTGAATACACCATAGCACGGTGGTAGGGTACTATATAAGTGTACGGTCCTCGGCTGACTAGCTCAAGTTAAAAATATTAAAAGCATTTAACGTTGTGATCCAGTAGCCTCACTTGAGAGTCAGTTCCATTCCAGGCTAGGTGTGTTTACCATCCTCGACCACAATATCACTTAACATCAAGTGAGCTGCGCTCAAACACCTAGCCTGTCAACCATAAAATAAATATATAAATAATTGTGGATTTTCTTTAGACAAACTTATTCTAAAAAGTTTGTTTTCACGTTTTCCTATTTTGCTTGCATTTAACTCGTACAGCCAAGGAATTGAACCCACGGCTTCCCTGTTTCTTGATTGACACAATCCAGGCTTTGTTAAGGTTAGAGTAAGAAAATATCAAGACGACAACAACATTTACAAAAAAATAAGTATTCTATTAATTATCTGATTATCACAATTTGCTTAGTTTGGGGCTAGATAGCGCTGTGTGAAATGTCCTAATAGGATATTTATTATTAACATTAATAACAGTCAGCAACCGACGCTAAAGTACCGAGTTTCAGCTAGTACAAAAACGTAGATCACAATAATAAAAGTTAATGTAATTTAACGACTTATTGTTTAAACTTTTAGGTGCAATATTCTGAACAGTTTAGCTTAATATACCTACTTGTTAATTCATAAGCTGGCAACACAATTAAACTGATTTATGACTTTCCATTCAAGGTTGCCAGTAATGATGTGTGTCAGTGTGCCACAATCTGCATTCTGATCGATATCGTATGGATCACGCGAGCAAAATGCACCCCTGGTTTTGATTAATATTAAAAATATAAAAAAGATGTGTGTAATCATGGGAAAATCGTTGCGGTCCTATTAGCTCAGAGCTCCATTACTTGAAGCGAATAATTTCAGTTTTTTTTTTGTTTTCAACTTTGTTTAATTTGTTACTGAACAAACTAGAGCATAAAAAACTACAATACGAAACAACAACAACAACGAAAAATAACAGCAATTTAAAAAAAAAAAAAAATATTTTTGGCACCAAAAATCTGCCGTTTCGATTTTTTATAATTGAAATATACCAAGTGTCACCGGCACAAAACAGAAAAACCTAAAGATATATCATTTATCAAAAACAATTCAGCTGTTTAGTAGTTACGAGGGAACATTGGGACTGACATAAATGCATACATACGGGTCAAACAACCCTTCTTTTTTTACCTAAATCCATCCAACATTTACAGCTTGAATAAGTAACAATCACACATACAAACATACAGACAAGCTTAATGCTCAATGTTATATTCATTTAACTAAACATTCATAGTTTGTATGATTGCAATTATTTCCAATTTTTTTTCTCAATCTACAAACATATATATTAGGTTTGAGACAACATAATACCTAGACAATCGCACTTAATATTATAAAGACGAAAGTTTGTGATTGTGTTCGTATGTTTGTTACTTTTTCATGCTCAAATAGCTGGACCAATTTTGATGAAATTTGGTATAAAGGTTGCTGACACACTGGATTAACACATAGAGTACTTTTTATCCCGAATTTTTTTGCGGGTAACCGCAGGGCGTGTCAGTGTTACATATACATTCAACAACGCATTTATAGTTAGTATGATTACAATTGTTTCTGTTTTAGCGATTTTTTTTTTTCAAACTGTAGTTCATGTTGGGACTGAGACAATGACACCTAAACAATCTGATAATACTTATAACAAAATCTAAAAAATACTTTATGATGGTAAACATTCTGAGACCCTGAAAATTTGAGTACCCGATCCAATCGATACAGAAAACAGCCCGTCAATTTATTCAATGTATAGCCCTAAGCCATCAGAAGGCATGTTAACTCCCAGGTAAGAGATAAGATGCCAAAAGAAAGGTCCAAAAAACTTCAAGATGACCTACTTCACAATTTGCACCTTTCCGTGGAAGAGTTCTTAATATTTATATCTATTGTAAGAACACCTTGCTAACATGTGGCGGCCCGCATGTCTTCCAATGAGATTTTTTGCTGTGCCATTCTTGATTGAACCACAGAATAAATGATAGTAATTTCGTATTGAACTTGGTTAAGAAGTAGAGCAGTTGGAGTTGATATGAAAAAAGGTTGTCCCTGGGCAAAATTTGTTTTCAAATTGTAATGATTCCTTCAGTGAATTTGATACAAAAAAATGGTAGGTATATAGGTAGAAGTTTTCGCCATATGAACAAAATTATAGCTGAAGTCATTGTTTTTTGTAAAAATAATGAAACGAACGAGACGCTCTTCTGATGGTAAGAGATAACGCCTGTCCATGACCATCACAGCGTAACTCAGAACTTGAGTTACAAAACAAGGTCTTCGCTGCTTTGGAGCTCATTACTTTGAGTCTTTAGATGGTTAGTCTCAACAGCCCTGTAATTTCGTTAGCTGCAGTATCTTTCAAACCGGAACACAGTAATGTTTATACACTACTGCTTGGTGGTAGAATATCTGGTACTGCGGTGGTACCTACCTAGACGACCTCCTACTAAGGAGATCCACCACCAAGTATAGTTAAAGTACCTGACTTAATCAAACACGAAAAATCCTGTACCTATAAATGGCACTTTAATATCTTACTAACTTATATTATTAGTTCAATATATTTTTTCACTAGTTTCTTTTCTATTTATCTTCGAGTATGTTTGTTTTGGTGTTTTTGTTAGTAAATTAAATCCTTTTCTACTTCAGACTTAATCCTTTACCAACAATAAAAATACTCCAAAAAAATTGCAATATAAATCGAAAGCCAATTACGAGGACTGGAACAAAACGAGCGCTTTCCAAACGAGATGGCCTTTGTTGTCAGTGCTTTGATTACCAGACGGTCGAAGACAATGTATGAAACCTGCCTTCACTGGCCGACTGATTAAAATGTTTGTAACCTCTGACTCCGTTCTAGTTGCTTTTCACCATCGGAGATGTGTCTTGTCATGTGAGATTTATTCCAAGTTAATTAATCGAAACCATTGCTGTGGTATTATTTGATTTATTTACTTTTTGCCTAAGAGATGTATGTCGTTTTTTGCGATAAGAAATTATAGTGGTGTTACTATAGTAGTAGTGAAGGATACTGGGGAATATATGTCTTGGGTCTTAGAATTGCATTTAACTAAAATTCCTGACACGAACCTTATCAATAAGAGATAGCTCATAAAATCTTTATACTCTTAATGCCTCTTGGATAAATAAGAGATAACGCTTGTCCATGACCAATGCAGTGATACACAGAACTTTGAGTATTAAAACAAAGTCCAGGGCATCGCTGTTGCTGGCGCATTACTTTGAGCCTTTCGATGGTTAGTCTCAACAGCCCTGTAATTTCGCTAGCTGCAGTACCATTCAAACCGGAACACAGTAATGTTTACACACTAATGCTTGACAGCAGTATACCTGGTACTGCGGTGGTACCTACCTAGACGACCTCCTGCTAAGAAAACCTACCGTGACATACCGTGACATTCAAGAAGCATTATTACAATATAATTATGAACAAGTGTAACCATGGCAGGTCGTTAGCATAAATATTATAAATGCCACGAAGACTTCCGCTTACATTCAAAACGATTCGCGTTTCGGAAAGCGGAACACCATTTCAAATTCAAACTAAACCGCCAAAGCTGACGCGTGTCGCGTCATATCGCCCTTCACAACCCCCGCGAAAGGTGCGCGCGCGCATTGGGGTCCACCACCCCTATTATCTTTAACATTTCAAAGTCTGTTTGCAAGATAAAGGCCAGGGGGAGATTTCTTTATTCTTTTATTCTTCATCCGATTTATTATTATTTTTTACGTTATTATTACTATGATTGCGAGCGCGTGCGCACATGTCTGCAAGCCACCCCAATATATAAGAGGAGTAAAGCTCTTAGTTTTGTATTTTTTCCGTATTGTTAGAGGATTACGAGAGGCTACATTAGTGGCTTATGATATTATTATTCTTCACTATTAATAACACATAAATATGTTATTAAATCTGGTGATAACATACCTTACGAAATGATACGTCACTGATAGTCCCAAGTATGACTTTTCAATACCAATCCCATTTGCAATCACAAAAAATGTTTTAAAGAACCACTTCTTTAGAAATACGAGTTTTTGTAATCGACAAAAGTGTCAGTAACTTTGAAAAGTTCAATAATTTTGAGTGTTCTTAAGCTGGACGACATAAAGCCGACTTTTGTCGATCAATCTCACTTCACCAAGATTCTTATAAATTTGTCAAACCTTCACTGGAACAGCTGATCTTACGTTGTACACCTTACCTTGCAATCGTAGTAAATATTACTCAAACAAATTTAAATCTTAAATCCAATAAATAAAACTTTAAATTCTATAAGACGCTGCAACACATTCATGTCTTAAGTTGGAAATTCGAATGAAATAAAACAAGCAATTTTAAATTCTATTATCGAAAGCTAAGGGTACAGTTGGATGTGTTTAAGGATGACATGTGTGTTGGAGATAAGATCGGTGCACATGCTTTGATACGGTTTGCGGTATTTTGTGGGCGTATCAAATGACTTTGTTTGACGATGTGGCGCCTAAGACAAACTTTGCGCTGCCAGGTGTCTTTTGTTGAGGAAATCACGAAAAAAGTACCCATTATCAACTTAAAAAAAAAAACTAAATTGGCTTATAATAAAAACAAAAAAATCCTACCAGTAGATTTGTGGTTTTATGGTTTTTAACATCATTAAGTCAAATTAGTCTCAAGTCGTAGATATTCACTGAAAAATCAGCCTCCAAAATAGGAGTAGAATATTTCTTCGTAAGTATTAAATTGTATGTGATGCAAAACTTGTTGTGTACAAAATGGCCGCCGTACGTAATCTGGTACTCCAACCCCAGAATAAGTAACAGTGCCTCCAAGTACAATATACAATACTTGCCGTACTTACCCCACGCTACCTTTGACCCTGCGCCTGAGCAGCTGCATGAAGATGGCAGGGGTGCATCGCGATCGATACCGATATGGTGCTTCTGGTTATTCTGTGGCACAGTTCAAATTCGGAATGGGCTTCCGATCGTCTTTTGATTCGGGTTCGAATTTGGAAATTTGTTTGTTTTTTCCTAGATTATTTTCGGTCAATTAAATTTTTGTAGTTAGGTTTGTTTGTATGAGACTCTTTTTTTAAATTACATTATTTTAGGATTTTAGTTCTTATTTTGTGTTTAAGAAACTAGAAGTAAATTTATAAATTTACTTCTAGTTTCTTAAACCATTAGATTTGTAGTGAACTCAATATTACAGATGTAATCAAATGTAGATTTATTTTGAGTTTTATAACAATGCCCTCCCTCCTCTCTCCTTAACGTTGATGTGCCCAACAAGGTCCATATTTGATTGTGTACTATAGATTATAACATCATCTTCTACTGTATGGAAGCAATAAATATCTTTAATCTTGGTTCTGTAGCGATGATACCTCAATGGTTAGCGGGGACGGTTCAAACCCCAACAATGAGCCTGAACTGCCCGTGAAGGAAATTATAGCATGGTGGACTTTTCCAGTACTCGGCTGGCTAGCTTAACCTCAAGTAAAAAATCTGTCACCAAGCACCTAGCTGTGAGTTCCTGTAGCCTCATTTGAGAGCCAGTTCCATTCCAGTTTCCATTTACCATCTTTGGCTACACCGTCACCTAACATCAAGTGGTCAAACACCAGCTTGTCAACCATAAAAAGAAAAACAATTTAATAAAAGATTACATCAACAGACTTTTAAACATCGTCGAACTATACTTCAAAACAAAAGTGAGTAACCAAAAAAAATTGTTAATTAATTACATATTACTCGTAAATTAAAAATAAAATTAAACTATGACTAGTGTTGGCGAAATTTCCAAATGAATTTAATTCAGGAATAAAATAAAGATTCAAATTAAAAGTAAATCAAACATATTTAAAATAATTAAATAAACATGCGCGCTCATACTAGATATTACGTCTGAATAAAATTACATCTTTCATTTTGGCAAGCGCACGCGTCCAAGGTGTGCTTTGCAGCTTACCGTCCTAGTAGCAAAATTAAATGCCAACAAAAATAAATACATTACCTTTATTTATTTTAAAAAAAAAACACGAACAAGATGCTCTCACTATAAGCAAAGATTACGCTTGCCAAAGCAGTAACCAGAACTTTGAGAAAAAAAAAACTGTGAACTTCGAGATTCTATGCCATTCAAGTAAGACGCTACGAATAGGCTACGCTATCTCAAATCGTATGCCTGCGTAATAAGGTTCGCAGTCGCGTAGCTTTATAATGATCGTCTTAAGTGGCAATAAGGTCACAGTACTTCCGTTGGTAAGAATTGCATATGCGCTCATTACTTTGAGACTTTTTTTTCAGTTTGTCAGACACCAATGTCCGTGACCTTTGTCAACTTAACACATTTTTTTTTAAATTTTAAGTATACTTAAACTATACGCAATACAGGGTTATAAGGTTATCAACTTTGAGATATTCGTTGGTAAGACGTGTTAACCCTTTGATTTCAGTAGCAACAGTGCAAACCGGAACACAGCAATGTTACGCTTACGACCAGCAACCTCCCTCAAGTTAAAAATCTGCAGCCAAGAATCTAACGATGTGTCCCGGTAGCCTTACTTGAGAGCCAGTTACATTCCAGCCTGTTGTTTACCATCTTCGACCACACCGTCACTTAACATCAGATGAGCTATGGTCAAACACATAGCTTATCAAACATTAAAATAAACGGCAATACACATATAAGCTTTTAATAGTTGGATTTATGTGTGGTTCTTCTCACTAAATTATATTGAGTTACCCATGAAAATAATTATTCGAAGCAGCAAGGTGATATTTGCCATATACAGACACGCGACATTTTGTCCTAAAGGTGCATTACACCCCTTTCTCCATTTTATTATTATAAGTTACGAGTGTAGGGGTCTTAACAATGAACAATTGACGGTGTACATCTAAGTTTGGCAGCTTTGAATATGGGGTATATTTATTATTCTTATTTCTGACAGCGGGTCAAACTAGTCTTTATAATGTATTAGCGACTAGCTAGCTTAGCTTGGGTGCAATTTATTTTAGCGGATTGATCACAAAACATTATATCTCTCTATTTATACAAAAGTTTAATTAGAATGTATTGTATAAATAAATAAATATCGTAACAAATTGCACACAGCGCCATCTGACCCCAAGATAAGCAAAGCTTGTACTAACTGATAGAATACTTAAATACTTTTTTTTTTATGCATACTTATAATATAAACAGAACACTAATATAGTGTGTTGATACAAAACAAAGTTGTTTTGTACCATTTAGAGATAGATGTATGGAATTTAGATTCGATTAATCCAATTTAAAAAAACCACCAAAATTAATTTATTTTTACAAGATAAGCCAGGTGTTTCGCGGGCGTGCTGTACATTGATTTTTTCTTACTATTTATGGATACTTCTGGTAGTTTGAGGGCCTAATTGTCAGGTACAAAGGAAGGCATCAAGCACAGGAAGTAATTTGTAAGCACAGGGGTGAAAACATATTGTAGCAGTCTTTTCATACAGCTGTTAAAGCGAGTAAGTCACTAGCACAATGGTGATTGTCGCTAGCCCATAATTGTGCAATTTACGATTTAAAAAATCTGAACTTATTAGTAAGCGACCCGCTTCGACTTCGCAGGGCTTCAGATAAGTTGGTTACACTTCCAATATTCGAACATAGGTGCTGAGGATACGTGCCCACATTAGCCGCTTCAAAGATCATTTTGCGCAACAAAAAAAAAACAAAGAATTTTTTGCTCTACAGATGTTTGGTTTCGCTTTCTTTATCACTCTGACTTCTGTATTCTTAAATATTATATAATTTATTGATTCTTTGATCCGATTGATTTGATGCGGGTAGGTTCAAGGTGTGAGCGAATTTTATTTTTTTGGCATTGTACTTTTTTGGTTATATATTTTTGTACCTGTCGAATATTTTGATATTTTCAAATATACCTACTTACTTATTTTAATTGATATATCGCGAAAAAACGTGTCTTCGCATTGTATTCTTGTGCAAAACTTGTGTTTTTCGTGAGTTTACCTACGTAAATATTATAAAATTTGTAGTGTTCATTTTTTTATGGCTCACATGCTAGGTGTTTGTCCACAGCTCGCTTGATGTTAAGTGATGGTGTGGTCGAAGAAAATAAACACAACTAGCCTGGAATGAAACTGGCTCTCAAGTGATGCAGCTGGAACACACCGTTAGATGCCTGGCGGCAGATTTTCAACGTGTCGAATTACGCGCATGGCAAATGCACAAAACACGATATCAAAAACAAAGAAGAATGTGGTTCCATCTATCAACGTCTTATCTGGGTTCTGATGACAATGAACTACAAAGGAATTAGCATAGATTCTTTCATATTTAGGAGTACGTATTTGGTAGTCACAAACTCTCAAAGAACGTTACTGTATTCGCACCATGCGGGTTCACCAAATTAAAGGAACTATTCTTGAGCCCCTTGAACTCACAATAGACCACTAAAATTGGTCTACTCACCCAAATTACCAGTATATCACGTCCCGCATCCTCACGGACCCCTGTCGACTCACAAATTAACTCTATTTTTTCGCAAAGAGTCACCGGAAATCTTTAACCAAAACAATTTATAAGACCCATGACATGAGTAAAATATGATATCATACGAATACAAATCAACCCTTTAAAACTGAATACTGGCTAAAAAGGAACAATGTAAAGCCATAATTGAAAAAAAAAACTTGTTTCTTTCTGTCAAAACACGGGACGTATCATGTCATTAGGGCGCGTTCACACGCCCACTTGTAAGACTGTGACGTCGCAGGAAGTGACGCGTCTTGAATGGCACGCACACGAATGTCTTACGTGTGTTTGTGAATGAACGTGGTACACGTGTTTACGTCGAGATTGCACCAGACTATTGAGATTGACGGCTTGCCCGTCGTCGGACAAACATTGCCTGATATACGACATACATTTAATTGAAAGACGTCGGTTACAGTTCCGGCGAATTAAGATGCTGAACTAAACAGTACGAGAACTTCAGCCAATTCGATTGCAGTTACTCCAGTGAAATTAGTGTCATTTTTATTTACCTAAACAAATAACAATAACACTTATTTTGCAAATACTTTTTAAAGAAAAAATCGAGATAAATAAAATTAGTGATCTTCATAAACGTTCGTAAAATTTGTATTAGAATCGTGACATGTCTGGAAAAAAAATCGATTTATTGAATGCAAAATGTATTACTAAACGCGTGTCTCTGTTTCGGATCGTTCCTATTAGGCGTGGGGTTTTTCTCATTACGAGAAGGTTAAAACCATTGTCTAGCACGTAAGTCAAGTGTGGTCGCTTCATAATTTCACAAACTTGTAAGCATTAAGACGTAGATTTCCTTACGATATTATGCTTCACTGTAAAATCTAGAAACAAAACGCATATAGCCTTATCTCATTCAATTTCCTTAAAAGAAGACTATCTAGAAGAACCATCGTAGTATCAGATATTCTTACAAGGAGTAGTATGTAATCATTACTGTGTTCGTGTTTGAAAAGTAGTGCAACTAAGAAAATTACAGAACTATTGGGACTCACCATCGATTGTCTCTAAGTAATGAGCAGCGATTCTCTGGACATTGTTTTATTACTAAGTCATGGGTCCAGTACTCATGACTTAGTACTTAGACTTGCAATGGTTATAAACAAGGTTCTTTTACTATCAAGTTCATTTCATTATTTTTATTAAAAAAAGAACTTACAAAAGGCAGACATGAATTTGAACTCAGGATCTCTAGATACGTAGTCAGACAGTCTCCTAGACTAGACTGAAGTAGGTTCTCTGTTTCTCACTTCACCGTCAGTCATCGCGAACTACAACCACGCCACCTGGTGGGAGTCCATAACAGATATGTCACTTCTATATAGTCGGCAATTCGCCACATTTAGTACGTCACTATACAAATTGTAATGAGTGAATATATGCCACGCCACAAAGTCGCACTCGACCGCGCTTAGAACAATTGGACTCGAAAAACTGTTAGTCATTTCCGAAACGGTACTAATATGTAACGTTGAGTGAAGCTGACGGGGGCATTGGACCCCGCTAAAAAGAACTCAAAATATACCTTATGCGGAAATAATAAGGCCATTATATTATGTGAGGGAATGTACGGCACAGGCAGGTGTGAGCACTCGCCAGATGTCTTGAACAAATTGCCGTGCCATACGGTCTGTGTGGACACACCCTAGCCACGGCGTGTGCCAAGTTTTAATTTTATGCTTGATTACGGAACCGGCCTCTAATTAATGGTTAGGAACTTGATTGGTGGCGCAGTTCGATTGCATTGCGAACAACACCGCAGTATAAATAAAACAAGCAAAACTATGTATGTATATCGCATACCAAAACGAGTTAGGGCGCTATTTCCAAAAATATATACGGAGCTAAGGATTTTGAGGGGATCTTTTACTATCAAACAAACTCTGAAATCGCGAACAAAAATCATCAGTTACTTTTCATCTTTACATTTCCAAATTACACAGCTTAATACGTATTGTCTATGATAGAGTTCTATGGTCCAATTTCCAATGGTCTGTATCTTTTAAAAGTAGAAGGTAGACGGTTACGATTGTCACAAAAACTAGAACGTTCCATGTATGAGCGAATTATAGCTGGGCTTTAACCAAAAATAAACAATAACGTCAAAAATAATATCGGGAAATATTTTTAAAATAAAGGCGGCCTAAATATGAGTTATATCGTATAAAAAATTTAACCAATATTAACCCTTTTTTTCCTGTAAAGGTAGGCAGATTCTACCCCTTTGCACTTTGTTTTAAATGTAAAAGTAATGAGACGATAATACGAATAAACAAAAGGAATTTGAAAAACCATAGAGTTTGTTGTCTTCTTGTGCTTGCTACATTGTTGACCGCATCTTCGCCTAACGTCAGGCGAAATGTCGGTAAAACTCATGCTTTAATAGGCCTTGCTAACTTGCCTAAAACGCATATAGCCGTATAGCTAGGTTTGTAGGTACCAAACGTCAAGTAGACTCTATCATGTATACCGTTATGCGCGGGAATAGAAAACCGGAAGTGGCGATGAACTCACATCCATTATTATTTTTACGGAAACAGTGGTCATTGAGTTTTATACTGTAAAGAGTGACACGAACAATTTATTTTTTTGTGCTATTTCGCAATAAATGAACTGAGAGCTATAAATGCTGTCTTCACTTCTAGTTACCTACCGTGGCAACATTGCTTTGTTAGCTGAGGCCCCCAATTCTTTTGATTTCTTACTCACATGAGGTTCCTTGTCGAAAACGCGTATAGCGTTTATAACATCATACACCAATACAGTTAATTTTGAAAGTTCAAACCAAGCTCTTAAAACATTTTTGTTTTACTAATGCGGGATTAGTTTCTTAAGTTTAATTAAACATTTTAAAAAACGTGAGTAATCCGTAATCCCGCATAATTAAAACGATGAAGTGTCGAAACGTCAGTTTTCGAACGTTTAACGTTTTTAAATTCTCAAACTGCACCATTTCAAACGATTTTAACTACAATGGCGCCGCGTTACATGTGTTCCTAAACACAGCGCGTAACGTATTCATATGCTTATAGAGAATTTGGGCCCTGTTTCTTGAGCTAAAGAGTGGGTTCAATTCCCATTCGCGGAAAACTTTTTATGATAAAAATAGATGTTTGTTCTGTGTCTGGGTGTTTATGTATAAATTTAAAACAAGGAATTTATATATTTGTGTTTTTGTTTTGTTTTCGTTGTATATTACTTATTTTATTAGCGATACGGCCGCCAGTTGTTCTGCTTATATTATGTTAAGTTTCTTATTGTTAATCAATGTTCGCAGGTAATTGTTGTAAACAATAAAGAGTATATAAGTATTTTGCTATCCCGTTTCCATACTACAACTTTGGCTTAGTTTAGGGCTAGATGGCGCTGTATGAAATGTCCACAAATATTTATCAAAAAACATTTATCCTGACATAAACCGTATTTGTTTTAGTTATGATCGATACGCTCACGAACCTTGGACTACGTGTTGGGGGTCAATGTAAATATCAATTAGCCTAGCAAATGTAAAAAAAACCAGAACTTAGAATTTGTCATCACACTATAATTATAAAAGGGAAAGCTTGTGAGCGGTAATTGTGTTTATATATTTGTTACTTCTTCACATTCAAAAGGCTGGACCAATTTTGATGAAATTTTGTATAACACATATATATGCTACTTTTTATCCCAATAAAATGTAGCGGGTGAGCGCGGGGCGCAACTAGTGTTATCTGTATCAATTTATTGCCAAAGATAAAATGAATAAAAATCTTTAGGATATCATAATTATTTCTATTCTATAACATTTTTATGTCCATCCCAAGACACGTGCTATCACAAAATCTAAGGATACAAAAAAGCAAACGACCCCGGGTGGTCTCTGGGTCGCAGACGCACGTGCCACCCGTATAGATCGATATCGATAAAACACCGTGTCGATGAAACTCTTCGATTGTCACGTCGATTACATGTATCGATCGTCACCACTCTACGTTATTGTAGGCAAATAAAGGGTAGGGTAGGGATAAAGGTAATCAGAGATATACTGATTGATAACTTTTTGTTTTCGCAATGAGGCAAACATTTAGACACTTAAGTGGTAGATCTCGTTAGAGGTTATCTGGGTATACCACCGTAATTTCAGATATTCTCCCGCCAAGCAGTAGTGTGTAAACATTGCTGTGTTCCGGTTTGTAGGGTACCTACTGCAAGCGAAATTACAGGGCTGATGAGACTAACCAACGAAAGTCTCAAAGTGTTGAAGTGTAAATGTGTGTGTTTAGTTTCAAACCAGCCGAACGAACCCCGAAGATTTTTGTGCTGTCTCTTTTCAATTCATTGCAATAGAACGAGATAGCACTACGTTCGGTCTTTCCTTCATTCAATAGGTTCATACCTGTCAAAATTTTGAAGGTATTTGATGTCAAACCATTCGAACGAACCCCGATGATTTTTGTGCTGTCTCTTTTCAATTCATTGCAATAGAACAAGATAACACTACGTTCGGTCTTTCTTTCTTTCAATGGGTTCATACCTGTTAAAATGTTGAAGAGCTTGGTTCCAATGTAATATTAATTGTTTATTGTTTTGTTTCAGATCAATTCGAGGCTACGGCCATTTTTCGCACACGGGATAAGAGTTAAAATCAATATTAATGGTAAGCGTTTAATTAAGTTATTTAGGTAATTTAATTTTTTATGAACGATATTCCACTAGCAACTTTCCAAAGAATTATTATTATTAAAACAATATAAATCCAACATAAATTAAGTATTAAAAAAAAACTTTTATTATTTTAAGGTTGTTAAAAAAAGTTTCATCTTAAATGATATCATAAGTTTCTAGCCATTTACATTGGTATTTTGTATCATCTCACCTAAATTGAACACGTAGTTTCAATTGTTTCAATTTGAAACACCTCGCGAATCTATAAAGATATACCATAGCGATTTGCGAAAATTTCTCCAAATTTCCATACCAAAATAACGCATAAAAAACACGTTGAGTTAGAAAAAAAATTATTTTTCGAAAATTATCATGCCTGACTTTCAGTATATTTTCCCAACGAATTGTCCAATCACAAACTTTTCCAAATAGAACTGTTAAATAAAGCGTACCTATGTAAAGGAAAAGACAGCCCACCGACCGGACGGGGTAAGCCCGGCGAAATCCGCACATGGCCATTTTGCTCAGTGACGGGTGGGCTTGAATTTTCAAATAATCGGGGGGTCGTGTGCTGCGAACCTTAAGTATTCAGGTACTATATTTTGGCAGGATAAACGCGATCTATGATGACGTATTTTTATTTCAATTCTAACATTGTCCCAAAAACGAAAGAAACAAAATTGTAACTATAAACTACACACATAACTAACTATACACTGTTGGCTCATTAGTAATATATCTGCTTTAAGAACTGTAGGGCGTGGGTTTGATTCCCATCCAGGAAACTCAACAAACATCCATCCATCTGTACAAACTTTCACATTTATAATATTAGTATGACTTTTTATATCAGAAAAACTACTAATATTATACATGTGAACGTTTGTATGTTTGTTACTCAATCACGTAAAAATGGCTGAACGGATTTGGATTAAATCTTATTACCAGTACTAACAAATAAGACAATTTTTATATCGAAAAATGTTAGGTTACAAAATATTAAGTTATTACTTTACAAGGTATACAGAATCATTAGCTTTTCGTAAGTTCTACGAACTGAACAAACTTTTTTTTTGTAAACTATCACGGGGACGAAGTCGCGGGTAATAGCTAGTCTAATATATTTACATAGCTAGTATTTGTAGCGATGATAGCTCAGTGGTTAGCGCGTATGCCGAAGGGCGTTGGTTCAAACACCAACAACAAGCTTGAGCTGCCGGTGAAGGAAAACATCATGAGGAAACCATAGCATGGTGGTAGGGTAATTTCTAGTACTCGGCTGGCTAGCTGTATTTTCAAGTTGAAAATCTGCCGCCAAGCGTCTAACGGTGTGTTCCAGCAGCCTCACTTGAGTACCATTCCAGGCTAGGTGTGCTTTACCATCTTCGACCACACCGTCACATAACATCGGGTGAGCTGTGGTCAAATACCTACACAGACAACCATAAAGAAAAGTCTGATGGATTTTAGTATTTCATTGTTTTCCTAACATAAGCATACAAACGCAAAATTACGTTATTTCGTTAAAGCAGTAGGTCCCTAATGTAATTTTTATTCAATATGCTCCGGTAATTTTATCTTTGTGTGCCTTGCTCTAGATTTTGTACTATCCATATAAAAGCTAATCTAAAGAAACATTGCAACAAAAACTCATTACATTAAAAGCATAATAAAGGTCTGTCCACACTAATCATATTATCTTGTGCTTTACAAAGCTATGTAACCGAATTCCAACGGCCAGTTTCCACGACTACCCTCAGTTTGAAAAAGTTCTGAATATTTCAATAGGGGAAATTTTCCGGTGCGACAGCCTGCCAGACTTGTGTGTAGTTGCATGTATGGACTATCTGGTATAGATAAGGGAAATGAATGCATTTTAAAGCGGCATTACCCGATGATACTTTGTGATGTGTTGTGATTTTAATATTATTAAGGTTATTTTAAAATGATTGGAATTATTTTCATGGTATTAAAGTAATATTAATAAGGTGTGTATTAATTAGGGCTGTCGAGATTATTAATCGAATGTCTCAAAGTAATAAACGCGAACGCGCGTTACTTGGTGGTAGATTTCCTTAGCAGGAGGTCGTCTAGGTAGGTACCACCGCAGTACCAGATATTCTGCCGCAAAGCAGTAGTGTGTAAACATTACTGTGTTCCGGGTTGAAGGTTACTACAGCTAGCGAAATTACAGGGCTGTTGAGACTATCCATCTAATCTCAAAGTAATGAGCGCCAAGGCAGCGATGCCCTGGACTTTGTTTTACTACTCAAAGTTCTGTGTATCGCTGCAATGGTAATGGGCAGGCGTTATCTCTTAACATCAGGATAGCGTCTCGTTCGTCTCATTACTGTTACATAAAAATAAAAAAAAATATGCCTTGGACTTTGTTTTGCTACTCAAAGTTCAGAGGGCCTAGATTAGTAGCAACAACAAAACAAAAACAAAACAAAGTAACATTCGTTCAGTGATCGCTAAGGCGATTCGTTTATAAGACAACTCTAACTTTTGTCTATGATCTATCGTTACTTAAACGAATTAAATGTCAGGCGATTTGGCGGGAACGCGAACGCGGTGTCGCCCTATTGTTTTTTTTTCCAAAACTAAAATTTTTCGGGTGTTTAAATAGTGTTTTTTTTTATTTCTACAATGAGTGTGTATAATGTGGTGGAACATAAGTTTTCGTGTTGCTTCCAAAACTCAATCGTAGCTTATAGTAAAGTCACCACTACTTTACTAAAGCATAACTAGATTTGACTGCCACGGACTGGACTTCAGAAGTCAGAAGTCCAATAAAAAACCAAATTGGTTGCTCGTTTAAATGTATTAGATATTCGGCTGGAATTCCTCTCGCTCCCATATTTACCATATTTATTTTATAAATTTACCTACTTATTCAACTCATTTTTAAGGTCATAATATCTATATAGTTTTATCTAATATCTATTATTTTCTTCATCACAGTAAGTTCTACAAGTACCTACTACACGTTTGAGTTCGCTTGAGAAAATTGATGTCTGGTCTGCATGACGAAAGAGCCAAGTCCTCAAGGATTTTATGATTTTTTTTCATGTGTAAATGTGGCAAACAAGCGGCACCTAATGGTAAGAGGAAGCCAGGTAGATCAAAATCCGGTGGCAAAACCGAAGATGGTAAGCCATTCCACATAAGACACGTGCGAGGAAAAAACAGTCGATTAAATCGAGCGGTAGGTACGAGACTACATATTTATGAAAATATGTTAATATGTATTTTGCTTGTGATCAATCCCTTCTGAGACCTAGTTAGTCAAAAAAGAGTTTTGAATATCGATTTTGCTATCAATGCGAATTCAAGGTATAAAGTTGGGCCATTATTTTTAAAATTTTGTGGCGCTCTTTAAAGTACTATATTAGTAGTCCAGTCATTACGTCGGAAAAATCGGCTTAGAAATGCAAATGAACCGAGAAAGCCAAATTTTGGATATTACGTGGGGGATGGCTAGAAAAGCTTAAGTTCAAATTGTCGACCAAAATAACCTTGTGGGTTTTCCGCCATCTTGAAAAAAGGGTTAAACTCAGTTTTTTTATCATAACTCGGTTCCCCGTCGAGATAGGAATTTTTTTATAGAATACTTTTTTGTTGGTCTTTTTACGATCTACAATTAAGGTCCTATACATTTTTCACGTATCGACCATCATTATCGAGATATCGATAAAAAAAGCCACAAATTTTGGGAGAAAAAATTGTTTTTCGCTATTTCCTTTTTTTTCGCGAAAATGAAGATCTATGATGAAGATTACGATTTTTCGACCGTCACAGCATCATTTCCTGCGATTGAAGAATTTACACGACTCGAAGAGTGTACCGAGGAGGAACTTCAACAGCAGCCAGGACCATCAAAACGAAGAAAAACGTGTGACAAAAATGACCACGTGTAATATTATTATTTTTGCTGCATAAATTTTTTTTGATTAATGAATTTTATGTGTTTGATTTATAATTTGGCTGGTTTATTCATTTATTTTGTATAGCAACCAATAACCAATAATTCCCTTAAGCAATAATTCATCAATTTTTACGTTGTGGATACAACCGTGCGAGCGGCTAAATCGAAACCGGGCACAGTCTTACTCACTTTGCGGCGCGCTAGAGGTCGTAATTTTTCTCGAAAATGAAAAATTAAAAAACGAGTTTGTAGGTCTGAACAGGCCCTACAAGTTTTATTCGAAACATTTTTCGATATTTTTCGCGAGAAAAAAGGAAATAGCGAAAAACAATTTTTTCTCCCAAAATTTGTGGCTTTTTTATCGATATCTCGATAACGATGATCGATACGTGAAAAATGTATAGGACCTTAATTGTAGATCGTACAAAGAGCAACAAAAAAGTATTCTATAAAAATTTTCGTATCTCGACGGGGAACCGAGTTATGATAAAAAAACTGAGTTTAACCCTTTTTTCAAGATGGCGGAAAACCCACAAGGTTATTTTGGTCGACAATTTGAACTTAAGCTTTTCTAGCCATCCCCCACGTAATATCCAAAATTTGGCTTTCTCGGTTCATTTGCATTTCCAAATGTATATAATGACTGGACTATAGGTATATGACACTAAAATATAATTAAATTAACCACTATAATTACATTGGGAAAATTATTTAAACAATTATACATGGATCCTAAAATTTAAAGCAGGTAATTAAAGTTGTTTTTGTGTTTTGGATAGCATTGTTTCACTACTAGGTATTTATAAATATATGCAAGTAGGTACCTGCTGTAACAATTAAAAAGCTATTTCGGCGAGCCTTTGAATTATGCTTTCATTTTACCTTAATTAGTGTATAAACCAATTTGTGTATCCGATTTAAACATTCCCATTTAATGTCTATTGTAGGTATACCTACCTAACTAAATGCAAACGTCAGTGTTGGTTCCGTAGCTATGTTCCTTTTTCATACACACAGAACAAATAATTACATGATTTTTGAAAAAATAACCGAGGTCAGGTTAGTTTTTTTGAAAGTACGAGGTCCTGCCCTGCCTGCAAATTCAAAAAGTGAGTTGATTGCTTTGAAACAGGTTTTTTTTTAAAGAAACTATCTCTCTAAGACGTAAAATTGTCTAAATTGTACATCTACCATAAAATTCGGGCAGCAATAGTAACTCGTTTGGGTTTTACGGAACAAATTTAGCCGTTGAATATATTCACTATAATTACTAATATGATTTAAATTATTATTTTTACTATAGGTATTTTTTAATTTCTGGGTAAGGTCTTACTTAAAAAATAAAATAATGTAAACTGTAATTTTATGGCCCCAATATTTCGCCTCCGATAAGACATGACGTGTCTGTTATGAGTTTCTGATCACAACCTTCTGATAGTAACGCCCACAGACAACGTTGTGAATTCGTGCATGATTCCAAATTCAAACGTTTGATGCGTTTGAATTCTGATAGCAAACCTCGTTTAGTCGACCTTCTATGTGAATTAACCTTTATTTCTTTTTCTTTAAAGAGAATTTTCTGAAAAATGAGCTCCTACCACTACATTTAACTATTTTACTAGGTATCTCCTTAGCAGGAGTTTGTCTAGGTACGTACCACCGCAGTACCAGGTATTCTGCCGCCAAGCAGTAGTGTGTAAACATTACTGTGTTCCGGTTTAAAGGGTAACTACAGCTAGCAAAATTATAGGGCTATTGAGACTAACCATTGAAAGTCTCAAAGTAATGAGCATCGAAGCTGCGATGCCCTGGGCTTCTTTTTGTTATTCAAAGTTCTACCTATCGCTGCAATGGTCATGGACAGGCGTTATCTCTTGCCAGGAGAGCGTCACGTACCTCTCCTTTAATTTTTTTTTTAAATTGCCTTTACTCATTCATAGTTTTAATTGCTGATCTTATTTTGATTTTAATTAAGAAATATGGTTGGTATACCAATAAACCAATATTTGGTTGACAAAAATCTAAATGTTTTTAACGCAACAAATTTAAAAAAAAATATTTAAAAATAAAGAATCGGATAAATATTGTATCTTCGATTCGAATAAATCATCTACGCCCCTATTATCATGTAGGTAGTATATCTCAATAAATAGTTTTACCTACAGTAGGTATTATGATAAAGTCCGTTTTTTCCGGCTTACCTAATTTATATTTGATGTAACAAACATGTTTATTTCCTCCCGCAGATGTAGTTATTTTAAAAACGAACACTCTCTTCGTTCAGTTGTGTAGAGGAGTGTATACACTTTGTCCTGTAGGTACTCCTTATATAACCGTAATTTATTTAGTCAGTAAATTAAGAATTTCATGTTAAAACATACTTTGTTCAATCATTCAAAACATTAATGTAGAAAGTATTAGGTACAGATCTCGTAGATTGGCCTTTTCTAGATACAAACAGCTCGGTGATTTTAATTTAATTTAGTTGGGATGCTGAAATCGCCAGATAAAAAGTCAACTACTTTTAACCGACTTCAAAAAGGAGGAGGTACTCAATTCGACTGGTTTTTTTAATTATATATATATATGTTTGTTAACTCAGAACTTTCGACTGGGTGAACCGATTTTGATGATTATTTTTTTATTTGAAAGCTGGTGCTTTCCGTGTGGTTTTGATCTGACAATGGCATCCATGAGAAAACCACATGAAGTCGGTTATTTTTTTGTTAAAATTTTATTAAAAGGATCATTTAGAAAAAAGCAGATATTCATTGCATTCGTTTGAAACATCTCTAGCTTCACAAATCAATACTCGTATTTAGCCCGAGGCCTAATCAATGTAAGTAGACAGTCATGTAGATGCCATAATTCTGTTAATAAAAATATAGCAAGGTAGGGATGGGAAGAGGGAGGTCGGAAGCGCAGTGGGCTTCGGAAAATTCACCCGGTGAATGGAAAGCGCGACGATAGACAAACACGGCTGACCCGACTGCCCCCACCCTCCCCCACCTAACAGTGCATTTTTAAATAATACCCCAAACTATGGACATGTCATTTTTTAACTCAAATCATTTTAATTTTTCACATTCCATTCTCAATTACAAAAAGGTTCGATATGTAGGTAGGTAGGTATTTAATGAGTTCAAATAACGTTAGATTTTTAATAGAGATCGTTTGAAAATGTTTATTCTTAACAGCCAGCATTGACAGAGAAGGGCGAAGAAAGAGAGATAAAATTCGATATAAAAAAAAATGTGTTGTCACCAGCCAACTTAGAAATAAATAAAGAAGTTTTGGCGGAAACGTGAAAAGCATCATGGCGCTGCATTGTATTATTTTTCAAATTTTGTGCATTTTCGTGTTTTCATGTATAAAAATTGTGGTTTTTTATTTATATGACTCGTGTCGCTTCCAAAAATAAGTCTAAATTTGTAGTAAAGGTCACCAGTCCATGACCGGACTTAAACGCGACTCACTATCTATATCTATGTGACTTTTACTCTGAGACTATTTTACTTGATTTTAACTTGAGACACTAGAAAATATGGGCTATTTGACACTGGCAGAATGTGTGATGTCTAAAAATTTTTTTATTTAAATTTTAACTAAGTAATTTTGTTCGGTTGTCACCAACCAGCTTCGGAATTAATAAAGCCTTAACGTATACAGTCACACCAACCGTCCGGCGCAAACGTTTCTTCCTGAGGCGTAGAGAGGTTATAAATCTCGTCGACACGAAATGGCTGACCAGTGCCGCCCCCCTCACAGATCTATGTTGCTATAGTCTGTGCAAAAGTGTGCACCATAAATTTTATGCAAGCACGAGTGTGCGGTAAAACTGAACTAGGGATGTGTATGTGTGCGAAAATTCGTGTTTCGTGAGGACAGGGTCCGGTATTGCTTTGTGTTCTGTAGTAACTATTAGTTAATCTATGTACGGATAGAGTCTAGTGGTCGGTAGCATTGACGCAGATTAATCAAAATAAATTTTGTAGTGGTTGTTAAGAGTTTAAATAAGAGAAAATAGTATTAGTTTGAAAGCCATTCTTCGTCCGTTCCGTTTGTTTTGTTCTCTTATTCTGTTTCATTTATATACAGACCTACAAACAAATAGGTACAGCGAAACGTACTATACGTAAACGATAGAAAAATATATAGAAACTACTTCTGGCGGAAGTAAATGGAAACTGCTTTTCTTTATACATTTCACTATCGTTATACTAACTTCTCCCTAATGAATATGCTAGAGCCACAGTATATTTAAAACGATAAGAAATATAGCAAACATAAAAAAAAACAATAACCCTGTACATTTTACTTATAAAAATAAGCAAAATGTAAAAAGTTCGTTCATTTGCAAAACCCGATAAGCGCGAAAACGTTCAATGATGTTATACAGGGCCGGTACCTAAATTGCTAGCGGACATTTTGTTAAATTTAATTTGCCTTTCATGCTAAAGCTGTAAAGCCATACTGCCTTGTCTTCAGTGTTTATAATTCATGACTAACATCAATAGTTACAGTCAAAGTCCAGTCTTGGTCATGTCCAGTCTGTGCCAGTCAAATCCTGTCATGCCTTAGTAAAGTAGTGGCGACTTTACTATAAGCATCGATGGAGTTTGGGAGCCACACGAAAAGTCATGTTTCACCACATTGTGTCACTTTCCCACACTAGCGCTAGTAATTCGGCACTTCATGAATAAAACACCTCTATTTTTATACACAAACTCAAATAAACACTAGTTTTGGAAAGAAATACAATGGGGTGATACGTCTCTTTCCGCATTCCCGCCAACACTCTGCTGCTAGCGGACAATTCCCCGCGCTTTTTTTTTTCTTGGCAAAATAAGCCTTTCATGTCTAGTCTGTAGGTTTCCGAGCGGCCAGTCAGCTGCAAGAAGTGTGTATCGATTCGAGAGAGCCAATCAGGTGGCAAACTGTGAAGACTTGGTTCTTCCATCGCCAGTTATAATCTCTAGGCAATTGTTTTGTTCAAAATTATCTAAATTTCACATGCGAAAGCCCATCCAGCGTTGAATCGTGTGATATTTTATTCTAGGCGATAGATTGACTTTAGCGTTTAATGATTTAAACCCTTTTTTATGTTATATCATAAGCCAGCTTAAAAATAAACTCACTAAGTCATTTTGTTAAAGAATCTAAAATATGTTGAACGGCATAATTATAAGTATTTAATAGAATTTACTTTTCGCCATGGCAATTTTTTTTTTTTGTTTAAAATGGTTATGTTAAGAGCATAATTATACTGAACAACAATACTTTCAGAAGTATATGTTTTTATTTTAGCAGAAACAAGCTTTTATTTTATTAGTCGTGTCGCCCGATTGTATCTTTTTCCAAAACTAGTGGTTTTTCGAGTGTATTAAAATTATGTCTATAATAGTGGTGTTTTATTAATAAAGTGCCGAATTACAAGTACGAGTGTGGGAAAATAATATACCTAATGCGGTGAAACATGACTTTTCGTGTTACTTCCAAAACTCCATCGAAGCTTACAGTAAAGTCGCCACACTTTACTAAAGCATGACTAGATTCGACTGACACGGACTGGACTTGACCAAGACAAGACTTTGACTATAAAGATAAAGAAGCTTAAAACTGAAGATTTCACACAAAATACAGTAAAATTGAAACTGGCAGAATGCACAGAGTGCAATGCCAAGAAAAAAAAAGAAAAAGAGATTAAAATAAAGTAAAAAAAAAAAAGATAAATTCTTTGCAATAGTAGTATTTTCCGTCACGATATATTAGGAAGTCTCATTAAAAATTACCCGTATAAACAATTATTTGAAGGCAAGCGTGCTCTATCTACTTCCTGTTAAGTAGTGGTGTAGTTTACCACTCCACCACTTTGTACCTATAACCTATTCCGAATTAAAAATGACACCAGAAGGATACAAAACTTAAAAGCACGTTTTAAATATTGAACGCAACCTACATCATACTGTATATGCATTTTTTTTCTATAGAAACCAAAAGAATAATGTAAGAATTTGTAGATAAAACTTAGCTAGTGAGAAACAATTTCATAGATGCTGCTAAAATTTCAAATCTAGATCATCTAGCCAAGAGCCCGAATTGTTGAAGAATTCATGATCATTTTCCGAAATCATTCGTACGGACAGACGGAAGCAAAACGTTTGTGGTTACCCTGAATAAAATATCAGACACCAATTAGGCCTATGGTATTTGTCATGTTTGCTCTTCGTTGATCAGCTTTTGATTGTAAATAGTGCATTCGAAATTAGAACATGGATTCCTAATTTGAATTCGTATTATGTGCTTTTGTTTTTGAGGGTGCACAACTACCCGCAATTTGACGCAACTTTTGCAAGTTTTCTTCAAAGTTCACACTACGTTTAATGGTTCACTATTAAAAACTACTATAGTCTTAAATGTAACTTTTTAACCTCCAACGCAATAAAGAGGTGTATGTATCTTTGTCTGTGCCATCGTTGCTCCTTAACGGATGAACCGGCGATTATGATTTAGTTTTTTTTTTTTGTCTGAAATGTAATGAAATTAATCGAACGTGTTCTTAGCTATGATTAAAGATACTTTGTTCAGTTGTTTGAAAATTATCAGCTCTTTTCTGGTTAATGGAGGGATGTGAGCATATTCCACTACATTTTATACTCTATTGACCAGATAACTGATAGAATACTTATTCACTTTTTTTTTTTGTCAATACTTATAAAGCTCTGAAGCTCTGAAAGTAGCGGATCACGGACGCATTGATGCTTTTGAGGTGTGGTGTTGGAGAAGAATGCTCAGAATACCATGGACAGCACAACCAACGTATCGATACTTCAGCAGCTCGAGGACACGAAGAGTCTGTCAACCATCTGTCTTAAGCGTGTTCTCGACTATTTTGGTCACATAGCCAGGAAGGAAGGCGACAACCTCAAAAACTGATGGTTACGGGGAAAGTTGATGGCACAAGTTGAACACGAGGCCGCAGTCCTATGCGTTGGTCCGACCAGATTCGCACCGCACTCGACACATCGGCTTATGACGCGCTGTATGTCGCCGGTGACAGAGGAAGATGGCGTAATATCGTATGTAAACAGCTCCTGGGAGGTGGAGGTCACGACATCAGGAATACGACGATACCAGCTACACAGACACAGAACAAACATATATCATTTAAGTATCGATGATTTAAATGCTACGGGCACTGTTCATTTTTCGTTAAAAGAGAATAGAGAAACAATAATTTAATTGTGTATGCACGATGTTGAATCGTCGGGACCTACCAATCAACTTTACAGGATGATGTTTTTCGAATTCGGTCCTAAACTACATATCTATTCAAATTTGTTAAACAGAGGGCTAGTGGACAGCACCGGTTTCAGTGACAGCTCTATGGTAAAGAAAGTTTGTATTTCAATAACACAGGCAGAAACAGCCAAATCGACCTTAAAACCGGGACTAAGGGAGAAGGGGGGGCACTCCCTGGCGATGTATTAAGGGTATCGGTTACGCACTTATATTTACTCATAAACGTACAGTGGAGGTGCACAAAAACGCATCTTTTGCCCCCCTAGATTCGCCCACCCCCTCCCTAAAGCCCAGCAGGCGAATCGACTAGCCCATTTGCAATATCGCATTGTGTGTGTGAATGTACCTATATGCACGGGGTGGCACACACGTTTACTTAGCTAACTATTAGATATTCTGTGGCGGTGCGTAGTTTTACCAGCCTATGTACACTGTATTGGTTTTCTGTCGGGCTTTAACAAATTTCAAATTCACAAATTCGTGATTGGCTGCCATTTTGTTTGAACGAGCTTAAAATTCGCCTAGAGATAATTTGTTTAGCAAAATGATGAGTTTTATCCAATTTGTTTTAGTTTGTAATGGACTGGTCTCGTTGTTTATTTGACATGATGATTGTTTACTTATCGCTTTATTAGCTTGTGTAATATAATTTAGTACCAGATAATGAATTTTGGTAGTTTTTAGTTCCGTCATTTGAGCAGAACGTCTCACAAAAACTAAATTGATGACGCATTATCGCTCCAAATGAAGCAATTAAGGGCACGCGCCCCTTTCTTGTAATAGACAACCGGAAGACAGGCGGTCTAATAACCGTCTAAGATTCCAAATATCAATTTCGATTGTCCGTTCGAGCGCAACATATCAAAAATTCGAAGAAAGAACGCGACAAGCAGGAAGTGCGCTACTTTTTTTCGAACTAATCGACCCGAGACTTCTGAATTCGAACTTTTTTCTTATAACTTCATTCGAAGTTCAAATTCGAACTTTTTTTTTGTTTAATCAGTCACTCACAGTTCCTTTTCGGCCAGCATGACATTTACAAATTGAAACTTGGAGGTGGATTCACACATCATCGACGTTTCTAGGGTGGCCTTTAACTATTCGTGGTTTCCTTTAAGACTGCATTGTTTAATTAGAAGGGGTGATAGAAATGTATCGTAATTGCAATATGTTTGAAGAATAAATAAATCTAAACTTTAACGTTGTTAAATTAAGAGTCAGAAGACTAAAAAGCATACGAATTAAGAAAATAGCACAGTCATTGCACAGATGCCATTATTGTTTGTTCTAAAGAAACTATTCTAATCGAAAATTTTGTCTAATTTTAATTTGTCGCCGTGAATTAGAAATCTAAATACGTCTTTAAATTTGTTTTCATTCAGAAACAATTCAGAAAACAGACGATAACAAAATCGGATACGGTTTTGTTTTGCAGCTATATATTTATTATCTACATCCGATATTTTTATTACACTCGATAGCTAATGGATAATAAAATCGTTAGGTTAAGTGAGAATCTGAAACGTAGATATCCGAAGGAGTTTTAGGGACCAAAAATGTACCTGTACTTACACAGAGCCGTGTTTACGATGTGTCGTGACATTGTCCACCCCGATTCTTTTATTTGTTTTACCCGACTTCCAAGGAAGAGTTATGTTTTTCGCGCGTATCTCGTGAATTTATTTTTTACCTTGTATCTTCCAAACGGCCGAATGGATTACGACAATTAAGGTATCGTTAGATTTGTCTCAATAAACCAAGGGTTTCTAGAGGGTGGTTTAAAAAAAAACAAGATGGTGGATTTTTTGTGCGAATTAGTAACACGTTAATAAAAAAACTAACCGAACCTATCAAGTAAAGTATCTAAATAAAGGCAATTAAAAGAGGATTACAAAACATACATAAGTACATAGGTAAGTTATATGTTTACATTTAGTTAGAAATAATAAATTTGTTTAAAAAAAATCCTTTAATAATCTATAGCTATTTAAATCGTTATATATTTTATAAACTCTTCATTGATTTTACGTCGTGTTATAATTTCATATATATTATGAAGATATTAATTGTATAACTTGTATGCAAATATATGGCATACCTTAGCTGCTAAGAAACCAAATTTTATTCAAATTCGTTTGGCCGTTATGGTGGTGAATGGCTAAAAACCTACACACAACGATTTTTATATGGTTTAATATCAATGTGAGATCTCCTCGGCCACGAAACATAATTTCCTGTATTTATTACACACCACACACACATACACATACACACACAAACACACATACTCTCACACACAAACACACACACACTTACTCACACACACACACTCACTCAAACACTTAAAATACATACGCAAAAAGACTCAATTTGTCTTCCCTGTTAGCTCATTTGGTAAAGTTTTGCTTCGATAGCTAAATGTCGTGGGTTCGATTCCCACTCAGGACTAACATAGATGTTTCTTCTGTGTCTGGGAGTATTTACAAAAAAAAAGTATATAAGTATTCTATCAGTTATCTGGTTCCCATCGTACATGCTTTGCTTAGTTTGGGGGTAGATGGCGTTCTGTGAAATGTCCTCCAATATTTATTAATTTATAATAGTACTTATACAATAATACGTACTACAGTAATTTCAAAAGCTTTCTTCAGCTTAGTTTCTGGCATCGCACTCTCTATATTTGTCAATGCAAGTAATTATATCAATATTTTCAAGTTTTTCATTACAAGTAGTAATCAAATGAAATAAGTGTATAAGTCACACAACGTAAAGCAGAACCGAGTCCGGCTATGTCTTAGTAATGTAGGAATGACTTCACCACAAGCTTCAACGGAGTTTTGAAAGGAACACAAAGGTATATGACATAACTGACTTATATGTAGGTATATGACTTTTTTTTACATTTCCATACGTAATTCGGAAACTAACGATAAAAATACACATTTTGAAAGTAATAGAATGCCATTTTCTGTAATCCCACCAAAACTCCCAATTCAAGAATTAGATACTAGCCAAAAAAAAAAACAATTAAAAATATAAGACATCGTAAGGGCGAGTGTAGACTAGCGACCGCGCGACAGATGCGCCGTGACCGGTACAGTACTCAGGAGAACACACGACAGACCGAGGGACCGTTGTACACGTTATTACTGCTAAAACTGAAGGCGAGAATGCAAGGGGACGTGAACTCATAGAAATGTCATTAGAAATACACTTTTGAAATATAACATGACATAAACGAAGTGATGATAGGTCAGTGGTTAAAAGGTCTGACCGCACGACGAGGAGTGTGACTTCGAATCTAAACAAAGCTAGTTAGTTACCACCGCAAACTGAAAATTTGCCTCCAAGGCATGTAACGGCGTGTTCAGGCAGCCTCATTTGAGAGTCAATTCCCATTTCTGCTAAGTGTATTTATCATAAACAGATTCCCCTTTCAAGTATTCTTCTCGCTTCCACTTCTACTCCATAAAAATAAACCATAAAACTGTTAATGGTTACATCACTTGTAAGGGTAAAAACAATTGTAAAAAACCATTATTTCGGTGACATTCGTTGAAAAAAGTAATTGAATTATTTGAAACGACCTTTACCGATTCTAAATTATTTATGATAAAGGTTTAATAGGGTATAAAATTAAAAATAAAATTACGTTAATATTTGTCATTTCAACAGAGGCATTACAAATTAAGCGCGTCTATATCGTTCTAGCTCTACCTTAACTAAGCGGTCGTCGTGCAATATGCCGGGCCAATGTGGACGCGCCCTAATGACACGATAGCACGCGATCTTATCTTACAGATCTGTTCGCCTCTTTATAATAACTTTTTAAATTATGAAAAAAAAAATGAACCGTAAAGTTTTTGTCGCCCTTCTACAGAGGTCGTAAAAGGACAAAAAATAGGACAACCATACAAAAGCAATTAAACTATGTTTAGGTCACCTTAATAGCATACGATATTTTGATTTGTTAGATATACCTAAGTAGACATGTGAAAGTCCACATACGTGTTTCCAAAGTCTTAAAAACTTTTTATTATTTATCTTTAATTTATTGTGAGTTTTGGTGGAAATGCAAAAACGTCATGTTTATCTAAAACTTGTGTGTTTACGTATAACATAGTGGTATTAAAATAGTACTAAAAACTTATCTTTTGGTGTGGCTTTCCAATTTCCGTAGAAGCTTATAACAATATCTCCAGTACTTTATTATGGCATGGACTGGAATCGTACACTTCATATGACTTTGATTGTAACAAAAACTTATTTTACTTAATATTATCATGGTACACTTAAAAATATGAAATTCTGGACACTGGCAGAATACACAAAGTGCTATGCTAAAAATAAAGAAAAAAATGTTTTTACAGGCTAACATCATGTATTTGACTATTGTTTTTTCTTATCTTTAAAAGCATGTCTTTCACACTGTCGGGGGTAAAATAAACATAGTATATAAGAATGAAATAACCACATATATTTGCAAACCAGTCTTTATCTGTTACAAACAATTGAATACGTTTTTTTCTATTTTACGTCTCGATGTTGCCACAAAATCTTACCCTAGTTTCCCCTGGGAACGAGCAGTTTAAACAAAGTGTTCTGAGATTGAAACAAAAGGTGTCCAATGGCCTGTTTGCCATGCCGTGGGACTTCCATACAATGGCCTTCTTCAAGAGTTTAATGTCTAAGGGTATACAAAGTATACATACTATATGAGTGTTTTTTTTTCGACTTTGGCATCACACTTTGTGCATTTTGCTAGTGTTAGGTATTACGATAGTTTCAAATACTCGATGGTAAATCAAATCTGAGGCGCAAGCCATCACACAAATTAGTCAAGATTAGTCAAGCTAGCCAGCCGAGTATTACAGAGTACCACCACACTATGGTTTCCCTCACTAGGAGCTCAAGTTTATTGTTGGGATTTGAACCCACGCCCCTTGGCATGTGAACCGACCGCAATAACCACTATCAGTGGTATATTCAGTTTAACTTAACAGCTACTTCCACTTAAAATGTGCCCGATTTGTGTACCGACCTATTTTGTAACGAAATCGTTTATCATAAAATGCTCTGACTTTTTTTAATAAAGATGGCACTTGTAGAACTAGGCACTTCAATTTTCCTGCAGGAGCAATTCCATCCACAAGAACTTCCGTGGAGCACCTAATTGTAAAACAATGGAGACACTTCCTCCGTATCCTTTACCACAGATTATGATACAGTATCATTTACATTGTAGTGATTGTGGCCGGAAACAGTGCGGTTCTCACACTTGGAGACGCTTGGGGGAGACCCTAGCGATGACGAACCAACAGATAGTACAATATGAATCATCGAACAATCCAACATACCTAACAATTTCAACGAATAGCTAAGCAGTTGTCTGTAAACGTTCGGTTTGTAGGCTACTGAGACTAACAAAGTAATGAGTGGCAAAGCAGCGATGCCATGGACTTTGTTTTATAACTCAAAGTTCTAGGTAACTCCGTTCGTTTCTTTACTAATACATAGGTACATATTATATATGTGTCGTGGCGGTGCCGGCGTAAGAATAGTACCCCACCCTCTCTACCCGTGGTTGCAGTAAAAGTCGGCTAAGGGATATAATCCGGAAGATGGGCAGCAGCGTCTTCCTTGAACAATCACACCTAACTGCGGTCGGCGGTCGCCAACCCGCCTGCCAAGCGTGGCGAGTATTGGCAAAACCCCCCCAGGATCAGGCCAGCAGTGGACGTCTTATGGCTGATGATGTGATGTGATACATATTATAATAAAAACTGACAGCTTCCTTTGACGATGTGAAAACTTTGACGACTATTGTGTTTTTAATTAAGTGTTTTATATTGGCTTTAATTATTACACACACAGACACACAAACCTGGCATTGAACAATTATGTTATTAACTCGTACCTAGCTTAAGGGAGAGCACTGGCTGTTGCTGTAAAGCAGCAGACTGGGCTATACATTTATATGGATACAATTTTTGTTACAATAAAGTATTTTGTATGTTTGTATAATAAAAAATAAAATAAAAGTAGGTACTTACATTAATATCGTTCCTTAGTTCTTCCTTACTTAAAAGCCGGATAGACTTCCTAAAGGCGCGTTCTCACAATCAAAAAAAGATTTGTCACCGCGGAGTTGGCCGGAAGGCGGGGTTCCCAGGCAATTGGCCGACTAACGATTATCGCGCGATCACTTACTGCGGTCAACTTGTGACCTTCTTCTTTTTCTTCTTTGTTTTTGACATCATGCTTTGCTCATTTTGCATAATTTCAAGCATTTACTAATAAAATTAAATAAATCTCAGTCTGAAAGTCTAATAAATTAAGTCAAGGTTAAGTTCGATCATGCCCTGGTAAAGTAGAGTCCACTTTTCTAAAAACCTCTACGGAGTTTTGTGAACATTATTAAAATACATTATTTACAACATTATATTTTCCCACATCTGCGCATACAAATCGAACCACACTTTCTATACAAAAAAAAAACATAAGGTTTGAAAAATATAATGCATTTTTTAATGTAAAAGTAATGAGACGAACGAGATACTCTCATGATGGTAAGAGATAACACATATCCATGACCATTCCAGCGGTACACAGAACTTTGAGTAGCAAAACAAATTCCAGGGCATCGCTGCTTTGGCGCTTATCATTTTGAAGCGTTCAATGGTTAATCTCAACAGCCCTGTAATTTCACTAGCTGCAGTGCCCTTAAAACTGGAACACAGTAATGTTCACACACTGGTGCTTGCATGGCGACAGAACATTTGGTACTGCGGTGGTATCTACTTAGACGAACTTCTGCTAAGGAGATCTACCATGAGATATGTTTTAATACGTAAATCTTACAAATTGATATAGCCTTTCGAGATGAAATTATTTGCATTGCATTTTATGAATGAATCAATGTTTTATTGGTCTAAGAAACGAGGTTCATATATAGTTGTATATTTTATCATAGTTGAATAGTTCTCTATGTTCTATCCTGGAGAGATTTACATGTTAACAGACATGGCTTTGTTCCAGAATTACGTATTTCAAATTTTGAAATATCTCATGACAATATCAATTGAAGGAAGTCTTAGTAAAACTCATAAAATAAGCTAAATCCAGTTCATGCCTTAGCAAAGTAGCGGTGGCTTTACTAGAAGCTTCGACGGAATTTTATAACAACAACAATACGAGATAACAAAATTTACACTGCGTCATAATACTTTCCCAAACTCATAACAACAATTAAAAAAATATTAAAATCATAACTTTGACAAACAATACAATACGGGGAGGATGATTTTTCCGTGTACCCGCCAACAAAGACTCCATAAGTACCTATACCTATTTATAATGTACTAGCGACCCGCCCCGGCTTCGCACGGGTGCAATGTAGATACTAATGTGGTGGCAGTGTGGAGTGATTAATAATATTATTATTAAGATTTAGGGTAGTTTTGATCTACATTAAATGCACACCGTATCTAACGTATTTAATTGGATGAGGAATAATACTGTATTATTTAAAATAGCTTCGTAAATAATCCATTTTTTTGTAATATGTAAAAGATAAAAATGGTTACTGTAGGTTATTTTTTATTTATTTTTATTTTGATCATCTCGTAAAGCCATCGTTTGCAATGTAAAAAACATGTTTTTTACGACATCACATTACAAATCTTTAAAATTCTCGGATTTTCTCTACTATAATATGCATGAAATATACATATAAGCCTTCCTCTTGAATCACTGTCTATTGATGAAAACCGCATTAAAATCCGTTGCGTATTTTAAAAGATCTAAGCGTACAGACGGCGGGAAGCGACTTTGTTTTAAACTATGTAGAGATAGAAATAATAAAGACTACACTACACTCTCGAAATATTAAAAAGCGTTCCATATTCAATTGGTAAGTAACATATCATATGACAAAAGCTGTAGACGATGCCCGCCCACTGTCCGATCGCGACCCACAGGAAGGAAGTGTAAAGGGACCGCGTGAGAAGCGCGACCGAGTCGTGAGAACCCGCCTTTATAACAGGTGACCGGACAGACGAACCAGGGTTGAGAAGTTTTTTTTTTAAGGAATTGACTAGCGTTTGGCCGCCATCAGCGAAGATGCGGTCTGCGATGAAGCACGCTTGCTTAGAACAAACAGATTTTTTTATAGAAATGTATTATGATTAGATTGAGTTAAACTGTACGATAAGTAGAAATAAAGTTTTAAAGATATTTAGTATTTAAAATTACAGATTCTTGGTATTCATTCAAACGTTCTTCATATTAATGAAGTCGGTTTAAATAATAAATATTTTAAATTAAAAAAATGTTTATTTTTTTAATCACTGAAACAAAACTTTTTAATATAATTTTTTTATTACATATATACTTGCGTTTGACCACCATCTCGCCTGATGTCAAACGAAGATGCTGTCTACGATGGAGCACGCTTGACTTGAAGAAACCGATTCACTTGCGAGTTAAAGATACCCAGATTGTATCTCTCGGTAAGTAGCAAAAAAGATTTTAAAATTTTAATTTGTTCAAATTTTAGATTATTTGTATTTGTTCAAACGTTCGTCGTAATTATTAATAAAATATATTCAATTAATATTTAAATTAAAAAAGTTGTTTTTATTTCAATTCTCTGTGCGGGTCCTTGGTCTACAGTTTTGTAGGGATGGTAACTTCTACAGTTCCTATATGATAAAACTTTAGCGAGACAATATATGCTAACGTTTATAAAAAATTTAACAATTGATGCAAGAGTTAAGAATCTTTCATCATCATCATCCTCCTTATTATCCTTTATCCCACTGCTGGGTATAGGCCTCTCTCTTGTTATGCCATCTGCCTCGGTCCTGTGCCATTCTGGTCCAAGTTCGACCCGCGACGGTGACAATAAAAAACCAAACAGAAATCGTAGGCCTACGGATAAGACGTAGAGCCTAACTTATGTCTACGACACGCTACGTCTTTTGCTCCGTAGACTCGTAGCTACACAACCTATATTTGTATACTACTTCCAATCTAAATGACCTAACATCGCACAATAAGGTCGTCTTAATCGACCTTTTCCCGAAGAGATCATCTCGTTTGCAACTCATTCATCCCAAGTAGTGACTCACGACATCTGTTTCAAAATAGCCCGTAACACAACACGATACGGTACAAAGGTGACAAGTGCGTGTGGTCTGTGGTATGAGCTCAATAAAAAAAGATCAACGCCAATCGTTCCGTGCTAAAGATCTGGGAGCGACGACCTTATATTGTGACTTCAGTTTAAAGCAACAGCGTTTAAAGTCAAAGACTGTTTTGTGAAGCTTTGCATCATAATCCTATTCCATTATAATAATTTAATAAAGTTGGTCAGATATTAAATGTAAATTATTTTTTCTAAAATGTTACAGATTTAAAATTGTTAATTTTATCAATTGATTAATTTTATAATTACAAGTGGTTATGGTAGTAATTGTATAGATTACTACTATGTGTATATTAAGAAATATTTGTAGCGCCCATAATTAAACTCTTTTTGCTTTTAAATTTTTTTTTGGTAATAAATCATTATAATTTAATGTTTAAAAAAAATTGTTACATAATGTTTCATACGTTTTTATTTGGTCTTTTCTTCTTTGAAATTACAAGTTATTTACAAAACAGGTAACCTTTATCTGTATTATATTAACACTTGAAATACAATAAACTTCGAACTAAATTTAATGCAATAAATATATTTGATTATATTAATTGTCTACATACACCTACTTTATTTTAATTATTATGTTACAAAAGGTTATCAAGAATTACATGCAACATTTTAATTTTACCACAAATGAAAAAAAAAGGTAAAAAATACACATAATTGTGCTTGTTTTTGTTACGTACATAATCTAATAATTGTTAATTTCATAGCAGCATGCAATCTTATAGTAACAAAATGATAACGCTGCCAGGAAAACACTGATTTTCTTGCTAATTAAATAAAGTTTCACTTTGCAAAACCGTTTTTTTTAAACCAAAATATACTTACAGGAAAAGTCGCTCTTCTTAAACTCACCACCTTACTCGCTAGACACTCGCATCTTGCGCCGGCGCCACCGGAAGGAATCAGGGCTGGGGTCCAATCTCCGCGTCCGCTTCCGCTCGTGACGACGCACCGTGACCTGCGCACGCGCCGCCATTGTACTTAATAACTCTAATTAGATAGGTGCAGCGATTTTTTACCTTTATGGAGAAGCGGATTCTGTCTTCCGCCTTTTCCGGTGCGATATGGTATGAACACCCAGACATATCGTTGAATTTGATTTATCACATTATATTTTTAGTTTTAACGTTTTCATATTCATTTAAGAAAATTCAACTTTGAATAATTCGTATTTTTTTATGTAAAAAGTAATGAGACGAACGAGGTTCTCTTCTGATGGTAAGAGACAACACCTCTCCAAGACCATTGCAGCGATACACAAAACTTTGAGTAGCAAAACAAAGTCCAGGGCAAAAGTTGTAAAATATTGTAGGACACATTACACACAGCGCCATCTGACCCCAAACTAAGCAGAGCTTGTGTGATGGAAGTCAGATAACTGATAGAATACATAAATACTTTTTTTTTTGTTGTTGTAAATACATACTTATAATACATACAGAACACCCAGACACAGAACAAACATTTGTTTATACCAAACAAACATTTGTCCTTGGCGAGAATCGAACCCACGCCCTACAGCTCAGGCAGGCATACTCCCAATGAGCCAACAGGGCTGTCGAAACAACAAAAAAAACAACAACAAAAACAACAACAAAAGTCTGCTTGTTGTTGACATATAGTCACCAACGAAACTTGTCACTAGAAAAGTATACCTACCTAATTTTAATCGAGCCGCTGCAGCTTTGCTGTGAATGTTAATTACAAGATATAAAAGTATTCAGTGCCAGTCCCGGAACTAAGATTTTACCGACCCGGGGCAGAAATATGTTAGTGGCGCCTCAGTGTTTGAGATAAAAATATTTGAAATAACCATTTTATATTCTGGGTGTTTTTTTTAAAATAAAATATGAATACCACGCCTTCTGACATTGCTGTCCAGGACAGATATCCTGGAATGGCAATTAAAACCGATTTTTATGCAAATCGTATAATACATTACTTTGCATTGGAATTTCATATAAAATCCACCTGAGGTGACTTTTAAGGTACTTACTTGCAAGTAATTATTTTCCATCAGTTCACTGGCCAGCCCTGAAGTCAGAATATGCCGCCCGTGGCAAGGATGACAATGGATGAGTAATTATTTCAATTCTTTATTAGTTTATTACATATTATTATTAATTATTAGCTCCAATGCCGGTTAGAAACGGCTGTTTCCTATTCAACATTAGTCAAACTTTAACTATTACTATTATCTGTTATTTATTTTAAAGACATTTTAATTTAAATTTTTGATAAATTTTTTTATGGATAAAGTTGATGAATATATTATTCAAGTCCAAGTTACTAAGTTACTTGGAATAAATAAATAAATTGAAATTGAAAATTATTTCATAACTGTTTTTGCAGTTTGTCCCACACTCCAATTTACTACTACTATTAAGACTAAAATCTGAACACACAGTGAAGGTATATTGAATACGTTGCCCTTTTATAAACATCTGTATCTTAGTACGAACCCACACACATCTTAAAAATATCCCACGTCGTACAATATTACTGCTATATGTAACTCGGTCTTCTTGTCCGTCTGTCACCTGACATAAAGTCATCGAGTACCAAGTACATAGACAGTACACTCGATAGCATTTAACGAGTTTTAAAAAAAAAGTTCCTTATTCAATCTTTTAGCTTTCAGAATTCAGCCAGCTTTTAAGGTTGAAAATGTAATTGATACCTCATATGGTACCAATATGTCATTAATAATCAAAAATATTAAAAAATTAGATGGAAAGTCAAGGCAAGTGAAAAATTGTTTCCTAGGATCCCTAGGTAGTTTCTTTTCTCAAAGTATCGTCAGAATCTAGACAGCCGTTTTCTGAAAAGGTTACAAACATACTTAACAACACTTTTTTTTTTTTTTTCATTTTTCAAATAATCTCTGTGGCTCGATACTAACAGAATTCAACCGATTTAAATAAAAAATAGTTGCAACCTGCAGATGGCCATTAAAGACCGAAACGTGGCGGTGATGAGGGCCCTGGGCCGAGAGGAGGCGATTTAAATTCAAATGTAAATTGTTAATCTGTAATTAATATATTTGTTAATGTAATTATTAAATGTAAAATGAGGACTGTGTGTATTCCTCGAGCATTCATGCTCACCATCGAAGGCTCCTTCTTGCGGCGGCGTCGTGTGTCGGGTCGCTCTCTTCCCTCAGATATGGTTGAGGAGGGCGATGGCTGGCACATGCGTCATACTCGTGATCGGGTGCTGCTTGCGGGTCGCTGGTCTGCTCGCGGTATACACACAATCTAACATTTTATCCCTAGATTAAACCCTAGATTAAGATTAGTTTGACTAATATTCCTCTTCCCATATTGTAAAAAAAAAAAAAAAAAAAAATTGTTTTTCAAAGTTGTCAAAGGTCACGGACCCCAGTGTCTGTGGAGAGTAATGTTAAAATAAAAAAAAAAAAAAAAAAAAAAAAAAATAGTTAATTTTATAACGCTGATTCGATTTTATCCAACCGTCGTCGTATAGATTCAACCGTCACAAAGTTAGGACAAACATTGACGCACAGGAATTTTCTATTCTATTTTTTCGAAAAATTCTTATAACATTAAACGAAAAATAACAGATAAAACATTTTTATTTTAGTTATGCGGGATTACTAACGTTTAATTATATCGGATACTACGACTACAGTTAATATGGCTTTCATCATGGAAACAAAGCTAGTACAACAGCCTCATCTTGCTTCACACATGGGAAGTAATAATTAAACGTAAGTAACCCCGCATAAGAAAAACAAAAACATAATTACTAATGATACTTGGTGGTAGATCTCCTTAGCAGGAGGTCGTCTAGGTAGGTACCTCCGCATTACCAGATATTCTGCCGCCAAGCAGTAGTGTGAAAACATTACTGTGTTTCAGTTTGAAGGGTACTGCAGCTAGCGAAATTACAGAGCTGTTGAGACTAACCATAGAAAATCTCAAGGTAATGAATGCCGTGGTGGTGCCGGCGTAAGAATAGTACCCCACCCTCTCTACCCGTGGTTGCCGTAAGAGTCGGCTAAGGGATATAATCCGGAAGATGGGCAGCAGCGTCTTCCTTGAACAATCACACCTAACTGCGCTCGCCAACCCGCCTGCCAAGCGTGGCGAGTATTGGCAAAACCCCTCCCCAGGAGGAGGCCTATGTCCAGCAGTGGACGTCCTATGGCTGATGATGTGATGTGAATGACTGCCAAAGCAACAATACCTTGGACTTTGTTTTACTACTCAATGTTCTGTGCATTGCTGCAATGGTCATGGACAAGCGTTATCTCTTACCATCACGAGAGCGCCCTGTTCGTTTCATTACTATGACATTTAAAAAAAAAATGACAAATCACGTATGTTTCCAAGGTTAAACAGGTAAAACCCCAAGATATGGCTTAGTTATATGTATTTTTATTTATAACCTTCTCCCACTTGGCTCAGTTAGGGAAAACTGCGGGAGCTAATTATAAATAGACTGTTAACAATGGATTACTTAAGTTCATTGTATTTTATAAATAATTATGTACGATGTATGTAGTGCTGAATATACTATGAGCTAAGTAAATTTTTCTACATTGTTTAAGTTGGGAATTTATTTGACTCATGTATGTCGGAACATCACTTGAAACACGTCGATCGATCTAATTATTTTTAATTAATTTATTTTCCGCTGTGTAATTGGCAGGACAAGGTTTGTATAAAATGATATTGTTAGAAAATTCGCGGGTATCAAGTCGCGAAAATAATGTGCATCATCATCATCATCATCATCACCATCATCAGCCGTATGACGTCCACTGCTGGACATAGGCCTCTCCCATTGATTTCCACAAAGACCGGTTGGAAACGGCTCGCATCCAGCGCGTTCCTGCGGTCTTCCACCTTGTGGGTGGACGTCCTACGCTGCGCTTGCCGGTCCGTGGTCTCCCCTCCAGAACTTTGCAGCCCCATCGGCCATCAGTTCTGCGTGCTATGTGCCCTGCCCACTGCCACTTCAACTTGCTAATCCACTGGGCTATGTCAGCTACTTTAGTTCGTCTACGGATCTCCTCATTTCTGATTCGATCTCGTAGGGAAATTCCGAGCATAGCCCTCTCCATAGCTCGTTGTGCTACTTTAAGCTTACTAAAAAGGCACACAGTCAGAGACCACGAAAAAAAATAACTTATATATATTTTTTTTTTTCATTTCTTCAATGATACTTCATACTCATACTAACACAAAAAAAACGAATGTCTGAAAAATATCTAGTATATTAAAAAAAAAAAATGAAGTCACGCCGTCGCGTAGTATGATTTATTTTAAAACATATCTGCAACTCGTAAAAAATATTACATAATTAAAATTAATATCATTTAACTATACTAAATTAATTTGAAGCATCCCGTGGAACTCCTTCTTTTTGATAACAGTCAAATAAACTTATTTAGAGAAGCTCAGTTTTTACATGAAGAATATTAAAATGTAATCTACCAAACTTTTATCAAAGTTCAACCGCGAAAGCTCCTTTCAAATGCGTCTTCACGACTTTTTAAGCTCAACGAATACTTTTTAAGTATCCAGTAACTTTGCGCGGATCCATTCTTTCAACCGCATCATTAGACTTTCATCAGCCCTTCTTTATCTAAAGAACAAGCGGGTTGCCCCGGCTTCACATTGACTTTTTTTTTTAAAGAAATAAGTAAACCTTTGTCCTCCAATTCACCAGGTGGTAAGCAAAGTTATGGCGGAAAATCGTACGAGCACGCGCCTCTTCTCGAGAAGAAATCTTTTCACTTAAGCATCAAAAATACCTACCTATGTTGTAATTCACAGGAAACACATAAAGGTAATAAAACAAAAAAAAAAATCTAAACGATAATGAATACAGTGTTGTAAAATTCCGTTAGGAACAAAAAGGAAACTTAAATACGAGTAGAAAATGAACAGGCACCCACTAAATGTGCCTATTAGTTCTATTTAGTAATTTAAATAGTAAATACTTGCACTTAACGGCGGGTAAGTTTGAAACTTAAATTTTTGATTTCGTTGTCATGCTAAATGCTAAAATGAACCTAATTTTGTAGCCTTTAGTTGAAAGTTCTCAAATGTATTACTATCTTTTTCATTGCAGCTACAATATTCTTAATAAGTTTAAATTTGTCACTTATAAGCTGTTTTTATAAACAGAAATTCTTACTATACCATTATTAAATAATAATAAACTACGTTGTTCGGTATGTGAGTTTGTTTGTCTTTCACACTACAATAGAGTAATTGGATCGTCATGATTTTTAATCGATCAAAGAAAACAATAAATTAACCTATAAGTACTTCATGCGAATCAGAGAACGCAGATTATATGTTCACATTTCAATAAAAAACTACATTAATCGGAGGTCCTTTTTATGACGTAAAAGAATGACAAACAAAAAAAAAGTTCTTATTTATACGTTTGGCAGAGTACTCGCAGTTCGTACCTCTGTGTTGCCAGTCGAAATGCTTTCAAAGTCGAGTTTGTCTTCTTTTATTTTCCCCGTAATTTAACATTTTCTGAGCTACCGCAAGGGGTGGGTGGTGGTACTTGACCACCCCAAGCAACCCTTCATCGCCTCAAGAACAACATCGGTATTATAAATGCCGTCTCGCGAATAGAACGAACTTGGCGAGAATTTTAAAATGCAAATGAGGATAGTGGTTTGTTGCGGTATATACACATAACAATAACACATAATATAATATAAAAATAGCTGTCAATAATAAAAGCAATTTTTCCATTTTTTTTTTTTTTTTTGTTAGTTTTGTTTTTTCGGAACTTGAAATAGTAATATAGATCAAACCAACTGTCCAAAAAACATCGAAACCAAAACGCAACCCATCAAAAAAGATCAGAATTAGCGCCGAAAAAAGGAAACGCGGAAATCTGCCACCAAGCACCTAACGGTGTATTCCGCAGCTCCATTCTAGTCATAGTCATAGTCATAGACCATTTAGTTCTAGAGCCAGTTCCATTCTAGACTAGCTGTGCTTTAACATCTTCAACCACACCATCACTTAACATCAAGTGAGCTGTGGTCAAACAACTGACTTAAAAATGATTTATACCTTTGATCGTTAATTCAATCATAAATACTTGAAAAAAATTCAACACTTACTAAATTTGCACCACTAGGCTTCTATCACTTATCGGCCCTAATTGCTTCTTACATAATTATAATTGGCGGGTACAGCATTAATTATTCATTAACTGCACGCCTAACCCCTCATTTGCGACTTGAGAAACGCTAGTTAACCCAACAAGAGACCCACTGTTTTTTTTACAGCTTATTTTTTAATTGCGAGATTATTTTTTGTTTTATGGAATAAATAAGTATATCAATAATATATCGTATTTTATCAATAAGTCTTGTGGTTTGGTCGTTGTTTTCAAGTCGCTTATTAGTCAAGTGCATTTTTAGACATTGTATAACTGATACTTTGTAGCGATGATAGCTCAGTGGTTAGCGTGGTCGGTTCGCATGCCGAAGGGCGTGGGTTCAAACCCCAATAATGAGCTTAAGCTGCCGGTGAAGGAAAACATCGTGAGGAAACCATAGCGTGGTGGTAGGGTACTTTCTAGTAGTCGGCTGGCTAGCTACTACCCTCAAGGTGAAAATCTGCCACCAAGCATCTAACGGTGTGTTATGGCAGCCTCACTTGAGAGCCAGTTCCCTTCCAGGCTAGGTGTGCTTTACCATCTTCGACCACACCGTCACTTAACATCAGGTGAGTTGTAACACCAAGCCTATCAACCATTAAAAAAAAACTAGATTTTCATTAACTGAAAACATTATCTGCTTTAGAATCTTCTTAAACAAAAAAAATCTTCGTGTAAAGAATGATAGAAAAAACAGTAATCACTCTCCTGGAAAGAATGTGTCCCACTAATAAAGGGTTTAGTTGAGAGATCTTGATATTCCTTACTGAATACTTAATGAGAAAAAAAAATGTTCAGCGTAAAAGCTCGATACATATTTGGCGAATATTCTATATCAAACCATTACTCAATTCAATGACAACTAACTGTCATTGTCAAAGTGACATTAAACCTATTTTTTTACTATTTGGCTTTATGTATGTCGCATATTTAGCTTAAATTTATACCACGACACGGTAGTAAGTTACGTAATATATTGTAACGTACTACTACGTCGTCGTAAAAAAACAAAGAGGTACCAAGAAAGCTTTCTGTACAAAAGGAGTACCAGCAAGGTGCGTAAAGGGCAGACAATGTCATGTATCAAGTTCACAGAGCCAGGGGCATCCGAGCGAAGAGGTACAGTCAGCTGAAATAGACATATTTAGAAGGCGTTATTTTTTTTTTCATGTAGAAATGGACTAGCTTTTGACCACAGCTGATATAAATGTTTTGCTATGATTGACAGGCTTGGTGTTTCACCACAGCTGACCTGATGTTATCAAATACATAAGTCATTTGCACCGTGAAAGCTTGGTAGGTACCTACAAATTCGGCGGATATAATTTATTGAAATTTATTAATAGTAAGTTACAAAATAGTATCTGATTTACTGCTGTCAGTAGTTAGTATTATAGTTTTTATATTTTTTTCTTATTTTACAGTCGTCTTCCTATGAATGTTGTAAAGACCTGTTAAGGGTGCACATATCAGAACTACCGCACAGTCACTTAACATCAGGTGAGCTGTGGTCAAACACCTAGCTCGTCAACCATTAAAAAAAGTGTGTTATACTATAAGTATTATTTAGTGTATGTACTGTTGGTGTTTCTAAATAAATAAATGTACAATGACGGTGTGCTCGAAGATGGTAATCACGCCTAGCCTGGAATGGGAACTAGCTCTCAATTGAGGCTGCCGGGACAAACCGTTAAGTATTTGGCGGTAGATTTTCAACTTCAGATAAGGTAGCTAGGCAGCCGAGTACTAGAAAGAGACAGCTAAAAAAACTTAGCTGTAGCTACTTATATCTCACTCACGCTTGCACGATTTTAAGCTTAGATTATTAAGGTAAATTTTCCTTTGACTGTACGTGAAAGCGATTCCTTCTTTACTAAGATTCAGAAACACTACAATGAAAAAACAGACAATACGCACGTAATTCGATATTAACACGACTGTGGAAGACAACTAGAGCATCAAAGTCACTTTCTCAGGCCAAGTTTATTTAAACCCATGAAGTCAAAGTAACTGTTACTTATGCTGTGGTGAGGTGGTCAGAGACAATACATTTCTATGGTTAGACATTATACCTCTTTGTCTCGTTTTATTTTTTTACATCTTTTGTTTTTTTTTTACCTTGAGGCTTAGGACAAAGGTTGCGATTATGCCTTGAAAGGAAGGTTAATTTTGCCATTGTGTGGTCAAAATGTCTAATAAAAAATAATGCATTGTAAGGAGTTCGGAAGGAACAAGATAAAACAGGGCCCTGGTATTCTAACTCAATCCATACCGCATGATCTGGTGATAAACCTAATAAATACGCATATTTTTTAAAAAGAGATTTATAAACAACACTCTAATATCAATCCATCCCAGGCATGAAACAATCAGCCTAGTACGTGAGGAAATCGTCTCTCTCTTACATCCATATTTTTTTCTTTTACTAGGTCTAGACTTGGTTCCCCATCTTACCCCTTTTGGGGGTACTCGGGACCCCTTATCTGTAAGTTTGTACAGTGTAGTGGATCGTAGGGGAAACTCTTTAGTGATTCTTGAGTTTTATGTCGCGGTGCAAGATGGAAAGAATGTAAAATGTTTGTGCACATCGCAACAAAAATATACAAATATAAATAATTTAATATAATTCTACTTCAATAATAATAAATTAATATAATTCTGCTTAATATAATTCTAAGCAGCGATACTATGGACTTTGTTTTGCTACTCAAAGTTATTAGTGTAATAGGCAATTATTATGTCTTACCATCAGGAGAGCGTTTCGTTTGTCTCATTACTTTTACATAAAAAAGTACCTACGTATTGTAATTTTATAATTAGTACCTGGTTGACCGAGCATTGCTCGGCTGAAAACATGGATAAAACGACGTTTTCTGAAAATGCTAGCTAATAATAATTATATGATTTATTAATCTATCTATATCTTTAAACGAGCAATTCTTGTATATATATATATATATGTATTCTGAATCTCCGAAAAGGCTCCAACATTTTCATGAAATTTAGTATGCAGGGGATTTCGGGGGCGATAAATCGATCTAGCTAGGTTTCATTTTTAGAAAACATCTATTTATCCGTGTTTACAGGTAATGAAAAACCGAGCAAAGCTCGGTCGTCCAGGTACTTGTCTTAAACAGAGATAAAAACATTTAAATAATTAACATTACAAAATAATATGTGTGGCTACGTTAAAAAGATCAAATGATACAATTTAGCAACGAATTTTTGCAACTATTTCCGATCCTTTTTAAAAAAATCTTGTGTTTTTCTCATTTCGGAACTCTACTCGCAACATCGAAGACTACGCGTATATGCAAGAGCAAGATGAAGGGTAGTGTATTTTTTTTATTTTCTTCTCCCCTCGGACGTCTGGTCTTTAATTTTTGCTGACACTGCAAGCAGGATGTCTAGATTATATTTGAACTAGTTGTTTGCACCGACCTGCGTCTTCGACACCACTTCTCAATTCTAATAACTATTTTTATTAATAACATATTTAACCTAACGCACACTTAAACGTTATTTAAAGTTAATTTATACTTAAAATAGGCAGTGTTGTTGTGGCGTCATTTCATTTCTGTTACACATTTAACTAATCGAAAAGTTGATAGAGCATTTCAAACATTGGTAAAGTTTAAGCAACGTTTATAAGTATAGCCCTATATGACTAAAAATATTTACATTATTAATTTTAATTTTTTTCAATCAAATTTTCAGTGGTTTAATACATATAGGGTCTAAAAAAATCTATAAACTTTTTAAATAGTATCGAGAAAACGCGGAGATGATAAGTCATAACTGACAGTTCGACCAGCCCTTAATATAATTTTCAGATCCAGGATTCGCACTGGCATTCCCTTCTGCAACATTATTCGCAACCTTCATATGCATGAGTATTTATATAATAAGCTAAATGATTAAATTTGAAAAATTTGTCAATATGATAACTTCTTCAATATAAAGTTTACCTCAAAAGTTTGTAATTTTAAATAAATCTCAAATTTACATGATGTATTTTGGGATTTGAACAAACATTTAAATATTACCGCGAAAACAGTCAAGATTACCATGGTGTCTGAATGACATCACGCCGTGTGAAACAATCATACTTGTATCTGAGTATGGCACGAAAATATCAACAGCAGCAATGACGTCTCGTATGTAAGTCGTCCGTACCGTCAAAGAATGGAACAAACTACCGGCCTTGTTATTTATTATTATCGCTTATCATTATGTTAAAAAATAACGTTTCGCACGGCGTGACGTCACACTGTCTGCTCGATGTTCACGACAACATACAGAATAGTTTGTCAAATAGCTTCCGTTGGATGCATTACACTTTCTAATGAATAACCATGATTATGTAACAAAAAATAAAATTATTTATTCTAAAAGATTGTGATTATTTTTAAGAAAACATCATCATCATTTTTATTAACCTTGTGGACATTAGCCTATTTTATTATATTAATCACTGAAAAGGGTGTTTCAAATCCACGATCATAAGTAAACATGGTTAAGCTAAAAAAATAATTAAAGCTTCTTAATTGAAATAAAAACTAGTGTCAATTACATATATCTCGCAAATCAAGAAAATAAAATAATAAAGAATAAGTCATTATAGACATGTCACTACAAAAAGAAACTAACAAAAAATCTAAAATAACCAAAACCTTGGAAAATTAATCCACAAAGCGTTATAATTAAAAACTGAACTCTTAAAAACTATCCAGAGAATCATCGATGCTTCATGGAGCCCTATTAAAACTGACGATGGAAAATAAAAAAATCCACAGGCCTTCCCTAAGATTGACAGACGGAAGGGTTGGGGGTGGAGAAGGCAGGGGGTGAATTGAAAGAGAGTGGAAAAATTATACGTGGCGACTGACGCATCTTAACTTCCGAGGCCTTCAGTGCTGCGTTTACGCAGGAAAGTGCACTGAATAACACTGGCCTTTACACTTTTCACTTGGTGGTCGATTTCCTTATCAGGGAGTAGTCGGTAGGTAGGTACCACCGCAGGCACAGTAGCACAGTCAGTAGCAGATATTCTGCCGCTAAGCAGTAGTGTGTAGACATTACTGTCTTTCGGTTTGAAAGGTACTGCAGCTAGCGAAATTATTGGGCTATTGAGACTAACCATCGAAAGTTTCAAAGTAATGAGCGCCAAAGCAGCGATGGCCCGGACTTTGCTGCAATGGTCATGGACAGGCGTTATCTCTTAAAAATGCTACAACATAAAATGGGACGCTTTTTCAAAAAAAAGTTCACTGGTAAACGGACTACTTCTACCAAGAAGTTTTTTATAATATCAAAAATTAACGAGAAATAAAATGTACTGTACATAAAAAAAATTAAAGGCAGTCGCTTAATCCAAACGAGGCTTCTGGCTAGTTTCAGGAACCTAGTGTAATTAATTGTTGTCTGGAAGAGTCAGTTCTACTGAAAGGAATCATTACATCTAGCCAAACAGAAGAATAGAGTAGGCAGTAGACTATTTTGTTTTTTTTTTGGACTGTGAAGTGCCCTACAATGTTTCTTTGTGGTTACGGTACATGACTTTTATGTGTACTGAATAAAAAGCAACAATATTTTTTTAAGAAATGTCATAATTATTAGCATTCGTTTTAGGATTGTCATAAATTATGTTTCTATTTTTATACGCGTACGTATTGAATGTTAGTGTCGTAAATTTACTTTTGCAAAGAAGAGTAAATCTACCCGCTGTGTTTGATAAAGAAAACAAAAAATATTCAAAAATAGAACTCGGGCGTCATTGGTCCATAATTATAAAAAGTCTATGTCAATTCCTTACAGTTTCCTAAGTATGAATTATGCCGGTCGGTGTATTCGTTAAGGGGCGGATCTATTCATTCTTTTTGTCCGCTGCCAACAGTTAAGGAGGTCCGCTCTCTGTAGGGAGTTCCCCCTTTCCCCCCACCTCGAGAATATTTTTTCTAGACTCTCGACGGTGAAATCGACACACTTGCTGTAGTTTGTTCCGCTTCATGATGATAGTTCGATGGAGTTGATACAGTAAGTAATTTATTAAAGTACTATATTTTTGCTCCATTTAAGAAAATTTAACTTTATTAACAGTAATTTTAAACAAAACACTCCCATTTCCAATATGCCGTAAGGCTCTGAACTTTGTTTTGTTACTCAAAGTTCTGGGTACCACTGCAATGAACATGAACACGCGTTATCTATTACCATCACGAATAATTTTATTTTACTTATTTCAGACATCAAATGTTGATATTATTATAGAATAGTTATTGGCAACAATACAAAATCACCTAACATTTGTATCACGTAGTTAATCAATTGACAGAGAAAAATGTGCAAGGTTACATAATATATGTATGTGTAACATTTTAAATAAGAGAAGTGTACTATTGAAGAATCGACTACAAAGACGTATTTTACCATATTTTTTCAATATCGATAAAAAAATATCGACACGTTCACCTTACTATGAAGTAAGGGACGCAAGACGGTAATGAAGTAAATTTCCTCTTTCTCTTTGAGTTGCAGCACTCACAAGAATTCTGATACTTATCTCGAGAATTCTCGTCGCTTATGAGAAGGTGTCGAGACGGGTTTCTTAGATTGTTGAGTTCTTAATATGAAAAAGAGAAAATCCCCAACTACTAGTCTGAAATTAGTTTTTAAAACATGTTTATATCTTTAATTAATGCTTGTAGAAAGGTTAATATTTAACATAATTAAATGGAGGATCATGTTTTTTTTTTTTTTAATAAAGATGACTTGTAAAATAATGCTCAGATAACTATAGGACGTTATAGATTAAAGTTACTAAAAAGCATGTCTTTTAAAATAAAAATAATCAAATACGTAACACTATCACAATGCCAAAGAAAGAGCGATATCAAAAACCGAAAAAAAAACCGGCCAAGTGCGAGTCGGCCTCGCGCACGAAGGGTTTCGTACCATGATCTATGAAAAATGCAAAAAAATCGCGTTTGTTGTATGGGAGCCCTTAAATTTTTATTTTGTTTTTAGTATTTGTTATTATAGCGGCAACAGAAATACATAATTTGTGAAAATTTCAACTGTGTAGCTATCGCGGTTCTTGAGATACAGCCTGATGACAGACAGACGGACGGACAGACAGACAGCGAAGAGTCTTAGTAATAGGGTCCCGTTTTTACCCTTACCCGTAGTACAATGAAATCTCTATCTGAAACTTCTATCAACAAAATTAAATTTAAAATCATTTATTTTGTAACTAGCCCAATAACCCATTACCATCCTAAATTCTCTCTAACTTAAGAATTGCATTAGCCTCACGACACAGGTCACCCTAGTATGGGATTCAGGACATATCGATATAATATTATTCGTATATAGTATTTGTTGTTGTTGCTGTGTTGTATCGTTTATGTCAAATAAAATAATTTTGAGTTTTAGTTTTTTTTTTGAGAGTAGGTATGACTTCAAGAATAAGAATTTGAATCCTTTAAAAACTATTGATTAGAGTAGACTAAAGAACATACACACACTCATTAACAAACACACAAACAAACACAAACTCACATAGGTACACCCCTGGCATTAAGCAATAATGTTTACACAGCTATTATTTTTTAATTTAACTAAGTATTATTTATTATTACTAAATTTGTACATACTTTAAAGGAGAGCACTGACTGCAATACAGCTATACGCTAAAGCAGCAGATAGGGTTACCTATACATTAATATGGACACAATTATTGTAACAATAAAATATTTTGTATTTGTATTTTTATATATTATGTATATAAAATAAATCACATCATCAGCCATAGGACGTCCACTACTGGACATAGGTCTCCTCCTGGGGGGTTTTACAATACTCGCCACGCTTGGCAGGCGGGTTGGCGAGCGCAGTTAGGTGTGATTGTTCAAGGAAGACGCTGGTGCCCATCTTCGGGATCACATCCCTTAGCTGACTCTTACGGCAACCACGGGTAGAGAGGGTGGGGTACTATTCTTACGCCAGCACCACCACGGCAAAGACTTACTTATAAAATAAATGAAAATAAAATATTAAATCAGGTCAAAGTGAAGCAAACACAAAACAAATTTTTATTTAAAAAATCTTGGCGTGGTTCATGGACACGGCCGCGTGTAAAAGAATCCGTGGATATTTTTGAAAACTAAGTTTTTGAAAACTAAGTTTTTGAAAAATAATGGATTTTCATGTTTCAAGTCCTCGCTCAACGTGACGAATTATTTCTCTCGAGTGGTGTAATTAAAATTTGGGTATAGATGTTAGATATGTGATTACAACAGCAAACTGAATCCCCCAAAATCATCAGTTTTCTAAATTGCCTCCTAAATAGAAGCAAATTTAAAGACGCCACGCCAAAAAATTGTGAATAAATAGAATTACAGATATTACTCATCCTTATTATATCATTAGACACAAACATTAGCATAATAAACTAAACATTGCCAACGTTAGTCACCATTTCAATTATTTTATTTACATCGTCTAGATTTCACGATTCTCATGACTCAACGAAAAGTCAAATTTACAAGAGACCGCTAGCGCCTATGACATTACTTATTAAGATCAATGAGTCAGTCCTTAATCCTTGTATCAATTATAGTATTGCGTCAAAACTAAGACATAGGATGTGGCAAAGGTTAAATCCATATCGTCACATCCTCGCGCGCTTCCTGCTTAAAGTGCCCAGTTAATTGCCCGCTTGGATGTGTTTAATTTGCGAGATACACTGTCTAATTGTCTTTATATTGCACAATTGGTAGGCGTTGGACGATTTTTATCAACTTTTTTTTGTTTGATCTGTGGTGTTTGTTTTATCTGTGTTAAACTCAAATCAATAAATACTTTTTAGGCTATAATATATTCTGAAATAGTCTTTTTGAAAACCTTTTTTTTAATACAAATGTAATGACTCGAACGAGACGCTCTCCTGATGGTAAGAGATAACGCCTGTCCATGACCATTGCATCGATACACAGAATTATGAGGAACAAAACAAAGTCCAGGGCATCGCTGCTTTGGTACTCATTACTTTGAGACAATAGATGGCTAGTCTCAACAGCCCAGTAATTTTGCTATCTGCAGCTCAAACCAGAACGCAGTAAAGTTAACACACTACTTGGCTGCAGAATATCTGGTACTGGTTTCGCATAGCGCCATTCAAAAGAAAAAAAAAAAAACAATATAATAAAATATATTTTTCAGTTATTTTTATGATAACAACAACACTAATTCAAGTACAAACACGCGCTAAATAGAGCACGAATTGAGTGCGCGCATACTAATTCTTAAAAAGGATATATCCTTAATGGGTCATTAAGACTGCATTCAACTGTTCTGTATGCAAGTAATTAGACTTACATACGACCTAGGAAATACGCAGTTGTCTTATTTATTTATAACTAAGTATTTACATGTGAGGAAGTTATAAGTATCAAGATAGGTATTTATCGACCATTTAATACCTATATTTTATTACTATGATGTTTTATAACGTAGGTACTTAGACAGTAGAATATAATTTAAAAGTAGATATAATGATATGAAAAATGCTCTCCTGGTGGTAAGAGACAACGTATCCAAGACCCAAGAAGATATACCCTGAACGTTGAGTAACAAAATAATAAGTACAGTTCATCGCTGCTTTAGCGCTCGTTGTTTTGTAACATTCGATGGTTAATAGCTCTGTAAGTTTGGTAGTTGCAGCACTCTTCAGACCGGAGCACAATAATGTTTACAAGCGGCAGAATATCTGGTACGTGGTGGTAGGTACTTACCTTGAAAACGTCCAATAAAATAAACAAAAACAACATTAACTTACCATCAGGTTGTTTTTTTTCGTCCCTCAAGAACAGGTGAGCTGTGGGCAAACTCCTAGCCTGTCAACAATACAAAACAATAATCTTCTTCTTTTTTTCTCTTGTACCTATATAAAAATGAATCGCCGTTCGTCAAGCCGTTTTTTGTATTGTTTAAATATATTGTTTTTTGTTTTCTTCGCTATTTTCAGGGAAGGTTTAAAAGGAAAGAAAATCCAAAAGAAAATCTATAAAATAAAGTAAAATAATAATGGTAATTTTATGTGGAAAATCGCCTAACTGACGTGCTATGCACAAGATGCCAAGTGTCACAAAACATTACTACGAGTATTTAATTTGACGACATCTTGCGGCGTGTAGTGGTAATACCCTCTAAAATTACTTCGTTTTCAAATCAATTTTAGGTGATACGAAGTTCATCGGGTTAGCTAGTATATAAAACACTAGTTTTGAAAAATTGATAATGCGACGACATTTAAACAAATTTTCATATGTGTATAAGGTTTTTGGGTTCCGTAATTGGATATTGGTACCTAGACTACCTACTGCAAAGATGGCCTACCACTATCCTTCGTGTGCGGAAGTCTGAAGAGAAGTTAGTTCCCATAGCAAAACACATTTTCCCAAATAAATTATTTTCGCGTGTTTAAAGGATACTTATCTTGGACCGTGCTTGTAACGTTTCAAGTAGTTGATCACTGATAGTGTTTATGAGGTAACTTGCCCAACTAACTAAACAGTGCGTCTAGAACACAGAGATTATTCTCTATAGAGAGGCTCAAAGACTCGCCGCTTAAGTCAACTGTATTCGATTATCTGTACATTTTGGTACGGCGCCGCAAAGCCATTGCATTTGATTATGGTAAGCGTTTAAACGGACGAAGTTCATAAAAATATCCTTTCTTCGTTAGTTATAGTTAGTTAGTAGTTTTTTTTTTGTGGCAATAAGTGGCAAACTGTTAGACTGTTTGCCTCGTGGTAAACAATCGGATGAACTTCCTTCTTCCGTAATCCATTATAACTCACAAAAGTCTTGAGTTTTGGACACCTCCAATTGTCTCTATGGTCTAGTCTACGTACTCTAGTACTGACTAGAATACCTAACTACTTACGTATGTTGGATAGTTTTCTAATAAACAGAGACGAGAACTGGCAGGTTTAAAAAAAACAATAATGAGTATTAATTTTAGAACGTTTACGTGATTTAATAAATCCTACAGAAGACAGACACTTAATTATACAACTCTGTCTCCGTTACAACTTAAGTTCTAACTAAGCAACGGCTTATCTTAACACGAGTTGTCCAGTCAAGTTAGCGCACTTAACTGTCCGGAAGTCAGGTTAAGTTATAAGTTGGCTATAGTGAAGTTGCTGTCGAGATTAAGACGGGAGATCTTTGTCGGGAACTAAGTTAAAGTTCAGTTGCTTAATGTCGGTTTTATTGGTGTTTCGGGTTAAGTTTTGTAGTTATTTGATACCTTAAGATTGCTTTTAAGGGTGTAAGTTTCATATTCATAACGCATAAGGTTAAAATTGTCTTGCATATTATAGCAAAATGTGTGTATAATGTTTTTTAATTCATAAATTAATAATAAGAATATGCTGGTCGAGAGTAATCGCATTACTTAAAAACACGTGGAATGATTAGGCCATTTTACTTTTCAAAATGTTTTTGGTATTCCTAATAAACTTTCAAAGAAAGACAGCCCTTTTGGCTCATTGATAGTATATCTGCCTTAAGAGCGAGCGGGCGTGCGTTCGATTCCCGCCTAAGACAAACATTTTATAGTATAAACAAATGTCTGTTCTGTGTCTGGGTGCTCTGTATGTATTTACAAAAAAAAAAGTATTTATGTATTCTATCAGTTATCTGATTTCCATCACACAAGCTTTGCTGAAGTTTGGAGTCAGATGGCGCTGTGTGTAATGTCTTACAATATTTATTTCATTTCATTTGCAGAAAAAACGATAAAATTGAAACGCACTGGTTACTAAAAAAGTCTCCAAAAATAAAAGTTTTTGATGTGATAGTTTGGGGCAATTCAAAAATTCAAAATTTTGAGTAGCAAAGTTCAAGACATCTCTGACGCTTATTACTTTGAGACATTCGATGGTTAGTCTCAACAGCCCAGTAATTTCACTAGCCGCAGTACCCTTCAAACTGGAACACAGTAATGATTACACACTACTGCTTGGCGGCAGAATATCTGGTACTACAGCGGTACTTATCCTGTAAAGGAGATCTACCACCAAGTAAATATATGCACGATGAAATTATGACTTGATCGTGCAAAAATAAAACATTAATATGTTTTCAAAAATATATTCATTCATTTAATATTTTGTTTGTAAAAAGATATTATAAAAATGTTTGTCAGACCAGTAAGTGATTTATAAATGAACAGTTATTAGATCATAGATGATCAGAGACAGAGGTATCTATTTCTGTATTAAATACTCTAATTGAGGTTACTAGACCAGTCAATTGGTACAAGTTCCGCCGACGAGGTGCATGAATTAACATGTTTTTCAGTACAAAAGACGACCAATTCGTACATTTAGCTCAATTGAAGCTATTTAAATTATACAATGCCACCGACTTACCTATTTCAGTTAATGACGACAACAGGATATGATTATGGTGGAGAGTAAGAATTTATAAGAAAAATCTTAAAAAGACATTGCTATTATTTTTACCGGACTGCCAAAGTCATGTTTGTCGTGCGTATCTTATATGTAAATTTCGTTAATACCTCGTATCTTCAAAACGGCCGAATGGATTACGACAATAAGGGATCTTTAGATTTGTCTTAATAGCACAAGTGTCCTTAGAGGGTGGTTTAAAAAGAAACAAGATGGTGGATTCTTGGCGCGATATAGTAATACGTTAATAAACAAATTAAACAAACCTATCAAGTACGGTATCAAAATAAGGGAAATTAAAAGGGGATTACAAAAGTGTATATGTTTAAATTTTATTAGGAATAATAAATTGGTTTAAAAAGATTTTTATCCGAGTTCAAAAAAGGAGGAGGTTCTATGTTCGACTGTATGTATTTTTTTTATGTATGTTCACCGATTTCTCCCCAATTTGTGAACCGATTCTCAAAATTCTATTTTTGTTTTCCTTTAATTAAAGCTATTTTATTCGCAGTAGAGTTATAGATTTTTTAAAGTCTTCAGCTTGTTCAAAACTTGTGTTTTTTATCATTCTAATCATTTATTTGATTTAAGCTGTTGCTTGGATTAAAGTTTTATATAGCATAATCATTTCGGAGAGTGTGCTTCAAATTTACATAATCAATTCTCCCCATCGTCATGCCCATTTAACTATCGGGCAAACAGCTCTTTTAAAATACTATCGTCACCAACATTTCGAAGGAAAAAAAATAATTGATAAAGATTTTTTTTATTTGTAATTTTTGTTATCCTGGTTTTTTCATATCATTAGCTTACAGTTTTTTATGGTTAACACAGCTCGCCTGATTTTATATGACGGTGTCAGTGCCAGTTAAAAGCAAATAATTCCGAACTTTATCAATTGGAAGCTTTTATGAAAAAATAAAGTAGAGCTAGCCTCTCAGCCTATCTGAACTTACATACTTACCCCGAGTACGAACACAGCCAACATTTCCGAGGAACTTTCTACCGCAGCAACATTTGAGCCCCAGTTATTACCCGATATTACACTTATGAACAAACGCTATAACTGCAAGGAACTTAGTCTGTTACATATGCATGCAGTTTCTACTTCATGCGACAATAGAGAAAGGGACAGTATAACACATTGCAGTCTTTACTACATATCTATGACTAGGACCTGATTGCACTTGGACCGTACCTTAAAGTGTCTACTGTGACTTGGACTTGATTGCACTTAGACAGCCACATTGCAGTCTTTATTAGTTATCTATGACTTAAGCTTGATTGCACTTGGACTATAACACCTTAAAGTATCTACTGTGATTTGGACTTGATTGTAATTAGACCACCACATTCCAGTCTTTATTAGTTATCTATGACATAGGCTTGATTGCACTTGGACTGTAACACCTTAAAGTATCTACTGTGACTTGGACTTGATTGTACTTAGACAGCCACATTGCAGTCTTTATTAGTTACTTGTGATTTGATAATCTCAACTGATACACAGACGCACCGATCAGAGCTATTCCTGTATTTTTATGGTTTGCTCCCATTGATAGATAGATCAACACCCTTAAGTATTGCTACAATTCCCCAAAATACACTATAGTTTTAAAGCACTTACCACTGACAAATGCGTAATGTGTAACGCCAGAATCCTTAGTTCCAAAATGATTAAAAATATATCCTAATGATACAAAAATCTGATTTAAAACACTTATAAAAACACTAGCAGACCCGGCCATGCGTTGCTGTGGCCAATTTGAACACACGCGTGTAACGTGAAATAAATTGTAGCGTAGCGCCATCTATTGGATACTTACTCAATCCAGTTAATAAAGTACCTTACACCGCCATCTATTAGAATTTTATGGAACCCACAGATAATTATACCTTTTTGGCGTATAATAAACAAATAATTTGCAATAAAAAATATTGTGACTATAAATTGAGATAAACTATCCTATCTCTCAAGTTGGATCAAACTGCACACAGTGTGCAAGATTTGGTTAAAATCGGTTCAGTAGTTGAGGAGTTCATCGCGGACAAATAACATGACACGAAATTTTTATATATAAAGATAAATAAAATGTTTAGACACTGTCTTTTTGTACATACTCGTAGATGTAGCACAGTCATTCGTAACCAAAGGCGGGACATACGGACAGATGTGGCAGTTAACAGACAAGCAAGCGTTACTTGTAAGTTTGTGAAGCGAACCCAATTACAAGTTGAGAGAGAATAGATTAGACACATTTACAAGCTCAAATAGGAAAAACTGCAACTGTACTGTTTGTTTCTAAAATAATTGTAGGTAGGCTGATACCTAATTAGACACATACATATACACATAAACATATACACAAGAGAAAAAAGTTCGTTCTTAAAAAATAAGTTGAAGATAAATGAATCACAAATGACATAATAATGACAGTTGTTGAAGCATATGCCAAAAATTTATAAAACTATTATTTACAAGCTACCCGAACAAATATAGCATAGGTAGGTACGTATACGGACGATTTATAAAACCTTCCGTACGACATTCCCTCAAAGTCTTAACTAATCGAGAATTTTCTTTGGCCGTGTGTCACATAGGTAACTGCTATCAAATTGAGACTTCAGCGTACTTTGGACGGCGGCCAGCAGTCTTTTTGGCTTCAAGATGTCGTTTCCACCAACTTCTGTGACATTACGAAAGATATTTCTATTTGGAATTGTTGGTTAATCACTTTGGCTGTGTGTTCGTATGAGTTTTGAAGTGGTTAATAACAGTAGATATTAGAATGTATAATCACGATGTTTGCTTTGGTTTGCAAACTCTCGTAATACAAGTTTAGGCCCATAACCGACAAAATAGACTTGGATTTTTAGGCCAAGCAACCTACAAGACAGTATTTTTTAAGGTTGTAGACCACAGTTACCAAAATCAAAATCAAAAACTCATTTATTCAGTTTAGGCCCTGGTAAGGCACTTATGAACGTTAAGTTACATGTTTGAATCTACCACCGGCTCGTAATTACACTTTAACTGAGAAGACTCCGGCAAGAAACTCAGCAAGGCATTTTTTTTTTGTGGATCTTTATTTTCATATTAGGTTAGGTTATCTTTAAACGAGCAATTCTTGTATATATATATATATATATATATATATATATATATATATATATTCTGAATCTCGGAAACGGCTCCAACGATTTTCATGAAATTTTGTATCCAGAGGGTTTCGGGGGCGAAAAATCGATCTAGCTAGGTTTCATTTTCAGAAAACGTTGTTTTATCCATGTTTTCAGCCGAGCAATGCTCGGTCAACCAGGTACTAAATATTAATACATACATTATGCTTACTACAATTGTCACTTAGCCAGGGGGATGCAAGTGCAGAGAGAAGCTACAACAACCATATATTCCTGATAATATAACATAATATCCATATATAACCTGATAATAAGTGACAGTGTGGATGATGTTTTTTTTTTTATAGAAGGAGCAGCTAACAAGCTTATGGTTCGCCCGATGGTAAACTCACCGTAGTCAATCACCTACAACATTGGGAATGGTAAACGCGGTGGCACTTGACGGTGTGTTTCGTCAACTTCACTAATAGCCGGTTCCCTTTCCAAGCTAGGTGTGTTTGCCATCTTCGATCACACTGTCACTTAACATCGGGTGAGCTGTGGTCAAGTAAAATTATTATAAATAGCAACTTAATATACTGTAAGGTTCTTAAAGGTAGATTTCCAACTTGAGGATGGTAGCCGAGTACCTACTGGAAAATACTTTACTATTTTTTTTAATGTAAAATTAATAGGACGAACTAGCCGCTCTCCTGATGGTAAGAGATATCGCAAGTCCATGAGCGTTGCAGCGATGAAGCGAACGTTAAATTACAATACAAAGTTCAGGGCATTGCAGCTTTGGTCTCATTAGCCCTGTAATTTCGATAGCTGCAATAAGTACCCTTCAAACCGGAAAACAATAACTGCTTGACGGTAGAATATCTAGTACAGCGTTGGTTCTTACTTAGGAGACCTCCTGCTAAGGAGATCTACCACCAAGTAAAACTAATGTCTGTTTTGGAAAATAACCATTAATAATCGTTCCTCGACTAGAGATACATACTACTATTCACTCTGTGTCTCTACTGAGTTATAAATTTTAACTGATTATCTAAAACTGACAACCCAAACATGTCATACATACTAGCAACCAATCTGTGGTACTGGGTACTTGAGCAACCCATCCTGTAGGGTTCCGCGCAAGAACGGAACAGTAAATTGGTCTCGCTAAATAGGAAACAATCTTGTACGCGGACCGATCGGGACGGAACTCTAGTCAATCTCGGCGCACAACTAGATAGTAAGCTGTGGTTAAGTGCAGAGCACATTATTATAGGAGCAGGGGACTTTTTTATGTTAAAGTTATGAAACAACATACCCTCAAATCTTTATCATGAGGTCGTCTAAGAAGGTACCAACGCTGTATAAGATATTCTGCCGTCAAGTAGTAGTGTGTAATGAACTCAAGATAACAGCTCACTGCGGTCAGGAAGCCGCAAGAAAAGCGTTTTGTGCGTCTAGTTACTTTTACATTAAAAAACAACTTTTCAAGTTAATTGTATTATTATGTATTTATGTTTACCATTTTATTAGTTATCAGCAAGCCAGTATATACATTTTTGAGATTTACGTATTACGTAATCAATATAGATAAAGCGTGGAAACTGGGACAGCGTCCCTGGCGGGTGTACTATTGGTACTGTTTTCCTACATTCGAACCGTTGACGTACCACGTAGCTTTTTGAAAACTAATATGTTAGAACCATTTCTCATAGCTATGATTAATTTGAAGCTAGATGGTGAATTTGTCCACAAAATTAAAGTCTAAACTAAGCTTAAAATCTTGTAAAAGGAAGAGACAATAAAGCTGGAAGTAAAATGGTGCAGTAAGTAAGGTAATGCGTGTTGTGACGGGACATCGCTAGGATGTCTCTATTAAATCAATTGGTGCACTCGGGAGAGTACTTTTATGTAACTCTTTCACTTGGTAGATATACAATATGAGGTTACACGGAACGGTAGATATAATTTTTTAACTTTCTCGATTTGAATACATAATTATGTTTATTACAGAGGCTTGATCGCGTACAAAATACTAACTAAATACATTTCGTTTATTTACTTCGACGTTTCAGCCATGTTACTACAGGTCAAGAGCTCGATGGAGAATGTCGGTCGTCTCATAGAAAATTGTCAGTGTTGTAATCAATATAATAATAATTTTGTGTTTGTATCTTTTAAAACCAACATCATCAGAGCTTGTCGAAAAACTTTATCTTTTACAAAAGCATCGGTCAGTCATTTGCAAAAAAACACATGTTTTGCCAACATGGGATCGAATGACACGTGCCTACCCAAGCTGTCCCAAGGGATATAAAAAATAACCTATACCAGCTTCTTATCGGGAGGAAACAGGATTTATTCGTTTTTAATTACTTACAAGGCGTCGCGCGTAAAATAATAAACATATATTTGACTTATTTATAGAAATGGAGTGACTAGTTTTCAATGTATGTACTAGGAAAGACATCGATTCAAATTCAAATTATACAAAAAAAAAAACACTTAAACGATATAAGCAGTTTCTATTTAAAATATACAGATATCTTTTTTTTTATATATACTTAAACCTGTAATAATTGGAAATATGCATCTTCGATCTCACCGTCACTTAACACACGCTTGGTGTTTAACAATAACTCACCTCGAATCTTAAAAAAAAAAAACATTTTAAAAACACTGCATAATTTAATACTTGCAAAATTTTGGTTTACTAATCGATAAAATCAACTTTATCTTTATATTTACTACATATACATATTATATACGTATAAACTCTGTTAAGCGCCTAATTTTTTAATCGACAATATTTTATTTTTTTTGTTTACCAGATAGGCACAAAATTTACTTTGTAATATAAAAATATTGATTTATTTACAAGTTGTTTTCCATATCTTTGTGTGCGTATTGAAAAATGCTTTTTGTCTAATCATTTCTATAAGTAAGTCTTTGTGTGTTTTAATAAATTTTATTCAACTATATTTCTAATGTGACAATCAAACTCGCGCGAGTAACACTAGTATATATTAATTCATTAATGAAGCCAATAAAACCTAAGAACGGATGTCTGTTGGCACGGGGTGAGGCCAGTGTTTCCTTGCAGTATAATAACCAGCTCTGGTTGATAAGAATCCTAACAGATGTGGTTGATTTAGAACTGGATAGGTAACGAGAGATGAGCGATTGGTCGTACCTAATAAGCTTAATTATATGAAAAACCAGATATTCTGCCGCCAAGCAATAGTGTGTAAATATTAATGTGTTCTGGTTTGGAAGGTACAGCAGGTAGCGAAATTACAGGGCTGTTGACTAACTATCGAAAGTCTCAAAGTAATGAGCGCCAAAGCAGCAATCGCCTAGACTTTGTTTTCATTCTCAAAATTCCGTGTATCGCTGCAATGATCATGAACAGGCGTTATCTCTTACCATCAGAAGAGCGTCTCGTTCTTCTCTTTACACTTACATTTAAAAAAAAGAAGATTCTAACTCTAATAAAATACTAATCGCATGTCTCTTACAACTTGAACCTTAATTTAAAACATAATGTAACCAGATATATTTTATCAGTTTTCTGTGGACAGACGGACTGGACGATAAGACCGAGTGTTTTCGATTCGTCAAATGACGTTTCGCAATACATTTGAATCAAATAATTACATTGGGCGGACCCCTTATCGCTTACGATAAAGCAAGTGTCATCTGACTCAATGCTGAAGTGTCGAGTGATGATTTCAGAATGTCACTTGTGCTTATATCGGGTCATTTGACACTTGTTCGTTATTGCGAGCACGTGTTTTATAGTAATTATAAAATGTGAATCACATAAATTATGTACAGAAACGTTAGTACATGGTTCGTCGAAATTTAACGATGTTTTAGCTTTTTTATCGCGAACGAGCCCGCGTTTCATCATGAATTCATGTTGACAAGCGACAATGTGACATATCTCTTTTTGTTTCTTTCTTATTTGCTCTTGTAGTGTTCTATGTGTATATTTTACTTTTAGTCATGAATAAATTATTGTTTACTTGGCAGTAGATCTTTATAGCAGAATGTTGTTTATGTAGGTACCACCGCATTACCAGATGTTCTTCCACCAAGCACTAATGTAAACATTACTGTGTTCCGGTTTGAAGGTACTAGCAAAATTAAGCTGTCTATCGAAATACTCAAAGTAATGAGGGTCAAAGCAGCGATGCCCTAGACTTTGTTTAGTTACTTAAACTTTTGTCTATCACTGCAATGGTCATTGCATATGCGTTGTCTTTTACTATTAGGAGAGCGTATCGTATGTCTCATTATATTTACATTATATATATATATATATATATGTATTTTTTATTGTCTAATTGTAAGAACTGTAGTTTGGAAAGAAGATGAACACGCAAATTTATTAGGGCTCCATAGACGTCAGGGGTACAGAGAAGTGGTAGTAGCATTAAAAAAAAAGTTTTGCTTCAACAATCTAGAACGTATTCGATTTCTATCAATAAAGTTTTAATTTGAACTAAAAGTTCAAGATATTCAAAGTATTTCTCAAAGTCACGTCAGCTCAATTTGAGGTGAAAGTGTGAAAGGAAAATGCGCAAGACGTTTTCTTTCAATTCTTGGTGTTGTTTACAGGAGAATGAAGCTTCGCGGCTGTTTGTAATGTACAGGGATTCAAAGGACGAATGGCTTACGTACCTATCTAGGCAGGTTGTTGCGGGCTACAGACCTTTATGGTATTTTAAGACATGGCCAACCACGATTAAATACTTTAACCGTAGGCCAGATGTGCTTATAATCTTCGACCACACCGTCACTTCACATCAGGTGAGCTGTGGTCAAATTGTTAACGATTAAAAAAATCTTTTCCTACATATATGAATTGTATCGTCATTATTTAAAAATGCCACGAGGAAAAAAGACCAGCGGCCCAAGAACCATTGGCCATTTATTTTTAATATTCCACGCGGATGTTTCATACCGCGGAGTAATTAAAGTGTAGACACGAAGGGCTAGCGTGGCTCTGTCTTGCATGTCCATGCAGATATGACAATATTGGCCATATGTCACTGCGATACTGTGCTAGATAATGACTAATAAGCGCCTGTCTTCCAACACGCCGTGGTAGAGATGGGAACAGCATGGTAATACATTAGCATGTCGATAAAAAATACGATCTATCGAGTAATTTCTGATTTGACTGCCCTGTTAACTCATTTGGTTGAATATCTGCTTCAAGAGCTGTAGGGCGTGGGTTCAATTCCTACCAGAACAAACATTTATGTCACGATAAATGTGGTTCTGTGTTTGGATGTTCTTTATGTATTATGAGTATGTATTTAAAAAAATAAAAGTATATAAGTATTCTATCAGCTATTTGGTTCCCAGTACTAGCTTTGCTTAGTTTGGGGCTAGATGGCATTGTCTGAAATTTTCTACGATATTTATAATTCCCAACTCGCCTTATTGCTATGTTATATGACTGTTCTCAAAAGTTGTACAAAATAAAGGCCAGCGAGTTTTGGTCACGTAAGGCATCAAACAAACGAGATGATAAATCTTTGAATAATTTATCCTAATTAATTTATATTGCACTAAAATAAGACTTCAAAATATAATAAAACAATCGTATCGATTTAAGCAGTAATACAGTCTTATTTATACGTGATTGTCAATATCGATATTACTCGCTCGTGTCCCAGCCCGACGCGATCTTATCACCAGTTTTTATTCTCGTGATATCCACCGATAAGGGTGAAATGTCCTTTTCATAGAAGCCCGGTAATGGCTCAGGAGGCACGCCACCCAAGCTTCATCATTTATGCATGTGATTGGACTTCACCCTTTACTGGTGGATTGTAAGCCAAGTCTGTAATTCCAGTCTAATGATGTAAGTTATTGATGCCATGTAACTGATGAGAGACTATTGCAAATATTTATATATATATATTATAAGGATTTCATAGACCCCACGGTTTCGCTTATAATATTTACGAGATGTTTTTTCTGGCTTACAAATTTCTGCTATGGTATGCATAGTTTTTTATTAAAAACATCATTCTAGTTAATAAAATAATAAAAAAATAATTAAATTAAAATAAAAAAATGTTGGAGTTTTGGCGGGAACGCGGAAATAGTCGTGTCGTGAAAACTAGTGTTTTTTAGAGTGTTTGTATGTATAAAAATAGTGGTGTATATTTATACATAAAGTGGCGAATTACAAGCGTGAGTGTGGGAAAGTGATATAATGTGGTAAAACACGACTTTTCGTGTTGCTTCCAAAACTCCATCAAAGTAAAGTCGCCACTACTTTACTAAAGCATAACTAGATTTGGCTGGCACAGACTGGACTTGAACAAGACTGGACTTTGACTGTAAAGATAAAGAAGCTGAAAACTGAAGACTGCACACAAAATACAGAAACATTGAACCTGGCAGAATGCACAAAGTGCGAAGCCAAGAAGAAAGAGAAAAAATACATTATATATAGGATACATGTAAGAGTTAGGTACAAGAGAGTTAGGATGTGGCATTTAATGGGAAAACTCAAAAAAAATAAAAGTTGAGAGTTGGTCTTCCAAATACTCGTAATGTTTGAGTTGGTACTTTATGCTGTAAGGAGCTCATCATAATAATAATTATAAACAACTTTTGTGGTCACTACTCCAAAATAGTGAAAAAAAGTTAGTTGATCCATAACTGTATGTATGATGAAGATTATTTTTTGTCATAGTTGTTCATAAAGATGACTATAATGACCCCTTTTTGACACAATGGCTTAATACACCCTAAGCTTATAACCCGATACAAGACGTATGTACATCCTATGTATCTGTAACAATTGTGAGGTAAATGTAACTGGGTGTATCTGTTTTTTTCCTCAATAAACTAATTTAATTTAATTTAATTGACGTAGTTAAGAATTTTATTTACCTAATTTTATCGTACATCGTACTTGTTGCAGAAGCGTTTGGCTCACGTCTATGCATTTAGTTCAAAGCACGAATATTTTTGAAAAATAATCATGTGATTTTTTATTCTATCAACGATCATATTTTTGCTAGCGGCCTTTCTCTTCGGTAGGGCTAACAAGTTTTTTTTTTCATTATTTACGCTTTTTGGCAACTCGCTTCTTTTCTTTTTTAACAAGTTTTTTTTTTCATTATTTACGCTTTTTGGCAACTCGCTTCTTTTCTTTTTTTTTGTTTATTGTTGACAAACTAGGTGCTTGACCACAGCTCACCTAATGTTAAGTGTCGGTGTGGTCGAAGATAGTAAAGCACATATATTCTGGAATGGAAGTGAATGGAGCTTTGTGGATTCTGCAAGTGTTATTAGATTTTTATTAATAGGTACCTATAGGCTTATAATATTATAATGATATTGCTCGATTTAGAGGGTAAACGATGGTAAACTTTATGATAATATCTTTTTTGTCATGCTAACTCGTCTAGTCTGTAGGTCAGAGTTATTGAGTTTCATGCCATAAAGTACTCAATTAGGGAACAAGATACTGCAATATATTTTTACCTTGATGAATTATATTATGTAGAACCAACGAATTAAATTGTGTGGGTACCTAAAAGAAAATCACACTAATAAAATATAAAGGTGAAATTTTGTGAGTGTGTAAGTGTGTTTGTTACGTGTTTCGGTTTGACCAATTTTGATGAAATTTGGTATGAGCTGACACCCTAGATTAACACATACCTTTATTTTGAAAAAATATAGTGTTCATGTGGGAACATCGGGTAACACCGCGGGGCGCAGCTAGTTTTAGAATAAAGAAGTGTTAAAAACGGCCAACTAATATGCGTGATTGTTCTAGAAATTTTGAGTTTGACGTTCATAACGTTTTTTTGTCAAATCTATCACTAAATTCTCAATTTATTAACTAAATAAATTAATACTGTTTTTGGAGTATTGAATAAGATAAAGAATGTTCGGATCACGTCATCTATATAGTACGTAAGAGCGTTGTTCTAAACTCACCATGAAATGTCTCAAAGTAATGAACACCAAAGCAGCGATGCTCTGGACTTTGTTTTGTTACTCAAGTTCTGGGTACCGCTGAAAAAGCTATGGGCAGTCGTTACCATCACGATAAGGTCTGTTCATCCCATACTTGTAACTATAAAAACATTTCAAAATTCATGTAACATCCACAACTTATTCTTCGAAACTCACCTTGCCGTGACGCCATATGGCACGACAGCTATACCATAAGTCACCGCCATAATAAGTAGAACAATGCAGATAAACAAAATGCAACAATTACGGGGTGGTAGGGTACAAAGTTCCCACGCATAGCTATGCACTTTCCCGGGGAGGGTGGGCAGTGGTCAAGATAATGCTAGTTCGGGTCATAGGTTCCGTATCAATAAATTAAACTATTTCAGATCAAACTGGCTCTTTATCACAAAATTCCTTCAAGCCCAATATACATATTAATGTTTTTTTTTCCGACATCGCACTTTGTGTATTTTGCAAATATTTCGATTTATTTCCAAGAATTATTGTTACTAATATCAATATCAATAAATGAAACTACATAATTATTTAAAATCAGATTGGCTCTTTATCACAAAACTCGTTCAAGCCTAACCTACATATAATTTTTTTTTTTAAAACCGGCCCCGCACTTTGTGTATTTCGCCAGGATTTCGATAAATCCAATAATGTTAGCTCATTTAATTTCATAGACTCATTGAAGAAGAACACTGCATGTAGTCGAAATTATAATTTGAGTATTCAACTTAATTAAACGTATTGCTGTATAAGTAAAATAAAAATCGGGCGAAATCATGTGTAATTTATGTTTCGCCTATTATTGAATGTTTAAATGAAAAACATATATTTTGGGAGTTTATTTCGAGGTTACTGCAGCGAGAAGAAGATATAAAGACTTGTGGTTTTTTAATTAGTTGTTTTTAATTTATTTAGATTATAAGTTTATGTCAGATTTTAGTTTTCGATATTAAGTAATATTTCGGATAGATATTTAAAAATTGCCTTCAAGTTACTTAGTTCTTAAATTAAATCCTTATTAGGGTTGTAACCAAAACGGCTAAGTGGAAGTACACTAAATATATACCTTGTATATACAAATAAAAATTTAACTTTTCGTTAGTGTTCGCGTCACTGAACCCTGAAACTTCCAAGACTCTCTTAACTGTCCGGTGCCATATGGCGATTGTGATCGGGCATTCTTATTATTACGGATAAATTAATCGTTTTTAGTTCAGCGACAGTAGCGGTCAACTAATTTTAATACGTTTAAGCACTACCTACAAGAATTTCATGTAGGGGTGTCTGGAGGTAATTCCTAGTTCGTACGAAACAAGAACTGTAAATATATGTACCTACATGACTTATTTTATAGCCATCGTTTTTATTTCTTATTTCTATCTGTTTATAAAAAATTTGGACCGGAAAGTATCCCAAAATAACTGTACACAGCATGTTTAACAGTTGTTTTATTCAGCTTGATTTATAAGTTGAGTTACATCATTTTAAAGTTATTATCAGATCAACAAAAATTAATTTTACTTGGTGGTAGGTCTCCTTAGCAGGAAATTGTCCGGGTAGGTACCGCCGCAGTACCAGATATTCTGCTGAAAAGCAGTAGTGCATCAAGACGCTTCTTATTTAGGCTTCGTATAACCAATATTGAACAAAAGTCACCGACATAGCTCAAGCGTATTAGCAAGTTGAAGTGGCAGTGGGCTGGTTATGCAACCGCTGCGCGCTGGGGTAGACGTGTTCTAGAGTGGAGACCACGAATCGGCAAACGTAGTGTAGGACGCCCTGAGACTATATGGAGTGACGATATACGTAGGACAGCTGGCAGTGGCTGGAAGCGAAAAGCTAAAGATCGGGCTGAGTGGCGTGTCCTGTAGCGGGTAACATAAAATAAACTAAAATAATGGTTTGTACCTAAAATTTCTAAAAGCTATTCTTTGGATTTATATTATAACTCTGGATTTCAAGTTTTCAAACTTACTCGTAGATTAATATCGATCCAATAGGTACCCTAAATTTACAACTAATTCTTATTTATATCAAGCTGAGTTAGCTCTATAAAAACCGTTTTTCACAGAATTTCTACAAAATTGACCGACAATAAAGAAGCGGAAGTACCGGAACAATTTTGAGACGGTCGAGCGACTCACAATTTTGTACAATACCCACAAAAATTACAAAGCACATTGATAACGTGGAAATATTTTGAACTTTAAGCTTCAGATATTAAAATCCAATTTAGTTTAAAATCTGTAGATGTCACTGCATCTCGGGATCTCATTATCAATAGGTTATACTCATGAAATGTCATGTAAAGTCATCAAATCACAATACATAACGAGCAAAGAGTAGGCAAGGCTTGAAAGCCGCATACAATGATGACAGATTTACAGGATGATCCTATTCCATTCATATTTAAAAATAACATTAAAAATATCTATTATTGACCTAAGCACATTTTAATTCCAGTAAGATTTGCCCCTTTATTTGTCCGTGGCGGTTTAAAGCCGTTACTTATGGCACAAGCTCATAAGATGTTTTTCTTTTCTATTTCTGGTGTGCTCAATTTCTATCTATGTTTACGTCCCAATTAGAATGAGTCTTAACCGACTCCCTAAACTTATTTACATCTGCGACGATAAAACTAACAGCTTAGTCTTGCTTACAGCTCCTTCACACAATTTGAGGCTGTATCCAACAAAAACGGAATAATTCAGACAATTCCAGATCAATTCGTGAACATAAAGCACCCTGGACAGCACACAAGCATACCTAACACAAGTCACAGTCCGTGACGGTTGTCGCAAGTGGTCACGCATTCCGCCATCGGAAGTAATCGCCATTGATACCATCTCATTGTACTGCCACGACCGGATGTTGAGCTGGAGATCAGCGCGTTTCCAATACGCGAAAACTTGCGCGACGATACTTGAATGTAAGGGGCACTGGACTCATTTACTGATATCTTGAACACTATCCAACAACATTACTGTGTTTCGATTTAAAGGGGACCTCAGGTAGCGAAATTACAGGGCTGTTGAGACTAACCATCGAAAGTCTCATAGTATAATGAGCGCCAAAGCAGCAATGCCCTGGACTTTGTTTAGCTACTTAAAGTTCTGTGTATCGCTGCAATGGCCATGGACAGGCGTTATATCTTACTTTTAGGAGTGCGTCTCGTACGCCTAATTAATTTTACATTTATAAAAATCTAACTATTTCTAGTACTTATCTATTTAATATCTACACCACCCAGCCTACCAAAGTTTACTGATGTCGTCTGCCGATTCGTAGACTACACTCAAGTAAACATCTATCCCAGTAATTTATTATTAGGGCAGGCTTTGTAGAATAACTTGTACTAAATTCTTACAGCAGCCAGCCGAAAGCTGTATAAAAATACACTGGCAACCTTTGGCGTTAAAACCACTTGAGAACATTCTCAAGAAATTATACTAAAATCGAAATATCGTGGACCCATAGCACACAAAAAAATAAAAGAAAACCCCTACCTAAGAAGGTACAAAGATTTTTATTTTACATAGTTTCTTCAATAATTAGGCAAAGATTCTTATCTATTTTATTAATCATAGGTTTGCACTTGACCATATCCTGTCTGATGTTAGGCAACAATGCGATCAAGGATGGGGCAAGCTTACCTAAGAGGAACCTGTATTGTACGAAATATTGTACTTTTCGGGAAAGAAAGATTCCTGCAAGATAAATAATTAGATAATAAGAATTGTTTATATTATACTCTACATTGTTGGAGGGTTACTTCTGTTTCTATACTTCTTTATCCCTTCTCATCTTCACACCGTATTGTAGTGGACAATGGACTCGCGTCAATCCGCGTGTCTCACAGAATTATTTCTAACATTTTTAGCTTCATTGTCCTCACTGAACAGTGTCACGCTCCAAAACGAATTAATGAGTTGTTACTACAACATACTCCTTTTGTCGCCGCTCTATCTAGCGTTACATGCGTATCTGTGCTTCATTATCTATGGATTTCGTATACGACGTATATGGTATCTTATTAGAGTGTGTGTGTCATACACAGGGATACCAACTTATCGATTGGTAGATTGACGACTTTTGTTATCACTACCTTCAATCGCTATTCCTTGAGCCACCCAATGTCGTGACGTCTGTCATTGTTTTCCAGCCATCATGTGAAATTATTCTAATTTCCATAGATTTTAGATGCTTACCGATCGCTTTACGATAAAAAAACTATGGAAATAAAGGTGAATTACGTCTGACTAGTTTGAAGGTAATGTGCTGAATTACTTAATTGATATCAATGACAAACTGAGTGCTCATAAAACGTTTACCTAACCCTACTATGAAATAAGTATAAATAAAATATTCTGTTAGGAAAGTTGCTAGTGGATTTTTGCTAAAAAGAATTATAAGATGTATATCGTCGTAAAATGCATTCTTTAAGACGTGAATCGAGCGAGCGAGGCGACGACCCGCCGTGCAGTGCACGGGGCAAGACGGGCGCCGCGCGCGCACGGCAGGTGTGCTCAGTTCCCCCTCCGTTTGTTGCAGAGCGGGCGATGGAGCCAGAGTAGTGCGGGGCCCTGCCCGCCGCCCGCCCGGCCAATCCCGGCCCGTCTCGCCTATGATGTCATCGGAGGAGGAGGCCGACTCACACGCGCCCTGCTCGGATAGTCTCCTAAAGAAACAGAAACGCGCCAGACAGCGCGTGGACGCCGGCGAGCCGCGCAATTCTTACTCGACTCTCGCGACGAACGGACCGGCGCCCGCGCGCACCGTACACATGAGCGGCGGTTTATACGGCGCCATCTTCGAGGGCCGCCAACACTTCGGCCTGTTCGCGCCCGGGTACGCGCCCGCGGAAATGCTCAACGAGCTACTGGGGCGCACGCCCAAGCAGGAGGAGCCGGACGACGACGCCGCTAGTGGAGACATCGCGCACCGCGTGCTGCGCGACATACTACAGAGCCGCAAAAAGGAGCTGCTACGACTCTCGCCCGACAACAACAACGTGCTCCAAAACAATAACAACGACGAGCCCAAGGAAAAGCGCTCTCCTGAACGGCCCGCCTCGCGTGACTCCCGTCCCGACCTGGATAAAGCTCTGCTAGCGCTTGACGGCGCCACTGAATCGCGAGCTTCGCCACCACCCGCGCTTCACCTGACAGATTCCTTACTCGCTCCTAAGTCAGAGCCCGAGGACCGCGACAGTGACGCTCAACGTTCTTCCCCGCGACCGACTCTCGATGTGAAACGTGCTCGTGTTGAAAACATTGTGTCTACGATGCGATCGAGTCCTGTGCCTCAGGTGCCTCAAGTGAACGGCTGCAAGAAGCGAAAACTGTATCACCCACAGCAGCACGACGGAGCTGCAGAGCGATACGGAACCAGCCACGGCAGTAGTGCACACACTGTTTCAGAGGACTCCGAAGACGACGGTGAGCGGCCGCCCATACAACGGAAACTAGTCGAAAAGAACGCTCTCAAGTCCCAATTAAGGACGATGCAAGAGCAACTCGCTGAAATGCAGGAAAAATATATACAACTGTGCAATCGAATGGGACAAGAGTCAGAAACGATGGACAACGACGCCTCGAGTGACGTGGAACAAACGGAAGACACCGTGCCTAAATCTGAACCGGCGTCTCCGGCGAAGGAGATACCGCCACAGATACCGAACGCTTTGTCACAGGTGATGACTAAAATGATGAGTGCGAAGATGCACGCTGCGGCACACCCGCACCTGCCCGGCGGATTCAACGGCGCACTGCCGCTGCTCCCACACCTCCCCCCTGGTGACCATATGCACCCACCGCATCCACACCACCACCTCAACAGCGCCGCTGCTATGTACCTGAATGTAAGTCAAAAATTGTTCCTAGAGCAGCAAGAGGCTCGAATGAAAGAGGCAGCCGAGCGTGAGCACCAACATCATCAGCATCAGCAACAACACCATCAGCATCAGCAACAACAACAGCAACAGAATATGCAACAACAGAGGCCACAGTCCAATCAGCACTCACCACAGCAAAGAATTGGCGGACAGCCTCAAAACCCTCCTCTATCGTCAGAACTGGCCGAAAGACTCGATGCGCTAAGAAGCAATGCGGGCTCGGTGGGGCCGGTACCCGGAGCAGACCTCGAAGGGCTGGCAGAATTACTCAAAAACGAGATCACATCTTCGCTGGCGAGTCTGATCGACTCCATCGTGACACGCTTCGTGCACCAGCGGCGGAGTCTCGGCAAGCAGTCCGAAGCGGCGGCGGCGGCGGCCGAGCAGCTCAACAAGGACCTGATGCGCGCGAAGCGATTGCTCGACGGCCGGAAATCGCCAGTGAAGCCAGAAAGGCCCTCGGGGCAGATGTCAGGTAACCTTCCCGTCCACCACGGGGGTGCGCCGAACGGCGTCCCCGTGTTTATGCAAAATCCACTGCTAATCGGACAGATGAACGGCCCCCGGCCGGTCGGCGCGGCGTTCCCGCACGGCGAGGCCGGGCCCGGGCATGCAACTCACATCCGCCCCCCGACAGGCATGTTCCAGACGCCGTCGAAGCCGCTTGCCCAGCTCTACCCGCACATGAACGGTCACTTCGAGCGCGAGCCGAACCCCGAGCAAAACGAGGCACTGAGCTTGGTCGTGACGCCGAAGAAAAAACGACACAAGGTGACGGATACACGAATCACGCCACGCACCGTCAGCCGCATTTTGGGTGAAGGCGTGGGGCATTCCCCCGAGAGCAAGTTTCCAGAGTCTCCTTCGCCACGGCCGGCATATCCGGGTGGCATTGCGCTGCCGACATCGGTGGCAATTCCAAACCCGTCGCTGCACGAGAGTCAAGTGTTTTCGCCATACTCTCCGTTTTTCGGCGGGGGTGGGCTAGCGCGGTCGCCGCCCGCGGCTCCGGAGCGGGAGTCTCCGCCGCTGCCGCAACCCCCAGCGCTGCTGCACCCCGCGTTGCTGGCGGCTGCGCACGCGTCGCCGGACGGATGGCGGCACCACCAGGCGCACGCGCCGCACCACGCCGCCTACCCGCATCACCCGCACCCGCACGCGCAGCTCATGGACCACCAGGACCCGCATTCGGACTGCAACTCCACCGACCTACCCTACGACGGGATGCCGCCTACCATATCCTTTTCAATAGTAATCAACCGCTTTCATGCCCACAGGTCTGACTAATATCTTAGCTAACATCGATTGCAGCAGATACCCACCTTTTTACACTCTAAAATGACGATACAGTTACTGCAAAAATGTATTAATAGATAAATAAGTAATTTTCATTTGAGTTACAAGTTAGACACTACACACGCATACAAGTGTTGACCAAATCTCTACAAACAACTACAAGTATATATCTGTAACCTAATCTAAGCCGCGACTTAAATCGCCACAAACAACCCCCAGATATCTTATTCCGTTTAACCTTATGACTGCTTCCTACTTACGGTCATTACGACTGTGGAAACCTCACAAGGGCTGCGGTTTCTCTACTTTCCACAACTTACCAGATAGATGGCTTGAACTTAATTATAACATTATAAAAACATCGTATTCCTTGCATTCGAACGTTATCAAAAAAGCAGTAATAAAAATTCCTACAACAGTTTCCACGAAATCTCAAAACGATTCAAACGCAAATATTTTATATTTTCGAACGTACGCGGAATTTACTACAAACATCGATTTCAAAATTCATACATATTGATACATATTGAAAACATATCAAAAATAAAAAATGAACTAACCATATTTTTTTAGTACAATAAGTTTCTATGAATACAGATCGCTAATAAAATATGTTAATATCAAAGGGTTAATGCATATATAAAAGTTTCAATTTAAAGTCTTGTTATACCACATTTATTTAAAATCTCCGATTTAGAAAAAAGAAACTAAATAGTGCCTTACCGAAAGTAAAAAAAAAACTTCGTAAACTGCATGTTTTATAAAATAAACTTATATAAAGAGACTGCAGATATTAGTTAAGGCACATTATAAGATTAGAATGCAAAGGGATAAAGTATTTGTGGTGCTTCTGTGAGCCGTCGTACCTACGTAATCAGATTTAAAAGCACTTTTCTTATACAATTGTGGTCACATTGCATCATTCCTGGACTCACTTGAGATTCCTTGTCGATAACGCGTATTGCGTTTATTAATTGTAATTTAAAACTATATGCCTCGTCTTTTTTTTTTTATTTACCATTTTACTAAAAATTTACTTGTATCACTTCGGTTATGAAAACGTGGCCGCGTTACTTACATACCTATAGCGAAAAAAGGGTCTAGTAAAATATAGAAATAAAAAACCTTACGCCGTGCCCCTTTTCCTTAAATATTCGATTGTACCAAAATTACTGCAACAAATCTACAACGTTAACAAGACAAATTTAAAAAAAAAAAAAAATATTTGTCAAAAATTGGTTTCATGAAAAAAACACAGAAAACCGCACGGAACAAGGAAGGTACTTTCTATCCATTTCTTTTGTGCTTTATGTGTATTTCACGATGTTTTTGTCCTATATGATCCTTAATTCCACTGCACTCCTCAACCCTGACACCGATGCATCTCCGGAAGGCCAAACTGATGTTCTTCTGGGTTCGGTACCCTAGCTCAGCGGTGCTCAAGATGTACTTCCCAGACATCAAATTCAACAAGAACAACACTGCACAGCTCGTCAAGTGGTTCTCAAACTTCCGGTAAGTCTTTTAAAATATATTTTATTCATGTACACGAAAGGGAACACTCAACTAAAAGTTTAATATACTCATCACTGTGAACAACTTTAATCGAAGACAGGTTTTGAAATCGCGAAAAATTCGCTGAACAAATAATCAGAACCTTTTTTAGTTTATAATTAAAAATAGTCTAGAACAACTTTGCAACAATTCATTATTATTATCATAAATAGATTCGCGTTTGATTACAAACTCGCCTATTTTTGGGTAAGTGATGAAAAAGTGGAAAATGGACTACCTACCAAGATCGAGTAGAAACGGAAATCGAAAACCTTCTTTCGTGGATAGTTCAAGCAATAATAATCTTTAGTCAATTAAATTCGGTAGACTTAAGGACTTCCAAGTGACCAAATTTCACTTATATTTTGACCAAAATGCTGATCTTTATTTCGTACAGAAATTAGGGATTGCTTGAACCATCCTAAGTATGGTCTACGTCTCTACGAGAATTAGTTTTTTTTTGCTTATAGTTTTAACGATCTCTATTTAATCTTATATTTGCTTAAGTTTTGTTTTATATACAAACTATTTAATTTCATACTAACGAATATGGAAATCTTATTATCTAAGGTAAAGTTAATTTAGTTTATTTCTATGAATTCAGATCACCAATAAAATATATAAACTTTTTTCGAAACCTCAAAGATTCCATATTATGTTCTTATTTTTGTTTTATGTAACGTAATTCCCCATAATTTAAAGTCTTGTTTTATTATATTTATTCTAAATGCGGTATTCACGGTAAACGGCGTCATAATACTAAAAGTATCGGAGTTCATTGCATCTCTCCGATTCTGAAAAAATAACTAAATAGTGCCTTATCGAAAGTTCTTAATTTCATACTAAATAATGTGGAAAGTGAATAAAGAAAATGGTCGAATGTTACTGTTAATTTGTTGGTAGTTAGATCATTACATATACAGTAAATTCTAAAGTTTCCGGTTTCAAAATAACTTTGCACTGTCTGTTTGTAGGTAATTCTGCATTCACGTCATATTCGCACTTTTCCTAATTAGGAATTATATTTTCCTATCACAGTTAGACATGTATGTATATAGGTATTTTACATATCTGGGACTTCCGTGTTATTTATATTTTTCCTATGTAATAGTCTGCCCTCAACTAAAACCTCGTAACCTGTTGACGTCACCTTTTAAGTAATTTTGTTCATAATTATAATAACTTAAAAAAAAAAACAAGTTTATGAATTATTTGTATATACTACCACATTTTGCTTGATATTAAGAAACTATGTGGTGTGGAAAGTGATCTATGTTATAAAGATATGTCCTAAATAACTACATTCAACCTTAAATTTAAAAAATCTATATAATTATGACAAAAATACCTCTTTTAAAATCAAAAATGGCTCTATGTCCACATTATACTGAAAATAATAATTAGTTTGTTAGCATTGGGTTACCAGTTTTATTTTAAAACCTGTCAACAATTTATGCCAAGTCAAAAAACCAGCCAAGTGCGAGTCGGACTCGCGCACGAAGGGTTCCGTACCATAATCTATGAAAAAGGCAAAAAAATCGCGTTTCTTGTATAACCTTTAAATATTTATTTTATTTTGTTTTTAGTCTGACAGTGAAGTCTTAGTAATAGGTTCCCGCTTTTACCCTTTGGGTACGGAACCCTAAAAAAACGAAAATACCGCATAGAACAAAAAAGAAAGTACTTTCTATCCATCCCGTTCTAGTATTGGCCGATCTCTATAGTTTCGTAATGCAATTTGTTTCGTAATAAAGAGAAGAAAAAAAACGCGGCAAAAACAGATTATTATAAGCTATACTTACTAACTTTATCGTACTTAAGTTAATATTCGAACTTTTCCTCGTGATGAATAATAAATAATATCGAAACATACCTTCATTGAAATACCTTATCGGTATGCTACAAGTACATAGTCAAAAAGCTTAGTCACTAGTTACTAAGGCAACGATATAAGAAATTCCGTATTTATTAATAATTACTTATGTTATAACTTAGTCATTCTTCAATATATCTGAACCAATTACTTCCATATTACAAAAATCTAAAAACAAAACAGATTTGTAACAAAGAGTGAATAGGGTTGTCTAATCTTCGATAAGTCACAGAAACACTCGAACTAATATAAAAAGTTCTATATTATTATTTAAGACTTTTTTTTACTTTTATATTTAAGTACCTATAGTAAGTACCAGTTGGTTGGTTCACACAGTAGAACGGAAACGCCTTCGACCTCGCAGACCTAGCCTGTCAGCCATAAAAAAAATGATATGAATACAACGCGACGCACAAATGAATATTTTTTTTATTAAATTTATTTTCTAATTTGCGTCTAATAATCTTACCATAAACCAAAAACGATTGAAACGCCTATAGATTTTTTACACGCAAATCTACATAAAGTACGTCAGGGTTAAGTCCAGTCCATGCCCTAGTAATTAAAGTAGTAAAATCACTCAGATTAAAATTTTAAAAATAAGCTAAAATTACCTAGATTAACATTTAATATGATAATTTGAAGCAGGGCCTATTTTTTCTTCTATACAGTTTGCACTGTTTAACACGAGTTTTTTATTGTACCTGTAATTTGAAAGATCCATCGGAAAACCAACTTCTTTTGTCTGTGATAATTGGCAGCCATGCTGAGATAGGCCAAGTCGGCGAAAGTTTTTCTTGAAGTTAATACTTTTTAGCCGCGTTGAGCGATTCTTTGGTAGGGGCAAAACTAATGGGTACGCGTCACCGACATGCTAATGTGACGTGTTGCACAGTTGTTGAAACAGTTATTCTTTTAAGTTTTCACTTAAATAAATATTGTAAGACACATTACACACAGCGCCATCTGACCCAAAACTAAGCAGAGCTTGTGTGATGGAAGTCAGATAACTGATAGAATACATAAATACTTTTTTTGTAAATACATATTTATAATACAGACAGAACACCCAGACACAGAACAAACATTTGTTTATATCAAACAAACATTTGTCCGTGGCGGGAATCGAACCCACGCCCTACAGCTCAGGCAGACATACTCCCAATGAGCCAACAGGGCTGTCCCTTCTGTCTTTTCTGTTCTGACTTCTGTCAGCAGTACCTATGACTGCCTATATTTTTTTATTCTTTTTTTGTATTGTGTCTATTAAGTGTTTTTTTTTTTTATTATTACACTTTTTAAACTATTAAATATGTAACCACTTGTTGGATTAATTTAAATTTTCCTTGTCGGTATTTTCCAATCAAATGGGGTAAGCCGATTACTGGCGTAAATTTTGACATCTTCCGAATGTTAAATGGTTTTGTACACTATTTCCTGATTTTCAAAGTCTGTGGGGTCTCACCCTTGTATTGAAGACTAATTATTATTTCCGAACGGGTATGATCAAATATTTAAAAGATATATTTTAAGTTCATTTAATGATGATTATGAACATATTTTTTTCCAATTTCTATTCTTTGTTGGAGATTTTTTTTACATCAATATATTGAATATTTTATAACAATGAGCTTGAGCCAACTTGAGCTGTCGGTGAAGGAAAACATCGTGAGGAAACCATAGCGTGGTGGTAGAGTACTTTCTAGTACTCGGCTGGCTAGCTACCACCCAAGTTGAAAATCTGCTGCCAAGCATCTAACAGTGTGTTCCGGCAGCCTCACTTGAGAGCCAGTTCCATTCCAGGCTAGGTGTGCTTTACCAACTTCGACCACACCGTCACTTAATATCAGATGAGTTGTGTTCAAACACCAAGCCTGTCAGCTATAAAAAAAAAAGATAATCTTTTATATTTTCTTCCAATAGTTATTTTAAAAACCCCAATGCACATATTAGCCTTTATAAAAAAAACGTAAAACAAATGCATTAAAGTATTTTTAAATTGCTAAGTCTAGGGCAATTTTGTAGCGCACCCTCTTCTCGACTATTTCCTTTGAAGTAAACACTCGTTTACCTAGACTAAATTTATGACACTTATTGCAGAAATATTATAACATAAATTTACTCTGTAATCAGAATGCCTTTACAAAGAATTATTGTTATATCTCTTTGTAACGTCTGATATAGATAATAAGCTATTGTATACCTAAATGTAAATAGTAAGTATGATTAATGTACATATATTAATATATTAATAATACACTAACGTCCTGTCATGGGGAATTTGTTCTCCTTCCAATAACAAATATGTACTTACGTATTTATTTGCTTATTATTATTTTTGAGAAAATGAAATCAATAATGCGCAACGGTTACCTACGATTGCAATAACTTACGTTATTACATATTCCATATGATGAACAACACCTATTATTGTTAATCGCTTTGTTTTTACATTATTATTATTTGAAGTTAATTACCTCACCATATTTCATAATTCATTCAATTTATTGTTATTTCAAATCAGAGAATTTTTAGAAATATGACTGTGTAAGGAATGCTTTGGTTACAATGCGAAAATAAAAAAATGGCGTATGTATATTTACCAACCTATACCGAGCCATTGTAGTAGAATATGGCCTAATCATAATTAACACACAGATACCCTAAAAGGACATTTTCGGTCTAAGATGCCTAACTTCAAAAGACATCTTATGGTCTAGGACTTACCGATCTAAGACGCTTATCTTTCAAGGCCACGTTTGCCATAAAATGACAATTTTTGGCCTAGAGAGCGGTAGTTTATCCCCAGTTGTGGAAATCATACACTCCCACCTAGCAGGGAGATATCGCAAAGTGATGCAATTGAAATTAACATGTAAAAAGTGACAAAGAAAATTTTAACGCAGAGTTACCAACCCAACAACATCACCACAAATAATCAGTCTTTTTATGTCCACTGCTGGACAGTAAAAGTAATTCTGGATGTTAAATATGTAGGCTAGTTTCATTTTAATATTTTTTTTTATTTATCATAGTCAGGGGGACAAAAATAATTTAATAAGATAACACACTGAAACGTGCACACTTTGGTTAGCGGAAAAATCCCGCCAAGTATTGATTTCTACTTGACTAATTTTTCGTTATCTAAGTCCAACGATAAAGGGGCACCTATCATAATCGAGGTTCTGCGATAAACGCCTTCCCCATTCTTTGTAGAGTATCGCTATTCTGGATGTGCGACATATAAAATATCGTATCCATTCCTCGTATAAACGATAATATCAGGAACTTTTTTTTTAAAGTTTATGTCTGGCTTCAAAGGCCTTTAAACCATATCCTTATTTGGAATTACAGCACTTCAATTGTCTTTCGTTTTTGCAATTTTTGTCTTACATTTCTAGTTATACTATTCTAAGTCCAGTCTTGGTCAAGTCCAGTTCGTGTCAGTCAAATCAAGTCATGCCTCAGTAAAGTTGTGGCGACTTAACTATTAGCTTCGATGGTCGAAAAGTCATGTTTCACCGCATTATATCGCTTTCCCATACCCGTGCTTGTAATTCGGCACTTTATGAATAAAAGACCACTATTTTTATATATAAACACTCGAAAAAACACTAGTTTTGGATTAAAATACAATGGAGCGACACGACGCTTACCGTGTTCCCGCCAAAAACTCCATATCAGGAACTCAAAGTTCCAAAATGTTACGAAACGGAAAAAATAGGTAAAAGAAAAAAAAATAGTAATTTAAAAATTATGATTCTGATCACATATTAATAGGTGCTAGAAAACATACCTCTTAGCGTAAAACAAATAAATAATAAATAAAAATAAAATATCGTTAATTATAATATAACATCATTTCAAAACATTCCGTTTGACTATTTAGCCAGACTCTGGTGTGTCTAAGTTGTACCTCTTTAGGAGTTTCGTCAACTTTTTCATTATTATCGATCAGCAATATTGAATCGAAAGGTTTACAGAATAGGGTTGCCACGTGGCAATATAATGCAAACACTTAACGTTCTGATATATCGACTTTATATTAAAGCTTTCTACTGATATCTATAGATATCTCAAGCTTGTACTATCATTATCTAAGCTGTTATCTTACTTAGATAAAGGGGAAGTAAAAGCTTTGATAAAAATGCTTTTGCGTAACGTAGCTTTGTACTTTTGTTGTAGCTTTTTCACCTGATAACAAAGGAATAATTCAGGTATTCCTAATTATTTTTATAGCAACTTTCATTTTCCATGACGTTTTAGTTATTATTTATGACATTGCCCGTTGGCTCATTGGTAGTATATCTGCTTTAAGAGCTGTAGGGCGCGAGTTCGATTTCCATAAGAACAAATATTTATGTGACGATAAATGTATTTTCTGTATGTATTATAAGTATGTATTTGGAAGAAAAAAGTATTTATGTATTATATCAGTTATCTGACTTCCATAGCACAAGCTTTGCTTAGTTTGAAGTCAGATGGCTCTGTGTAATGTCCTACGATATTTATTTATTTACTTATAAAAAAATATATTTAAAATCAAAAGAGATTCTACAAATTTTAAGGGAAAGGAGTTCTTCAGAGACAGTCGTACCAACTTAACAAATCAAAACATTCTTCAATGACAAACACAACTAAGTCCATTACAATTGCCGTCTAATGGGTGTTGTGGACAGCGGAAACGGCCATTTCCTACCGATAAACATCTCTGAAAGGCCCCTGAAAGGGTGAGGGAGCCACAATCGCATAAAACGCAACCAGGGTTACCATCTTAAAATTTTAAAAGTCCTGACAATTAAATTTGTCTTAACAAGTTCAAACACTTAAAAAATATTAAAATGAACTACAAACTCGTTTGTAGATTTTAGTTCAATCAGTTTCTAAATTAAACAATGAATAAGAATTGAAAAAAAAATCGTTTATCAGATTTATATTCTATTTAATCATAATAAATGTACATATTCATTAAATCTATTTGAATGTTTTTTTTTTTAAATATTTTCTTTCGGATTTTCTTTACCTCTTGTTGATTCCATCTAAAATTTTAATAAAGTTAAAATAGTTTCGACATTTCTAAAATCTAAACATTGTCCGGTTAAATGCAATCGGTTGGTGACCCTAAACACAATTAGAGGGTAGTTGGACCAAAGGTGTCCGCCGCGAACTTTAATAATAGATGTCGTTTTAAAATTCTAAGGAAATTGTCGATTAGTTGCCACGCGACTTTATTACACGATGTTTCATATAAACGTGTAAAACTTTGAAAGGTGTTTATTTTAATTTACATCTCTAAACTTTTATCAGCCTGTAGGCTAAAATTCCGATATTTTTATGCGGTAGTTGCTCCTAGTAGATAATGTGAGCGTGTTTTGACAGCCTGGTTACCAAATTTAATTTATTTATTTTGTCGCTTTATGCGTTACGCATATAATATGGCAGTTACGCATCAACGTTGTGACTGGTACGAATTATTTATCGGATAATAATTCATTACATTGTAACTGTTGCGTAATTTTAAAAGAAAGACAACAGTACCATTCATTATAGTATTATGCGCAACCATTAGTAGTTTAATTATTATATTTTGATATATAATTTACACAGAATTAGTACTTTAAATAATACATTAAGTTTTTTTTCTATCAAGAAACTTTATCATTACCGTATTTCGAGAACAATTGTTCCCTCAGTAATATCACCAAAAAAAATTGTGCTGTTTTTTTTTTTATTACGCTACCTACCACATATATAGTAGCCAATACCTATCATACTCTTACACACACCGCTTATATATATGCGAAAGTAACTCTATATAGTTTTGTAGTTATGATAGCTCAGTGAGAGCTATTCGACGCTTGAAAGGCAATAATTACCAAGCGACATGTTGGCAATTTTACACTAGAGCATTTTAAAGATTTTTTTTGAGATAAAAATCGTATTAAATCGCCTATTAGTCATAGTTACTTGATTTCAATGAATTTTAAACGCAGTTTAAATGCTTAGTCAACTGGCATTTAAAGATTATATTAATTATTTCAATATGTAAAAAATGCTCTGGTGTAGTTTCCAACATGTCGCTTAGTAATTATTGCCTTTCAAGCGTCGTATTAGAATAATTAATGGTTTAAAAAAGCGTAGTTCATCAAAAAATTACTTTAAAACGAACAAAATTATGACAGTGATATCACTATACACAATAGCTTATTAGAAATACACGGAGCTAATTTGCCAAAGAACAAACATAAGCATCAATATAACTTGCGAAACAAAGAAAAGCTGGCCGTGTCATGGACTAGGTTAGGTAAAGTAGAAAAGAAGGGCCGTCACGCCAAGAAATTAATGTATAATAAATTGTCTAAGTCTATTACAGAATTAAATTCTACTGAATTCAAAAAAAAACAAATCAAAAATTTCTGCGAAAACAATCCTTTTTACAAATTAAATGAATATAATATGTCAATGAGCTTCTCAGAATCGTCATTTATGTGTAACACGTAAACGGAGCCTGCACTGTAAACAGAAGTACGTTCATAGATATTAACTTATAATTAATTATATAGCTTCATTCATTAAAATGTAATTGTAAGTATTTTTTGTGCAAGTGACTTGCCTGTAACATTACCTATTGTTATTTATGGCCAATAAATATTACTGATTTACAACATGAAGCAATAGTGTTGCGAAATTGTTTTAATCAGATTGAAACGCTATATCTAAATCCATTTTCCTTTTACGTATGTAGCTATAACCCATAACAACCCCATTAATTGGAGCTGATTATCAAGTAAACAAATTAAAACTAATCAGTTAGCACTAACAAAGTCAAACGATAGCCTTTCTGTGATCGTTAACTGAAATAGTGATAAGAACTGTTAGTGTAACTTTTTAATGATGGCATAAAAACGTTTATAATAATGTTATTATAAAAAATAATGTGCTGTATTTTTCATCTTATAAAAGCAGGGTGCGTGGAAGTCTTGTACCAATGTTTTACTGGGTGGTGGATCTCCTTAGCAGAAGGTCGTCTAGGTCGTCAACCACTGCAGTACCAGATTTTCTACCGCAAGTAGTGTGTAAACATTACTGTGTTCCGGTTTGAAGGGTACTGCAGCTAGTAAAATTACGGGGCTGATGAGACTAACCATCTAATGTCTCAAAGTATTGAGCGCCAAAGCAGCGATGCCCTAGACTTGGTTTTGTCACTCAAAGTTCTGTGTATCGCTGCAATGGTCATGGACAGGCATTATATCTTACCATCAGGAGAGCGTTTCGTTCATCTAATTACTTTTACATATAAAAAAGTCTTGTAAAGAGTACTCTCAACAATATGAAAAAGATATCTAATGAAGAGCTGAAAACGATGGCGTCTCGTTTATTCTCTGTTGGTATAAAAGACACAGATCGATTAAGAGATTGATTTCACAAGTAAAAGTTTTAAAAACCCCTGACACTAGGAACCTCTTTCTTATAGTATAACTATAATGCACTTGCATAATACCAACATGAAAAGTTTGATCAATTTGTTGGAAATAGGAAAATCCCATTGCAATCATATCTTTAAAATAAAATAAAAACAATGCATATCTTTTTAATCGAACGTTTTGATTGGCTTGTAAAGTAACAAGAACATCCACTTGTTGGCGTTATGTGTCGTGTGGGACATCTCGAGAGCACTGTTACTGAGCCTCCTTCACCATAGTGTGTCTTTTATGGAACGCCCGACGCCTCCAATCTCGGTTTTATTTTTTAATTATTTTGGCTTTAAAAAGTTTATTTGCAAGACGGTAAGCTTTTTGCATCTTTATCAACGTAATTTTTTTCTCTTATCGCGGCGTTAACTTTGCTGGGCCTCTTTCTGTACGTAGTGAAAACATTGACCCATTAAAAAAAATAGACAAAGTTACCTACGTCTATAACACATCACCTTCAAACTAAATACTTTTTTATTTTAAATACAAACTTTAAAGATAAGTACTTTAAAACTCCTGTTTTTCTAAGATGTTAGAGCTTATCTCTTGTGATAGCGAATTTCACCTCATTGAAATATGTTTTTTTATGTTAAAATAATAAGACGAAATGCCAATTTTCCGTCTAAAAAGTTTAAAAAAGTCGTGGCGTCTTCATAAAACAGACCGCAAACAAAAGTCTTCCCTGAAACTCCCTGAGGCAAAACAAACATCCTTAGTCGATGGAAACTCTGAAAGACAAATTCTTTTGGCGCGTGAACTCAAAGAAACGCGCAAACAAAGAGTCACTCAGCGAATTAGCCTGCGATAGGACTAATTAGTAACTTAGCTTGACTCGTTTAAGTTATTTCGCTTAATTAAGTTGCGCAGAAGTGGTCTGCGGCTGGCCCGTCAGAGAAGGCGCCGTAAATTCTGTGGTAAATTGTTAGAAACACGGGCAACACTCCAATTAATCTTTTTACACACTAGGCTCGAGGGGCGCACTTAGACCAGAGGTAAAAACCTTTTAAGCGTTTACACACGAACAGGTTACGTGGTTGACAGTTTTTAAAATTTCCCAACTTTCTGGGTAGAACAGGCAAAGCAAAATTTTTACTGTTTTTTTTTAGTACCTACACTATTAGTTGACGCTTCCAAACGAAAATCATTGCCAAAATTAAAAAAAGCAAATACAAATTCGTTAATTACAAAGCACCACTACTAATTTTTTTGCTTCAATACACACGTTAAACTTTTTTGCTGCAAACATAGTTAAACCACTCCAAGAAATCGCTATTTTTGCTTTGAACTGTTTTAAAACACCAAATGTAAACGGCGCACCACATTTCCAACAGAGATTGAAATCTCTCATTTATAAGGACTCTTAGGAAAATGCGAACCTTACATCGCAATTCTCACATGCCCTTTTAACTTGTCGCGTTAACCGCCTGGGCACATATTTAGTCCAATAAAATTTCCGTAATTAAATAACCCATTCGCATTTATGTTCCATATATTTATAAATACATCAAAGTATAAAGGGTAAGTAATATGACTAGACGCAAATTTCCAGCCAGTTGTAAAGGGTAGTCTATACCAGCCTTAGTGACATTCATCTCGCGACTTGTGACGTCAGCTAGCTGCGCATTGTACGCGGAGACTGTAAATTTAATTGGTTGGCTAATACACTGCGCCGTGCAGTCTAATTTACGTGTTAACATTTTTAATAAGGCTTGGCGAGCTAGGGCGCCAAGTGGCCGGCCATTTAAACCACGCAACGCTCACACAAGCACCTCCAGTAATTAATATGGGCCTCTCGAGAAAGCTTATGAGTAGTTTTCCTTCAAAAACTGCTAATTACACGTCACAGAAGTTGGTAGGAGCGGCCTCTCGACGCCAATCCCATTAGCACGCCTGTTTATTTACCATAAGAATCCGTATGGCCGTAAGCACCGAAAAAGAACGTCACGCCTCAATACTAAATTTCACGTAACGTGTCTTTACATCCGAATTAAAGTTCACACGCACGCGACGATGTAGGTAATAGGAGCAGGCGCGGCCGAATATTTACATATCATTGCGATACGCTGGTCATTATAAAATATTAGCCTTTCGCCGGCCATCGGCGTTAATAATATAATTAAAAAAACAAGGCACGGTCGGGCTTATCGCCCCGATCAAGAAGGTTCGTGTCATGATTGGGGTTGCGTCTTTCTTAACCTATAAATATAATCATGCTTATAGAATTTAACTTGATTGAACCTAAAATTGATCATATAATCAAGAAATTAAAAAAGAGATGTAATTTAAAAATTGACCCGACAGAGTTTTAAATCAATTATGACATTGATTGAAGGTTTTATTTTACTTATTGTACTTTTCAGGATACACAGACTCTAACAAAAATTTCTAAAACATCTTTGTCATGCCAATAAAAGAGAAAAAAGCGCGAAAGAAAACGTTTACATAGAAGCCCTCAAACTAATCGAATTTATGTCAATAACTGGTAATTTTTCCGCATTTATAGGAAAGAAATTCTCGTACCTATTAATTATATTTTTTTATACAATATAGGTTCGTGTTTGAACATACCCTGCCTGATGTTAAGCAGTAGTGCGGTCTAAGATAAAATCAAAATCAAAAGTCATTTATTCAGTTTAGGCCCTGGTAAGGCACTTTTGAACGTTAAGATAAGATAGAGTAAATAGGTGCCTTTTCATAATCATTAAAAGGCTAGGTGCAGACAAACCTCTCCCATCCCTCCCTCATTCCTATCAGAGAACACACTCTCATAGATAGTTCCACGCTGTTACAATAAAAAAATTGTAAAAAAGATATTTAAATTACTTCTCAGAACATTTAACTTTCTCAGTATAACAATGGATTATTTCAAAGATAAATTGAAAGTATAGGTACTATGAATAAAGAATATAACGGGGTATTTACCACTAAATTAAAACCCTACATATTAAATAATTAATCAGTCCGGAAAGTCCATAAGCGTCCTTCAAGGAAGGCCTTAAATTTTTACGTGGAATAGCACAATATTATTAATTCCGTAATAAGGTAAATACATACATACATACTTAGAAATGAATTTAACAATTATTAATACAAGTAGGTACTTTGAAAATTATAATTCGCTAGTTGACTAAAATTGATTACCAATTAAATTTTTTCGTGATAACGGGCAGGATTGTCTAGCGTCGGAATGAGCGCATGTCTTGTAAAACAATTACATCTGTTTAGTAGTTAATCTATGAAAATGTTACTATTTTGTTACTTTCTATAAAAAAATTATTTTTTATATACTTAAATATTATCTGATTTGACTTTCGTGCATACCATGCTTTTCACTTCCGACAGAAACGGAGGTGTGTCATAATTTTAACAAGTTTAATTTGTCTGTGGCGTCATAGCTCATAAACTGTTATTTTTTTAATTATGAAAAGTGACTTGATCGAGTTTTTTCTTAGCCATGATTCTAGAAAATCTGTTCAGCCGTTAGAAGAAATTTTTTTTTTAGTTGTTGAAATGTAAGCGTTTTCCACAAGATTGATTAAGTTACAATTTAGTAGTATGTTGCCACCAGCGAAACTTACTAACACTTACTTTTACTCGGTGGTAGATCTCCTTAGCAGGAGGTCGTCTAGGTAGGTACCCCCGCAGTACCAGATATTCTGCCGCCAAGTAGTAGAGTGCAAACATTACTGTGTTCCGGTTTGGAGAACTGCAGCTAACGAAATTAAAGCACTGTTGAGACTAACCATCTCAAAGTAATGAGCGCCAAATCAGCGATGCCCGGGACTTTGTTTTGTTACTCAAAATTCTGTGTATCGCTGCCATGGTCATGGACAGGCGTTGTATCTTAGCATCAGGAGACCGTTTGTTTCATTTGATTTACAAAAAAAAATACTGTTACATTAAAAAGAACTACTAATTATTTAGAACTTAAAAAATTCAGGAGTTTTAAAATTATCTATTTATACGTGTTTCTTTAACTTGTATAGCATCAGCGATATATCAGTCATGCCAGACATAAAATGACACAAGTGAATAACGCTTTCTGTGGTTAACCCTGTAGGCACATGTGAGCCATCAGCTAATGAAAATGGTAATTATAAAAGTGCTGGTTTCTTCCTCCAGTAGCGTTATCTTCTCTTCGGTGGGGCAGTATCTTTTTAATTACTTCACCCTACACCTGGTTGTAATCTATTTTTGCGTGAAAAATTTAATGTAACACGATCGATACTTTATTCAGGTCAAGCATTATACACTTATAAATACAGTGCAACCACGATATAACAAAGCTAGGGGGATTAGAAAATATTTATTATACCAAGTAATTTGTTACAATGACTTAGTTTCGTTTTAATAAGATAAGAAAACTTATTTTTTTATTACGTACTCTTCTGCTTTTTTTTAATACGTGTAAGTCCGCGTTTGACCACCAACTCGCCCGATGGTAAGCGATGTTATAGTCGAAGATAAAGCACGCAGACTTAGAAGATACCTATTCACTCTGGCCTTGAAAAGATCTAGATTATATCTCTCTGGCAACAAGGAAGCCGGCAGCTTGTTCCATTCCTTGGCCGTACGGATGAGAAACGTAGAGTCAAAACGTTTGGTACGTACCCAAGGAAATTCCACTATGTATGGGTGGTAGTGGGCCGTCTTTCTACATGTCCAATAAAAAGTGTAGTAAAAAGGGGATGGAAGTACAAGGTCGTAAAGCTCGGTAGCACATTACCCTTACCCTGCTATAACGAAAGAGTTTTAGATACGATATGTAAAGTTTATAAGGTGACAAAAATCGTTAAATACAGGTATATCATACTTTCTATTTATATTGTGCAATAATTGAAAATTCGTTATAATGATATTTTTGACAAGAAGTATTCATAATCACTACATTTTAGGTATAAAACATAGCCATCCGCCGCGTCCGTCTGTCTGTCTGATTATTTATCATACGAGTTTCACCAATAAATGAGTGATTTATGAGGAAGGTTTAGGTATATAACTTGTCAAAGTTTTGTGTAAATTAGTATATTTCGCATTCTCTTACGCGCAGCTCTAGGGGATTTCGAAGATTTTGTAAAATTGAGGAAATCGTTATATTAAGGTTACGCTGTATTAAAGTTTTCAATGAATCATTGTAAAATATTGTTAGGTAGGAACGAACCAACACAGTAGTATTTAGTCCTGTATATATATGTACAAGTAATAGGTACATATATACATAATGAAATCAAGTAGGTGCTATGACACATCGAATTATGTGTTAATATTTATTAAACGTTTTTAAGTGATAATAATTGTCTTAAGACGGTAAATATACAGTTATTTATTACTACTTACTTTATTTTACTTTATGTTACTTTATTGGTTGGAAAACATCAAGTTTTATCTGGCTTCCAATTTCCTATTGAGGAATTAAATGGTTCTTTATCTATGTACTTCCAAAATGAAGTCGCTAATTATGCCACCGAATGGCCACGGCACAAATACTTCAAAGTATCGGGATGTTACGAGGTTTGAACTTTTTTTTTTGGTGCTTGACCACTTACAGGATATTATACCTAAGTTAACTTCAGGGTGGTAGCTATCCATAGCTATCCGTAGGTAGCCGAGTACTAGAAAGAACCACCACGCTATAGTTTCCTCACGATATTTTTCTTCACCGACCGCTCAAGGTTGTGAGATTTAAATCCACGCCTTCAGTGTTTGATATTACCGCGCTAATCACTAAGTTACATAAAAACACAAAAAAGCATTAGTTTTGGAATAATAATACTGAGACGTGATTTTTCTGCGTTACCACCAAAATTCTTGTTCCTTTAATTTAAAAATAGGCACAAAGCTTATAGCGTGTAACACTAGCCGAAACAAAACAAAATCGCGTGACTTTCCCGCCCAAACGCATGTGTAATTAGAACTGTCATAAGGTTTTTTAAGGTGGAGACTGAACTAATGAAAGAACGCCCGCTCCTTCGAGACTAGTCGAGCCGCGACCTCGCATGTCTGCAACAACATGGACATTTCCTTATAGATTAAAAAAAAAAAAAAAAAAAATGTACGTAGTTTATTTATTTACGAGTGTGTTTAGAAATAGTGCTGTTCTTAATCATAAAGTTCCGCTTCATCTGTGAGTAGAAAACAGCGCAGCACAAAAAATAGTGTTTTACCCTTAGAGGAGTTATATGTCGTTTTACCCATCACTTACTTACACATAATTTGATGGTTTATGATAAAATAGTGGTATTTTATTCATAAAGTAAAGAATTATGTGCGAAAGTGATATAATGTGTTGAAACATGACCTTCGTGTTGCTTCCAAAACTCCGTCAAAATTTATAGTGATTACTAGCATGACTGTACTCTACTTTCACTTAATTTGTGTGACTTTGATTGTTATTCGAAGTTTCTTTTAACTTGATTTTTTAATAAATATTTATAAACATCGAAACACTTGATACTAACAAATGGAAAAAGTACGACGCCAAAAACAAGCAAAAAATTACTACGTAATTAAGTGAAAAATAAGTTAATCACTTCTAGAAGTTTTTAAGAATATCAAGCAAAATAAAACGTGGTTCAATTAAATATGTTGTCGTTTCTACTAACCATTATCAGTGCCAACGGAAGTCCAGCGTCCAGAACCTTATCTGCTGCTGAAGCGGTTACCGGCCAGGTCTTCAAGATCCCTAACCGTCCAACGTTCTTGGCATAATCGTTTGTTTACTAAAGCATCAAAAGTTCAAAATACACTGGTCTAGCTGTTCTTGTACTTAAAAGACCATGTAACAATATAGGTATTTAGTTGCTCGATGACTGATAAAGGGTTTTATTAATTTTAATGAAATCCTTTTCAAGGAAGTACGGTTCATTAATTTTAATAAATAAGCGTCAATAGCCTCTTGTTGATTAAAAGCTTGTATACACTTTTTTTAGCGCAATCTTTTAATTAGATATTACTTTTTTGGTAGTAAGTATACCACAGCATTTTTATTCGTATTTGACTACACATGATTAGCGTATTCAGCCAGGATAAACTGATAAAAGAATGACTTTTTTTGTTTTTGGCATCGCACTTTGTGTATGGGCCAATGTAGTATTTCGATATTTTCAAGTGTTATAAGTTAAATCAAGTGAATATTCAATTAAACAAAAACATGAACGTTCACGCCAAAACTTAAAACCGAGATCCTTTCTTATTATTCTTATTTTTTAGTTACCAATAAAATTATATATTTAAAAAATCGCGTGTCAAAAAGTGTGCTTATATAAGGAATGATACACACGACACGCCAAGGTGAAAAGGTGCGGCGTAGGCTGTATACACATGGGAAATTACTCAAGTGCGACAACTACAAGTCGTCGGGACACACCCTAAGACGTAATTAATTAATGTGTAACCTACCTTACTTGCTGTTACGGAAAAATATTGTAGTTTTTGGTATACTGTATTGTTTTGTCGTTGTTTATCACTGGGCTCATATCGATTACTCTACCAATGCCATAGAATATATAGATACCTGATTTATATAGAATGTATATTCCACTCTACTTTTGACTTTTTCTTTAAAGATATATAGAGTTGGCTTTATGAGTTTTAGCGGGAACGAGAATTTATATTGATGCATTGTCTTATTTTCCAAAATCTATAATTTTGCGAATGTTTATGTTAAAAAATATTTATTTATAAACGCGTAGTGTAGGTATGGAAAAATGATAAAACGCGGTGTAATATCATGACTTTTCGGTTTGCTTCCAAAACACTATTGAGTCTTGTACCGGAGCTACCAATACTTTATATGGACGTGACCTTTGACTCGCTTTATGAGACTTTGACTCACTTATTTTACTTGATTAATACAAAATATTCAAATATTTGACACTGGTAAAATGCAAAAAGTGCGTTGCCGAAAACAAAGTAAAAAGAATATTTAAGAAAAGAAGACTTTTCCAAAGAAAATATTACAGAACAAACTCAGTCATAACTTATGTAACTTACTAAATATGTTTGTTTTTTAGAATAAAAAGGCAAATAGGGTAATATAATTTTAAAGGGGAGTTAGTTTTTTTTTTTATCTTAAGATGATGTTAATCTTAACAACATACGTTTTGTCATATGCCTTTCTTTTTTTTTTTATTATTAACCAAGGCTTAGTTTAAAATAAACTTACTTAACTAAACATTTCCTTAGATACCTAAATATATATCTCCTATATAAATAACAAAGTATGAAAGTTAAGACCTGATAAATAAATACAGTTCACTTTTCATAAACACAACGAGAGTATAACTTTTATTAAATCTCATCTAAAAATCTTATAAATACTGAACACTCTTGGGAAATAAACCCAAGTAAGGTAGCATTTCATAATAATGATATCTAGCTTCAAAGTGATTTTAATTTTATTATCGTTAGACTCTTTGAGTACGACTATATTATGATGACAGTAATAAATCATAACTTAATACATGTTATAGTTAAAATCTTCAAAGATACATTATCATAATACTAATACAAAATTGACTTGACCAAGACTGGATTTAGACTATAAAGATAAAGAAGCTGAAAACTGAAGGTTGCACACAAAATACAGAAACATTGAAGCTGGCAGAATGCACAGAGCGCGATGCCAAGAAGAAAAAGAAAAAAAATCTTACAAATAAATATGACACGACATTAGCCGAATACAAGAAAAGATATAACCGCAATATGTAAAAAAAATATCCATTCTAATTTCAAACATGACGTTTGTTCCGAGAATTTTTATCAAAGGCTCATGGTACGGATGCGAATAAAGACGGAACACTCGAAACTGAAAACTGTCTCTCAGTAATTAACGAAGTAATTCTGAGATCAAGTAACCGTGACGGTCAGCGGAAGCCCTTTGGCGGAAATTTTATAAAAAAGCATGCATTTAACCCTTTTTCGAAAAAAATATTTAATACCAAAGTGAGTAGTTAGGAGGTAAGGGGTAATGAAATCTCGGCAAGCACTCAAATGAGCTGAACTTTTGAAGCCTGGGGTACAAGACAGGCGGGTCAGTGCGGAGGGAGTCATTATACAGGGATGAATTAGGAAACGCTTTCAAATTTCAAAAAACTGTCATAATTACTTCCTTTTAGTTTTTGGCATCGCATTTCGTGTATTTGCCAGTGTCAACTGTAATAACTAATATAAAGTATGTATCTAGATAAAAAAAAAGTATTTGTATTTTTTCGTGGTTAAGAATCGAATACTACATTTAATAAGGAAGGATACTTTTGAAAATGTTTTTATATATTAGAGGATACCTTTATCATTGGAAACCGGGAACGTTTTTATCCAGAAGTTGCAGTCATAATCACATGAATTAAATCACGGTCAAGTTCAGTTTATGCTCTCGTAAAGCTGAACTTTCTATGGATTTTTAAAACATCACTAAACGACATGTTAACACCACCATCGCAAGTTTACTTTTATCGCTACATTTTTTCACCTATATATTTTTGCTAAGATAACAAAAGCGAGAAAGTTGCTGCAAACGTCATGGCATAAGTAAGTTGAAATTATATCCACCCGCATTGCAAAGTTTTACATACCTAAGTTTAGTATTGTAACTGTTATTCTTACCTAACTGTTTTAAGGTTTTCTTTTTAACTTTTGTTAACGTCACAACGTGTTTTGTTACGTTATAACTAAGGTCTTAGTAGACAAAAGAAGTATTCGCAAAACGTTTTATTCTCAAATGCCTTCTTCTAGAAAAGCCGCTCGGTACACTGCCAGCTGGAAATTGACGTGGTCTTGATTTTTTAGACTTATTTCGTTATTTTTATTTCGTTATTATTATTATTTCGTTGAATGTAGTTAATGAAAGTACTTTACTAGTAAAAAAAACCTGCACGGTGTCGGATTTTAAAGTGACTCTTTTTTCTTTCTTTTTTTTTCTTGACTCTATAACTCTTTTTTCTCTTTCTAGTTTAAGTTCAAGTCATTTATTGACGTCATATTGTGATCACATAGGGCCTTAAAAGAAAACTTGATACTGGCAAATGCACAGAAAATACGAAGCTAAGTCTTCCTCGGAGGAATAAGAAAAAAAAGCCTTATAAACAATTTTAGAAAAAAAACTATTTTTTTTAGATTCATAAGTATTTATAAGAATTAATTAGTACTTAGCAATAATTATAAGAATGATATAAATTTGATGTTATATCAGATAGATTATATGTTTCACCCTCAATTTGTTTCTTCTTATATTTTTTGCATGGCGAAAGGTCATACTTGTTTACCTTGTGGAAGATCTCCTTAGCAAGAGGTCGTCTAAATAGGTACCACCGCAGTACTAGATATTCTGCTGCCAAGCAGTAGTGTGTAAACATTACTGTGTCCTTGTTTGAAGGGTGCTGCAGCTAGCGCATGTACTGGGATGTTGAGATTTGCCATCGAATGCCTCAAAGTAATGAGCGCCAAAGCAGCGATAATAAACGAGTACCTAGCTAATATTGTCATTTCTCCTATAAAATAATTGGTATTAGTAACGGAGAAACATATAAAATGATCTAATTTACATATTTAGGCATATGACGTTAGTGCATTGTTCATTTAATTAACAATATCAGGTAAAACATTCCTGAATTTGTAGTTATCCAAGGAAAATTTAATTATATTTATTGACCTTCATATATAACAAATGTTTACTAAGAACTTTGAATCTTGTTATTCGTATATAAAAATACCTCATAAATGATAATTATAATTAATCCAAGGTTTTGTAGGTGCATTCTTACAGCGTTAAAATAAATTTATATTAATAAAAATCTAAAGACTTATTAGGAAGTTTTTTGTAGCGATGATAGCTCAATGGTTAGCGCGGTCGGTTCATATGCCGAAGAGCGTGGGTTTAAAGTGTATGGAAATCGGAACAGCACCCGTAGCGGGAGTAAATAGGAACTACTTTTTTCACGCATTTAACTATCATTAATGTTTTACATATTTCTCGTAATGTGCTAGAGCCACAGCTTTTAATGTAGCTGAAAAAAACTAACACGCCGAATCCGCATTTAACGTTTGAGTCAAATTTAAAAATCCCTCTCAAACTATCAGCCGATATAATGAACGATGGCTAAAACTTAGTTTTAGTGTGAAATCATCCGAGTCATTGAAAGCATCTCACATAACACATGATCAGCCATAGGACGTCCACTGCTGGACATAGGCCTCCTCCTTGGGGGGTTTTGCCAATACTCGCCACGCTTGGCGAGTGCATTTACTCGTAGGTGTGATTGTTCAAGGAAGACGCTGCTGCCCATCTTCCGGATTACATCCCTTAGCCGACTCTTACGGCAACCACGGGCAGAGAGGGTGGGATGCTATTCTTACGCCGACACCTCGACATCACTAACATCACGGCAAAGCATTAAAAGCATCTATTATTGCTTAACATGACAAAAACTTGTCAAACTGTCAAAAATGATACGGTCACTTCAAATTAGCTAATTTAAATTGCTTACTCCGCCCCTGGTTCGGACGGCGTAGTCTGAAAAAAGTTTTTTCACTAACTGAAGCATTAATCCGGCCTGGTATTAGTTTACCCGCTTTTACCCACGCCTGTGTGTGTAACTGGGCATGTGTGCGGCGTGCCGTGCAACTTTTTACATAGCCAAAGAGAAATATAGAGGGCGCATTCATTGTAATTTTTCTTTAACATAACCTGCCAGGCCGGTACCGTGATATCACGGACTAACCGCATTTTAAAGAACAGCAGTTAGATGTCAATCGCCAATACTGTAATATGATTCCTTAAAAACTTATAACATATCCTATTACGCACGTAGCGTAGTGATGAAGCTTTCACTAAGTGCATATTCTTCTATTCCAGGCTAGGTGTGCTTTACCATCTCCGACCACACCATCACTTAACATCAAGTGAGTTGTGGTCAAACACCTAGACTGTCAAAGTTAAAAAAAAATATACCATTTTTATGATTGACAAGCGTAAATTTTGTTACACTTCATTTATATAAAAAAACAATTGCATCAATACATTATATCGATGAAAGAAATGCGTAAGTCACTTGCAAGTTATTGTTGAGTTGATATATTTATATCTAGGTAAGAACTTACGTCTTTTATCATAACTAGTAGAATTTTCCGTGAATACGACGACGAATACTATAATTTTGTTGTAAATATAATATTAAATAATTAACAATTGCCTTTGTTGATAATTAAATTTATTGAAATTTAAACCATAATTATTAAAGTAAATGAGTATTACATAGTAACAAAGACTTTAAGATGGAATATGTATTCTGATCTGTATTTTTTTTTGTCAAAAACTAATTTGCCGTTTGTAAAAGAAAAATAATCTTATATCAAATCGTGGATTTCATGTCGAATTTACGCTAAGCCAGCTTTCATTTCAGATAAGCGTTCACAATACGAATTTATTGACGCGTCACCTCTATATCGAGTTACTCTACAAAAATTCAGTCTACGAGCTCATTCTCACGTACTTCTCGAAAGCTGGACTCCGTCCACTCCCATACATACACACACAAACACAACTCGTCGAAATAAGCCTTTCAACTCTTAATTTTAAACCTTACGCGTTTCGCATAAGGCACAAGCATTATGCTTATACATTCATTTACGGACAGACATCGCGTTTTTAATAACCATTGTATTTGGCAGCGATCGAAATAAGTGTTCCGCAAAGTGGGAAAAAATGTCTGGTAACTATTTCGTTTTTGATCGCTTTTTAGGAACTCGACAAGCACATATAGAAAAATATATAAATGGAAATGATTCCGATACTTTTCTTGCAATTTATAGAAAAATTGTTGTTTGCGTTGTTATCTTCAGTCATTAGACGCTCGAAAATTGTTGTTCTTTTGCTATTTAGAAGCATAAAATATAAAATAAAGGACTTCATTAAAATAAAAAAATAACGTACAATGGTACAATACCCAATAAAACAAAAAAAAATTGGTAGATACTTATTCGGACAACAGAATTCACGTGATTTTCGTGAGTAAATAAGTGTATATATTATAAAGATTTGCAAACTAATCGTCTTGTATTTTTTTTTAATTGTATAATTATTATGACCTTGTTGATGGTAAGAAATAATACATATCCATGACCATTACAATGATACACAGAACATTGAGTAGCAAAAAAAGTCCAGGGCATCGATACTTTGTAACTCATTACCTTGAGACTTTCGATTACTAGTCTCAACAGCCCTGTAACAATAGCTAGACCCTTCAAACCGGAATACAGTAATGTTTACATCACTGCTTGGCGACAGAATATCTGGTACTGCGGTGGTACCTAGATGACCTCCTGCTAAGGAGAACTACCACCAAGTAAAAACCCTTACAAATGTGTTGATCATAAATGGTTACATGGTCATTTTAAATGCAGTCCAAATAGGAACGAGAAGAATTCCAGCAAATATTAATAGACCTGACAAGAACATCTACTATAAATTAATTGCTGGAAGGAATATCCAAAGCAGCGTTGGATCAAACCAAATATGGTTAGGCAGGGATGGAAACACGGCTAGTCCAGATGAGCATTAATACATATACATACGGGCTAACTGTTTGAACATTAGCAGTATTCAAAGACATGTTAGTTAATGGTCATATGAAACGTATAAAGAAATAAAATCGAAACAAATACAAAAAATAGTTTTTTCCAAGACTCCAGAATAAATGGACAGCGCGCACGCACTGAGCTAGCACAAGACATAACTACCATTCTAGCGCGACTACCATGTCATTTTCGGCGCGCGTGATTTGAGTGTCCGTATTTTTGTGTTTTCTCAGGATAACTGTGTCAAAAATAAACCACCTATTTTTTTTTTTAATTTGGAACGACAATCGATTACTGAACCTCCTGTATCAATATTGCTGATGTTCGAACTTTTACGGTGTATAACGGGGTCCCTTTAAGCTACACCTGGGTTGGTTGGTCCTGGGCACTGTACGGGTTCTTGTTCCTGCAACGCAGACCCAGCACCCGCACGGTGATACCGTTGAATGCTAAAAAGTTTTCATCTTAAATCTTAAGTACGTGAAGTCAGAATCTTCTTCAGTGAATACATTTCGCTTTATATGAATAATTCTTTATCTTCTTTATATGAAACAAACGTGTCGTTCATGCCCATAAATGAGCATATGGCCTTATGCCTACACAAAATATATAAGCTCATATACGTGGCTTAAACCATGATTTCATATTTCTTTACCTTACGGAAACTATAATCTTTAGGTAGGGAATGATATCCTCCTAATTAATACTCTTTCTGCGCAACAAAGCAAAGGAAAAACACTAATTAATGTAAATATGCCTTTATAAGTAGGTTGTTTATCGAAACATTTGCTTAAGCTACTTTAAGAAAATAAACATTATCGTATCATAAAATGATGTATTATAATTATAATGCTTTATTTTACAATTTTATGCGGCATGTTAATCTCAATACTCCGTTTATAGGTTCGATTGCATCTGGTGACCTTTTTCAAGGATCGTCTTGCTCTCAATGCAATATTTTCCAAAGCTTAATCAAACGAGACTACCAGTTCATGTTGGCTGACGACAGATCTATTTATCAACACAACACACATCAATGTACAATAATTAATGATTAAGCAGTTTCCACCAGTAAACCACAGTTGAGGAAATGACAGATGAGTGCTAGAAAGTGACATACCGTCATTATATTGCCACATTATGTTTTCCATCATATCATCATCATCATCATCAGCCATATAACGTCCACTGCTGCCTCCTCCTGGGGGGATTTTGCCAATACGTACTCGCCACGCTTGGCAGGCGGGTTGGCGAGCGCAGTTAGGTGTGATTGTCCTAGGAAGACGCTTCTGCCCATCTTCCGGATTAAATCCCTTAGCCGACTCTTACGGCAACCACGGGTAGAGAGGGTGGGGTACAATTCTTACGCCGGTACCACCACGGCAAAACCATATCATATTAAGTTCATTAAAAACAAATATTTGATAAAAATATTACTAAAGTTTGCAGCATCGCATTATCAACAATCTATGACGCGTTCGCCGTTGAATCTCTTAATGTAATGAGTGCCAAAGCAGCGATGTTTACTGTACTTTGTTTTGTTACTCAAAGCCCTGAATATCTACTGCAACGATCGTGATCAGGCATTATCTCTACATGACAGCGTCTCATATGTCTCATTAAATCAAATTATACATACAGGGTTTAAGATTTGGGTGTATTAGGCTGAAAGGACGGTATTTTTGGGTTGTACAGTACATGAGTACAAATTATAGTAACAACTTTTACTATGGGCACAACTCTGAAACAGTGAAAAAATCAACTGTTCCATAGACAAAGTTCGATGACACTGGACCATATGTATTGGTATTTTATTTATTTAGATCACAACATTCCTAAAGGTCATCAACATAAAAAATAACTAGATGTTATAGCAGTTAACATTTATTATTAAGAATTTGGAAATGTCAATGTTACGTAACTGATAAGTAGTAGGTATGTATATGTATGTCAAGTTTTATTTTTAAATCAAACTAAATAACATGAAATTAAAATTAAACTATATGAAATAACAAAGCTAAAATTATATTATATTATTTTAAATTAAATTTAGAAATGTCATTAATGTATGGGGCACTTGTTTTTTTTTTTTGCGTTTTCAGAGTTGTGTCCATAGGAAATGTGGTTCGTTATTATGAATACCCTGTATCATTTACTACTTAGTACAAGCCATGCTCCGTAAAAAAAAAAAAAACATTTTTTTTTTACTAAAAGTGGCTCTAGCGTTTTAATAACTACATATACTTAGTCGTAGTAGTAAATGTAAAGCATTATAGCATAAGCTTGTTTTATAACTCCTTTTAGCATGTAAATCTCGCAAATAATACTATGTTCCTCTTTATGGTATCTATTAATAAAACTTATGGTATCTTATCATTGTTGGGATATGAACTCACGTCCTGCAGCCAACGGACAACACTATCCACTGAGACTCGCTACAGAATATCGTAGGTACTGGGGGTTCTTAACCCCCTGTTATCTGGTAGCGGGACCCGCATACATGCTAATGAAGATTCACCATCGGCATCGTGCCCTCAATACGGCTCGCAAGAGAAATCCACTATCATTTGCCAAGATAACGCTTCATTTCACTTTAATATGTTTTCTGAAGTAGAACTTTGTAGCGTTGATAGTTCAGTAGTAAGCGCGATCTGTTCACACCGTCGGTTCAAATCCCAATAATGAATGAAGGAACATCGTGAGGAAACCATATGCTCCATCCTCACCCGTCGCTTTTCATCAGGCTAGTTGGTGACCAAATTATTTTATTTTTTATTTTAATGGGTGACAAGTTAAGGTGTTTGACTACCTACAGCTCACCTAATGTTGTGTGGACGGTGTGGTCCAAGATGGTTAAGCACACCTAGGCTAGAATAGAATTGGCTCTCGAGTGAGGCAGCCGGAACACATCATTACCGTTTCTTTTTCATATAAAAAAAATATTGATAAAACTTGAAAATCTGCCACCAACAATTTAACGGTGTGTTCAGGCAGCCTCACTTGAAAGCGAGTTCGTTCTTTACGACACTGTCACTTAATATTAGGTGAGCTGTGGTCAAACACCTATCAATGATAAAAAAAAAACTCAAAAGCTTACTGAAATAAGTTTCGGTCAGTTTTGACCTTCGTAACTAGATGGTAGATACCTATCTTAAGCTAGAGGTCGGAGGAGGTCGGCTGCCGTAATACGTAAACATTCCTGTGTTGCGGTTTTGAAGAGTACCGCAGCTATTGAAATTACAAAGCTATTGAGACTAACCATCTAATGTCTCAATGTTAAAAGTTCCACAGCAGTGAATCCTGAACTTTGAATCGAACCCACGCCATTCAGGCCATAAACATGAGCTACCATCACATAGGCTAACAGGGCAAATTGCAAAAGTTATTTTGTTAGCTCGAACGTAGACTTTCTATCAAACAATAAGGCAAAAACCAAAAGGACCAGAAAAAGAAAAAAAATAACAATGATGCGACCCCTCGAATGCAACGTCTTGGCACCAAGACTGCCATAGAGTTAGGAATTGTAGATCTTCCAGAAAAAAATATAATGGACTGAAGACAAATAACAAATGTCTCCTATTCGAATATAAACATGAACAATATGTACATCAAATGACCGACAAACGACATATATATACAGCACTGCACTGTTTTAACCATCTAAAAATGGCATTTGCCCTGAACAAAATCAATTTAAAACCAGTTCAAACTTTAAAATATGTTTAAAATAAGTTTGACAAAATGTTGACTTTAAAATGAGTAATTGACAGTCTAGCTAGGTGTTTGACCACACCTCACCTGATGTGAAATGAAGATCGAAGATGGTAAATACATCTAGCTTGAAATAAAACTAGTTCTCAAGTGAGGCTACCGGAACATACCGCTAGGTATTTAACGGCAGATTTTCAACTTGAGAATGGTAGCTAGACAGCTGAGTACTAGAAAGTACCCTACCACCGCGCTGTGGTTTCCTCACGATGTTTTCCTTCACCGGCAGCTCAAGCTCATGTTGGGGTTTGAACCAACGCCCTTTGGTGCGTGAACCGACCGTGCTAACCACTGAGCTATCATCGCTACAAATCGCTATATTTGATCGCAGATTACGTGAACAGACACGTTTATGTTTTACAATTTAATTAACAAAGAATTTTTGGAGATCTGGGTATCTTCAATTCGCAAGTATTAGGTTTTTTCTAAGTTATCATAATATACAGTAAATATATTATGATATATAAGTATATAGTAATATTAAAAAAAAGAAAAGAAAAACGAATTGTCCAAAACAAGTCTTGTTTATTATAGTGTCTCTTCTACACGTCTTGTATCTATGTAGTTGTTTAACTGTTCACACGGGAACCGAGCACTTCTTGAGGGGGCTAACCGCTAAGATTCACTGTGATTTCTTACGACCCCTTTGAAGACAAATCTTTGAAAACGTTTATAAAGTTTTAATGATTATTAGGACTTAATTTGTTTATTTAATCAAGTTTATTTCCACTGGATTTTAATACAATTTGGTTGGATACATTCAAATACAAATATAGCAATAATGACTAGTTGAAATCTACATAAATAAAAGACTTCATACATAAATAAATACATTAGATAATAGATAGATAATAATAACTTCATATAGATAAATAGAATACTTCATTTACTTATTCAATTAGCAAGGCTGCAATCTCGCGTCGAGTGGCCAATTAAAAAATAATAGAATCACCTAAGAGCAGTCTCCTCCAGACAACCTTCGGATGAATAAGTATAGCCATACCTACTGATAAAATCTAAGAAATCGGTCTGGTTAAATTACTTCGGTAGTTTTGCGTAGTTAAGATATTTGGTTGTTGGTTTGATATGACCTCCTACATATGTACCTAAGTCCAATTTTAATTAGCTTGTTTTAGTTACTTTTGTAGAAAAGATGCAAAGATACTTTCAATCATTATACATTAAATCTAAAAATATTTGACAAGACATCGAATCTTGCTTACAAACTTATTATCAAGGATAAGTAAAAAAAAACTTTGCAAAAGTACATTCAACTGATCTCAAACAATAAAGTTAAGACGTCCAGGTGAGCAAGATGCGAAATCTTAAGAAATGGACAAAAAATATAACTAACATCTTATACCTTATTGCTAGGCATTAAAGTTAAAATTGTTACAAAATTACACCCCTAAGCTTTCTTTGTCATCTTTTTAAATAACTTGAACTATCGACTTTGAGTTCAATTGCCGAAAGTTTAGAGTCGTAATTTGACTTATAAGAAATTTGCCAAAATATGTTAAGGGTGTTAACAATGACATTGTTAAGGCACAGCTGATTCCCACAGTAACGGTTTTTGACTGATATAAGAAAGAACTTGTTTAATGATGGATACAGACCGCGCCAACGTACGCCAACGAATGTAGTACTATCTCGTTTTGTTTCAATAAAATAAAAAGAGACTTATCTATGCGACCTCCTGTAAAAGGAGATCACCAAGTAAATCGATCAGAATCTACGAGTTAATAGAAGGTTTACCTCAAAACCTCTAAATACAAACAAAGCACCTACTTTTCTTTCATTTACCCGCATTGAGATTAGCATATTTGTGCCAATTGCTTACTAAAACGTTACTTCACCTCACTAGATATCTCACTTCGTCATTTCGCTTTATCTGGGCTAGTAGGTAATATGTAATTTCATCGAGATGACAATGAACGGTTCGGTCAATTTTTGGATGGGTGGCCGTGAGCCCCCACGCGGGCCGCGGTGATTTTCACTGTTAGTTTATAAAGAAATCATTTAAATTTGAGCTTGAAATAGTAACTATGCAATGGGACTGAGCAAAGCTTAAAATACAAAATTAAATAAAGTTTAAAAAGGTGATAATAATGTCAACAGTTACGTTGTAAGGAGTTGGCAGACAAGCAGCATGTTTTATGGAACAGCAAAGCCACTGCGACAGAACACGAAATCGGCTACTGATCTTTCTTTCATTGCCTCCAACGAGAATCTAATTTACAATTATTGAATTTCTATAACTTCTAAGCACTTTTCTAAAACACTGATGATGCATCATTATTGCATCTTAAATTCTAAATTGAAGAAAACAACTTGAGCTCCGGTGAAAGAAATCATCATGAGGAAACCATAGCATGATGGTAGGGTGGCTAGTTACCACGTCCAAGTTGAAAATCTATCGCCAAGCATCTAACGTTGTTCTGGTAGCCTCGCTTGAGAGCCAGTTCCATTTCATGCTAAGTACGTTTACCATCTTCAACCACACCGTCACTTAACATCAGGTGAGTTGTGGTCAAACACTTAGCATGTCAGCCATAAAAAAAGTAAACATTTCAATTATTTTGATTCAACAAATTCGTTATTCGATCTCCTTTCACGATTGAAAGTGCATTGACATTATATTGACATACTTCCATTCATCATAAAGATATGTTTAATTTTAATAGTTATCGTTATAGACACTTAACGGCTTTCGTCTTACCACTTGGTTAAGCTTACTTAACCTAACCACTCGTAGATCGACAAACCATATGGCGAACATGAGAAGTAACGATCTCATTAAAATATATGACCCCTCACAAAACCCTGGAAGCAATCTATACACAGCTGTTTGAAAACAAAACCACAAAAATGTTTTATAGGTATCTAATATTAGTTATAGTCCAAAACCAATTTTTTAGCGCAGTCTTGCGTGGGTTCAAACCCTAACAATGACCTTGAACTGCCGGTGAAGGAAGACATCGTGAGGAAATCATAGCATGGTGGTAAGGTATTTTCTAGTACTCGGCTGAGTAAGCTACTTTGCCCTCAAGTTGAAAATCTGCCACCAAGCACCTAACGGTGTATTCTGGCTGCCTCACTTGAGAGCCAGTTCCACTCTAAGTAGGTGTGCATAATCATATTCGACGTCACTTAATATCAGATGAGCTGTGCTCAAACACCTAGCTTGTCAACCATAAAAAAAAAAAACAAAACAAATATCCACATTTGTCATTATTCATATAATTTATTTACGAAACGATCTACTTAATTACGTATAAGTACATAGACAAACATTGATATAAAACCGCAAATTCATTTTAAATCGCATAATTTTAAACTAACGAAACCAAGAACAAAATAACCAACAGTTTAAATCAAATTAGAAAATAAAAACTAATTAAATTGAATTGTTGGAAAAATATATTATCAATTATAGTTTTACAATAAAAGCATATTACAAGGAGTCAAACCTACTTGTTTAATTTAAAAATACTTGTTTATTTTTGGCATCGCACTTTGGTCATTCTGTCAGGGTGAAGAAGTTTATATTCTCCAGACGATAAAATCAACCAAAAAAGGTTTAGTCGAAGTCACATAGAATTGATTATAGTCAAATCCAGTTTATGTCTCAGTAAAATAATTGTGAATTTACTATAAACTTCTATGTAGTTTTGGAAACAACACTGAAAGATATGTACCTACATTGAAATCACTTGCACTCGTCCGTATACTTATTTGGCAAATTACAAATAAAGCACGCAATTAAACATAGATATTGGAAAATAATACAATATGACGACGTAATATTACCGCATTTAAAAAAAAACTTAATCAAATGAAAGTATCACAATAAACAGAGTTTCTCAAACTATTTGCTAAGCCCCATATCCAGTCACTGCTGTGCATGCTTGCACAGTGGGTAGCGCCACCTCGCTCGCAACTCAAAAAGACATCTAATTATTTAGACACTTCATTTACTTATTCAATTAGCAAGGCTGCAATCTCGCGTCGAGTGGCCAATTAAAAAATAATAGAATCACCAGAGTTCGCGAGGACTGAGTGTCTCTATCTAACGAGAGTTTTAGACACGGTTCCAAATAGGTAATACTGTCTGTACGGTTCTACTTTATTTTTATTGACATTTTGTGTTGGATCCTAAGGTTTTTACTTGTAGGTATGTTTAAATTTATATCATCATATGTAAAAAAATATGTTTTCAACATAAATAAACAATTGAATATCGAAAAGTAACAAACACACAATTAAGCTTTTTTCTTATTAAGAGGTGCTGCAAACGGGAACAGCCATACGTACACTTGCAGGAACGTGAAAAACCGAATTAGCCCGGTCTGAATGCAAACTCGTAAGTAATTAGCCTCGCGAGACTCTCGAACCGCTCGGTTCGCTCTCGTAAGCGAAGCGTAGCGAAGCCGAGAGAAGATAGCGTCGCGACCGGGAGCGAAAATGGCTAATCAAATCCTTTCCCGCTCTCGACGGTATTGAAGAGACTTTTTTTTATTTTCATTGTGCTGTGAAGTGTCACACTGTAGGCAACTGAATAGGCAGATACGATAACCTATACTTGTTACTCACACAGCTTTGTACCTATGTGTGTGTAGGCAGGTGCCGTCAGACAGATCATTACTAAACACGCTTCAGCCGAAAAATAGTTACAATAATTATTTTTCAAAAAAATCTTTACTGATTTTTTAAGACATTATTGAGTTTGTGTTAGAAATATTAAACTACCCTACATTTTACTTAATACGACATATAAATACTATACATACTTAAGCTATTTTCTTATGTAAGTGACTTTAGTTCTTTCTGAAAAATAAATTTAAGTACACCTTTCATTTTTAGATTGTTCAGTTCATTGAAATTATAGTAACATACTTTACAAAAATATAGTGCTTTACCCAAACATTAAAAAATCACAATTTACTTTGTTTATCTAATTTGCAAGAAATCAATGATTAATTTTACCTGCCTTGCTTAAACACCTCGAATTCGGTCAGTTGCTGAATTCGGCATTCAATTCAAGAAAGTCCTTAATCAGTTCAATTTGAACTGTTCCATCATCTATCTTCTGTGATGTTTCGGAGTCATGATATCCTGTATATCTAAACATGTAATAATTTTATACCTTTCTTCATTACAGGGAATTCTACTACATTCAGATGGAGAAATACGCCCGACAGGCCATCAGTGAAGGCTTGAAGGCTGCGGAGGACATCCATGTTGCAGGAGATTCAGAACTGTACAGGGTGCTTAACCTTCATTACAACAGGAATAACCACATTGAGGTGAGCATCTCGTATCTGAACATCACTAAGGAAGATCTCGTTAGCAGAAGGTGGTCTACATAAATAGTATCAGATATTCTGCCGCAAACAATTTCTACGCAGAAATTGCTGTATTCTGGTTTGAAGGGTACTGTAGCCAGCGAAATTACTGGGCTGTTGAGACTAATTTTCTAATGTCTCAAAGTAATGAGCGCCAAAGCATTGATGCTCTGGACTTTGTTTTGCTTCTCAAACTTCTGTGTGTCGCTGCAATGGTCATGGAAAGACGTTATCTTTTACCATAAGAAGAGAATTGTTTGCACAGTACTCCTTGGCGGTAGAATATCTGGTATTGCGGTGGTACCTATCTAGATGACCTCCTGCAAAGGAGATCTACCACCAAGCAAACGATCTAATATATTAAATATTTCAAAATACAGGCGTATTTGAAAAATACGCGAGTTGGTCAATGGTTTGACGTTTTCAAACCGTTTCAACTCGCGTATTTTTCATTCGCGATTTGAATAACAGTATCGACAGTGTTAGGTGACGAGATCAAGCATCTCACACTTTATGTGCGGATCAAGTTTCAATTAAGTTTAAAAAAATCGTGTACCTACGCGAATACTTACGTTTAATTAAACCGGATACTCCAAACCCGAATTTCGGTCACATCTAGTGATCTTTTTTAATGAATCAAAGTAGTATGACGTGCCCGCATCGCTCCTTGGCTTCGTTAGCTTTTTTTGACTGATTAGGTGTTTGATTACAGCTTACCTGATCTTAAGTAACGGTGTGGTGGAAAACGATAAAGCACAGCCCGAAATGGAACTGGCTCTCAAGTGCGGTACTATAATCAGAGTATATTCGCAGTGTGTAACAATTTTTGAGTTTTTGCGAACCTTTTTTTTATTAGACCTATTTTGTATTTCAGGTTCCACCAAACTTCAGATATGTGGTAGAGCAGACTCTGCGTGAGTTCTTCCGCGCTATCCAGGGCGGCAAGGATGGCGAGCAGAGTTGGAAGAAGTCTATCTATAAGGTGATCTCGCGGCTCGACGACCCGGTGCCCGAATACTTCAAGTCGCCGAACTTTCTTGAACAGCTGGAGTAGGCGCCGCGTCCACGCAACGCACACAACCTTTCGGCATAACTAAATTAATTAAACAAATCATTGGACGATTGTTTCGCACACCAAAATTATACGACACTCGCATTTAGGCCTTCAGATTCAAAATTATTGATAAAAAAGATTAATTAAATTATTAAATTTTGGGATTCGTACGTTGGACGTCGAGTGGCGCGGCAGTACCTAACCGCCGCGCCCTGCGCTCTGCTAGGAAATTATTTAGGTTATAACGAGTAAGAGAAAATTTAAGTCACCTAGAATTTTATTTCTGCACATAATATATTTCGCTATATATAATTATTATTATATTATTATTAAGTATTATCTTAAAATGATTTTTATAGTTGTGTATATCTTAAAATCATTTATTGATTTTTATTCTTTAAGGAAAAAAACGATTAATATATTAACTGCTTAAGTTTTGAATTTTATGTTGTTTTTATTTTTGTTTATCCTCTATTCCTTTATCCTTTTGGAGCATGTTTCCGCTAGTTGTTTCCCGTAGTGATTATGTTTGAAGGTTTGCCTCGAGCGGCCGAAAATTGTCAACCTTTACCTCGTGTTTATTTTAGGAATAATTAATTAAAGTTAACCATAGCCAGTAGTACAATAGACCAGGGTTATTTTTCGATCCACAGACAAATACTAATTAAAAGATTATTTTTATACAGACAACCGGTTTTATGTTCGTGCAGAAAGTTTTTCAATAGAATAAGACAAACAGAAACAAAATTCGAAAATATTACACATCCTAATTAATTATTAAGGTAAACATCCTTGGTTATGTTTAGAATGTTTCGGCAGTGTTCAGATCGGATCTTCAGTTGTTCCGGTAGTACACCCGGATTAGGGTTAAGTTTGAATTTGTTAGATAAAATACTACTTTCAAAAATTTTGCGTGGGCCTATCAATATGATGAAAACAACGCGCGAGTGCGGAGCGTCACGCCATAGAATCGGTAATTCAATTTTAATTTTTACGTTCACCACAATTTTATGAACAATACAGTGAAAAACAGTCAGTAGAACGATTTCATGTTTGAGTTCGTTGAGTTTCCGAAAGAGGTTTTGTGTTTATATTAGACTCTGGCCACAAGTTTCGATGATTAGTACAACATTGGTGAATCCGCGCTTCGCACGCGGGCGCTCCGCGGGGATTCTCAAACTCATAGCCATTTCGACCCACATCCAAACAGTTCGCAATAGTAATGAAGGCAGCACACTCCAATAGACCGTAATAACTCTCAAAAATATACAAAACTCAAAAATACTGTTCCACACTTTGGAATCCGTTTCGATGCACACTAAAGCACTGGGCCACCTCGTCCGATCAGAAGTGCCTTCAAAAATGTTGATTTTTAACATGAAAAATAAATAAAAAATTAACACAAAAGGGCCCTCAATAGAATCTGTCGCCCAACCGCAGTCCCCGCGCAACGCCCGCGCCCCGCCCGCGCACACGCATACAGTTCGCGTACGAACTACCAGTATACCTACAACACGTACTAATATACTATAGAAGAATAATTAGTTTGATTCGTAGTTATACGTAGCGCGACGGGTCCGAAACTCCCTGCTTGGCCGATCGTCGTCAACATTAAGGACATCAAAGATCCAGAAACAACGATGACTCGCGGAGTGTAGAAATCAGCAGATGCCAAGCAGTGAGCTTGGGTCTTCGTCTATCTCGATGTATTTGTTATAACATGTAGTTGCCAACCGTCTTTCCAGCCACGCGGAAACACTTTCAGTTCACATCCTTAGTTCAACAGGACACAGATGAAAAATTATTTTGAAGCTTTTTACGATAGATCCTAAACGATAAGATAGATTGTATAGAAATGTATGGTCACGTGTACATAATACTATACCTACCTAGTTTTAATACAGAAAAGATGTTACGATTAACTATCTTAGCGCTAGCCATATTTTAAGTAAGAAACAATAGTAGAACGGGAAAATTGTGAATTGATTTGCGGAATTGTACAGAATATTATACCATCCTGAGTTTTTAGTCTGTAACCGCGCTGGCGAGACGGCTGGCCCTAGCTAAGCAAGTGTAAGCATTTTTCATTTGTATTACACGTTTGTTATCGTTTTCTTTATAACCGTTTGAACTATTACGATAATTAAGGAGTATCTCAGTTTAGGATGGACCAGGCGTCGACTGGTGTAGCAGGTTAGGTAAGAATCAGAGAGATACGGAAGTTTTTCAGACATCGACACATAGAACATACACGCAGCCTCTTGTTTAAATTACCAGTTTTATGTTCCAAATTATCCCGGTAACCTTCGACAGTCCGATTTCAATTTTGCAATCGTATTGATTTGAAATTTAAATTAGATTGTTTCGATGGCAGCCTATCCCCTTACAGCCAACCCTTCACAGAAATAGCCCGGATCTAGTTTCTTGTATTCGCGTCGGTTTGCTAGATCGTGCGCAGTCGCCGCTAGGCTTATTCGAGATCGAGCATCATTCCATGTTACGTTACCCTTATTCTGTTAATGTTGTTTGTTTTTTCCGTGGCCATAAGCAATGGCAATTTAGAGCTGAGAAGACTTTACTGTACATACGTAATTGCAGTGTCTCCAATCGCCCAATTACATGAATTGAACGCTGGAATTGAGTCCCTTTCCTGCCTATTCTAGATGGCGCTGAAGATACACGAGTAGTTTTAATAAATTAGTCACAATAACCTCTCTAGTTAAAATCATCAGTACATTCCATATTTAGCCGACTTTTTAGCTCTAAACTGACAATCACCGTCGTGTGTTTTCTTATATTAGTAAGTAATTCGTTAATCCGATCTCTTCATAGATTTCTTCAATAAATAATAGTTAATGCAGGCTTTTATAACACATATTACAATAGAAATGTATTGATTTTCCGACAACATTCGACCGACATGCCGTAATTTGCAGACACTTGGAGCCGTTCAATGTTTTAGAATATATTTTCTGGCGAAATGAAATCAAAGTTGTTAGTTAGTTTCTGATTTGTCCGGATTTTAACTTAAGTACTCACTGTGCAAGCAGCTACGAGACCACAAAGGATATAAAAACAATCGAGCCGATTGTTCGACGTTTCGATTTTATATGTTATCGGTTGACAATTTTTCTAAATTAATAAAAAGACTCATTATAGAAACATCGAAATAATTAGTCCACAGTAATCACGGGGACAGCCCCCAGAGAAAGTACAAAATTCGGTGTTGATTGAAGCTCATGTTTGTATCTATAAATATATGTATGTAGTTGAAATTGCCCTTTTTCGGCGTACTTCTTATCGTTTACATGTCGTAAATTAAGATGTAGTTTACTTATGTTTCAAAAAGAGTATTTTATTTCACGTTTTTAGTGTTTTCGAATCCGTCTACAAATGTTTGGGTGAGCCTCTAAAGTTAAATAAATTATGTATTTAATTTCAAAATTAATTATACAACAATTATATGTGTATGTAGAATGTATTTGGTTCCACGTTTGGGTATTATGGTTCCTAAATTTTCGAAATTGTAATAGACTCTATTGTATTGTAGCATTTCATTTTTGGAGATTAGAAACATTTAGGTGTACCAAAATAGCTGTATCAACTTTTCTATAATGTGAAAATTCAATAAGGAAATTGCTGACATATTAGGTACGTAGTTATAAAATAAGTATCATTCTTATACATATATATCTGATATAAAAAAAATGGTCAAAATTGAGCACGGATATACTATTAGGAAGGCTTGAAACAAATACTGCCGATGCTTATCAATAATAAATTAAGTAAGGTAAGCTGGAACGCCTCTCTATGTAATGATAGATCTTACAATATTGGTATCCTAAATTGTCGGAATAAAGCTCATAATTTTGTATTCGAAGTAACCTGTAGGTATTCAAAAACTATTTTCAATATCCTTGTGGTCTTCATAAGTAACAGCGAAACATACATTTCGTATTATTGTGTTCTTCTAAACGATGTTATTATGTTTAATTTGTGTTTTAGCGAGTCGCAGTCCATAATTGTGGCAGTGTTTTGGTATGATATATTTGTAAACTACAGCGAGCGGACGCGGACGCCGGTGATAAAATTAGAATCAAAAAATTAAAAATCGAAATTATTTTAGTAAAGCGACGGTTTTTGTCCAGCTGGAAACACAGCCGCGACCTCTGTGCGCCGTGGCCCGCTGGACACAATCCGGCATCGCGTAATTTGACTAGTGTTTAGGCATGTTTCGGTATCCTCGCATTTCGGCTAAGTGATATGGCGCCGCATCCGCTAGCATTGATATATTTAGTACAAATTTCATGATGTTAAGATTACGAGGCTCAAAGCTTTTCTTTTCTGGTGGCTATACTCCCGCTCCGCTCCGCACCGACGATATAAATGAGTCGTGTATAAAATTTTATTCAAAAAAAAAAGTATTTTTGTATCGAATATTTCTAAAGTTGGGTGTAAAAATCAAAATTTCATAAATTATAGCGATGACAAAAATGGAACATTAGGTAATTTTAGAATGTCATACGTTTTTTGTATTTAATTTTAAGAATAGCGTCGGATATTAAACGTTTAGGAGAGCATTCCCGTTTGTAAATAAAAAAAATAGAGTCCGGTGCGGTGGTGTGGCCACCTTTTTATATAGGTAAAAATATTATAATAACACGAAAGATGTTTATATGGTTCTGGATGTAAAGATTAAAATTAAAAAAAAAGCAATTTAAGGATGGACAAAAAAACGACGAAAAATTAAAGGTGTTCTCGGTATTTGTCGCAAACGAGCGCTATTGTAATTTGTGGGCCTCAGACAAACTCACCACACTAACCTAACCTAACTACGCGTTAATTAATTATTACTGTTCTTAATACAACAATACTTATACATTAATAATAATATCACATTGTCATAATGCTTATTGTTTACGAGCGTGTGTCTTTGTCCGTGAATGTTTAGGAGATAAACCACTGTTCGGTGTATTTAGACATAAAGTGGACTTGTGGAAAAAAAAAGATAAAAAATTGTATCTAAATTTAAGTCGAACGTTCCGTGCCCTCGGTTCGAAAGATTGTTACAAATTCGTTTAATAAAATTGGCGGTTCTAAAATTTGTTGATCGAAATTATTCAAAATTATCCGAAGTACGGTAAAAGAATTGTATCTCTACTCACAAGTCAGCATGGAGACTCGTTGATATCTACCGGTGAGGAATGTTTCTTCGTGAATATAACGAGTAATAAAGCTAAGCTTTTATTTGACGTTTGGACTTTTATTTATTCAAACCCAGTACCTACCTACCAACTTAGCACTAAATTGTCATTAGAGATTAATAGTAACAGAAAGAGGCGGCCCAAAAAAAAGTTTGGGAGCCATAGGCTTGACTTTTTTCTTTCCTATTGACATCGCACTTTGTGCATCCTGCTACTGTAAAGCAGTTTACATTTTTAAGTGTCTTAAGAAAATTAAATTTAGTACACTCAGTCATAACAAGTCAGTCACAGTCAAGCCCAGTGTATGCCCTAGTAAACTGGTGACTTTATTAAAAGCAACACAAAAATACATACATATTTCACTATTTACCTCATTTCACACTTTTGCACGTAGGTAGTTTGGCATTATAAAGTCCTTCAGTTCATAAGAATCAAAGTATTTACATATCCATGCTTAATACTATGTACAAGTAAAAAAATCTAAACTAAGTAAGGATAAAACTTACTATTTTTTTTTAAAACTCTCGCATCAAATAAAAATCTGAACTGATTGATATCTCATGGAAGTTCACGACAAACTAAGATTTTATAAAGGTAAAATATTGACTTCATAGTCACTAAAGATCTGGGGAAAATTGAACGCAATATTTTGAGGCGCCTTATAAATTGCTTATAGCAAAACACTTTACTGAAACATCCAGGCGTATTTCTTATGGCTAGGATTACTGAAAAATACGCGACTGTTCTTCAGATGGGCTAGCATATCGTAGAACCAGATATTCTGCCGCTAAGCAGTAGTGTGTAAACATTACTGTGTATCGCTTGGAAAGATACTGCACCTAGCTAAATTACAGGGCCGTTACTAACTATAGAGTCTCAAAGTAATGAACGCCAAAGCAGCAATGCCCTGGACATTGCTTTGTTATTCAAATTTGTGTATCGCTGCAATGTTCATTGTCAGGTGTTATCTCTTACCATCAAGAAAGCATCTCGTTCGTCACAGTACTACTGCTTAGCAAAAAGGTGCATTGTTTGATTTTGACCGCATTAAAGATAAAACCTATAAACCTACAGATGAAACCTATTTTGACTTAAAAAAAGGCTATCCAACACTCAAAATAAAGCTGAATCTACAACTCCAGTAACACCCCTCATAAGTTGCTAATCGCATTCAAGTCCTTTCCAATCAAATGGATAACTACCCTTACATCTTGAGACCGTCAAATATTCAAATTACCTCTAACGAGCCTTTAGGGTAGCTGGATTTGAGCTGATTATGGTTCTTCAAGACCAAGGGGTTACCATAAAGCTTCCGATGTTTGTTAACACTTTGGATACTTATAATCATTGCTAACAAGTGCTTAAAATGTTACCAACTTCATGCTGAGGTGAATTGTCATGCTTAAAGTTGTCAGGCAACTTTAAGCATAGGTACCTATATTTATATCGGCCAATACCTCCTCCACAGATTAATAAACTTTCAGAAATGTACATTATGCCAGTGCATTTCGATACTTTCAATAATTTTATGGTAAAGTAAAGTGAGGTAAGTCTAAGTCATAACAATTAAATCAAAGTCGAGTCTGGTCAGACATGCGCTAGTAACGTATGTAATAGTTAATTTACTACAAGCTTCCACTGGGTTTTGGAAGCAACACGAAGTCATTTTTTATCACATTATAGCACTTTTATAACATCAAATTTTACGCAGCCTCACTTGAGAGCCAGTTCCATTCCAGACTAGGCGAGTTGACCATCTTCGACCACACCGTCACTTAACATCAAGTGAGCTGTGGTCAAACAACTCGCCTGTCACCTAAAAAAAATAGTGTAAACAAGATACCTGGGACACAAAGAAATCGTGGTAGACCCCCAAAGGGTTGAAGCCAATTGGATTCTCAATTGATACTTGAAGTGTGAATATGTAACCAAGGTTAATTTATAGCACTCGTCTAATAACTTAGGAAATTGGGACTTCCTACTGGAATCTTGAATGAGATACCATGTGTTTATTTCCTATATTTTTAATTAAGTTTATTAAATGTATTTTATTTAAAATATTTTCCACATCGTTCTGTGAAAATATGTAACATCATACAGGTGCTGGGTCCATCGAGTTGTAGGGATGGGAAACAGTAGTGCCTAGAAATTTCAACCCAAGTGTAAGTTTAAGGGGTTGTGTTAATGCATAACTTTTTTTGTCAATATGTACAATATACATATCAGAACACTCAGATACATAAATGTTTATCGTGGACTGAGCTTCAAATGATACAGGAGTTTGTATGTATTAAAAACCTACTGGCATTTTGGTGAAGGAAGACATTGTGAGTAAAAAAGACATTAAATAGTGTATGAAAATCAAACATTTAATTGATAAATTTTGAATACTGACACGGACATTAAAATATGGCTTTTTTTTATAGTAAACCATATTAATTTGGTACTAGTAGGCCAGAAGGTTTTTCAAGTGTTTTCTAGAATGAAAAGATATATAAACTTTTGATTTATTTATACAATAATAAAAAGTTTTATTTACATAATTACAATATACAGATATATCTAAAACATATACTGTCTATCTATAGATACTCTAAACTAAATCTAGTTTTGGTGTGCTCAAAATGAATTTTCCAAGGAATGAGTGAATCCATCAGGTCATTTTGTTTGAAAACGATCAAGGCTTATTGTATTGCTATTATTTTTACACTACTGGTTATAAGATCTTCCTATCTTTATTGTTGATGAATATAGAACATTTTGTTGTAATAGTAGATGTAGTTGTTTATGGGCTAGTTTTATGCAATAGAGCATACCCTGTTATCTTTTTTAATTTAGTCTATGACTAACACTCTACTACTTTAATTCCTAGCTAAAAAGCAAAATCATATAACAAAAACTGAAAATATATCATTAAATTTGAATCATCTGTTTGACCGTTCATTGCAATACATTTATATGGCTCAACTGATGATAAATTATTCAGTTATTAATAAAAACAAATAATGCAAACATAAATAACCAGTCTGTTTATTGTCCATGAGAGGGGATCAGTCTCGATTCAATACTTATTTGAGAATGCAATTATCCTTTTTTATTTTCATTGACTAATTCATCAAGTCCTATTAGCATTAGTTTTATATGTGCCTTTGTTTCAGCTGCTTTGGTTCTTAACTCGGTAGCTTTCTCTTCATAAGCTTTTATGAGAGCATTCAAATATTTATTCGCTTCAGTTTCTGAGAATTCTAAATAATAATTTAATCCTATATTGATTAACATTGTGGATGTATCTGGTACAGAAGCTTCCATAAAAAAGTTACTTCCCAAATTGACTTGTGTTTTGAATCCGTCGGGATGAGTTTTCTTGTCTGTAACCACTTTTAATGTGTGCTGTTGTTGTATTAAATCAGATATTTGAATGTTCACTTGTGTTAACCGTTCTTCTAGTATCTTCAAGTCTTCTTTTAAGACATCGTTTATAAAGTTTTCGTATTTTAGAATGGTTTCGTCCATACCAGAGTTAGTCATCGTGGATCAGTAACTTAATTGAAAATATTTGTTACTTTAATGGATTTAAAGCATCTGAAAAGGATAGATATGGTTGTTGATTATTATTTATAAATAGCACTTGGAGTTATACCATTTATTTGGATATACTACGTACACAGAATTCATTATTTCTTGACCATTTGAGAATGAAATTTTAAAAACGTTACCTTAAGATTGGTTCCATGGCGATTATTAGTTGATCATTATGCGTAGGTAAAATAATTACCTATTTGAAGTAAATAATAATCTAATTATTATATCTAATACCTTTAAACGAGCAATTCTTGTACATTTATATATAATCTAAATCTCGGAAACGGTTCAATCGATTTTCATGAAATTTAGTATGCAGCGGGTTTTGGGGGCGACAAATCGATCTAGTTAGGTTCCTCCATTTTTAGAAAACAATAAAAAATCATCATCCAGGTACTTCTCTTTTATTAACGAACTGGTACGACACATGAACTTTATAAAAATAAATTTTCTTACCGTCCTATGCCTCCTACTTATTGATTTCGTTTTACCTCTGAGGACTGAGATCTTTGCCGTTTTAATTCATACAGTAAATTTCTGAGTACAAATCGATTTTAAGACAATAGAAACATAACAACAGCAATACGAAGCACAACGGCGCTTAATGTCAAAATATCAAATCAAATACAACATAAATGAAGTATTTTTATGGTATTTCTCGTTCCTAGAAATACAATAACAATCTAATAAGAAAAATAAAAGTTAGGTTAGTAATGTTCTGCTTCTACGTTTTTGGCGTTGCACTTTTTACATTTGCCAGTTGTGTTTAAAAAATTTCAACTTTTTTACATAAAAGTTATTAGTAGTAGAAAATTCACGGCAAGCTTGGATGGTGTTTTTGAAGCACCACGTAAAGTCATATTTAACCACATTTTATCATTTTCCCACACTCATGAACATAATTTGGGATTTTATGAATAAAACATCACTATTTTTATACATAAACACTCAGAGAAACACAATTTTTATAAAATATACTGCTACAGTAAGATTTTTCCGCGTTCCCGCTAAAGACTAGGAATGTTTGTAGGAGATAGTCTGAAAAACGTTAATATTGCCAACTACGTTAATAGCTGTAATGGGAAGCCACGCAAAGGACCAAGCATTGCGGGAGAAACTGTGACCTAATCACTAATGCAAGAAGGCTCATCGCTCACATAAGTAAGAAAAAATTAAGGCGCCATATAAGCGGGTGAAATTTTTTAAAATGCTGGTCGCAGCTTCCGGCCCATAAATGTAGGTATTTCTTCTTCCTAGTTCCGGCTGGTTCGTCCGCGCGCTGCCAAACTAGACTCTTGCTTGGACCTATAAGTAAATTATTTAGACACTAGGGGCGGGCCCCTATTTCGTATTGATGCAAATTGTTTAGATGATTTTTGCTAATTTTTTGAAATTTATGAATAAGTACCAAGTATTCCTACTGTAAAAACGAAGAACGAATTAGAACCAACGCATCTAATTTATCAGTTGTTTGGTTCCTTTAGTACAAGCCTTGATTAGTTTAGAGCAAGATGGTGTTGTGAGAAATGTCCACCTATACCATGCACCGTACATAGTAATAAAGTATGTAGATCAACGGTTAAAGCATTAAAGCACACATTGATCCGAATCAACATCCATGACAAATAGCATTAAATTTTTCAATGTTAAAAAATATGTAAGGTAAAAAAAAAATAAGGCACAGTACCATAAAATATATTGGGTAGCAAAGATGTCGATTGCATTAGTGAACTTATTATAATTATTGTAAATATCTATTATTGCAAGCATACGCTAATTATTACACCGCAGTAAAAAAAAACTAATACATTTGGCAATAATTAATCTAAATGCCAAATATGCCATCTATGTATCTTTTACAGTACTACTAAGTGTTAAAAAAGTTCACCTCTTTGTGTATAAAAAGCTCAAAGCGACGAAACCATATTTGTTTTAATTCCAAACATTGCACAGAGATGTCGCTTTTTATTTATCGCTATTACTGGTTCGATGGTAACAATTTTTTTTAATGTTTTCAAAGTTAGTACTTTTTTTGAGTGTTTATGTATAAAAATAGTGTTTTTTTTTTATAAAGTGCCGAATTACAAGCGCGAGTGTGGGAAAGCGATATAATGTGGTGAAACATGACTTTTCGTGTTGCTTCCAAAACTCCATCGAAGCTTATAGTAAACTCGCCACTACTTTACTAAGTATAACTAGATTTGACTGGTGTTAGCGCGGCCACCAAATATTATTTCAGAGCGCGCCCTACACGGAGGGGTAAGAGAGAGGAATGAAAACGACGACTTACCTGGTTTCCGGGCTGACGAGCACAGCTGCGTCACCCTGTCCTAGGTCTCGATGGTCGTCGTGTCTTCGTAGTGGACTGTATAAATTAGGGGAAGCGGCGCGGTCGCGACGCGGGCGCGGGGAACCGTGAGGCTCCTGCGGGAACCGTATCCCGTGCGGTGGTACGTTCGCTCGAGAGGGTGAACGAGCGGAAAACGGTATTGCGGGCGAGCGTATTCGCACATCAGTCGCTGACGAGGGTCAAAGATAGACACATCCGTCGCTGACGAGGGTCAACGGCAGACTACTCGTCGTAGTAGTCTCATCTCCGCCACGAAGTTCAACACAGATAGTCGTCGTTCATGGGAAAATGAGGGTAGGATGCGAGGTAGGGAAAATGAAGGTAGCGCCTCTGAGTGGCGCTAACAACTGGTACGGACTAGACTTGACCAAGACTGGACTTTGACTATTTAAGAAGCTGAAAACTGAAGACTGCATACAAAATACAGAAACATTGAAACTGGCAGAATACACAGAGTGCGATGCGGAGAAGAAAGAGAAAAAAAATCTATGTAATTTGACTTACGGTTAATTGAGAACCTAATGCAATAGAATGCTAGCTAATAGATATATATATATATATAAAGAAGGATTTTTATGGTTTACAAGAAAGCACTTATCAGAGGAAGTATGAAGACTGGGGCAACGTCTGTAGTGGGAGGAGAAAACATTGGAATATGAAACCTCAATTTAGTCAATAATTTGGCAGGTATAACGGTCTGAGCTGACTTTATGTCTATCACACTCTACGGGGAAAGGAAGGTGAAGGTGAATTACAGACTAATCTTTATAAACAAAAATTTCGTGTCACGTTGTTTGTCCGCGATGAACTCCTACTAACTACTGAACCGATTTTAACCAAATCTTGCACACGGTGTGCAGTTTGATCCAACTTGAGAGATAGGATAGTTTATATCTTAATTTATAATTGCAATACTTTTTTATTGCAAATTATTTATTTGTTTACGGCGAATGATGTTTTCATTCTGATGAACCTCGCCATCTCACTGTAGTTATTGCTTTCACCCGCTGCATAGCTTTTGCTTTCGCTTTCAGCACAATCGCTTCAGTACGGTGCCGGTCCTAAGCCCGGAAAAAGAGGGAAGGCACTAGGGGGAATGGGATGAACGGCATTTCAAATTATCTCTTGGTATGCTGGGCATCCCATCCCCCCCCCGCGGCAGCCCGTGGCCGGCGTGTTTGTGATGAGTGAAGTCACCTCTGTGTTTCTTGGGTCGACCAGCTTATCACCGGCATGCGAAATACCGGGGGGAAGTAGCTTGGGCAACTACTTTCACCCATTGCTTAGCGCCCGACTAACTGTTTGTTTGCTCCACAGTATCTTTTTAAAATATATAACAATGAGTGACGAGAACAAGACTGACATGTATTTGCCCTGCGACCCGGCTAGCACCCGGCGCTCTCTGGTTCCCGGGCCAGAGGGTGAGAAATGGGCTACCGAAGGCGACGGCGGGGCGGCGTCCCAGGCCCTGCCGACCGCGGATGCGACTGGACCAAAGGAGATAACGGCCGAGCCTCAGCCTGCACCTGGACCAGTGCAGGAATCTACTCATGAAGCGGTCCGGAGGCAAGGGCGGCGGCGCTCAGCGGCGATTGCTCGGGAGGCGGCGGAGCAAGGCGCCGCAGTCACAGGTAACGGGCGGGAACTCGGGCAACTGATTCCCGCCCAAAGCTTATATCGCGGCCTTAGCCGACGAGCGCAATGGAGGCAGCGAAGGGCTCGCGAGACCGAGTTGGTGGACCGGTGCCAACGGCTTCGGCGGGAGGGCACGCTCCATCTGCCCGGCATGGCGGCACTCGCGCCGCCTGTCGTGGCTTGCATGACGCGTGCCGTCCCGTCGATGCCACCGCCAGCCACTGTGGCGACGCCCGGTCCGAGTTCGACTGCGGAAGCATCGGCCGGACAATGGAGTGAACCACAGGGGCGGCAGCTGACACTGGAACCGGTCCCGCAAGTCCTTCCGCTGAACCTTATTACTACACATGTGGCATGCGGCCCGGCGACTCTCGACTCAGGTACCCCCCCGACTGTAACGGACTCGACCCCGTGCCCGTCAAAAGGCAAGGGTAAGGGAAAGGGGAAGAAGGGGAGCTTAGGCACCGAGAGAGCGGTCGCCGGCACCGTCGTGCCTAACACGGACACATCACACTCGGGCGAGGAGGACGCAACAAACCGAGGCGCGAAGCGGCAGCGGAGTTCAGACTTTGTGTCGCCCACGTGCGCGAAGGTCGACAAAAGAGTCTGTCACCGCAACCAATCTGCTGCCGTATCATCACCGTCACCGTCACACGATGTACGTCACCAAGCACCTGCGGGCCCGCTGCTGCCCGGTAGCAGCAGACTCGCAGCTGTAAAACCGCAAAATGGCGCGCGACCACTGTCGTACGCGGAGGCCGTCGGTAATTACCACCGGGTTGTAGTCTTGGACCGCCTCCGCGTGCCGATGGATGAATTTCGTGCCATGTGCATTAGAATGGCCGTGGATAGGGCGTCATATGGCGCTTTCCTGGAGGGCGGCGGACGAGCCGACACTCGTCTGCCGCAATTCATGACACTGCCAAAGCTCTTCCGCGGTGGCGTTAGGTACACACCCCGGGACGACTATGCACTTGCCTGGCTCACAACCACAATAGAACAATTGCCTGCTTTGTGGCAAGGGTCGGGCGGGTGCATGATCGTCCCGGAGAGCAAAGTTCCGCGGCATTACACGGCGGTAATTTACATTCCTGATTTTGGGCGGGGTTTGACCGAGCTTACGAGCCGGCCAGACCTTCTAATAAACTTCTTGGTGGCATTAAACCCAGGGGTAGGCGTGGAGAGGTGGCAGGTTTTCACCCACGAGGTGCGTTCCGTGGGTGAGGCCCGAAATCATCTCCTCGTCGTTGGTATATCGCCAGAAGATGTAGACCTCCTTAGGCAAGTAGACTTCCGCTTGCACTACATATGCGCGAGAGTTTACGTGAAGGTAAGAGGGTACAATACGACCGGAGGGGGCGGGTCGCTGGCGGCGCTCGGGGTCGGGGGTGCGGGAAACACTGCTTCAAGCAGCCAAACCGTACCCACGGCACCTAGTGTCGGCGACGACACGTCCCCTACCGAGATGACGGGATGGACAAGGGAAGAGGAAGAACGGTTGTTGGACGCGGGCGACGAATGCGCAGGAGATCTTGACCTCATGGGGCTCAATATCTTCTCGCCGGCGTCGTCCATGGACACGGACCGAACCGACCAATCCCGTGTCAATCCCGGCACCTAAGTAAGAAGGCAAAAGTAAAAACCTAAAAAAAAAAAAATGGATTGTCAACAAAAAAATAACAGTCACAAAAACACATACACTTCAACTGCCTCGGCAGCTGGCAGTACACATAAACTAGACGTCAACACTACACTTGACATCATACAGGCTAATATACACCATAGCGTCTCAGGCTCCGCCGCCCTGCGAGAAGCTTTGGAGAAACGACAGAACACAATAGCACTGGTCCAGGAACCTCACTTGATCCGCTGCAAGGTGAGTGGTTTTAATGGTCTTAGAGGCAATATTTTCACCTCGCCCGTGTTAAATAAAACTCGTACTTTTATATACATCCCCCAACCGTTTAAAGCGGTCTTATTAACACATCTATGCACTGATGATCTCACTGTAGTAAAAATAGAGACAGGCCTTCAAGGCAATCTCAGCACGGTAATCCTGGCATCGGCGTATTTGGACATTACAGAAGAAGCGCCACACCCAGCACTTGAAGAGTTAATGCAATTCTGCTATACCAATAAACTAGAATGTGTAGTGGGCTGCGACTCTAATGCCCACTGTACCGTTTGGGGCAGCCCAGACACCAACGAGAGAGGAAGTGACATGTTAGACTTCATCTTAAGGCACAACCTAAACTTGCTAAATAGAGGCTCGGAACCAACTTTTGTTACGTCTTGGGCTAGGACTATCATTGATATCACAGTGGCCACTGATGAAATCTCGAAAGCGATCAACGATTGGCGCGTGGCAACAAACGAGTACTCCGGCTCAGATCATAGATGGGTAAGGTACAGCCTAACTGTCTGTAGATGCGAACCGCGGACCTACAGGAACCCAAAGAAAACTGACAAGTCACTTTTTAGCGAAGCGCTCGAGGTGGCTATGTTAGAGATACCACCAGTGGATCCAACAGTAAAACTATCACCGCAAGAAATAGAAACTACGACCAACAGCATAGTATGCGCTCTAAAACAAAGCTATGAAAAAGCTTGTCCAATAAAAACTGAAAACTATAAATCTATCCCTAAGAAAGATAGATGGTGGAACAAAGAACTAACCAAGCTTAGGAAAAAAGTCAGGCATCATTTTAACAGAGCTATGAATACTAACTCGATGGTGGACTGGCAAGAATATAGACAAATGCGACATAGGTTCAAGGTGGAAGTCAAAAAGAGCCAAAACAGCTCGTGGAAAAAATACAGTAGCTCTATTCAATCTGAGAGTGAGACTGCTCGGCTCAGAAAAGTTATAACCGGCGACAAACAAGTAAAGCTTGGGACTCTCAAGAAGACCGATGGTACCTACACGATCTCGGAGCAGGAACAGTTTGAATTGCTTCTTCAAACACATTTTCCAGACTGCCAATTGGACGACAATGGAGGGTGGGAACCGCACACCCCCCATGAACCAAACGATGAAGACTGGAAGTTTGCAGATAGTATTGTTACGGAAGAAGCTCTTCTGTGGGCCATTAGCACCTTTCAACCGCATAAGGCACCAGGATTTGATGAAATATTTCCAGGCCTTCTCCAATGGGGTCTAAACAAAATAAAAACACACCTTATTGTGATATTTAAATCTAGTCTGGCGTGGAAATTTATTCCAAAGACTTGGAGAGAAGTAAAAGTGGTCTTCCTACCTAAACCAGGAAAGGCTGACTATACAAACCCGAAGTCTTTCAGGCCGATAAGTCTCAGCTCTTTCTTACTGAAAACACTAGAGAGACTCTGCGACAAATATATAAAAGGTGGACCGTTAGCAGCTAACCCAATCCACAAAAACCAACATGCATACCAATCCGGTAAATCAACAGAGACTGCGCTCCATAATGTGGTGTACAAGATTGAATCAGCACTAGAAAGCAAGCAGTCATGTCTGGCTACTTTCATTGATATCGAAGGAGCATTTGATAAAACTACCTTCCTTAGCATAGAAAATGGTCTAAAAACCAAGGGAGTAGACAACAAAATGTGTGCTTGGGTCACAACAATGTTAGCAAACAGAGCGGCCAGCATAGAGACAGCTGGCAAGTCGCGATGCCGAGTCACGAGAGGCTGCCCGCAAGGAGGAGTAATGTCTCCACTACTCTGGGTGGTCGTTGTAGACGAACTCATTGAGCTCCTCAATAAAGAAGGCATCGTCACCGTAGGATACGCCGACGATCTGACAATCATGATCTCTGGACTATTTGAGACAATCTTGTTTGAAAAAATGCAAAAAGCACTTAAGGTCCTTGAGAAATGGTGTGCACGCCACAACCTATCCGTGAATCCGCAAAAAACAGAATTGATTTTGTTCACACGAAAAACTAAAACAATGAATGTAAATACTCCTTCATTATTTGATACTAAACTAAGACTTAGCAAGGAAGTAAAATATCTAGGCATTTGGCTAGACAGTAAACTATTGTGGAGAAAGCAACTGGATTATATCACCACAAAGGCAACAAATATTTTATGGCAGTGTACCAGAGCAGTAGGAAAGGACTGGGGCCTTAAACCGAAGCTCTGCCACTGGCTATACACTGTGATAGTGCGACCTGTTCTCACCTACGGTTGCGTAGTGTGGTGGACTCGCACTAACCTAGCGACTGTAATCTTGAAACTACAGAAGACACAGAGACTCGCATGTTCTTTAATCAGCGGATGTATGAAAAAAACACCATCAGCTGCCCTAGAAATCATCCTTGGTCTGACTCCACTGCATCTGCACATTCAACAGGAAGCAATGGCTTCAGCACTAAGGATAAAGTCTACGAACCAGTGGAAAAGTACGGGTCCTATTACTAACCACTGTAGAATAATTGACCGGGCGACGAAAATAATCCCCGAAGCAAACGAAGGCACTGATAAAATAGCCAGCACACACCTAGACAGCAAAAAGTATGAACTAATCACGGAGGACAACGTCTTGGAAGGTGTTCATCCAGCGTGGAACGTCTACACAGACGGTGCAAAAAACAAGGCGGGAGCTGGCTGCGGCTATTACTCCCCGGAACTCGGACTTAAACAGGCCACGGCTCTAAACAAGACCACGACAACACTGCAAGCGGAGGCCATGGGCCTACTACTGGCCGCAAGGGCAGTCGTGCCACTCAATGATCTTCTGGTCCCCAGGGATCGGAATGATAAAGATATTCTAATGTTTACCACAGACAGTGCGGCCACTATCTACGCACTTAGAAGACCTGTAACAAGGTCCAGAGTCATTGCAGAGTGTCATACCATACTACAAACACTCTCAAGCAAGTACAGAATCATAATTAGATGGACGAAAAGCCACGGACCATGTTTGGGCAACAATGTGGCCGACTCTCTCGCCAAGGAGGGTGCGGAAAAGCAGGTAAGTGACGACGTTGTGGCTCTATGCAAACCATCAGCGATGGAAGTGCGAGAGCTACTGCGCCGTCACACCGAGAAAGAACAACAAAACTTGTGGGATAAGAAAGACGACTGTAAACATGGTAAGACCGCCTTTCCAATTCTTAACAGGAAGATTACTAACAATCTATTGAAGTTGCAACGACAGGACCTTCGTCTCTTAGTAGGCCTCATAACCGGTCATTGCAACTTGAATAGTCACCTCTTTAAACTAGGAGCCACGGATAGTCCGCTATGCCGTGGCTGCTTGCAAGAAAATGAAACTGTAGAGCATGTGCTTTTCCATTGCAAAGCCACAGAAGCCACTAGAATTACTACTAGGCTGCATGAAGCTGCTTCGCTATCAATCATGTCGCCGCAACACCTCGCTTGTTTCTCGTCATCAACGCCATCAAACTTTCCATCTAACTCACTGGAGCTACTATGCCAGCGCCCTAGAGCCTCGCTCCGATACTTCAAGGAGCTGGGTTGGCTCGGGTAGATGCTGGTAGGGGGAAATGCACAATACACCCCAAGCGGGACGTCAGTGCAGGACTTATCGCCCCCACTTTGAATAAGAATAAGAATAAGAATGTTTTCATTCGCCGTTTGTTTATTATAAGACAAAGAGGTATAAATATCTGCGAGTTCCATAAAATTCTAATAGATGGCAGTTTAAAGTACTTTTTAACTGGATTGAGTAAGTATCCAATAGATGGCGCTACGTTAAAAGTCTAAACGTTTCATATGCGCTACAATTTATTTCACGATACACGTGTGTGTTCAATTTGGCTACAGCAACGCGTGGCCGGGTCTGCTAGTACTTATAATATAACTAAGGAGGATTTTTCGATAATAGTATGTAATGCGTCCCTGCGTTACGCACACAAACACAGAATATTCACATACACATAGACAGCTTGTCTATCGGGCAATTGCGATGGCAATTAAATTGTTTCTTAAAATTCCGCTGGACCCGCGTTACCTCTTAAAGTTGTGTGTATCGCTGCAATAATTATGGACAGGCGTTATCTAGCACCAGGGGAGCGTCTCATGACTTTTACATTAAAAAAAAAGTTTTAAAAGAAACAACACATTAAACGATAAATTAAATCGTTTATTTGACAAGAAATAGTTTAAATATCACTTTTACATTTCAATGAAACCATCAAACATCTTAAATATTTCGAAATTTATTTCTATTTATACACAATCGATGCCATTATTTGAGATTTACAATTATTGAAAGAAAAAAAAAACATATATTAGGTCCATGATTTATACAAAAACTGCAGAAATTTCATATTTATGAAAATTAAGTAGGTACCTTATAGTTTTATGTTTGTAGATTAGATAAAATTATTCACATGTGTAAATACAAAGTAATTTAGATATGATATCTATATGAAATTCGTTAAGTATTTAAGTAAGTGTATCGACTTTAATAAAATCACTTTATTTCCCAGCACAAAAACTTTCGAAAAATTTGTTAGTAACTAATTGAGAAAAAATATACGAAGTATGAATCTATCGAACGTAAGAAAAAGCTACATTTATAATTGACACAAACATATTTTTCGAAAGTTTCGTGCTATGAGAAACTTCAAAAACAAGCTCTTCAGTTGTAATTTATAATAAGTATGATTTGCTACAACTTGCCATTCAATAAGTGAAACAAATTATGCTATTTTAGGACGAAAACTTCTTCATTAATTTAATACGCAGGTTTTTCAACTACAGGACGGCAATTATGGGTACTTAAAAATTTATCACATACATTGCACTCAAAACATTACATTATATAGAACTTTTTCAGCATACTGTAAGCTTGACTCAATGGCTCTTTCGCAGCCAAAAACACTTAATATTCCAATAAACACCTACTTTTTGGCTTAGGTTTAAAAATAACTTTGGAAATAATATTACTGTTTCTCCTTGGCATGTTTTTAAAGTTGTGTGAAAATTAAAATAGATGTCGCTAATGTCGCTTTAACCAGTTCATAAAGATCAAAAGTTGCCTTAATCAAAGTATGCTTAAAATTAAGTTATTTATTAAAATACATCTAGTGTGATGGACTGTCATTTATTATAAAATCGTGCTATTACTGACTCCTTAACACTTATGAAAGAGAAATATGTAATATTTTCCTTTTATTTTTATTAATTGGGACCAAAGCACCAGGAAACATGAGACACCTCACGGGAAATACGATTCTTATTTAAACGAAAGCTAGATATTAAAAACTTTGGCTTTTTACATGAACGCGATTAATGTTTAAAAAATCTACTCTTAAATTTGTTTCTACTGGACTTACAAGTTGGACAAGAAAATTACAATTTATTTTACATTCAAATTTTAATAATTAATTATCACAAGAAATGTGATCGCTGGGCGGTTTACACTTAATTTATAAACTAGATTATAACAATAATCATAAATAGGTGATGTCAATGAATTTATTTCTAACTTACAACTAAATTACAAGATCTTATGAATTATTAGGATCCATTCACAATAAATTTACAAGTAAAAATATTAATTAGGAAATAGACTGATTAAAATTAAATTGAGTTCTTATTTCGCTAGTAACAAAACTTGACATTTTAATTTTTAATTAAACAGACTAAAATTTAAAATGTCAAATAATAACAAAAACTGATTAAGGATTTGTAACGATGTAGGTAACTACTCCGATTGGAGATCCGTACCTAAGGAATTATTTATAACCTACTGTCAAAACATATTGATCGTCTACTGGGTCTTATGTACAAAATATTTACATTTCACTTATTTTGTGAGGTGAGCTACGAATTATGTGCTAGGACTTCGCTAGATGGCGCTAAACAACAATCTCTGGTCATGGCTATTTTCTATTAAGATTTTCTTAGACTCGTCTTTACACAGGTTGATCTACTGAATAAATTGAACTTTTTAACCTAATTAATCAAAGCCTTTTGTTCCGGTCAAGTCAATGATCAGATATGTATTTGTTTTAGTAAAATGTTGTCTAACAAACTAATTGAATAACTCTAGTCCAATTCTGCATAATTACAGTAGGTATACCAAAAATAAAATGATGTGGCCGTTTGAAATGTCCTAGGATATTTATTAATTTTATTTATGTGTTATTGTCAAGATGATTATTTAGTTACGTACGTTATAAGTCTATTGAGAAACTATCAACGGTTTTTTTATGGTCGAGAGACTACTAAAAACTCGCAGTCTTCTTCGTCAGAAGACTGCATCAAAATCAGACAAAAAAGGATCACAACGTTTATTTGGCTGAGCCCATAAAAACCTGCTCGGATAACTTTCGGGAATTCTTCAATGACTACCAAAGATATTTCAATTTTTTTATTTATTACGGTAGATAAAAATTCATCCTTTTATTATTAATTTATATTATATTAATATATCCTTCGGATTTTTATGTTTCAAGTCCTCACTCAACGTAACGAATTCTTCGATTCTTTAGCAATAGAGTGGTGTAATCAAATTTTAGATGTAGATGAGATGATAGATATAGTAGGTAGGTATCTATAGCAGCAATACCTAACTGTATGCCCCGTTTTTGTTATCCGTTTTTTGAATCGCTGTTCACTATGAAAGCATATTTAAAGACGTATTTACATCAAAAAGACTACAATACGAAATTAGGTGGTACATATATGGATTTTGAACTACTATACTTTTAGAACTTGTTCCTGAAAAGTATTATCATGACCGTGTTAATTAGTCGCCATCTGGCGAAGTCGCCATTAACAAAATAAGTAGCATCAGTAGCTCATATTACAACCTTCTTGGAGAACCATCACTTACATGACATCGCTGAGGTCAATACATACATTTAGATAATAAATTATTAATTATTCAGACGGCCTTCGGTACAAGGACGTAATAATAATGAACGGGCATCATTGTTTGTTTGTGTTTTAAGTTTAAGTACATTGTGACGATTTTAACTTGGCAAGTACATACATGTTACACAAAACTGCTATGATAACTCAAAGGGAGTTCATTGTAACAAACTTTTCCTTGATCACGTGTGAAATCGAGACAAAAAAATATTTGTTATCGGAGAATTTTAACAATGCGGAAATCTAAAGAAAATGTTAACGAATACGGTTAATTCAGTAAGCCCGTTTAGTGTCCCTAGCACAAATATTGTCGAAAATATTGAATGTGATTGCTTGTAAACGAAAACACGTCTACTTTATGTACCAAATCCGTAACGAAGATTTTTTCGATAGTTCTTATTAAGGATACAATTAGGTAATACAGGATGACAATTCGCGAATTTTTTTTATGTCAAGTTTTCTTTACCATAACTTGTGAAAAATTACACTTCCAAACGTTACTTTTAAACTGTCATGACTCCTGATGACTCTAAACATAGATCAATTTTATTATATAACTGCCAATATGAAATTGCCACACTGTAATTACTGGACGATTTTTGTAACATTACAAAATTACCAACAATTTTCACCACGCAAAATACTTTGCTAAAGTCAAGCCATTTAATAAAACAACTATCACACCTTTTCACGACAATATGGCCAAAATAAAGCTCAATACCTAAACTGCGTGACAAGTACGATTTTTCGCCGATCGACTGACATTTGCCGTCGATATACGCTATATATTTTTTAGTATTTGCCGATCGGTAAAATACCATACTTGCGGTGCTGTATCTATAAACAACTTATCTGTAATGGTTTTAACTAAGAATATGGTTGAACGCATCCCTAAAAACGTTCCGGCGGCCATTATTGTATAAAAACCAGTGCTAATACAAAAGTATGGATAAATATACGTAGTATACCTAAAATGACAAAAGAAAAATGTATATCACCTTAAACTGGAACGAGATCGAGAGTAAACGAAAACTCTGCGTTCTTCTTATTTGTTTTTGGCAATAAACATTGTGCATTTTCCAGTGTCGAGTGTTTTGTGATATTATCAAGTATTTTATGAAAAATCAAATCAAATTAAATAATCCATAGTCACACCATAGTAGTAGTAACTTGACTACAAGCTCCGATGGTAATTTTTTTTGTAAGTAAAAGGAAAAGTCATTGTTCACTACATTTTATCACTTTCCTAGATTCACGCACGCAATTCGGCACTTTATGAATAAAACACTGCAATCGAAAAACACAAACTTTGGAAAGATACAACGCAACGACATGATTTTTCCGCGTTTCCACTAAAACTCCAACTAACGCGATTTTCTGTCAAATACGTAGGTCCCTACTACGTGTTTTCCGATAGTTTTGTTTTTTTCTTCTTATTCCTACTAGTAGGAATTGGCGTCGCACTTTCTATTCCGATAGTTCTTTTATTACGAGAACGTAACTTTTTTCTTTATTGGTATTGCACTTTGTGCATTCCGCCAGTGTTAAAGTATTTTATATTTTAAATCTCTCATAATAAAAATGAGTCAAAGTCTCATTAAAGTGACTTTGTAGAAACTTCTAGACACGTTTGCGACTTTACTCAAAGCTTCTATGGAGTTCTGAAAATAATACGAAAAGACATGTTTGCCGCCACTCGTGATTATAATTGGACACTTTAGTGATTAAAATACCACTATTTTTAACACTCGAAAAAACACTAGTTGTAAATCTGCGTTACCGCCAAAACTCGAAAAGTAATCTTTTTCTTTTTATTAGCATTACACATTTAAGGAAGTGTAAACTCTTTTAATATTGTTTTTAAAATATCACTGGTAGTCATGGTTTCTGATGTTTATAAACCTTCTAAAAAGGTTGACACTGATCATGTTATCAACTTTAATTCGCAATGTTAGTTACATTAGAAGTTTAAACAATCAAAATAATTTAGTTTTCTGTAAGTTATTTTTAGTTTGTTCATTAACACAAATAAATTACTTAAGCCAATTAATAGAATATCAAATTGAGATCAAGCCAATTAAAATGAAATTCAGTCAATATCACAATCACAAATTTTGAAACTACTACTAATTTTATATGTAATTTAAGAATGGAATAAGGATGGAATGATTTGTGTCATTTTTGATAATGCAAAAAATAAATTAAGAAACACAAATGCCAAATGGAAGTTCGCTGCCATAAAACTTTGAAATTTAATAACTATACTAGATACATCAAGGATAGAAGCGCGGAAAAAACCTATTTCCGAATTTATTTTAATACCAACTAGTCACATAAACGTCACATCACTAGTATTTGAATAGGCAGTCCGCACACTGCCCACACTCTGCCGGTGTTTAGATACGATCGAATGACTTTCCTCACTGTGAGGCACATGACAGGTTGCCGCTCGCCCCTCGGCTCGCACGCGTTGTATTAGGCACCAATTTGTTGCAAATAAAAAATAATTACTATAAAACGATGTAATCCGTCTAGTGATTAGACAAGTAGATTGTCATGTGAAAGTAGTAGTGTGTTCTCGCAGCTAAACCAGTTCAGAGACTGCGGTGCCCAACCGAATTGAAGGCATATTATAGTTTGTTATAGTTTAGCACGATATAGTTTTCGTGTACGAGCTGGTGACAGCCTTCGAGTAGGTAAATTTTCTCTAATTTTGTTCCGAGTAATCCTTCTATTACTTATTCTGCGACAATACTGACAGTAAGTACAGCTGAGACTAGCATGGCAATTTGCGAAATTCATTCGTAAGATCTCAAAATTTATGAAAAATTGATCAACGCTCGTACGATTAAGATTACGAACGCGACAGAAACTAACGCTAGAGTACTGTAATTTTTTAATGTTTTTGGTGTAAAAAGCTAAGCAAAAGTTTTGAAACAAATTGTCTGCCTCGGATTAATTTGACGTTTGTGATAGATTGCGCTCGCGCTGTGTGTGCCGTTATTAAAATACTCTTGCTGTGACTTTTTAGTTGTTCATTGCTCATTTGTGTTTGAAACATTTAATTTAGATTTTCATCGAAGATCGGACTTACAGTTTTTTTAGGTATCAATAGCGTAAAGATCACGAATAATTATATACAGCGTTATAAGCTTGCTCAAGTAGGCACGATATCGCGAAAAAACAGCCTACCATACTTTTGGTCAAGGGTCCACGGTACTTCTTTCATAGAACAGCGAATTTTTGTTAAGATTTCTGATTTGAGCCCATTGTTAAAGTTCTTCATAGTAATGAGCAAAATGACCTTTTTTCGTCTTAGATTTATTTACACTATAAATTTACAACCCCGTGTAGATATTAGCTAGATATTTTTTTAAAGATTTTGGCATCTCACGTTTCTTACATTTGCTAGTTATTGAAAACAAATTATAGTTGCAGTGAGTTTCTACCTTACCACCCAATCTACCAACTCAAACAGATGATAATAGGTATTCCAGGATCGCAATAATTTCTTAGGGGGTCGTCAGAGGGGCGGGGCGCAAGTAGCGCCGCCCCTGCGTTCTTCCCACCCCTTGTTATCACGACGTCACGTTACAAGGGTGAATAAAGACTAGCCAATAAAAACTACCCTTTCCAATACTAGTTAGAACTCAATATGAAGACAGAGTCGTGAAATATTAAGTAGGTACCCGATTTCAAAAGTTACGGATGGATTTCGTTGGATGGGATAACTTTCGAATTTAGAATATTTAATAATTCCTTTAAATAACTTTCGAAAACTTATATTGATATATTCAGTTACTTACTACTAGCAAGTAACCGATTTTGGTTAGTTTTATTATTACCTTATACATATATAACTAAGAATGTGATGGGCGCCGCTGACCAGTTGCGTTGTTAAAACATAAATAAAATAAGGAGTTAAATATTCTATGCACATAATTGCCTATAATAGTCTCTTCCTTAAGCTTTCGTTTTCAATCAACTAATCTGTTCACACTATTCCAAGCTAAAATTAATTGTGACAAAACGTATTTTGTACCTTAGCGTAGCCCGACATAACCAGGCCAGTATTTAATACATAAGCCTCAATAAAACTATACGTTTAATAACATGCACAATTTATGCAAAATGGACCAGCATATTTTGCAAAAAAACTTTAATTCTTCATAAAAAAAACGTCAAAATGGTTTAATAGCTTTCCGCATAACGCGTAGGGCGTTCTTTCTGTAAGAGGCTATTTTCGTTATTGACAGTGACAATAGCATGTTTAAGGATGTGACAGTTCGGCTTGATAAAAAATTAGCTAGTTACGTGTATGGCCGGCATTTTAAAAAGTTGCGTAAAGTTAGCATCACTAACAAGATAATTTTAGCATTGTTCTGAAATAAAACTTGTAAAGTTTTGTTTGTCCCAATAACTAAAACCAAAAAATGATATGACGAAAAAACTTATAAGATTTACGCACGATAGTCAAAGTTAAAAAAAAGTCGGAACATGCTTTGGCCACTAACGTTTCTATACTGCCAGATTCTCGAAAATAGGCTCTTACAGTTCGAGTAGCCCGTTAAAAACCGTCCGTGCACTTTACAGATCTATGACTACGTGGTGTCCTACACACTTGGATGTCACCTACTCGACCAGGCTTCTCAGTCGCCGGCGCTTCGCCCCGCTGTCGACGTGCTCGGGGACTCGGTGGGTTCATGCGCCGACTGAAAACGAGAAACAATAACCATAAGTTTTATAGTTATTTTATTATGATATGAAAACTAACAGCTAGGTACACAGACAAATACAATAAATAAGAATGGAAGGCCAATTAAAAGCTTTCATAGGTAAATAAAGAAGAATATGGTAGGAGACGGATTCACACAAAAATACGCAACATATAGAACAACACACTTAAATAAAAACAGGTACTCCGTTTGTAATTTAGAGATTTAGTGTTAAAAAGATCGACATCTAGTAAATTATTAAGATAATTGTAGCACCTGCATGCCTTTATAAAAAGCTGTATCGCCTATAAGTGCTATGCACGGACGGAACATAGAGGAGACTAGTTTTTCTTAGGGAAGCGGTGGGCGTGCGCAGCCCCAGCTGACCGAGCAACTCCGGACAGTCGATCGTGCCATTTACTATGTTGAGGAAATAAGTTATATCTGCTACTCGTCTTCTTTCCTGTAACGGCAGTATGTACCTAGAACTTTTTGCAACGAGCAGGATAGTTCGGTAAAAATATTTTAGCTCGATATTGCAGATAACGTAGTAAACGTTTTTGAATGCCTTCAATACGAGTTATATATACCTATGTATGTACGTTTTCTACGTATCACGGGAAAAGATCACAGAAATATGCTAAAACAAAAAGAGGACTACAGAATAGAAATGCAAAAATCTTACTTTATCTATCTATCTATATCTTTAAACGAGCAATTCTTGTATATATATATATATTCTGAATCTCGGAAACGGTTCCAACGATTTTCATAAAATTTAGTATGCAGGAGGTTTCGGGGGCGATAAATCGATCTAGCAAGGTTTCATTTTTAGAAAACGTCGTTTTATCCATGTTTTCAGACGAGCAATGCTCGATCAACCAGGTACCTACTCTATCTATATCTTTAAACGAGCAATTCTTGTATATTTATATATATATATTCTGAATCTCGGAAACGGCTCCAACGATTTTCATGAAATTTTGTATCCAGGGGGTTTCGGGGGCGAAAAATCGATCTAGCTAGGTTTCATTTTCAGAAAACGTTGTTTTACCCATGTTTTCAGCCGAGCAATGCTCGGTCAACCAGGTACTATATCTTTAAACGAGCAATTCTTGTATATATATATATATTCTGAATCTCGGAAACGGCTCCAACGATTTTCATGAAATTTTGTATCCAGTGGGTTTCGGGGGCGAAAAATCGATCTAGCTAGGTTTCATTTTCAGAAAACGTCGTTTTATCCGTGTTTTCAGCCGAGCAAAGCTCGGTCAACCAGGTACTAGGTCTTTACAAAAGATGGTTTACAAGTTGGTAGACCTTTAGCAGGAGATCGTCTAAGTAGGTACCAAAGCAGTATAAGATATTCTGCTGCTTAGCAGTACTAAGTTAACACAGCTATGTTCCGGTCTTAAAATCAATCAAGCTAATGAAATTATAGGACTAATTATAGGACTAATGAGACTAACCACCAAAGTAATGAGCGCCAAAACAGTGATGACCTAGAATTTGTTTTGTTACTCAAATTTCTGGATACCGCTGCAACGGTCAAGGGCAGGCGTTGAGTTCCATCGGGAGAGCGTCTCGTTCGTCTCATGACTTTTACATAAAAAAAAGTATCTTAAAAATTCGTATCGTATTTTTTTTTTTTATGTCTGACAGGCTAGGTGTTTGACCACAGCTCACCTGATGTTATGTAACGGTGTGGTCGAAGATGGTAAAGCACACCTAGCCTGGAATGGAACTGGCTCGCAAGTGAAGATGCCGGAACACACCGTTAGATGCTTGGCGGCAGATTTTCAACTTGAGGGTGGTAGCTAGCCAGCCGAGTACTAGAAAGTACATTCCCCTACCCCTACCACCACGCTATGGTTTCCTCACGATGTTTTCCTTCACCGGCAGCTCAAGCTCATTGTTGGGGTTTGAACCCACGCCTGGCATGCGAACCTACCGCGCTAACCACTGAACCATCATCGCTACAAGAAGTAATTAGAGTAGGTACCTACTATGAATTCGTGCTCGAAATTGTGTATCCATCTCCAGAAAGTGAAGCTGACATATCGATCCTTTTCGTAGAACTATCACACCCTTTTTTTCGCATTAAATCTTCACGAGCTTTTTAGGTCACGAGTGTAGAACGGACTTCCAAATCTCTCAATTTATGTATCAATGCGTAACATATCTATTAAGTTGTAAAAGCCGCCAGAAGACTTCATACCGGTTGTTGAGATTGATTTTACAACCGGTATAACTCTGCAATATAATATGCTTATCCTTGGACCCATTAATATTGATTACACAAGCACATTCCTATTTGAGGCCTGACACGGACCCGACGGATTTATCTTTTTCTTTTTCTTTGTTTTTATCGTCGCACTTTATATATTTGCCAGTGACAAGGGTTTTGATATTTTCAAGTAATAATACAATAAGTCAAATGAGTAAATAAGTCACAGTCGAAGTCACACAAAGAAAGTTTTGTTCGAGTCCAGTCACGCTCATGACTAAATGTATTTGCCAGTGATAAGGGTTTTGGTAGTTTCAAGTAATAATATAATAAGTCAAATGAGTAAATAAGTCACAGTCGAAGTCACACAAAGAAAGTTTTGTTAGAGTCCAGTCACGCTCATGACTAAATGTATTTGCCAGTGATAAGGGTTTTGATATTTTCAAGTAATAATATAATAAGTCATAGTCGAAGTCACACAAAGAAAGTTTTGTTCGAGTCCAGTCATGCTCATGACTAAATGTTAACTTTACAACAAGCTTCGATGGAGATTTGGAAGCAACTCGAAAAGATATATTTCAACTTTCCCACACTTGCATACATAATTTGGTATTTTATGAATAAAACACCACTCATTCTTTTATTGAAAAATAATACAATACAGCGATGCCACCATTCCGACAAACTTTCCTGGAAACTGGCCGATTTTTTATTTAATTGAAAGTAATGTGTCAATCTGACGCTCTTCTAATGATAGAGATAACACCTCCCCATGACCATTGCAGCGTTACACAGAACTTTGATTAGCAAAACTAAGTCCAGGGCTTTGACGCTCATTACTTTGAGATTTTCGATGGTTAGTCTCAACTATCCCTGTAATTTCGCTAGCTGCAGTGCCCTTCAAACCGGAACACAGTAATGATTCATCAGGTATGCTAGTTGAAATGGACCTATTAATTATTGTTTTTCTGTATGCAAAAATTCTAATACCGCTCACATCAAAATCAGACAAGGTATTTTTTTTTAAATTAAACCCACTTTATATGAACTTGAAATACGTTACACTCCTTTTTTGGGCAGTCGTGTAAAAATACGGTGCCTTACACTTTAAACTTAATAATAGTAATTTAGCAGATAGTGTGTGGCAAACTCTTTAGCCGGTCTGAATGCCTAATCGTCTACTGACTCTCACAAATTAGGCAGGTTATTAAGTTAAGTACACCTACTTCGGCATCACCTCTTTGTAAACCAGTTTGTATGCGATTCTCTAATTTTAAGATTTTAACATTTCATTTTAACATTTTAATTTATTTTGTTTGGGGAAAGGAAATTATCCAAAACCATTCGTTAACTACACACAACAGTCGAAAGCCGGGATTACAGATTATAAAAAAGTTGTACAGATATAATGTTGCGTTGTTAGGGAAGACTCCTCGGTCGTACAATTTTCGCTTGACATACACAGTTTAGAATAAAGTAAATAAAATTTTGATTTGAACCATGAATCGAAAACAATTTTATTTAAAAATATATACATATGGAAGATACGGGTGATACAATAAGTATTTTTAAAAACAAATTTATTTTAGCTTGCGTCCCAATATCTGTGAAAGTGCCTCTGTAGCATATCCCTTGTCAGATGATCACCCAAAAACGGTCAATATAAAAAGAAGATAAGTAATGATGCATAAAACATGGTCGAATCCTTGACATGTTTTTGTAAGAAAAATGAGCACGGACGTCGTGTCTCAAGAAATCTTTATCCGTTTCAATTCGTTGTCGAATACATTTTTTAATCTAAAAGAAACATCTTGACGTGAATAAGTATTTAAATTTGGTTATATAGTGGGAGGTAAAGATAACAAAATCGGGACACACTTTGGTATTGAAGCTACGTATCAATATATAATTCACATCATCATCACATTATCAGCCATAGAACGTCCACTGCTGGACATAGGCCTCTACCTGGGAGGGTTTGCTAATACTCGCCACGCTTGGCAGGCGGGTTGGCGAGCGCAGTTAGGTGTGATTGTTCAAGGAAGACGCAATGCTGCCCATCTTCCGGATGACATCCCTTAGCCGACTCTTACGGCAACTACGCGTAGAGAGGGTGGGGTACTATTCTTACGCCGGCACCACCACGGCAAATAAAATATTTAATTACACCACTCAAAATTAAAAGAAAAAGAATCAAAGAATTCGTTACGTTAAGTGAGGAATAGAAACATGGATCCGAACACGTATTCACGCACACACGGCCGTGTCCATCCTCACCTCATCCTGGTTTTTTCATTCATCGAAGCAAACAAGTTATTAACTAGTAAAAAACTACTTTCCAAAGTTCGTGAACAAAATTGTATATCCATAAAAACGACATGTCACGTGAGCCATTCAGTAGCGTGGCTTCGTAGAATCGAAAACTGTTGGGGTAGACTTGTACTAGAGTGGAGACTTCTAGAGAACAACTTTTACCATGGGAACAACCTTGAAATCATGAAACAAAAATCAACTGTTCCATAAAAACGCACTTAATTCACACCTAACAAACTGCCAAATATTTTGTTTATAATTTCAAATTTGGTCCCTTAGGCATAAGTTTTTCGTAATAATGAGTTCAATAAGTCCTTTAACTTGTTCCGTTCCGCGTAAACTTTTGTATCGATGATAGCTCAGTGGATAGCGCCGTCGGTACGCAAGCCGTAGAGCGTGGGTCCAAACCCCAACAATGAACTTGAGGTAAAGGAAACTATCGCGAGGAAACCATAACAATGGTGGTAGGGTACTTGCTAGCTACCTACCTAGCTACCCTCAAGTTAAAAAACTGCCGCCAAGTATCTAACGGTGTGTTACAGCAGCCCACTTCAGAGCCAGTTCAACTCCAGGCTAAGTGTTTACCATTCGACTAAACTTAACATCAAGGGCAAACATATGGCCTGTTAAAATGGCCAGAATGACTTGGGTTTAATTTCGTGATCGTCCTATTCCTTTCCACATAGCGACAATACGGTCCAGGTTATTTAGTAGGTCACTGGCGAGACCTAGGTCACTGTCCCAGCTAGTTCCTAACTCCCCAGCACTGAGCCTGTTTACTTGTGTGCGCAAACGCAAACAAGCGTGCGACGTCAATTACTTGGTTGTACAATGTCCAATGTGGATATATGAGAATTGGTCTTTGCAGATTTATATTAAATATAATTATTTTTAAATAAATGTTAATAGTTAACCTTGACTATTACGACTCACCGCAACTAAATCGGTGCGTGTTGTGAACTTCAAGTTGTTACAGAATTTAAGTATTAATATAGGTTTTATGAAACCTAAGTCGCAAGTCCTATATACTATACAGGTTCATCCCGACCTTCAAAGCGATGAACCGTTTTCGTTGTATGAAATATTTATGTCGTCAGAATACATTATTTTTCAAAACTTGTGTCTTTTAAATGCTAAACACTAAAAATGATAATCATGTGATGGTTAATGGTTACTGCTACCTATGAACATCTCCAACACCAGAAGCGTTGCCAGTGCGTTGCCTTCTCTTCAGGGTTAGGAGTTTGTATAGTAAAAATGTCATGTCTATGTAAAATTATTTTCTGTAGGATTGTTTGTCTTTGCACCTGTCCTGTTAGCTTAGTCCGTAGTAGTTTTGTTTCATGAGTTGTAGCGTGTGGATTCGATATCCATCCAGAACAAGCATATCACGAACATGGATGTTTGTTCCGTCTGGGTGCTCAGTACCTATATGTACCTATAGTTATACTGTTATATATAAGTATTACATATAGTGTATACTGTTCATAGTGTACTGTGTATTAGTGTTCTATTTATTTGGCTCAAAAACGTTTTGGTGTTATACTGTAAGTTTTTACAGATTTTTTTTTTTTTTTCTGTTTTACTCATGCGGGATTTCTCAATAAAAATAATGTTTAATTATATCGGATACTCCGACTATAGTTTCGGCCACATTCGATGGCCTTCGTCATGGAGACATAGCTGAGTACAACGCGCGCGCGATCTCGTCTTGCTTGCTTGGACGTGGCCGAAACTATAGTCTGTGTATCAGATATAATTAAACGTGAGTAATCCCGCATAAGTAAATCAAAAATATGTAAATGTTCATGTTTCATAGTATTATTAATTTATTATTAGTATTGTATGTACAAGATTCCCATAGTCCAAGCTTTGCTTACGTTGTGGCTAGATGGCGCTGTGTGAATTGCCCTTCAATATTTATTTACAATTCAATTATATTGATCAATAGGCCAATGCGTTCAATTGCACTATAGCGGACAGTTGGCCGGATAAAAAACTAATAAAACAATTATGAGTACGCCGCAACAAAGTTGCGAACCAGTTCCGCACCAGGGCCGGACTGCGTTGAAAATATTCAGACGATTACACTGGGCATTTGTAACAGCGAATGTTACAATTTCATGATTTTTTTAATTAATAACTCAAATAGCTTGGCTTCACATAGAGATTATTGAAAAACATATTGACCTAAGGTAGACGTTCGGACTAGGTAAATACAGCTTTGAAAGTGAGGTCAAGAATAGAATACAGCTGGACTGGACAGCTTACGGAAAACTTCGATGAGTTTTTTAGTCACGCATCCCGCAAATTCTCAAGACAAAAATCTTTAATCAGTTCTTTCTATATATTTTGACTTACGATGCCGATATGATACAATTGGAGCGGTCCACAAGTTCGAGTCTAAGAGAGCTATGAAAAGAGTTGTGTTCGGTATTTATATAAAGGATCGTATTTGGAACGAAGTAATAAGCCAGAGAACCAAAGTCAACGAGATAGCTCCACGTATGTAGCGGTGAAATGGCAGTAGGTTAGCCATATCTGTCGCAGAACCAATAAGTGTTGCGATAGACGCATTTTAAAGTGAAGACCACTGCTGCCCTGAGAGTGACTATATACGTAGAACAACTGGCAGTGGCCAGAAGCGAAAAGTCGATTTATTAGGAATTTATATGAATAAAATATTAAAATTATCTATTCGTCAAATGACAATTCACTTCAGACAGTCGAAAGATAATTTATTGGATGAAGAAAAAAACAGAATATGTTTTAAGTAGGTACAGCAGAGTAGTCAGCAGAATCAGTATAGCAAAAAGTACACCAAGGTCTTAAGTCACACCAATGCATCAAGTTTTTTGTCTGCATGTAAGACAAGCAAAAAATTTACCAAGGAGTCATTCCTACTCAAGATTATTTCTGTTCTTTTTTCTAACGTGTAACGTCTAAGGCGCTCATTGATTTTACTAACTCACAAATAAAAGGTCGTATATTTATTATTTGTCCAGTTCTCGTGGTAGTCCTTCTGTACAGTATTGTTAATACTTCTGAGCTTTAGTTTTGAAACGTACTGCATTTACCGTACTGTCTATTTTTTATTCTAACACTTTATTGGCATCGAACTTCGTGAATTTTGCCAACGTTGGAAAAATTTCAAAATCCTCAAGATAAAATCAAGTTACATAAGTCTTAGTCAAAGTAAAATAGATATAGAACAAAACAAAAAAAAAATATCACCGCATTAAATAAGTGCATACATTTATTTTGCCTTACCACTTGTGCGTAGAATTCACTATTTTTAAACTTAATCACTCGAGTTGACAAATAAAATTTAAGATAAAACAAAAACTTTAGTTGTATTTATTTTTTTCAAACATAGGCTTATGATACCTATGTCTAAAATTTGAAAATAGAACCATGCACAAATGCACTATCGCCAAAGAATCAAGCAAAAAGAAAGAAACAAATTCAGCATGCAGAACAAAAACTAAAAAAAAACAGGAGTTTTGGCGAGAACGCAGAAAGGTTATGTTATTATTTTTCAAAACTTGTGTTTTTTTGTGTACTATAAAAATAGTGGTGTTTTATTCATGAAGTGCAGAATTGCGAACACGAGTGTGGGAAAGTGATATAATGTTGTGAACATACCGTTTTTGTTGGTTCCATAACACTATCAAAGCTAAAAGTCACCACTACTTTTTAGAATAGGTATGTCCGAACTCGACCATAACTAAATTTATACTTGAAAATGTCGTAACACTTGACACGGACAAATGCCTAAGTACAACGCCAAACCCAAAGGAAAAAGAAAAAGAAAAGAGGGGTCTCCTAAATTTAAAAAAAAATCTTGAAATATTGATAGTATAATCTGATAGTATTCCAATACCTTCTCAGTAATATTTACATTACTGCCAGTACTTAATACTATTTTTGCACGATGCATGCATAATGTCGGAGGGCCATTGAAATTTAAATCGAACTCTAGGACTGTATAATTAAATTTGTTTTCGATAAATCCGGCATAATCCAGTTATACCGTATTGATGTAATGAAATTTATTTATCGAATCACTGCAAAAGGTTTAATATGAAGTAATTCTTGGGTATGAATAAAAATCTAATAATTTTATTACATAGCTTGAAAACAGTTGAACCGAATTAGCTATCCTTTTTTTTATGTTTGTGATACTTCGAATGCAATTCTGCAACTTTGACTGCTCTGTTAACTCATTGGAGAGTGCATTTGCTTTAAGAGCTGCCGGGAGTGGGTTCGATTCCCACTCAAAAGAAAAATTTGTGTGACGAGTGTTTGTTCTGTGTCTGGCTGTATGTATCATAAGTATGTATTTATAAAAAAAAGTATTTAAGTATTCTATCAGTTATCTGGTACCCATAGCACAAACTTTGTATAGTTTGGGGTAAGATGGCGCTGTGTGAATTGTCCTACGATATTTATTATTATTAATTCGAATGTATTGAAGGCAGGTAGAAGCCTCGTGGGTACAAAGTCCCTACTTAGTACATTAAATTTGTGAAAAAATAATGTATTGTGAGGTGTTTTTTTTAGGAAATTCAAAAAAAATAAATTCATTGCTTTGTATTGTTCCAAAACCCGAGCTTTGTCAATTTATAAAAATTGTGGTGTTTAATTCACTAAGTGCCGAATTGTCACGAGTGTAGGAAGTGATGGTTCGTGTTGTGACTTAACTCCGTAAAGCCTTTAGGAACGAAACAAAAGTTTAAAAAAAAAGTACTTATCTTCTAGTGAAATCCTTGATTCATGATTAATACTTGAAAACATCGGAATACTTATCACTGACAAAATGCACTAAGTGCAATGCCAAAAGCTAAGAAAAAAGATAATTAAGCACATTCTAAATTTGTCTATTTGCAATCGAAAATTCGTGGCATGATCAAGTATTCGGTTTATAATTTTTTAAACTATATCTTGTATTCTGATTCCTTTCCCAATTACTTAGTTTAATTTCGCGGCATTGTTATCCCGAGTTATTCGAGTGGAATGATTATAGATCATTGAGTGATCATTAAAAATACATACTCGCCCCGGCTTCGGACCGGTGCAATGTAGATACAACTTAGTACATTATTTTGATCTATGTCGTAAGGTTTAACCAGTGGTTGCAATGTAAGTGCACAAAAACATGTATTTCACGTTATCATATTACAAGTCTTTGACAAATTACAAATTGTTGATAGTTGTGAATTATGTCGTCACTGTTATACTTCGTTGATATGAAAGGGACAGAGTAACTGAGATATATCAAGTTATAATTATGCAACAAGTCACCCGTATACGTCACATAAACGATTTCAAAACGTAAACTTTTTGGACCCATTACGAAAAGTCATGTTTGACTACAATAAATCACTTTCCCAGAATCAGGACCGTAATTTCACACTTTATGAATAAAAACATCTTTATTATTATACATTAAAATTCGAAAATCACAAGTGTTTGACAATAATTTAGTGTGTGATGTTTTTGCTTACCCAACAAATAATTTTTCTTCATTTCATAGTTTTTGTATAATTTTATTTGAAAAGTATTAAAGCTTCACGATGCAACTAAATATTTTCCGGGTACTGATGCCAAATTGCCGTATCTTACGCCTAAACGATCGGAATTGTACTTTGCAGCGGTAAACGTCAAATAGTTTATTTAATAGTACTTACACAGTTCTCCAACTAATTCGTTCTGTTTTAGCGTTTAAAATAAATCTTAATTTGAGATAAAATAAAAGTAAAACACTAATTATAGTTTAGACTTAGAATAACATCAGTCTTTTTTATCTATGATTCGTGAGCATTCATCATCATCATCATCATCAGCCTATCGAAGTCCACTACTGGATTTAAATAGGTCATTTAAGTAAAGTTATCGCCAAAGACGCATTCATTATCATAATGATGAAGTGTTAATAAATCCCGATACACCATGTCGTTAAATGATAAAACTTGGCGCAGTTTTCGTATATACGCAGTCTTTGTGCATGGGTTTTCTAAGAATTAGTTTCTAATATTTTCTAGTAGCTGCGATGATTTTTTTGTTCGGTGTGATACATACTATTTAGTGAAACATTTACCTGACCACAACACGCTTAATGGTAAGCGAAGGTGAAGTCTATGGTAAGTAAACACGCATAGTTTAATTTTACTTTCATTCTGTGAACAGCTAAACAGTGGAAAGCGTGGCCCGAGTTTCCAGTTCAATTTCGATGACTTTAAGTATTGGTTTCTTCAAGGCAAGCGTATTATACCTTTTCTTAACATAAAGCGAGATGGCTGTCAAACGAAAACCTTTTATAAACTAAATTAAAACAAGCTGAAAAGTTAAACTATAATTAAAGGAAAAAAACTTTTTATTCCTAATGTTTAAACATATTATATATTTATAATCCCCTTTTAATTTCACTTATTTTAATACCCTACTCAATAGGTTTTTTTTAAGTAACTTATTACTATTTCGCGCCAAAAGTCCGGCATTTTTTTTTCCAAACACTTATCTAAGAATACTTGGGTGTCTAAAATGAATGTAACGAGACCAATCCATCCAGCCGTGTTGAAGATACAAGGTAATAAAGAAATTTACATACAAAACATGCGCGAAAAACATAACCCTTCCTTGGCAGACGAGTAAAATCCATAGCTAAGTTTTAGGCAATGAGCAAACCGAGAAACACGCGAAACGCGACTTTATTACACGACTACTGAAACGAGTGTAATGTTTTCAGGCTTCATGTATGTATGTGTGTGTGAGTTTCTTTATTTCATCATAAGTTTTAAATGTCTGAACAGATTTGGATGTATGAGGTGTCGTTAGAATCCTTGCATCATCTCGAGTGACATTATTATTTTTAAATGTCATTTATTAATGAGAATTCGTATTTTTCTTTTCTTAATAAAGCTTATTTTATACTGTTTAGTGATATTTATTAAATAAAATCAAAATCAAAAAGTAATTTATTCAGTTTAGGCTCTGGTAAGGCACTTATGAACGTTAAGTTACATGTTTGAATGTACCCCCGGTTCGTAATTACACTTCAACTGAGAAGACTCCGGCAAGAAACTTAGCAAGGCATTTTTTGTGGATCTTTCTTTTCATATTAGGTTACAGTTTACAGTTATAAATATTAATACATACATTATGCTTACTACAATTGTCACTTAGCCAGAGGAATGCAAGTGCAGAGAGAAGCTACTACAACCATATATTCCTGTCTTCCACGTAATGAGCCACCTTATAGTAGGCTTTGTCAATAAATAAATATACATCCTTAGCCCGGCCCTGGATCGTTTAACTGTGAACACTAGAATTCTCTTTTACTTTTAAGTTATTTATGAAACTTTCCGTCAAATAGGGAATTTAGTCGGCACTGTAATAATACACAGCCTACACAATAATTAACTTAATAAATGCCACTGAACGGCAAAAAAATATGGCAAATTTTCACGTCCGCAAAAACTGGTACTACTTTGTGGACCATTCACGCTTTAGTATTTAATGAGATTAGTCTTATTTGTACAGCTATGGTACAGCAGCGGTGCGGGTAGATGACGTCCCTTCTGACACTTTCAAGATTGAGTCCGGTGTTCGGCAGGGATGTATCGTGTCGCCTCTATTGTTTAACACATACACAGAACACATATAATTGCAAGGCTGTTTAGAAGATCTGGTCGAAGTTAAGGCCACCTAGTTGGAAGATCGCCCCCTCCTCCCTACGAAAGCTGCCGTTAAGTTTTGCCCGATTTAGGACAAACTCATTTTTAGCGGTATAATGTAACATAATATGTCTAGTTACAGAGGAAGACTAAGTATATTGTAGCGATGATTGCTCAATTGTTAGTGCAGTCGGATCACACGCGAAACGGCATGGATTCAAATCCCAACAATGACGAAAGCAGCCACTGTGATGAGCAGCCGGTGACGAAAACCTTCGTGAGGAAACCATAGCGTGGTTGAATAACTCTGTTGCCTATGGTTTTAGCGTGTTCCGGTAGCGTGATTGTGCGCCAAATTCCATTTTAGACAAGGTGATTATTATAAAAATATATAAATATATAGTAGCGTAACCATAAAAATATATAGTATCGTCATAAAAAAATTGGGCGCGTAAATAAATACGATTAAATTATAAGACCGACAGAATTGCACTTACAAATAGTTCAATATATTAAAAATATAGTTTAGCTACTTCTGATAGTTTCCAGCTCTTATTGCATTTGTAAGCATTACTAATGACTAATAAATAATTTATTAATGGTTTGGTCGCACTCGATTCAGTTTTTGTAATTTAAACCAATCTTTTTATTCTTTACTTACTAAGTACTTGGCACACGTATTAGTATACTTTTACTTTTTGATTCCATTTGTTAGATCGAATTATGACCAGGGGAAACGCTGTTCTTAGAGGCAGAGAGACTATTGGGAAAAGTTGCCTGTCCAGACTTTGCCCTGATGTCGGGGCAATAGAATACCGCATCGGTATCCCCTGTCTTTAATAAGAGCCTGCTAATTGGGGACTAGGATTTGGGAGTTTTGGCTCCAACCAGCAACTTAAAGCGCCCGGAGAGGATAACAACATTGGATAGCTCACGTTGTCCGTTACAGGTGTGGTGTTCATGCGGCTTTTCCGAAAAGAGTGAATTCGTAGTTCTGAGGACGTCGGTGTGTTCTATTAGAGATCCTGGAATCCTCTATCAAGCACCAAGTTCGGTCGCCTGGAGAGTTTAAGTGAGTATAATCCCACATACCTTGACTGCGCCCCAACGTGGTATCTCATTTGGTAGAATATCTGATTAAAGAGCTGTAGGGCGTGGATTCAATTCCCACCAGGACAAACATTTATGTGAGAATAAATGTCTGTTCTGTGTCTGGGTGTTTTTGTATGTATTATAAGTATGCATTTATAACAAAAAAAGTATATGTATAAGTATTCTATCAGTTATCATAATATCATATACGTATAGGTTCTTATAGTCCAAGCTTTGCTTAGTTTGGAGCTAGGTGGCGCTGTATGAAATGTCCAACGATATTTATTTATAAAGTGAGATAGGCAACTCTAACTTACTGAATACTCTACGGTGCCTCGGCTAGGGAAATAAGTACATAATCTTCAAACAATTGTATCAGACCATTACATTGTAAACAGACCTAATAAACCGGCATATAAACATATTACAAGACATAATATGCATCTCTCTCCATGCTTACTCGTATATTGTCTAGGCTCTACGGTGCCTCGGCTAGGGAAATAAGTACATCATCTTCAAACAATTGTATCAGACCATTACATTGTAAACAGACCTAATCAACCGGCATATAAACATATTACGACACATAATACGCATCTCTCCATGCTTACTCGTATATTGTCTAGGCTCAACGGTGCCTCGGCTAGGGAAATAAGTACATAATCTTCAAACAATTGTATCAGACCATTACATTGTAAACAGGCCTAATAAACCGGCATATAAACATATTACAAGACATAATATGCATCTCTCTCCATGCTTACTCGTATATTGTCTAGGCTCTACGGTGCCTCGGCTAGTGAAATAAGTACATAATGTTCAAACAATTGTATCAGACCATTACATTGTAAACAGACCTAATCAACCGGCATATAAACATATTACGACACATAATACGCATCTCTCCATGCTTACTCGTATATTGTCTAGGCTCTACGGTGCCTCGGCTAGGGAAATAAGTACATAATCTTCAAACAATTGTATCAGACCATTACATTGTAATCAACCGGAATATAAAAATATTACGCGTGCCATTGTGCTTATGTCTAGTATCACTAATAACACCTACGCGTAAAAATAGGTATAAGCGCAGTACAAAAAGAAACAGTGCATCAACTTTTACTATGTGGCAGATCTCCTCAGCAGAAGGTTCATGTATTTTTGACGTCTTTTGTTGATGTTGTTGCCGATCATTTCTAAACTGCCATACCGATAAAGTTGAAAATTTTACCGTACAATTCTAAGAGTAGCGACTTTCTAACAAAAAAAATTGTGAAATCGGACTACTTGTTAAAGAATTGTTGCTAAGCAAACATTATAACTTTCTTCCCTTCTCCCACGGGAATCGTGCTGAATTTCGGAATAAAACGTTTCTAAGAACCTACCTCATAATATGTGCTATAATTATGTCAAGTTTCATTCAAACCCCTTCTGTAGCTTCAGAGTGATGTTCTTTCAAGATACATACAGACAGACAAAAATTAATTTTATCACTTTTTTTGCTTCTGTGTCGATAATAGAATGCAATTAAATTGTTCAAATGTTAATGTAATATTAACATGGTAATGTTATTTTATATGTACAGAATTTGACCTCCACCATTTTTATTATTAGTATAGATTTTTATTGACATTTAATCATATTGACATATTATTATATTGACATTTGACATGTGTTATGATTTTGACATTTTGAATATTATTTTTTAATATTAATGGAAAAATTACTTTGGTGTCATCTATAAAATATTTATATTTACTTGTATCTATTCTGTGATGTGTAAGCTATCCGTACTGATCAATCATTATGTATTGCAACAAAATTATAACACCAAGCTGTGTCATACACTTGTCGGAAGAACCTGTACAGTAAAACGTCAATGACTAACGGACGGCACAGTCATAACTTAGTTTTATGTGTATCTTCTCACATCGTGGCTCATCTACAGAATGTAATCGCCACTTCAGTTTATTTGTGCTTCCTACTCTTTGTTTAATCAGACGATCTTAAACGTATGTCTTTATAACTATTTGTTCATGGTCTACTGTCGAACAAAATCCGAAAAGTCATTTTTTTTTATATTCTTGTTTTAAGTACCTCCCTATCTACGTTTGACCGCCAACTCGCCTGGTGGTAGGCGATGATGTGTGAACAAGATGAACCACTGACACTTAGATACCTAACCATTCTGACCTTGAAAAGACCTAGATAATATCTGTCAAGAAACAAGCAACCCGTAATTACTGCAATATCACAATGATAAATAAATATTTATCCTCCCCGAGTGGATTGCGCCACAAAACATTTACACATTTGTATGTATGTCTAAAGTTGGCGTCAAATTCCGTTTTTTTTTTTTTGGTGTCTCACTTTGTGAATTTGCCAGTATCAGTTGATACTGGCAAATTCACTGTGGTAAAACTGTTTCAATATTTTAACAAATTTATGAAAAATCAGGTCAAATAAGTCTAAGTTACAATTAAAGTCACATAAAGTAAGCCATGGTCGTGTCCGGTCATGCCCAAAAGTAGTAATAACTTTACTAAAAGCTTCGATGGAGTTTTAGAGGCTGCACGAAAAGTTATACTTCACCACATTATGTATATTACTTTCCCACATACACACGCAGCATTCGGCACTTTATAAATATGTTTTTATACGTAGACTCGAAAAAACAAATTTTAGAAAACAATGCAATAAGGCGACATGATTTTTTCATGTTCCCGCCAAAAATCATAGACTATATTCATATTCGTCTGTTTTTTTTTTCTTTGTAGCGCTCGTAGTGTAACTTGACTAGTGTAATCTGATCATCAATGGGAATAGTTTCCAAAACGTTAGCCCCATAGCCGCGTTGTATGGCAATACTTAACCTTTGTGCAAAATATGAGGCCAGCGTTTTGATCACGTTTAGCATCGACCAAACCAGACAGAGACGACTTTGAATTTTTTTGCTCCCACACCCAAAAACAAATGTACTTACCAGGTATAACAAATACCAGATCCAATACCAAAAAGTAATAAAAATGGCGTTAGATTTATTTACGAGTTTCCCCCTGACATCGAGTGCTAAACTTTTTACCGTTTACGAGCGTACTCCGAACGAATTATTGGTTATTCGATGAGATGCATTAAAACGTGACTTTCGAGCTCTTTCGAATTAGTTTTCTTTGGAAAGAGTTCGCAGGCACAGTATGGATTTATCCCGAGCCATATTATACTTCATGTGTAGTCCATAAACCTGTTTCTAAGTTTGGATTTTGTATTTCATTCTGCTCATTATTATGAACATATTTTTTTGTGAATACATTACATACATTTTAACAAGTCACTAAACTTTTTCAATTATTATTTTCATTCTTCATGGTCAGCCTATGGAAGTCCACTGCTGGACATAGGCCTCTGCCACTCAGCCCGATCTGCGGCTCTTCACTTTCATCCAGCGCTAGCTGTCTTACGTATATCGTCACTCCATCGAATCTCGGGGGGCTAAGCACCGATTTCAAACAGATCAATAGGTACCTAGCAGGTATAATAATACTTTGTAAAGTTTATTTTTCGCTTTTTAGTGCTGAAGTTTTTTTCTTAAGCGTGGTACCTATATACTTTTTTTAATTTTGTTGTTATTCAATGTTTTGTGTGATCATCAGTCATAGAAAGTCCACTGCTGGACATAGGCCGGCACCACCACGGCAATGTTTTGTGTATCGCTGCGTTATGTCTCACCTTCAGCGTATCGTTTTTCTCATTACATTGATACAAAAATATGTATGTGACTTGAATAATTTTCACAGTTATGACTAATTTCAGGTTTGGTTTGGAAAAGTTGATCATGGCGACCATCTTCAAACATACCGTCTCATTTGTTTTGGTAGTTTATCTGCTTCAAGAGCTGTAGGGCGTTGATTCAATTCCTACCCTGGACGAAAAATTACGATTCTAATTCTATGTATGTATTTACAAAATAAGTATTCCGTTAGTTATCTAGTTCTCATAGTATACAAGCTTTGCTTAGTTTCGGGCTAGATAGAGCTGTGTGAATTTTATTACAATATTATTTACATATTACATAGAAGTTGTGTGCCGGCGTGACAATTGTACCCCACCTTCTCTACCCGTGGTTGCCGTAAGAGTCCGCTAAGGGATGTAATACGGAAGATGGGCAGCAGCGTCTTCCTTGAACAAATCATACTTAACTGCGCTCGCCGACCCGCCTGCCAAGCGTGCCAGCAGTGGACGTCCTATGGTTGATGATGTGACATAGAAGTTTCGGCAACCCAGCTGGGAGACCGTCTGGCTTCCAATCTGGACGTCCTGGCCGCTGACTTCAAATTGAAGGAAAACATCGTGAGGAAAACTACATGTCCGAAAGTTCATAAAAAAAGTTTTTGATGATGTGTGAAGTCTGCCAACCCGCACTTGGCCTGCGTGGTGGACTATGGTCTTACCCTTATTACAATGAGAAGAGACCCACGCCCAGCAGTGGGACAGTTTTAACACAGGGCTGATGGCATGAAAAAAGCGACATCGTTTCATGGTAGATGTTCCAAAAACTCAAACGAAACGATTTGATTCCACGTTCATTGTGCGGACTGCTAGACAGTGGAATGCGCTCCCTGAGTGGGTGTTCCCCGATGGATATAAGCTGGGTGTCTTCAAGTCGAGGGTGAATCGGTATCTTCTAGGCAAGCGTGCTCCATCTTAGACCGCATCTTCACTTAACATCAGGTGGGATGACGGTCAAACGTAAGCCTTATTTATAATAAAAAATAATAATTAGATACATAACTTCAGGTGAGCTGTGGCCAAACACCTAAAAACAATATAATAACAATAAAAAAACGATGGAAACCTTTTTGCAGTACTGGATAATCTGGACATCTGACTGTTTGTATTATTTATGATCTACGATTCCACGATCTCAGAGAATCAAGTTCTCTCAACAAGGGGTGTTAAACATGGTAAAGGAGCCAAGTTGAGTGATGAAACACCGTTGAAAATTCTTTTAGAACTTGCAGTTTTAAAATAGAGCAAATTTTGTACAAGTTCTTGAGTACGAAGTTAGTTTGAAACAAAACTTTCCTAATGGTATCAAATCTCCATGGTGTCTTCAAAATTTTAACCGGTTTTGAAGATATTTTGCATTTGAAACGATTTTTAAACAGAACTTCGATTGTTCTTCCTTTGTTCCATTGTACGTCTTCATAGATATTTGCAACCTTAAAAATTAAAAACTCAAAGTAATATTATTGTTCGTTTGGCCTTCATCATCGAACCCTATTTATTTATATGCATATATGTTCTTTCTTATTTATTTTTCTTATTTTACATGGTATTTATATAATTATAGGTTCATGTAAAATGAATAATTATGATGGACGTTAATGACGTTGTAGTTAATGCCAGCGTGTTTTGGACCTCAGTTGATTTTATTTATTAAACATATTCAGAAATAGGTACACAGTGTTGTTTTTAATGGAGCAGAAGTGTGTCGACTTTGTGATTCGTTTTATTCATTTACATATAGAAAACTATTTCAATGAAAATTGTTAGTTAGATTTTTACATATCTTGAGGTAAAGTTAATTCGGTAACAGCGCTATTAGTATGTACTTCGATGATTTAGTGAATTTTGCGATTTATTTTTGAAGTGACAGTGCTTTTTAGTTTATTTTACTAACATGACATGTGGTGTATGGGGAATTCCTTCTCATACTTTCAACTTTTGCAGCGGTACAACGTTTAGTGTAAGCAAAGTATCGTTTTAAAAGTATCATTCTTTATATTTTTAGAAACGAGAATTCATTCTTTAGATACTTTTGGAGCGAAAGGAGATTTCAGAAAACCTATATCCCGCTCTTAGATGCCCAAAATATAATAAAAAAATACATAAGTACCGCAATGTTTAACTTTGACGTAATGTCAAATTGTTTCTTTTTTTCTTTAGATTGGCGTCGCATTTTCTGGGCACTTGCCAGCGTCATATTATTATCGTCAGATTGTTTAACAAAGTTTAATTAAACAATAATAATTTAGATAGCGACTCACACTGTTTCCAGTTCTCGCAAATGTTAGACGATGTTTCAAATAACATGTTATGTTTAATAATAATAGTAAGCTCGATTTACATTAAACCAAGTTAATGTTCGAGTGCTACTGTAAACACGGTCGCAGATAAATTAATGACAGACTGGTAACACTGAGAACAATGAAGGTTGTTTGTAGTATCCATGGTTATAAGCGGAAATACACTAAAGATAACTTCAGAATACTTCAATCAATATATCTTCCAGAATAATATGAACTTCAGCAAAGTTCTTGTAGGTTTTTATGGTTGACAGGGTATTTGACCTCAGCTCACCTGATGTTAAGTGACGGTGTGGTCGAAGATGGTAAACACACCTAGCCTGGAATGCCTTGGTGACAGATTTTCAACTTGAGCAATGTAGATTGCCAGTCGAGTACCAGAAAGTATCCTACCACCACGCTATAGATTTTCATGATGTTTTTTTTTCACCGGCAGCTCAAGCTCATTGTTGGGGTTTGAACTCATGTCCTTCGGCGTGTGAACCATTCGCGCTAACCACTGGGTTATCATCGCTACAAAGCTTACGTAACTTTGGTGTTGGTAAAAAAAAATTGTTTTGTATTGTTATGTTCGGGTTTAGTATAACAAATCTGTACTTACTATACTACTTATCCTAATCTGTTTCTGCCTGGTCTAGCTTACCTTCTGTTCTTTATTAGTCTGTAAACACCGTTGAGAATATGACGGTTTGTTTATGTCGCCGATGTAATGATACAAAATGGCACGTTTTCTTGAGAATGGTGTTTGATCAAAGACATGGGAATAGTTCCGTAACAAACTCTTCAAAGGGTACAAACGTCAATAACAGAAATTGTTAATATTTAATATCTTTTCCTTGCGACTTGGAGCCACGAAGTACCTACAAGACACTGAAGTATTGTTGCACCAGCATGTAGCATGATGACGTAGCACCTATAACGTGTAACTCATTACTCAGAAGTAAACAAGTTGAAGAATTAAAACTCTGTAGTCCGACTGCGATTAAAAAAGCTATAATTAAAGGAAAAAAATATATAAAAAAAAAATCATTTAAACATATAACTTATATAAATATATATTGTAATACTCTTTTAATTGCCTTTACTTGTATAACTATTTAGCGTCAATAATTCCATCTAGTTTTTATTAAATACAATATCCTCTACAATACATGGGTTATTGAGACGAATCTAACGATACCTTAATTGTCGTAATCCATTCAACCGTTTGGAAGATACGAGGTAATAAAGAAATTTACAAATACACATACAAAATACGCGCAAAAAACATAACCCTTCCTTGGCAGTCGGGTAAAAAGAAAACAAATAGCTATACGAATTTCATGAGCTTAGCTACGTACTTACTTCTAAAAAAGTTCTAAACCATAACTCAACATATTAAGCAAGCAGAAATGGCAGTGGCAGGACGTTTTTTATTCTAATTAGGTTCAAGTTTGAGCACAGGGTGTGCCTGATGTTTAGCAGTAGTGCGGTCTAAGATGGAGCACATTTACCTAGAAAAAACCTATTTACTCTAAATTTGAATACGTATTTGTTCCACATCTCGCTGTGCGAATAAAAAAATGTGGAATCAAATCGCTGTGTGCGTACTTGGAGAATATCCACCATGTACGGATGACGTTTTGGTAAAAAGGTGCAGAGGGAACCAAATTGTCAGTTCAAGTTTACACTCCGAAATGTATCCGGTAAAAAACTGACAAGGTAGCAACTACAACATACCTCTCGCAGAACCGATAACCGCAGGGGTAGTAGTGTTTTAGAGTGGAGACCGCAAATTGGCGAATGCGATGGAGTGTTTTTTTTTACGGAAGCGTCTTATGTCTAGTCGTGAACTACGATGGGCTGATGATAATGACGTTAACAATATAAAGATGTATGTGCTCACGTGTGATCAATGAGCTTGAGCTGCCGGTGAAGGAAAACATATCGTAAGGAAACCATAGCATGGTGGTAGGGTATTTTCTAGTACTCAGCTGGCTAGCTACCACCTTCAAGTTGAAAATCTACCGCCAAGCATCTAACAGTGTATTCCGGCAGCCTCACCTGAAAGCCAGTCCCATGCTAAGCTAGGTGTGCTTTACAATCTTCGACAACATCGTCACTTAACACCAGATAAGCTGTGGTCAAACACCAAGCTTTTCCAGCATAAAAAAGAAACATCCAAACACAGAACAAAAATCTGTTTGTCACATGTTTATCCTGAATAGAAATCGAACCCACATCCTACTTAAAAATTGGCTATTTAAATGATATAAAAACGAATTAACTTCCAAAACTCTCGCGTATTTCACATTTAATGTCCTAATTTCTTGAGGGCCGAAATAAACTAAGATTATCTTCGCAAAATGACAATAACATCGAAAAACTGATTAAAAAACTATAACTAACTTAATTAAAACCAAGGTCATCTTTTGAGGGGGAGCCGAAACCTCGCGCAACAATTTGCAGCAATACCCACCTACTGCCAGAAACTCAACTCACTCAAATAACAAAACCAATAGAATTGACATATCTGCCACTCGGAGCGGGCCAAGAAATTTGTGAATGAATACTGAAGAACTCGAAACTTCTGTTTTTTTAGCGCAGCACTTCACTAAGTGTTTCGATGTTTTCAAGTATCATGAGTTTATTAAGTCACACAAAGTAAGTCTTGGTCGAATACGTTGATGCCTTAGTAAAGTGGTTATAGTTGTGCTTTTATTACGAGCTTTAATGACGTTTTGATAGCAACACGAAAAGTCATGTTTCGCCACATTATATCGCTACCCACACTCGCGCACGTAATTGGCACTTTATGAATAAAACACCACTATTGTTATACACAACAACTCAAAGAAACACAACTTTTAGAGAAAAAATATTAAGCGACGGCGACGCGAACTGTCCACGTTCCCGCCAAAACAACTCGAGATTTAAAATACTAAGTCGTGACTTTGACTTACTTTGTGTGACTGTAACTTGGACTTGGACTTCTTTATATCGTGGAAAGTCCCCATCCGATGAATTTGTCATGGGCCGCGACGATAGAACAGAAGGATTTATTGAGCTTTGAACAAAAATCGTTACCTACACTGTCATTTACAACAATGTTCACATAAAATTAAAAGTTAAACAAATTGTGATATAGAAAGCATAACAATTCACTAAATTAATGATAATGCTATGTAGTTATAATACGTATACAAAATTAATTATTAATAGGATGTGGAGTTGATGGCAACCGCTAATGTCAAAATAATACTAAGTGATGGATATCAAAATGATGCAAATATATGTAATAATATTATTTCACTGTTAATCTTTTTTATAAATTATAGATAGTATGACAAATTGATAACAATCGCTAGTGTCAAAATAATATTAAGTAATGGACGTCAAAATACTGTAAATGCAAATGTCATTTCTCTGTTAATGTTACCCTTAATCACCTAATTTATTATTTACACTAGAGTGAAGTTTAATTTAGACGCGAAAGGAACAGGACTCGTATTGGACTCTTTCTTTTAAATTCATTGGGATGTTTGTTTGCTACGCTCTTTGGCAGTTTATTAAATAAATATTTTATTGTAACTCCCCTTGGTTCTGTACTTCGGTTAATCTAATAATATACGTAGTTTTTTATTATTACGACATAGCTAAATATTTTACATTATTCACGAATTTTATAGTCACCTTACTACATAATTCCTGTATAAAGCAAAAGCATTTTTCATCGGCTTCCAAGAACCAAAACTGGCAGACGAAGTAAATGTCATTACGGAACATAAAGTTTACGAGTTTAAATGACTTAAATTATAATATTGAAGACGGTTTAACGAGCGGCCGTGTCTGCGACTATAGCTACATTTTTATGTATTTTGTGCTAACTTGAAATTAAGGAACTTAGTTTTTGAACACATTTTTCACTAGTTTTTTTTTTGTTATTAAATAGAGTATTTCTAAAAAGCGAAGCAAATATATGATGGTAAGCGGTAACCGAGATAACATCCTATTAATATTATAAATGTGAAATTTGTTTGTTACTCAATCACGCTAAAACGGCTAAACGGATTTGGATCGAATTTGGATAGGATAGTTTTTTTTGTATTAGAAAAATGTTAGGTTCCTGTGGGATTATCAAAAAACGAACTACTAGACGTTTCCGCTTGAAAAGTATAGATGCGTGTTATGGAACATTATTCAGTGATAAAAGGAATCCTTATCTTAATTTAATTGTAAAATAGCGCAAGTTTCATGACTTGCTTATTTGTTACTTACGTGTGTTTAATTTCTCTATGAACCTTATACTAAACGCGGACAAAGTCGTGCGAGTAAGCAATTTTTTTTTTTTTAATTATAGATAGGCTTACGTTCGACCGACATCTCACCTGATGTTAAGTGTAATTATGCCTTTACACGAAAGGGTGATTAGCAATTTAGTTAGTAAAATAAAAAAAACTGAAAAAAAAATCTTTAGCCGCAGAGCAATCAAAACGGTTACGCAATAATTTTGTTGGTAAAATGAACTAATTTTAAAGCAACAAAAACAGGTTTCTGTCTTGATGGTATTTCTGAGGGAACTATTGTTCCCGAAACACGATTACGATAAATTTTATCGATAGTATAACATCTAATATAGTAATCTTAAGTACGATTCCTGTGTACATTTTATATCAATACAGTATTTAAACTATTAGATCTTACGCAAAATCGTTTATTTCATAGCACTGTCGCCTGTTTTGTTTAAAAAACGCAATCGTTTTAATGTAATTAATTATTTAAATGAGTCGTATGATACACAACGTCGACACGTAACAGCCATTTTTTTGCTACGCTAAAAGTGACTCTATTTGTTACTTAAAAGATTGATAATCAACTGAGATACCAAAACATGCACACATTAGAACCTGCTGGGAACGCCTTAGTAGTCTACTGCGATACAAATGTATAAAGCCAATTATAATCAAGAGAGTTCTGGCGGGAACATCGAAAATCATGTCGCTCCATTATATTATTTTCCAATACTTTTTTTTACGGTGGCTTGGTGTTTGACCACAGCTCAGTTGATGTTAAGTGATGGTGTGGTCAAATGGTCAATGACATCTAGCCTGGAATAGAACTGGCTCTCGAGTGAGGCTGACGGAACACACCGTTAGATGCTTGGCGGCAGATTTTCAACTTGATGGTGGTAGTTAGCCAGCCGAGTACTAAAGTACTCTACCTACTATGGTTTCCTCACGATGTTTTCCTTCACCGATAATCTCAATCAATAATTGCATTTTTTTTTTCTAAAATAGACAGAAAATTCTATATTATTAGAAGAAACATAACTTTTCATGTTGCTCCCAAAACTCCATCTAAGCTTGTATCAAAGTTGCCACTATTTAACCAGGACATACCTAACTTTAACTTTGTTTAACTTTGACTGTGACTTCCATATTTTGTTTCACTTCATTCATCGCAAAATACTTGAAAATTTCGAAGCACTTGACTCTGGTAAATGCACAAAGTGCGACGCCAAAAGCAGATAAGAAGAAAATAAAAAAAAAACTTTAATTTTGTATGACTATTTCAGTCATACTGTCTATCTATACTATAATTATAGTATAGATAGACAGTATTACTTTTTCAAAATTTCGATTTCCTACCGCTTTAATAGATATTTAATATTACGAAAAATAAAATCTTAGTAAATTCAAATAAGTTTTCATTCGTAAAATAACGTTGTATTTTACATTGCTTTTTATATTTATAACTAAAAATTAAGGCGGAGCTTTATGTTGTAAAACGAAGCAAATAGTTTTTATTCTCATTACTGTACAAAACTATAAGAATTAAAAAGTTAAAAAACTGAATTAGTACTGAGTTGCCCGTATTCGCTAGTTCAATCATGAAAACTAGATGGCGTAAGTTACAAGAACTCGCATAAAACTGACCATAAACGCTATATCCACTTACTTTTATTACTCGAACTACCGACAGCATGTTTCGTCGAAAATCGTACCCATTATAACCCAATGCCACGGAAACTATACGTTAAATTATAGCTTTGGAAATGTACAAGTTTAATGTACAATTTCTGTTAAAATGCAGAAGTTTAGTAATTTGAAGCTTTTAACCAAATCAAAATGTTTAAGTTGAGGACCGAAACATTCCAAAAATAACCGGATAAATTCTTGATTGCGGTCTTTCTGAAATGGCCAACGTGTGCTTAGCTTATTTTAAAGACAATAAAAAATAAAATCTATCAATTTAAAAAAAAAAAGAAATCGTTAACGATAGTATTTATTTTTGGGAGTAATCTACTCTACTAGTAGTATATTACCTACTAGCGACCCGCCCCCGCTTCGCACGAGTGCAATGTAGATATTAATGTGGTGCATATGCATGTATTATACATATAAACCTTCCTCTTCAATCACTCTATCTATTTAAAAAAAAACGGCATCAAAATCCGTTGCGTAGTTTCAAAGATACATAGGGATATAGGGACAGAGAAAGCGACTTTGTTTTATACTATGTAGTGATTATTTACTTATATAGTCAGCACACCTAGCCTGGATTGAAAGCCATATATTTCGTTAACAAATAATTACAATAAATATATTATATTAGGCCGAATAACATGTCCGCAACAGATCAGTCAGGAACTCCGCTTCTGACTGTACCTGGTGCAATAGTGCCCTCAATGCTGGCATAATTCCTGTGCTGGATAGTAATGGCCGACCTTTGCGATTATATATTATTATTTTGGCGTTTTAGCCGAATTAGACAAACGAAAACACTTTATTTGTCACATAACAATAATATATTAAATTAAAAAAAGTTTATAAATGTGACAAAAAAATCAAATATAAATTTTTGTGACTGGAATATGATTCGGACATATTTTTTTTTTAAATCGTATTCCAATATAATTATTTGCTAGAAAATGGGTTACAAAGATCTAAAACATTTAATAAAACATTTCTACTATAAACAACTCCAAATGATACGTGCAAATGTCAATTTTCGTAAATTAATAACTAGTGACCCGCCCCGGCTTCGCACGGGTGCAATGTAATGTGGTGCATATACATGTATTATACACATAAACTTTCCCCTTGAATCACTCTGTCTATTGATGGAAACCGCATTAAAATCCGTTGCGTAGTTTAAAAGATCTAAGCGTACAGACGGCGGGAAGTGACTTTGTTTTATACTATGAAGTGAACTAAACTAATCTCAACAGGCAGTGAGTTCATCTAACATTATTTGCATGTGTTCATGTGATCTGTAACACTCAGTATTAATTCCTTAATTTATAGCAAACGGTAGACGGTCCCGATTTAAATCATGCGCTGGTAAGATTTTACGAGCGCGTCCGATGTCTTGCGTAAATTGTTTGTACCGCGTTTTATATTGTACACTTTGTGCTAATCACAGAGTTAGGGTGACTACGGCTTTGGGTAACTTTTTAAGGATATAAGATTATACTTACAGTATTGTTTTAGTAACTGAATCTACCTGAGATTGGTAAAGATATTAAAGTTCAAGGTTTACAATCAATATACGCCACCAGCTTGGTGTATACATACAACTGTACCAATTTTCAAGTGGACACTTCTTTTTTAATAATACCATAGGAACCTAACATTTTTCTTAGATAAAAGTATCCTATGTTACTCTAGGTAATAAACTATATGTGTGCCAAATTTTATACAAATCTGTCGAAGCGTTTTTCCGTTATTGAGTAACAAACATCCAAACATACTAACCTTCACATTTATAATATTAGTAGGAAATTTACGAATAGTATATAGTATTTACGAGTAATTTTCCAGAGAACAAAAGTCACAGACATAGCTCAGCGTATTAGCAAGCTGAAGTGGCAACGGGCTGGACATATCTGTCACAGAACCGATAACCGCTGGGGTAGACGTGTTCTGGAGTGGAGACCGCGAATTGGCAAACATAGCGTAGGACGTCCTAAGACTCGATGGAGTGACGATATACGTAGGACAGCTGGCGGGGGATGGAAACGAAAAGCCGAAGATCGGGCTGAGTGGCGTGTCTTGGGAGAGGCCTATGTCCAGCAGTGGACTTCGATAGGCTGATGATAATGATGATGATATAAGAATATGATTTTTTATTAGGAACTTAAAAATTAAATGTCGAGTATGAAGGAAAAACCGAATAGATAATGCATTAAAAAGAAAATTTATGCGAATATTTAAAAAAAAACCCTTATTGATCATACGATTGTGCATTTGAAGCATACACATTAAATAAGATTGAAGATTTGGTCAGTTTGGTCACCCTACTAATAGTTAACCTAATTTTATTTTATGTCTTTTCTGTCACTTTATCATTAGCTACGGTAGGTATATTGTTTTGTAACAGTCAAACGTCAAGGATGATATACTATGTACTAGAGATACATCCTTGAAGCCAGATTGCCGGATATCTGGCGGCTGAATAACCGGCCAAACAGCCGTTTAGCTGAACTCATCACGATCAAGGAATTCAATGCATTCATATCTGAATTCAATGCGCATTGGTCGCGATTGTGATCCTTGTATTTGATGGTCAGCTATTGCCGTACAACAAATAAAGTTTGATAGAGTGTATCTTTCAGCGCCCTGCAGCAGTGTACCTATACAGCGAAAGACCTTACAAGAAGACAAGCGAAACCGTTTGTTGCCTCTTAACGTAGAGAAATTGGTATTTATTCATAATAATTTACCCATAGTGCAATTTGAGTTTAAATTTTGTTGTATTTTTTTGAAATCCGGTATCTAGCCGGATACTCGTTTGTCATCCGGTGTCCGCCCGGATTTTAAATATAGGCCGGATAGGCGGATACCGAATATCTTTTTCATCTCTACTATGGGAGCTGAAGGCCTGCGTTCAATTCCCACTCAGAACTAACATTTGTGTAACGAACGTTACACAAATGTAGACGTTTGGTCTGTGTCTGAGTGTTCTTATGCGTTTACAAAAAAAGTATTTAAGTATTCTATTAGTTATCTGGTTCTCATAGTACAAGCTTTGCTTAGTTTGGGGCTAGATGGCGCTTTGTGAAACGGCAAATAATATTTTGTTAAATATTTCCTACAGTAAACCATACAACTGGGTACTGTTTCTTTAACTGGCAACACAAAAGCTCCCTAATAATTAATTTATTGTACTCATAATTATGAACAACTTTTACTATGGGCACAACTCGGAAATCGTAAAAAACCTACTATATCACATTATGCCAACGGTTAACGAACTATTTATATACAGGGTCATTTGTAATCAGTCAGCATCCTTTTAATGGCGTGTTCAGTACATTAAATTTAACAACTTCTGTTCTCCTTCTGTTGATAATTAGTATTTTATTCTTCCACACAATATTTAAAAAAAAAACTCCGGTCTAAACATAATTAATTCTATGCAAAAAGCGCGCACGCACTCTGTGACGCGTGCCGGCAGCAACGCGATGACGTCATCCAAGGCCTAAGAAAGGGGGTGCGGCGCGCGGGGCGCTACTCGCACGATACTACGATGAATGAAGCGTCTACGCAATAGAGAACAAAAGAGTGTTAGAGAGTACCACAAGAAGTTTAATTTTTTATGGGGTATGTATTCTATTTTGGCTAAGGTTGTAAGGAAAGATTGTTCTTTGTTTTATTGTACAAAATATGCCCTTAAAAGGACGCTAACTGATTACCAGTACCCCTGTATAACAGCTGATACTATTTTTACCCTCAAAAGTTATCATTGTTGTACCATAGTTTAGGGCTAGATAGCGCTGTGTCAAATGTTCGTAGATGATTATTTTATACTACGCCTCGACTTCGCACGGATATACTTTATTTTAGAGATAATATTCAGTTGGTAAATTAATTCTACATTTTAGACATTTCTATGGAAATTTAACATAAAGATTTTTTTCATATAAAAATACCATTCGAATTTCCGGCATCTATATAAAGATATCTATAGCTCAGTGGTTAGCGCGGTAGGTTCGCACGCCGAAAGGCGTGGATTTAAACCCCAAAAAACATCGTGAGGAAACCATAGCATGGTGGTTGGGTACTTTCTAGTACTCGGCTGGCTAGCTACCACCCTCAAGTTGAAAATCTACCGCCAAGCATTAAGGGTGTGGTTTGGCAGCCTCACTTGAGAGCCAGTTCCATTCCAGGTTAGATGTGTTTACCATCTTCGACCACACCGTCACTTAACATCAGGTGAGCTGTGGTCAATATTTACAATAATTACAATTTAAAAAAAAAAACACCTAGATTGTAATCCATAAAAAAATAAACATACCGTTCTGAAGTGATGCTCTATCATACATGTAGCTATTGATTTTCATTTACCTACACAGATATCTTATTGTTATTAATAAATATATTTTAAAAAAAAAACAATCAGATATAAACAAATATAATCAATATGCCAATTTATTAAAAAAAAGTATTATTAATTATAGTAGAAAAAAAAAGAAATCTATGATATATTTTTATTATAGCAACTTATGGTTAACCAGACTATAACCAGTCATATACTAAAGATAAGGCAGTCACAATAAATAATAACAAATCGTCTAAAAGTGCTTCGTTACGTAACTTATAGTACGGTAATAAAAATTGTAGAATGGCTCATTGAATGCGCGCATTCGTTTTAAAATGAAGTTTATGTGAAATATTCTACAAAAATATAATGTGTCGTTTTGTGTTATGGCATGATTTGTGTTATGATAATTATTTATTGTAGAACTATCGATGAGCTAAAGATATAATTTTCTGGAGAGGCAAATAAAATAAAGTTAAAACTTAGCATAATTGGTAGCGCGTTTTTCAACTGTGAATTATCAATCAAGTAGTAATTAAGTAGTTATTATCATTATTTGTCAATCTACGCACCGTTTGTAGCCGTTGACAGCCCTGTTGGCTCATTGGTAATATATCTGCTTTTAGAGCTGTAAAGCGTGGGTTCGATTCCCATCCAGGACAAACACTTTGTGGTATAAAAACAAATGTTTGTTCTATGTCTGGTTATTTTGCATGTATTTAGAAGAAAAATAAAGCATTTAAGTAATCTATCAGTTATCGATACGATATTTATTTATTTATTACGACATCACGTAATAAGTAATTATAATTTGAACAAATTTACAAAACAGAATAGAATATCATAAATTGAGACTAGAATATTATGTTTCAGTAAATAAACAAATTTGAATCTATGACGATTGGAATAAGACAATTTATTGAAAATTAGCGTTTTGCTTCAACATCTTTATTGAAACTCGAGTACAATATCAAGATAAATATTATAGTTCTTAATACTTTATCGCAAATACCCTTGTCAATTAACACTGGATTTCTAGATTTGTGAACATAATTTTCTTGTATATTTTATTTCGAATAAGATAATGAGGTATAAACTTATTATTTGTTTTAGTTGGCATAAAACATGCCAAGAGCAGAATCGTACTCAATGATACAGTACCTACTCTTTATTAGTTTCTGTATTATTTTTTTTCGCAGTAGTTTGTTCTTTGTCTGGGTGTTATTATGTATGTATGTTATTTGTCTGGGTGTTCTTATTTATGTATTAAGCAATAACAAAAAAAGTATTCTATCGGCCATCTGGTTCCCATAGTACAAGCTTTGCTTAGTTTGAGGCTAGATGGCGCTGTGTGAAATATCAAGCATGAGACGGGTGTTATGAGACTAACAAAACGCTATCCTAATGGCAAAAGTTAACGCCTGTCCATGGCCATTTCAGCGGCACCCAGAACTTTGAGTATAAAATAAAATCCACAGCATTTCTGCTATGAAGTTTATTACTTTCAAGTATTTGATGTTTCGTGTCTAAAAGCCTATAATTTCACCAGCAGTATGCAGTAATCTACAAACCGGAACATAGTTATAGTTACACACTACTGCTTAGCGGTTATTACAGTGTTCCGGTTCGAAGAGGTACGGTAACTAGCGAAATTACGGGGCTGTCGAGACTAACCATCGAAAGTCTCAAAGTAATGAGCGCCAAAGCAGCGATGCCCTGGACTTTGTTTTGTTACTCGAAGTTCTGTGCAATGCCCAGCAAAGCAGCGTTCCTTGGCGCTCATTACTTTGAAACTTTTAGTCTTAACAGCTCTGTAATTTCGCTGCTACATTACCCTTCAAACCGAAACAAAGTAATGTTTACGCACTACTGCTTGGCGGCAGAATATCTGGTACTGCGGTGGTACCTACCTAGATGACCTCCTGATAAGGAAATCTACCACCAAGTAAAAATTGCTTGATGAGCGATGTTACATCTTTAGTACCTACCAAAATAAGCTTCACGAGATAATATTTCATAAAATAAATTGAAAAAATAGGACGATCAAAATTTATTAAGAATTTAATTTCATTTTAGCGTAGGACGACCACCCACAAGGTGGACAGACGACCTAATAAAGACCGCAGGAACGCGCTGGATGCGAGCCGCTTCCAATCGGTCTTTATGGAAATCAATGGGGGAGTCCTATGTCCAGCAGTGGACGTCATACGGCTGATGATGATGATGATCAAAATTTTGCAAGTTTCGAAGTCGCTTATTTATCTGTCTTCTATCGGATACATTCCGGAGAGTGTGCCTCGGAATTGCATAACTTGGTTCCACCTGCCCCTTTTTATTACTGGACGGCTAGTCAGACACGACGTCATCCGTACATGGTGGACATTCCCCACATAAGTACTAAACGCTTCCATTCCACATTCTTTATACGTAAAGCGAGAATGTGATCTATGCCGGCGTCTGTTTTTCTCGCAAAGTAAATCATAAATCATATTTATTGATAACGGGTGTTACAAGTCAGTAAATTTGGATGATAATTAAAATTGAATAGATAAAATTATGTAATAATTAATAAATGTCAAAACTCACAAAATTCATTGTAGCTGTAGTATAATTTGGGTGTCTTCAAATCCAAATTAAACAGGTTTTATATACTAGGTTAGTGCGCTTCACCTTAGACTGCATTCTGGTTTACATCAGGCAGAGAGTAGTCAAAGGCAAACCTAATTTGATTTTAAAAAAATGTTCGCAATTAAAATAAAATTAAAAAAGCCCTTAAGCTTGTTACTTGACGCTTTTAAACGTTGCAAAGCATTCTGAGGACAGAACAATGAGCGGGAGTTTGACGACATACTGCGCGCACGCAGGGCCTCGGTGTTTACGTTAAAATCACGCGCGCATGACCGCACTAGTGGGTCCGTTTCCAAAACAGACACAAACTAAAACAGTTTCTCAACTATCTATAAACTTCAATTTTGCTTCTGCTTCCAGAGCTGTAGGGTGTGGGTTCGATTCCTACCTGGACAAGCATTTATGTGACGATACATGTTTGTTCTGTGTTTGGATGTTCTATATGTATTATAAATAGGTATGTATTTACAAAAAAAAAAGTATTTAAATATTCTATCAGCTATCTGGTAGTCCCATAGTGTTTCACTTAGTTTGGAGCTAGATAGAGAGCTTAAAAAACATCTTAGATTTAATACTAGCTACATTAATTACAACATTTATAAAAGCAGCCTAATCTAATAGTCCATCTGAGGGAAAGTGGCCAGAATGCTGGAACCATTGCCACGCTGGATGGCAATGGCCGAAGCTTTTGACCGAAGTAGATGCCAGCATTCTGCTGACTTGCCGCTACGTCTAAACGGTTGGCCAGGTCCCTATAGTTATACTACAACTACTACTACTATAGTTAATACTAAAAATTTATACTATTAAATATTTAACGATTCTCGTTTAATTTAATAGTTGTTGGGCGACGTAGTATAGCTTTGCAAGGTGTATGCAAATAAAACTCGGAAAACTAAAAACCCGCGTTTTCTCAGAGATGACAATTATCTTGACAATTTTTTTTTTTTAATTTTTTTGTAAATATATATTTCCGGAGTACAAGCTTGGCTTAGTTTAGGGTCAGATGGCGCTGTGTATAATGTCCTGCGATATATTTTTTTAATATTAAAAGTTTTTCCAATACAGAAAGTATACTATATTTTAAGCAAATCTGTTAAGCCATTTTTGCGTGACTGAGACAAAGACACTAACAAACTTGACATACAAACTTTCAAATTAATTATAATATAATATTTGCATTGTAGTTATTCCTTAACCTATAGATAAATAACTAAACTTAAATAGTAGATATATCTGATTTTAGTGATTGTATTCTAATTTTATTAAAATTATATTATTTTACTATTTACAACTAAAAAAACAAATTGTAACTTACGTACGAAGAGTTTTTGAGACTAACCATCGTCTGATTTTTTCCAGCCTCTTGTGTCCCACGGCTGGGCTAAATCCCTTTCCTCATTTCAGACTGCCCGGTCTTTGGTTTTGTTGGACCAGTGACCATCTTGACGATTTAGTTCGTCACACCACCTCCGTCTGGGTCGACTCTGAAGTCGCTTATTTATGAGTCCGCTGGTGACCTTTACTCAGCGGTCATACGACATGCGACAAAATTGTTGCCAAAATGTCTGAACTAATGTCTGAAGAGTAATTAACGTCAAAGCAATGAAGCCAGATTTTGTTTTGTTAGTCAAAGTTCTAGATACAGCTGCAATGGTCTTGGACAGTCGTAGTGGTTATTTTTCACCATCAGCAGTGTCTACTATAAAAATCTAGTTGAACATTCTTTACTGCATTTGTATGTTGTTGGTTTATAACCAATCACACAGGATTCGACTTACCGAGTCAAGCACATTGTTCATTCAAAATTTGACAACTTGAACTTTAAGCTTACTTAACAATGACTTAGTAAGCAACTTTTTTTTTCAATTATTCCTGTTTGCACGGAAATCATCAAGTAATTTAGTAATTAGGGTAGAGTTTTTGAAGACAGTTTAATGCCGTCTAATTAAATTAAACATCAAAGAATTAAAACAATTTATTCTTAGGAATGTTATGTAATATGTAGTAAATACTATTTATTTATTTAAACAGTATCTGTTTCGCTATAAGTGTTCAAACAATTATACGATTATAATTGTTCAAACAATTATACAATTATAATTGTTCAAACGATTATACAATTATAATTGTTCAAACGATTATACAATTATAATTGTTCAAACTATTATACAATTATAATCGTTCAAACGATTATACAATTATAATAGTTCAAACAATTATACAATTATAATTGTTCAAACAAATATACAATTATAACTGTTCAGATAATTATATAATTATAATTGTTGTTGTCATAATAGTTGTTAATTATATAATTATTATAATTGCTGCTTCGAGAGCTGAAGACCTGCGTTCGATTCCCACTCAGAACTAACATTTGAGTAAGGAACATAGACGTTTGTTGTGTCTGGATGTTCTCTATGAATTATAATTAAGTAGTTACAAAAAAAAGTGCATAAATATTGTATCAGTTATCACGTTCCCTTTGCTTAGTTTGGAGCTAGATGGCGCTGTGTGAAATGTCAAACGATATTTATTTAAGCACGGTTTAAATAATAAATGTTGTATACTTTACACGGCATTAGTGCTAATTTTACAACATTGCCGACACATGTGGCCAAGCCCTAATTTTGCTCTCCAGACGTTACACGTTGATTTAAAGTCATGTTTGTTGCCTAGCATCCGGTGCCCGACCGCACAAACCATATTTACGATTTCAATGTAACACCGCCTTTATAAATACGTCAATGTTTGGAAATAATCTCCAATACAATAAGGTCAATTTTGAATGTTTTATTCGACTTCACTAAACTAATAAAAAATGTTGCTGTCCTTGTCTCTTAGACTGTAATGGTAAAGACAGAACATTTCTAGTATGTTTAAATTTTGTCGATATTTTTTTAATTTTGTCGGAGTATGGTTGAAATGTGTAGGTAGTTAAATATATAAATAATACACAATATTATTCAGAACTACTACATTTTCCATAGTTAATTGGCTTACAATTAATTCAAAGCCTAGTTGGTTTTAGCACTATGAGAAAGGGTTTTTAATTGCGTAGCTATTGCCATTTAGCGCGTAACTTAATCTACATTTCAGCAGCAATGTTTAGATATCAGATCTTAAGCAAGAACGACTTTGTTCGTGTTATTAAAAACAACTCTTTTTAGCCTTTTCAGAAACATATCCAAGACCACCTTTAGCGATAAGGCCGCCACTCTTTATTTTCTGTACATTTTTATTTCTAATGTGCACGATAAAGAATATATATTATATATTTTTATTTTATGTTGACAGGATAGGTATCTGGACCTTAGCTAATCTGATGTTAAGTGACGTTGCAGTTAAAGTAGGTAAACATATCTAGCCTGGAGGGGAACTTGAGAATCATGCCAAGAGGCTCATCTGCGACGACTCCATTGTTCAAACTAAATTGCAAAGCCTAGAACATCGTCGCAAAGTTGCTAGTTTATCGGTTTTTTATCGGATTCATTTCGGAGAGTGTGCTTCAGAACTATATGGTCTAATTCCTTCATTCCCAATTTTCTATCGGACAGCCAGAAGTTCAAAAAAGGAACGTCGTTTCATGGTCGACGTTCCAAAAATTCCACGTTCATTGTGCGGACTGCTAGACAGTGGAATACCCTGACTGATTGCGTGTTCCCCGTTGGATATAATCTGGGTGTCTTCAAGTCGAGAGTGAGGTATCTTCTAGGCAAGCGCGCTCCATCTTAGACCCCATCATCACTTAACATCAGGTGAGATGGCGGTCAAACATAAGCCTATTTCATATGAAAAAAAAAAACTGTCTCTCAAGTGAGGTGTTTGGCGACTCATTAATAATAATAATCAAATGTAACACAATCTAAAAATAATTCTAATTCGTTGTGAAAAATTGTAAAGGACTATTATGAGTTACGTTTTATTATGAGCTTAAACGAAATGGGTCAGCGAAATAAAAATAGACTTTATTATTCATGAACAAACACCGGTGTCAACTATATGTAACTTGAATAAATAATTGTTGTTAGGGTTCCGTTTTCATTAGGTTAAGAATAAACTGCGGTAGAAGCTTCGATCTTCAAAACTGATTTACCACCAATTGATATACAATTTTTATAGTTTTTGACAAAACTTATAAATTTTAACAAATGCTTCATCACGTTATGTCTAAATAGCACTAATTTTATAAGAGTCAATGTAATATGGACATTCTAAGGTATTTTTCAAGAAGCGAAAGTCAAAGACCAGGCTGAGTGGCGTTTTTTTTAAATGTAAAAATAACTTAGTACAAACTATATACTTTTATTGTAATTTTTTGTTTTAAGTCGCCGAGTCCTAATACATAATATCCTTTACTTGTTTTACGTGGTCTTTGTGTAATTTCAACACAAAATTGAAACATTTTTCAAGATACCCACATAACTTTAATTTTAAATACCGATCCTTAGGTCTGAAAACCAACCAGGCACTTGACAGATTACTAAGCTTTACATCATTAACCGTGTCGTAAGCAAAATTGTTTTGAATTTATTGAGGCGTGTTGATTTAAGAAAGGGTGTCCGTCTTTTCGTAAGTAGCCCATAAAACTTAACGACCGATGTTTTTTATTGCGAGTTACCTTGTACAAGCCTTTGTCGAAACACGTAAAAAACATTCGCGAACATTGAGAGCTCCCCTTTATGAATGTACGTAGATTATAATATAAAAGTAATTTAAAATATAAGAGCTTATGACTATAATGGGAAACAGTCACTATTTATTTGTTGGTAAAAGGAGAATTTTAAACAAGCTAGAAAGTATAAAAGTTTAGCCAAGTGCGAGTCGGACTCGCGCACGAAGGGTTCCGCACCATTATTTATGAAAAAGATTTTAAAAAAATCGCGTTTGTTGTATGGGAGACCCATTTTTTTTTTTTTATTTTAGTATTTGTTGTTATACGGCAACAGCAATACCTAATTTATGAAAATTTCAACTGTCTAGCTATCACGGTTCTTGAGAAACAGCCTGGTGACAGAAAGACGGACGAACAGACAGACAGTCAGTGAAGTCATAGTAATAGGATCCCGTTTTTACCCTTTGGGTACGGAACCCTAAAAAGCGTAAGGGTACCCTATATTAACAAATCGGTTAATATAGGGATCAAAATCGGATAAGTAGTTTTGACGCTACGGTGGAACACACGTACCTAAATACGAACATACATACATACATTAACTGCTATACACATAACCAAAACCCTTATTTTTTTTTAAATATAGGCCTTAAAATTATTAAATAAACCATTAAATAAACTACTTACGCAAAAATTCATTCTTTTTAATCAATTTTTTTTAAAGTAAAAGCAGTTATTGTGAGTTAATTGTCGAAGATAGGCATATGCAATCGTGAACTTTTTTAATTGATATTTTCTTTAATATTTTACTACATTGTATTGTTTTGCGATGAGAGACATTTTATGAAAATTTTTTTACACCTTGGGTTACATTCTTCAAGTTTCAATAAGGATCCCTGATTATTTCTGAAAATTAATAAAGCCTATGTTGCTCCGCGAAAATGTAGCTTTCTAGCGTTGAAAGAATTTTTAAAATCGGTCAAGTAGTTTTTGAGTTAAATCGTAACAAACAAACAAATCTTTCCTCTTTATAATATTATATTAGTTTAGTTTAGATAAAAAGTATAGCCGTTCATATTATGATGAAAGCGGAATCAAATTGTTTCGTTCGAATTATTGGCAATGAAATGAGTATTATAATGATATAGATAGTAATGAGGCGTATCTTGGGAGAGGCCTAAGTCCAACATTGGACTTCGATAGGCTGATGATGATGGACAATGAAATTGAGACGCTTTTTAAACGCTTAGCGGTCCGGTAGTAGAATGGGAAGGGTAGAATAAGATCATATAGAACTGATGCCATTTTCTCCAAAATGCATCCGATATGCTTTGAACAAAGTCCTAGCCTTAGTAACAGGATCCCGTTGAATCTAAAATAAAATAAATAAATATTGTAGGACACACAACACCATCTGACCCCAAACTAAGCAAAGCTTGTACTATGGAAGTCAGATAACTGTTAGAATACTTTAATACTTTTTTGTGAATAAGTATGTACATATACATACTTATTCATCATCATCAGCCTATCGAAGTCCACTGCTGGACATAGGCCTCTCCCAAGACACGCCACTCAGCCCGATCTTCGGCTTTTCGCTTTCATCCACCGTCAGCTGTCCTACGTATATCGTCACTCCATCGAGTCTTAGGGCGTCCTACGCTACGTTTGCCAATTCGCGGTCTCTGCTCCAGAACACGTCTACCCCAGCGGTATATACTTATTATACATAGAGAACACCCAGACACATTTGTTTATACCACAAAATGTTTGTTCTGAGTGGGAATGGAACCCACGCCCTACAGCTCCTAAAGCACATATACTACCAATAAGCCAACAGGGCTGTCAAAGAGTAAAGATGACGTAAGCTTCTGGGCTGCCCTAAGTGCTACAAAACTATTCGATAACCCATCAGTCGCAAGATCATGATACAGGTCAAACGCGGCTATTCTTAGAATCGTTCGTAAAATTTAGCGAACAATATCGATAAAACTCGTAAAAGATATCTCTTAATTTATGGAGATAGTATCTCTATTTAAAGCCAATGCCTGCGAGGTCCAAAACATAAAAGCCTTTAAAGATTCATCAGCGGAATGAGGGGTTATTTCTGTAATCACAAACTTGCAGTGACTGCTTTATGATTTTACAATATATGGCGGAATGGAATGGTCCACTGCCACTATTAATATTATTTTTACCCGACTGCCAAGGAAGGATTATGTTTTTTTTGCGCGTATCTTGTATGTATGTAAATTTCTTTATTACCTCGTTTCTTCCAAGCGCTCGAATGGATTACGATAATCAAAGTATCGTTAGATTCGTTTCAATAACCCAAGTGCTCTTAATAGGTGTCGGACTCGCGCACCGAGGGTTCCGTATAAACCTGTAGGTATATAAGTAAAAGTTATGGTATTTTTTTTAATGGTAATTTATGCTTTTCGCAATTTTCCCTTTATCTGTGCTATAAAACGTTACTTCGTACCAAATTTCAAGATTCTGAGGTCACGGGAAGTAAGTACCCTGTAGGTTTTGTTTCCTTGCGAGTGTCAAAAATTTGCAGCAAAAACGGCTGTATCTTTTGATTGCGTTGACTTAGAAGTATGTATGTAAAAAAAATTATGTAGGTATTTCATCAATTATTTGGTTCCCATAGTACAAGCTTTGCTTAGTTTGAGGCTAGATGGCGCTGAGTATATAAAAACATATCCTATTTTTTTTTAAATGTCAAATTCATGAGACTTTTTTTTAAATTATAGCTGTTATTTAAGTGAACGTGTTGTGAACGAGACGTTCTTCTAATGGTAAGAGATAACGCTTGTCCATGACCATTGCAGCGATACATAACACTTCAAACCGGAACACAGTAATGTTTACACACTACTGCTTGGCGGCAGAATATCTGGTACTGCGGTATAAAAATAAAAATTGTTGTATAAGTACTTAGATAAATTTAATGGTTTGTAAGCAAATTGCACCCGTGCGAAGCCGGGGCGGATCGCTCGTGAGACATCATAAACTACGGAACTTCCAATTCTAAACAACAAAAACCATAAAACCTAATCTAATTAAATTAAGTGGGATATAAATATATATTATATGCTGTCATCTCAGAAAATAACCTGTAGTATAAAAATCTTTAAAACCATAAACTTTACACATAAAAGGTACACGGTCAAAATCAAGATCAAAACACTTATCAGCGCTAGTTAATCAGCCAAATGTTACAGATTTATCTCAGATAATGATGCTTTTAAAAACATGTACTTTTTTTGCCTTTAATACGTTCAGATCATTTTTTACAAGCATTTTCCATCGTCGGTAACCTTAATAACATTTGCATGGCTAAATTTTTATTTAGGACGATACAATGTTGAATTTGTTCTGAGGTCCGAGTATAAGGGGCCCCGTCGTAAAGGGACTCGAAGTTTACTGTAAGATAGTCTTTTTTTTAAAGGTGGGTTTAAAAAGATTAATTGTAAAGAATAGTGGCAGTATTTGAGTCCAACTAAACCGGAATATTCACGTTTGTTATATATTATGTTTTAGATAAATAAAACAAACATAAATGAATAAAAAATAACATAAGGAATAAAAAGAAAAAAAACACATAAACCGATCGAGATGTTGTTTTTACTGATCTAAAACACTTATTCTTTTTTTTTCTTCTTTCTTCTTGACATCGCACTCTGTGCATTCTGTTAGTTTAAATGTTTCTGTATTTTGTGTGCAGTTTTCAGCTTCTTTATGTCAAAGTCCAGTCTTGGTCAAGTCCAGTCCGAGCCAGTCAAATCTAGTCATTTCTTTAGTAAAGTAGTGGTGACTTTACTATAAGCTTTGGAGTTTTAGAAGTAACACAAAAAGTCATGTTACACCGCATTATATAATTTTTCCACATTCGCGCTTATAGTATAATTAGACTCTTTATGAATAAAACACCACTATTTTTATACATAAACACTCGAAAAAAAAACACTAGTTTTGGAAAAAAATACAATGGGGCGACACAACTCTTTCAGTGTACCCGCCAAAACTCGAACAAACTTATTCCTATTAGGTACTTATTAGAATATTTGAATTTGATTGTATTTGACATTGTAAGGACATTGTTTTTCAATTAGACGTGGTAATTTAATTAGACATTGTATTTAAATTTGATGTTCTATTTTAATTTGACATTGTTTTTGAGTTTGACATGTTATTTTAATTTGTCATTTTATTTTTAATTTGACACGTTATTTTGGGTTTTATAGTATTTCATACATTTCGTTGAAGGTCAATAATAAATTATTATCCCAGTATATAATATTATAATAAATAAATAATTACTTACGTAGTTTATAGTAATTATCAATTTCATAAAACAAGATCTCTGGTAGCCAAGTCCACTGCTGTGTGTACGGTGGAAACAAGCGAGTACGGCGGTATAGGCAGCGGGCCCCAGAATATCTACCAACCCCCCCGTGTTACTGATAAGTCTTTAGGGGCCCCTGAAACTCTAGATCCGTACCTTTGCCTGTCGATCGATTTTCGTAACTCGGTATCCGCTCGATTTCACGCATGCAAGCTTGCCACCCGCGGTGTTCACAAAAACTTTTTTAATTTTTAATTCTTTATTTAAAACGTTTGACAGGCTCGTTTACGACCGGACACACATGAATATATACGGCGTTTTAAGACAAATTTTGTCCCCTCGGTTGTAAATCATAAAACGAGTGAGCGACTTAATTACGTTCGCTTTGTGAATAGGTCGCCGCGACGTTTATTGAGTGGAATTGTTGAAGTGGTTATTATTCTCAGTTTATGTTACAAAGGTAACTTGTATTGACAGACTGAATAGGAGAGTTACGTTGTGTTTGTCGACGGACATTTATGGACACACTAGACATTCGGAAGGGGGGTCGTTTTAGATAAAGCAGTCTTTTTATAATACTTTTTTGTTCTATGATCTTAAATGGGTCGTACAGACAGATCATAGGGAAGGTCAGCTTTTTTTTATAAGTAACTAGCGAACCGCCTTAGCTTCGGACGGGTACAATGTAGGTACTAATGTGGTGCATATGCATGTATAATACATAGAACTTGGTTGACCGAGCTTTGCTCGGCTGAAAGCACGGATATAACGACGTTTTCTAAAAATGAAACCTAGCTAGATCGATTTATCGTCCCCAAAACCCCTGCATACAAAATTTCATGAAAATCGTTGAAGCCGTTTCCGAGATTCAGATGATATACATATATATACAAGAATTGCTCGTTTAAAGGTATTAGATAAACCTTTCTCTTGAATCACTCTGTCTATTGATGGAAACCGCATTAAAATTCGTTGCGTAGTTTAAAAGATCTAAGCGTACAGACGACGGGAAGCCACTTTGTTTTATACTATGTAGATATGAAACGAACAAAATGCTGTCCTGATGGTAAGAGTTAACGCCTGTCCATGACCTTTACAGCGATACACAGAACTATGAGTAGCTAAACAAAGTCAAGGGCAATGTTACCTTGAGACTTTCGATGGTTAGCCTCAAAAGCCCTGTAATTTTCATTTTATGTAATGAAGCTATATAATTAATTCTTAAGTTAACAACAACGAACATACTTCTATTTACAGTGCAGACTCCGTTTATGTGTCACACAAAAATAAGGATTCTGAGAACCACTTGACATATATTCACTTAATTTGTAAAATGTATTTTTTAAATTCTGTAATACACTACAGTTACCCGAGACTTCGTTCACGTGGAATTTAATAAAAAATTTGTTCAGTTTGTAGTAAAAAAAGTATCCTATATGAAAATCTAGGCCATAACTATATGTGTGCCAAATTTCATTCAAATCCGTTCAGTAGTTTTTGCGTGAAAAAGTAAAAGACCACCCATCCATCCTCAATAACATTTTGTGGGATAATCTAATGTTTGTTCTGTGTCTGTTCCATATGTATTATAATTATGTCTTTACCAAAACAAAGTATTCATATATATTCTATTAGTTATCTGACTGCCATAGTACAAGCTTTGTTTAGTTTGGGATGAGATGGCGCTGTGTGTAATGACCTACGATATTTATTTATTTGACAGCCCTGTTGGCTTATTGGGAGTATGTCTACCTGAGCTGTAGGGCGTGGATTCGATTCCCACCAAGGGCAAATGTTTGTTTGGTATAAACAAATGTTTGTTCTGTGTCTGGGTGTTCTGTATGTATTATAAGTATGTATTTACACAAAAAAAAGTATTTATGTATCCTATCAGTTATCTGACTTCCATCACACAAGCTCTGCTTAGTTTGGGGTCAGATGGCGCTATGTGTAATGTGTCCTACGATATTTTATTTATTATACCGCGGGTAAAACCGTGTGGCACAACAAATACAGCAAAGTAATAACTAAACCTTCAAAAAACCCCATGTCTCACGTACCTCTTAGAACACAATTACCACAGGCCATAAAACAGTAACTTATAACAACTAGCATTTTAGTGCCTATTCACATCTGTCAATCTTTTTGAGCACGTTTCAAAAGAGCACAGTGTAGCTTAACAGCTTATCGCCTGATTCATAAGCAGTTAAATGGTATAATGTGTAAGTTTTATATATTTTTAACGCGATTCGAGTTCGAATCGGCATTCAATCGACACGGTCTCAGCTCTTGGTAGGGTTACCATTCTTTTGAAATGTACACACATACACCGCGAGAAATTCAAGTTTGAACATCAGCAATATTAATACAGCGGGTTCAGTACTCGATTGTCGTTCCAAATAATAATAAAAAATAGGTGGTTAATATTTGACCTAATTATACGTACATATAAGCAAACACAAAAATACAGAGACTCAAATTACGCGCACCGAAAATGACATGGTAGTCGCGCGCGGTCCCATATTAGATAACAGTTACCTACTGCGTAGCCTACGTATAATAATTATGTCTTGCGCTAGTTCGGTGCGTAAGGCTGCGCGCTGTCCGTACATTCTGGAGTTTTGGGAAAAACTTTAAACGTTTTCTTATTTTTTTAGGGTTCCGTGCCTCAAAAGGTAAAAAAGGAACCCTTATAAGACCACGCTCTTGTCCGTCTGTCTGTCCGTGTGTCACCACCGATTTTCTCAGGAACGGGTGGATCTAGCAAGTTGAAATTTATACCAGATACTGAGAAATCAAGGTTCTGAATCAACACGATAAAAAGATATGGGCAAATTTTAATTTTCAATTTTTTAATTTTAAAAATGGTAAGTACCAAAATTTACCTTAATAATGTTATTAATCACTCCATTCTAATACCACATTAGTATCTACATTGCACCTAAGCGAAGATTTTAAGTAGTTACTAACAAAGAAACCGGGCGTGTCTGGTTTTGTTACTGCGTGATGGTAGCCCTACTTACAGCTGAGGCAATCCTGTATTGAATTGTAAGATATGACAAAGTTTTATAGGCGTTGATAATCAACTGACGTTGTATGAATGGAACTAGTTTTTCCTGCGGTTACATCCGTAACCGGAACATAATTACCGCCTTCACGGGAAATACTAAATTTAGACGTTACTTTGTTTAGATATTATTATCTTATAAATGAATTGGACTGTAAATGTTTTATATGTGGTAGAAGTAAGAGCAAGAAGAATACCATCAAAATCTCTCCATCTATTTATGATCTCGGCCTGCTAAAAATCTGAGCACATGGGCAGTGAAGGTGAGCATTGACACGTATGAAAAGAAACACCTTAAATAATGATATAAAATTTGGTAGGGCAGGGATGAGAACATAATATATGCAGTGAAAGTAAGCATTGATACGCATGAAATAAGCACTATATAACAATATTTTAATAATAAACATGATTACAAGTAATGTACCTACCTACTATGCCGAAAGCACACTTGTAATAAAAAAACCAGATTGTGTATTTATATTGGGCCGATCCGGGCGGCATTGCAATGCCGGGCCGAGCCGTGATTTTAATAGTTAACATTAACCCTTTCAGAAAACTTTGAGAGCTACTGTATTCAGTTTAGCTATTTAGAACGATTCTTTGGGTGTTAAAACAACTTATTTCAAAAACAAAATTAAAAAAAAAAAATATTTGTTTTTTTTTTGGAAATTCTTGGAACGCATTTGTCCCTTTAGTCGCTAAAGGGTTAACATAAATTATAAATGCACATGTCGATTATACACTTATAGATTATAATTCTTATTCGTATAATCCACATATAATTATTTTTTTTAATTCCTATTTTACTCTTATATGTATATTAGTACCTGGATGACCGAGCTTTGCTCGGCTGAAAACACGGATAAAACAACGTTTTCTAAAATGAAACCTAGCTAGATCGATTTATCTCCCTCGAAACCCCCTGCATACTAAATTTCATGAAAATCGTTGGAGCCGTTTCCGATATTCAGAATATAAATATACAAGAATAGCTCGTTTGAAGATATAGATAAATATATGCATTAATAATGGGCCGATCCCGGCGGCACTGCAATGCCGGGCCGACCCGTAACGGGAGTGGAGCGAGCCCCGAACATCCCGTCGAATTAAAAAAATCAGTTTAATATACTGGTCCCTCTATGAGAGAACTTTCAGATATTAAGCTGAAAAGAACAGATACTACACTTTGATCTTAGCCAAAAGGCCGAGAAGCGATAACGTATTACAAAACACTGAAAGAATTCATGAGGTCGCTGAGAATCTCGTCAACGCAATTTAGAAAATGTGTCGCTCGATTACTAGCGCCATCTAGATTTTTTGAAGGTAACCGAAAAACAATGGTTTGATGCAATGACAATGACGTTATTATTATCTGTTCTGTGGAAACGATCTAAAAGCAATGTTAAAATTACAACGTCTTTTTGTGTATTACTCAAATAAATATAAAATAATTAGAAAATGTTAAGTTAATTGTGCTAAATATATAAGTACAATTACGCAAATGAAATATTTCAATTGAATCTTGTACGAAGAAAAACGACGCCTATGGCGTTAACGCCATCGGCGTCGTTTATAGATACGTAAAAACTGATTAAATAAGAACCAATAAATTTCCAATTTAATAAAAATGAATTAACAAAATGTCAGTATTAATATTAGCCGCTATTAAAATGATAAATTAACGAGTTAAAATATAAAATGGCGTACATAGAGAAGTGAAAAAGAGGTTATTTATTAAGGTATCTTATAATCGTGGTCGTTAAATGTTACGAGCGCAGAGTCGATCATTACGGCCAACAAGCAAAGCAAATTATATCTTGTTTCTGTTTAAAAAATGGGTGTCAAGTAGCCTGTTCAATTAATAGGTAATTGAATATTTTTTTAATTACACGTTTTGCACACTTTCGTTTCTTTAATACTAAATAGGTTCGCATTTGATTACACTCAAACTGATGCTTTCTAACTTTTTTTTATGGCTAACCGGCTTTAGGTGTTTTGCCACAACTCATCATTAAGTGCTGTGTGGTCGAAGATGGTAAAGCACACCTAGCCTGAATAGAACTGGCTCTCAAGTGAGGCTGCCGGAACATCGATAGATGCTTGGCGGCAGATTTTCAACTTGAGGGTGGTAGCTAGCCGGCCGAGTACTAGAAAATACCCTACCACCACGCTATGGTTTCCTCACGATGTTTTCCTTCACCGGCAGCTCAAGCTCATTGTTGGGGTTTAAACCCACGCCCTCCGGCATGCGAACCGACCGCGCTAACCACTGAGCTATCATCGCTACAAAACTTGGCTGATAACTTTATAAATTGCATTATATTAAATACTAGCTGTTACCCCGTTACCCGCATGCTTCGCTGGGTTTGTATGGATAAAATCATTAATAAATCTTGTAATTAACTTAATAAAAATGATCAATTGTGTCGTTTCGAGTAGCAGGCAAAGAGCACGCTCATTTTGCAAGCAAGGTACTCAAAATCAAAAAGTCATTTATTCAGTTTAGGCCCTGGTAAGGCACTTATGAACGTTAAGTTACATATTTGAATCTACCACCCGCTCGTAATTACACTTCAACTGAGAAGACTCCGGCAAGAAACTCGGCAAGGCATTTTTTTTTTTTGGATCTTTCTTTTCATATTACGTTACAGTTACTAAATCCGATATTAACATTGGTATACTATAAAGAATGTTGCCGCCCCGCTATTTGTTTTCTACTATCGTACTAGTAGACGAGTAAATTGTACTGGCCTAGTTTTGTCAGACTTAATATCAACTAAGTAAGCGTAGTGTATCGCTCTGATTCTAATTGATTTATCTTACTTAGAGTTAAAAACTTGTCTAAGCTGAACAACTTTTACTATGGGCACAACTCTAAAACAGCTGTCACAAACAAAGCAACATACACTAAGCTAACACAGTACTTTATTTATAAGCCTGACTAAACTAGGGCAGTACTATTTTCTCGTCTGCTTAGTGTATGGATAGAACAGCTGACTTCGTTTCTTAATCGTTTACATAGTTGTGCCTATATTAAAAGTTGTTCGGCTTAGTAGACCCCACGCTACAAAGTAGGTATGTTTACACGTTTTCAACAGCTATCATAATAGCATTAAACGTCAGTGTTTGCTAGATTTAAATTTTAACTAGTCTTTTTTTACTATTCATATTTGTACTGAGTAATGTGTATGTACCGAATTGAAATAAGTAGGTACTATGGTATAAAACTTCGCATTTAACCACCTAACTGTTAACTTGATGCCAATTCATATTAAAAGGATCTGTTCCAAATTGTATTAGTTCATCTAACGCGTAGCCACCAACTTGGTTTCAAATGAAAGCGTCAAACTAATTATAAGCCTGCCGCACCTTTCATTTGAATACATTTGAATATCCTTGGATTACCAAGAGGGTGGTCAAATGTATTCAAATGAAAGCATCAAACCAGTTATACATCACATTTTAGACGTTAGATGTACTAATACAATTTGGAACAGATCGTGTTATAAGTAATTGGCATCAAGTTAACAATCTTGGTGCAAGTGCATTCGAGCACTATCAGGCCCGGTATGGCAAGGCACCTGTTGTTATGGACGCGGTTTTGCCGCTGGTTTCACTCTCACGTTTGGAGTAAGGCAGGAAATTTTGCAATTTATTAGTACAAGTTTTTTTTATGGTTGGCAGAATGAAATCAAAATCAAATTATTTGCCATAAACTTTGGGCACATTAAAATTAATAGGCCAGTAAAAATAGAATTTAACCTCGCACTAAAATTCCGATCCAATATATTTTTTTTATTAAGGTTTAGTGTCACTTACTGAGCATAAAATCACAAAATGCTGACGGATCCAGGTGGAGCTTCAAGCGCCACCTTAAAAAAAGTTTTTGGCCGATATCTCGGAAACTATGCACTTTAGGGCAAAAGTTATTGAGATCATTGTTGTAGAGAATAAAATTTCACATTTTTTATTCTCTGTAAACTTTTTTGTAAAACTTACCGTTTACTATTTATAGCCCATTTAATTAACCGGTTTTTTTTCTATAGCAAGTAAATAATATTATAATAAGAGTTATCGGCCGAGATAGAAAAACCGGTTTACTAAATGGGCTAAATCAAATTTGTTTCTGGTGCCGGGTGTTATTTTATTTACTTTCGAACATATTTAACCATGAACTGGCTGATTTATATTTTCTTTTTTTTGTGCTCTATATGAGAATATAAAAGAAATCAAGTATCAAGTAGTATTAATAAGATTTATGTTATAAAAACGTAAAATTTACATAGATTAGAAAAACAAAATCTATTTCGCTGGCCGCTTACAATTTGTTCCAATATCTGCAACATTGTTGCGTGCGAGACATCAGTAGACTAATACGGCGAGCGGAATGCGACGGCAGCACGATTCGGACGATTATTTTTAATCGATACTTGTCCCTCTCAATACGTCTCGATCACGCTTTGCCGCCGGCTAGTGAGGGGACTCGTCTTACTGACGATATGGCTTGTCATTTGCGCAATTTAGACACTTACTATTTAGTTTCATGGAAAGTAAATTAGCATAATTTTACAAGGCGTGTTTGACAGCTTTAAAAATAGCTTATAACGAAGTCGTAGCTCACATAGACTTAGAAAGGTTTCCATAGAAATGTATAACACAACAACGTACTGAATCGATTTTATTTGATCAGCGAAACTTATTTCAACCGATTTTAAGAAAAAAATAACATTTAAAGGTTCTCTGGAAGAAATCACTCTAGGCGATAAGGCCGCTGTTGTACTACCACATATGAGCAGATGTTGTTTTATTTTGTTATTGTCTTTTTTTTCTTTATCTCTTTTTAGGGTTCCGTACCCAAAGGGTAAAAACGGGACCCTAATTACTAAGACTTCGCTGTCTGTCTGTCCGTCCGTCTGTCTGTCACCAGGCTGTATCTCAAGAACCGCGATAGCTAGACAGTTGAAATTTTCACAAATTATGTATTTCTGTTGCCGCTATAATAACAAATACCAAAAATAAAATAAATATTTAAGGGTCCCATACAACAAACGCGATTTTTTTGCCTTTTTCATAGATAATGGTACGGAACCCTTCGTGCGCGAGTCCGACTCGCACTTGGCCGGTTTAAAAAAAAATCTTAATGTTATAATGTATCGATAGTTAGTGTACAATAAAGTCATATTCTATTCTATAAAAACTTGGTTAAGTATTGTAACCTAATGTTTAAAGTTAAAGTTAAATGCCACTCGTTCTTACATAGGCGATAGTTGCTGTTATAGGACAAACAACCGGACTGAAAATTGAACACATTACCAGATCAGAACTACAGCCGTGTTCAGTTGTAAATGTAATTAGCTGTCACTCATCCGAACATGTAACGGATCTTCAGTGAAGAATTTTAATGACATTGAAATACGATTACAATCTAACACACACACATAAGACACTGTATGACTATAATACGAAAACAAACAAATTAAATCTTACTACCGATAAAACGCTTCCTCACACAAATACAAGCCAACTCGATAGAGTTTAGATTGCGTCACAGTCAATCAGAACGCCGCCAAATGTCTGATTGACGTCGAATAGTGATTCACGAGAGCTAAGATTTAATCCAGCAAGGTTACATATTCTCAGATTCATACCCTTCACGCTATAAGTGAAATGCAACACATTAGTAGTATTAGTAACACATCAGTAGTGGGCGATTTTTAAAGTTCTGGGCGGAATAAAAGTGGAAATTTATTAACAAAGCATGACATTTTGAATAAATCTCCATTAGTCCCATCCTAAAAAAAAAACATATATATATATATATATATATATTTATGACTGACAGGCTAGTTGTTTGACCACAACTCACCTGATGTTAAGTGACGTGTGGTCGAAGATGGTAAAGCACACCTAGCCTGGAATGGAACTGGATCTCAAGTGAGGCTACCGGAACACACCGCCAGATGCTTGGCGGCAGATTTTCAACTTGAGGGTGGTAGCTAGCCAGCCGATTACTAGAAAGTACTCTACCACCACGCTATGGTTTCCTCACGATGTTTTCCTTCACCGTTAAATACAAATACAAAAAAAAATTACAAATAAATACAAATATTTTATTAATAACACCAAAGTTATTTTTTTCATTTATATTTTAAAATAACAACAATACCATGGAAACATAAGTGGTTTCGACACACTTTGTCTCCATGATGAAGGCCACCGGATGTGGCCAAAACTATAGTCGGACTTTCCGATAAAATACATACCTATATAAGTAAAACAAAAACATTAAAAATGTCAAAATGCTATCATATCATATGCCAATATAATGAAAATGTCAATATAATAATATGACTAACATAAAATATGTCAATATAATTAAAAATCAAATCAATTTAAATAATCGTCAAAGTCATAAAACAAGATAAATTGAAGCCAAAATCTTAGCTTGCTTCTGAAGCATGCGATAGAAGGTGTATCTTGAATGGAGGCGGGTATTATTATTATTATCCAAGCCATATGTTTAACGAACCACTAGTTTAATAAAAATACGCCCAAAATAATCATTTATCACCAAGAATAGTAAACAACCACCAGAATTTAAGCCCCAATTTGATATAGCGTTACCCAATATTTACCTAAAATTATTTTAAGTAAATGACAAGAAATTTTTATCAACCCATATTTAGTAAACAAAGCCCCACAATTTTGGTCCCACAACACCAAACAAAAAAATTTCTAGTGGCAAAAATTTCGCAAAAGCTGCGGTTCCAACAAAACCTCTTTTATTCTGTCTATTCTAAAACAATTTAGAACAATCCTTAACACTTACATGGTAATTTATTAACTTAAATTACTAACAAAACAAAAGGCTTTATTTTACTTTAGTTGGTAATTTATTTAATTTTATTTGGTAGTATTTGCATATAATATAATATTTACGTGCTACAGATTGGTGGTCTTTTAATTTTGGTGTTATCGTACAATTTATTGCACCGATGTTACTAAAACCGGTAGTACCGTTACATTTATACGGTTTGCTTGTTTGGTATTTAGTTGGGGTCGCTGTTATTTTTTACACGACTGCCCAAAAAACGGCGTGTAATGTTTTTAGGGGTGTCAATGTATGTGATTTTTTTCATCCTACTATAACTTTTCAATGCCTGAATATATTTGGAAATATGTGGTATCGTTAGAATTTTATTCAAGACTAGCTGTGCCCCGCGGTTTCACCCGAGCTAGATGCCTACGTCATAGTAGCTTTATGCATGCAAAGTCTCAGCCCGATCGGTTTAAAATTGACAAAGTTTCATACAAACTTTCATCCCCTATTTTATCCCCTTAGGGGTAGAATTAATCAAAATCCTTTCTTAGCGGATGCCTACGTCATAACATCTACCTGCATGCCAAATTTCAGCCCGATCCGTCCAGTGGTTTGGGCTGTGCGTCGATAGATCACTATGTCAGTCAGTCAGTCAGTAACCTTTGAGTTATATATATTTAAGAAGATATAATTTTTTAATAATGGTTTTAGTATCACTTCATTTAGAAATACAGTGAAACTTGGTTAAATGCGGCCTGGATAAATGAGAAACCTCTATTATTGAGAGTTGCAATGAGGTCCCGGTACTTTTTCATTGAATTACCTCTATTAATGGGACTTGTCGAACCTGGTTAAATGAGATCTGATTTCTAAGATTTATTCGATGTTTACCTCTACAATTGGGACTCTGTAGCTCAATTCCCTCTATAAATGAGACAAATTAATCAGGTTGGGACAGGTTTTAACACGTTTGTTTACAAACATAAGAATGTCTTTCGCACACGCTTTGTTTGGCAGTACTATCTCAGGTTTTGACCTAAAAACAAGGGAGTAAAAGTGTACAAAATGCCCAAACGTAAATAAAAAACGTTATCAGAATCTGAAAAATTACAGCTTCTATCAGATTATGATTGTGGAAAGTCGCGTGATGAACTGTGTAGGGAGAATAGCATACCAAAGTCAACCCTGTGTAGAAATAAATGAATTTATATAAAATTCATATCACCAAAAACACGCATTTTTATTAACATTTCCACCTCTAGTAATGGAACCTTACATTTCGACCTCTATAAGCGGGGGCCTCTGTAAATGAGACAACTATAATTTTAAACCTGCTTAATTGGAAAACAGGATTAATGGAAACCCTCAATAAATGGTACAACATTCTTGGTACCTTGAGATCCCAATTAACCAGGTTCCACTGTATAAAATAAAAATTCTTCAGTTATTAGTTAATATTATTTTAACGCAGTCGTTATTTTGTTTCATTATATTATAATTCTTATTTGGTAAATAGTGTAAATTCTAGAAGTTTATTGTGATGGTTGTTATATTTTGTTCTATCCCATTATATCTAATAAGCTGGCGTTTGACTGCCATCTCAGAAGATACGGTCTATGATGGAACACGCCTGTCTAGAAGAAAATTGCGATTCCCTCGCGACTCGAAGACACGGATTGTATCTGTACGGTATCTTTTCACTATTTGTCGGTTGGCAGAAAGAACTCAAACCGTTTTGTCTGAGTTTTTGGAATGTCAATCATGAAACAATGTCGTTTTTTGGAGCTTCAGGACGTCCGATGGTAGCATGTGCAGAGGGGATTATATTTTAAAAGTAAATCTACCTAATCAATAACTCTAGCTTTTTATTTCCTTTCACGACGTAATAACTTAAACATCTAGACAAAAGTTGACATGATTTGTATCATGAAAACTACTAAAGATACTTTTTTAAAATTATGTTTACGTAGTTGCATAGCAAGCTTCCTATATGAATGCAACTATGCTTTTACATAGGAAAATTTATTTACAACATAATCAGGCTAAGTAATCATATAAATGGAGTACCTATCACTGGTTGTTTACTAGGAAGCTTACTTGGTGGTACTTGAGTCACTAAATCTTAAAACTTAATCAGGTGAGCTATGGTCAAATACCATAACTGGCTGCTTTCCGAGGTTTTACCTGCGTTTTCCGGAATAAAAAGGAAAGTTACGTTTTGAGAGAAACTCATTTTGTGCGAAGATTACATTTTTGCGAAAGTTAAGTTCTGCGTCAAAACCCTTACAAATCTGTAATCAATTTGTAACAGTTAAGTTCGTACAACTTACAGATCTAGCCATTTTGTAAGTTAGCAGGAATTCTAGCGAATGCTATATAGCGCGTATAATGCGGATAAGTGTACGTTCACCTTAAGTAAGCTAAGGCTTCACTCGCAGTACTCCTTGTAATTTAAGTACACAGTGTTTAAAATATAAAATCAAAATGTGATAGGATTTTCGAGAAAATACATGAATAATACAATACAATACATACATACATAACCTACACGCCAAATACTAGAATTTATTTTTGAATTTTTTTTCCTTGTCCAAAATAAAAGCTTGTTTTAAAAAATACTTTTTTAATTTTAATATAAGTATTTGTAACTTTTAGTAGATAAGTTATTAGGTTTTGTTAGGAAGTTTGGGTTCCGTGCCCAAAGGGTAAAACGGGACCCTATTACTAAGACACCGCTGACCGTCCGTCTGTCTGTCTGTCCGTTTGTCACCAGGCTGAATCTCATGAACCGTGATAGTACACAGATGATGTATTTCTGTTGATAGATACATGTTTTTTTTAGATAATGGTACGGAACCCTTCGTGCGCGAGTCCAACTCGCACTTGGCCGGGTTTTAATTAACAGAGCGGTATACAAGAGAGGGCGCTTCGGATAATGATAAAACCATGGTTTGGCAATTATACCAAAAAAATAACTGTTAAATTTTTATTTTCTTAAAATATCTTGTAACCAGGAAAATAAACCATGTCACTAAAAAGGAACAGCATAAAGTTTACCAGTCTATGAAATACAAACAGTATGTCAGAACAAAGCGAGCGAGATACGGCTAAGAATAATACGTCAAAAGACGTCGCCAAGTTAATTTTGCCCGTTTTAGTGGGCAATTAAACCTGCTCTGAAGTGGAGGACTTAGACCGAAGACTGTCGTTTGTCTTGGGAAAATGACTAGTTAGACAAGTAACATGCGAGTGGGTTACATATGTAGATAGACTATTTATTGTTAACACCAAATATCACACTAATGTTATAAATGTGAAAGTTTGTGAGTGTGTGTGTTTGTTAGTTGTTTACGTTCTAACGGCTGGACATAATTCTCGATGGTCGATCTCTTTAGCAGAAGGTCGATATTCTGCCGTCAAGCAGTAGTGTGTAAACATTACTGTGCTCCGGTTTGAAGGGTACTGCAGCTAGCGAAATCACAGAGCTTTTTTTTATGGCTGACAGGCTTGGTGTTTGACCACAACTCACCTGATGTTAAGTGACGGTGTGGTCGAAGATGGTAAAGCACACCTATCCTGGAATGGAACTGGCTCTCAAGTGAGGCTGCCGGAACACACCGTTAGATGCTTGGCGGCAGATTTTCAACTTGAGGGTGGTAGCTAGCCAGCCGAGTCCTAGAAAGTATCCTACCACCATGCTATGGTTTCCTCACGATGTTTTCTATCACCGGCAGCTCAAGCTCATTGTTGGGGTTTGAACCCACGCTCTGAGACACCCATCTAATGTCTCAAAGTAATGAGCGGAAAAGCAACGACGCCCTAGACGTTGCTTTGTCACTCAAATTTCTATATATTGTTGTAATGGTTTGTATCATAACCTTTACATTTAAAAAAAAATATGAAATTTGGTATGGAGATAGCTGACACCCTAGATTAAAATATAGTCTACTTTATATCCCCGAAAAAATGTAGCTGGCAACACCGCGGGGCGCAGCTAGTACGAGTAATACATAATCCAATTGTTTATTGTTTAGTATTTTATTGCTTAGAGTTATTATTAGTGTTAATATTTATTTTGTCTAGTTATGTTTAGTCTTGTTATGTTTAATGTTGTTATTTCGTTATGTTGTTTCGTAAATAATAATGTAGATAGGTATAACACCTTAGAAAATAATTTGTAATGTTTATACCTATTATGTTAAATAAGTAATTTGAATAGAAAAATTCGGCGTGAAAACTGCCGTGTGTGAAAAATTGAAATGACATGTAAATTTTTTGACACCATTCCTTCCGATTTCCATGTTTCAAGTCCTAACTCAACGTAACGAATTATTTAATCCTGGTGTAATAATTTTTACATGTAGATATGTAGTGCACCAAATTACCCCTGGTTTTGTTATATCACATTTATGAATTCTCTTACTCCACTATGGAAACAAATTTAAAGACGTATTAAGTTCAAGAAAACTACACCTTTTTTCTAAGTCACAATCAAAGCCAATTTTATTATAAACTAACTGCGGCCCGCGGTGTTTCGCGCTACTTTTTTTTGAAAAAAAAAAAAATACTAGCGGGTAACACCATGTTAATTCAGGGTGTCAGCAACATCCATATCAAATTTCATCAAAATTGGTCCAGCCGTTTGACCGTGAAGAAGTATCAGATGTACAAACACACTCACAAACTTTCGCCTTTATAATATTAGTGTGATGACTTTAGACAGTGACTAAGACTTATTTCACTTGATTTATCATGAGAATTGAAAATACATATAACAAACAACACACAGTAGTATGTACTACATACTTGACACTGGCAGAATGTAGAAAATGTGATGCCGTAAAAAAGGAAAAGAATCTCGTTTTCCTTCGAGTAAATATAATGAGGCGAATGAGATAAACGCCTGTCCATGACTATTTCAGTAGTACCTGGAACTTTGAGTAACAAAACGGTTATTACTTTGAGACATTCGATGGTTAGTATCAATGGCTCTGTAATTCCGCTGCAATACTCTTCAAACTGAAACACTACTGCACTACTGGTTGACCGCAGAGTATTTGATAATGCGATACCTACCTAGACGACCTCATGCTAAGGCGATCTACCACCTAATATTATTATTCAACCTGTTTTGTCCCACTGCTGGGCAAAGGCCTCTCTACCTTCTTTCCACATGCCCGTTTAGTGCTATTGAGGTCCAATTCTTATTATGAGCATCAAGCTCATCTCTCCACCGTCTTCTAGGCCGGCCTGGTGGCCGTTATAACACCTAATATTATTCATTGATAACATTCACATACGTATATACGGTGCCGAAGTGTCCACCCTTACGATGAACCCGGTCTATAAACTCAAAGTCGCACAGCGAACTATGGACAGACGTTATACCCAGAGTTTGTTTGCGGGACAAAATTCGAAACGAAGTCGTCATAGAACTAAAGTCACCGACATAGCTCAAAGAATTAGTAAGCTGAACGACGTGTTCTAGGGGAGACCACGTGCAGGCAAGCGTAGTGAAGGACACCCTGGGGCCAGGTGGTGTGACGACCCGCGTAAAGCGGCGGGCAAAAACTGGATACAGAAAGCTGTCGACCGAGCTCAGTGGCGACCAATACAAATACAAATATTTTATTGGGTTACAGGTCATTTTGCCATTCATGTTTAAAAATAACATGTCAATATAATAATAAGTAAAATATAAAATATGCCAAAATGATTAAATGCCATTAAAAAGTATAATTAGGTACTTCAATTCAATAATCTCTTATTTTTAAATAATCGTCAGTCATAAAACAAGTCGCTTGATCTTAATTTGCTTCTGAAGGCCACGATGAAGGTGCATCCCGAATGAACGCCAAAACGCGTTTGTGGACCGCGGGCCCCAGAATTTTTATCGACCTCTCCGACTTGACGAGCCAATGCTACGGCGTTACTAGTTGGTCTTTATTTTTATTACTGCGAAGATCCAATGTGCTAGAGGACCCAGCATAAAATGTATCTATGTTTGTATGGGTCTACCTAAATCTCACCTCATTAGGAGACGCGTTCAGCAGTGGACAGCAAATGACTGATGATGATGGTGAAACACGTATGCATTATCATCATCATCATTATCGCAGCCATAGACGTCCGCTGCTGGACTCAGGCCTCCCCCATTGACTTCCATAAAGACCGGTTGGCAGCGGCTCGCATCCAGCGCGTTCCTGCGGTCTTTATTAGGTCGTCTGTCCATCTTGTTCCGGTCCGTGGTGTCCACTCCAGAACATTGCAGCCCCATCGGCCATCAGTTCTGCGTGCTATATGTGCCCTGCCCACTGCCACTTCAACTTGCTATGTCGGTTACTTTAGTTCGTCTACGGATCTCCTCATTTCTGATTAGATCTCGTAGGGAAACTCCAAGCATAGCCCTCTCCATAGCTCGTTGTGCTACTTTGAGCTTACCAAGAAGGCACATAGTCATAGACCACGTTTCAGCGCAAAACACGTATGCAGGTGGTTAAAACACTTCAACATCATATAATCATAACGTCGCCACTAGGATTAACAATGCAAATAATACTATAGCTTTTAAGCCGTGTCGTGCTTCATCTTAAAGTTTCTATTTAACCTGGTTGCAATATAGATAAATTTAAATACACAGACAATATTTTATGGCTTATTTTAGGTACGTTTTACGACCCAAGACGGGCCCGGTGGATGCCTGTCTAGATTTTATGGTAGCTAGGTTATTCAAGAATGTTCCACAGATCTAGAAGGGGTGATTCGATGACGCGTTTATTCAGCATTATTGAGCCGAGGTACTTGGTAACAATAGAATTGTGTTTCCACACGGAATAAAGCAAATGAATTAGAAATTTCTAATTCATAAATCATGACAGTAACGACCTAGGTTAGGTTGACTACCCTGGTAGCTTGTTTGGTAGATTTTTTATTAGCTAATTGTTTTTTTTTTTTGGATGTTCTTCATGTATTGCAATAACGTATTAACAAAAACTGGCTCAATGAAATTATAAAAACTGTAGGCTTTAATTGGTCAGATAAGGCGAAGGACAGGAACAAAGTGAAGAAAAATGGACTTCTTTTACTAGTTTTTATTCTCCAGGGAGGTCCTTAATAAATATGTTGCATGAATAAATAAGAATATAAATGTAGGATAAAAATTAAAAATCAAAAATAAGTAAAATGCATGTTATAATGAAATTAAAATAATATTATGTATTAATTAATATTAATATTTCATATTTCGTGTAAATCAATTTTATAATTATATATAAGTATTGAGCTATTTAAAAAAAAAATATGACTACCATTTTGCATGTAAAAAAGTGACAATGTGATTTTATTAAGAAAATAAAAAAGGCTTTATTATTCCTATTATTATTTACAAAAAGTATATAAGTATGCTTTTTCAATGGCTAACAGGCTAGGTGTTTGACCACAGCTCACATGATGTTAAGTGACGGTGTGGTCGAAGATGGTAAAGCATACCTAGCCAGGAATGGTACTGGCTCTCAAGTGAAGCTGCCGGAACACACCGTTAGATGCTTGGCAGCAAACTTGAGTGTGGTAGCTAGCCAGTCAAGTACAAGAAAGCACCCTACCACCACGCTGTGGTTTCCTCACGATGTTTTCCTTCGCCGGCAGCTCAAGCTCATTGTTGGGGTTTGAACCCACGCCCTTCGGCATGCAAACCGACCACGCTAACCACTGAGCTATCATCGCTGTATTTAAATAATAAATGAGGAGTCAATTGATTCGTTATTATGCTCCGGGTGACAAGCTAGATAATTTTATCTTGTAATTTTATTTTTTTGCCCTTATACGGGTTGTAGTCAAGAAATCCAAACGTATTTCCTTATAAATCAAAACATCACAAACACACTGAAGATTTATTTTCTCAGTTCATCGACCTACTACACCAAAACACGCATCACAATTTTTCTGCACGCGCCCCGTAAGCAGTAAAAGCGCTGTAAAATACTGTAAATCAATACTATTGCTAGACGGTGTCGGCATAAAGGAGCGCTGCGAAGCGCTGCATCTGCTAGCCAATGTCAACTGTGACGTTTACGCGCGAAAAGTTTTACGATCCGCAGACGACGCGTCAAGGAACAGTGACGCAACTTATCGCATTGTTGAATTTATCGATGTTTTCGTGGATTCCTGAATAGCGTAAATTACCACTTATGCTTAATCTTGTAATTCATTTAATTTTATGCATACACGCTTGATATGCTGTGTTACAAAGTGGCCAACTTAACGACGCGAAAAGTCACGTGTGAGCAGTAATTCAATATTTTGTTAGAACAAATTATCGACTGTATGTCCACAATCGTTTGTTAAGTGTTGTTTTTAATATAATGTAGGTATTTGCTTGTAAATTTTTAAGTACATTTACAAATATCCAATATAAATTATATTGCTTGACAGCTGGGTCATAGGAGAATTAAATTACTCATTGCAGTTTTCATTTGTTGACACGTTAGCGCTAGTGTTGCATTACTATTTATTGAACAAGGAATTTGTAAAGACACGACGTATTAATGCAACAAAGTAACTCGCGACACATGATATCTCTCGTGATATTCTTGATACGAATCGCTTACGAATTAGCAATTTTAACGCATATTTATGCTGATAAAGCGCAATAATACTGAAAATTAATGAGGCTAAATAATGTAGATTTGCGTTTTTGGAGAATACGTTTTCTTTTTTGTGAGCTGTTTCGATCATGTAAATTAAGTGACAAGTTACAGAGTAGTATATTAACTCATTATAGGATATTAATGATGTCTAAATATTTTTATAAGTTATTGCGTTACTAGTTTCACCCGCTATGCTTACACATTTTTTTTTACTATTAAATTTATGAGGAATAACAAACATACATTCACGAACTAAATTTATTAGGTATATTATATCCAAATTTTACGAATTTGTTAAATTATGTAAGTCATTTTTCGGCACTCTAATATTTTTTATCGATAAATTATTCATGAGCGGCACATCACTCAAGGGTTCGTTTTATGACCGTCTCGTTCCCGTGTTCCATATTAAAATGGGTCTGCGCTTGTGGTAGGTCATTGAATAAATAATTATAACCGATTCGAGTCGAAAGTTATTAACTTTAACATGTGATTTAATATCATTTTTATTCTAAAATCATTATGTTTAGTAACACTGTACACATTTAAGCATTTTGCAATAGAGTAATAAAATTTAAAAAAAATGTTTTGACTTTTTCCGCTGACGACGCTAAGACGTATAATTTACGAGTGGCCAGTAATAAAAGTTTTTGTTGCGAAAAGCGGCGAACTATAAAATGCTCTGTCCCTTTCTAGCGCGAGTTTACGAGCAGGAAAATGCGAGATAGGTGTATATCGCACCGGTAGTTTTATTACAGACCAAGTGATGTGAGAGTATACGCTGGTAGCTAACTTTACTAGGCACTGGCAGGCGATACCATTGCACTAACTCTACAAGAAAAATTAGTTTGAACAGTTTGATAACCCAAACCCATCCTTTTTTTTCCTCGTTTGGCATAGCACTTTGTGCTTTCTACCCATTTCAAGTAATTCATATTTTCAAGTGTGTCGTGATAAAATGAAGTAAAATGAGTCTTAGTCAAAGCTACTTTTAATTAGTCACTGTCAAGTCTAACCTATGCTTTATTAAACTATGGTGGTATTACTAGAAGCGACTACGAAATTTTGCTAAGGAACTAAGAATAAGCGTTTAGATATTAATTTTTTTATCCGGACAGCGTAGTTTTAGAAATCTGCTGGAATGTGTTCCCCGAAAAGTACAAGTTATGGGTGTCTTCGAATAGCTTATAGATAAGTGTGCTCCATCTTAGACAGTACCTTCTTCTGCTCAACATCAGACAGCGTGTGGTTAAATATAAACCTTTTCAGAATAACTAAAATTCTCTCTGTAATACTATATTTAGAACCGGTCTTTTTAGTCTATGATAGAAACAGGTCTAAAACTTAGGCTGAACTTCAATGTACGAGATCATCCTGAAAAAACGTCTATGAAATTATTAAAACAAAACATGTTTCCATTGCATTATGACATATTATTTCAATAAAATTGAAAGATAAAAAATTTACTTAATATTTATAAAATAATGGCTAACAAAGTAACAACCTAGAAACCTAATGCTAGAATTGTATATATTTTTTTTAAACAAAATACAAAATCTTTGCCATTACCGTTAACGAATAAAGTAAATGTTTTACAGAACTGGCACTTCATAATTTTATTGACATTTTTATACGCTTCCAAGACACATCGCGTGAAGCAAAAAAAAAAGCAAGCAATCCACGCAATTTATTATATTGACAAGTTATTAAGTTTTTATACGTTAAAAGCGAGTGACGACAAATAAAACCTTTGTAGTTGTTGCAACTTTTTGCTCCGAACATATTTAATTACTTGTAACAAGTTATTGTTTCTTTTTTCTCTTTCTTCTTGGCATCGCACTTTGTGCATTCTGCCAGTTTCAATGTTTCTGTATTTTGTATGCGGTCTTAATTTTTCATCTTCTTTACCTTTATAGTCAAAGTCCAGTCTTGGTCAAATCTAATCCGTGCTAGTCAAATCTAGTCATGCTTTAGTAAAGTAGTAGTGACTTTACTATGAGCTTTGATGGAGTTTTGGAAGCAACACGAAAAGTTATGTTTCATCACAATATATCACTTTCCCACACTCGCGCTTGTAATTCGGCATTTTATGAATAAAACACTACTATTTTTATACATAAAAAAAAACACTCGGAAAAACACTAGTTTTGAAAATAATTACATTGGGGCGACACGACTCTTTCCGCGTTCCCGCCAAAACTCTCAGTTATTATGTTTGAGGCTGTAGAAGAAAAGAAAAAGAAAAAGTTGATTAGCAAAAGAGTTCTTTCGGGAACGCGAAACAGATTTTAGATATTGACAAATAGTAAAAATGCGTGACAATTTAAATGTCGCGATCTCAGATCAAAAAGTAGTCGCGATCGTTATTTATCATCAGGCTACAAATGTAACTAAAATTAAACTTTATTGCAATGCTATATTTGGAAACGTATGAGTGTTTGATATCGATATTTCAAAAACAACTAGCACTGCTTCGCGGTTTTACCTGCTATCCTACGAGAACCGCATTTTTCCGAGATAATAGTTTTTAATTAGCAGTGATATAACTGTACCTTGTACTACAAGGCGGGAGCCCTTACATCCTACAAATGTTTTTTTTTTAAATAATAAATAGACATGTCTATGACCGCCATTTTTCCTGATGTTAAATGATAAACAATGATAATGACAACAATGATGATGTAATGATGTTTAAGATGAAGCACGCTTTCCTAGAAGAAACCGTATCACGCTCGTGTTGAAAACACCCAGATTCAGTATTGTGCCTATAGTAAAAGATCATAATGGTAAGTACAATGCCACCCTTTCCGCTCAGTACACTCCAAGCTTATAGCCTTGTATATTTGAAATTTCTGACAATTAAGAGTTAATTTAATCGTCCACTTTGCATTAATGGTAGAAGCATCGCATCAGGATCGTGTTTACATCGAACCGAATTAGAATTGTTTCAAACCACGTCAATGTGTCAAACAAACGGAACTGTTTATGCAATATTGTAACCGGAATTATAAGCATTGTGAAAATTTGACTTTCATTTGTCAACACAACATTCCACTGAAATATACTTATTGACATGATATCCGCTAGAAATGATCATTGAGCCGTGATAAAATATTTTACACTCCTTTTTAGGGTTCCTTAAAAAACGGAACCCTTATAGGATCACTATAAGGTGTCGGCAAAAAATGTCGGCACATGAAATTAAAATCCATAAAATAGTTCGATTATTACTTTGAAACTTTTAAACCGTTTAAAACGACGAACATTTCAAACGAAACATTTTTTTCGTTGCAATATTTTATTTTTACTAAATACCGATAGGCTCGCAAAAAACTCAGTTTGCAGCCCCCAACAAATTGTCAGCCTTCACATGTACTTGTTTGCCACTCATACAAGTGAAATAGGACTGTGGAACACATTAAATCCCCTAATTTGCCGCCCCTAAATCTGCCGACCTAGACTCAAGCCTGCCTCAGCCTGCTGGTAAATCCGTCACAACATTTAAAAAATAGAAAAAAATAATTGAGGAAAGATAAAGATCCATTAAAATCAACCCATTGGCTCCGAACTAGTGATAATTCGATCGATATATCAATAACGATGAACGATAGGTGAAAAATGTACAGAACCTTAATTGCAGATCGTAAAAAAAGCAACAAAATAGTATTGTATCAAAATGTTCCTATCTCAATACAAGTATATTCTAAGTACCAAAGTACATTGGAGAGGTCTTCTAACTTCTAATAATTTCCTACTTAAACACGTCTAAAGCGAATAATGCCTTTTCTCCTTCTCCGTATATTTACTAGCCACTGCGAGTAAAAAACAAGAAGTTAAACTATTTAGTTCCATAATAAGCCAGTTCTACGAGGCTTAAGTATGTTTAAAACAACTATAATTAGATGCTAATGACATCGACTGTGCTAATCATTAAGCATTAATTGTTAGTTAATGTAATTTGAACTTAATTGCGAAACTTGAGCTGCGATTGGTTATTTTCTTGTTTAATATACTCATTTTAAAGGTATTTATTGGCGAAAATAAGCAGGGCGTGGTTCAGTATCTAATAGTAATTATTTTGTATAACATTTTATGTTAATGTATACGAGTAGTTAATACTTACATGTGTTCCGTAGATATGTAGGTATAAAATATGGAAACATTATAATATGTGCAAAGTGCAGCGATGATAGCTCAGTGGTTAGCGCGGTCTATTCGCACGCCAAACGGCGTGGGTTCAAATCCCAACAATGAGCTTTAGCTGCCGTTGAAGGAGGAACATCGAGGACATCCTGTTTACCAGGAGTTAAACATCGTGAGGAAACATAGCATGGCAAGCTACCACCCTTAAGTTGGAAATCTGCCGCCAAGCATCCAACAGTGTGTTCCGACAGTCTCACTTGAGAGCCAGTTCCATTCCAAGCTAGGTGTATTAACCGTCTTCGACCACACCGTCACTTAATATCGGGTGAGTTGCGGTCAAACATCAAGCCTGTCAACTATAATATATATATATATATATATACAACTGCGCTGTTAACTCATTTGGTAGTATCTCTACTTCAAGTGCTGTAGGTCGTGGGCTCGATTCCCACCGAGAACAAACACTTATCTGACTAAATGCTTGATCTGTGTCTAAGCTTTCTGTATTTATTAAGAGTATGTAATTACTAAAGTAATATGTGAGTACTCTACCCGTGGAAAGCCGGGGCGGGTCGCTAGTATTATATAATTCGTCCCATAAACCTTTTAACTGATACTATTTTATTTTTCTTACCGTGTATTAAGTATCCGGAAAGTCTAGAAAAAATTGCTACCACGGCGCTAGTCATATGCTACCAACATTATACAACATCGTAATTTATTCAGCATCTAAACAAATCAAAGCTTCAAAACAAGTGTTCAAACTGAACTTCAGCAATATAAATTGTCGTTTGTATTATTTAAGTGGCAGTAACGTCGCGTGGCCTTAGACACCTATTGTTGACAACAAGATTTAACTACCTATTTATTCTTTATAACTTTACTCCCGAAGCTGTTGGAGTTTTCAGTAGGTTTTGTCATGTGTAAATCATTTTAGAAGTGACAACTGAGTTATAACTTTTCTGGTTAGACGGCGTATATGTCGCAGGCAATTTGTATGATTCCGCTTTTTGCAAACGGCGTCGCCCGATTAAAAACACTCGCAGTTTTGAAATATGCCGAAGGCAAATTGTAAATTGCCTTGTCACTATATAAAATGCCACAACATTTTATGTATAATTCAAACGCTGTTTACAAAATGCCGCGGCTAATTGAAGTATTCATACTTATAGCTTATAAAAGTTTTTAACTATTGTTTTGTATGTAATGTCATCAGTTCAAATGTTATTGTTAAGTACTTTAATATTTGAGAAGGACCTAAGCACGTTTCACGAGCCGTGGTGGTACCGGCGTAAGAATAGTACCCCACCCTCTCTACCCGTGCTTGTCGTAAGAGTCGGCTAAGGGATGTAATCCGGAAGATGGGCAGCAGCGTCTTCCTTGAACAATCACACCTAACTGCGCTCGCCAACCCGCCTGCCAAGCGTGGCGAGTATTGGCAAAACCCCCCCAGGAGGAGGTCTATGTCCAGCAGTGGATGACCTATGGCTGATGATGTGATGTAAGCACGTTTACTCCTATTTTAAGTCTTCATAGGTACATAATTGCTAGAATAAAGTATGACCTGTGTTTTGTGATAGTCATTCTACAATAACAAGCAATGTTGAAATATTGAACAATTTGTCAATTTGCCTTCGGCATATTTCAAGCCTGCGAGTGTTTTTAAACGAACGATGCCGTTCGTAAAAAACAGGATCATACAAATTGCCTCCGACATACCTACATATATACCCTATTTATCGTTTGAGACCGTTACTTTTTTTTGGATTATACAGCTATACTCTAAAGCGGTAGACAGGGTTATGCATTATTTATATGAACACAATTTTTCAGTACAATATTTTGTATTTTTTTAAAGTAATGAGACAAACGATACCCTCTCCTGATGGTAAGAGACAACCCCTATCCATGACCATTGCAACGATACACAGAACTTTGAGTAGTAAAACAAAGTCCAGGGCATCGCTGCTTTGGCGCTCATTACTTTGGGACTTTTGATAGCATAGTTAGTCACAACAGCCCTGTATTTTTTTTTGATAGGCTTGTTGTTTGACCACAGCTCACCTGATGTTAAGTGACGGTGTGGTTGAAGATGGTAAAGCACACCTAGCCTGGAATGGTACTGGCTTTCAAGTGAGGCTGCTGGAACACACCGTTAGATGCTTGGCGGCAGATTTTCAACTCGAGTGATTTTCAACTTGAGGGTACTACCACCACTCAAGTTGAAAATCACTCGAGAGCCTCCAGGCTAGATGTGTTAGCCATCTTCGACCATAACATCACTAAAACTGGTCACTTAGGTGTGGCCAAATACCATCCCGCCAACATAAAAAAAATAAACAAATAACAGATGCACGGTTTTATCATCTTATCGTACGTAATAACTATAACAAGGCTCATTGCAAAACGTTCCGGCCAACACTGGTTTTAAGATTACTTCCTTACAAATGCTGCAAATACAGATAACGTATCAGAAGTATGTTAATTCAAGTAATTGAATGCAACTATTTAATCACTACGACTTTTATATTTGACTTCACTTTAGTGAAGTTTTTAATACTTGTAATTTTATAGCAAATTCAGCGAATTTTATTTTAGGTTTTAGTATATTTTTGTATCATCTAAATATAGGAGACATTCCGATAACAATCTATTTGTCTTTCTTGATACGATAAAAAACGAGCTACAGACTTTTTAAAGCTGAAACCGAATACGAGAATTCGGCTTAGTTCTGCACTTCCATCTCTGAGCAATTTTGAAATTTGTGAGCCGTTCCTCTGTGAGAATTCTTAAATTTGCTTGATTATGTGAATGTGGAAATAGCTTATGCAGCTTCAGTAAAAAACAAACATGTGAAAAAAAAGAACAAAGTAATTGGTTATTTTAATTTGAATTTGAATAATTCACATATTCTGCCGTGGCGGTGCCGGCGTAAGAATAGTACCCCACCCTCTCTACCAGTGGTTGCCGTAAGAGTCGGCTAAGGGATGTAATCCAGAAGATGGGCAGCAGCATCTTCCTTGAACAATCACACCAAACTGCGCTCGCCAACCCGCCTGCCAAGCGTGGCGAGTATTGGCAAAACCCCCCCAGGAAGAGGCCTATATCCAGCAGTGGACGTCCTATGGCTGCTGGTGTGATGTGATATATTCGAAACCCACAACGAGCAGTTCTATTTTTTAGAACTATATAATTAAAATTGATTTTTCTGCGTCGTTTATATGTCCGTACTATGCCTGTAGCTACTTTTGTCGAAGAATGATATAGTGCTATTATATATTCTGTGGCGTAATGAGGTACAAACCTGTCGCGGCGCGTGTTGATGCTACAAGTGGGCTGGCGGCGGCGAGGCGCGCTGCGTCGTCAGCGGCAGAGGAAGCAGGTGGGGGTATTCCGGCGCCAGCACGTACCGCGGGCTGCAGCACATGGAGTACGTGCCCTTGCGGGCTTGCAGCTCCAGCAGCGAGCATAGCGAACGCTCGTACAGCCGCCACTGGTGCACCACCCAGTGCGCTGGAAAACAATCAAACGGGGCTATTCACACTGGCACCTAGCGTATTATCGCACAACAGCTCGCCAAACACGCGCGCACCTGACAAGTCTTTCCACTCGCGAAAACGGGACACATTCATAGGGTTGTAATACTAAGCCGAAAGTGAGTTGTTGTGCACATCATTGTGAACAACTCTTACTACGAGCAACTTTGAAATCGTGAAAAAAGAATTGCTGTTCCATAGAAAATGTATATTGACCCTAGACCAAATGTATTGAGCAGCTGTTTTTTTTTTTTGTGATTTCAATGTTGTGTCTTTAATAAAAGTTGTCCACAATGATTAGTTTAGAACCTAGACCCCCAAGTTTAGAACCCTGTATATTCCCTGACATTTAACGCTGGACTGAACATTAATTGTAATGTAGACACTTGGTTTTCGCCATATTGGCGCTGGTAGTTACGCTCAGCTGCAGTGTGCGTTCACGGAACTAAATTTATAAATTTCATATTGCTGTCAAAGAGTTTGTTTATAATAAATGAGCATAAATTTAGAAGTTTTTGGCGGGAACGCGGAAGAGAAGATTCTAAATTTAAAGATAAAACAAAATACTATTAGATCATTTTTTGGGTGGGAACGCACGCGCGTTTAACTCAGCTTTGTCTCCATGATGAAGGCCACCGGATGTGGCCGAAACTATATTCGGAGTTTCCGATTAAATTAAACGTGAGTAATCCCGCATAAATAAAACAAATATGTGTCAAAACCACGTCAGTTTCCATTGTAAAATATTTAGGAAAGAGCAATATCTATCTTACGTTTTGATATATACGTATAGTGAAAAGCAATAGTTTCAGAGATAAACGTAAGGGCGTTTCAAATCGGCACAGACCGTTGAATGGCACAGCATGCCCAGCGTATTAATTCTTTAGAGGTCAGTGCTATATTGGCTTTATCACGTGTCTGCGCGTGGGAAGACCGTTTTGCTCGAAGCCATTTTGTGTCCGTTACGTGTTAGGCAACTGAAGCATAATGCCTTGAAAGCTATAAATAAGATTTTAATTTACGAGAATTACGAAGTACGTAATACATTTAACACAGCTGAATCTAGCCCAAACTAAGCAAAGCTTCCACTATGAGAACCAGATACAGAACATACTTATATTAGATACAGAACACCCAGAACAAACATTTATGTTCGTCATACAAATCGATTGCTTTTTTTTCTTCATTTTTGGCGTCGCATTTCGTACATTTGCCATTGTCAAGTGTTTCAATAATATCATGTATATAATGAGAAATCATGTCACATAATAAGTCTTATCCACAATCAAAGTCACACAAAGTAAGTCAAAGTCGAGTCTGATTATGCCCTAGTAATGAAGTGACTATAATGCAAGCTTCGATGAGTATTGGAAGCAACACGATAAGTCACCATATTCACGACAATGTATCATTTTTCCACACTCGCGCAAGTAATTTGGCACTTTATAAAAAATACGCCAAAACACAATTTTTGGAAAATAGTATAATGCGGCGTCGCTACTTTTTTGTGTTAATTTTTTTTTACTCCCGCCAAGGGCGTCGTCTCTCTTTCCCATACATTTTTTGTTCATGTTTGTTTGGTTTATGTAGTACGTAAATTTCGTAAACTGATTTGCTAGCCTATCTTTTTTTGTAAATGTGAATGTAATGGGTCGAACGAGACGCACACCCATTGTAAGAGATAAGGAGTCTATAGTTACTTGAAAATGAATAAATAAATAAAATTATGATCATACACAGAACTTTGAATAGCAAAATAAAGTCCAAGGCATTGCTGCTTTGGTACTCATTGCTTTGAGACTTTCGATGGTTAGTCTCAACAGCCTTGTATTTCGCTACAATACTCTTCAAACCGGAACACAGTAATATTTACACACTACTGCTTGGTGGCAGAATATCTGGTACTGCGGAACTGGTACTGGTTCTATATAGATAAAACTCAAAAACTTAAATTTTAAAACCAATCCAGTTCCGCCAAGTACAATAACGAAATAGGTACCCGATACTGATGTCACTTATCATTAAGTATCGTAATGGTAGAGCTAGAGCTAACCAAACTAAAACGCTTATTTTAACATCTATAAATTCAAACCAAGTCACGTTTCAATTACCCAATGAGACCATTTCTAAAGCTAACTGTTCAATTTGTCATAATGTATTTAAATCAAACGCGCATTTAAAATGTTATTAGAAAGAACAATACGTAATCACTACATATTATAAAACAAAGTCGTCCGCAACGTCTGTCTGTCTTTTTGCGATAAACTTAAAAACTACTGAACGGATTATCATGCGAGTTTCGCCGATAGATAGAGTGATTCATAAAGAAGGTTTAGGTATATAATTTATAAAGATTTTGTGTAAATTGGTTGAAATATGATAACAATTGTTGGATGTGTCGGAAAAAGTCAAGCCACCTGGGATCTTTCATCGAAAACGCTGCCTAATCCCTTAGAGATATAACAAAACGATGCATGGTGGGATATTCCTCTTTTATAGATCTACAAAAAAGTCCGCGGTGATATATATCTACCTTTTAAGGATAGCTTACTATACCCACATTTACTACCCGTGCGAAGCCGGGGCGGGTCGCTAGTCACATATAATTATCAAGGTGAATACAATTAAAATACAATAATCGATAGCACGCAATTGCACTGCGTACAAACAATACGTACTTGAATACGTTTTAGTTTATTTTTAAACTCAGTAAAAGCGTGAAATTGGCAGGGAAATCTATAAATCACATTTGCGATGCATCAAAGTAATGGAAATTCCAATCGAACTTACCGAACCTATTTTAGCGTTTGCTTTTTGACGCACATACGTACCGCATGCAGTCATTCTTGTTATTTTGTAGGTTTAGTATTCTAGTATACCTACGTCTGTAAATAACAGATATTGATATCAAATATGCTAAGACCAGCTAGGTTTTAACTAAATTTGTTTAATCAATTTTTCTACGCCAGTAGGTACTTGAAGAAAGCTGTGCAGACTGACGAAAATACAGAATTCAAATTACTGGTATTCAATAATAAACCAATGCCGTACTTCAGCTGAGTTATTTATTGCCACACGTAGTCTGCGATCGCGGCTGTACTTTGACATTTCGATATGACAGTTCTAAAGGCCTGTCTAAAATGTTTCTGTACACTAAAATGGAACATCACAGAGCTTTCATTATCCATTTTGATGGTTACAAGCGTTGGGTATAAGTCAAAAGAGAGTCAATGTACTCGTTTATGAACAACTTTTACTATACACAACTCCAGAATCTCGCGATCTGTTTCCTCACGATGTTTTCCTTCTTCAACAAGCTCACTGTTGGGGAGTAGGTTGATTCGAGTATATATTTTTTGTTTTATAAGACATAGGCTTACTTAAAAAATATTAGTAAGCCTAATAAATTAAAAAAAATAATTAAATAGGCTTGCGTTGATTGCCGTCTCGCCTGGTGTTAAGCGAAGATGCGGTCCACGACGGAGCACGCTTACCTAGAAGAAAACGATTCACACGCAACTTAAAGCATTCAAATATATGTATAAACTAGTATTTCAAAATAGTAACAAAATGAAAGAGAGGTAAAGAATCGCCATACTGTTCAATATTGGCTGATGATGATTATGACTAATTTATTACCGGCACCCTAAGAAATAAACCAGTTTTACCTGGCCTTTATGTGGATGTGTGTGTGTGTTAATCCAGGGTATACATGAAATTAGGAATGCTAATAATAACTTTGAAACTGTACCCTGGAAAAGACAGGTGAAACTCGAGGACAGTTAGTAGGATTTAGTTGCACTTTCACTCAACTAAATATGAACACAATTTTCCCCCCGACTTAATAAGACGGGTGTTATAAATTTGACGCGTTCGTCTAGTTGTGTGTCTGTCTGTCGCATCGTAGCTTCTTAACGAATGGACCGATTTGGATGCGGTTTTTTTTTTGTTTGAAAGCTGACTTGATCGAGATGGTTCTAGCTATTATTTATGAAGTTCTGTCCAGGCGTTTGATAATGATCTGACCATTTCCTACTAGATAAAAGGGTCTTATTAATTTTCACAGATCTAATTGGTTTGAAACTTGGTGTTCTGTTATTTCGGTGGTATATATTTGAAGATTTTTATGTTGTAAATAATCCGGTCTCTAGGTACTAAGTTACTGTGGTTGGAGGTTTTTTAAATAATCAATTTATACTTGTTATAAAATAAAGACACAAGTAATGACTTGCTGACGGTAAGAGGTCATCGTCGCCTACGAATGACTCCTGCTAAACATATGATGATACAATTTCAAAGAAGCGATAACATTGTTACAATGCGACACAGCAGTGACACCCTCGACTACACATTTTTGTTGTTCAAATCTGATTGCCACTGCAATGGTCATGGGGTGACGTTATCTCTTGCCATCAGGGGAGCGTCTCCTTCGTCCCATTACTTTTTACCACAAAAGAGAATAACCTAAACGAAGCTTTGATCTTAGATGAAGACACTCTTTACAATCGTAAGGTCGTGGGTGAAAGAAAGAGTGAATGTGAAAGAGTCTTTTAGGTAGGAGATTTGGTATAATTCAGGATAGTGCACAGTAAAGCCAAAATCCTGACGTTTCTTCTATCGGTGATCATAAGCTGTTTAAGTTTTGACCGATACTCCATAATGTAATCGTACTTTCGAAGAACAAAAAATTAGATTAAACAAGAGTAATCGTAAAACGATTTTTCAGTAAAAAGTAAGTTTATTCAGCAATATTCAGATAACAGATATCGGCAAGGTCAATAATTGGCAAAAGTAGGGTTTTAACTAAATAACTCTTTGCTACAGCTACTGTCAAATATACATAACTACATACATTTTATTTACCTTTTTTTACATCGCCAACCTTAATAGCTGTGACATCATTTCTGTCCTTCCAAAGGTTGTCTGGAAGAAATCACTCTAGGCGATAAGGTCGCCGTTGGTAGTCACCACATATAAGTCGATGTTGTTTTGTCTTGTTATTATCTCTTTTTGATGTTTTTCATGTTATATTGTATCGATTGTTGGTGTACAATAAAGTTCTATCATAATAAGCCAACAGACCTGTCAAAGTAATATGTAGGACAGGGGTCTGTACTTTCGCGAATTAAGCATATTTTTTACTTTGTTGTTCAATCAGAGGCTTTAGTCGCGATGCGATTATGCCAGCCCCGTTTTATGTTTTATGGCAACACTGAATGATTAATCAATCATAACAAGAAAAAAAAAAAACATTGTTTTAAAGTAAATTTTAAGTTACTTCATTTAGCATTTGCCATTCCTAGTATCTGAATTGGAAATAGAATATCAAATTTAACAACTAAATTTACCCGATTAAATCAAGCCTGCTTACGTCTCATCACGTCACTCGATAAAACTATTTCCAAACTTAAAATAAACCCAACCATATTATCTTCAAAATAAGGAAGTAAAAGATCGTAAATGATCGAATGAATAGCAACATGTTCGCAACAATGTCGCCAACGATGCATATTTATATCGTTGCTATCAAACTATATCTATTTTTATTACACGCACACAATCACGAACCCTGACCTTGCAATTGCAGATCGTAACACCATTACATAGAATGTATTTTCGTCTTGCATCACAATGGCTTTTAAGCTGTTTTGTTTCAAAGCGATTATCATAGCATATGTGGTCGTGTCAATGATACAACTGCCAAGTCGTAAGCAGTGTGCGAACCAACCACGTGTCATAGTTATATTTATGTTGCATTAGATGCAATCCAGTCTAATCGGACACGCCTGATTACTGGCAACCTCGTTATTAACATCCGTGTTACATTAGACTCGGGAAGCGCGATGGGTCTACTTAAATTGGCTACTTTTCAACACAAAGATAGAAAACGCTGCATGAATTCCCGATACAGTTTTATTGTAAGAAGATTAATTGCCTACTTCCGCTAGATCTCACTTAGGAACAAATGTGTTAGAATTGTCTTATTTATGGATCCGATAGCTAAATTTAGTTGTGGGCAGTAATTTACTGTATTTTATGTACAAGTGGCATGTTACGAGACTTGAAGGTATTGGAGCTGGAGACAATTTCTCAGGATTTTTTTAAATTAATCTAATACCTTTAAACGAGCATTTCTTGTATATAATATATGTATAAATACCTATATATTATAACATAATCTGAATCTCGGAAACGACTCCAACGATTTTCATGAAATTTAGTATGCAGGGAGTTTCGGGGGCGATAAAACGATCTAGCTAGGTTTCCTTTTTAGAAAACATCGTTTTATCCGTGTTTTCAGCAGAGCAAAGCTCGGTCATCCAGGTTCTGTTTTCTTTATACCAGTAACCCATTTCCATTAAAGGCTAGGTGTGATTTACCATCGTCGACTACACCGTCACTTATTAGGTGAGCTGTAGTCAAACACCTAGCTTACCAACCATACAAAAATTATAATAAAAATGGATTCGAAACAATTTCATAACACTAAAAAGCTATTAGGTGGTAGATCTCCGTTATAAGAAGATGTTTTTAGGTAGGACCCACAGCATCAGATATTCTGCAGCCATGTCATTTCTTAACCATCGAATATCTCAAAGTAATGAGACATCAAAATAGGCTGCTCTAGACTTTGTTTCGTGACTCGAAGATCCGGGTACTGATGCAGTGGTCAATAATTGGTCATGCACAGTCGTTCCGTGTGCCGTGGTGGTGCCGGCGTAAGAATAGTACCCCACCCTCTCTACCCGTGGTTGCCGTAAGAGTCGGCTAAGGGATGTAATCCGGAAGATGGGCAGCAGCGTCTTCCTTGAACAATCACACCTAACTGCGCTCGCCAACCCGCCTGCCAAGCGTGGCGAGTATTGGCGAAACCCCCCAGGAGGAGGCCTATGTCCAGCAGTGGACGTCCTATAGCTGATGGTGTGGTGGTGTGTGGTGTGCACAGTCGTTATCTCATACCATCAAAAGAACATTTTGTTCGTCTTATGAATAGTTCAATTATTACTTCATGAATAGCTTCAATTATTACTTCATGAATAGCTTCAATTATTACTTCATGAATAGCTTCAATTATTACAATAATTGTTAGTTGTTAGGGTTCCGTACCAAAAGGGTAAAAACGGGACCCTATTACTAAGACTTCGCTGCCTGCCTCTCCGTCCGTCTGTCTGTCACCAGGCTGTAACTCAAGAACCGCGATAGCTAGACAGTTGAAATTTTCTCAAATTATGTATTTCTGATGCCGCTATAACAACAAATACTAAAAACCAAATAAAATAAATATTTAAGGGGGGGCTCCCATACAACAGGCAGACAGTCAGACAAAAGTCCGACTCGCACTTGGCCGGTTTTTATTTGATTCGATAACCCTCAATCTATCCACAGTGATGATGTAGCCAGTCTTCGTGTGGTTTGCATATAGTTTGTGACTTTTTGTGTTGTTTGCTTTATAGGTTTGTTCGTTGTAATGTCAGGTGCCGCCATACTCAAAGTGTGCTCCGCGGCACCCTAGGGGTCCAAAACCTCTGTGAGGGCTCTGCGAAAATACTGGTCATAATGAAAAACTGTATAAGAATAGTAGTGGGGTGCGTAATATGAGAGCGCGATATTTCAGCTAGGAGCATACTCAACAGTACAACACTGACTCAAGTGACAATAAAAAATACACTTTTTAATTGATGACAAGCTAGGTGTTTGACCACAGCCTACCTGATGTTAAGTGACGGTGTGGTCGAAGATGGTAAAGCACACCTAGCATGGAATGGTACTGGCTCTCAAGTGAGGCTGCCGGAATACACCGTTAGATGCTTGGCGGCATATTTTCAACTTGAGGGTGGTAGCTAGCCAGCCGAGTACTAGAAAGTACCCTACCACCACGCTATGGTTTCCTTACGATGTTTTCCTTCACCGGTAGCTCAAGCTCATTGTTAGGGTTTGAACCTACGCTCTTCGGCATGCGAACCGACCGCGCTAACCACTGAGCTATCATCGCTACACATAAAACAGTGATTACTTTAGGCCTCCGTCAAATATTTCGCTTTCAGGAAAGACTCCGTCGCCAAAAAAGTTTGAGAACCGCAGGTCTAGTGATTCTAAAATAAACGTTTTTCTTTCTGTTTTGCTTGTAATTTTTGGTTTGCGCAATTAAGAGTTTATCTCTATATTCCAAAACAAAATATGTCGTTACATCTTCACTTTACTGTCTTAGAGAGTTTAATGTTATTTTGTAATTATTAACAAATTATACGTTGTAAAATAAACAAGATTAAAGAAGAATTAGTAATTACATGGCGTGCTGATGCCGCAAGCGAAGTATTTTCCTGGGTCGTCACCTTGAACTAGACAAGTTCTAGATGTTTCCCTCTATAAGTGACCTTTTGAACTAAGGCAATAAAATTATGAATATACAAGTTAGTTCGTATTTTTTTATGGTTGATAGGTTAGATGATTGACCACAGCTCAAGTGATGTGAAGCGACGTTGTGGTAAAAGGTAAATACATCTAGCTTGGAATGGGACTGGCTCTCAAGTGACGCTGCCGAAACACACCTTTCGGTAAACACAGGTGTTCGGCAGCAAATTTTCAAATTGATTGAGGTGGCTAGCTAACCGTGTATCTACCATAAAGTACCCTACCACCACGCTAAGGTTTTCTCACGAGGTTTTCCTACTTTTTTTTTTTATTTAATATACACAACTAACCAAGCAACGCGGATTTTTTATCAGTAATTTCTGTATATAATATAGTTTTCAACACATTTGCTCAAAAAATGCATTTACGAAGCCTGTATACATTGTTCGAAAGTTAAAAATTACGAAACCGTTCAACGGAACGTGCGGTAAAATAGGTACTCTCACCTAAGTACATGTTTTACCACATACTCCGTTGTTTATAGCCGTGCGAATCCTTTACGGTTTTTTTTTAATTTCCAGAAAAAAATATGTAAGAATTCCACTAAAGAGTTTCACATTACGAGAGTAAATAAGCTGAATGATCGAACCTCCTTGGGACGCTTTTGCTCAATACGTTTGTCTCACTTTAATACTAAAGAGAAAATGAGACGAAAGATGTAGTTATAATTTTCACCACGCGCACAGGGCGCTATTTGCAAATTCGCGCCATTTTCATATTAGAAACGTCAAACATTGTTGCAACATTCCAGAAGTGAGTGACTGATATTTTTAATCAAAAGTTTGTATTATCTATTGTACTGTTTTCTCGCAAATGTGTTGAAAAACGTTGTATGACACACGTGCGGAAATTGGTATTTACAAACTCGTGACTATGATAAGCCCTCGACTTTCTCTCGGGATTCCATTAGTCTACTCGTTTCTAAAAACCAACATAACGCACTAGCAACATAAATAACTATTCTGTACTAGAAGTAAAAACCATGCCTAACAAAAAGAGATGTTTATGTTTTACTTATGCGAGATTTCTCACATTTAATTATGTCGAATATTCCATTTATAGTTACGGCCACATCCGATGGCCTTCTTCAAGGAATCAAAACAGAGAACGACGCGTGCGTGGTCTCGTCTCGTTTCACACTGCGGGCCGCTGCGCGCTTCGCACGTGAAGAGCGGGTGGTGCCAAAACCGAAACAAAAATGTGCTAAAACCACGTCAGATTTCATAGAGGAAGAGAGACTCTCCTCATTAGACGACAACATATAGCTGTAAAATAAATAATTATCGGAATAACGAGCTAAATCTAATATTTACAATCTTGATGGACTTTCACAAAATTACGCCATAAAATTTTCTACTTGCTTTCCAACACTTTCTTACGTGTGGAAGTGAAATTGAATTGCGATGCAATTGTTTAATGGATCATCTTTGCTTTGTAAGCCGTGTAATACAGCTTCTTCAGATCACGCAATAATATATAATTTATCATAGCTGCGTCTTACATGGTGGTAGGATACTACTCGGCTAACTAGTTTACTGTAAATTTTATTGTACAATGGTAATATTGTATAGTTGAGTATAATATATCAGATTACTATTATTACTATATGACTTTTTTTTTGACTATATTATGGTTATTATGTTGGTTTTGGTTGTTATGTTTAATGTTTTATTGACTTTTTACTTTGGTGTTATCAAATATTTGTTTTTAGTGTGTTATTATTATACAAATCTAATATCTTTAAACGAGCAATTCTTGTATATATGTATATATAATCTGAATCTCGGAAACGGCTCCAACGATTTTCATGAAATTTAGTATGCAGGGGGTTTCGGGGGCGATAAATCGATCTAGCTAGGTTTCATCTTTAGAAAACGTCGTTTTATCCGTGTTTTCAGGCAATGATAAACCGAGCAAAGCTCGGTCCTCCAGGTACTGTATATAACATGAACATTATAAGTAGGTACGAAGTAACATTGAGAAACGAATTAAGCTTTTCGCTATTCCTACCAGTTTTACGAGCTGAGACAAAAAAGGTGTGTATTAATAAATCCAACAATCATGCAATTAAATTACTTAAAAATTTATATCATTATTGCAATGGCGCTATTTATAATTTAACCTAAACCGTTTATTAAATTAATTGGCAAGATATTTAACATCAGCCAAGGTACTGCCAAGTCATTTAACATCAGCCAAGGTATCGAGACTTTAAAAACTTGCTAAAGTCCCAGGTCACCACCTACTGGCACCAAAGGTAGTTTGGCAAGCACTTGGCAAGTCAATCATCCATATGGACTGATTACGGTCGAGTCATATCGAACCGAGATCCGCCGTGAAAGGTATTAATTAAACGAATGTTGACGTCAACGTAATGTATGCCAAGTAATTTTTTCAATTCATAAATTCATTCATGATTCATTAAATTCATTCATGATTCAATGATTCATTCATAAATTCTAAAAAAAGTCTCAACAGCTTTATTGAGACAAAACTTGAACTTGATATTGTGGCCTCACTTGGTCGCCAAACTAGCAGAGGAAAATTTAAAACTCCGAAATTTGATTGTAACTGGTTTCGAAACCAATGTAGTTTTTTAAAAACTACATTGGTTCCAAAATACACGTTTGAATCAATTGTTACCTAGTGATTTTTAAATGGTTAAACAACATTTTATCATACGTTGCACACAATACAAACTGTAGTTTTGGCGGGAACGCGGAAAGAGTCGTGTCGCCCCATTGTATTTTTATTCAAAACTAGTGTTATAAAAATAGTGGTGGTTTATTCATAAAGTGCCGAATTACAAGCGCGAGTGTAGGAAAGTTATTTAATGTGGTAAAACATGACTTTTCGTGTTGCTTCCAAAACTCTATCGAAGCTTATAGTAAAGTCGCCACTACTTTACTAAAGCATGACTAGATTTGACTGGCATGGATTGAACTTGACCAAGACTGGACTTTAACAATTCTAAAGAATCTGAAAAACGAAGACTAAACAAAAAAACATAAACGTTGAAACTGGCAGAATGCACAGAGTGCGATGGCAAGAAAAAAGAGAAAAAAAATACAGACTGATCTAAAGAGATTTTAATTGACTTGTAACTGACTGCTATCAATAAAAAAAAATGAACTAATATCTTCTAAACGGTGAATGACAATACATTCATTCGCCGCTTCTAAAAAAAAATTGCTAAAAAAATTACCAGTATGTGGTAACAGACTTATTAGAAAACAAAAAAAGTTATATGGGCTTAAGATACTTACTTGAATTATATAATTATCTTAACCTGATATTCCTTAATTAATTATAGATTAGTATTTGAATCAGCCCTGTTTTTTTATAATCTTCTCATTGTGAGATAAGGCCATATTCCACCACGCTGGCTAAGTGCGGGATGACAGACTTCACACATGTTCGAGAACTTTTTGTTTAAGAACTCTCAGACATGTAGGTTTCCTCACGATGTTTTCCTTCACCGTTTGAAGTCAATACGCACATAACCTAGAAAAGACAGAGGTACGTGCCATGGGATTCGAACTCAGGACCTCCAGATTGGAAATCAGACGGTCTCCCAACTAGACTGCCGAAACTTCAGATTAGTATCATATACTTAGTAGAAGAATTAAAATAATTATTTGCAGTGTGCAAGAATTCGTGTTCTAAAAAATTTAATAAATTAAGATCTATTTGTTGGTTTATATGTGTACTAGCTGTACCCCGCGGTTTCACCCGCGCTAGATGCCTACATCATAGTAGCTTTATGCATGCAAAGTCTCAGCCCGATCGGTTTAAAATTGACAAAGTTTCAAACAAACTTTCATCCCCTATTTTATCCCCTTGGGGGTGAAATTAATCAAAATCCTTTCTTAGCGGATGCCTACGTCATAACATCTACCTGCATGCCAAATTTCAGCCCGATCCGTCCAGTGGTTTGGGCTGTGCGTTGATAGATCACAATGTCAGTCAGTCAGTCACCTTTAAGTTATATATATTTAGTAAAAAAAAATAGATGTACTGCTTAGTACATCTATTTTTTGTAAGTGACAAATAAATGAATATTTAATCTTGTTAGGGATAGTGATTGTCACCTCAGTCAGTAATGCAAGCATCAAGTCACAAAATTGCGTGGCACGCGACGCCGACGTAACCGCGAGCCGCGATTCAGTTTTGATGTGGAGCGGCCTTTATCACGCGTCGCAAGCGTTCATGATACCCTGTAATTTGCCGGCGGTAATGCCTGTGGTGTACAAACTTGCGCAATTACAATGATCGGTTTGAAATACGGCTTTATAATACCCTGCGATTTAATTTAAGTAGCTTGTTCAGAATTGAGAGGCACGTATCCTTTTTTTATGAAAATTTTCTTGGTTTATTTTTATTTTAGGCTACATTATTATCACCTTTAAAACGGTAAAGCTTAAATGGCTATCTATTCGTCTTCGCCGTAAATCTCATATACTTTTCATTCTCTATAAATCTTTATTCCCTCTCCCCCATTATTTAAAGGGGACGCTTTGAATTCATTCAACCTCATTCTGTAAGGAACCAGAATGAGGTTGAACCAATTCAAGTTCGTCTCGTTCCTTACAATTTTATTTTGTATGCAATTAAGTCACTGTAATAAATATTGCGGCAGCTTAATTAGGTGACCGTCTGGCTTCCAATCTGGGGGTCCTGGATTCGAAACTCACGGCACGCACCTCTGATTTTCCTAAGATATGTATGTATATACGTATTGTTGATAACTTCAAACGGTAAATAAAAACATCGTGTGGAACATCGTGTCCCAGAGTTCATAAAAAAATGTTTTTGAAGATACGAAGTGAAGTCTGCCAACACACACTTGGCTAGCGTGGTGGACTTACCCTTCTCACAATGAGCAGAGGCTCGCCCAGCAGTGGAGCAGTTACTATAGAGCTGATTCGGAATGAATATTTCAGTTTAGTAGGTAACGGGATAATTTAGCACCAAATAAGAAAATTCAGTAATTAGAGATAGTGCAACACAGCCTAAAATATATAACACTAGCGACTCGCCCCGGCTTCGTTCGGGTGCAATGTATATACTAATGCGGTGCATATGCATGTATTATACATATAAACCTTTCTCTTGAATCACTCTGTTTATTGATGAAAACCACAAAAATCCGTTGCGTAGTTTAAAAGATCTAAGCGTACAGACGGCGGGAACCGACTTTACCGGTATATTAGTATGATATAATTTTATTCGGTAGTAGATCTCCTTAACAGGAGGTCATCTAGTTAGATATCACCGCAGTACCAGATACTCCACCGCCAAGCAGTAGTGTGTAAACATTACTGTGTTGCAGCTAGTAAAATTACTTGGTTGTTGACACTAACCATATAATGTATCAAAGTAACAAGCGCCAAATCACCGAACCCTGGACTTTAATTTGATTCAAAGTTCTATGTATCGTTGCAATGGACATGCGTTATCTCTTACTATCAGAGGATCGTATTGTTCCTCAAATACATTTATAAAAAAAAAATTGAATACTAAATTTAGTAGAATACTTTTAGTACTACCGATCAATCCGAACTAGTAAGTAATCAACAAAAAAGGAAAGCGACTGAAAAACCAGGACGTAAGGATTTCTGGGCATCTGGCTGGTCTAACCAACGCTTGGCTGCCAGCCAACTGGGACTGTAACTCAAATAAAACAAATCAATACTCGCTCACTTTGAATTCTAAGATGAGAATGAAACTAGGTAGAGAATGAATGATTTGTGGAAAACAAACAAAAATAGAAATCATACTATTAAATTACTATCAATCAAACTCATAGATGCACCATGTCCATCCCGTACGGTGCACAAATTTGTTCTTTGGCAAAAGATCAGGAAGCTAATTATATCCTAGGACAGCAAACCGATATATAAAGAAAAAAAATACTTTACTGATTTCAATACCATTTCGAAATATTGGGTCCTAAGTTTAAAACTCTTTAAACTGTGAGATGGGGTTTATTTTAATAAAATACATCAAATAAACTTGATTTTCAATCGACCTCTAATGACGTCTCGTAGTAGGCTAATGATAAACCAAAAAACTCTGCCAATGCCAAGTCACCTGACCATAATAACCTCTTCCATGAGTTTTGGCGGGAACGCGGTGAGCGTCGTGTCGCCCCATTGTATTTTTTTTTCTAAAACTAGTGTTTTTTCAAGTTTTTATGCATAAAAATAGTGGTGTTTTATTTATAAAGTGCCGAATTACAAGCGCGAGTGTGGGAGAATGATATAATGTGGTTAAGGCGGGGCAAGCCGCGAGCTTTAGGTATTTTAGGCTGCCTCCGGCCCACTCTTTCGGAGCGCGACGTATTCATTTACGCGAGTCGGAAGTTGTTTGCGACGCGCCGCGCGCACGTCTCGCGCGGCAGCCACGCTGTGTACGTTACTGGAGTAGTGGATAACAAGTCAGTACATCAATTTCTAGGAAATCGATAAAATAGCAGATCACGTACTGTCATTGTATTTATTTAATATTCTTATAGTGATCAGTTTTGGCTCGTTACGTATACTCACTAAGTAATAGTATATAGGTATATATGTATGTAACTACCTACCTATGCACTTTCAATGATTTTTTGGTTTTCAGAAAGTCTATAGAAAAAGTGCCGAACTCAAATGAAATTGGACGATGCGTATCTACCTACTTATTGTAAAGAACTGGGGGTCTTTCAATTTATTGTTCAAATAAATAAAAAAAAATTGTAGGACATTACACACAGCGCCATCTGACCCCAAACTAAGCAAAGCTTGTACTATGGAAGTCAGTTTTTTTTTTGTAAATACATAAGTAGGTACTTATAATATATACCGAACACTCAGAAGAAACATTTTTGATTATAGTACAAAATTTGTAGCGATGATGGTTCAGTGGTTAGCGCAGTAGATTCGTATGCCGAAGGGCGTGGGTTCAAACCCCAACAATGAGCTTGAGCTGCCGGTGAAGGAAAACATCGTGAGGAAACCATAGCGTGGTGGTAGGGTACTTTCTAGTACTCGGCTGGCTAGCTACCACCCTCAAGTTGAAAATCTGCCACCAAGCATCTAACGTTGTGTTCCGGCAGCCTCACTTGAGAGCCAGTTCCACTGCAGGCTAGGTGTGCTTTACCATCTTCGACCACACAGTCACTTAACATCAGGTGAGCTGTGGTCAAAAACGTAGCATGTCAGCCATAAAAAAAAATGTTTGTCCTGAGTGGGAATCGAACCCACGCCCTACGGCTCTTGAAGCAGACATACTACCAATGAACCAACAGGGCAGTCAGTAAGGTCAGAGCAGCGCAGTAAGTTGATAATATTTGTCATCATGATCATCATCATCATCATCACCATCATCATCATCATCATCATCGTCATCATCATCATCGTCGTCGTCATCATCATCATCATCAGCCATCAGCCATAGGACGTCCACTGCTGGACAAAGGCCTCCTCCCTTGGTTAGGTGTGATTGTTCAAGGAAGACGCTGCTGCCCGGATTCACATCCCTTACTCTTACGGCAACCGGGTAGAAAGGGTGAGGTACTATTCTTACGCCGGCACCACCACGGCACATTATAATATTTGATAATATTTGTGCTTCATAATAAATACAGGGTGTCAGGTATGATACCGGACATCGTGCATTTCATTTTCGTGATTATTTTCTGTCATCATAATTTTCATGTCACCCAGAAATAACTTTAAGAAATACAGGGTGTTACTTATGATACGGGACGTCGTCCATACTTTAATCTTCATGATTATTTTGTCACCATAATTTTTAATCACCCAGAAAATTAAATAACTTTTATAATATTTTTGCTTTATGATAAATACCAGTTAGGACACAGGACGTCGTCGGACACACGTCTTAATTTTAATAATAATTTTCTGTCACCATATTTAGTCAGGAGGAAATCGACCTATTTTAAGCAATCTTCAATCTTCTTTCATCTTTTCCAAATATCTACGGCTGGTATAGATGTGTTCGTCGTTGCGTCCAGTTCTTTCTATTTGCAATAACTTGATTCGCTTAAGGCTTACTATTAGACGACGGTCCTTTCATTGTAAATTAGAAAGTCACTTGTTATTTCTTCAAGTCTAAACGACTAGACGGATATGGGTGACATTTAGAATAGAGTTAGCCCATGTCTTAGTTTGAGATATTGGCTTCTTTTTGGGAGAGCGGGTTAAGTTAGTGTTGTCTACATATACATATATATATATATAAATAAATATATACTTAATCACCCCTACACCCGTAGGAGTGATTAAGTCATTAAAATAACAAATAAGTACAATGAGATACAACAAAGTAAATGTTATTGTTATATTTTTTTGTAAATTTTATTGATTGAGTATGTTTATAATTTACATTAGCTTGATAATTTAAAAATTAATCATACGACTAGATTATCGCGGTTATTAATTTATTTAGATCATAAAGACTATACATGTCTAAACATTCATAACGATCATCAACATAACAAAAGAACAATAACAATGTTATTGCGATCATACATATATTAGGTCATTATGAAATTTATCTAATCAAAGTAATCACCTATGCAATCGATGCATCTTTGCCAAAGCTTGAGGAGTTTGTTGATGCTCTTAAAAAAACAGCTGGACAGGAGGCAACAAATTCTTCAAAGGCATTTTTACTGCATCTCGGGTATTTAATTTATTCCCCGCAAAAAAGTTATCCAAATTCTGGAAAAAGTAGAAGTCTGTAGGCGCAAGGTTGGTGAGTACGGCGGAGGACGGAAAGTTTCCAACTCTTGCAACTTGGAGATCGTCTGCAGTGCAGTATGAAGTTGCTCGTTATCGTGCAGGAGCAGCGGAGACGAATGATTGACCAAAGTTGGTTGGAGATGTGCGAGCTTTTCCATCATTGTGTTCTTCACAGTACAGTATCTGCAGTAATGCTCATCCCGTTTGGTAAGAAGCTGTGATGAATTACACCGCCGCTAGACCCCCAAACAGTGATTATCACTTTTCTAGGGGTAAGTTTTCGTTTAGGGCATTGTTTAGGTGCTGAATCGGGATCCAACCAACTTGCTGAGCGTTTACGATTGTCAAACAGAAACATTTTTCGTAACAATGCGGTCTTTAATTCCATCGTACTCGAAGAAGTAACGCCAGAGGCACGGAACAGAGGCATGGAGGTGCTGTTCTTTAAAAAAGGTGACAATACCTTATTGAAGAATCATAGACCCATCTCGCTTCTGAGCCATGTTTATAAGCTGTTTTCAAGGGTTATTACGAACCGTCTCAGTCGCAGGTTCGATGACTTTCAGCCTTCCGAACAAGCCGGTTTCCGAAAAGGTTACAGTACCATAGACCACATCCACACGTTACGGCAAATTATACAGAAGACCGAAGAGTATAGTTTGCCACTATGTTTAGCGTTTGTCGACTATGAGAAAGCCTTTGATTCGACCAAGACATGGGTGGTGGTTGAGTCTCTCCAACGATGCCATATTGACTATCGGTATATCGAAGTGTTGAAGTGTTTGTATAATAACGCTAATAGTTCTGGAGTGGAGACCACAGACCGGCAAGCACAGCGTAGGACGTCCACCCACAAGGTGGACAGACAACCTCATAAAGACTGCAGGAACGCGCTGGATGCGAGCCGCTTCCAACTGTCACTATAACTGTCTTTATGGAAGTCAGTGGGGGAGGCCTATGTCCAGCAGTGGAAGTCCTACGGCTGAGATGATGAACAACGTGGTTTAAAAAAATATGAAAATTTAAAGTGCGACGCCCTATAATATCATACCGAACACCTTGTATTTATTATGAATTAAAAATATATTCATAAGTTCTGTTTAGGTGACAGACGTAATCAAATCTAAACGAAATAAGGCCACCAAACTTAGGTACTTACGCATCGTCAATTCCAATTTCATTTGGTACTTTTTCTTGTCTTCACCCTGTATTTATTATGAAGCAAAAAAATTTGGTAAATATTTACAAAGTAGAATATATATCATGGAAATGTAAGTACGACGCCCTATAATCTCATACCGAACACCCTGTATTCATCATGAAGCAAAAATTTTTGGTAAATATTTACAAAGTAAAAAAATATCATGGAAATGTAAGTACGATCGAACCCACGCCCCTACAGCTCAGGCAGACATACTCCCAATGAGCCAACAGGGCTGTCATAACGGTGTGTTCCGGCTGCCTCACTTGAGAGCCAGTTCCATTCCAGGCTAGGTGTTCTTTTCCATCTTCGACCACACCGTCACTTAGATTTTTTGTTGTAAATACATACTTATAATTCATACAGAACACCCAGACACAGAACAAACATTTGTTTATACCAAACAAACATTTGTCCTTGGCGGGAATCGAACCCACGCCCTACAGCTCAGGCAGACATACTCCCAATGAGCCAACAGGGCTGTCATAACGGTGTGTTCCGGCTGCCTCACTTGAGAGCCAGTTCCATTCCAGGCTAGGTGTTCTTTTCCATCTTCGACCACACCGTCACTTAGATTTTTTGTTGTAAATACATACTTATAATTCATACAGAACACCCAGACACAGAACAAACATTTGTTTTTACCAAACAAACATTTGTCCTTGGCGGGAATCGAACCCACGCCCTACAGCTCAGGCAGACATACTCCCAATGAGCCAACAGGGCTGTCATAACGGTGTGTTCCGGCTGCCTCACTTGAGAGCCAGTTCCATTCCAGGCTAGGTGTTCTTTACCATCTTCGACCACACCGTCACTTAGTTCTTTTGTTGTAAATACATACTTATAATTCATACAGAACACCCAGACACAGAACAAACATTTGTTTATACCAAACAAACATTTGTCCTTGGCGGGAATCGAACCCACGCCCTACAGCTCAGGCAGACATACTCCCAATGAGCCAACAGGGCTGTCATAACGGTGTGTTCCGGCTGCCTCACTTGAGAGCCAGTTCCATTCCAGGCTAGGTGTTCTTTTCCATCTTCGACCACACCGTCACTTAGATTTTTTGTTGTAAATACATACTTATAATTCATACAGAACACCCAGACACAGAACAAACATTTGTTTATACCAAACAAACATTTGTCCTTGGCGGGAATCGAACCCACGCCCTACAGCTCAGGCAGACATACTCCCAATGAGCCAACAAGGCTGTCATAACGGTGTGTTCCGGCTGCCTCACTTGAGAGCCAGTTCCATTCCAGGCTAGGTGTTCTTTACCATCTTCGACCACACCGTCACTTAGTTCTTTTGTTGTAAATACATACTTATAATTCATACAGAACACCCAGACACAGAACAAACATTTGTTTATACCAAACAAACATTTGTCCTTGGCGGGAATCGAACCCACGCCCTACAGCTCAGGCAGACATACTCCCAATGAGCCAACAGGGCTGTCATAACGGTGTGTTTCGGCTGCCTCACTTGAGAGTCAATTCCATTCCAGGCTAGGTGTTCTTTACCATCTTCGACCACACCGTCACTTAGTTTTTTTTGTTGTAAATACATACTTATAATTCATACAGAACACCCAGACACAGAACAAACATTTGTTTATACCAAACAAACATTTGTCCTTGGCGGGAATCGAACCCACGCCTTACAGCTCAGGCAGACATACTCCCGTTGAGCCAACAGGGCTGTCATAACGGTGTGTTCCGGCTGCCTCTCTTGAGAGTCAGTTCCATTCCAGGCTAGGTGTTCTTTACCATCTTCGACCACACCGTCACTTAGTTTTTTTTTTTGTTGTAAATACATACTTATAATTCATACAGAACACCCAGACACAGAACAAACATTTGTTTATACCAAACAAACATTTGTCCTTGGCGGGAATCGAACCCACGCCCTACAGCTCAGGCAGACATACTCCCAATGAGCCAACAGGGCTGTCATAACGGTGTGTTCCGGCTGCCTCACTTGAGAGTCAGTTCGATTCCAGGCTAGGTGTTCTTTACCATCTTCGACCACGCCGTCACTTAGTTTTTTTGTTGTAAATACATACTTATAATTCATACAGAACACCCAGACACAGAACAAACATTTGTTTATACCAAATAAACATTTGTCCTTGGCGGGAATCGAACCCACGCCTTACAGCTCAGGCAGACATACTCCCAATGAGCCAACAGGGCTGTAAAAACGGTGTGTTCCGGCTGCCTCACTTGAGAGTCAGTTCCATTCCAGGCTAGGTGTTCTTTACCATCTTCGACCACACCGTCACTTAGTTTTTTTTGTTGTAAATACATACTTATAATTCATACAGAACACCCAGGCACAGAACAAACATTTGTTTATACCAAACAAACATTTGTCCTTGGCGGGAATCGAACCCACGCCTTACAGCTCAGGCAGACATACTCCCAATGAGCCAACAGGGTTGTCAAGAAGGCTTCATACTTCTTGTAACTTTTTGCAAAAATACAATAAGAATGTATGTAGGTATATGTTTACCTATATACTATTACTTCGTAAATATACGTAACGAGCTAGAACTGATCATGATGATGAGTACACAATACTAATTTGAAAGCATCTACTTACTTACTTTAATTTGATTATTAGATACCTATCTACTAATTTATACGCGTATTACATATACATACATCTAACTACAGAGAGCATAGCAAGAAATGTCGGTTTTAGTGAAAATATTTTTATTACTACTAATTCAGCCTAGTTACCTAGATACATTTTTATTTACTTACCGTCGTTTGCGCCTCATTTGGTACGATTTTTTTATGGCAAGACTTGAAAGTCTTTTTCTACGATCGCTTTTGTTAGCCATTTTTTCCGTAACCTTGTCGCGGCGGCGATCGCTACATAGTTTGGCGCACGTCCGACGTCGACGAGCTCTGCGAGCGGTCTGAAGCGAAGAAAAACGCGCCGTGATGCCATAAATTCGTGATTAAAATTCATATAAAATTACCATTTTAACTTTTTATAATTTTTATTTATAAATAAAAATGTTACATTATTTCGTAATATTTTAAGAATTATCAAAAAATAATTAAATAGCTAGAATTAGTCGTATGTGGATTCTGTTTTTTGAAATAGAGGTAACTTTGGAATTTTTTTCGATCGAGCGAAGTTAATGATTTCATGTATCAGATGGTCTGAGTAAATGAAAGATATGCTTAAAAATAACATATATTTTTACCCACAGTAAAAAAATATACTTTGTCATAGAACAATGTGGATTCTTGTTCGACGTTTAAATGGCCAGGAGCGTCTTAAACATGACTTTTCGTGTTGCTTCCAAAACTCTATCCAGAAGCTTATAGTAAAGTCGCCACTACTTAGGCATGACTTGATTTGACTGGGACCGACTGGACTTGATCAAGACTAGACTTTGACTGTAACTATAGATGATAAAGAAGCTGAAAAATGAAGACTACTCACAAAATATAGAAACATTGAAACTGGCAGAATGCACAGAGTGCAATGCCAAGAAGAAAGCGAAAAAAAAACCTATTCCATACGTTTAAAAAAAATCTTTCTTTTTTATCATAAAATTTTGAGAGAAGGACATATCGTGAGTTTTACTCTGAAAAAGTAAAATTTCCGAGCGATATAAAAAACTACAGTAACGCGAGGAAGTCGCGGGCAATATCCAGTAATTTATAATTCATGCATTTTTACAAAGATAACATTATAGGTAACAGGTCTCTCGTATCTTATGCGTCGGTGACACAAAGTAAAACACAAACATTCATTGTGTCTTATCAGTAATAATAAAACAATATTAATTGTTTTGAACAATTACCCCCTTGTGTGAGGTTAAATGATAAGTTAAATTTATAATTTATTCGTTCAGAACTGATACAAAGTTATTGAAAAGATGAACGGGGTTTTGTATTCGAGTAATCAATACGTTCTATGAAGTTTTATTTTATTGTCGTTAATTTGAAAGTCTCACAATGTATGCCGTCCAATGGAAAATACCGTATATTTGAATATTCACAAAGTATGTTATTGTTACATAGCTATTTGCTTAGTTATCGTCTAGGTATGTACCACCGCAGTACCAGATATTCTGCCGCCAAGCAGTAGTGTGTAAACATTACTGTGTTCCGGTTTGAAGGGTACTGCAGCTAGCCAAATTACAGGGCTGTTGAGACTAACCATCTAATGTCTCAAAGTAATGGTCGCCAAAGCAGCGATGCCCTGGACTTAATTGTTACTCAAAATTCTATGTACCGTTGCAATGGTCATGGACAGGTGTTATCTCTTACCATCAAGACAGAGTCTCGTTCGTTTCAATACTTTTACATAAAAAATAAGTTAGTTTTTAAATATCTTTCATAAAAAAATCTGGAGCGTTTATTTTTTTTTTTATTCGAAGTAGGTTTGCGTTTGACCATACCCTGCTACATGAAGCACGCTTACCTAAAAAAAACCTGTTCACTCTGGATTTGAAGACACCTAAACATATACATATCAAGTGCAGTCCCAGAGCCCTGGTGGGACTAAATGGAAACTTGAGATGAAGGAAAACATCGTAAGGAAACCATAGCGTAGTGGTAGAGTATTTTCTAGTACTCGGCTGGCTAGCTACCACCCTCAAGATGAAAATCTGCCGCCAAGCATAAAACGGTTTGTTCCGTCAGCCTCACTTGAGAGCCAGTTCTATTTCAGGCTAGGTGTGCTTGAACATTTTCGACCACACTGTCACTTAACATCAGGTGAGCTGTGTTCAAACATTTAGCTTGTCACCATAAACTCCTTTTTTTTCAGGCATTTGGCTATCTACGTAATTCTCGCTAATTTGCTGTAACCACAGACCTCGACTTTCATAGCGTACGTGGTCTTACGAGTAAAAATCGCAATTAGCAGCTGATACTTCAAATTATCGACGGGACCCGAAGAGTAGCTTTGCGTATCGTTAAAAACGTCGAAATGTCAAACATCAAACAGATAATAATATCAATAGCAACCGATCTATCTAACTGTATAAAATAAAAAAATTGTTTTCTTATTTCAATTAATTGTCAAGGGACTCGTTTACTTTTTTACAGAACTGGCAGTTTTTTTTTTCTTTTTCATTCTTCGAACGTATACGTTAATGCATTGTGCCAGTTCTCAAGTTTTCAGAACAGTATGTCTGTCGACAATTCACAGTTCTTCTTTTTTTATTTTAACGTCGCTTTTTGTGCGTTTTGTCAGCGTCAAGTATTTTAATATTTTCAAGTATTTTGTAACATAAAGCAAGTGAAGTCGTAAGTTTTGTAACTTTTTATGACTTTGATTGTTCAACGTCATAAAAAGTAAAGGAAATTCGATTCCGGACATGCGATGGTAAAGTAGTAGTAACTTCGCTACAATTTTGGAAGCAAGTCAAAGTGATGTATCACAACATTATATCATTTCCCCCCACTCACGTACGTAATTCGGTACTTTGAAATAAATCACAACTGATTTTACACATAAACACTAAAAAAAACAGTTTTGGACAATATTACAATGTGACATTTACTCCATTTTGTAGCTATGATAGCCCAAGTTTAGCGTGGTCAGGTCACACGTCGAAGGGCGTGGGTTCATCGAGCTGCCGGTGAAACGTCGTGAGAGAATCATAGCGTGGTGGTAGGGTACTTTCTAGTACTCCATTGGCTAGCTACCAACCTCAAATTGAAAATGTATCGCTATGTTTCTAACGGTGTGTTTCGGCAGCCTCAGTTCCATTCCAGGCTTTCAAGCTTGGCGTGTTTACAAACTTTGACCACACCGTCACGATCAGATGAGATGTGGTCACAAAAAAAAATCCGCCAAAACTCCCCCAGTCGATAGTCTCCACCTTTTTCAAGCTATGTTATGGCAACAATGTTAATTTTACACGTCGTTCTGTTGTTACGATTATGTCAATGCCTATAAAAAGCAATTATTTATATGAAGCGGCCTTGCCACGAACGAAGGTGCTATAAATGCAATTACATTTAACATTTCACGTCACGTGTAGAGACAGGAGAGGTTAAATGCATCATCTACAATGGAGGGGAACTTATTAGAAATATGCACTGAAATAGTTATCAGTCCGACATAGTTATCATGACATAGGTACATGTATGCGAGCATATTAAAACGACATTTAACCAGTACGTAGTTTTTTTTAATACTTATTTTATATTTTTTACTGATAATAAACTTTATTTTATGAAACTAATTTGAATGTTTTGGCTTTCTATGCGGTAGTTGAAATTTACAGATTTTGTTTGGGTTTGCCATTGTTGTTTTAGGCACTGAAAGTACTCCTATACAGCCTGTGATGTCATTAGAGATCAATTGAAAGTTTAGTTTATGTATTTTACTAAAATAAACTTCATCTCATAGCTTTTTTTTAATTGGCTTCGCACGGATGCTATGTAGATACTAATGCGGTGCATATATATACAGTGCAAAAATAATATAATTAAAGGGAACTAGAAAATATTCGTTATACCAAAAAGTTTGTTAAAATGAGGTTTGTTATATAGAGGTTAGGTTGTTCTAAGATGCGTTATAACCCGGTAAGAAAACTTGTTTATTAAGATTCAAGATTTTTTTGTCGAATGTAGGTAGTGAATATCTTAAACTTAACATTACGTAGTTTTCTACTTACTCTTTTACAGCGAACGGTAGGATAAATAATTAGTAAAGTAAAAAGTTGTCAAAAACCGCTTGCTTGGGGGCAGATTTTCAACTTGAGTACTAGAAATTACTCTACCACCGTGACTCGGTTTATAACGACACCACTACTAGGGCTTTTTGTGTTCCTTGACTGAGACTTACTTCTCTTAATTATCATAGTTGAAAATATTGAAACACTTGACACTGGCAACCGCACATAGTACGATGCCAGGAATAAAGAAAAAGAACGAAACACATGAACATAGATTGTAAAATTATAACACTCATTTTTGCACACAAAGTAAAATGAGTAGCAACTATAAATTACGTTTCTTTCTCACAGCATTTTGCCGTAGTATGCGTGTATGATGATGTGCGGTCTACGGTGGAGCACGTTCGCGTAGAAGTAACCGATTCACTCGCAACTGGCACCCAGATTGTATCTATCAGGGAACACCCATTCGGGCAGCAAACTCCACTGTTTAGCGGTTCAATGAAGGTAGATTAGAACCGTTTAGTTCGAGTTTTAGCAACATCTACCATGAAGCGGTGTCGCTTTTTAGAGCTCGTGGCTGTCCGATAGTAAAATAGGCAGAGTGGAATTAGGTCATGCACATCTAAAGCTCACTCTTCAGAATGTATCTGACAGAAAACCGACAATTCATTTTGCGACTATGTTCAAGGAATTGGGGCTTATTGCGAACAAGCGAGTCATTGCTAATGAGTTTCCTAGCACGTTTCTCGATGGACTCCAACGCCTCAAGTTGGTATTTGACCGATCCGTCTTAAAGGTGAGAAAGTCTATAAATAGGTACTATAAATTAAGATTTCCTTCATTTTGATACATTAATTATTTATAAATAAACTTGACTAAGTGACATGACCTTTACCGCTACAAGTCTCGCTCACGCAACAAATAGTTACCATCCAAGCAACGACCTGCAACATTGTAGTAAACACCTTGACACTGAACTTGTTCATATTATAAATTGTGTAAGAGCAACTGTATTCCGACAGCTGCTGTTCTGTTTTGTACGTGTTATTGAGAGTACGAATTATTAGGAATATAAAAAGGGTGCTTCTCCGATAATGTCTTAGCAATAAATCATTGTTATCATCATTATTAACTTCATCAGCAGCCTACATGAGATAATGTGCCCTAAGGTAATTTTCCAGACCTGTTAGTTCATTTAGTAGAATATATATAGACTATGGCTTTATCCTTCTCACAATGAGAAAAGACCCGCGTCCAGCAGTGGGACAGTTTATGAATAAACACCATGGTTACACCATCATCCGACGCGACCTCTTTTATACCGCTCTTTTAATTTTAAAAATGCATGAAAGCCGCATATTTTTGGTACGAACTCACAAGTTTCTGAATTCAGCGGCGAATTAGCGGCAGATGACTTGTTTGTTGGTATTGACATTTAATTAATTTTTGATTACATTCTCATTTTCAATGATAGTAGATATAATAGATTTTTTTTTTTAAATACGGAGTAGGTTCGCGCGTAAATCCTGCCTGATGTTAAAAGCAACGATATGGTCTATGGTGGAACACGCTTACCTAGAAGGAACCTGTTTATTCTTGATTTGAAGACACCCATATTGTACTTTTCGGGAAACACAGACACCGGCAAAGAGATCCACATCCTCGCTGTGCGAATGAAGAATGTGGATTCGAAACGCTTAGTGCGCACATGGGGAACGTCAATCATGTACGAGTGACGCTTTGGTCGGCTTGTCTGGCCGTCCGGTAGTAAAAAGGGGCAGGGGGAACCAAGTCGTGCAACTCCAAGGCACAATCCCCGAGGTGTATCCGGAGACTTGTCTAAAGCGTTATTGCCTACCAACTTCTGAGTGCGCCTCTTATAATTACGAAAGTACCTGGATGACTGAGCTTTGCTCGGGTGAAAACACGGATAAAACGACGTTATCTAAAAATGAAATCTAGCTAGATCGATTCATCGCCCCCGAAACCCCTGCATACTAAATTTCATGGAAATCGTTGGAGCCGTTTCCGAGATTCAGAATATATATATACAAGAACATATATACAAGAATTGCTTTTTTTAAGGTATTAGATAGATTAGATATGACTTGTAACTTTGGTGTTATCTTTAAAATATTGTATTGCATACGACCATAAGACAAAATCGGGATTTGGTCGTATGGTTCCACAGCAGAAATTATTAATAATGATAAATAGAGCTATACGAATGCAAGACCCGTGCAAAACTATTTAATAATTTAACTTCTTTGACAAAGGAACGGAAGTCGTTTCATTTAGTCTGCGCATAACTACTAGCTGTCCACACCCATATGGGCAGATTTCTGACACGTTAATTGTTAGGGGTTCGAACTTGAAAAGTGGCGGATGGGAACCTCTCACTGAACCTTAACCTGTCTGAATGTACTTTCTTTTGTAACTGGTGGGCAATTTTCACAAGATTTGTTTAATGTAATTTTAATGAGACGAACAAGACGCTCTCCTGGTGGTAAAAGATAACTTCAGCCATGATTATTGCACTGATACACAGAACTTTGAACAGCAAAACAAAGTCTAGGGCATCGCTGCAATGGCGCTCATTACTTTGAGACTTTCGTTGGTTAGTTTCAACAGCCCAGTAATTTAGCCTGATACCTGGATATATTGGGGTATATCCAGGCTAAAATCAATTAAATTTATTTATTCATTTCAATTTACTTAAGACACATACAAATTTTATACATAATCAAAATCAATATTAATAAAAATACATAGTTACAAAAATAAAATGAAAAATAATAAAAATAAATAACATAATAATAATAAATTAAGAATGCTACAATTAATACGTAGAATTGCTCCCCTTGTTTTAAATATAATCCTAATTCTACAATTCGTTTGTGTAAAGAAGTAAAACATACATAATAACAAAAACAAACGCAATTGTAATGTTAGTTTCTGATAAGGGTAGGTTTTCCAAACAAATTGTACAAAAAACGATGTTAAAACATTTTTATATTTTGACTCATATCTATAGTAAAAGCGAAATGTGGAGAAAGCCCAGTTCAAACTTACAAATTAAAAAAATAAGCTAACTGCGAGCTCATTACAATAATTCCAGACTTCGTCAAAGAAATAATAAAGTTATTTTGGAAACAAAATAATATTGTTACTGAACCCTAGGTTAAAGAATCCGGCCCGCACTTAGCAACGTGTCAATCATGTGACCGACATAGCATGCGCCATGTATTTAGTAAGTAAATTATACGGTAAGAATGCATCTCCAATTCCGTAGGAAGTAGTGTATATGAAATATACTCGTATTAACTGTGTTAAAAGTCTTTCAATCAATAATAATGTGCAGAAAAGAAATTATGCTCCGAGCTCAAGGGGAATGTGTTTTTAACACATATATGTATGTAAGTTAGCGTGTTACCACTTCACCTGTTGGTAAACGGCGATGTGGTCGACAATGAAGCCCACAGAGAAGGTACATATTCTCTCAGTATTTGAATCTGAAAAGATATAAATTGCTTTGGAAACTTATGTGGTTTTGACACATACATATAACATATGTTTGCCCTGGTGGGAATCGAACCAACGCCCTACAGCTCTTGGAGCAGATATAATTATTAGTACCTGGATGACCGAGCTTCGCTCGGCTTAAAACACGCATAAAACGACATTTTCTAAAAATGAAACCTACCTAGATCGATTTATCGCCCTCGAAACCCCCTGCATACTAAATTTCGTGAAAATCGTTTGAGCCGTTTCCGAGATTCAGATTATATCAGATCATATATATATATATATACATATATACAAAAATTGCTCGTTTAAAGATATTTTATTATTTATTTATCGTTGATAAGCTACAATACAATACAACTTTATTATACACTAAACTTATTATAGCATACAAAAGTAAAAATAAAAAGAAAGTAACAAAACAAAAATACAACATAGAAATAAGAAACAAATTGTGTACAAGGGCGGTCTTATCGCCTAGAGCGATTTCTTCCAGACAACCTTAGGATGGAAATTACAAGAATAGATATAAGCTAGCTGTTTAATCACAGTAAACTGACGGTGTCATCGTAGATAGTAAACCAAATCTAGCCTGGAATGGAACTAGCTCTCAAATGAAGCTGCCAGAACACACCGTTAGATGCTTGGCGGTAGATTTTCAACTTGAGGGGGATAGCTAGCCAGCCGAGTACTACAAAATACCCTACCACCATTCTATGGTTTCCTCACGATGTTTTCCTTCACCGGCAGCTCAAGCTCATTGTTGGGGTTTGAACCCACCACCATCGGCGTGTGAACCGACCGCGCTAACCACTGAGCTATCATCACTATGACCGAATGAGCTAACAGGGCAGTCAAATTACCTTACTCATTACCTTAAGGCACGTTATCTTATATAGGCTGTTTACTTATGCGGGATTACTCACGTTTAATTATATCGGAAACTCCGACTACAGTTCCGGCCACATCCGGTGGTCATCATGGACTAGATATAGATTACATTCAACGTATTCTATGTACTTTGAAAGGAACTTTAGAACATTAAAGTGTGTTGAAAGTGGATTAGCGGTGCTCATCGCAGGGTAACCGGAAAAAAATAAAATAGGGTAGCCGGATTAAAAATTACGAAACTTCCATAGTACTGAACTAGTGACCTTGGAAAAATATCAAAAAAAAGTTATCATCCAAACACCGGAACTGTATTAACTGACTTTAAAAAGAGGTTTATAATTTGCATTAATTAATTAACAGCAATCTTTATTGCATGTGCATACAAAGCGATTGGTCCGGGAGGCTTTATAATGTTGATTGAATTTCATACAATACTAAATGCAAAAAACGGGAGATAAAGCGTTAAATCGGAAAATCAGTAAATAATAACTAAAATCTGTAGACCTCCCAAAATATTGGGCATCACTTGACTTGTTGCAGGATAATCCTGAAATTGAGTTGCCCGAAGTAAATAAGTTTTCGAAACGTGTCATCTAGTACATAACGCATATAGTGTCAATGATTACATCTGTCAGGAAACAAGGTAGCCGCCAGTGTGTTATATTGTTTATACCATAAAGGCCCAAGGGTTATACGGTATACAAAATATACATATCAGAAATACATATGTATATATAGTCACAGATTAAATAATAGTTACTGCGTAAAGGGTAACAAGCACTCAAGCAATTTGCCCGTCTCGTAATACAGTGTGAGAAAAAAAAAATTGAACCATAAACAACTTTTACTTCCTTATATATAACCGGGAGAAGTACTATAAAATATACTTATTCGTCTTTGTTTTTGACGTCGGTCTAAGTGTGTTTGCTAATATCAAGTGTTTAGATATTTTCAAGTTTATAATATACGAAATGAGGTTAATAAGTTAAATAAGGTTAATAAGTCACAGTCAACGTTACTAGTAAGTCATGGTCGAGTCCAGTCATGTCAGTGGTGACTATAAAAAGTTATGTTTTCAAAAAGTCATTATATCACACTCAAGCGCGTAATTTGACACTCAAATGTAACACCACAATTTTATACATATAAACACTCGAAAAAATACAAGCTTTGGTTAATAATACAAAACCGATAAGATTTTTCCGCTTTCCCGTCAAGCTTCCTAAAACATTCTATTAACATGTTTTGGTTGATTCATAGAAAAATTAAAAAAAAAACATTATTAAAAATAAAAATCTAAATATCTATGTAATTGATTTTAAGCTCTTTGTTTTCTCGCTACCTGTTTTGGTTTAAAGTCAACCAACTTGACACGACGAAACTTCTAGCGTTTATTTTGTTCTTATTCAATTCTCGCTAAAAACTAATTACAAAGTTCAGTTCATTATATTTTAAAGTTCATTTAACAATACGTGCCTGATTTGCAGAGAAGCAATGGTAAAAGTATTTTTAAAATGCTTTAGTCGGGCCAAGGACCGATATATCAAACACTCCGCTTAAGGTCAAAACAAACTTGAACTTGCAAATGTTCCGAAAGTCAGTCAAAACAAAACGACTTCTTACCAATAATAACTGTAATTCACGGCTTCAACCGTGACAAATCTAATCTAATACCTTTAAACGAGCAATTATTATATATACTATATATATAATCTTGAATCTCTGAAACGGCTCCAACGATTTTCATGAAATTTAGTATGCGAGGGTTTTGGGGGCGATAAATCGATCATTCATGATCGATTTCATTTTTAGAAAACGTCGTTTTATCCTTGTTTTCAGCCGAGCAAAGCTCGGTCATCCAGGCACTACCTTTAAACCAGCAATTCTTGTATATACATATGTATATATAATCTGAATCTCGGAAACGGCTCCAACGATTTTCATGAAATTTAGTATGCAGTAGGTTTCGGGGGCGATAAACCGATCTAGCTAGGTTTCATTTTTAGAAAACGTCGTTTTAAGATTTTGTAGCGATGATAGCTGAGTGGTTAGCGCGGTCGGTTCGCATGCCGAAGGGCGTGGGTTCAAACCCCAACAATGAGCTTGAGCTGCCGGTGAAAAAAATATCGCGAGGAAACTATAGCGTGGTGGTAGGGTACGTTCTAGTACTCGGCTGGCTAGCTACCACCCTCAAGTTGAAAATCTGCCGCCAAGCATCTAACGGTGTGTTCCGGCAGCCTCACTTGAGAGCTAGTTCCATTCCAGGCTAGGTGTGCTTTACCATCTTCGACCACACCGTCACTTAACATCAAGTGACCTGTGGTCAAACACATAGCCTGTCAGCCACAATAAAAAATAATAAAAAAATACATAAACAGAAGTTATGGCAAATAATATAACGTGGCGAGACGACCTTTCCGCGTTCCCGCCAAAACTCCAGCGGCAAAACTTAAAAAAAGAGGTGCGTGCCGTGTGATTTTAACGCAGGTTATTATTAAGATTTAAGTAGAAAAAACCAAAACCTTCAAATCTCTTCAAAAGGCGCGTTAACAGAATCTTAAAAAGGTCGGTAACATATTTGTAGTGGTATAGCAGATTTATGGGCAACGATGATTACTTACCATCTTCGCTGAACATCGGGTGAGATGGCGGTAAAAGGCAAACCTATTTAATAATAATAATGAAATAACGAGTCGTCTACTTCAAAGCCACCTGTGGGATAAAAAATATTTTTTCGTACGTAGGCGCCGTATCGCGCTTTACATGTGTATAGAACCAATGTATTGTATAGGAATACATATTTGGAATATGCTGTCATCCAGTATTTTTTTTAATTCTCAATATAATGCTCAATTTTTTTTTTGGATTGATGAATTAATTTATTTGTTCAAAGACACTACACGTTTAAAATCTATTGACGAACAACAAATAACTACGTCTTCTCGTCGTTCTTTTTTTTGTTTTACAATACAGAAGTATAAACAGAATACAGAGTAAAGAATACAGAATTTGAATACTACATATTATGAATGTTTTATTACTAATAGGCTTGCGTTTGACCGCCAACTCTCCTGATGTTAAACGAAGGTGCGATCTACGGTGGAGCGCGCTCGCCTAGAAGAAACCGATTCAGGCCAGAATGTATCTATCATGGAACACCCACCCAGGCAGCAAGTTCCATTGTCTAGCGGATCGCACAATGAAGGCAGATTCAAACCGTTTAGTTCGAGTTCGAGTTTTTGGAATATCGACCATGAAGCGGTGTCGCTTCTTAGAGCTCCTGGCTGGCCGATAGTAGAATGGGCACGGTGGAATTAGGTCATGCAGATCTGAAGCGCACTCTCCAAAGTGTATAAAGTAGCGACGATGTTCAAGGCTTTCAAACCTTTTCTGAACAAGCGCATCATTGCTAATGAGTTTCTTAGCACGTTTCTCGATGGACTCCAACGCCTCAAGCTGGTACTTGGCCCATCCGTTCCAAAGGTGAGAACAGTACTCCATGCATGACCAAACTTGTGCTTGGTATAATTTAAGCAACTGTTGCGACGTGAAGTACCGTCGCACCATCGAAAGGACATGCTACTACCTCGAATATTATTATTTGAATATTATATAGGTATTTGTTCAACTTAAAAATGTAATGTTCGTGTCCGAGTACTTATTTTCTTTCAAAATAAATGTTTGTCGATATACATTTGATATCCATAAATGAGATCATTATTTGATTTTAAATAACAGTAGTTTAGATTTCTTTCAAAATAATTTAATTTTTCGAAGTGTAAAATTAGTTTTCTTTTAGGTGTAAAAATAGGTTCACACCAATTTTAAGTTGAACAATTCTAATTGTTGCTGGGGCATATTATATCTACAAGCTAATTAGTGGTTTGGGTATTTGTTAGGTAAACAAACAACATAATATGATATCTGATTAGATACTAATAGAAACTTTGCTCGCGAGACGCGAACCTTTTTTAAGAGCATAGTGTAAACTAGCTGACCTACGCTCAACTTTGTATGCGTCACCTCAAAGTAGTATTCACTACTGAAAAGCAACTTTTTGTCGAAGGAGTGAAAAAAAGGTGTCCGAGAAATAAAGTTTTCAGGTAGGTACAGCTAGTTTTTTTTTAATGGCTGACAGGCTAGGTGTTTGACCATAACCACCTGATGTTAAGTGACGGTGTGGTCGAAGATGGTAAAGCACACCTAGCCTGGAATGGAACTGGCTCTTAAGTGAGGCTGCCGGAACACACACTTAGATGCTTGGCGGCAGATTTTCAACTTGAGGGTGGTAGCTAGCCAGCCGAGTACTAGAAAGTACCCTACCACCACGCAAAGTTATAAGACAGATATTTAGGAGCCAAAATCTTTTTGCCTAGCTGGGTACGATCTTAAACAAACACGACTCGCCGCGTCCTCCTCCGTCCTCCGCGTATCAACGACCGGCAACATTGCAAACGATACAAAAACGAGCAACGAAGCAACAATATATCAGTGACGTCATTCAACGGTTACACTGCGTTCAGTAGGCCAGAGCCTTGACATTGAAGCTAACATAGTATAACCGACAATGTTGGCGGCCTTAATTGTAGCTTGGTCTTCTCGCGAAAATAGAGCCACAGTGAGTTAAAGTGCTTTCTTTATTCTGATGTTTTACCGCAGTCGATCATCAAACTAATGATACCTTTGATAGGGCGTCGTTTAACAAAGGAAACTATGGTTTTTTTTTAGGTGTTTGACCACAGTTCACCTGATGATAAAATGATGATGTGGTTGATGATTGTACACACACGTAGCCTGGAATAGAACTGGCTCTCAAGTGAGGCTGCTGGACCACATCGTTAGGTGCTTGGCGGCACATTTTTTAACTTTAAGGTGGTAGCCAGCAGAGTCTAGAAAATATCCTACCACCATGCTATGGTTTCCATTTGCCCATCAAGCACATTGTTGGGGTTTGAATCTATGCCCTTCGGCGTGTGAACCGACCGCGCTAACCACTAAAGCTATCATCGCTACATATTGCTAAAAAATTAGCATGTTTTTAGAATGGAATTTTTGTCATAAATCACGTTTCTCAGAGTCATCTTTGATTCTAATTTCTATCGAATCCATGATCCTAAACTACGTTTCTGCGAAGTTAAAATGCAATCTAAAATTGTTATATAATGAAATATGTCATTTTAACAGTTAAGTTGTGGTGTTAGATTCTGATATTGAATGAGTAAATGCAAACAATTTAACATCAAATTCTTGACTTTGACTAAGACTTGCTTTTGCTAAAATCAATCTGTTTCACTCTTACTAATAGTGTAGTCGGTTACCTAAATGAAATGTTAAGTAGCGTGCAATCCACTTCTGCGAAATTGACAATAACAAATTTCAAATGTAATATACCTATGTAATATACACCTATACTTACCTATACTTTGAGATTTGCTTTTGCTAAAATCTATCTGTTTCACTCTAAATTCTAGTTAGGTCTCTAAAGGAAATGTCAAGTTGAGCGCATTGTTGTCTTCTGCTAAAAAGACAACAATTTCAAATTATACTTAAAATACGAACGCACGCACGATAACGCTGGCATAGCAGCCCAGAACTTTGAGTAACAAAACAAGACTTTACACTAATTCTGCTTTGACGCTTTTATTAACTTCAATTTCAATGGGATATATATAGGTTTCCCAAATATCATAATTCGATCTCATTGCGGCCAAAACAAAAATCTCTCGTTACAGTCTTTGTCTTTATCAAGAGGACCCACTTACCCAGTGACCCGCTCGATTCATTACAGCACACTGCAACAATATATCTGATATGTAACAGAATGCGACGCATCAGTTCAGTGGGCCAGGCGCAAGCCTTGACACTGAAGGCAACAATGTTAGCGCAATTTAATTTGAAGAATTCTGAGCGAAAACGAGTCGGATGCCGCGGTTGCGTTTGGATTGCGTGCGAGAACTTTACAGCGTATGACACGATTCTGTAGATTGCTTTTCTGACTAAATAAGAGAAATAGAATAAATATCGTTGGATATTCACACAGCGGTCACAGCGTCATCTAGCGTCAAACTAAGCAAAGCTAGTACTATGGGACCATAGAACTTTTTTGTAAGTACATAAGTAGGTACGTATAATACACTTGCCCCGGCTTCGTGAGAGTTTAATTTGTTTTGGCAACTTTTCCTGTTATCTAATTTGTCTACTTATACAAAAATTTAATTAAGGTGACAAAAGAAGTTCTTGCATAAAAATAAAAACAAGTCATTGTAAAAAAAAAATACAGCGAAAACCGTAACAAAAATCGTTGTGTGGTTTAGAAAAAGTAACGAGAGAACCCTTTTTTTGTGCATTTTTTTGGAAGGAATGATTTTACATCTTATTATCTATACCAAGTCGTAATTTACTTATCTTAATCGTCTCATTAATCTACATCGTTGTAAATTATCGCTCACTTTAAAACACGAAGGGTTCTCTAGTTACTTTTTCTAAACCACACAACGGTTTTTGTTACGGTTTCGCATCGCATGTTGTGCATTCTACCAGTGTTTTCTAATGTTGAATAATAAATCAATTCAAAATAACACAAAATTAAGTCGCGGTCCAGTAGTCATTATATTATTATTTGATTACATTATGCCCTTTGCTCATACTCATGAACGTAATTCGGCGCTAAATTCAAAATCATCAAAACTTGTACAATACTATGTATGTAAGTTTAAAAAAAATAATACATTGCGACAACATACGTTCCCGCCAAAACTTTATAGGTGGTTATTTTTTTTCTTTGGTTTTTGACGTCACACTTTATGCATTTGCCACTGCAAGTATTTCGATATTATAAATTTTTCTGCATTCATATCGTAGCATTGTGTCTGCATAATATGTAATCAATACTTAACCTGACGAATACATAAATAATCAATTCAACTGGAATCGCCATGTGTAATGAGGGCTGTATGTCGCCAGCCGATGCAGCGCGGGTTCATCGCACCTTTACAATGTAAACCCACCTTGAAACCGACACGACACCGCGAATATCGTTTTTCTATACGCAAAGCGATTATACTGGTTTTTATTTCTGGAATAAGACGCCGCAGTGTTAATATTATAACTATGGCTCTGCATGGTTCTTCTCATGTAAGCCAATAGGTAGACAATGAAGAAAGTGACAGGGCACATTCGGAAATGCGTGCAATGCAATTATATACGAGTACATTAAAAGAACGTTTGAGGTATGTGCCGTGGACACGGCTGGTGCATGAATATGTGCACATTTTTAAACACTAAGAAGTTAATCTTTTCGGAAAATTACGTCGAGTCTTCTTGTCACCTATCCCGCAAAGTCTCAAGACAAAATTCTTTAACCAGTGCGTTCTACCAGTCATGACCTACGGAGCCGATACGTAGACACTCACAGCTGGAATGATCCACAAGTTCCAAGTCGCTCAGTGAGCTATGGAAAGAGCTGTGCTAGGCATTTCTCTAAGGGGTCGTATCCGGAACGAAGTAATTCGCCGGAGAATTAAAGTCACGGACATAGCTCAGCGTATTAGCAAGCTGAAGTGGCAATGGGCTGGACAAATCTATCGCAGGACTGATAACCGCTGTTATAGAGTGGAGACCGCGAATTGGCAAACGTAGTGTAGGACGCCCTGAGACTCGATAGAGTGACGATATACGTGGGACAGCTGGCGGTGGATGGAAGCGAAAAGCCGAGGATCGGGCTGAGTGGCGTGTCTTAGAAGAGGCCTATGTCCGGTAGTGGACTACAAAAAGATGATGAATAAGTTCTTTAGATTTCCTTGTTTCAAGTCCTCATTCAACCCAACGATCTCTTTAATCCTTTAGCTAACGAGTGTGTGATTACATTTTGGATGTAGATAATAGTATAATATATATGTAGCTGCAGCACCCAACTGTATCCCCCCGTTGTTATCATGCCCCGACGCAAAAAGAGGGGTGTTATATAAGTTTGACGTCGAGGTCTGTCTGTCTGTGGCATCGTAGCTCTCAAACGGATGGAAAGCCTCATTTGAAAGCCAGTTTCCTTGTGGTGGTTCTTAGGTTTAGTTAATTGCATAGGGGTTTTTTTTAAATTTTTAATTTAATTATGTGTGATGCCTTCCGCTGTAGAAGCAAATTTACAGACGTATTCACGATAAAATACTCAACACCCAACCAAACATTCCTATATGGACCCTTAGAACGTTGCAAATGACTGTTTATTATGCAAATCTATCGCATTACTTTTTCAAGGTTTAGAAGGTGAAAGATCAGGATGAATACCTACATAAAACATGACAATACTGCAAAGCTACATAAATTAAATATACCTACTTTATTCACTTGCTGTAAATGTATGCATTACATGTGCTGCTAAGCAACAAGTGTTGCAAAGGTCAATTCCAGGCTAGGTGTGTTTTACTATCTTCGACCACACCGTTACTTAAAATCAAATGAGCTGTGGTCAAACACCTAGATTGTCAGCCATAAAAAAAAACAATTTATAAATAACACCAATGTAGTCAATTCCGTAATATCATTTCAAATCTAATACTTTTAAACGAGCAATTCTTTTATACATGTATATATTGTATATATGTAGGTATATATATAATCTGAATCTCGGAAACGACTCAACGATTTTCATGAAATTTAGTATGCAAGGGGTTTCGGGGGCGATAAATCGATCTAGCTAGATTTCATTTTTAGAAAACATCGTTTTATCCGTGTTTTCAGCCGAGCGAAGCTCGGTCACCCAAGTACTATATCAAAAGAGTTTTAAAACACTGATTACATGTCAATGATTAAAAAACAAAATGTCATAATAAAGTATGTCAGAAAATGGAGAATGTGTAGTTAGAATTAGTTAGTGTACGACTTTTAAATTTTGATGATAGCTCACAGGCTAGCGCGGTCGGTTCATACGTTGATGGGTGTGGTTCAAATGACCTTGAGCTGCTCATGAACATCGTGAAGAAGTTGTAACGTGGCGTGGTGCTAGAGTACTTAGTAGTATTCAGCTAGCTAGCTACCAACCTAAAGTTGAAAATCTTTCGCCAAGCACCAAACGGTGTGTTCCGGCAGCCTAACTTGAGAGCCATTCCATTCCTCGTGTTTACCATCTTCTTGATTACCATCACTTAATATCAGGTGCGCTATGATAAAACACCAACAAATAAATCTTTCGAAATTCTGAGCATATAATTATGTTGATCAACCCAGCAGGTAGGCTGTTTATAAAAACAGGGACCTTATTCGCTATGAGCGCATGAGCACGTAATAAACGCGCCGCATTTACGTAACGTGGCGGAATTCGACGCGTGAAATAGTACTCTCTATGCCAATAAAAAACGAGACGAGATCTGTAAGGAGCTCTTTGTGAACTATCAAAATAAATTTTAAAATTGTAGGGCGTTACGCTATACGCATTATTGGCAATGAATTTCGCGTTGCAGAAGCCCACGGCTGATTCGCGTAGCTTTTGAGCACGGAATCTTATATAGGTAAAAAAAGAATAGATTAAGCTATCTTTTCCTGTAAGTGAAGAAACTATGATTTTATTTTAGCGAGAAAAAAATCTGCTTTAAACAGAAAACTGCTATTCACCCTCGACAGAATGTTGGTATGTATGTATATTTCATCAAAAAAACTAGTTTTTTTAATAATTTTAACAAAGCCATGCAAACAGTACTTACTTCGAAGACATAAATAAACAGTATACAGATATTATTTAATATTAAATAATAATGACTGTAACATAAGTGACCCTCATAAACTTTCTTTTTCCTTACTTAATCATAGGTATTATTAAAACGATAATTTTCTATTTCGCGCCCTATTTTACCAACCCAATTCTGTTTATATCATAAAATTTAAATAAACGCAGGGATAACCACAATTTATGCGCAAATGGGATAATTTCCATTCAAAAATAATTTGCAATAAAATTACGAAACCGATCCCTGATCACCCACAAACTCGTAACGTATAAAAAACTCGTGGAATTAATACATCTTGTATATTTATTACTTTTACAATGTTGCCAATGGTAGTAGGTACCTCTCTAGTAGATTGCAAATTTTATGGTTAATTTTCTAGTCTATTTTTGAGCGATTATTTTTAATTGCATTCTGTTTTGAAGGTTTTATATAAATAAGGGATAGACATTTCAGTGTAAGGGATATTTATATCTGTATAAATTAAAAATGAAACGATGTTCGTTGGTCAGCGCATAATTTGAGATCGGCTGAATCGATTTAGCAGACTCTTTTTTGTGATACGATGGCAAAGACCGAACGCTACTGCATTGGGTAACAAGAACCGAGCAATCAGCTGGTTTGATAATAAAATATAAGATTATAATTGTTCAATTGATTTTGAGGGTGACTTGTCTATGCCATAATCATATATAATTGAATAGAGGGAGAGACGCTACGCTTTTACCTATATTGAAATAAGATGCAATCTACGGTAGGTTCTCAGAATGATGAAATAAAGAAGATCAAGATGAAAATCAATCAAACTCAAAATTTTAGTGTTACGCGAAATTGAATAAATATCGATATTCTATAAACTAACTATATTATTATAAAGTAAGTCCAGGGCATCGCTGCTTTGGCCTACAGTAGCGCTAAGAAATAAATGCTATTTACGGTCACCCATCCAAAGAATTTTCCTATCATACTTTACAGCTTAACATCGGTGATCTCTTATAAATACTTAAACAAGTTACGCCACGAGCGTTTTTTTTTTTTTTGTGGAAATGTAATGAGACTTTAGTGACGCTCTCTTAATGGTAAGAGATAACGTCTGTCCATGGCCATTGCAGCGATACACAGAACTTTAAGAAGCAAAACAAAGTCCAGGGCATCACTGCTTTAGCGCTCATTACTTTGAGACTTTCGATGGTTAGTCTCAACAGCCCAGTAATTACGCTAGCTGTACCCTTCAAATCGGAACACAGTAATGTTTACACACTAGGTACTGCTTGGAGGCAGAATATCTGGTACTGCGGTTGTACCTATCTAAACGACCTCCTGTTAAGGAGATCTACTACCAAGTTACAGGTATAAGTACAACCAATACAGTGGTTGACTTGTAACATTTGCTTTACAGTTATAATACAGCTACGCAACGAATGCTCGCTTTGTGTGTAATCGAAAATTTAATTGACATTACGGTGTGAAATGGACGTATCTCATGGTCACCCTAGTTACTTGTAACTATTATGCGATCTATGGCGCTAGTTGCAAGTCACGACCCTTTTGCTTCACAATGCATTAGCTGAGCAAGTATTTATCTCCTTGACTTCCGTACAAACATATCTGATGCTGCTTGACAGAGCGCAGCCGTCTTTAGAACACAGAGTTTGTAGTTTATCGGTTTCGTATTGTAAATCTGTTTGGTTCCGTAGCAAAAGAAACTAACGTGGTATTGACACATTTTTGTTTTACTTATGCGGTATTACTCACGTTAAATTTTGAACATCATCATCATTTTCATTTTCGATTTGTTTTTAGGGTTTCGTACCCAAAGGGTAAAACGGGACCCTAATACTAAGACTCCGCTGTCCGTCCGTCTGTCTGTCCGTCAGCCGTCAGATAACGGTACGGAACCCTTCCTGCGCGAGTTCGACACGCGCTTGGCCAGTTTTTTTTTTCGAGAATACTCCCACTTTGTTAAAACAAAAAAGTAAAAACAATTTAGACGAACAAAAATTTAAATGAAAGGATCATTTTTCAACAAATCAAATTTACATATACAAAGCCAATTATGATTTTGCAGTAATCACAAATTTTTTTTTATTACTATCAAATAGGTTTACATTTAACAACCATCTTGCCTGATATTAAGTGAAGATGCGGTCTACGATGCAGCATGCTTGCCTAGACGATACCATGACTCGCGAAAAGCTGAGCTTTTGTGAGGGCGCGTTGTTTTTCTAACGGGTAATAATTTTTAAGACAGTTGTTATTTTACAACATGATTCTAGTGGTGTCATCTAGTATTAAGTAGATTAACTACGATGTATTGGAGTATTGAGTTTAGTTCTGTTGCAACAATGTTAACTCTTTGGTTTTCTAACAGATGGCGTTAGTAGTACAATAAAATTCAATCCAATGAATACAAAATATTTGTTATTTTTTTAAAAAGGTTATATTTTTTTACAGATAACACATCTAGTTATGTATTTAAATTACTATGTTAAAGCACAAATCTATAGGCGTGATAGTTTTTCAGTAAAGTGTACCACAAAAATGCTCAGGTTGTGGAATAATGTTGACTAGTGTTAGTCTGATAAATTATTTTCAGCCTCTAGTGTCCCACTGCTGGCCTCGCTTTCCTCCTTCCAGAGTGCCCGGTCTTCGGTTTTGGTGGTCCAGTGACTGACGGGACGATTTATTTCGTTATACCACCTTTGTCTGAGTCAACCTGTTTGCCGATTCGCGATCTCCATTCTAGCACACGTCTACACCGGCGGTTATCGGATACGATCTCTCAGAGAAATGGCAAGCATTCTATAGCCACCGACTTCAAACTTGTGGAACATTGCCACTGCGAGTGTCCACGTTTCTGGTTCGTAAATCAAGACAGGTAGAACGCACTGGTAAAAGACTTTTATCTTGAGTCTTTGTAGGACGGGTGATGTGAAGACTTGACGTACCCGTGCAAAGCCGGGGCGAACCACTAGTTAAATAATAAATAGTTCCTACGACCTCAATTTAAACAAACGATCATCAGTTGTTATTTAATCAGCGCAATAACTATACGTTCTATTTATTAGGATATCACGGTAAATGTGTTGAAGCATGGTTACTGTTTGTCGTACAACAATGTATTCAAGGTGTTGACAGGGTAATTTCAAGCTGTACTGCAAATATGTTTTTTTTTTTAATTCTACTAGTATAGAGCTGTCAGATAAGGTTACTAGCTGACAACCAGTTAACTTTGAGAAGTTAATTCCACTATCTTTCTATATCACATCACGATATTACACGCTTAAATAATATTTTAGAAATTTTTAATGGTTTTTTGAATTCGGTAGGATTTAAATCTGTAATACACTTAGGCAATTTAACTATCTATCTATCTAATACCTTTAAACGAGCAATTCTTGTATATTATATATCTCGGAAACGGCTCCAACGATTTTCATGAAATTTTGTATGCAGGGTGTTTGGAGGGCGATTAATCAATCTAACTAGGTCTCATTTTGAAAAAAAAACGTCGTTTTATCCGTGTTTTCAGTCGAGCAAAGCTCGGTCATTCAGGTACTTATATATTTATGTGTCAATCGATGTAAGCTATTCGTTTTCCGAAATTTACTCAGTTCTGTTAAGCTTTTACAGTTCAATAAGTAACTGACGACCGATAGAACGCGCTGGATGCGAGCCGCTTCCAACTAGTCTTTAAGGAAGTCAATGGGGGAGGCCTATGGTTTTGCTGGTTTTTTGATGGCTTTGCCAATAAAAAACCAGCTAAACGTCGCCACGCTTGGCAGACGGGTTGGCGATCGCAGTTAGGTGTGATTGTTCAAGGAAGACGCTGCTGCCCATCTTCCGTATTACATCCCTTAACCGACTCTTACGACAACCACGGGTAGAGAAGGTGGGGTACAATTCTTACGCCGGCACCACCACGGCAAATCTACGATCCCTACGATATCCCTACGATATTATTCATCATTTATTTCTAGTATCACCGTACGGAAGCCAGGTCTATCAAATTTCATGGACAGGAATCCGTACTGTATCTAGAATTTGCAATCAATAATAATTAGACAGAAGCCTATATTGATTAATTAACTCTTTATTGTCCACATTAAAAATTATACAATACAGAAGAAAAAGAAAAAACTTAAATAAAAGGTGTAACAACTGGCGACCTTATCGCTAAAAGCGATCTCTTCTAGGCAACCTTAGGATGGGAAAAAATAGAGGGAAAAGACGCGGTGTGTCATTAACGAGGATATACATATATTGCAGGACTTAAAAGCTGTAGTATAGCGATGATACGCGGTCGGTTCGCATGCCGAAGGGCGTGGGTTCAAACCCCAACAATGAGCTTGAGCTGTCGGTGAAGGAAAACATCGTGAGGAAACCATAGCGTGGTGGTAGAGTACTTTCTATTACTCGGCTGGCTAGCTACCACCCTCAAGTTGAAAATCTACCGCCAAGCATCTAACGGTGTGTTCCGGCAGCCTCACTTGAGAGCCAGTTCCATTACAGGCTAGGTGTGCTTTACCATCTTTGACCACACCGTCTCTTAACATCAGATGAGCTGCGGTCAAATAGCCTGTCAAGCAATTAAACAAAACTGGCGACTTTATCGCTAAAAGCGATCTCTTCTAGGCAACCTTGGGATGAAACAAAATAGAGGAAAAAGACGGGGTGTGTCAATAACGAGGATATAGATATATCGCAGGAGTTAAAGGCTGTATATAATAGTCGAGTACAAAAATTCTCATTTGTTATGGAATTTACGCACCAATGGGCAAACTTAGTACACAACGACTGCCTCGGCGCAGTAGTGAAATTAAATTTACATCGTAAATGCTTTATTTTTACTATATATGGTAGGATACCAGCCGTTACTCAAGGTTTACTACTGTGTATATGCAATCAGAATGGCGAAATCCCTGAAGTAACTACGCGTAGTTCTAAATGAAAAGAACAATTGAAGGTTTTTTTTTTCTTAATTGTTGACAGGCTTGTTGTTTGACCACAGCTCACCTGATGGTAAGTGACAGTGTGGTCGAAGATGGAACTGGCTCTCAAGTGAGGCTGTGGGGACACACTGTTAGGTGCTTGGCGACAGATTTTCAATTTGAGGGTTAGCTAGCCCTACCACCATGCTATGGTTTTTTCACGTTTGCCCATACCTGCCCTAGACTTTTGCTACACATACAATATACATAGATCTGTTTATAGCTGCCATGGTATTTTTTTTTTTTACACAAAAGGCTGTCTGTCCGCAAACTAAGCGAAGATTGTACTATGGATGTCAACTGATAGTATACATTAATTTTTTTTGTTAATACATAGTTATAATACATACGTTCTGTATTCCAGACATAGAACAAAAATTTATTCGTCACATAAATTTTTGTTCAGGTGGGATTCGAACCTATAGCTCTCAAAGCATATATATCTACTACCAATGAACCAACAGGGCCAATACGGCTCATGGAGATGCGTTGTCTCTTACCATTAGGAGAATGTCTCGTTTATATCATTACTTTTACATTTAAAAAAAAGCTAAGATATTATTAAAGTGACACAAAATTATTCAGTTTGACATTAGGCGAGTTTGCGATCACACGCAAGCTTTTATGTAATTTCTTTAAAATCCCTTCATGCATTGAAAAAAAACAATATATCAATGATTTCATGCCATAAAATAATGGCAACTTTGGCAGAAACTTCCACAAAGTTTTGGAAACAACAAGAAAGGTATGTTTTATCAGTTACATGATATTTCACTATATTTACCACTATACCAAAACTTAATATTTGAAGAAAAAAAACACACTTGCTATAAGAAATATTGTAAAGCAGTAACATGATTTTTCCGCGATTCCGTCAAAACACTTGCACTGCATTGTTAGATATATATATTTTTTTGGTTTGTCTACAAAGACTTTTTGAACCATGTCATTTTATTTGCGAATAAGTATTCTGATTATTATTTGAATCACAACACTTCACTTTAATTTAGTCATTGTGTTCTTTATATATTTCTGCATTTTAAGACTTTTCCTTCTGTGTTGCTGTACTGTACTTTACTTTTTCTCTGCATATTTATTAATCAGACATAAAACGTACAACAGTGTTGCCAGTACTAGTTAGCTAACGAAACAGGTATCGATTGAAGCAGACTGCGTCACCGTCAGTCCAACGGTTTATAGTCCTTTTCTCAATATAGTAAAGTGTCGTAACTTTTAGAGGAAGAAATTTTGAGACGGATTGCAGCTGTAAAATACAGCTTTAAATTATCTAGATTTCCGTATTTTCTCAGCTTAAAAACGTATCTTTTGTAGATCTTCATTACGTACTCTAGTACCGTCGCAATTTTAATTTTAATTAAATTTAATTTAATATCGGTTCCACTTGGTGGTAGATCTCCTTAGCTGGAGATCGTCTAGGTAGGTACTACCGCTGTACCAGATATTCTGCCACCAAGCAGTAGTGTGTAAACAATACTGCGTTCCGAATTGAAGGGAAACAAAGCAGCTAGCGAAATTACAGGGCTGTTGAGACTCACCATCGAAAGTCTCAATGTAGCTAGCTGTAATACCCTTCACACTACTGCTTGGCGGCAGAATATCTAGTACTGCGGTGGTCCATACCTAGACGACTGGAGATCTATCACCAAGTAAAAATGTAATACCAAGTAAATAATGCCTAATAATACATTTTATTTATTGAAGAAAAAACTTAAGATATAATTCGGTATGTAAAGAAAAAAAATACTTTGCTGATTCCAAAACCATTTCGAAATATTACATTCCTGTACATTATTTTGACGTTTAAAACTCTCTAAACTATGAGATGGGGTATATTTGAATAAAATACACAAGATAAACTTGACTTTCAATGAGTCCCATAATGACGTCATGTAGTTCGCTGTGCAAAAGCAATGGCGAACCTAAACAAAAACTGTCAATGTCAAGTCAACGCAGCGTTGGATTTCGTACTATAATTATAGTATTTGTACAACTATTTCATGCTCCGTACTAGATACTATCCATATCTAAGGATAGTACGGAAAAATACTATAATTTCGTTACTTCACTTATAAAATAGCAAAATAGGTAAATATAACACCCGTGCATTGCCAAATCACGTGAAAAAAAGTTCATTGGGTTTGTCCTTTTTCTTTTTGGCATCATACTCTGTGCATTCTGTCAGTTCTAATGTTTCTGTAAAACAGCTGTAATAGATCCATCTATTTTTTAAAATCTTAATAGATTTGCCAACGGTGTAATAGCGTAATAATCCATACAAAAAAGTAATAGATTAGCAACATTGAGAAGCTTTGATAAATAAAATTCTTTACTTCATGTCAGTTGTCAATGTCAATCAAATGTGTTAAAATATTCTTTTTTGTTTTACATGGCAAATGCCTACTATGGATATTCAGCCAACCTCATGACGTCATCGCTATCAAAAGTTTGAAAACGTATTAAAAATCAACTACCGCATAAAAAGCCAAAATATTCAAATTAGTTTCATGAAATAAAGTTTACTATCAGAAAAAAATATAAAATAAATACCAAAAAAAAACTTTCTACCGTTTCTTTTTAGTCAATAAAGTTCTTATCTTTCCTTAATAAGCCTTCACTTTCACTGAAAGCTTCCCGTCGTTTATGCAAAACGCGGGTGATAATGAAAGACCGTATCGAAAATATTGTATCAAAAGCCGGAGGGCGTGACCGTATCAATACATCATTCGTCACTACAGATGGTATCACGCCAATGATAACTTTACCTGGCTATGGTTGCCAAAGTTAAGAAAAAACTTCTATTAAAAAAAACTATTTTTTGTGTCATTGTGACAACTGACGCCAGGTCTATTCTTTTTGTCTTCTTTCTTTATTTTTGGCATAGCGCGTATTTCGATATTTTTTAAATATTTTAAAATAGTCGAGTCAGAATAAATGAATAGCATGAAATGGGGGATTTTATTACCAGACTGAGTTTTGAAAGCAACATGAAAAGTCATCTTTCGCCACACTATCCGACTCTTACACATTCATGCACGTAATTCGGCGCTTTTTGTACATTATGAATACTACACTATTTTATACATAAATTCTTAAAAAAACATAAATTTTAAATACAATATTACAACGCAACGACTTGATTTTATCGCCAAAACTTATTCATTCTGTATATTGTGATGGTTCTCGAGTTTTAACAAACTATTCTAATACTTTTTTTGTACAATACACATTGTATGTGTATTTTAATGTTAAAGTTATTAACTTAAATCAAAAATACACATTGCGCGATACTGTCTAGCGTAACGTATTCTTTTAAAATTTAACTCGACAAAAACGACACCCAACGCCATTTTGTGTTGCTGTACTAGCAACACAAATACATGCCTAGTATTCATCAAAAGTATCTCTATGGGTAAAGTCTATCTTCAGGGTGGTAATCAAAATAAAAAGTAATTTCTTTTTGACATTTCCCGTGAGAACAATATTTATATGTCCGAAAATCACCATCAAATTGTTTTGTTGACAAGCAACATTAGCGATAAGGCGATAAGGCCGCCCTTGTACACCGTTTATTTGTTGTTTCTATGTTGTATTTTTTGTTTTGTTACTTTCTTTCTCTTCTTTTTTTTAAATTTTTGTATGTATTTTTATAATGTTTGGTGTATAATAAAGTTGTATTGTATTGTAACATTATGGTAAAAAAGACTTGTACAATAGATGGCACATAAACTACTCTACTAGTTTTTATTTTTTTTGTAAATGTTCAAGTTCTCATATCTGAAAAATTCTTGACAGCTGGTAACCCTATTAGCCGCCTACAGCAGCGCGGGTGCAAAATTGCAGGACACTGATAAATAAATCTGTTTGGGCTCGCTTTAAGTGTCAAAATAATGTTTATAAGCTTCTGGATTTTTATACAGTTTATTTATGCGCTCATATCGTAAGCAATGTGACATAAAAACTAGTTTTGATGAATAATTACTATGTTTATCATCGGGGAATAATCGCATACAAAATACGATAAATTAGTCATCTTGTGACCACAGCTGTTGTAACATGGTCGAAACGTCGAGAGAAGAAATAATTTATAGTATTTTGTATGGGATTAAGTCCCGCTACGCCCGACCAATTTTGTTCACACCTTAACTTAAAACATGTAGGTACATATAGAATTACTTCATTGCTGAAAATATCAAGTATCTGCCTTCTTTGATGAACATTGGATAATAGAAAGAGGACATGATATGTAATCAACACTACGTTTAAGAGTCACCGCATCCTAATCATCCCGTTTTGTGAGTTTGAATGTACTTTTTTTTCTCTTTCTGGCATCGTACTCTGTTCATTCTGCCAGTTTCAATGTTTCTGTATTTTGTGTGCAGTCTTCAGTTTTCAGCTTCTTTATCTTTAAGTCGACCACCTGGGATCTCACTCAATTGAATCTAGAAACCTTCGCTACCCGAGTTATGTAGTCATCAGCCGTAAATTTTGACAGTTTCTTTAGGAATTGTGCTTATTTTCTTTATAAATTGTCGAGTCGTGCGTTTAATTATCTCTGCAGTTTAGTTTCATTGAAAGAGTCTTTATGCCTTAAATCGGCGGTTAAATCACCTGCCCTTTAGTTAGTGGTCGCCTTGAGGCTCGAGCGTGAATACGATCCTTTATGTGTCTTTATGAGATGGTAACTCTAGAAAGAACGCACCATTACTTACCTCTTAAATATTTGGTTAAGTGCCATTAATTAGGAAAGGTGTGTCACTAAAATTAATTAATCGGTTATTTAAAGTTCACGGATTGTGAAGAAAACGTATGTGCTATATAAAAAACACGGACAAATACGAGTCAGATTTGCCCACCGAGTGTGCCGTATAAAGTAGTAGGTATGATAAATTCTTGTTCTCATTTCTTGCAAAGACCTTATTTTCTTATGACCAAATGAAAAATTTACAGTTTTCGGATTATTTCCTTTATGTGTATTATAAGACAATGTTTCTTGCCTAGGTCAACCTATAGGTACCCTATAGTTATTCATTCCCTTTTGAATGTCGAAATTGCGTTTTTTTTGCGACATACATAAATGGCTGTTCCTTTTTTTTACGATAACTGAGAATTTTGAATTATTTCACAGCTGCAAGAGACCACAGCTCTGCGTATATGGTTTTAATTTCAACTAGATACCTCCAGGCGTTCCCGAGTTGGAAGGTCCTGACAGACGGACAACGAAGTGATCCTATAAGGGTTCCGTTTTTTTCCTTTTGAGGTCCGGAACCCTAAAAAACAAGACAGTTAATTACGAAAACGGGCAAAAACCGTTTATCATGGTATATTTTATATGTTTTCGACAATATAACTTCACGTAAGAAACTTTTACGTACTTAGAATCACTTCTAGAACATTCGAAGGGGCAAGAGAGAGCTGGTCGTTCAGCAAAAAGTCACGCTTAGGTTTCAAGCAAAGACATAAAATGGGACTAAGTTTACTGCCATCGATTCGTTCGGAACATAGCTCACGTTTTAGAGTTTAGGACATACCGAAACGCCTACAGCGACTGCGGTGCTACGAAAATTTACGAAATTATCGTACTGAGAACCTCGTACAGAAGCGAAACGGTCATACGATTCCAAATTTAAAGTTGCCTCTCTTTTCTTTCCATCCAATATTATAAACCTGAGTCATATAATTATTATAATTTCATGTTTGTGCCGTTTGAAGTAGTGTAAACATTGCAGTGTTCTGGTTTAAAGAATATTGTAGCTAAAGAAATAACTGGTCTATTGAGACTAACCATTGTCTCAAAGTAATGAGCTCTGAAACGGCGATGCCTTGGACTTTTATTTTGCTACTCAAATTTTTGTGTATTGCTACAATGGTCATAAACAGGCGTTATCTCTTACCATTAGGAGAGCGTTTCGTTCGTCTCATTACTTTTACATATAAAATACAAGTTATTATGTTTATCACTGGTTCTTAATACATACATATGTACATACTAGCTGTGCCCCGCGGTTTCACCCGCGCTTGATGCCTACGTCATAGTAGCTTTATGCATGCCAAGTCTCAGCCCGATCTGCTTAAAATTAACAAAGTTTCATACAAACTTTCATCCCCTAATTTATCCCCTTGGGGGTAGAATTAATCAAAATCGTTTCTTAGCGGATGCCTACGTCATAACATCTACCTACATGCCAAATTTTAGCCCGATCCGTCCAGTGGTTTGGGCTGTGTGTTGATAGATCACTATGTCAGTCAGTCAGTCAGTCAGTCAGTCAGTCAGTCAGTCACCTTTGAGTTACCCTTTTTATCACGCCTCTTTCCCGAAGGGGTAGGCAGAGACCACTTCTTTCCACTTGCTACGATCCTTACATACTTGTTTCGCTTCGTCCACTTTCATTATTCCCTTCATACATGCTCTTCGGTTTAGGGTACTCTTGACCTGGCCTTTTTTCAAGACATCCCTGATTTGGTCTCTGGTTCTTAATCGCGCACAAAATACAATAAAATTGGTATTTATTTGCAATCCACTCGTGGCCACGGCTATTGCAACATGACGACCAAACATCGAAGTAAATAAACAAAACTAATTTCATTCATTGTATTTTGAGCGCGATTAAGACCCGGTGACAAACATAATAATTATGTGTTCAAGTCGCGAAAACTTAATAATTACATAAAATACAACTATTTCAATAAGGTTTCATCGCGCAAACTGCAGTCGCGATAATCGCTCAACTATGTCCAAAACTAGCAGGTTTTTAAGGGATTTTTAGCGTTAAAGTTATTTTTATCACCATCTCAGTTCACGCAGTAAAGGATAGTAACTGCGCGATTTAACGAGCGAGAGTGGCGAGGTAATTAATAAGTTTTAATTAGTTATCCGTCGGACTGCTTCGCTATTGTAGGAAGATCCGGGGTTCGATTATTTCAGACTTTTTCAAAAACACAAATATTCATAAAGATTGTCATCGACGTCTACTGGCGTTATTAAGGCTGGTCCCAAGCGTACGCGTGTCCGATTTGCCTGTAAGAGTTACATACCAAATTATGAAATCCTTCCAGCATTGCCTTAATAATCTGTTTACTGTAAAACTCTGCACATACTACAGCAGAGAATATAAAAATATTTCTCGAATTTTTAAGAATGAATAAAAATGGTTATGTATATCATGTTACAAACCGTATCGTTTTAAAACGAAACTCAAAATCAAATCTTTATAACTTCTCAATTGTTTCTTCAAAATAAATCTATATACGTAAAGTTTATTAATAATCAAACATAATGTTTAAGGAAAAAGTTATGAAGTATAATTTAAAAAAAAAACGACTTCATTCCACTATGCCCATAGGTTACATAGTTTTATTACAGAGTTCCGGTGCCCTACCTTCCGTTTTTATCGCTACTGACAAAGCCGAAAGTTCGTTGGGATTATTCTAGTGACAAACACCACTGAAAAGGCACAGTAAAGTAACACATGATTTCGTTTACTTGGATGACATATTTGTTCCAGTTACTTGCGTTTCAAAATGAATCTACCGAACAAGATTTTGATGAAATTCTATGGGATCAATCTGAAAGTATCTAGCTAGCTACCTTTTCATATAAAATAATAATTTTGACGGAGTTCAAACGACGGAGGTTGACAGGCTAGGTAATTGTCCACAGCTCACCTGATATTAAGTGACGATGTGGTCGAAAATAGTAAAGCACACCTAGCCTGGAATGGTACCGGCTCTCAAGTGAGGCTGCCGAAACATACCGTTAGATGCTTTGCGGCAGATTTTCAACTTGAGGGTGGTAGCTAGTCAGCCAAGTACTAGAAAGTACCCTGCCACCACGCTATGGTTTCCTCACGATGTTTTCCTTCACTGGCAGCTCAAGCTCATTGTTGGGGTTTGAACCCACGCCTTTCGGCATGAGATATCATCGCTGAAATCTATCTATATATCTAATCTTACTATCTATCAATAAAAAAAAAAGTCAAAATCAGTTCAGCCGTTTAGGAGCTACAATACAAACACAGATACACAAGTTATACTTATTTGCGTCTAGGTTTAAAAATAGCACATTTCACACTAACATAGCGGGTATGCTGATTTCTTACAAGACTACGGAACCAAGAGCTTGTCACAACATGCATTCGCCTATAACATGTTTGTAACGGTACATTAAGTGCTTAAGAATATTTATGGTCCCTTAGCACTTACTGTTTAGTAACTAGGTAGGTATTTTTAATTAAAATGTATGTATAAACGTATCAATCAATCAATCGTTTTTATTTACCACAAATAGCGGTACAATAATATTTATGAAGTACCTAGTTATACAACAAAGTCGCTGTCCGCCGTCTGTACGCTTAGATCTTTTAAACTACGCACCGGTTTTTTATGCGGTTTCCATCAATAGATAGAGTTATTCAAGAAGAAGGTTTATATGTTTAATACATGTATGTATATGCATTATAATGTATTACTGGCTAGCTACCTATCAAGTTGAAAATCTGTCGCCAAGCATCTAACGGTGTGTTCCGGCATCATCAATTGAGGGCCATTTCCATTCCAGCCAAGGTCGACCATACCATCACTTAACATCAGGTAAGCTGTGTGTAAAACACCCACCAAACTAGTCAGTCGCCCATAAAAACAAAATGGTGGGAAAATCCACGGGGTGTAGCGAATATGATAAATAACGGTTTATATTTTTAGCTTCAAACATCTGCCCAGTAGGGAATTGAACCATACACGCTTCCTTTATTTAATGTTCCGATGAAATATGTGCAGCAATATTTATTACCACAAGTAACTAAATAGTATTAAATGAAGTGTCTCTTTGCTAGTTTACCAATACAAATATTTTATTGGTAACACCAATGGTACAAGTCAAATCCCGTAGTATCGTCACACTAATCACATTAATATCGGCGAAAGTTTGTGAGTGTGTAAGTGTGTTTGTATGTTTGTTACTTCTTCACGCTCAAACGGTTAGACCAATTTTGATGAAACTTGGTATAGAGGTAGCTAATACCATGGATTAACACATAAACACATATAATATAGGTATATTTTATCCCGAAAAAATGTAACGTATAACACCGTCGGAGCAAGTTTCAAAAACAATTTTAAAAAGTTTTAAAACACTGATTACGTATGTACATACCTATAGTATGTCTGAGAAAAAAAATATGTCAAAACAAAGTACCTATGTCAATATAATATTGTCATTATAATAAAATGTAAATAAAAAAACATACATAAACTATGTATTGAATTTGACTTTCACTAGCATTTAAGAGCATTTTTGACTGCCCTGTTGGTTCATTGGTAGTATGTCTGCTCCAAGATCCATTGGGCGTGGGTTCGATTCCCACTCAGGATAAGCATTTTGTGATATAATCATAAATGTTTGTTCTGTGTCTGGGAGTTCTGTAAATATTATAAGTATGAATTTACAAAAAAATAAAAAAACAAACATCTGACTTCCGTAGTACAAGCTTTGTTTAGTTTGGGGTCAGATGACGCTATGTGTAAAATGTCCTACGATATTTATTATTTATTTATTATTATTATTTATATTACGAATATATCAAAGAAAGAAAAAGAGAGCAGATGGTATACGATCCGTTATCAAGGTGGAAGATAAGGAAAGTCGGCGGTGCTACTTGGATGAGGAAAACTAGAGACAGAAAAGAATAGAAGCTGCTGGAAGAGGCCTATGAGTCACAGGACACATTGATCACTAAGCAGGGAAACCAGACGTTTTAATTTATAAGTTATTTTTTGTATTAAATTACACCCTGCCCATTCTACTACCGGACAGCCAGTAGCTCCAAGAAGCGACACTGCTTCATGGTTAGTATTCCAAAAACTCGAACTAAACGGTTCGAGTTTACCTTCATTTTGCGAATCGCTAAACAAAGAAGTTTGCTACCCGAGTGGGTGTTCCCTGATTGATACAATCTGGGTGCCTTCAAGTCGCGAGTGAATCGGTTTCTTCAAGGCGAGCGTGCTCCACCGTAGACAGGGGCGTAGCAACCGCCGTATCAACAATATGGGGCCCCCGTGCTAGAGGGGGACAACAAAAGAATAATAGACATACACGCGGAGCTATGAAATGAAAGTCTGGTAGAAGAGCCCCCTGACAAATTTTGACACAGAGCCCGTCCATGGCAAGCTACTTCACTGACCGTAGACCGCATCTACGCTTAACATCAGGCGAGTTAGAGGTCAAACGCAAGCCTATATGTAAAAAAGGTATTCAGCGATAAAGGTTTAATAATATTATATCAAAGCGAAGCTATAGAGGGTAGCTGGTTATAATTAATTTGACTTACGAGTAATTCTGTAAGCAAGTGATATTGCACGTATTTCGCAGAATTTTACCATGAATGAAAAGTATAAAAAGTGTAGATATTGCTGCGTTCCAGGTTTTATTAAAACAATAAACATTTTACCGCATGCCGTAACGTATGAAACGTTTGACGGTGCATATACAATACCTAGATCTGTGGTTAAAAAAAAATTAAGTGGCGTTACGTCGCGTCGTATAATATCTAATAGCTTAATCTAATAGATAAGCTTTAGACCCCGAGAATGTCGTAAAAAAGGAAAAACATACAATCGCGTTTTTAGATACGAAAACTTATTTACTTAGATCAAAATCATATTTTTTTGTTCAAAATTGTGTTGGTCTAAGCAATTTTGCCAATTGCTATTTTGCACAATTAATTAGGAGAAAATATTTTACTTTCTTCTAAAAAAAAATTTAAAATAAAAATAAAAAAAATATTTCAACCGTAGGACGTCCACTGCTGGACATAGGCCTCCCCCAATGATTTTCATGAAGATCGGTTGGAAGCGGCTCGCATCCAGCTCGTTCCTGCGGTCTTCATTAGGTCGTTTACATATTTAAAAGTTAATATAAATAAATAGTTAATTATTATAATTATAAATATCTTTGTCGTAGTCAACATGTAAATTGCGGTCAACTCTAGATCACGCCCTTGTAGTGTTGACTTTACTAGACATTTTCCACCACATTTGATTAGGTTAAAAAACATTTCCGCCAAAACATCACACATCATCACATCATCAGCCATAGGACGTCCACTGCTGGACATAGGCCTCCTCCTGGGGGAGTTTTTCCAATACTCGCCACGCTTGGCAGGCGGGTTGGCGAGCGCAGTTAGGTGTGATTCTTCAAGGAAGACGCTGCTGCCCATCTTCCGGATTACATCCCTTAGCCGACTCTTACGGCAACCACGGGTAGAGAGGGTAGAGTACTATTCTTACGCCGGCACCACCACGGCACAAAACACTTGTTAATTTTTTTATCTGGCAATAAAACTTTTTTACTATTTTTATTTGGGTATTGGAGAAAAAAAAGTTTAGAAATTTGGAACCATGGAAACATAGGTAACTCATGAGCTGACATGCGTCAGTCCGCCATTGCTGCGGTGAAAAAAAAAGATTATTACTCATTCTCGGCCAAGCGCTCGAAGAGTCAACACGTTCTGAAGATACCTGTGTAGTAGTAGTGTAGTACCTCCGGCGATACATGTATCGGCAACTGGTTACTGCAGCAAGAAGAGGATATAAATTCTTGTTATTTATTTAGTTATTTCAATTTTTAAAATTTTTAAATATTTAAAATTATATTCAAATTAAATCCTCGTCAATGTTGTCATCAAAACGACTTATAAGCGGAAATACACTAAAATATTATGTAACTAATATTATTCCATAAAGTCAACAAACGCCTACGTCCTCTATTCTAAAGTTAATATTGCAAATGTGGCAACCCTGACAGGTCTGACGTTGTCATAAAGCGACAGCTTATTAAGGTAGACATTATTCCTTTAAGCACTAGCGAGACGCGTCGTTTTGTTATAGCAAAGTTACGCCTTTTTTATTTGCATTTGGTGACAATGCTTCCCACCGCGTTTGTTTACAGAAGCTTTTGTTAATGTACTTCTTTATCCCCTGAGGCTTTTGTACAAAAGTACGTAACGTGGTTTGGTATTTAAATTTTGTTTACATGCTACGGGTTCAGCCATGCGGGCGTCCGGGGTTGCTCTAGACTACCTGAGGCATTTCTAAGCACAGTCGATAATATTCATATTTCGACTTTTGCATTGTTTCAAAAATATTAGTCATTATGATTAAAACACTACTATTTCTATACATAAACAATGAAAAATCTTTAACAAAGAAATTTTAAATATATTCTATTTTATTTCGACTTTTGCATTGTTTCAAAAATAATAGCAAATATGATTAAAACACTACTATTTTTATACATAAACACTCGAAAATCTTTAAAAACGAAAATTTTAAATTAATCCCTTTTCTTGACTTGTATTTATCATTAAAAAAATCTCATATATTTAATTAAAAAAATTGGCGACATCATTTTAAATATATTGTTTTATTTTGTACTTTCCGAACAAGTAGGTACGACCATGAATATGTATTTATAAACGATCTTGTAATATTAAATGTTATTTTAAGGTCATTTTTTGTTGTAAGGTGTTTTAATAATATTGTAACTATGTATTTTTATTAATTTGTAGATATCTGGAAGCTGAAAGTTTGCATGGCGAAAATTCTATAGCTTTCTTTTTTTTATTTTACCTACGCATTGCACACAGCGTACTGCGTTGCGTGAGGGGCAGTTAATATCTGAAGTACCTACCCAGTAAAGCACTAAAACAGGTTGCATGTTGAGCACTCTCGATCCTAATTTATATATATACTCGTATAGACTATGATAAGACTATTTTTATTTTACTTATGATGTTTCTAATTTTTATGATATGAATGTTTTGTGATAAATAATTTAAAAAAAAAACCACTGTGAGTTATAGAGTAAGGCCCTTGGTATTTTCCTCTGGTCACGTAAGCAGAATTTTAGTAATTATTTAAAAAGTTCGTATTTCTCATATGCTTTCGTAAACATTGGTTTAATAAGCGGCCTTATCGCTAAAAGTGATCTCTTCTAATCAACTTCAGTACCTATAACAAGGAAAATAAAAACAATCAGCGTAAGCAAAGCAAAGACAACTTAGTGCTTACGTAATACTTGAACGGACCCTTTAAATAAGATAAAATGATATGATACAATATTATAGCTTAGATGCGGATTAGATGGTGAATATATAACTCATTAGAGTTCTGCTAAGGTGTGAAACAGCTAAGACGCGAGCTGGCTCAACGTGCTAAGTCACCAGTAACTGTGGGCTTTATTACACCATCCGGGGCTGTAAAATTCAGTTTATGACGTTTACGCTGCATCTTGTTGTTTCAAATACTAATTGGGGCCAGGTGATTCATTTTGTGCTAGTGGCAATAGATGGAGGGTTATCGTATAAAATTACATCGGGTATGTAATTGTAACAATAATAATAGTAAATAAATAAATACGCACCAGCGCCAGTTCTCGAAAATGGTCGTGCTTTGCTTTATTGGCACCGGTCTATCATCACGGACATGACTATTGTCGCTAATAAGCCTGATATCGTGATGGTCGACCGAGCCCAACGCCGGGCAGTGCTCGTCGACATCACCATCCCACATGACGATGATCTCGTGAAGGCCGAGAAGGACAAGCTCAGCAAGTACCTTGACTTGGCTCACGAGATAACCGCCATGTGGGATGTTGATTCGACGATCATTGTGCCGATAGTCGTCACGGTGAACGGTCTTATAGCGAAGTCTCAACCAACATCTTAAGAGACTCTCGCTAGACGGTTGGGTCAAAGGTCAGATCCAAAAGGCAGTGATCCTTGACACGGCGCGCATTGTTAGGAGGTTCCTCGCTCTGCAGCCCTAACCACCGGCAGCTTGAGTTCTGCCTCGCTGCCGGCGGCACCTTTGTTTTTAAGTTTCTTATATTATTTATGTAATTTATATTTATTTAATGTAAAAATTTCTAAAATTAAGTATTTAAATCAATAACTGATAATAAAGCTTTATTTATTCCATACAACCACAATAATAGTAATAAATTAATGTACTACCATAATATGGTAGTACATCAGCGTACTCGACGTGCAACATATATTATATACAAGGCAAAGTTGTTGTATTTCTTTGCTTTTTTAAAAAAAAAAAATGTGTTATAATTTATGAATGTTTGGTGTACAATAAAGTTTTATTCTATTTTATTTTATTCTATTCTACTGTGTTTCGTTTTAAGGGGTAAAGATTGCAAAATTACTGGGCTGAGACTAACCATCGAACGTCTCAAAGTAATGAGCGCCAAAGCAGCGATGCCCTGGACTTTGTTCTGTTGCCTAAAATTAGTGCCGCTGCAATGATCATGAATAGGCGATATCTATCCATTAAGCGTCACTTTTGTATCATTAATTTCATCATAAATAGGGAAGACGTAAACTGTGACAAATATATATAGACATATGGATTTTCCGGATTCAGGTTCTACCGCGTAGGTACTTTAGAACCAAGCTAAGAACTTGGCTGCTAGAAACCTCGTTTTATAACATTAACAAATATTCTAAACTAAAAGATTATTAAATTACTTGTAAGTTTTAATTTTTTTTTATTGACATTTTATTGTGACAATATTTTTTTTTATTGACATGTAAGTAATCAGTATTTTCGACATATTTAATGATATTACGGCATTTGATTTGTAACATTGGTTATATCAATAAAATATTTGTATTTATTTATATTTGACAATCAACCGATCAGTATGAAATTTTGCATGCACGTTGTCAGGGGTGCAATAAAAGACATAGGTACTTTTCGAGCGGGAAAATGGTACTGTTCCCAAGAGATCAAAAATAATCTACATTAAATGAAGACGCGAGGGAAAGCTAGTTTTCCAAACTCCATCCTTGAACGCAAATAAGAACACCTATATCTCCAGTCACACCTGAGAAATCCCCCAACTAATTCCCTTAACTTTCCACAAGAACTTGAGACATAAACACATCTGTCCATCAAAACATTACCCTCGCACCTGCGTACAGATGATAAATAGCATATACACGTCTACCGCACATTGCTAAACATTCTCCATAAACTAAAGCATCGTAAAATCGCATATGTGTACCGTGCAAGCGTACAGGCGCAGTACCTTAAAAGCATTGGTAATATAACAAAGCGTCTGAACCGAAATTGCCCATAAAAGTCCAACAGCGTTTTCTAACTAAAGCTATGAAACTGAAACGTCTGCGGAATTTACAATGGTTGCCTCCGTACATTTAACGTTCGCGACGTACACCTTAGTTTAATTAAAGTGGCTGAGACGAGTTTTGGGTGCACCTACTTTCATGCTGGAGTTGACTTACATTTATGAGTGTCACATTATTTCTGGTTCATGAACCTTATTTTTTAATCTTACGTATAACTATGGTAGTCTAAAGGACAGGAATACATGTAAATAAAGATACACTAGACCAGCCGTCCTTATGATAAGTGCAATAACACGGGTTTTTGGGCTTTCTGACATATCCGTAATCAGCAAAATGAGCCGAAAGTAGCCGAAGCCAAGTTATTACACTCTTCATAAGGACGGCAGCAGGGCTTCCCGAACTTATTTATACTGTGACGCCCTTGAGAATATGCGATTTTTTACGACGCCCCTCAACCCAGGCCAAAAACACCTACCACTTTTAATACTAGCCTAATAACAGGTTATCACAAAAACTCTACTTGGACATTTATAATTTTTATATTAGAAAATGAGAACAAAACCAAAACATAAGCATAAAAATAAAAAGAGATATCTATCACTGGCTGCTAATGAGAAGGATGTGCTTGCTTTTCTGAGCATAGCGCTGACTCGATTCTGTCGCATCGACACACGACGCCTCTGGGACAACGCTGCGGCGCACCAGGGCGTCGCGACCCACAGTTTGGGAAGCCCTACACTAGACGACTACAAAGAACCTATAATACTAGATTTAGGAAATCGGTTGATGTCTTTTTACCCGACTGCCAAGGAAAGGTTATGTTTTTCGCGCGTATGTTTACTTTACGTACGTTTCTTTAGTACCTCGTATCTTCCAAACAGCCAAATGGATTACGACAAGGATTCGTTAGATTCGTCTCAATAACTGTGGTGTGGTAAAAAATCAAGATGGTGGTTTTTGGCGCGAAATAGTAATAAGTTAATAAAAAAAAACATTATGTGTATTATAAAATAAAAGAAAAAATCAAGATGGTGGTTTTTGGCGCGAAATAGTAATAAGTTAATAAAAAAAACATAATGTGTATTATAAAATAAAAGAAAAAATCCGAAAACTGTACATTAAACTTTGTTTGTAATTATAAAATATAATAATTTGTTTGTACGGAACCCTCGGTGGGCGAGTCTCAACGCGCACTTGTCCGTATTTTTTTAAAAGTAAAAAAGAAACCATTAAATGAGATGTACATCATACCCAACTCAGTACTTACGAGCAAATACACAGTTGTTAATTTAAAAAAAAAAAAAATATTTAGGCTATTCAATTTATTACTCGACTGCTTTTGTAAGTTTTTTATAATGAATGTAGTATAAATCTGTAATTAGTGTTATGTTTAAGGTAGAGATATCATATATTTTATGGGCTGTAGATTTTGTCTGGTAAAAAAAATATACAAATTACCAATAAATAATAATCCAAACGACACCCGAGAAATCATTTTCTAAACTTTTTTTTTAATGTTGACAAGCTATGTATCTGACCACAGCTTACCTGGTGTTAAGTGTGTTACGGTAGGGTCGGAGTCAGCGGTAGATTTCAATAAAACATGGTGGCCAACTTACGAACAAAATTCTAAAATTCTTCGTCTTTTTAACTATATACGACATGTGATATTATGAAAGGTTAAAATACATGCAAATTTCAATTTTAACTTTCGAAATATTGTCAGAACAAATATTTTTTGTGAAATGTAATGAGACAAACGAGACCCTCTCCCGATGGTTAGAGATAACGCCTGTCCATGACCATTGCAGCGATACACAAAGCTTTGAGTGACAAAAGAATTTTATTATTATTATTATTATTAAAACAAAGTCCAGGACATCGTTGCTTTGGCGCTTATTACTTTGAGACTTTCGATGGTTAGTCTCAACAGCCCCGTAATTTCGCTAGCTGCAGTACCGTTCAAACCGGAACACGGTAATGTTTACACACTACTGCTTGACGGCAGAATATTTGGTACTGCGGTAGTACCTACCTAGACAACCTACTACTAAGGAGATCTACCAAGTCACCCATACCCACCCATAGTCACCATTTGAGCGTAAAGAAGTAAGAAACATACGCATAAACTTTCGTCTTAATATTAGTGTGATGTTAACATACTTCACAAGTTCATAGTAGCAAATTTAAGAGACGTGGGATGCTAAAATGCCCTCAGCCGGAAAGACTACAAAACTTTCCCGCGCACTCTTTGGTTTTATACTATGAAAATCCAGTAATTTATTATCCACATCTTACTCCTATTTCTACTTATATTCTTCTTCGAAATAAAAAAGTATATAAAAAGGCTGCTTTAGTCTACATCCGGCTAATTTTATGGGCAAAAACCCTATCTGTATAAGTTGAAAACCACGTCTGCTTGTGTAAAACTGTAACCGGAAGTACGGCAACTACTTCCGGTTTTATGTCCCGGAATATTTTACGGCAGTTCGTTTTCACGAATTGCACGTAAAGAAGCATTTTTCATTACAAAACTCTTCTACTGTTAAAATTTAATGTTTGAAGCCATTTACGTAAAATGAAACGTAATTTTAGTAAAAAGTCTTTGTTTTTGAGGTTTTAATTAATTTTTAGACAGGCATCGACACGATAAATGTTGTTTGAAGATTAGGACTGCACTTTACCAACATTCAAACAAAAAATATTATATCCTGCTAAAATAAAAAGCGTTCCATTTACAGTGTACCGTGTAATTGCAATATGATTTTAATTTTAATCGAGTTACGTAATTTTCGTCGTAAGGTTGACTGATGAACGTACTTTTATATATAAATTAAACGGCTAGTTGAAAGTGCCGCCTCTTAAATTAACAATTATTTTCCTATTAACCTATTAGTAGGCAGATTAATAAAAATAGTAATAAATATCGTAGGCCATTTCACACAGCGCCATCTAGCCTCAAACTAAGCAATGCTTGTTCTATGGGAACCAGATACCTGATAGAATACAAGATAGAATAGTGTCAACGTAGATCTATATTTTTTTTAAGTACTTATAAATACATAATGTTTGTATATACATACATTTATCGTCACATAAATGTTTGTCCTGGTGGAAATCGAACTCAGGCCCTACAGCTCTAGAAGTAGATATTCTACCAAATGGGTCAACAAGGCAGTCGAATGATACCGATGACGTATTCTAGCCCCGGAGTCAGGGTGAGATGCTAATAACATGAGCTAAATGTGTAAATTATTTTTGGACATAAATAAATTTTGAAAACAAAAATCATACCAAAATGTAGATAAAACCGAGATCTGAAACCTCGAGGCTCACAAGAGCTTTTCAATTCCGGAGACGCAATAAAAATATGCGATGCTCTGCAACTCGTAAAACTCCCAACGACAATGAATTCCTGAAAAAGATAATGCTGCGCTCGCGTCATCTCTTTATGCCCGAGTTAGCGCGAGCGGGACAAAAGATCCGTGGCAATAAAACTTTTGATAGGATTCCGGAATCCCAACATCCACGGTATCGGACAGAGCGGCACCGAGTAGAATAACAACAGAGACGTGGGTTATATGTATTATTAACGAATTTTTATTAATTCTTTTTAAAAATTAAATATTGAATTCTAACAAGTACTGTAATAACTATATAAAAATATATTTAGGTACTTAGCTTATTCATATGATTTGAGTATCTATATACACTTACTAGCTAATAGACATACAAATAGATATATCCGTACGAAACACCTAAAGAGGACAGTTTATCTTTTTATATTAAGAAAGCCAATAAATAAAAGCATAATAAGGCTAATTTTGAAGGTTTTGGTTGGCAAATGTAAGCTTTTTAATTACAGTCTATTAGACAAGAACTGTCTTATGTTGGGAAGAAAACCCAACATTACTTAATAACGTCAATTGTAAGATTTGAAGTTAGTTTACAGCTTAGTTGCGAGATCTGGTGGTCCTGGGTTCGAATCCCACGGCACGCACCTGTCTTTTTTAAGTTATGTGCGTATTGCTCTGACTTCAAACGGTGAAAAATATCGCGAGGAAAACTACATGTCTGTGAGATTTATAAAAATAGTTCTCGAAAATATGTGTACTCTGCCAAACTGTAATAAGCCACTATTGGCGACTTTAGCTGTACCCTTGTCACAGTAAGAAGAGGACCGCACCCAACAGTAAAAAATATACAGTCAAACCTGGATAAGTGAGAGTTCAAGGGAGCACAATCTCATTCTCACTTATAGAGTTTTCTTACTTACCCAGGTTTGACTGTATATTGTTTGCAAGAAAAACTTTGTGTTGTAACCAATATAATATAAAGACAAGCATTAACGTTTATCGGAAGACCTTCGCAGTTCGCAGGATAATAAAAAAAAGGCTGATTTCGGAAGTAATCTTGACAGTAGCTTTCAACATTTTCCAGAAGGATTTTTCCTTTTGTGAAGAGCCCATTTTCTTTCCGAACGACTCCATTTTTTTTTAAACCATTATATTTAGTCAGACCTACAAAACTGCCACGGAGTTACTTCTCTGACCAATTTTATACTCGGTATACCGGTTTTACTATCCGGCCCGTGTATCGTCTTAACTTTATGGGGGACGTTTTAAAATTTTTACAGATTTTTATTACACTACCCCCTTTATCCCCCAATGTGGGGGTCAGACGTCCAGCTCGATAACTGCTAAATGTAAACAAACGTAATACGTTTCGTTATCTAACTAATAAACATATATTTTTCATATATAATATTTATTTACATAAGACAGAAAATTTTGGTTTTATTGCAAAAAAGAACTTAATTAAAAAAATGGTCCTTAAGTTGTTAACAATCAAAAAATATCTCATGTTCGGACGTTAAATTACCTACCTCATAAAAATTAGTTAAAATAAGTTATCTTTATTTTGCTATAATTATGTTTATACATTTTGTCTAATAAAGATGTAACATTAATATCATAACAAAGAAACGCAGAAAGAAAAATATAATTTCAACAACTCTGTCAGATAGTACTATATCTTTAATATCCTAAATCTCAGCATAAGCAACTTTTTTGTTTGTCTAGTCAGGTGTATGACCACAGTTCACCTGATGTTAAGTGACGGCGTGGTATAGCACATCTAGCCTGGAGTAGAACTGGGTCTCAAGTGAGGCTGTCGGAACACACTGTTAGGCGCTTGGCAACATATTTTAAAGTTGAAGGTAGCCAGCGGAGTATCTTAAAATACCCTGCCACCATGCTATGGTCTCCTCACGATGTTTAAATAATGCCTAATTACCCACGACAAGAAAAATATGCAGTAATTGATAAAATTTACAGCATTGTTAACCGGGAAGTGGTCAAACAATTTCTTTAAATAGCAAGGGCATGAAATACACTTTGACACAGTTCTTTATATCCAGATTTGTAATTTGCTCATCCACCTGCACTAATAAGTCTGCGTCCCCTCGGTTTTCGGACCTCGTGACCAAAAACAATTACACCAACTTAAATAACAATTAACCTTTCCAAAACAGAAACAAGACAGGTAAACTTGTCGCACACAACACGCAATGAAGTTCCGACTACACCTGCTCGACCTGCGCGACTGCTAACTCAGACTATGACTTGGCGTTCTGCTTGCGTTGGACTTGACAGCCCTGTTGGCTCATTGGGAGTATGCCTGCCTGAGCTGTAGGGCGTGGGTTCGATTCCCACCACGGACAAATGTTTGTTTGCTATAAACAAATGTTTGTTCTGTGTCTGAGTGTTCTGTATGTATTATAAGTATGTATTTACAACAAAAAAAAGTATTTATGTATTCTATCAGTTATCTGACTTCCATCACACAAGCTCTGCTTAGTTTGGGGTCAGATGGCGCTGTGTGTAATGTGTCCTACAATATTTTCTTTTATTTTTTTATGACTGCCATGTTAGGTACCTCATTTGGTAGTAGCTTTGCTTCACGAGTTGAAGGGCTAAATAAGGGTTAAATTGTAAAGTGTGCATTTTAAAAAAGAAGTTAAGTATTCTATCAGTTATCTGGTTCCCATATTACAAGCTTTGTTTAGTTTGGGGTTAAAACGGAGCTGTGGAAAATGCCTAACGATATTTATTCATTTATTTATGTTGGATATTGACAATACTGATATTATGACAACAAAAACAACACAATAAGAGTAGAACTGATTTTATTGATGACAAATAACAAATCTCTCTTTTTTTTATGGCTGACAGGCTAGGTGTTTGACCACAACTCACCTGATGTTAAGTGACGGTGTGGTCGAAGAGGGTAAAGCACACCTAGCCTGGAATAGAACTGGCTCTCAAGTGAGGCTGCCGGAACACATCGTTAGATGCTTAGCGGCAGATTTTCAACTTGATGGTGGTAGCTAGCCAGCCGAGTACTAGAAAGTACCCTACCACCACACAAACTCAACTCTCTCTACTGATATAACCCTAATTGGTTATCCTAACGCTTGCAAAACAATTTATAGTTTCAAAAATTGTATGGTATATGTATATTAAGTTATCTTGTCTTCTGCTTTAGCATACAATAATGTTGTATCTAGAAAGGCAGAATCAAGATCCGGTCCATAGAATATAAGTGAATGCACGCCCAGAAAGGATGGCGATTGGGCAAAACCGATCGCAATAATATTTTTAAGAATACAGTTTTTAGCATAGTTTTGATCATCGATTTTTTGTAAGAATAGTGATATATTTATACAGATTAGAACACTTACTTCTTTCAGCTCAATTGTAGAGTACTTCAAAAAATATTTATTTATTTACTAATAAAGCACGAATGAGGAACTCGTCTACAAAACAATTGCTTATCTTCAATTGCTTACTTCGTGTTTTGATCTTCTACCCTCATTTAAGTTTTATTGAAACCATGATTGTCACCATAACACACTGACGATATCAGCAGACTTTTTTGAATCAATATGATAAATACAACTATGAATTTTGTCATGAAGGTTGTCTGTCTTCCGCAGTCGCTCTTGTATGTCCCGTCCAAAACTTTAGTAGTCCGCGGTCAGTCAGTTTGTTCATCAATTGTTACTGAATGAAACCGCGGCTGCGGTCGGACACTTTCCCAACTTTCCCGAACAGAACATGGAAATTTGTACCTTTATTAACAGTAATACGACAAGAGTTTAATGGAAAAGTTTAATAGTCGCAAAAGTACAAATTAATATTGTCACTACCTATTTTAACATTACGCAGAAAATGCACACGCCGACTTTTAAATTAATTAACAGAAAAAATGTCATACTAAAGCTTTCTAGTAATTAAAAGAATATAGGCATAGGCAGTAGAAATAAATGTTTTTATAGCAACTCCGTGGTGGTTATTTCAGTCTATAGTAGCTTTGCTTCATAGCCTGTAGCGCGTAAGTTCGATTCCAAACTACTTTTTTTTAAGTTTGACAATCAGTTGTATTTCAAACATGTTATACAAAAAAAATAAGAATTCTATCAGTTACTCTGTATATATATTATTATAGAAGTATACAAACTTTGCTTTACTTTGCACATTCGCTTTTTTTTACTTGTGGCATTAGTTCTTAAGGTTCTTTTTTTTTTTGTCTTCTGGTATAGCACATTCGTGTATAGCGCTTTAAATTTTCAAGATCTTGGTGATAGACCTCCTTAGCAGGTCGTCGTCTAGGTAAGTATGCGTTCTAGTTTGAAAGGTACTGCAGCCGACGAATTTACAGAACCGTTGAGACAAACCATCGAAAAACTCAAAGTAATGAGCGCCACAGCAGCGACGCCCTGGATTTTATTTTGCTGCTCAAAGTTCTATATATCGCTGTAATGGTCATAGGCATGCGTTGGTCTCTTACCAGGAAAGCGTTTCGTTCGGCTCATTACATTTACATTTTAAAAACGTTTTTTCTTTTCTTTTTATGCACTTAGTACGTTATAAAACATATTACAACAACCACAGCTAAACTACTGGATCTTCCTGAACTGACAACTCCTTTTGAAAATGACAAGAATTTAAGATCTGTATCTACAGTCATGGTCATGTTCTGTGACCCCTTACAATGTAATATTCATTATGGACTGCTGAAGTTCTCGAGGCGCCAGGCATTGCTACAAGAGGTCTATCGAGTTATTAGCTATTGTGAGAATAAGACCCCTGATTCTTATACCTAGAAGAAGCTAAGAATCTTGGCATTGCAGTCATGAGTGTCGCTAGCGATTCAAAGAATTTAATGGACTGTTGGACTGTAGTTAATACAATTTAATTTTTAAATTCATTGATGGTCTAATGGCAAAATGTAATGGCCACTTAATGGCTTGCCGGACTTTAAAAAAATTAAATTGTAATAAGTTGAACTATGCGCTCTTCTGATGGTTAGAGATAGCGTATGTCCATGACCATTGCAGCATACTCAGAACTTTGAATAGCAAAACAAAGTCCAGGGCGTCCCTGCTTCGGCGCTTATTACTTTGAGACTTTCGATGGTTAGTCTCAACAGTCCTGTAATTTCGCTAGCTGCAGTACCATTCAAATCGGAACACAGTTATGTTTACACACAATTGGTAACATGGCGGTAGTATATCTGATACTACGGTGGTGCTAAGGAGATTTACCACCAAATATATGTATAAAGTTTATGTATGAATATTATTGTTTTTCAAAGTAGGATATTACAACGTTCTTTAAAATCTTTGTTTAGGTCAAATCTTGCAAGCTGAATTGGAACAACTTTCTCCTACCCCACGGAGTTGAAAATTGGCACGTGGTCCGATGCACCGTTTAAGAGTTCACGAAGGAAATCTTTAACAGAATACACACAAAATTTTGTATATAATTAATCTTGTCCGTTTTAAATTGCACCAACAAAAGCTAGTATATATTTTTTTAATATTATTATCTTATTTACTGTTGTTGTTGTTCATGGTTTGTTTTGCACTAAATTTGTCAGGACCACAATGACTAGGGCTTAGGACTTTATTTACGTGTTTTCAATGTAAAATTTTGGCGTAACCGATACGAAATAATGCGACTTAACGGTGATAAGTAACTATTTTCGTTATTTCCAATCGGCCTACCTATATAATTTCTGCACATTTTAGTAGCACATCTCATCATCTTTCACAACTCAAATTGTTTAGCGACTAGTACGTTTCCAGGGACGGCACGACTAACACTGAGCGGCGGGGATACGTTTAGGGGCTAACAGTTAGCCACTATTTTTTTCTTCAGTGTTCCTTCAGTCTATATAGACAGAAAATAAGAGCAGGACAATACAATGGCTATTGTTTCTAATATGATTACATATTAATTACAATTCTATGTACTACGCACAATTGCAGTTACACAAAATTCATTGTTACATCGCGTACAAAATACTATAGGCCTATACCCAGACACGTTGGTTTAACTTAATCTATGTTTACTTAGTCTGTCACGTTCCCACGTGTGACAAGTCACGTTTGCGAGAAATCAACGGAGTATTATAAGCATTCAATAACTTACAAGTAGAACCGTACAAATTTAAAAAAGTTACGTTTGCGTAAAATCTTTTTCTCATACGCCGTTGTGTAAAGAATGATATCAAGAAACCACTCTAAATAAATCTTATAACCATAATACTGGCATAAACGCAGTAAAACATTGCCATTTTTAAATTATTCTCCGAACCTATGCTCCACTGTTGGCATAAAATTAGTCACAGCAAAATAAGCAATGAAATTCAAGCCCTTGAAGCTATTCGCGATCTAGTCGTAAAATTTTATCCCCGTCCCTTTCTGCTATACCCGTCTAAAGTTTAGTGGGAACGAGAGGAAAGTTTGCAACATTGTTGCATATGTCGATACCGGAATAAGCAATGGCTATAAGGCGTACTATAACATTAATGGTGCAGTTAGCTTTTAATTATGGATTATAATAAAGTGGAATAGCAAAAATGTTGTATTTTTACGACTATGACTGGCCGAGAAAACTTGTTACAGCGTATAGAATATTCAGTGAGTGCTTTTTGTGCAGTGATGCCAAAATGTCAAAACATTTCAGTCTAAAGTCTTAATCATTTGACTTTTTTTTTCTTTCTTCTTGGCGTCGCACTTTGTGCATTCTGCCAGTTTGAATGTTTCGGTATTTTGTGTATAATCTACAGTTTTCAGCTTCTTTATCTGTATAGTCAAAATCCAGTCTTGGTCAAGTTCAGTCCGTGCCAGTAAAATCTAGTCATTCTTTAGTAATAAAATTGTGGCGACTTTACTATAAGCTTCGATGGAGTTTTAGAAGCAACAGAAAAGTCATGTTGTACTACATTACGAGTCTATCACTTTCACACAGTCACACCCCCGTAAATTAGCAATTTATGAATAAAATACCACTATTTTTATACAAAGTCGGAATAAATAACAAATTTTGAAGAAAAAAAAAACGACTTTTTTAACTGGTTTTTTTAACTTTATTTTCTTGATAATAATTTGGTTATGCAGGGATGAACATGACGACGAGGAGAGATTTTGATGGGTATCAAATAGGCCCCTGAAACCTACACCCGGAGTCGCAATTCCAAGGTTCTGCACGGGTTCCCGTTTTTGTAACGTTGCGGACCCGGCGATACCATTGAATTTTGATTGTCCATAAAGGTTATTTGTATATAAAGAAAACTAAGAAACCTCCGAGGTGATTTTCTCAAAACATGTCTCTGTTTGGTTCAAAAATTTTTTACTAGAATTTTTATAAACGCAAATAAATTAAATGAACTAGACCTTCTAGTGTCGGTAAAGTATGATGTTTGCCCGTTGATTAATTAATAAGAGCCTTCGAACAATAATAATTAACATCAGTACCAAGAACTAAAGCGTTGAAGTGTAAAACTTAGGCATCACTGCACTGGCGCTCATTATTTTAAGACTTCTGATGGTAAATTCCATTATACCTATAACTTCGTGAGATATAGTGTCTTTTGAACAGAAAAGCGGTAATTTTTACACACTAAAAAGATAAAACCAATATTGTTTAGAATAATGAAAACAGCATAACAATGGTGGAACAACTAGCGGCCTTATCATTTAACTTGAACTCTTCGAGAGAACCTAGGTACAGAAAAGATTTCTTGCTTGCTTCCTATGCGAAGCAAGACGAGGCCGCGCGCGCGTTGTACTCAGCTTTGATCCATGATGAAGGGCACCGGATGTGGCCGATACTATAGTCGGAGTTTCCGATAAAATTAAACATGAGTAATCCCGCATAAGTAAAACATAAATTTATAACTTGTGTCTCAAATTAATTTGTTACATAAAATTTATATAAAAAAGGGTAATAAAATGAAAGATAGAAAATAAAAATTAACAACACAGTGAGTCTTTAGCTCCCCAGTAGAGATGCCCCGAGTTTGTGAAAGCTAATTATGTACTTGCTCTTAAGATATGTCAGTATATAAATAACACGCTGATAAAATGAAGTAAAATGCATACACGTGTAGTGGGGTCGGGTTACAGTAAATCTAGGGTCACGGAACAAAGTCATAATAGCTTAGTGCACTGAGAACTTATCATCAACGTCAGAGTGTCAACAAGAATTATTGCATGAATGAGCAGTTTTTAAAACTATTCCTTTGCAGGGTGGACATCTCTTCTTATTTTTGAGAAAATTATATTTATTTATTAAAGCAATAGAACAATCACGTGATGTTTTTTAGCATTTTTAATGGATTAGCAAGACTTCCTTCAACACTGACAACTGGATAAGCATCTTGCAAGTCAGTTGTTGTCGTGGTGGTGCCGGCGTAAGAATAGTACCCCACCCTCTACCCGTGGTTGCCGTAAGAATCGGCTAAAAGATGTAATCCGGAAGATGGGCAGCAGCGTCTTCCTTGAATAATTACACCTAACTGCGCTCGCCAACCCGCCTGCCAAGAGTGGCGAGTATCGGCAAAACCCTCCCAGAAGAAGGCCTATGTTCTGCTGGACATAGGCCACTTAAGACATTTAAGACGTCCACTGCTGTGGACGTCTTACTGGCGACCTTATCGCTTTTAGTGATAAGGTCGCCAGTTGTTACACCTATTAACTAGTTAATTTCTTCTGTATTATGTAATTTTAAGTGTGTACAATAAAGAGTTATTTATTCATTCATTCATTCATTCACCCGTACATAGCAGTATTTCCTTGAATACGTATCAAATATTTTAACAGTGCGTTTCTCATCCGTATGGCCAAATCGTTTTTGTAATAGCTCAGTGGATAGCGCGGTCGCTTCACACACCGAAGGGCGTGAATTCGAACCCCAACAACGAGCTTGAGCTGCCGGTGAAGGAAAACATTACGAGGAAACCATAACATGGTGGTAGGGTACTTTTTAGTACTCGGTAGCTACCACCCTCAAATGGAAAATCTAACGCCAAGCACCTAACAGTGTGTTTCGGCAGTTACACTTGAGAGCCAGTTCCATTCTAGGTTAGGTGTGCTTATCATCTTCGACCACACTGTCACTTAACATTGGGTGAGCTGTGGTCAAACACCTAGAAAAAAAACGTGGCTCTACACCACATGACACTAGCCTAATTTATCCGTATTAACTGTGGCATTACAAAAATGGTCCTTCGAGCTTAAAGATTACCCAAGTACATCACCGCTAGTCCAACGGCGGGCATTCTAAATCTTACACTTGCAAAGTATAAATAAAATAGAGTCATAAACTCTCCCATTCATGCATCATGCAAAAACCAACTTAGCACTGGCCGCCAATAAAGTTGTTCCATTCAGTGAGACCCACCGCAGTGTTGCTAGCATAAAAACGAAAAAATGTCCACTGCACGTCTAGGTGTAACATTTCTAACGCATACGGGATACGGGTAATTTCTTTTGCGGTCGTAAAAATACTTTTTGCCCACACGCATTGGTTTTCATATCAACAAGAGTAGAATTATTGGTATAATATTGATGGCACTATATCATTGAGTTCTAAATTAGGCAGTATATAAATATTTCATCTGTGTTTTCATTTACGTGTATTTCAATTAAAACACACACAATTGTTAAAGTAGATTTATATTAAATTTGTAGTACCTAAGAGAAAAAAAATATAACTCATTTACTCTCAGACAATTATGGATAAGTTAATCCTGTCTGATGTAACAATTAAACTAACTATTAATTAATCAGTCAATACACATGATAAATCGATGAAGAACGAATGAATCGAAGAATTGATTTTGTGAAGTGCCAATTTTAAGAAATGCTTATTGTAGAAAGTGAATCAACTAAGTAATGCTAATTTTGACACTTATTGCAAAGTGGACATTGGGTTTGGATTGGACCTAATATATTGTAAAGTTGGGCCATTCACATCAGGACATAGGCCTCCTCCTGGGGGGGTTTTGCCAATACTCGCCACGCTTGGCAGGCGGGTTGGCCAGCGCAGTTAGGTGTGATTGTTCAAGGAAGACGCTGCTGCCCATCTTCCAGATTACATCCCTTAGCCGACTCTTACAGCAACCACGGGTAGAGAGGGTGGGGTACTATTCTTACGCCGGTACCACCACGGCTACTCACTGCAGTGAAATCCCACTTCCAATGACTTTTATTTATGAAGATCCAGTTACATTTTCTCCACAAATGTATTGTTTTTTATTTAAATGTTTGACAGGCTAGGTGTTGACCACAGCTCACCTGATTAAGTGACAGTGCGGTCGAAGATAAACACACCCAACCTAGAATGAAAGTAGCTCTCAAGTGAGGCTGCCGGAAGGTATTTTTTTTTATGGTTAACAGGTTAGTTATTTAACCACAGTTCACCTGATGTTAAGTGACGTTGTGGTCGAAGATGATAAACACAGCCTGGAATGGAACTGGCTCGCTTAATGCTGCTGGAACACACCGTTAGATGCTTGGCGGCAGATTTTCAACTTAAAGAGAGCTAGCCAGCCGGGTACTAGAAAATAACCTACCATCATTGTTTAATAAGCTGCCATAAATTCCGTCCGTAACCGCCATAGCGTGTAAGCCAAATAATTATTGCCTAATTACAATTTTGCTTCGTTTTAACCTTTTCTCATTTGATACGGTGCTCAAATATCCGGATCACTGATATGTCGTATGGACAATAAAATGTTTACTTTGTAGTATATAGACTAAGATCTAGAACAAAAGACGTAATAAGACTCGTTAACAGGCTTACAAACGATACATGTGGCGTACGTCCATACGAAGTACGATAACAAACACACGGAACAAAAGGAATCCACTTTTCATCCATCCCTTTCTAATATACCTAACCTTTTCTAGGATACGCGTCTTAGTTCTCTATAATATCACTTAAATATCACCGCAAAATACTATGAAATTAATTTAATTTATTTACCTCGACAATTCAGTCATGTTGCAATAGCCGTGTTCACGATTCGACTGGAGAGTGCTTGCTAGTCGTCTCGAAGAAAAAATGAGGGTGTTAACCTCCAACCCTCATTTTGGTCCTATAAAAACGTAAGATTATCACCGCGGCAGGCTACACTAACTGTATCAGCAGACCGTTCTGAAACTACAGCGGCATACGAGCACTTGTCTATAGTGATAAACATAACTATGTGTACAAGTCGCGAAAGTTCAACAATACATATCACTTTTTTACAGACACTAAAATTGAATAAAACCTCATTTATTAAGTTGCGAAGAGGTATTAGCGCGCTGTTCTTCTAAATTTAAAAAAAATTGTTCGTAAAATAAAACGCAAATGTTAAGGCGCTATCGTCCATATTTGTACGCCTGCGGGCAAAGCACGCTCACAATACATATATAATTTAAATTTATCCATCTATATTGTACCAATATTACTCGTCTCTTAAACAAATAAATTATCTTCATCTCTATGTAACACTTTAATACAATTAACACCGATCTACAAATTGTTTTTATATCTCCTAATAGTTGTCAATTGAGCATAATATCCGTAATTACGTTCAAGCACATCGAACGACCTAAAAACAATCTTTTTAATATGTGAACACATACCTAATGGTTCCTGAAACGACACTGTTATACATATAGCTGTGTATATTAATAGTTATATGTATGTGTATGCGGTGTAGTCCCATTAAAAAAGCTTTTTACAACGTCAGCTATTACAGGATTTCATTTAACATTTTTACAGTCCCTAATTGTGGATTATAAAACTTCGCGAGCTGAAGTTATGGCGTAGGTCTCCAATGAAATGTTATAAACGGGCCTGTGGAGCCGCTGTTACAATTGCGTAGTGACTTGAAAAATGAATTAGCCGACTCTAATTGATGCAAAGCAAAGGTATTTTTGAAGTTAAAACTTCTTAGGCTCAGTGTGCATTTTATTTTATGGGTATTGAATGGGACTAAGTCATCACGGTCGGCTATGTAACGCTCGTTCGAGTAAAGTCTGCTCTCTTCGACTAAAATTAATAAATTAATTAGGTTAAAGTTAGTAGGGACCGTGGTGGTGCCGGCGTAAGAATTGTACCCCACCCTCTCTACCCATGGTTGCCGTAAGAGTTGGCTAAGGGATGTAATTGGGAATATGGGCAGCAGCGTCTTCCTTGAACAATCACACGTAACTGCGCTCGCCAACCTGCCTTAAAGCGTTGCGAGTATTGGCATAACCCCCCCAGGAGGAGGCCTATGTCCAACAGTGGACGTTCTATGGCTGATGATGTAGTAGGGAGCGAGAGAGCTGTGGTGATCGTGTTCACTTTTGTCGTGTAGCGCACACATTTTTTTTTTAAGGTAAAAGTAATCCAAACTATAATATTATAAATGCGAATGTGAGTGTTCGTTTGTTACGCCTTCACGCGTAAACAATGGATGTGGGTGTAATTTTGTAAGGTACTTTAGGCCTTGGAACAAGACAGGATACTTTTGATCAAATCATCCATTACCACGCGGGTAAAACCTCGGGGCGCAGCTAGTGATAATATAATTGATTGATTCAGGCGTTACTATTCGGAAGTTTATTTTAAGTATTCATGAGTTATATTTTTAGTGTATTTCCGCTTAAAAGTCGTTTTGGTTACAAACGAGGGTTTGGATTTGTTCGTTTTGTTCTGGTTCTGGTTATTTTTAATTTATTTACTTATATATGTAGATATGTAGATTTTAAGTTTATATCAAATTTTAGTTTTAAAATAAATATCAAGGAATATTTCGGATAAATATTTAAAAGTGTGTTCAAGTAAGATAAATATGTAAAATAATATTCAAATTGAATCAAATGCTCGTCAATGTTTTATGAAAATTACTTTAAAGCGGGAATATACCAAAAATATAACTCTTAAATACTTTAAATTAATAAAACAAACGCAACGTTCTCCTGATGGTAAGAGATAACGCCTGTCCATGACTATTCCTGCGGTAACCAAAACTTTTGTGTTGCATAACAAAGTCCACGGCATCGTTGCTTTGGCGCTAACTACTTTGCGATATTTTATGGTTAGTCTGAATAGCCGTGTATTGTTGCAGCTTGAAGTCGATACACAGTAATGTATACACACTATGCTCGGTTATCTAAGCTAAGGAGATTCACCAAAAAAAATAAAAAAACTATTAATAAATTGACTAATATTTAATCACACTAATATTATAAAGTTTGTAAGTGTGTTTGTGTTTGTTCTTTCTTCACGTTTAAACGGCTAGACCAATTTTGATGAAATTCGGTATGGAGGTAGCTAACACACTGGATTAACACATGGGCTACTTTTTGTCCCGGAACAATGTAGCGGGTAACACTGCGGGGCGCAGCTAGTACATAATAAATCCAAATATTTGTGTATATACACGTATTGAGATATCAAAAAAATAAAAACATTCTGAAAAATGTATTTTAAAAATAGTGTAAAATAAATGATTATGTATTACAATGACTTGTCAAATTGTTTTTCTTTCAAATTTGCTTACACTAAAACGTACGCGCACAATTATTGTATAAGAGTGATGTGAAAGCTTATTTTTTTGATATCGATAAAAATATATTTGACAAGATTTTTTTTCTAGTGTTAGAAAAACTAATCTATTTTAGGAGGGGAAAGGAAAGAGTAACTCTGAGGATAAATTATTTGGTGAAGGATAATATTTATTTCAGATTGTTTTCATGATGCTCTAACTATATAGCACAGGACCAATGAGCATTAATTGCTTCCGACACAGGACCGAACAGGACGAATCAGGAATTTCAGGAAATGGTTTAGGATCTGTGAACAGATTATATTATGTAACTCTGGCTTAATAAATTCAAAAATGGACACATTGATATTCCAGTTAAAAAGCTTAGTTTATGAAATGTAAAAATGTTATTCAATAGTTCTTGTAGGTAGTAAGGAAAAAATAATTATGGTGTTACAGGTAATTGTAACCAGTTTAACATCCTCGTCAATAATTCTGAGATTAATATGAAATCGAAAATAGTAAAAGTATATGACAAAACGGGATCCTAACCATACATATTCCACACAAGTAATGAAACACAATCAATTTAATATCAAACGCTAATTGGTTTCCTCGTCTCATAAAACTATAACCAACATTCCGTTAAAGGCATAAATAAAACTTGGCTATATTGCGAGAACGTAGATACTATATAAGCTTGTAAGTTACGTTTTATAACCTAACCTAACTTATACCATAATATAGGAGGTCGTAATCAGGTACATTCCACTATTTAGTTAAAGTCGTAAAATGGTACCATCGCACCGCAAATTGTGTTATTTCATAAGTAGCGTTTTATTTTATGTGTGGACAGTAACATAAAATCCCATTTATGTGAGTAGTAAACATGTGCGGAGGTGGGGTGAAACACCGAACACTTTGCAATCGTAACGTTATCTTTACGATTCTTCATGTACGCAAAGATTGCATAAATTAGCGAAATTATAGGTTTTACAACTTGAGATGTCCCCTAGAAATAGTGTTTTAATAAAATAAATAAGTAAGTTTTGTAACTGCATTCTTAATTTCAAAACGACAAATTACGTTTTCAAAATTAATCAAAATTCAACAAGTAAAATGTTTAAAGTATCTTTCGCACAGTAATTATCGAATGACATGTAAAGTTTATTCCATTAAAAAATGTACGATAATTAAAATAGCAACCTTGCAAACGAGCATAAAACACTACTTCACAGATTATTCCATCGAATACATACTACGTATTTTTAAATAATCTCTGTGCTAAGTGTACAGCTTACTTGTTGAGTTCTGATTGTTTACTTATGTAAAACTTACCGATAGTCCAATATCCAATGTAGGAGAAACACGCGATAGTCCGTCGGCATTCGCAACACACTACAGCGCACAGCAAGCGTCCACACAACACACGTCACTTGTAAAACAATGTATCATTCGCAAAACAACTTCATCGACGACGATAGTACACCACTAATATTATTAATTTCCAGCATTTTCCTACGAAAAAAGAAAAATAAAATAAAATAACATATATCGATAACCGATAACACACACTGGCACAACACTAGAGCGCGAATCGAGATTCAAAAATTGAAGGTCACTTTACTAGGATTCGAATTTGGCCACCTTCGTCCGGTCACTGCAAAGTTTAAATCACGACTGGTTAGTGAAGTTCGGATTTGAATGACTCCTTTGACTTGGTCACTTATCGGTTTATGTCAATTTTGTTGTAATGTGTATGTGTGAGTGAAAAGTGAAAACAGTGTTGGTTGGTGGTAAACTGAATTTGCAACAATGCAACAACGTATTGCATACTTGCTAATCGGACCATTGCTTTACTTGTGTCAAAATTAAGATATAAAAACCATTGAAAAATGATAATCAAGCGTTCTCCACCGAAAACCATCAGCATCAGGCGAGATAGCGTTAAAAGCTAGCCTTTTATTTATAACGTATCGAATACGTACGAGTACCTACAAACGTAACGCATATTCCGAAAGTGTTTGTGCTAGAGTTGTATTATAATTCATACGATATGCATATTGAGTGATTAGCTTGATGGCTTATATATTCCGTTTGTTTCTTTACATGTATGTAATTCAAAATTTTTTCAACAATTTATTGTTTGTGTCACTCATTGCACTATTTATAATGTCCATGCTGTCCAGGAATGTAATTTAGATTAAATCTTTTTTGTCATTTACATAATGCTGAGTTCTAAATTGTGTTCTGTTTTGTGCAATTTATTTATGTATTGAAATATAAAATAAAATATTTAACTTTTGGTAGGCAAAACTCTCCGTTTTAGAAGAAACCAGTTATAAATTCTTGTAACTAGATAAATATGGTTACATCAAAAGACAAGAACTAATTTATTTTACGGAATATGTATCAGCTTTATTTGCGCCTGTAAATAATAAATATAAACGCAATTAGCGAACAATTTGACGTTCGTAATTTTGAACAGACGTTTAAATTTTAATTTAATTCATAAATATAGCAATTAATTAATTAAGCGCTCTTTATACCCTGACGGTTACAGTACAGTAAATTAAAGTTATTTATACAATGCAATTCGTGTGTAATTGAACAAATTCGTACGTTTTTTGCTCCGAACTGCGGTTTTGCGACTGATATAACCTTAGAATCCCTTTACCGACCTGGCTCATATTTGAACACTGTTTTTGTACGAAAATTTAGCAGGTTATCGTTGAACAAATACATATATGTGCATCCAAAGAAACGGACGCCGATTTGATTTTGTATTCGAAATCTTTCGCCACTGAAGCAGCCAGGAAGCTGTTCAGTTTTGTGAATCGCCTCAAGTGAACTATTGTTTTAAATTATTTATTGATGGTTTTCTAGATTCTTGTTTTTGCTCATACTCTAGGTACATTAAAGGTCAATCAATAGCATTTAAAATCCACGCGGCATACTTGAATTAAGTTGCTTGTTTGCGTGACCTATTAATGTTAAGAAAAATAAGTAAAAATAACAGTTTTTTTATTTATTTATTTATATTATTATATAGATATTTTGATTTTTCCACGTCAATTTAAATAAGTTAAAGAGATAATATATTGTAGCGTGGTTTTGATGCTATTACTACGAAACGTCGGGTTTTTTTGTAAATTGAAAATTCTGTTTACCTCTCAACACCACACAAGTTATACCGCACCGTTTGTATAAAAACGTTTATGTATTATATGTTAAAATTAGAGATATTTTATTTATTTGTAAAGCATATTAATTGCAATGGGTACTGATTTCAACAATTTTAATTTCGTTTGTGATTCGTTTTTTAAAGTGTGTTTTTAGCTTTTTATCAAACTGACTCCATTATTCATTTTAGTTTTTTTTTAATATGGAAAACCTAAAAAGCAGGTCTGTTTTCTTTTTCGATCGTAGTAAAGTGGATTAAATCGATTTAGATCAGATAAATAATGACATAGGAATAATATCGATCATATCGATTCATTAACACGCAAGGCTACCGAATTCGATTCTATTGTGATTGCGGGGCGTGCCGTCGGCATGAAATCGTGACAGACAAATTGGCGCCAAGAAATGCCTTTCGACATTGTTGCGCTTAACATAATATGTAGTAGTGAGATAGGAAACATCGATATCGTTAAACACAATTCATCAATATTGCGAATAGCGAGATTGTGAGTCCTTCTAATGGCAAAATTAACGGAGATTATGTATGTCTTTTTTATTTTTTCTGCTAATCAGGATTCAGTTTGATATTAAAAAAATCTTGTCTTCATTTTTTTATTTCGTATGTAAACATTTGAGAACTGTGAATTCAAACTCAATCAACAGTTTAAGATTCGATATTATAACGAAAACTTCAAAGAAAATGGCAGTCGATAATATTGTATCGATAACTGAATTTCACGCACTATTAATTGAATTCACTTTTCCAAAAGCGTATCTTATATTGTAGAGTACTGTAATTTATTGGTGACCAACAAAGAATAGATTTATTACGCGACATGCTTGAAATTTTTTACGGGATGTGTTATGTTTTCGTTTAGTGTAAAAATGTATGTGAGTGTATTGTAGTCTAGCTATCGTGTATATTTTTTTTTTCCATTTATTTAGCTGTCTTTCGATTTAAAATTCGAATACAAGGACTGGATGGCATTTGTTTACGAAAAATTTTGACTTTGATTTTTTAAAGTGACTTCGTGTACCTATCTAGGCCAATTGTTGTGTTTTGGAAAAACTATTATTACTATTAAAGTCCGTACTGGCGTGTCGAGTTCCTTAGCTCGAGACCGTCGAAGATGTTTAGATTGTGTTTCCGCGCGTACTCGTTGATGATCATCTTCCCTGTGGACAATATAACACGCAATAGAACATTCGCATAGGCACTTAGTAAATAGGTGTAGAAATAACTACAGAAGCAGGAGACATCACACTAATAGGAACAGTTTTACTAATACTTCCGATAAATCGTGACAACCCAAAAGCGCAGGACACATTGCGAGATTTTTTCTTACCCCTTGTCCTACAACAGCGTTTGAAAGCAATTAATTCTCGACGCGATTTGAGTTTCAACACGGGATCGCATAAATCGGGTTACGTGAAAGACGTGCTCATGACATTTACGTTAACGCATTAATTGTGCACTTAGTTAACTTATTTATGATGACTTTTCATCATGTACTTCAATTGAAAATTTCATGACACGAATTTCATTATTGACCTGTGTCACGAAATATCAGACTACAGTTTGCATCAAGGCGTCATCCATAAATTACGTCACATATTAAAGAAAGAGTGAACAAAGTGTGACATCGTGTCATAAGCTTTCGAGATGTTTTTAAAGAAATTCTAATTTATTTGTTAAGTACTTTGCAGCTACACGTGATTCCACATTTTTATCCATTGTTTTTTTGACTTGGATGTGGCTTCCGGATTAGCCGTTTTTATTAACTATCCCACAGCTGGGCGTAGAACGACGAACGAACTATAGTTAGATCATTTGGTAGAATATCTGTTTCAAGAGCTGTAGGGCGTGGGTTTGATTCTCACCAGGACAAACATTTATGCGAGGAAAAATGTTTGTTCCATATCTGGGTGTTCTGTATGTATTATATACATATGTATTTAGAACAAAAAAAGTATATAAGTATTCTATCAGATATCTGGTTCCCATAGAACCTAGCAGGAGCTAGGCTAGGTGTAGCTTTCCTTAGTTTTTGGCTAGATGGCGCTGTGAGAAAATGTCTTTTTTTTTTAATTGTCCACCACGGTCGGCACGTGCTAGTTGGCAGATTTCACACATCAATGAGACCTTTTTAAGAATTCTCATCCATGTAGGTAACCTGTTTTCCTTCACCGGTTGAAGTCATCGACAACACGCACACATTAAAAAAAGACAGAGGTGCACGTGGGATTTGAACCAAGGACCTCCAGATTGGAAGCCAGACGGTCTCCCAGTTAGTCTGCCGAAACTTCTGACTATGGCATATGGCTATCTATTCTGCAAAAGCTACCCACAACATACTCTATTTGAGCAATACGGTAGCAATATTTAACTTAATAATTTTACAAAATATGTAAAAAACTTGTTTGGCTTTATTTGGATGGCCCCCGAATTATATAAGGCCACAGCAGATGTCAGATAATCCAAGGCATTGTCCTACGTAAATGATAAATACGTCAATGCACGCGTGTCCTACATAAATCATAAATACAGCAATGCACGCGACGTTGCACAACATAAGTATTGCCAAAATATTAAAAAGTTACAGTCTACGTTATCGTTTATGTGATCCTGTATTGATTTGTAAATCGCATCGTATCGCGACTATCGCAACTGGTTGCTTTCCGTTGCTCATGTAGGACATTGGGCAAGCTTAGCTAAGATAACTTAGCCCACGTTATGGCCTGCGCTTCAGATCCCCTTATATTGACGCCCAATGTCGAATAAGACATCTAGGTTTCTCCGCGTTAACACATGTAGTTTTTTCTACACCTGTAAAAGTTGAAAATCTTTTGCTAGCTTATTTAAAGTTAAACATTACACAGAAAATTTATATTAATACTATGTTATTTATTATACCCCAAAAATTAAATATGCAATGGTCGATCCTTGTCTTCAGTTCTTCTCATGCTTTACATTTTTCTTATTTCGCTTCTCATTCTTTACATTTTTTTTATTTTGTGTTCTTGGACTCGGATTTTGCGCGTGACATACATACCAAAAGTTCTCCCTTGAGTTTTCTGTAAGCGTTGTTTGACTGTTTCGATTCTTCGTCTTCTTCTTCTTCCCGTGCCATATCCTAACGGATGCCAGCGACCATCTTTCTAAATGCCACACTTTTCTGAGCTACTCTACTTAGAACACCGGCGTCAGCAGCATCGGTCCAAGATTTCAAATTGTCACACCAGGTATTCTCTTTCTGCCACTACCCCTCTTTCCCTCTATTTTCCCTTCAATATTAGTTTTAAGCAAATGGTATTTTCTATTCTTATTCTTTCTCTATTGGAGTCAAAATACTTCCATTTTCACCACTTCAAACTAGCAAAAGATTTTAAATCCAATTTGCAATTGCACAAAAAACAGACGTTGATACCATATCCATTGAACATTGTATTTTATACTCAATCAGCCTTTTAGGTTAAACGATATCCCGATTTAACATAAAATATACATATGAAATTTCATTAAAATAGAGGCGGTCAGTAAAGTTTATGGAATCCTTGCGATCGCACCCGTATTACAGCAAGGAAAGCCAGACGCAGCACTGCTCACGAGAGAAGTAACTCGAAACTTGTATGTTACATTGTAAGCCTGGCCCATTTCGTCGAAATTTCGCCCGCAGGATAGTTGACGCGATACATACTAGCCATTTTTGCCGTAAAAATGATGCAGAAGCTATTTAGGGCTTATCTTAATTGATCGAGCGATGAAAGATAACAATTACTGAGAGAATTCTTGTAAGGAATGTGCTCTATTCTCGTTTGTAATTTTAAAACTTACGCGATTTGAACACATAATTATTTTTATCACGGGGATAATCGCGTACAAAATACAATAAAATTAATTTTGTTTATTTACCTTGGCCATGTTATAATGGCCGTGGTCACAAGCTGATTGATGGTAAGTAATGCGTAGTTTCAACATATTACACCTCAAACTTATAACCAAATTTAAATACAATAACAGACACAGAATAAACATTTAAGTTCGTCATATAAATGTGTTTCCTGTGTGAGAATCGAACCCATGCTCTACACGCCCGAGGAACAGAGCTACTACCAAATGTGCTAACAGGGCAAATCAAGACAGCTAAAGCTAAGTCAAGGGTTTGCTTGTCCTCAATTTTATTTTGGTTCCCTGTCAAAATTAATTATCATAACCATATCATGTAACTTTTAAAATGTGAAGGTAATTGTTTAGAGATATCGGGAGTTCGATCAAAATAATGACGATAAATATCCCGTAAATAACAATTATAATATAACGAATTAATGTCTTTACACATAACAAATAATAACCAGTAATGGGCCAGAGATGGGTCAGAGACGTTCAAAAACCTACCGCAGAGAAATCAAATTAACCTAAAGAAAATCTTTACGGTTTAAATAATTGGTTTTTTTTTTACAATTATTTTATGTTTTTTGGATTTGGTATCAACGTTGGTTGCCAATTTTTTTGTCTTTGCTTACGTATGCGATTACATGCGTAAACATAGAAGGACGCAAGATACAAAATACATATAATAGAGTCATAACAGTTGTGAAAAACAATTCTAATAGTTTTAGATATATATTTATGTTTTACTTATTAGCTACGTTTAATGAAGTAGGACAGTTTAACTGTAGTTTTCAAGGAGACAAAGCATAGTAAAAAGGCTTCGTCTTGCCACAGTCGACTCTTGGTTTGACTCCTTGAAAAAGTCCACCGTATGTGGTCGAAATAATTAATAAGTAAAACAAAAATATGTAAAATAGTTTGAGATATTCTGTGTAGATACACTTTTTATCATTATTCAAAATGTTATTTCTCTATTAAAGAAGTGATATTCCGAAACAGACTTGAAAGTTATTAATTTGTAGTTTTAATTAGATGATTTTTCGGCTTCCTCGTATGTATCAAAACTGCTTATATTTAATTAAGTAGACGATTAGATTCGTCTGTCCGTCTGTCTTGTGTTCGCGGAATAAAACTATATACTTAATTATTATGGTGCTTAACATAATCTGCTGCAAAATTATATTAAGCACTCTATAATAATTAAGTAAGATCGTATAAGCTGACGGGCCGGCCTTATTGTGAGAGTTAACATGTCACCTGAATGCATCTTACTTGGCTTGGCAAACAATCGGATGAAAAAATAAACCGACAAATATCAAGCAACTTTTCTGCTAAAATCAAATTAACTAAAAATCTGTAAGCTAACCTATACGACATGTAAGTTCTTAAGCTTCTTTCTAAAGAATAAATAGCTGCGTTTAAACGAAAGATTGCACATCTATATTGACCAAAATAACCTATGTTACGTTTATAAAAGATCAACACCGTAAATCATTACAAAAAACTTTATTCCCATTAACCAACTCACCTGTCTCGGAACACCTCTTAAACTTTACCTCATAAAAGTCTTATTGCACTACACAATATATTTAAGAAGCCCTTCTTCAGGATAAGGCTTCCCAAATAGTGTATTCAGGGAGGTAAATAAAGTAAAAGAGATAAGAGTGTAGTGTAATAAACATAAATGTAGGTCCCTTTAGGCAAAGGTACCTCGAGAGACAGACATTGCTGAAAATGTAAAAAATAAAGGTAAATCAAAGAATTCGCTCATAAATCAATTGTGCCAAGGAAACAACGATAACGTATTTTTGATAATGTCGTTTGACTTCCTTATATCCTTAACACAATGATTCAGACATTCGCAAAGGGCAATGATCCTACCTTCATCAATCTTCCGCGACGCCTCGTCGAGGTCGCTTCCGGCGTAGTTGAGGATGACGAGCACCAGCGGCATCATCTCCCAGGAGTAGTGGAACTTTTCGAGCAGCTTATGGCAGTTTTCCACAAGCGTTTCGAGGGAAACCGCTGAAAAGAAGGAGAAAAATTGTTAGATTACCAATTTTGTAGCAATGATAACTCAGTAGTTAGCGCGGTCGGTTCACACGCCGAAGGGCGTGGATTTTAATCTCAACAATGAGCTTGATGTGCCAGTAAGGAAGGAGGATATAAATGAGGAAACTATAGCATGGCGGTAGCACTATGCTGGCTAGCTATCACCCATTAAAAATCTGCCGCTGCCTGAACACACCTAACGGTGTGTTCAGGCAGCCTCGTTTGAGAGTAAGTTCGATTCCAGGGTAGATGTTTCGGTACTATTATGGACCACAACGCCACTTAACATAAGGTGAATTGTGGTCAATCATCTAGCCTGTCAACTATTAAAAAAATGTCGACCGACCCCAATTCCACATTATCCAAAAGCTCGCAACCCCTGAGGCATTTATTACTAATTTTTTTTTATGACCACAGTGCCCTCTTTTTCGCAATAGCATTAATATTCAAGAAGAATATTAATTTCGCCGTAACAGAGTAAAACTGGAAGTCGATTGATATAACACTAACTATTTATCGCCAATAAATTATGTTAAAATGGGCTTAATCAACATTAATTAGCTAAACGATCCCTTATCGTTGGATCTTATCCGGACCACCTCTTGATAAATAGCGTAAAGGATATTAAGCCGTACATAAGCTATTAATTTGCAGGGTTCCACACACAAGATGATAAGGGTGCTTTTGCTATGTCATCTATTCGTTGGTTATGACTACATCTTTTGACCCGTAATAAGTAGAATGTAAATTTTTTACGTTATATTGTGTTACTTTGGAGTTATAGTGAACGAGCGTTATAGCAAATTACCATAACAGATAAATATTAAAGGCAAACATAAAAAACCCCCTACGCAATTAACCAAACATAGCTAGGAACCGCAAGGAAACTGGCTTTCAAATGAAAAAAACCGCACTGAAATCGGTCCATCCGTTTGAGAGCTACGATACCACAGACAGACACACACAGACAGTCATCGACGTCAAACTTATAACACCGCCCTTTTTGCGTCGGGGGTTACAAACTAAATTAAATAAATACTAGACCTTAAATGTCGTTGCGGACTAATTAAAAAAGCATTTGACGCGGTTAACACAGATAACATGGCGTCGAGTTAGCAAATGAACGATATCGTCAACGTCGACACTATTATGTCCTTTTGGTTGTTTGAATTGACATCTTAGTTTGTAGTATATTCATATATCCACTGTTAAATTGAGATAAAAGCACACATAGTTTTTTTGCCGTCACTATCAGTTTTTTTTATGGTTAATTAGCTAGGTATTTGACCACAGCTCACCTGATGGTAAGAGTGAATGTAAAGCGCACCTAGCCTGGAATGGAACTTGCGATCAAGTGAGGTTGCCGGCACACACTTTTAGATTCTTGGAGGCAGATTTTCAACTTGAGGGTGGTAGCTAGCCAGCCGAGTACCTACCTACTAGAAAATACTCTAACACCATGCTATGGTTTCCTCATGATGTTTTCTTCATCGGCAGCTTAAGCTCATTGTTGGGGTTTAAATCCATGCCCTTCGGCGTGTGAACCGACCGCGCTAACCACTGAGCTATCATCGCTACTAAATATATGTTTATCAATTATTACTATTCACTAAATAGTATAAAATTAGGTCGCATTTCGCCTGTTTGTTCGCTTAGTTCGAAACTAGGTATGATACAGATTTTTTGTTACACTAACATTTAGAGAATTTCTTCAACGTTTATGTCGAACGTCAAGGCAGGTCGCTAATGTTCGTAGTGGAAAAAATGTGAATAATCAGAGTCTAACAATGGTGCAAAGTTGTGGTAAGTACTGAATACATTATTGGAGTATAGACATAGACAACAGAGTTTAAAATAATGTTTTTTGTCTGTTTTTTTTTTTTTTTTTTTTTTAACATTACTCTCCACAGACACTGGGGTCCGTGACCTTTGACAACTTTGAAAAACAATTTTTTAATTTTTTTTACAATATGGGAAGAGGAGTATTAATCTTAATCTAGGGTTTAATCTAGGGATAAAATGTTAGATTGTGTGTATACCGCGAGCAGACCAGCGACCCGCAAGCAGCACCCGATCACGAGTATGACGCATGTGCCAGCCATCGCCCTCCTCAACCATATCTGAGGGAAGAGAGCGACCCGACACACGACGCCGCCGCAAGAAGGAGCCTTCGATGGTGAGCATGAATGCTCGAGGAATACACACAGTCCTCATTTTACATTTAATAATTACATTAACAAATATATATTAATTACAGATTAACAATTTACATTTGAATTTAAATCGCCTCCTCTCGGCCCAGGGCCCTCATCACCGCCACGTTTCGGTCTTTAATGGCCATCTGCAGGTTGTACTCTTTGATGGTCTTCGGCGACGCAGCCGACGCTCGACGCACAAACCGACTGATAGCATCGTCTTCAATATCGTCGGCGTTTTATTATGTTTTTTTTAAAGGATTAGCGCGTCTCTCTATGTCATTTTGGCAATTCTCTCTCCCTCTCTCTCTCTCTCTCTCTCTCTCTCTTGCAAGTAATCGTTCATAAAAAAACTATCTACTTACTAACTACAAACATACATAATTAAGTATAATCAAACTTCGAGGGTAGGCCTATACCAATGTACAATAAGTTTGTGACAATACGGTATATAATTCTGTCGTAATGGATCGAGCTTAAGTCATTATAATGATGGAATGAGGAAGACAAGCAACCGTAAGTGAGCATTAACCTACCAGAAGCGAAAACACATTTCCTAAAATGCCACCTAAACCAACAAGAACCTAGAGACATGACAATGAAAAGAATAGTCTACACAACAATTGACAGTAACCATAAACAAGGATTAGCACAGACGGCACCAAACCATAAAGCACCGTAAAGCTGGAACCAGAAGGCGAGCATAGCCCACTTACAGTTTACGAGGGGTCTTCCCTTTGTGAGGTACCCATAAAGACTCGAAGACAACGTAAAATCCATTTGAAGACTTGAAGGCTTGGAGATTCAGGGTTCGTCACGCCTTTGTCGAGAAAGTGTGTGGAGTGGTCACCCATTCGCACATACTTGTGCTAGATGATGTGAGGACTATAAAAGAAGCGAATAGTCGAACTTAGGTTTGTTGAGGGACACTAAAAGCTTTGTACGAGTATGTCTCGAAATAAATTACTGATTTATGAAGTATAACGAAAGTATAATATTTGTAGTCTGTTGTTAGCCAACGTATAAAAAAAAATTGTTTGTTTTTATGTAAAAGTAATGAGACGAACGAGACGCTCTCCTAATGGTAAGATTTAACACATGCCCATAAACATTGCAGCAATACACAAAACTTTGAGTAACAAAACAAAGTCCAATAATAGGGGTTACACTAAACACGGTTAAAGACAACAACTTGCTGGTGTATAAGATTCTTATACGAATGTTCTAGAAGCTAATGAAGCAATCTCCTTCTTTGTCGGCGGCGCATTGGAAAGCTATAGTCGTAAACCGGCAATAAAACGTTCCGACTGGCGCACTGCGGCACAACACCTTTTGACGAAATCTCAGTACTGGTGACCTTTTGGCTTTTAGGTACTTACTAACTAGGTTGGCTTTCGAGTATTGGTTTTTGGTAAATTATAAGATTATTGTAACTGACCTTCGAATATCGAAAAATTATCAACGCCAAAGCAACGATACCCTCGACTTTATTGACAAAGCCTACTATAAGGTGGCTCATTACGTGGAAGACAGGAATAAATGGTTGTAGTAGCTTCTCTTGGCACTTGCATTTGGCTAAGTGACAATTGTAGTAAGCATAATGTATTAATATCTATAACTGTAAACTGTATAAACTGTAACCTAATAAGAAAAGTAAGATCTACAAAAAAAAATGCCTTGCTGAGTTTCTTGCCGGAGTCTTCTCAGTTGAAGTGTAATTACGAGCCGGTGGTAGATTCAAAACTGTAACTTAACGTTCATAAGTGCCTTACCAGGGCCTAAACTAAATAAATTACTTTTTGATTTTGACTTTTTTATGCTAATAAAGTTCTGTCTGTACTGCAATGGTCAAAGACAGCTGTTACTTCTTATCATTAGGACAGTGTGTTCGCCTCATAACTTTTACAAAAAAGTAACTCAGGGCAACTTACTGTCTAAAGAATGGCCAGATCAAAAATACCCGCAACCGATGAACACGTATTAAAATGTAATGATAATGATGATGACTTAATAGCGCAGTCGGATCGCACGCAAAACGGCGTGTGTTCAAATGGGCTAGAGCTACCGGTGAAGGAATCCATGGCATGTACTTTGTAGTAGATATTGTACTGTTTTAACTTGAGGGTGGAAGTTAAGCCAAAGGGGGTGGAGGTATAGTATAGAGTTACAGACTAATTCATCATTATCAGCCTACTTTACCCCCGTGGGACTCCCCCAATGCACCCAACTTACCCCGATCTTTAGATCTTCTCTCCCAGACACAGGATATTTATTCAAAATAGGTTTTCGTTTGACCACTCCTTGCCTTGACAACGGGAACTACCATATAGGTTTTCTATCCAAAACCTATAGGGTACTTCCGGTTGACCTAGAAAGGTCAATCTTCGTTAAAAGCAAGGTCTTTCAGCACAAGTAAAGGGAAAATTCCGAAAAATAAAAAATAAATAAAAATTAAGGTAAATGGTACCTACTTACAAGTTTTCGTGAAAATCTAAATTTGCCCATATATTTTTATCGTGCTGATTCAAGACCTTGATTTTTATTCAGTAATAGGGACTATAATCTCAGTATCTGGTATAAATTTCAACTTGCTAGATCCACCCGTTCCTGAGAAAATCGGTGGTGACACACGGACAGACGGACAAGAGAGTGATCTTATAAGGTTTTTTTTTCCTTTTGAGGTACGGAACCCTAAAAAGCAATGGGCAAGCGAAATCAAGTTGTGCAATAGAACAGTTTTCAAAATCTACCCGTAAAAGACTGATACAGCGACCTTACGTCGGCGCTCGAGGCTTTCAAGAACCGAAGGCGTCTTTCGCAACTTTTGCCGACATCTGCTACTCTCATACATGTAAAAATATTTCAAAATTCTGCTGCTAGTACTCAGTTTATGTGTTTCAAAGGGCAGGTGGCCAAATATACAATGCTTTCAGCCGTTCAACACTGTCCCACTTTCCCAGTACTACAAAGTAAATATGTTTACAATTTTAATGGTCTAAGCTTTCCTGTGTTACGCAAAAACAATGGGACTCAAGTTTTATGGTGCTTTAGACATGGGGGTCTGTTTCAAGGCCCCTATTGTGAGACATTGATAGGCTGTTTAGAAAATTGTTACTTAGTTAAAACTTTCAGGTTTATGGTCTCCGCGCATTAGACCGACCACAAAGTCTGGTCGCATTGTCACACGAATGATATAAACAAATTTATAAATACTTAGGTATATCTACTAATCATGCTAATTCACTTGCGTTTTCCGGGGTAAAAGGTAGCCTTATATGTTAATATAGAGTATACCTGCATTTCAAATTTTCTAAATTTCGTGACGTCACATTTTAAAAACAAATATACTACTTCTAATTTCTATTCTTATACTTCCTTACTTAAGAGCTAGTTCTACCATCTTCGATCACGCCGTCACTTAACATCAGGTGAGCTGTGATCAAACACCAAGCTTGTCAACCACTAAAAAAGTCTTATAAGTAAACGTCAGATTAGTTCCTCATTGAGCCACTTCAAACCGCCAGGGTATAGCGCCACCGTAGCGTCAACAGCACCATTATCATACCATTCCAACACTTCCACTGCCGCGTGACGTTACAAGAAAAGCGTTAAACCGTTACCTCGCAATAACACGTTATAATCGTGCTATTCATCAGCCGGCGTGAGCAACGGACCAATCGACGAGCGCCGCCACGCCTACCGCGCTCGCGATTGGTCGACGAACCAACTTTGAATATAGAACCACTTTTTTTTTTCTCTAACGCCTACGTAAGCTTGCGAGCTTCGTGTAGTGATTTTTGTATCGCATAGGGGATTGACAGGTTGATAAAATGTCCTTTATCAACTAATGCAGGGCGTAGTTTTTGTGGTAACGATGCTATAAAAAGCAGAGAATATTTATTGTCTCAATTTTTGTGGAGTTTTGTGACCTAATAGTGTTCATCACTCGGACTCGACTGCACACAAAGTATTAGTTTTATTCGATGTTTATTTTTTTGTTTTAACTTTTGTGATGTTTTTCTGTAATTTTGTTTATCGAGTTTTTCTGATTTAATTTTCTTTTTCACTGGGACTTGATTGCGCACAAAATACTAGATACAAATTAGTTTTAAATGTTTAATCCGATGTTTCTTTTTTTTTGTCATAACTTTTGTGAAGTTTTTCTGACTTAATTTTATTTATCAAGTTTTTCTGATTAATTTTCTTTTTCACTGGGACTCGATGGCGCACAAAATAATAAATACAAATTAGTTTTAATTGTTTACCTCCGCGTTTCAACCATGTTACAATAGCTGTAGTCACGAGCTAATTCCTGTTACCTACTAAACATAATTAAGGAAAATTTCAATTTTTCTAACCTACGATAAGGTTAAATCATAAATTTAAACAAAATATAATATATGACATCTAGAGATTTGGCGATGAATTTCTAAATAAAATAAACTCTTTTAAGTAGGTATAATTTTTATTTTTTTATGTAATTTAATATAAATGTGTTATTAAAACACGTTCCATTGGTTCATAAAGTCATCAAATCTAATGCTATTAAATCGCGTACCGATTAAAATAAAAACCTGACTAAATTTAACCTACCTACGTTGGTCATACTATTACAAATTGATATTACCTGCCTACTATCGCGACTAACTGGAGTTTAATAGTTTGCGAGAAGTAAGTTGACGTTTATATTTCGCCATAAATTATCCTGAAAAACAGCAAATACAACTTTATAGACACTAAGAACTGATAATGGTAATGAATATATTTCCAAAGTAGCTTAGGAACCAAGGAAAAATATAATACAGCCCGAAAAAATGCAAGATTTGTTGTAAGCTGAAGTTACACTAGATAAATAATAATTGAAAATAGTAGAATGAGATTTTTTTTTGTTACAATCTTGCAATTGCGAGAGAAACCCAAGTGCGAGTTGAAATTGCGGACCGAGGGTTCTATAACTTTAGTTACATATTTATTTTTACCCGACTATAGGAAAGCCAAAAAGAAAGTCATTATTATTTGGAAGAGATAGGATACATTTTTTCCTTTCAGTACCTAATTATATATTTGTAGCGATGATCGCTCAGTGGTAAGCACAGTGGTTTTCTGATTTGCACAAGTCGGTTTTTATTATATGACAGTTCATTTTAGAGTTTGTTCTAATATTGCCTATATTATTTAATGGCTCATACGATAAAGGTGGAATAAAACCGTTTCATTAGTTTTTTTTTTTTTCGAGAATTGCGGATTATTTAATTTTTAAACTTGAACACATAATTACTATGTTTATTACCAGATCATAATTGAGCACAAAATACTATGAAACATTTTTTTTTTTGACACACAGTGGACACTAAGTATATTTTTACGTAAAAGCAACGAGACAAACGAGACGCTCTCCTGATAGTAAGAGATAACGCCTGTCTATGGCCATTGCAGCAATACACAAAACTTTGAGGAGCAAAACAAAATCTAGGGCATCGCTGCTTTGGCATGAGCGCCAAAGCAGCGATGCCCTAGATTACTATTATACTACTAGATACTTTGAGACTTTTTGTGGTTATGACTCTCAAAGTAAAATGATTTCATAATGACCCAGTTTCTGCTGAGTACATATCAAACTGTCGATGATTTATCAGGTCCTTAGTAAAACACCCTTCGCGTACAGAACCCTAAAATGTGTAATATTTTTACAGCTGGTTAGGTTTCGTGCTGCGGCAATCGAATTTAATCTAATACAATTATTCCGGTTAGATAATAAACTCTGCACGCCAATTGGAGTTTTATGACCACTGTGGCATGTATTGGATGTAGCACGGCTCCCATCCCATAGTAATAAAATGTAACCAAGTTTATAGCATGATTACACACTCAGACCAGTACGGGCGTAGCGATAACTTCAGAATCTAATTGCTATAATGATTGGGAAGAAAATGTGGTCGTGAATCTGAATCAGAACTGGCTCCTATTTTCATACGAATATGTCCGCTTGTACCAGGGGCGTGGCAACCGCTATAACAGCCGTATCCTAAAGCTGCTGCTAAACATCTAACGGTGTGTTCCGGCGGCCTTACTTGAGAGCCAGTTCCATTCCAGGCTAGGTGTATTTACCATCTTTAACTACACCGTCACTTAACGTGAGATGTGGTTAAACACCTAGCCTGTCAACATTAAAAAAAAACAGTAATACTGGGGGGGTTGTAGCACGGGCACCCTGTATTACTTTTTTTTCATCCAGCGCGTTCCTGCAGTCTTAATTAGGCCGTCTGTCCACGTTGTGGGTGGACGTCCTACGCTGCGCTTGTCGGGCAGTAGTCTCCTCTCAAGAACTTTGCAACCCCATCGGCCATCAGTTCTGCGTGCTATGTGCCCTGCCCACTGCCACATCAACTTGCTAATCCGGTGGGCTATGTCGGTTACTTTAATTTGTCTACCGATCTCCTCATTTCTGATTCGATCTCGTAGCATAGCCCAATACAATTAAAACTGAGTAGTCCCGGAGAAGCAAAACACAAATACAATATTTTATCGATAACATTAATGTTTGTGCCGTAGGGTTGTATTATCGATACATTACTATTCGTGGAGGGTCTTTTCTATCTTTATTTTTGTTGGAGGGTTTAGTCAGACATGATTATGTCACCCTCATAGGTCTCTTACAAATTACTTATATACAATAATATAAATATTGGTGATGCGGAACAGTATTCTGGCCTCTTCCGATAAGGGGTTAGCCAGTACACTGTTGCACCACCCTACAACCTCAAGTTGAGGTTGGTTTTTAAAAAGTAACCAGATCTCTCAGCTTCGGTTCGTACACACTCGGCTACAACATGATATGCGTCTTCGACCACCCCGCACTCCGTGCAGTTTGGCGTGTCGGACTTACCCATCAGGTATAGAAATCTATTGAGCGGAATGTGACCGGACCGAAGCCTCATGGCCGTTACAATATCCACCCTACTCATATCTGCACCGGCAAACCATGCAGAGCGCTTCAAGTTTGGTTGTATCGTTTTGTACCAAACACCTTTTGATACCGAGCGCTCGTCAAAATACTCCCTCCACAACTCCCCAGCTCTATCTCTGACCATAATGGAGGAAGGTCGAATGCAAACACTAGTTAAATAAGGCACGGTACAGTCTACACGGCGGTAGAATGATGACTGGAGAGGCGAGGAAGCGGCGGGACTACATATAATTCCGGCGCATCCAAAACTGCTGACAATACGTATTCCTTTTCCCCACACTTTGTATGAAAACATCCAAATTTTAACTTAGGAAATGGAGGCAGATTGTATTGTGAAGTTTTTCATAATATCACTAACCAAGAGTGTTGTTTTGGAACTATTTTCGTCGCCCATTGTTCAAGTAATGGTCTAATAAACAGTTTTGTGGGTGGTCGTCACCAGTGTCCTTGTGGCCGACATAGCCGACCACGTTACAGCCAGTTTATGGCGTTTTCATGGCGTACATAATGCACTCGGTTAATTATGTATACAATGTAACTTAATGGCTCCTCCGGGCACGTATTCCGTTATCTAGAAAGTTTAGAAAAGTTATAATACACGCCTACGAGACTCACGCTCGATAGCTAAGCACGACCGTGTACAGTAGGTATATTAGGTATGTGTAAGTATTATTTAGGTATTTTTTTTTTTTTTTTTTATTTTAACATTACTCTCCACAGACACTGGGGTCCGTGACCTTTGACAACTTTGAAAAACAATTTTTTAATTTTTTTTACAATATGGGAAGAGGAATATTAGTCAAATTAATCTTAATCTAGGGTTTAATCTAGGGATAAAATGTTAGATTGTGTGTATACCGCGAGCAGACCAGCGACCCGCAAGCAGCACCCGATCACGAGTATGACGCATGTGCCAGCCATCGCCCTCCTCAACCATATCTGAGGGAAGAGAGCGACCCGACACACGACGCCGCCGCAAGAAGGAGCCTTCGATGGTGAGCATGAATGCTCGAGGAATACACACAGTCCTCATTTTACATTTAATAATTACATTAACAAATATATATTAATTACAGATTAACAATTATTTAGGTATTAGACGTGTTCTGGAGTGGAGACCGAATTGGCAAACGTAGCGTAGGACGCCCTGAGACTCGATGGAGTGATGATATACGTAGGACAGCTGGCGGTGGATGGAAGCGAAAAGCCGAAGATCGGGCTGAGTGGCGTGTCTTGGGAGAGGCCTATGTCCAGCAGTGGACTTCGATAGGCTGATGATGATGATGATGAAGTTTTTATTTAATACTGGCTGGTATCAGTTTTTGCCTGAAAGATTAACAAACATCCATCTCATCCTTTCACAAACTTTCACATTTATAATATTATACTACATGTGCCCCGCGGTGTTACCCGCCGTGCACACTATATTTTTTTCGCCATAAAAAGTATATATTTGTTAATCCAAGGTTTCAGCTACCTCCATACCAAATTTCACCAAAATTGGTCCAGCCGTTTGAGCGTGAAGTAGTGACAAACATACAAACACACTCACATACTTTAGCCTTTATAATATTAGTGTGATAGTTGGAAGGACTTTTACGATGGGCACAACTCTAGAATCGTAAAAAATCAGCTGTTCCATACATTTAGTCAAGGATCAACCAACTTTTTCTATGGAACGTCCAGATTGAGCCGTCGCGATTTCCAAATAACAGAATCTTCATAGGATGCATCGTTATCTAGTCAGGATGTTGTCACTCAGCAGATAGCTGACGAATTGATGCGGGCTCTCTCAATGTTGACATTTCAATCGTTCTAATTAATGTTATACAATCCAGGCTTAAAAAGCAAACATATGTGAATGCGATGAATTGAAGGTTCCAAGCTGTCTGAACTTATCGCTGCAGCTTCACAAAGCCCCTGTACGTAATTAGGCTTTGTTTATACTATCCTTATCGACTTGGCTCGAGTACTTCCTGCGAAAGTCTGAGCGAAGTCACGTCCACCAGGACTGCATACATATAAAGTAGGTAAAGTATTAAGAGCTTGGACAATGTAAAGCGTTTGTTCTCAATGGCCCGTTGTGTTAGTATCGCACCGGACGCCGCATTAGCTTTATTATTGCGTCTACTTTATCGAGGGCGCTGGACACAGCAGGTCAAGTATGAGTGTACAGATTTGGTCTTTTAATCGTTTTTATTGCCTAATTTATGTCGTAATACAACTAGAAAAAAGCTGAGCTTTGTGAGGGCTCGCGTAGTTTTTCTAACGGGTAATAATTTTTAAGTCAGTTGTTATTTTACAACCTGATTCTAGTGGTGTCATCTAGTACGTAGATTAACTACGATGTATTTGAGTATTGAGTTTAATTCCGTTGGAGCGATGTTAGCTCTTTAGTTTTCTAACAGATGGCGTTAGTGGTACAATAACATTCAATCCAATGAATACAAAATTGTTAATGTTCATTTTTTTAATGGTTATATTTTTTTTTACAGTTAACACATCTAGATATGAATTTAAATTACTATGTTAAAGCACAAATCTATAGGCGTGATAGTTTTTTTGTAAAGTGTACCACAAAAATGCTCAGATTGTTGTATAGTGTTAAGGCTCGCTTCGCTCGCCCTGATAATAATTGATTGCTAAGCAGTGGATTTGCTAGATAGATACAATCTGGGTGCGTTTAAGTCGCGAGTGAATCGGTTTCTTCTAGGCAAGCGTAGACCGCATATTCGCTTAACATCAGGCGAGATGGCGGTCGAACTCCTATACGGTATAAAAAAAAAACCCCAAACTTTTACTGATATCTAATAAAAATTCTTGATGAATATCTCTAGCTCCAGGAAGATCTGGATATTGATATAACATTAGGACTGCTAAGATGTTACCTAAATAAGCGTTATCAGTACCTAAGTTTGTTTAGTTACTGATAACGCGCGTATGTGTGTGTTCTATTTTGATGTTTTATTTTAAAGCACTAGTCACTAGCGTGCTAATAATCCACTAAAAAAAAAAACCACCATAAAAACCACCATAACCACCATATCCATTAAAATACCACTTAGTAAATTAATATACTGTCTAGCTACTAACAATTATTATAATAGTAAAAAGACTACATAATATATATAATTCGTGTAAACAATTGGTGCAGTAACTATAGGCGTGACTGCACAGAATTCAAGATGGCGGCGTTAGGTAATTAAAAAAAGAATAAATTTAACGTTAATACCGTCACGAGGGCCGTTAATGTTGCCATAAAAATGCATAATGAGTTTCGACCTACCTCCATGATTCGCGTATTTTTACAATATTTTATATACGTTCGTGTGTAATAAAATTTTATTATTGTAGCTGTAAAGATGCGAACAGTGTCTTATTAGGGTCGATTTATTTCCTTAGAAGTTGCACAGCTGCCATTCATTTTGCAGTAAAACTGCACTGGCAACACATTCAATTTGTTTGTATAGAGCTATTGAGTTTGTTAACACTTTGGCGGTCAAGTGCTGTTTTACTTCAGTTTTACGATAATTGCAACAGAATCAATTTGTAAAGACTTCAAGTCATTCTACAGAACATGTTAGGTAGGTAGAATTTCTTTGAAACAAACATTGAAAACAAGGCAACGATTTCGTTATACATTTTCTGAAAAAGTATTCATTGAGTTCTTTGGAAACACGTTGTTAGTTGATTGTTAACTATTTATTTATTTTCATGTGAAAAGTGGCAAACTCGTGACGAGTCTTATGGTAAGTGTCACCGCCGACTATGGACACCTACAATACCCGGGGCATTGTCAGCCTAACCTAAATTCTAACCTAATTTATTGCACATACAATGTTAAACTAAATTAGAACCAATAAAACGCAGACATTGATTGCTCCATTCTGTTTCCAGTAAATTTCTCCTGTTGTTTATCTATATCCACAAAATTAGTCACGCGAGGGTGTAATTCAGTTGTTTGCTCGATAACATCTTTGTATTTATTGCTAAGAACTATAACAGGTCTGGTCTTGTAGACCCAGGGCCCCTAGGCACTTGACATTTGGGGATTATATCGAAGCTATTTTGGGAATTTAGCAGATAAAATGCACTAGTACAGGTACGGAAAATATAATGTAATTTTAACAGACTCTAATCTATATCTTTAAACGAGCAATTCTTGTATATATATATATATATATATTCTGAATCTCGGAAACGGCTCCAACGATTTTCATGAAATTTTGTATCTATGGGGTTTCGGGGGCGAAAAATCGATCTAGCTAGGTTTCATTTTCAGAAAACGTCGTTTTATCCATGTTTTCAGCCGAGCAATGCTCGGTCAACCAGGTACTTATTATAAACTAGCCAAAAGCTGAACTTTGTGAGGGCTCGCGTAGTTTTTCTAACGGGTAATAATTTTAAAGACATTTTTATTTAGTTTAGTTCTGTTGCAGCGATGTTAACTCTTTGGTTTTCTAACAGATGGCGTTAGTAGTACAATAACATTCTATCCAATGAATACAAAATTGTTAATATTCATTGTTTTAATGGTTAAAAAAAATATTTTTTTGCCAGATAACACATCTATATATGAAGTTAAATTACTATGTTAAAGCACAAATCTAAAGGCGTGATAGTTTTTCAGTAAAGTGTACCACAAAAATGCTCAGGTTGTGGAATAGTGATAGGGCTCTCTTCGTTTGCCCTGATAAACATAAAAAATAATGCAGTCTGTGCTTTGTATCTGTGTGTCACCTATCACTATAGTTACGTTAACAGACGTGCACGGCGTACCTACCTATAATATGTTTTAAAAAATCTATAATCTGAGCGGGTGGGGCTAGGCTGTCCCCTAGGCTGGCGGAGCCCCTAGTCTCTAACTAGTTTAGAATAACAATAATCTTTACCTATTACTACTGTTGCTTTTAAAATATATAATATAAAATTATATATAATAAAAAAGCTGAAAACAGTGCTGTACTAAATCATAATCATACAAGAAAGTAATAGATATATTAAAACTGTAATAGATCCATCTACTTTTCGAAAATCGTAATAAATCTGCCAGCGGCGTAATAGCGTACTAATCTATACAAAAAAGTAATAAATGTATTACAATTGTAATAGACTGGCAACACTGCAACAAGGTGAACAGACGACCTAATAAATACATCAGGAACGCGCTGGATGCGAGCAGCGTCCAACCGGTCTTTATGAAGTCAACGGGAGAGGCCTATATCCAGCACTGGACGTACTACGGCTGAGATGATGATGATGATATAACTTGATAACAAGTTTCTAGACCTATTTAACAAACCTACTTTTATCTATCACATATATATGCAATTACCATTAGTAGCAAACACCACCGTATAGATTACTCAGATATCATACCCGTGTTTGTATGGCCATTCTATATAAGTACGAACGTCAAGTCATTAATACTTGTCAAGGCAAGCTCCTCCCATTTGCGCAGTTACATTACGCTCGCTAGTGGAAATCTTCCACTTATATTTAACCTTATAACAGTTAACATAAGGTTTGAATTTGGGTATATTCGGTAGGTGTTAAAAGTAATGGCCCGTGACGATCCGCCTTCTAACGATGACAAACGGTACTTTTTTTGTTACTTAGAGGTGGAGGTGGGTTACAAAACAATAAAACGTGAATATACATGTGGCGGTGTTATAGTAATGGTAGGTATTTGGAATAATATTGGGTGTTGGCTCGCACTTGCTGGTTATGATTTATTATAGTTACCGTCTCTAATCTTTAATTTTGTTACTTTCTCAGGTGCAGTCGGAAAATATAAGAACGATTACACTGGTAGAGAATGGTAATCTTTAATTTTGTTACTTTCTCAGGTGCAGTCGGAAAATATAAGAACAATTACACTGGTAGAGAATGGTAATCTTTAATTTTGTTACTTTCTCAGGTGCAGTCGGAAAATATAAGAACGATTACACTGGTAGAGAATGGTAATCTTTAATTTTGTTACTTTCTCAGGTGCAGTCGGAAAATATAAGAACAATTACACTGGTAGAGAATGGTAATCTTTAATTTTGTTACTTTCTCAGGTGCAGTCGAAAAATATAAGAACGATTACACTGGTAGAGAATGGTAATGTAGTTATTAAAAAATTGGTTAGCTATGGAGTATATTGGCTCAAATTGCGAATGCTATTATAAAAAAATAATTTTGATTATGATTACAAGTGATTATGATTTTAATTTTGATTATGGTTTTAATTTTAATTTTGTTTACGATTTTAATTTTCGTTTTTGATTTTAATTTAATTATTTAATAATTTTGAATTTAAGAATGCATGTTTTGCTTCTTTGAAAAAGCAATGGATTAAGCATTATTTAAGTAAATAATTTGGTGTATACATTATTGTAGACGCTTATGTGAAGCCTCCATAAAAAAATAACAATTTGATAGTTAGGATTTATCCATCCACATGTTTGTATACCTACTTTGACGTTTTGTTTTTATTTCATTGACATGTAATCAGTGTTCTAAAACTCTTAAATGATAAAATGTAATTATATTACGGAGTTGACTTGTAACATTGGTGTTATCAATAAAAACCTATTTGTATTTGTAACGTTTGTATTTTCTTACGTTTGTTTCTGATGCGGATTCTATCAGCAAGTGATAACAATGAAATTGACAGCTATGGTAATGGTAGCTAGTCAGCTGAATACCTAATTGTAACTAGGTAGGTACTTTACCATAATATTATTCCTGCTTAACACCAGGTAAGGCGTGGTCCAACGCAAACCTATTTAGTATTTAAAAAAATATGGTTTCCTCTCGATGTTATTATTTACCGGCAGCTCAAGCTCATTGTTGGGGTTTGAACCCACGCTCTTAGGCGTGTGAACCGACTGCGCTTATCACTGAGCTATCATCGCTACAAAAATCGCATGTGTAAACATACCCTATACGCCTAAGACTTTACAAGCAGAAAACCATGCCAAAACCGCAGATACTAACTACTGCCTAACCTGTGGTATATTTTACGATTCAATGAAAAGTTTTTATTGGCGCTATGAAATTCTGCGCAAAGGTTTTACTTTGATTGCGTGATTTGCATATTGTTACTGTCGTAAATAGTGTGAAAATAGCGAGATTGCTGAAGATTATAGTTATTTTGACTTTAAAGTTAAAAGTTTTGCATTTATATAGTTATTCCAGATTCGTTTTCTATTTATACCTAATATTAATAATAAAATATATGGTAAGACATAATGCCATGACTATTGCAGCGGTACTCAGAGCTTCTTTATTGACAAAGCCTACTATAAGGTGGCTCATTACGTGGAAGACAGGAATAAGTATATGGTCGTAGTAGCTTCTCTCTGCACTTGCATCCCCCTGGCTAAGTGATAATTGTAGTAGGTAAGCATAATATATTAATATCATAACTGTAAACTGTAACCTAATATGAAAAGAAAGATCCACAAAAAAAAATGCTTTGCTGTGTTGCCGGAGTCTTCTCAGTTGAGTTGAATCATGTTTATAATTTGTGACGTGTGACGTGTCCAAGAGTCCTGTAAGGTCTAAAGGAAATAAAGCACTTTGAGTTTTGAGTTTTTTTGAGTTTTGAAGTGTAATTACGAGCCGGTGGTAGATTCAAAAACTTAACGTTCATAAGTGCCTTACCAGGGCCTAAACTGAATAAATGACTTTGATTTTGATTTTGATTTCGAGTAACAAAACAAGTCCAGTATCCTGTCTTTTCCTGTTTTTCTTAACCGACAGCACAAGCTCATTGTTGGGATCTGAATGCACGCCCTTCGACGTGTCATCTGCCTCGCTAACCACTGAACTAACATGACTACAAAAAATCCGATACCTTAAATTCTGGTTTTGGTACCCTACGTTGGTATCACCAGCGGAATGGAAGCCTATTTCAAGCCACCAGCATTGCTACTGCATATTAAGTTTAGTTTTACTATTTAACAGTAAAACAAAGATAAACTTAAACCTGCGCTAAAGTTGACAACGCCAATGAAAACTTTACACTACCGCTGTATCGCAGTATCTTTAGAAGGGGCCTACTAAGCATCATTTTTTGCGTGAAAGAATAACAAACATCCATTCACACAAACTTTCTTTCTTGTAGCGATGATAGCTCAGTGGTTAGCGCGGTCGGTTCGCATGCCGAAGGGCGTGGGTTCAAACCCCAATAATGAGCTTGAGCTGCCGGTGAAGGAAAACATCCTGAGGAAACCATAGCGTAGTGGTAGGGTACTTTCTATTACTCGGCTGGCTAAGTACCACCCTTAAGTTGAAAATCTGCCGCCAAGCATCTTACGGTGTGTTCAGGCAGCCTCACTTGAAAGCCAGTTCCATTCCAAGCTAGGTGTGCTTTACCACCTTCGACCACACCGTCACTTAACATCAGGTGAGTTGTAGTAAAACAACCAGCCTGTCAGTCATTAAAAAAAAACTTTCATATTTATGATATTAGTAGGATAGATAAATTAGTATACTTCAAGTAATAAGAATCTAATCAACCGACTTTTAAAGTCATTTAAAAGCTGCCTTTTACCACATCCATATCATGTCACCAAATCTTTTAATTTATTTAAAAAAGTAAACAGTAATAAACCAACTTTTATAGACACAATGAAAAGTTTCACGATATCCGTCTACTGCGAACAGTTTCGACAGTAGTTGCTACCTCCACGGCTAATGTAGCAGTTACTATAGAGTTTTCTGTATTCTAGTTAAGTCACAGATTAAATAGCTGTTATTATGAAACTCTATGCTCTGTGGAAGGTATAACTTTAGAAGAGGTTAAAGTTAAGTTTATACGTATTTTATGGCTCGAAGCGGTGAGCCAGAGTGTGAACTATGCAAATGTAGATGCTATCTAGAATTGAAATAGAAATTAAATTGGTAAATCAATAAATTTATAAAGATTTTAAAAGACAGCCCTTTTGATTCAGTGGTAGGTCTGCTTCAAGAGCTGTAGGGCGTGGCTTCGATTCCCACAAGGACAAACATTTCTGTGACGATAAATGTATGTACTGTGTTAACATATATTTACAACAAAAAAACTGGTTCCCTCAGTAGAAGCATTGTTTTGGAGCTAGATGAAATGTCCTACGATATTTATGTATAACCAATATTCGAAAAATCTATTTGTCAATTATTCAGAGATGCTATAGAGCAACGGTTCTCAAACTTTTTGGGCGACATAGCCCTTCCTGAAAGCGAAATATTTGTCGGAGCCCTGCAGTAATCAAACACTGTTTTATGTATATTTTTTATTGTCAGTTGAGTCTTGAACGGTTGATTATGCTCCTGGCTGAAATGTCGCGCTCTCATATTACGCATTCCACTACTTCTCTTTTGCACTTTTAAATATATATTTTGACTTTATATTGTAATATTTAGATGAATAGTAAACTCTTTAGTTTTTTTAACCGACTTCAAAAAGGAAAGTTCAAAAAGTGATTCAACTTGATTAGTATTTTTTATTTTTTCTTATATGTAACTAATATTTTCGCGGAGCTCTCACAGAAGCTTTGAGGAACCCTGGGTTTCGGAGCATACTTTGAGTAGTGCGGCTTTAGAGATATATTTAGTAACCAGACGGTCTCCCAATTAGCCTGTCGAAGTTTCAAATCATCTATTTATTGATACAGTGTACAAGGGACACTGTGTTTCGATTAGAACTGGTTCAAAGCAGTGCTAGATTTATGTAAGTCATACGGTTATTTTGTTATAACAATAAAGGATATGAGAGAACATTAAAGCTTATTATGAAAACAGATCGCCTAGCAAGGCCGATATTCCTGTGGATTTAATGAGCGACTTCACCTGTAAACATACACAAACAATAACTCGACCACAGTAAGTTCAAGTGGTGTAGGCAGCCTAACAGAGCCGTGAGGCACAGAATAAATTATAGTTAAAACTCCGTCGCCATGGTAACCAGTGGAAAACTAACACAATCTTAGACTCTATGCATACGGTTAACCACAAAGACGTGAGAGCTTGGCACAGCCGGTAGCTAAAGGATAGCTAATAATTGTTTTCGATTGCTCGTAAAATAGAATACTTTTTACGCAAAAAAGTCATTATTAGGTATTGTTTTTTCTTCGAATGTTTATGTATGTACAAAAAAATAGTGATGTGTCGAATTACGCATATGGGAAAGTGTACATACGTGTGTATAGTGTTGTGAAAAAAGACAATTTGTGTTGCTTCTAGAACTCCATCGAATCTTGTAGTAAAGTCACCATTACTTTAGTAAAGCATTTTCGGTCCTAATATTGATTTCATTTGTGACTTTGATTGCACTTAATTCTTGGCACTGGCAAACGCACAAAGTGCGTTGCCAAAAAAAATAAGCATCAATTGTATTGCAATGGTAAGGGATAACGTCTGCCCTTGACCCAATTGCTGCAGCTTAGTTTCGGGCTAGATGGCGCTGTTTGAAATGTCCTACTATATTTATTTAGTACCCAGAACTTCTTCCAGTAGCGATGATAGCTCAGTGGTTGGCGCGATCGGTTCGCATGCCGAAGGGCGTGGGTTCAAACCCCAACAATGAGCTTGAGCTGCCGGTGAAGGAAAACATCGTGAGGAAACCATAGCGTGGTGGTAGAGTACTTTCTAGTACTCGACTGGCTAGCTACCACCCTCAAGTTGAAAATCTGCCCCCAAGCATCTAACGGTATGTTAAGGCAGCCTCACTTGAGAGCCAGTTGTATTCCAGGCTAGGTGCGCTTTACCATCTTCGACCACACCGTCACTTAACATCAGGTGAGTTGTGGTCAAAAACCTAGCCAGTCAGCTATAATAAAAAAACTATTAGAGCTAAATAAAGTATAGAATTGCTTCAGCGGTCAGTAGTTCAAGTCTCAGAATAGTAGCTACAGTAACCCTTCAAACTGGATAGACATACACTTGTTTATTACTAAAATATCTTAAAATATTGTGGTAACGAAACGACCTGTTAAAGACCACTTCGCGTGATAGTAAGCGATGATGTGGTCGAAAATGAAACTGGTGTTTGTCTGATAACAATGTTTGTTTTGTTGATTTTCTTTTTTTAACAGCAAATTTATTTACGTAAATTCAACATGCGATATGTAAAAACAATTATACTCAGCAATAATAATAATAATTAATTATTATAATCTTGTTTTATAAGAAAACCACGTGTAAGTTTTCCATAAAAAAAAAACTCATCGTTAGCTATTGACTATCGACTGCCCTGTTGGCTCATTGGTAGAATGTCTGCTTCAACAGCCGTAAGGCGTGGGTTCAATTCCCACTCAGGACAAGCATTTTGTGGTATAATCAAATATGTTTGTTCTGAGTCTGGGCGTTCTGTATATATTATAAGTACCTATGTATTTATAAAAAAAAAGTTTTTAAGTATTCTATCAGCTATCTGACTTCCATAGTACAAGCTTTGCTTAGTTTGGGGTCAGACGGCGTTGTGTGTAATGTAAATAAAAATGGATAAAATGAAAAATGAACTATTCACAGAAATGGATCTGGACACGCCACATAGCCCAAACTTTAGTTTGCTTGTAATGAGACGAAACTAGACGCTCTCCTGATGGTAAGAGATAACCCCTGACCATGACAACTGCAGCGAAACACAGAACTTTGAGTAACAAAACAAAATCTAGGGCATCGCTGCTTTGGCGCGAGCCATTACATAGTCTCAACAACCCTTTAATTACGCTAGCTACAGTACCTACCCTTCAAACTGAAACACAGTAACGTTAACACACTACTGCTTACCTACCTAGACAACCTCCTGCTATGGAGATCTACCACCAAGTACCAACTACTTTACAAATATCATTAACTAGCTGCGCCTCGCGATTTTACCCGCGTGGTGATGGATGATGATGGTGAAAAGTTTCCTATGTATTATTCCAGGGCCTAAAGTATCTACATGCAAAATTTCATCCAGATCCGTTCAGCCGTTCTGGCGTGATTGAGTAACAAACATCCATCCATCCATCCAAATTTTCACTTTTATAATATTAGTGGGATGGGATCCAGACATGTGACAGCATAAACCTCCCGTTAAAGGGCCTCGCTCGTGTTATTTAAAAACACTTTACCTTACCTTCATTGAATTGAATGAAACAATCCAACGTGAGAAAAATCAAAGTGATGTCAACCTAAAGATATTTCCTTTGTACCCACCCATTATTACAATTTCTTAGATTTACCTACAACTACTATTCTAGTAGGATAGAATCCCTATGTTTACAAATACGTACAAGACGATGTGACAGCCAGTATTGTTTTACAAATGTTTTGTTTTGGGACAATCAGTGATGTAAACGGTTACCTAATATTAGTGTAACAAATGGCGAGCAGTGGTAACTAGTAGTAAAAATTTACAACTGTCATATTAACCGATATTCAAATGAAGACTGAATCCGCGCTCAACACTTGTCGCTGAGCGACAGGAAATAGAAAGATGTATGATTTTAGCGTTTGTAGTGATTATGACTCAATGGTTAGCGCGATAGAATCAGGCACTGCAAGAGCTCATTGTTGGGGTTTAAGCCCATGTTCTTCAGACTGCGCTAACTAACCACTGAGCTATCATCGCTACAAAATTACTATGGATATAGGTGGGCAAGCCTTTGCAATCTTATTATGTATGCACTTTTGACTTCGATAAGGGAAAGACAAACGTGACCCCATTTTAGATAGTGAATGAGTTCCTCTTATCTGAGGTATACGTATATTTTCGTGCTTTACTTCTTGCTCTATACAAAATCTACTTACTTCACTTATTTCTTTCGCGCTTTTGACATTTCTGTAGATATAAACAAAAATCCCCTCCCGAAATATTACATTCCTGTACATTATTTTTACGTTTAAAACTCTTTAAGTATGACTAAGGTTTATTTTAATAAAATACATAAAATAAACTTGACTTTCAATTGACACAGTGTAGGCTCTATCTATATACTTTCAGTGCCTAAAAAAAGCAATGGCAAACCCGGCAAACCAAAACAAAATCTGTCAATGTCAAGTCAACGGCAGCCATAATAACCTCTTCTAAACGTTTTCCGGACTCTAATACAGCTTTTATGATGCTATGATATAAGATTTGTTTACTTCATGTCAATTGTTAACTTCAATCATGTGTCAAAATAGCTATGTATACTTTTTTGTTTTACATGGCAAGGGCATACATAGTCAGCCTACTTTATAACGTCATCACTATAAAAAGATTGAAAACGTATTAAAAATTAACTACCGCATAGAAAGCCAAAATATTTAAATTAATTTCATTAAATAAAGTTAGACATACTATCAATGAGCCAACATGGTTGTATATGTGTATATTCGTAATTTCTTTATTCTATTACTCTATGCTCTATCGTATATTCGCGTATGTCTCTTGTGAGTCCCGATAGGTTAGTTCTGAAAACCAGCGCTGCTGAGAAATCGGCAGCACTAATGCTTAGAACCAACCTTTTTTGTCGTACTGGACGCTGCAGCGACAATTTTCTTCATTATTATTTATGTCCTTTTTTATTATGTATATCTTACTGTGTTGTAGTAGTGTGTGTGTTAAAATAAATGTTTCATTCTTTCTTCAGATCTCTATGATAGCTACGCCCCCAAAGGCGGACTCCGACTATCTCGCACTACTTAGATGGGGTACCCCTGTTATAGACAACACACTTCACATGTACTTCACGTCTCTAGTTCGGATTATAGTTCTTTTCATCGCGTCAGAGCATTGTCATGGCCTACCGCATCGACGCCATATAAATTCCTGCTAAATATTATTCGCGCTCGGTGACCATCAACGCATTTGTATATGCGTGGTGACGGCTCCATTAGCATATTTATCGAGTCAAACGATTCTGGGAACATTTTCGCTCACCACCTGTTGTTGCTAGTCAGATGTGATTTTTTTTGTAAGTCGGATGAATCGCTCTCCTGATGGTTCCTAATAGATAACGCATGTAACCTTTCCAGCGGTACCTACCATGGATATAATTCTTTTCTATAAAAATATTTTTCTTTCTTTTCTTTTTTCTTGTTGGTAGATTTCCTTAGCAGGAGGTCGTCTAGGTAGGTACCACCGCAGTACCAGATATTCTGCCGCCAAGCAGTAGTGTGAAAACATTACTGTTTTCCGGTTTGAAGGGTACTGCAGCTAGCGAAATTACAGGGCTATTGAGACTAATCATCTAGTCCCAAAGTAATAAGCGCCAAGGCAGCGATGCCCTGGACTTTGTTTTACTACTCAAAGTTCTGTGTATCGCTGCAATGGTCATGGACAGGCGTTATCTCTTAACATTAGGAGAGCGTCTCGTACGTCTCATTACTATTACAAAAAAAAACTAATTGAACACAATCAGTCGCACTCTGCTGTTTTTCATACATTTGTCTTCTTTAAAGGAGTCCCTCTTGCTATGGCATTTCCCTCGGTCCTTTGCCAATCTGATCCAGGATTGACCCGTGATGGAGACGATATCGTCGAACCATCTAGCTGCTGGACGGTCATAACTCCACTTAAGCGGAACGTACTACCTAATTAGAGAGATTAAAGAGACAGCCCTTTTAGCTCATTCGCTTAAGTTCTGCTTCAAAAGCTAAAGGGCGTGGGTTCGATTCTTACTCAGGACTAACATTTGTGTGACTAATATATGGATGTTTGTTCTGTTTCTGGATGTTCTGTATGTATTTATTTAAAAAAAAAGTATTTAAATATTATATCAACTGTCTTTCCCACAGTATAAGCTTTGCTTAGTTTGAGGCTAGATGGAGCTGTGTGAAAATGTCCTCCAATACAAAAAAATAATTTTGGAAATTAATATGCCAGATAACAAATTTATACACATGAGTTGCACAAAATTTGGCCGACATCCGAACGACAACTTATGCGAAAACGTACCTTTATAAACAATACAAAAGTCGAACCCCACATCCTTAACTGGGCCAGTAACTATAACATACGCTTATAAATACAATATTTATGTTAAATTCACAACTTCATTAGAACTAAAATGTTTATTTATCACTTCAAAGAACGGCTTATTTATATTCAAAACACTTCAATTTTACATGTTACACTTAAATACTTCTACGAAACTATATCTCGAATTCGACACCGGATGCCTTGTAGACAAACGAATGGACGGGCCCATTACACGTACATATATTACGGTACAATTAGAGACAAAACAATGCATCAATAACGACCAAGTATATTCTAGCAAGAGCTGTGACTCCCATATCCTTAGCCACATCCGCCCTTGAAATGCGCAAGCAGGTCCCTTATAGCCGTGTTCATAAGTAACAATTGATGTGGCTTAATGGAGGATACTGGAGACGTGGAGTCTGTACGAACTTGGCAGGAAAGCAAGTTTGATATGACCAAATCGTAGCAGGAAGTCTTGTGCGAGCAGTGTTAGCGGATGTCGGTATTGGCATATCCTGTCTCCTCTCTAAAGCTGGATTTGAATCTGTGAAAAACCATGTAGCGATGATAGCTCAGTGGTTACCGCGGTCAATTCGCATGCCGAAGGGCGTGGGTTCAAACGCCAACAATGAGCTTGAGCTGCCGGTGAAGGAAAACATCGTGAGGAAAGGGTACGTTCTAGTACTCGGCTGGCTAGCTACCACTCTCAAGTTGAAAATCTGCCGCCAAGCATCTAACGGTGTGTTCCGACAGCCTCACTTGAGAGCCAGTTCCATTCCAGGCTAGGTGTGCTTTACCATCTTCGACCACACTGTCACTTAACATCAGGTGAGCTGTGGTAAAACACAAAGTCAGTAGGCCAATAAAATAAAAAAATAAAAATGTAGCGTAGGGTCTTTATAATTTAGAAATTTATTGTGTGTATCGCTCACCTTGCCAGGAAGTTCTTTACATTTATTATCAACTAGCTGCGACACATCCCCGTGGACTTTAAACAAAAAATGTCACTACCAGATGTCAAGTCATAAGTAGAATACTCATTGTTATTGTGTATTGTGACACTTGACGACATCTTGTGGTGGGTAGTGGTATACATTATTAGTAATCCCACAGGAACCTAACATTTTCTGATATAAAAAGTATCCTATATGTTAATCCAGGTAATAAACTATGTGTGTAGAATTTCATCCAAATCCGTTCTGCCGTTTTTGCGTGATTGAGTAACAAACATCCAAACATTTTATTATGGAAACTGACGTGGTCTTGACACATTTTTGTTTTATTTATGCGGGATTACTCACGTTTAATTTTATCGGAAACTCCGACTATAGTTTCGGCCACATCCGGTTACCTTCATCATGGAGAAAAAGCTGAGACAACGCGCGCGCGGCCTCGTCTTGCTTCGCACTGTGGGCCGCCGCGCGCCTCGCACGTGAATATAGCGGTTGATGCACAGGTGCGGGGGTTCATCCAAACATTCACATTTATAATATTAGCTAGCTGCACCCAGTGGTTTTACCCGCGTGTTGATGGATGATGATAATGATGAAGATGATGAAAAGTATCCTGATATAAAGATTCGTTGAGTAGTACGCATGAAGCCGTAACAAACTCACATTCTCATTTATAATATTAGTAAAGTAATATTAATAGGATTCTAAAACAATGCCCCTTTTACTTATAACTTCATCATCATCATTGCAGCCGTAGGACGTCCACTGCTGGACATAGGCCTCCCCCATTGTCTTCCATAAAGACCGTACTTATAACTTACTACTATACAATACAAACGTAAAAGGCTAAATTGTACAGAACCCTTTACAAGTCATTACATAAATCGGTATATCTAAAGCGATGGTTTCATTAGGTTAGTCCAGTGAAATAGCTCACTGTGGGAAGGAAATTCCTATGTCCTTGTTTAGTGCATTTCCACGGCTTATTTATATAGACTAACCGCAAGGATTATTATACTACACACAGATCAGCTAAATGGCAAGCAAACATGGTTTGTTGTAATATAAGATAAATTATTCCACTACAAGACGAGGAAAACGGTGAGAACACGATAGAATAAATTTGGTCAAGTGCTAGTCGGACTCACGCACCGAATGTTCCGTACTTAATAAATTACACCAATATGTACCTATATGTGACTAATAAAATGGAGACAGATTTTCACTTAGTATTGGATTAATGAGAAGTCTAAATAAACTCAGAGAGTTTCACTCACATCATCAGCCATAGGACGTCCACTGCTGGACATAGGCCTCCTGAGGGGGTTTTGCCAATATTCGCCACGCTTGGCAGGCGGGTTGGCGAGCGCAGTTAGGTGTGATTGAAGACGCTGCTGCCCATCTTCTGGATGACATTCCTTAGCCGACTCTTACGGCAACCACGGGTAGAGAGGGTGGGGTACTATTCTTACACCGGCACCACCACGGCAAAGTAAAGTAAAGTAAAGTTTCACTATAAGAATTAAATTCTTAGTAAACGACCAATAAGTGAACAGTCATCGTTGGCTGAACAACCCGTAAAACCAACCCAATTTGAGCACTTAAATTACAAAGTTTACTCTAATATAAGGTTATGAGATTAGTATATAATTACGAGTACAGAACAAAAAGTTCGTACAAAAGCCGGAGCTAAGCTTGGTAAAACTATTTTAGTTTTACCAAACACTTGGTAAACGACCAAATTCTTTACCAACGAACATGTTCTAGCTGGCTGGACGATTGATCCGTGAGTACACCTCAGATTAAGCCCTCGAACTAATTACAAAGTTTACGAGTCCATCGCTCAGGTACATTGAGCTGTCTTACAATGTGAGTGATACTGGCTAGTGGCGACTTTATCGCCATCTTGAAATTGTATCTTGAGTCGTTGTAATTTGTTCCGGAATTACTTGAGGTCAGGTCGCTAATTATGTTTATGCGCATGTTTCTAAGCGGATTTGCTTTGTATTGTGTGTTAAGAGTTAAACGGCTAACCATGGTAAAATAGGTAGTTGTTATAATGATGTGTTAGCACGACAAATACATAAACATGACATTACACACAGCGTCATCTAGCGTCTAACTACGTAAAGCTTCTACTATAGGAACCAGATAACTGATAGAATACTTATATACGATTTTTTGGAAATGCATATTTACTTATGATACTCACAGAATAAACATTTGTTTATACCACAGAATGTTTGTACTGGATGGGAATCGAACCCACGCCTTATAGCTCTAAAAGCAGATAAACTACCAATGACCGAAAGGGGCAGTCAATGCCTTAAGACCTAATTAGCTGAAAATATAACTGTATAACTGTCTTTCTTGCATATAACTCTTTTATTTCTTCATCTTTTAGGCCTTGCAGATAAACATGATGAGCTAGCGATGATACCTAAGTGGTTAGCGCGATCGGATCACGTACCAGAGCGTGGGTTTTAACCCGAACAATGAGCACTAGCTACCGGTGAAGTACAAGTAAAATTTTAACAAAAATTACAAATAAAAACGACTTCCTATGGTTTTATCATGGATGAAATTTTCAGAACTGAACCAAATTGAAATGGGACCACACGGGAAGCACCAGCTTTCAAGTAAAAAAAGAATCATCAAAATTGGTTTACCCAGTCGAAATTTCTGAGGTAACAAACACAAAAAAAAAATCTGTCGAATTGAGACCCTCCTCCTTTTTTGAAATCGGTTAAGAATTGAGAACCTCCTCCTTTTTTGAACTCGGTTAAAAACATCGTGTAGCTTGATGGTAGGGTACCTACTTGATTAGCTAGCTACCACCCATAAGTTGAGAATTAGCGCCGAGGCCCTAACGATGTGTTCCAGCAGCCTCACTAGGTATCAAGTTCAATTCCAGGCTAGGTTTGCTTACCATCTCCGACCACTTAACATCTGTGATCAAGCAACTAGCCTGCCTTCTCTAATAAGCTAAATATAAAAACTAAACATTACTAACGGTAGTGCGGATTTGGCCTAACTGACCCTGACGTCTCAATCCCTTGAGGGCTAATAAGCTACATATAAAAACTAAACAAGACTGATGGTAGTGGGGATTTGGACTAACTGACCCCGACATCTCAAACTTTTCCGACAGCTACCGGATGTTGTCGAAATTGAAGTCGTAACTTCTATATAATAGGGAGCGAATTTCGGTGACGACTTCAAATTGGGTAGTCTTTGAACTAGACCTAACAAATGTTACGAAACATATTGTAGGACATTTCACCAAGCGCCATCTAGCCTCAAACTAAGCAAAGCTTGTACCATAGGAACCAGATAACTTATATACCCTTTTTTGTAAACACAGTACCTACATATATTAATGAATGAGTAATTCCGTATAAATAAAACAAAAATGTGTCACAACGTGAGTTTCCATAGTAATGACTAGCGATTATTCAGTTAGAAGGAACGTTTGCCGTTTGCGGCGGATCGAGGGTCCATCCATTCGAGGCACATTTATCAATCGCCGCTAACTCTCGGATAACCGCGTTTTATTATCGCTAGCGAACGACTTTTATACGCCATTTGCATATTTTTATGGTTTTCTGGCGGTGAAATTAAAGTATTATAAAACCGATGCAACTCATTGCGATACAGTCATGAGTCGTAAAATATTGTAGCGATGTCGATCGTAAAGCTCGCGTGAAATAAAAACTGTTCGAGCAAAAAGTTGCCGGTCCATTAAGTATCTACAGTATCGGTAGTGCACTACACCAGGCCCAGTATAAAGGAGTTAGCCCGACTACGCAAAACGGAGGGTTATAATTTCAGCGATATAATTATGTATGTTATAAAATCCTAGGACATTTCACACAGCGCCATCTAGCCCCAAACAAAGCAAAGCTATAAAACTATTAAGCTCTGGGTACCAGATAACTAATAGAAAACTTGCATGTTTTTTTTGTAAATACATACTTATATTAAACAATGAGACAGAACAAACATTTATACACACGGGTAGAGAGGGTGGGGTACAATTCTTACGCTGGCACCACCACGGCAAAGCACGGGAAGCAGATATACTACCGAATGAACTAACGGGCAATCAAAATGTATCAATTAGTGAATGAATGTTTGTGAAATGTCGGTTTCATCTAGGCGAACGTGCCCCATCGTAGACCGTGTCTTTGCTTAACATCAGGCGAGTTGGCGGTAAACGCAAACCTATATGTAATTAAAAAAATAAAAACATGTTTTCCTGATCCCTCGTATTTCTTATTTGTGGATTTGTCCGAATTTTCCGGGATGAAAACTAGCTTAAGTGTAATCGAGATTTTTTTGGTGGTAGATCTCCTTAACAGGAGATAGTTTAGGTAGGTACCACCGCAATCCCAAATATTCTACCCCAAGCAGTACTGTGTTCTGGTTTGAAGGGTAACTGCAGCTAGCGAAATCACAAGGCTGTTGAGACTAACCATCGAAAGTCTCAAAGTAATTAGTGCCAAAGCAGCGACGCTCTGGACATTGTTTTACTACTCAAAATTTTGTGTATCGCTGAAATAGTCATAAACTTGTGTCATACATGTTTGTTCTGGATCGAAAACGAACCCACAACTCCGGGAGCAGAGCAGATCAAGACAGTTATATATTATATTGACTTCTCGTCAAAATTGACGTCAATCTGTCGGAACTAGAATTGACATTGCATGACTATAATATTGTAGTCAATAGACATGTTATGCTAATTCTGGCGCCGAAAATATTGGGGTGTCTGTAATGAGTTGATGATTTATTTCGATCGCAGGGGAAGCAGGTCTAACTCGAGTGGAAGCAAGGGGCAATACGATTGAATGACTTCGTAATAAAAATGTTGATGTGACCATTATGTTAAATATTGCTTCTTTACGGAGGTTTTTTTTAAAGTTTTATTAGAATTCTTTTGCGTGAATGCTTTTGTAGTTTTATAAAATTGTTAGCTAGGAAATTAGGGCTAGAAACACTTAGGGGAAAACGTTCATTATTACTCGGCGCGCGGCCCCGAGTAAGTAAAACATCTTCTCTACTAGCGTTGATTCAAGCAGGTTTAGCGCGAGACGCGTGTAGCGATGTCGACATCGTATCTACGAACAAATCTTCGATCGATCTATTTTTTTCGTAGCTTCGCCGACATCAAATCTATAAGACACACGTAAACTACATACTGACTTTTATTAAAAAGTCACTAACCTATTAAGTTTTAACATGACCAAGTTCGATCGATCGATCGATAAATATATGAACGATTTCAGATATACATATGATGTAAATATATAAAAGATTTCAGATTTATGTTCATAGTAGTAAAAGTGGTTTATAATGATTCTCTTTCTGGTTAGTACACCTAAGTTTATAACCCTGCAGATGGAAAAATAAATAAATATTAATATTTTTTTTAAAGTTTAGCATTCCAATTTAGTTGTTTTTAGTAGGTTTTCATTTTAAATAAACACATTTGTCGGGATTTTATCACTTAAAAAAAGATAACGGCTACATTAATTAAAGATTTAACGATATTAAAATTAATCGAGGTTGAGTGTCATAAAATTTTATTTAACAAGGTTATTTTAAATCGTAACAGGTGATAATTTTTTTATGGTAACTGCAACTGGACAGACCTACCGCAAATGCATGTTTGTAATATAAATAACTTAATTTGTAAAAGCATTTTTTTATTGTTGAAAAGCTAGGCGTTTGACTTAGCCTGATGTTAAGTGACGTAGATGGTAAACATACCTAGCCTGGGATGGAACTGGCTCTCAATTAAGGCCGCCGGAACACGCTGTTAGGTGCTTGGCGACAGTTTTTCAACTCGAGGGAGTTATCCAGTCAAATACTATAAAGTACCTACCCTACCACTACGCTTTGGTTTCCTCACGATGTTTCCCTTCACCGGCAGCTTAAGCTTATAACAAACGTGATTCTTATTTGTTACAAATAGGCTTGCGTTTGACCGCCATCTCGTCTGATGCTAAGCGAAAACGCGGTCTACGATGGAGCACTAACGAACTTAACTAAACGTCAAACTAAAAAAGGCTTTCATTTCTGGGCGAACCACGTGTTGATTATTTTCGTTAATAAGTTCACTCTACGTCACACGACATTATTATAGGGAATCGACACTACGCCCTCAACTCAAAAAACAGACGTGTAAAAAAATACATTGTTGATTATCGTCGGATAGGTACGTATCAAACCTTTTGACTCTACGTTTCTCATTCGTACGGCCAAGGTATGGAACAACTGACTTCTGTTTCCTTAAGGGATATAATCTGGATCATTTCAAGGTCAGAGTGTATATATATATTATATATATATCTCCTGAGTCAGTGTGTTTTATCTTCGAAAACATATTTTTCGCTACGCTTTCCCTCCGGCGAGTTAGTGGTCAAACGCGGAAATATATGCATTAAGAATGACTTAAAATAGTAATCAAAGTATTTTTTTAAATTATCTAGACCTAATTCACATACTATGAAACGAGTATTTTGAATAGGTATATATATATTTTTTTTTTTTGAAACGGCTCTAACGATTTCGATAAAATTTTCTATATGATCGGGGCAAAAATCGACCTAGTTAGATCTTATCTCGGAAAAACGCCCTTTTTTTGCATATACCAAGCAGAGCTAGGTCACCCAATTACTTAGTTTAATACGAATAAATTTGATCCTATATTTTGTGTTAAGAGAACGCAATAAAATTGTTTTTGTAGTATTTTTTTTAAAGTTAACCCTTTTTCTAAAAAATTAATATGAAAACTACTTCAAAGCGAAATTTCCTCAGACAAGCTAGCCCAGATTCTTTTAAATATTAATGAAAGTAAAAATAGCGGTTGATATCTTGACGCAACCCGAATAAAGCGGGTACGGTATAAACAAAAGAAGCTGGAAATATTATAAGGTTTTCATATTTGCAACGATACTATGTATGTGGGTAAGGAAAACATGTTCCCTTGGCACTGAAATGTTTTATGAGACGATTGCAATAACGATTAAACATTTTTTTTTATCTAAAGAGGTAAGCCATGTAAGTCTGTCCCTTGTATCAGTATCCAGAAATTTTGGTAACACAACAAAGTGCATCGTGTGAAACATTCTATGGTTACTAACTTTACTCTTTCTATATTATAACAAAAATTGTAATACAATGTGGACAAATGTCACGGACCCCGGTGTCTGTAGAGCGGACAAAAAAAACCCACGGTTAGTCTGAATAGCCCTGAAAAGTCGCTAGCTACAATACCATTCAAACCATACACAGCAATGTTCACACACTACTGCTTAGCGGCAAAATATCTGTCTAGATATACATTTTCACACATATTTAAAATTGCAGATTTGAAAAGTCGGAATAAGAGTACTTACATTAAAAGGCGTGCGGAATTTTAATACGGTGCGGAAATAGTGCGGAATAATTAGTAGTTTTCTTAGAAATATTGCATAAATATATTTTTTTAAATACAACTCGCATTTTATAAAAAAAATACAGAAATAACGTTAATAATGCCTACATACCATCATTTCTAAAACTCCGTAAAAGCTTCTCGTAAAGTCACTACTACTTTAGGGCAAGAACTAGACTTGCCCGTGACTTTGACTGGGATTTTGGAGATTTGATTTTATATACTTAGTCATATATTACATATACAATATTGAAATAGTTGACACAGCTAGAATACACAAAGTGTGATGCCAGAAATTAAGAAAATATCGTAACTATTGACCACATTTAAGTTTTTTTTGTGACAGCTTTAATTTGACCAAAAATATCTGTCAATACCATATCAATGTCAATGTGGTTCAATTCAACTTTATCGTACAAGATTTAAAAACTAGTCCATAGTCTTCAAATCTTTTACGATAAAGTTGAATTTTGTGTAACATTGGTGGCCAAAAATGTGTAGCTTACGATGATAACTCTTAAATTAAGAGCTTCAATTTGACCAAGAATATCTGTTAATGCCAAACCACATTGAGCCTTATAAATTATAATAATAATTTAAGAGTTTTATCGTAAGCCACACATTTTTGGCCATCAATGTTAAACAAAATTCAGTTTTATCGTACAAGATTTAGAGACTAGTCCAGGCTATAAATATCATCAGCGTAGCATAGGCGGTCCCCACACAATTATTTCGAGCCGCTGACCCAATGTTGCCAGTAACCCATTTCCAAGGAAATTGAGTTTGGCCAATTCCATCAAAATTCGATGTTCACTCTTGCATTGTAAAGCAGGTGGATATAAGTATCGTCAGTGCGCTTTGATTTGGACGCGAACTTCCTGAGATACGCTTTGTATGTTTGCCCTGAGTTTGTGTTATATTTTTTTCTTTTGTGGTATAAATTCCGAAAAAAAAAATAACCCATGTATTATGCTGCCGGCTGCCGGAACACACCGTTAGATGATTGGCGGCAGATTTTAAACTTGAGGGTGGTAGCTAGCCAGCCGAGTACTAGAAAGTACCCTACCACGCTATGGTTTCCTCACGATGTTTTTCCTTCACCGGCAGCTCAAGCTCATTGTTGGGGTTTGAACCCACGCCCTTCGGCATGCGAACCGACCGCGCTAACCACTGAGCTATCACCGCTACAAAAGTCTATCGATAGTCGTGGGAGACATGAGGAGAAAGTTTTCTCTAAAGTGCAAGAGCCAAAATACCAGATGTTAATAAATGATTAACATTATCATTGTGGTTTCCCCAACAATATCAAATGAGACTTCAAACTCGTTGCCTCAACCCTTTATAACAAAGGGTACTTGTGTAATATATTTTCTCCCTATTTAACTTTAGGCTGTTATTGTGACGTCGAGGAGGTGCTTTGTGAAAGGTAAAGGCTGTTGAAATTATGAAAATCAGCTCTGCGTGTTCCTCTCTCAATTATTACATTAACTGCCCGTGTAAGGTAACGGCATGAAATCACCGGAAAAAATATATTTTTATAACATTTCCAATATTACGTGCGCTGTTTGGTCGAAACTACATTGTGTAGACCTTTCGAAATACCGTTCGCTATGCCCCCGGGGATAAACAATTGTTCAGGTTGTTCAATACCGTCCCTTCAAAAATGTTTATATTTCATGTGTTGTTTTTTTGAAGTTGAAAACTTCTTTAGCCGCGTTGAGTAATTTTTGGTTGGGGCAAAACTTATGGGTTCGCGTCACCGACATGTTATTGTGACGTTTGTAGCGATGATAGCTCAGCGGTTAGAGCGGTCGGTTCACATGTATTGCCTGCTTGCCTATTTTGCCATAGCTCGGCATGTGAACATACTTAAAATTAGTGGATATAGACAGAGTTTTCAAGGTAAAAAAGCGTTGCATTAGATTTATTAATAGGGCTTGGTTTTTGGATATCTGCAAACCTCTTTTCAAGGCATGTAGCATACTTCCCTTGCCATGTATGTACATTAAGGACATTTGTATTTTTACCAAAGAACACCCGGATTATTTTAACAGATGTAGTGAAGTTAATACTTGTCAACAAAGAGCAAAATTATATCAGCCTCCTGCCCGAAAAGACTTATATAAAAAAAAATGTTTTTAATATGTGTATTGCAATTTATAATAATTTACCAAATGACATAAAAGTTCTAAATGGAAATAAATTAAAAAAATGTTTGACTGATTGGTTTCTTTAATTGTTTCTACAGCGTTAAGGAGTTCATGAATTTTTCTTATAAGTCATATCACATTATCAGCCATAGGTCGTCCACTGCTGGACATAGGCCTCCTCCTGGGGGGGTTTTGCCAATACTCGCCACGCTTGGCAGGCGGGTTGGCGAGCGCAGTTAGGTGTGATAATTGTTCAAAGAAGACGCTGCTGCCCATCTTCCGGATTACATCCCTTAGCCGACTCTTACGGCAACCACGGGTAGAGAGGGCGGGGTACAATTGTATATATTGTATTTGTATTCTTACGCCGGCACCACCACGGCAAACATACACAACAACATACTATGTGAACATACTACGAGCAAGTTAAAAAAAATTGAGTGTTACATTTCAGTATGATAAAAATAAAATAACAAATTAATTAATATTTAGCGACTAATACAACAGATAAACAGAAGTCAAAATTTATAATGTATACTTAATAAACAGATGTCAAAAAAGTTTAGCTTATTTTGGAGCTAAATTTCGTTGTGTGAAATATAATATATACATTTCACACAACAAAGTATTCTCGACTTGTAAGAAACGCGCTAAATCTACTATCTACACGGTTTTCGGTTTCGTTTCTCATAATAAAACCTGACTATTGCATGTTCTCTGTTCTCGTTATAACTCCAATTTTTTAAATTATTTTTTATGTAACAGTGAGAAGACGAACAAGACGCTTTTCTGATGGCAAGAGATAATGCCTATTCAAGACCATTGCAGCAATACACAGAACTTTGAGTAGTAAAATAAAGTCCAAGGCATCGCTGCTTTGGCGCTCATTACTTTGAGACTTTCGATGGTTAGTCTCAACAGCCCAGTAATTACGTTAACTGCACATGAACACTGTAATGTTTTCACACTACTGCTTGGCGGCAGAATATCTGGTACTGCTGTGGTACCTACTTAGACGAGATTAACATATAGGATGCTTTTTATGTCAGAAAAATGTTAGGTTCCTGTGGGATTATCAACTACTGGACGTATTTCACTTGAAATTTGGTACAGATGTGTTGGAATATTATTCAGGAATAAAAGGTATCCATTATCTTAATCTAATAATAAAATAGCGCTAGATTATGTCTATTACGTTTCATTTCTTTTTTAACGTAATTCTAAAGTTAACGCGGACTATGTCGCGGGCGTAAGCTAATCTATTATAAATACATTTTTAGGACTGATATAAGTCATTGCATAGCAAGGCAATCCACAAGGCAATCCGATCAATTATCACTTAGCAGTTAATTTGTGTTTTAGAATAGCAAGGGGTCAGTAGAGTAATAGCATCAATAAATTACCTACTTGCAAAATAATCACATTAATACAATTCATTGTAATTAGAAATGCAAAGTTTGTTTGTTTACTAAGTAACAACTGACGTGACGGAAATATTTTACCCTAAATGTGAAGTGCCCGTTTTGAGAAGTGCTTATTGTGAGAAATTCACTTTCTGGGAAGTGCACTAACTGAAAAACGTTAATTTTGAACCCTGTGCGTACCCTGTACGTTTTGGATTTATCCCCTTCAAAATAACAGGTTATTTTTAACAGACTATAACATTGTATTTTTAAGTATATCTATTACCCGATTTATTTTAAAAATCGTATTGTTGCACGTGTTGCCGTGGTGGTGTCGGCGTAAGAATAGTACCCCACCCTCTCTACCCGTGGTTGCCGTAAGAGTCGGCTAAGGGATGTAATCCGGAAGATGGGCAGCAGCGTCTTCCTTGAACAATCACACCTAACTGCGCTCGCCAACGCGCCTGCCAAGCGTGGCGAGTATTGGCAAAAGCCCCCCAGGAGGAGGCCTTTGTCCAGCAGTGGACGTTCTATGACTGATGATGTGATTCACGTGCACAGTTTTTCTTGATGTACGATCTTTGGTGTAAACAATAAAAGACTATCTTTTTTTTGGTAATGTGTTTATGTACTAATGGTTTGTTAAAGGAATTGCTGTCGTCTACGGAGATTTCCAATACAAAACTCACGACCCTATGATAAAAACGTTTTTGAAAAACCCAATATTGAAGCTACTCTGAAACACGAAGAAAGGTTTTTCCGCATTTTTTGCGACGTTTATAGTATATTTTGTTTCATGTCTCCTTTAGTGATGCAACGATCATATTGGTATTCATTAATTAAATGAATAAATACTTTTTAGGTGTAGCAAAAAAGATCGCATGCAATGCACAGTGAGATTTCCATTGAAATCATCCACAACCTTATTCGTTGGAGAAAAAACTCAATTTTTCAATTGCTAAGCGATGCTAAGATTTGTAGCGCGTGACTTGGTGGTAGATTTTAGTAGTGTGTAAACATTACTGTGTTCCGGTTTGAAGGTACTGCAGCTAGAGAAATTACTGGGCTGTTGAGACTAACCATCTATTGTCTCAAAGTAATGAGTGCTCCTCATGGTTCTGTGTATCGATGCAATGGTCATAGACAGGCGTTATCTCTTACCATCATGAGAGCGTCTCGTTCGCCTCATTATAATAAACAATAAGCTTGAGCTGCCAGTGAAGGAAAACATAAGAAGGAAACCGTAGCACGATGGTATGGTATATTTTAGTACTGTGCTGGTTAGCTACCACCCTCAAGTTGAAAATCTGCCGCCAAGCATCTAACGGTGTGTTCCGGTGAACTCACTTGAGACCTAGTGCCGTTTTAGGCTAGGTGTGGTTTATTATCTTCGACCACACCGTCACTTAACATCAGGTGAGCTGTGGTCAAACACCTAGCTTGTAAGAGTTGCGTTGCGTGCGATTGTGATGAAATATTCGTAGATCCGTTCTGTGTATCTGGACGAGACGGGTCTCAATACCTGTATGACGAAATAATCTAGTTTGCCCTCCAGTTACGAATTATTACACTTCAAAATATGATTGCTGAAAACCATTCTATTCTAGCTTAGCTAAGTTGAGTCAATCACACTCCTTTGAGGGTAAAAAAAAATAGATTAACATCGAATTAGCTCAGCTGTATTTACTTTAAATAAATAATGTTTTTTTTTTTCAATTTCTTTGTTTTTTACTTTCGATAAGTTATGTGTTTTACCACAGCTCACCTAATGTTAAGTGACGATGTAGTCGAAGATGGTAAAACACACCTAGTCTGAAATGGAACTGGCACTCGAGCGAAGCTACCTGTTTTTTTTATGGCTGATAGGCTAGGTATTTGATTACAACTCACCTAATGTTAAGTAACGGTGTGGTCCAAAATGGTAAAGCACATCTAGCCTGGAATGGAACTGGCTCTCATGCCTGAGGTTGCCGGAACACAGTTATACTTGAAGGCAGATTTTCGTACACTGTTAATAGTTTTGATAATAATATTATTATAACTATGTGTCCAAGTCTGCCAGTTCTTCGATAGTTAGATATTCTTTTAACTTGACGTAAAATTATAATAAAATAAAACCGCGTGGTGCAACTAGTTATAAATGTAAACAAATATATTTGTTTATATTCTATAACTCTGTAAATTAGGTTATCAACATTGTCGAACCTAGGTACAATACTTGAATATGATCTCTGGTCGGTTGGTTATGCTAATTATAATAAATTATATGTGTTTTGACTAGCAACGCTCTTCGGGTTTACCAACTATCTAAAATAGTATATTTTTCCAGTATTATATTTTAATAGTAGACTTTTTATTGTGCACACCAGAAATGGAAAAAAAAACTAAAAGAATCTGTGTGACTTAGCCCGTAAAAAAACAAGTTATTAAATATTTCTCTTCAAAATTTCACTCAAAAAAGTGGAGCCATTACTTTTATTATGGTTAACAGGCTAGATGTTTGACCACAGCTCACCTGATGTTAAGTGAAGGTGTGGTCGAAGATGGTAAAGCACACCTAGTCTGAACTGGCTCTCAAGTGAGGCTGCCGGAACACATATGCATGGCGGCAGATTGTCAACTTGACGGTAGTAGCTAGCCAGCCGAGTAGTAGTAACTACCCTACCACCATGCTATGGTTTCCTCACGATTTTTTCCTTCACTGACAGCTCAAGCTCATTGTTGGGGTTTGAACCCACGCCTTTCAGCATGCGAACCGACCGCGCTAACCACTGAGCTCGCTCAGTGGTAAACACACACACTCACCACTTTACTAATAGTGTGTTTGTATTGAAATGGCCGAGGTCCGGGCAGCAGTTACGATATATTATTAAGTTGATAACTCAGGTTGAGGTTCATATCTCCACAGTTAATTCAGTCTGTAGCTATTTGCAGTTAACAGAAATCTACTTACTATTATCATCACGCATCAATTTCAATGCTCAACTCAAAGAAGAATATTTTATACTCAATACTTTATCGCAATATGTAAAGGTGCAGAACTTATAACAGGTCATTATAATTAGAGAGTGCATAACGTTATATTATATTTTTCAAGAACTTCATTATTAAAATCATTATTACCCGACTGCCAAGGAAGGGTTATGTTTTTCGCGAGTATCTTGTATGTAAATTTCTTTATTACCTCGTATCTTCCTAACGGTTGGATGGATTTTGAAAGTTAGGGTAAAGGTATCATTAGATTCGTCATAATACCCCAAGTGTCTTTTGATAGATGTTTAAAAAAAAAAGCGGATTTTTTGGTGAGAAATTATAATATCTTAAAAAAGAATGAACCAAACCTATCGAGTATATCATAATAAAGGAAATTAAATGGGGATTACGAATATATATATATAAGTTACTAGACCCGGCCACGCATAGCTGTGGCCAAAGTGAACACACGCGTGTAATGTGAAATAAATTGTAGCGCATATGAATCGTTTGGACTTTTAACGTAGCGCCATCTATTGGAATAACTTACTCATCCAGTTAATAAATTACCTTATACCGCCATCTATTAGAATTTTATGGAACTCACAGATAATTATACCTCTTTGTCGTATAGTAAACAAATAATTTGCAATTAAAAATATTGCGATTATAAATTGAGATATAAATTGAGATATAAATTCTATCTCTCAAGTTGGATCAAACTGCACTCGGTGTGCAAGATTTGTTTAAAATCGGTTCAGTACTTGAGGAGTTTATCGCGGACAAACAGCGTGACAACTTTTATATTAAAAGGTATGTTTAAATTTAATTAGGAATAATAAGTTGGTTTAAAAAGTTATTTTCCATTAATTATAGCTATTCTATTCGCAGTCGGACTATAGATTTTTTGAAACTTTTCAGCTTGTTTATTAGTATTTTAGTATCAATCATTAAAAAAATTGTCAAGGGTATATAACATTACTTCATGGGTTAATTCTTTACTAATTTGAGATTGACAAAAACGTATATGCCAAAGAAATATTTTAGGTAGTTCTTGTTTCTGTAGGTACTTATAAATAGATGAAAGTTTTTCATTTTGAAGACGTTATGCTAACAACATTGAAAATGTTCTAATGTTCTCGAAGATATCTGAATTATGCCGTCACGTATTTGGCCAGCGTATTTGACTAAAGCCTTACTCTTCTGTCACAATGAGGAGAAATCCGCAGCCGCAGTGGACTTTGTTTTGCTACGCAAAGTTCTATGTATCGCTGCAATGGTCTTGCATAAGCGTAATCTTTTAGCGAAGCTTCTTTTAGGTGCATCTCTAAGCGGGTCAATCTAAGAGTAAGTCAATCTGGAAGCGGGTACGCGGTTGTAGACCGCGGGCCCCAGAATGTATACCGACCTCGACGTGACGAGCCGATGCGACGGCGTTACTAGTTGGTCTTGCTTTTTATTACTGCGAAGATCCAACGTCCTGTGGACGCCCCGGTCTAATACTATGTCGAAGCTTCTAGTAAAGCTGCCACTACTTTACTAGGGCAAGACCAGACTACACTCTGAATAACTTCGTGTGACTTTGATTGTGATTTATTTCACTTGAAAATATCAAAATATGTACTTGAACGCTAGCAAATGCACAAAGTGCGATGCCAAAACAACGAAAAAGAAATGTAACATGGTTTGACATTACAGTGCATATAATTGATATTTCCTTTCTGACGTAACAGCGATAAGACACGTTACCTTACTCACTTTTTTTCTTTTATCTATAGGTCAAGAAATGCGATACGACAGGTAGGTACAATGTACAATGAGAATTATTGAGATCTTATTGTTTAATTTGGTGGACATGTACATACATATACCTACTTGTACATGTCCACCTTTGAGTGCAACTGAAAAGAATAAGTATCTGAAAGGAGGGAAAAACATTACCTTCCTTCTTGGGTAAAAAAAAAGGTTTAAGCATTTCGTAAATTGTGCACGTCCAAAATAAGTATTTCTCAGTTTGAGCACTTGCACACAACGTGCCTATTTCAAATAGGGCACTTCCCATTTTTAATAAATTTTTCTTGTAAATTAATTACTAGCGACCCGCCCCGGCTTCGCACAGGTGTAATGAAGATACTAACATAGTACATTATTTTAATCTATCTCGTAAGGTTTAGCCAGCATTTGCAATGTAAGTATACAAAACATGTTTTTTGCAACATCACATTACAAATCATTGAAATTTGTATTTTGTAGCGTTGGTTAGCGCGGTCGGATCGCATGCCGAAGGGCGTGGGTTCAAACCCCAACAATGAGCTTGAGCTGCCAGTGAAGGAAAACATCGCGAGGAAACCATAGCGTGGTGGTGGTACGTTCTAGTACTCGGCTAGCTAGCTACCACCCTCTAGTTGAAAATCTGCCGCCAAGCATCTAAAGGTGTGTTCCGGCAGCCTCACTTGAGAGCCAGTTCCATTCCAGACTAGGTGTGCTTTACCATCTTCGACCACACCGTCACTTAACATCAGGTGAGCTGTGGTCAAACACAAAGCCCGTAAGCCATTAAAAAAAAAGAATTATCGGATTTTCTCTACTATAGTACCTATGTATGTATCATAGATATATTCCTTCTCCTTGAATCAACCTGTCTATTGATGAAAATTAAGTATTAAAATCCGTTGTGTAGTTTAAAACATCTAAGCGTACAAACGGCGGGAAGCGACTTTGTTCTACTACGTAGAGAAGGTACATAGTACTATAAAGTATTATTAATCAATAAAATAACCAAGGTAGATTTAATTAGGCATACTTCATCAGGCCGTGTCCGACCTAATTGAGAACAGGCCGTAAAAAACTAATTACGAGTTATCGTAAGTGACATAATGTAGCTAATCTATCGCATTGCTTGATTAAAAATTGTTACCGTGTAAGATTTGTATTTGATTAATTAAACGATTTGTAGCACAAATAACTTGAATTACTAACATTTCCAACTTAGAACAACGAAGTTTCGGCAACTTACTTGGGAGACCGTCTGATTTACAATCTGGAGGTGCTCGGTTCGAATCCCATGGCACGCACCTCTGTCTTATCTAGGTTGAGTACGTATTGCCTATAACTTCAAACGCAACGAAGGAAAACATCGTAAGGAAACCTACATGTCTGAGCAAAAAAACGGCCAAGTGCGAGTCGGAATCGCGCACCTAGGGTTCCGTACAAACCTGTAGGTATATAAGTAAAAGGTGTGGCTTTTTTTAAATGGTAATTTATGCTTTTCGCAATTTTTCCTTTATCTGTGCTATAAGACGTTGCTTCGTACCAAATTTCAAGATTCTGAGTTCACGGGAAGTACCCTGTAGGTTTTGATTCCCTTGCGAGGGTCGAAAATTTGCAGCATTTTTGATTGAGGCTTTTGATTGAGTTGGATTAGAAGTTTGATTTTTTCACAGCTCCAAGGGACAGTAGACCTGAGTATTTGATATGAATTTCAGCTTGATACGGACAACAAAGTGAACCTATAAAGGTTCCGTTTTTACCTTTTGAGGTACGGAACCCTAAAAATGTTCTCGAAGATGTGTGAAGTGCCAACCCGCACTTGGCCAGCGTGGTGGACTATGGCCTTATCCTTCTCACCAGAAGAGACCTGGGAGAACTATCACGGAACACCCACTCGGGCAGATTTTATTGTTTAGCGGTTCGTACAATGAAAGTAGAATTGATCCGTTCAGTTTGAATTTTTGGAATAACGACTATGAAGCGGTGTCGATTTTTAGAGCTCCTGACTGGCTGGTGTTATCATATAATAAAATATTATCGTAAAAATTATAGACGGGCAAAAATTTTAGGAGTCTTCCTTCATTTTGTACAGAAAGTTCTAACTGTACTTTTTTTAATATATGGCTTCTCGGAGTCTTAGTAATAGGGTCCCGTTTTACCCTTTGAGTAGGGAACCCTAAAAAAGTATCCTAAGACTATGCCTCGGACGATATGCTGTTATCGATCGCAAAAAATCGCTTAATGCGTAAACTTCCAAATGCAAGTCAGCAAATGACACATAATCTGTCCAATTAAAGGAGGCAACAAAACATGGGAGTATGCGAATCATAATACAACCAAAGGCTTTGTGTAACAGGCCAGGTCATTCTGAGAACGCAGAGTTATGGCCTACAAAACGTCAGGCGAATCATCAATGTTTAAATCGTAATATATTGAAGAATTTCGCAATTATCATATTTCATACTTATTTACGACGTCTAGGCTTCCAACTGACGTCTATCCAATGCGATCCTGGGAGGTCATAAAACGAATAAACCACCAGCAATAAACGCGTTTTATATCCTTCGCAATTATATGACCTGTTTGTTTTACATTTTTTCAGAAACAAGTTGGACACTATAAAGTTTTGTAATGCATTTAAAATTCACATATTTCGAGTCATCATCACCAATATTCGTTTCTAGTTAATGCCCATTGCCCTTACGTTAATCATCACTCCACCGAGTCTTACCGGTATAAAACTGTATTATATTTATTTATTTCACGGTGTTTTATATTTTAAATAAGGCAAGGTTGTAAGGTCTTGCCGTGATGGTGCCAGCGTAAGAATTGTATCCCACCCTCTCTACCCGTGGTTGGCGTAAGAGTCGGCTAAGGGATGTAATCCGGAAGACGGGCAGCAGCGTATTCCTTGAACAATCACACTTTACTGCGCGCGCCAACCGGCCTGCCAAGCGTGGCGAGTATTGGCAAAACCCCCCAGGAGGCCGATGTCTAGCAGTGGACGTCCTATGGCTGATGATGTGAGGTGTGTGATGTGAAGGTTTTAATAAAACTGAGTGATGAGAAGTCGCTCGTCGAATCATATAAATGTTTAAAAGCCTCCCCGACGCAAGCGGCTAAAACCGCGTCCATATTTATAAATTTTTAGTTTATTGAATCTATATAAATTTTTTTTTTTTTTTTTTTTAGTGTTCCGGGTATATATTTAGTTTATTTTCATTTAACAGTCGTTTCAGTTACAACAGTAATAAGGATTTAAATTTAACTTACTTGACAATAATTAAAATAAAAAAACTAGTCCGAACTTGTTTTATTTTTTAAATTATAATGTTTTTGTCAATTTTATTAAATTGTTGTCAATTGTCAGAATGTCAGATTTTGGAGTAATTGAGAGTGAAATTTGGTGCTCATGTAATGTTTTGAAAGGCCCTCAAAAAAAAAAACATCATCCTTATTGGAGAAAATTGTATTCTCCAATAAGGATGACAATTGCGTAACTTTTTTCATGATATCCTAACTTGGATAACAACAAAGAACTCACGGTACGACCCCAGATTTTTCTAATCAAATTGCTACGAATTGTGGTTGTTGACGTGGTAACATACAATACACGGCAAGGCTTAATTATAAATTAAAAATAGATACATTACTCCGCATGAATAAAAACAATACAAAAGCTTCCAACTAACGCGGTAACTCACTATTCCTGAAACCATACATCGGCAAAGCGGCGAGACATTTTCTACCAAGATATTTTGTAGAGGGTCTAAAATTTTAATCGTTAAAAGAAAGGGCTAACACAAAAACTAATAACAAGATAAAATTACAAAACACAAAACAGCGCAGCAACGAGTTGCACTTGATATTTTGAGATCTTTGAGTCCTATTTTTTTTTTACTAAGATTAAATACTTCTAATGCATTTATCCACAAATCAACACATCCCCAAAACACGTAGGTATTGTTAGAAGAATTCCCTCAACAAAAAAATCATTGCGTAGCACTTTTATGGATTTAGATGGAAGGTGTCGCGTATTCATAGATTTAACTATCTCACAGACTTTGATGGTTAAGGACGACTTTCCTAGTTCCCGCAGGTTTATTAAGGAAGACGACCTTAAAGTTAAGCCAGGGACACAACTTCACTGAGGACTTCGCAAGTTCCCCGCCAACGTTTATAGCTGCAACGAGTGGAGGCGATGAATTTAATGGAGGGATACCAGCTAGTGTTGCCAAGGCTCGTTAGTCAAAAACGTTTTGAACAATAAGTTACGGTGGGGTTATAGAAATTATTGGCCGTAAAATATAGGTGATGAGCCTTATTATTGGAGTGTTATTGAGTAGATGGAATGAATAGCCTCAGAAGCTAACGATTTAGACAAAATTGCCATCACAAGTTAAAACCAAGGAAAAGTAATACAAAAGTTTTATAATAACGTAAGTTTGTAACATTTCTAAGGTAAAACAATTAATCAGAACCGAAACTTTTGACAACTTGGGCACAAGAAGTAAATAGTACTTATTACAACAGCAACATTTTGGACCAAATCGTTTTCAAAATACAAACAAAAAATATTTTTAGTACAATAAGCGAGGGATTGACCTTAGAATCTAACAATTATCCAAGAGATAAAAAGTAACGAAGTTTTACAAAAAAGATTAATGTTGTAGGAAGAGATCGCTCTTAGAGATATGACCGGCTATTTGGTATTTATATGTGAGCTCTAATAGATTTCTTATTGTACAATAGTAGCTGAAAACCACAAAATAATAATCCCTTAGCCGTTTTATTTTGTGACATAATTGAACACCGGTGTTAAAATAGGAACCTTTTGCTTGAGATAAGTCTCATTTAAGAGCGACACTCATAAATGCTATGGAAAGCCATATAATTACACACTCAAATAGGCCATTGTTGTGGCTGGGAAAACAAATTAAACCGCAGCAAGGATGACTTCGTTAAATTGAGGCGAGGAAAGAAGGTACATGCGTTTTATTAAAAAAAAAAAACTATTATTTGCTATAGTTAAAGTTGTAGGTAGGTACATGTATTTGTTCATATTGGATGTTTTGCTTTATTCTAACTAGCTATATAAATAAAATCCCGTTTGTTGGTAGGCGCATCACTTGAGAACGGCTGAACCGATTTATCGATATTTGTAATTTTTTTTAAATATATTTTTTGTCTGTTTTACAGGCCTGTCCAAAAACGGGAGTGTAATGTTTTCAGGTCATTATAGGTGTGTGACTTTCTTTATTCCATCATAAGTTTTAAATGCCTTAACAGATTTGGATGTATCCAGGATGCGTCATCCTGAGTGACACGTCTATGAATTTTTTTGAACAATTCATTTATTAATAGCCATTCGTGTTTTTTATTTTTAATTTCGAAATTAAACTTGTTTCATTTTAATACGTCCGAATTAGGTTGTTATGGAAAAAGAAGTTGGAAATGTTTTCCGGAATTTTTCTAATTCGGGAAATACTGTACGTATACTAATTTTCTGGTCGATTTTTATATGAGCGTCAGAACTAATGGTAAGCGCATAGCTTGATAATAGCCTAAATGATTTAGCAGATATTGTTTTTCAAGGCGATTATTATTTTAATTTTTCTTTGGGCCTTTCCGTTCAGAATAAACCGTTTTATCATAAATTGTCCCACTGCTGGGCGCAGACCTCTTCTCATTGTGAGAAGGGTAAGGCTAAAGTCCACCACGCTGGCCAAGTGTGGGTTGGCAGACATCACACATCTACGGGTTTTTTTTTTTTAAACTCTCTTACATAAACCTACATGTATGGTTTCCTTCACCTTTTTAAGTTGTCAGCAATACGCACATGACTTAGAAAATACAATGGTACGTGCCGTGGGATTCGAACCCAGGACTTCCAGATTGGAATCCAGACGGTCTTCCAACTAGGCTGCCGAAGTTTAGTCTCTTAATGCACACGCAGTCCACACACACAAACACACGCTCACGCACACATACATACACACACAAACACACACACGCAAACACACACTCACACTCACTCATCCACACACAGTTCACATGTACAGTGTGAATTATATTTTAGTTCACTCCAGCTTTCAAATCGGCACTAATCCCTTACAATTTGATCACGAAACGTGTTTATACATTTGCTCAACGCAGACATTTTTAATTATCTTTCCGTAGGGCATCCAGTCCAAACCCTTTTAGCCGGATGGGCATTACACAGGGTGTCGTAAAACTCGGTTTATAGTCCATAAAGCCAAGTGGAGATACACACAGCCTGTATGCATTTCGCATTACTTGTTGCACTTTTATTAACCAATATATTTTGGTTTGATTTGCAACTTCTGGACGTAGCGAAATGGAACTTTTTACTCTATTTCGCTGTTATGCTCTGAGGTTCATTTTATTAGTTAAATATTGCTTGGGCAAAGTTATTATTGATTTACGCGAGTATTAAGGGTTCTAAAGGGTTTTTAGTGTTCGGGGAAGAGTAATCAAGGCGGAAATGTGAAATCTCTCTTGCTTGAAAGTGCATTGAAAAATTATGATATACATATTCCACAGATGATATTCTGTAGATATGCTCATTGCTTGAGTCAACTGTGTGATTGTCTGTATTGTGTAGAATAAATGTTATTTCTTTCTTTCTTCTTCGATCACAGTACAAACATCAAAATGTCTCAGATTCACATATGTAAAAACAAAAAGAACAGAAGCCAACCAACATCACTCGCGAAGACACAACATCTAATGGTAAAATTAACATATGTAATTAATAAATACTGCTAAAAACTGCAAATTCACACATAAGCTTAAAATAAGTTCACATATTCCGTGTTATTGATATGGCATTCTATGAATAAAAATAAATACATAATACCTCTTCTCGGAAGGTTTACCCATATTAAAGGCGCTCAAGTTATTCATGGAAACGGAAAATGTAGGCGGTAGGGTGCTAGTTTTCTATACTTACTAGTATATGAAAAAAAAGTCAACTTCTGGCGAGTTTTTTTTTCTTTCTTCTTGGCACTGCACTCTGTGCATTCTGCCAGTTTCAATGTTTCTGTATTTTGGGTGCAGTCTACAGTCTTCATCTTCGGAGTTTTGGAAGCAACATGAAAAGTTATGTTTCACCACATTATATCACTTTCCCACACTCGCGCTTGTAATTCGGCACTTTATGAATAAAGCACCACTATTTTTATACATAAACACTCATAAAAACACTAGTTTTGGAAAAAAATACAAAATCCAAAATACAAAATCCTTTTTTTATAGTACTCTCGCACGTTTACAGATATAAAAGAAATAAAATGTGTTTTATGTTTCTATCATAGATTATGTAATTTGGAAGAGAAAACACAAAAGTAAAAGATTTTTTCGATTTTCCTCGTCAAATTAAAACACATCCAGGTGTTGTTTTTTGTAATTAAAATTGGAACACTATTGATGTAAGCTACATCGAATTAAAATCAGAAGAACAAAAAAAGCGAAATCACCTGCGGAAGCAACAGCAGATAAGATAAAAATTGATGATGTACTGGTATTCGGATAATTTAGGGATTGGTAGCTCAGTGTACCTGCCAAGTTGAATAATTATAACTGACTAGATAGCTCAATGATTTTCATGTCGCCTAAAACTGATTTAAAACGAAAAACGATTTCAAATATATTCAAAAAATTATGTATCACATAACCGCACGGAATGAATTTATGCATGACGCAGCTAATCAAACGAGAGATCCGCCACGAACGCCTTCTATTGAAAGTAATCCGAACTGGCAATTCAAATACAAAATTACAATTTCAATTTTTCGACTGTTTTTCTCCTTACTTTGTGTTTTTTTTTCCTAAGCCAATGCAATATTCAGGAAAACGAATAAAAAAAACGGTCAATCTATTTTCAAGTTCTTGCGAGACTAACGCACGGCAGTTGATTTTTACATATAAAGAAACTAGCGAGCAGTGTATTGTATAAGGCATGGACAAGGCTGGAGTCCAACAGTCGCCCTAACCGCACCGCAGCATTAACCGGCCAATTTAAAACAATTGCCTAATTAAAATGATCCGTCCATTATTATACTACTATTAATCACGGAAGGGGTCGTTCTTTGTGAAGGTAATGAATGGACACAATTGTAGCTTTCACAATGATATAGGACTGACGATTGGTCGCATCGGGTTTATTAGGGTTCCGTGTGCGAAAAGTCTCTATCTATACCTATTACCTATTAGTAAGGTAAAAGTTGAAGGTGGTCTGCATGAAGCCATCAGAATATAGATTTCAATCTTTTATTATTAGTCATTTGTAACAATACTGTGTTCAGGTTTGAAAGGTAGCGAAATTACAGGACTTTCGACCATACCATAACTATCAAAAGTCTCAAGGTAATGGAGTGCCAAAGCAGCGATGCCCTGGACTTTGTTTTGTTACTTAAACTTCTGTGTATCGCTGCAATGATCATGGACATTTTTATTTTTTTTATTTTTATGTAACATTAATGAGACGAACGAGACGCTCTCCTGATGTTAAGAGATAACGCCTGTCCATTGCAGCGATACACAGAACTTTGAGTAGTAAAACAAAGTCCAGGGCATCGCTGCCTTGGCGCTCATTACTTTGAGACTAGATGGTTAGTCTCAATAGCCCTGTAATTTCGCTAGCTGCAGTACCCTTCAAACCGGAACACAGTAATGTTTACACACTACTGCTTAGCGGCAGAATATCTGGTACTGCGGTGGTACCTACCTAGACGACCTCCTGCTAAGGAAATCTACCACCACATGCGCTATGCTCTAACCACCAAGAGAGCGACCCGTTCAACCTATTACTTTTACATTATTTATCAGGGCGAGCGAAGCAAACACTATTATACAATCTGAGCATTTTTGTGGTACACTTTACTGAAAAACTGTCATGCCTATAGATGTGTGATTTAACATAGTAATTTAATTTCATATCTAGATGTGTTATCTGTCAAAAAAATATAATTTTATAAACATTAAAAAAAGAACATTAACAATTTTGTATTCATTGGATAGAATGTTATTGTACTACTAACGCCATCTGTTAGAAAACCAAAGAGTTAACATCGTTGCAACAGAACTAAACTCAATACTCCAATACATCATAGTTATCTACTTAATACTAGATGACACCACTAGAATCAGGTTGTAAAATAACAACTGTCTTAAAATTATTACCCATTAGAAAAACTACGCGAGCCCTCACAAAGCTCAGCTTTTGCTAGTATATATATAAGTAACATAAAAAACCCAGCTTAGTTGGGAGACCGCCTGGCTTCCAATCTGGAGGTCCTGTGTTCGAATCCCATGGCGCGCAACTCTTTCAGTTTTTTTAAAGTTATGTAGTATGACTTCAAATGGTGAAGGAAAACATCGTGAGGAAACCACCAGACTACCAACAACCACCACTACCATCCAGCAATTGGCCAGCGTAATGGACTACGACCTTATCATTCTCACATTGAGAAGAGACCCAGTAGTTGGACAGTTTATAAAACTGAGCTGATCTGGAAGTATTATAAAAACCTAATCCTGGACTGCAGAATGAGAATCTTCCTAATAATGTGAGCCGTGTCAAGGATGCCTTTTGGATGTGACCCTTACCTAACCATCTTTTAGAGTGGTGGTTGAGGCTCTTCGTTTTTAAGCGTTATCTTAACCTTCTATTTTTGTCATTTTGATAAAAGAAATATAACTTACTTTATACAGCTAATTTTAAAGTATAACCTGAATAAAGATTCCAAGCCGAATCATAGAGCCCATATGTTTTGTTATTTACAAAAACAACGGAACCCTATATGCGAGTCATTCACGCACTTTGCCAGTTATTTAAGCATTATGAATGCATGAGACAATGGACACAGTGTATGTATGTATAGAGTTTGTTATAAGATAATCATAAGTTATGAACAATAGGAAGGGGGCGAGTAAATATCCGAAGGTAGGAGTTATTTGTTGTGGGGTGAAACTTGTATATGATGTAATTTTTTTTTATTGCAGACAGAATTGTGAGTGAAAGAAAATAGGGAGCTCACCGGTGACTAACACTAATCATACACTATTAACTATAAACTATTTAGTATTATAAAAAAAATACAGTGAAATCGCATTCTGCAGACCGTTTGTTTAATTAGATCTCTTCTACTTTAATGCAGATTTTTTCCAAATGTGTGTAGTCCATACGAAGCCGAGCGGACCGCCAGTGTCGTCTAAATTATCAATGCCCGTTTCAAAGCATTGAGTTATCAGGGCGAGCGAAGCGATCCCACAACCTGAGCATTTTTGTGGTACACCTTACTGAAAAACTATCACGCCTATAGATTTGTGCTTTTACATAGTAATTTGACTTTATATCTAGATGTGTTATCTGTCAAAAATAATAATAATTTTATAACCATTAAAAAAATTAACATTAACAAATTTGGTATTCATTGGATAGAATGTTACTGTACTACTAACGCCATCTGTTAGAAAACCAACGAATTAACATCGCTGCAACAGAACTAAACTCAATACTGAAATACATCGTAGCTAACACCACTAGAATCAGGTTGTAAAGTAACAATTGTTCTAAAAATTATTTATTAGCCGTTACAAAAACTACGCGAGCCCTCACAAAGCTCGGCTTTTTGCTAGTATATAATAATAAATACGTTTACACGAACACAAAGAAATATGTACGTGTTTTACTTGGTGGTAGATATCCTTTGCAAGAGGTAGGTACCACCGCAGTACCAGATACACTGCCGCCAAGCAGTAGCGTGTAAGCATTACTATGTTCCGGTTTAAAGAGTGCTGCAGCTAGCGAAATTGCAGGGCTGTTGAGAACCATCGAGTGTCTCAAAGTAATGAGCGCCAACGCAGCGATGCCCTGGACCATGTTTTGTTACTCAGTTTTGGGTGCCGCTGCAATGGTTTTTTTAGGCGTTATCTCTTACCATCAGGAGAGCGTCTCGTTCGTCTCATCACTTCTACATTAAAAAAAAAACTTTCTGTATTTACATGAGTATTGATATACATACATATTCTATCGTTTATTGTAATGTATGTTTTAAATCACTATCACTACATAGTATAAAACAAAGTCGCTTTCTCTGTCCCTATATCCCTATGTATGCTTAAATCTTTAAAACTACGCAACGGATTTTGATGCGGTTTTTTTATTAGATAGAGTGATTGAAGAGGAAGGTTTATATGTATAATAACATCCATTAAATAGTGGAGAAATACTGTTATTTTTGAGGTTTATACCCGTGCGAAGCTGGAGCGGGCCGCTAGTATCTTATAATTTTTGACTGTCGCACACACCGTCCTTTACTTCTTCCACAAAAATTGTGTGTACTACGGTTGCCTGAAAGATATCGCTTTAAGCGATAAGACCGACAGTTGTTGTGCTATTTCCGGGCTTATATATTGCAGGATCCGGCACGAAGTTATTCGATAGAGAGCTAAAGTAACTGACATAGCGTATTAGTGAGTTGAATAACAGTGGGCTGGCCAAATTTGCCGTAGAACCGACAACAGTCGGGGTTTTCTAGAGAGGATACCGCGAATCGGCAAACGTAAAATAGGACACCCTGAGATTAGTTAGAGTGACGATAGAATAGAATGTAACTTTATTGTACACCAAACATACAACTTACATTGTAACATAAAAAACCAGCCAAGTGCGAGTCGGACTCGCGCACGAAGGGTTCTGTCCTACCATTATCTATGAAAAAGGCAAAAAAAAAACACGTTTGTTGTATGGGAGCCTCCCTTAAATATTTATTTTATTTTGTTTTTAGTATTTGTTGTTATAGCGGCAACAGAAATACATAATTTGTGAAAATTTTAACTGTCTAGCTATCGCGGTTCTTGAGATACAGCCTGGTGACACACAGATGGACGGACAGACAGACAGCGAAGTCTTAGTAATAGGGTCCCGTTTTTACCCTTTGGGCACGGAACCCTAAAAAGAGATCAAAACAATATCGACTCGATATAGTCAACACTGGCGTTTCTTGGGAGATACTTTTATCCAGCAGTGGACTATGACCGATTGATGATGATTATGATGAAACTGTACCTTTTCTGATATGCAGTTTATCTGAAAGTTGTTTTTCCGTTTTCCCATACCTTCGCTGTAATTTTACAAACAAAATCACCTATATTTAAACAGCAAAATAAACAAGTTTGCATCCCGAAAAGTAACGGAAAACAGAATTTATATCATACATCAAAACAAAGCTACAGAGTCGCAAATCAAACTCATTGCGAGGTGGTAAGTTATTTTAACTGCTGATAATTAGACGCTTAACAAATGGATTGAGATTATTTAATATTATTTCACGCAAAAATAAGACAAGGGACAGCTGATGAAATTAAACGTGATTAAAATTAAGACTTAGTTGCAAAGATTTAAAGCTCACAATGATTTGCGTTAAAACGGTCATATAAGTTACTCTGGTATCTTCTGGATGTCTGTTGGATTAGAGCCAAGCTATGCTTCATTGTGACCAGGGTTACCATCTCGAGTCCAAATAAAAAACCAGATATCTTTAAAAAATTAGGACATTCCCAAAAAGTGTACCTATTTATTACCAGTGAGAATTGGAATCACAATAAATATTATAAGTATTTATGTGGTATGTATTATAAGTATATATTTACAAAAAATATTTTAAAATATTCTATCAGGTATCTGGTCCCCATAATACAGTTTTTTCTTAGTTTGGGGCTAGATGACGCAGCGTGAATCGTCCTTCAATATTTTTTTGAACGTCCATTGGAACATTTGTTCATTGGTCGTGGTCAGAACATTGGCCCATTGGGAGCATGAAACGATCTCTTTTACCCTACGTATTATTCTTGGCATAAACAAAAGTAATATCGTAAAATCAGGAAGTATTATTAGGCCAGCTAAAGTCAGGACAGACGGATTAAAATCCGGACAAAAACGGACGGTTGGTAACCATAACTGCAAATATGCTTCCTAAAATTTGGTAACAAGTTTTATACATATTCAAAGTGATTTCATTCGGTTCGTTTTTATTAGCTAGCTGAGTGGGCGAATTCTTATTCCAGTTTGGTAATAACTGTGTTACGGTTACGACTCTGGCCGAGGACGGGCAATTTTTTGTATTTAAAAACAAAATACTGATTAATCGATATTGTCGTTTTTTTGCTAAAACTATACATATGTTTTTGAAATAAATGAATGTAAATGCTTGCGTTTGCGCCAACATCTCACGGCTCACCTGATGTCAAGTGAAGATGCGGTCTAAGATGGAGCACACTTGCCTACAAACAACACACTCAATCGGGATTTGAAGACAGCCTTCGGTGTTCCCTTCGTGTAGCAAATTCTGTTTTTTTCGAAACGCAATTCGTACTTTGAAAATAGAATCAAGCCGTTTTGTTTGAATTTTTGGATCTCTGTAAGGTAATCTTAGCTTATAAGCTATTGATCCCAAGTATAATATTTAAGTAGTCTTTTTTCGCCCCAATTCGCACTTTGTCCGGAGAGACCTGTGTTCAGCATTGGACTGTGCAAGGTTGTTGATGATGCGTTATCTCTTACGAGCGTCTTGTGCGTCGCATAATTGTTACTTTAAAAAAAATACCAGCAATAGACTATGATAGGCTGACTGTGATGATGATGACGATAAAATGTTATCAAGCCTAGTTAAGAGTAATGTTTAACATCCATTTTTAAAAGACGTTTTTACTGTCTTATAATATTTTTTAAAGTTTTTTTTTTTTTAATTTTGTAAGCCTTTTTAGGTAGCAAGTTGCACATTTCCACTCGAGACAAAGATATTTTAAGTGATGAACATAGATATTCGTTGTGTGTTTAAAATTGCAACAAATATGTAATTACAAAAAAAATACATACATACATATAAATAAATATTTTATCAGTTCAGGTTTCCATAGTACAAAGTAATGCTTAATTTCAGGATAGATTGGCGTTGTGGCATATCTGCTAATATTTTATTTTCTGCGATTTTAGGGCCTAACTTATAAACATTGCTTAAATTTAATCAACGCCTTAAGTGGCTTTTCGGAGTTTTAGTGGGAACGCGGTGAGTCATGTCACCACATTGTGTTTATTTTTTCAAAACTTGTGTTTTTCTAATATTTTATGTATAAAAAATGTAGTGTTTTATTCATATAGTGCCGAATTACGCGCGTGAATATGGGAAAGTGATATAATATGGTGAAACATGACTTTTCGTGCTGCTTCCATAACTCCGTCGAAGCTTGTAAGTCATCACTACTTCACTAAGGCATCACTGAACTCAACCATGACTTCCTTTGTGTGACATATTTATTTTATATGATTCATAAAATACTAGAAAATTTCGAAATATATGACACTGAAAAATGCACATAGTGCGACGCCAAAAACAAAGAAGTAGCCTGTTGCGTTGCCACTCGTCATACTTATGTCATATAGGTATCACCTATCAGCAAGAAGTAGACAGATTAATTAACTTTAAAGTTTACAAGGTCCTTATTGCTGTAAATGGTGTTTATTTATTTTTTGTTTTTATGATCTTTTTTTTTAATTTCGGAGTCAGTTTCAATTGTCTTGTCTCACAGTTTAATTGGCGAAAGTATTTTCACATAATATAGCTTAGTAGATAAATGGCATTTAGATGTTCGCGCGTGGCGGCCTACTGGTTTGGCGCATCTCCTATTGCTATAATGGCCTCTTTAGTCACGAACTCACAATCTCCGCGACATAACGGCAGGGTTGCTAGATTGGGGAAATCGCTTGCTATTTTGGGAAAAAAATGTGGTCCGCGGTAAAAATTTGGGGAATTGACATTGTTGATGAATACATATAACCAGCTTGAAATCAGCGATTTTGTAATTTGGCTCAATGTACTCTCGCACTGATTCGTAAAAAAAAAGTAACGTTTAGACTACACCATTATTATTGTAAGATGACAAGCAAAATCATTTTGGGGGTCTTTTTTGTTATAAAGATAACTAAGTATTTGGGAAAATTCCAGAAATAAGGCTTGGTAGCCCTGCGTAATGGTACAAGACCTCGTATCTCTCGTTATGGCATATTCAGTGTCAATTAAGCAAAACCGTGGTTAAATCTAATACCTTTAAACGAGCAATTCTTGTATATATATAATCTGAATCTCGGAAACGGTTCCAACGATTTTCATGAAACTTAGTATGCAGGGGGTTTCGGGGGCGATAAATCGATCTAGCTAGGTTTCATTTTTAGAAAACGTCGTTTTAACCGTACTTATTTGGCAGTGATTTGGTCTGCTTCAAGAGCTCTAGGGCGTAAATTCAAGATTCTAGACAAACATATTTGTGTGACAAGCGTAAATGTTAGTTTTATCTGTTATTAAAAAAATATAAGAATATTACTTCTATCAGTTATCTGGTTCCCATGATACAAGGTTTGCTTGATTTGGGGCTAAATGGCGATGTATGAAATATCCTAGCATATTTATTTGTTTAGTTAAAGTAAAATATAGATTGGTTATTAAACCAACAGTTTAACAAAAAAGAGTTATTCTGATGTTCATAAGTGTTTATGTCACTTTGCATTTACTTGAATGTTAACAAAGTTAAAAGTACATAGTTCTTAGTTTTTTCTTTAGTTTTTGGCATCGCATTTTGCCAGGGTCAAATATATCATATTTCCAACTGTCTTATGATAAAATCAAATGAAAGAAGTCTTAGTAATATTTAAAGTTACATAAGTAAATCAAATACAAGTCCAGTCCATGCTTTAGTAAAGAAGTGGCAACGCTACTAGAAGCTGCGAAAGAATTTTAGAAGCAACACGAAATGACATTTTTACAATAATAAATCATTTTCCCGCAAAACCACATGTTTTATAGACACGAGTAGATAACTCTTTATTGTTCATACCAAAATTATAGAACAGAAATTACAAAAACATAAAACATACGTATACATACATATACGTATATGATGAATGTAAGTATTTATGTAAATATTACCCTGTCGTTTTACCAATTCCTATCCTTACCAAGGTTGCCTGGAAGAGATTGCTATAAGCAATAAGCTGCCGATTGTTGCACTTCATCAACAACAATCGGCAGCTAATTGCTCATAGCAATCTCTGTGTTCTTAGTTGTTATTCCTCTATAATAAACATGTTGCGTTGAGTGGCTAAGACATTTCTTTATTTATTTGTTTGTTTGTCTCGGAAAGTTAAGTTGAATCGTGGAATCCGGTTACATTTAGAGCTGGAAATAAAATGTGTAAGTTATAGATTCGCTGCCTTTTTATTCTAATTCAGAGAGGGAATTTAGCTGACCTGTTCAAATATTTTGTGAAAAATCATTAATCGTATATCTTGGCAAGAATTTAAATGGCTGCCTTTCAGTTCACTAAAACTTAAATTACAGAATAATGTCTCAGTTGGTTAGTATTTTTTTTTGTTTAATTCTTTTTTCGAACAATACAAGATGGCGGCTTACTTGCTTAGTTTTGAATTGAAAATCAGCCCACTCGAGAGAGGTCTATTTAGATAGACTTTCCTTTTGTCCTTCAGTCTGAAATGCATTACTTAGAAATGACCTACCTAGCCCTAATTTTTCCTATCGTCTGGCAGACGTCGCGTCGGGGCAAGTCGGACAACTTCAGAAATCTGCGAATATCACTCACGGATGGCAATGTCCACATGCAAATGTTAGATCTTTTGCAGCTATCACGGCTCCTTCCGTGATGGGATTGAATTTTTGCGAACTTAGAGAGAAAGTTTGAGTGGGTAATAGTGTCGGATGAGCTTCATCAGGGTTTTAACGCAAAATTTAAAAATTTACTGCCTATTTTTAATGACTGCGCTGTGAGGTAATTTGGTAGAATATCGGCTTCAAGAGCTGTGGGGTATGGGTTCGATTCTCAGTGGGAAAAAAAAAATGTGACGAATTTTTTTTTAAATTTTATTTACAAAAACTGAGTGCAACTGCGCAGAGTAGAGCACCACAGAGTTTTAGTGGGTATCTTGTAGCAGTGACTCCCACACAACCTCCCGGGGCTTGCTCCCTCCGGGGCAGGTGCATCTATAAAAGAAACTCTGCGTTGAAAAAAAGGTACCACCGCGTTACTATAAGATATTGTGCCGCCGACAATGTTTTCAAACATATAGTGTTCCGGTTTGTAAGGGCAGCGATATGTAAGTAAAAGAGCCTCTTTAAATAGTAGTGTACAAAGTAATACTTGCCTTGCATAACCTCATTGAGTAGGATTAGTACGTAGCGACAATACTTAGATAAATACAAGTGCGTCGCATTGCAAGGGCATCTCAACGAGTTTGTTTAGCTTACTTCTTCCTAGTGATAATTACATATAACTGATAAGCGATGCATTTTATCGGTATAGTGTTCTTGTGTTATAATGTCTAGAAGGTCGAGTACCTAATCATTGACTTTATCCGATTGAATATTCAAAAAGACATCTATGCAAAAATAATGAGACGAACGATACGTTATCCTGATGTTAAGAGATAACGCCTGTCCATGATCATTGCGTCGACACTCACTATCACTAGTTAATGCTTTTTTCTTTCGATAGCACATCCCGTCCTTTTACCTCTTCAGCGAGTCCTATCTATACCAAGGTTGTCTGGAAGTGATCACTTTAAGCCCGCCATACTCAACTAAAGAGTTATACACCTAAATATACCAACATAAAGTTAACAAGTAACATTTTAACAAAAAAAAAAACCGGCTTCAAATGGTTTTCTCATGCATGTCATTGTCAGAACTGGGCCAAATTGGGGCCACACGGAAAGCACCAGCTTTCAAATAAAAAAAGAATCATCAAAATCAGTTCACCCAGTCGAAAGTTCTGAGGTAAACAATATTTAAAAAAAATGCCATTTGAATTGAGTACCTCCTCCTTTATTGAAGAGTAGTAGTGGAATGCGTACCTAATATGAGAGCACAACATGTCAGTCAGGAGCGTAGTCAACAGTTCAACACTGACACAAATGAGAATAAAAATACACATAAAACAGTTTTTGATAACTTTAAGGCTCCGTCAAATATTTCGGAATTATATTCTTCCAGGAAAGGCTGCATCGCCAAAAAAAGTTTGAGAACCACTACTCTAAGCGGTAAAGCCACCAGTTGTTGCATATATTGTCAAATGGTTATATTACCATTTTGTATCTAAATTAACAATAATATTATTTACACTAAAACATATGTACATACGTCACGTTAGATGTGAGTAACATTAAGGAATAGTAGTGAAAAATACTACTTCACATAAAAATTGCAATCTTATTTTAACGTACTTATTATGTTTTAAAAGCTATGATAGCTATTAAAGAGGAGACGTGAAACTTTCAATCCGTGGCCGTCCCAATGAGTTCTTTAGAATTTACATAGGAATAAAGAAACTCGACCCTGACTTTTCTGTGAAAACGCGGAAATCTACATTTATTTTGCGAATACAATGTGAGTCGTGGCTATACGTATAATATTTTTCAAAACTTGTATATCTTCAAGTTTTTCTGTGCACCGAAACAAGATTGTGAACAATTTATACCAAAATTATCATTATTCATGCGTTCGCGTAACATAACCTCGCTACGATTTCCAATTTGACATTGACATAAAGAATACCATTCAACGCGAATTGTGCTGCGATACGCGCTGCATGGTCTTAGAGAATAAGTCCACTGGACAGCGGCGCGTCATCACTTCTTACTATAAAAAAGTCACTGTAGGTACAATATTTACTTACATTTTTTTACTTCAACAGCGATATTATTTTTAAAAACATGATTATCTTTTTCAAATTAACTTATCTCTGTAAAAAATTATAATAATTCCGCTACTAGACTTAGTGCAAAGCTGTAAGCTTCCTTCTTCCCTGATAGAATATGTAAATGAAATATGTTGGATCGTCAAACGTTGGAGACGGAAGGCGCGACTATAAGCTCAGTTTTGCGACCTTGCCCGCGCGAACTACTGCCCGAATTGCACAGGACGTAAAATGTTAACCCTAGCGTAGGGTTGCCACGAACTTCTTTCCTAGGTAAGCGAGCTCCATTTTATACCGCACTACTGCCTAACATCAGACAGATTGTGGTCAAAGGGAAACAGCGTGGGTGCAAAGTAAAAGAAAATCAAATTCGACTACAATCGAACGGTTTGTTGAAGCGTACTAGAGACAATTGAACAAGTTATTAGATAAGTAGTCTAAGACTCTAGAAAAATATATTTTTTGTCGTGACACAGCTGTCTTTCATTTCTTGGGACCAACATATATATTCACATGCGAGGCGTACGGCGGCCCGCAGTGCGAAGCAAGACGAGTCCGCGCGCGTCGTTGTACTATGCTTTGACACCTTGAAAAAGGCCACCAGATCTGCCTGAAACTATAGTCGTTGTATACGACATAATTAAACGGAATAGTAAAATAAAATGTTACCATTCCGTAGGTCACGAGCTTGTTTACAACTCTAAGATAAAAAATCTTCAGACAGAAACTGGAGCGAGGCAACCCTACCCCCAGTCCGAAATAGGGAAGTTTAATGACGAGCGCGGCGCTCGTAAAACATCAAACGTTCCGACGTCAGGGCTGTCGACTTCCGAAATTAAATATTTTATTCAATTTACGTAGTTTGAGCAAATTGTGTTTGATGGTGCATTTGGGAATCTGCATTCGTGACTGGGCAATAAACTTACTTAGAGTAATTAGTAATAAAACATAATGAACTTTCATGGTAATAATATTTATATAAAATACAGAAAAATGGGACTTATTATATAAAAAATAAGAGCTTACTTATGTATAAATAAACTTCAGTACTAGAGACGAGATAAAATACCTACAGTTCCATATTATATGTTTTAAAACTTTACACATTATTTTTTTTATCTTAAAAAATTAGAAAGGCGTCGCAAGGGCATTAACTCATATCAGATCAAATAGTACTAACAATTTATGTCTCTAGTTTTAATTTATTTTGGTGACAACCTTGAAGCGACCCACACACCCCGTGGCCCGGAACAAAACATCGGATCTAGACTTTTGTACTACCTATACATGTATACTACTTCTACAATTTACAGAGGAACCATGCTAAACTATAGCAAATAAGGGAGAAAAAGATTTCACGTTTGTAAACATCGTCCAGTATTCTAGAGCAAGATATCTTGTTTTTGTCCCTGTTACTCTTATGACAATGGAAATAGTATCACAGCTCCTGTCCCCCTAGCATGCATATGGGACATAATTGTCTTGCTTCACGTGAAAACTTGACAAAGTTAGAATATGGAGACGTTCTCGTTTACGCAATAAGGACTTAACACGGGCTCTAGGGCAAGTTAATTATAAAAATCACGTTAGTACCAACGTCGTGAACATATCATCACAAGAACTGATACTACTTTTACTTGGTGGTAGACCTTAGTAGGAGGTCGTCTAGGTAGGTACCACCGCAGTACCAGATATTCTGCCGCTAAGAAGTAGTTTGTAAACATTACTGTGTTCTGGTTTGAAGGGTGCTGCAGCTAGCGAAATTACAGGGCTGTTGAGACTAACCATAGAAAGTCTCAAAGTAATGAGCACCAAAGCAGCGATGCCCTGGACTTTGTTTTGCTACTCAAAGTTCTGTATATCACTGCAATGGTCATGGACAGGAGATTACCATCAGGAGAGTGTCTCAATCGTCTCACAACTTTTTACAAAAAAAAAACGCTAGAAAACTGAAAAATCACAGATACTCAACTAATTTTATTTACGAATGGGGAAAGAAGACAATCTCTCAATAAATTTCCTATCCAATTGTTTTTTAAAAGGCTTACGGTCACTTACTGAGCATAAAATCGCAAAATGCTGACAATGTTGCCGTGGTGCCGTAAGAATAATACCCCACCCTCTCTACCCGTGGTTGCCGTAAGAGTCGGCTAAGGGATGTAATCCGGAAGATGGGCAGCAGCGTCTTCCTTGAACAATTACACCTAACTGCGCTCGCCAACCCGCCTGCCAAGCGTGGCGAGTACCCATTGGCAAAACCCCCCCAGAAGGAGGCCTATGTCCAGCAGTGGACGATCTATGGCTGATGACGATGTGACCCAAAACCTTATAAAAAAATAATTGAATAGGAAATTTAGTGAGAGGTTAAATTCTATTTTTACTGGCCTAATGAGTATAGGACCTACATTATATAAAAAAGTGACAGGCAGGCGGTCCTCTGTTGGAAACAGACCACTATCATTGTTATCTAAAACTATAGACAACTGCAGCAACAGACCAAGTTTTTCTTTATTTTACTTATTTGCCGTAATATTCAAGACAGGAAAACATTTCAAACCAACTTGGAAGCGCAACCTTGTTTTCCGCTTGGTTACTCACAAGTTCTATTTTACAGTTTGGAAAACTACACCGATTTACAGGATCAAAATCACGTCTGCGAGATTGATCAGAATCCAACTGCAGAAGTTTCGTCCGATTTCATCTCTGGAAGATTTTAGATTCTTGAGATTTTTGAAATAGTTTTGAACGGGTCGGGTGAATTCTATTATGGTCCATGGGACAACTGAATTATTAGAACTACTTTCAAGATAAAATTATTACAAATACACAGGAAACATCACCTGAACAAATATTAATTCTTAAAAAAATTCATAATAAATGAACTCAAGTTCTATAATATTTGGTAATTAATTTAATCTTTTTTCCGGACTTTGAAATTGCAAATTACGTTCCCAAAGAGAATATCCATAAATTATGTCACACGTTAGAGAGAAGTGGGGGTCGACAAAATGTCATCAGACCAATGAACTAGTTTTATGATCCTCTAAGAGCTAGAATAAAGATATAAGATACCATCATAATTATTAAAACAGAATGTTGGTAAACTTTTTTTTTAATATTGACAAGCTAGGTGTTTGACCACAGTTCACCTGGTGTTAAGTGACGGTGTTGTCGGAGATGGTAAAGCACACCTAGAATGGAACTAGCTCTCAAGTGTGGCTGCCGGAACACACCGTTGGGTGCTTAGCGGCAGATTTTTACAGAAAATGCCCTTCCACCATACTATGGTTTCCTCACGTTATTAAACTACTTCAACTTAAACTGTTAAACCTTTAATTAGGACCATATTTCCATAGTTTAAAATAAAATGATTCCCTTTTAATTACCTACTTATTACGTTAGTCAGTCAGCCAAAAAAAAAAAGACCGCTTAGTTATTGCACTATTGTTAAACTGTTTCTGTTGTTATATTATTTCTGATGTGAACAATAATGAGTTATCTTATTAATAAGCATTTGTAAATAAACTGAACGAAATGTTTCCCGAAGTAGGTAGGTACCTATTATATTATCAGTTTTAAAGATTTTTGTTTAACAGAATAAAATGCTAAGCTTATATGAGGTGAAATATGACTCCAAAAATGATGGTAAATGTTGAGAAATGAGCCCAATTTTTCTTTATTTTTAGATTGTTTTTTTTTTTTAAAGTTCACGACCTGCTTTCTTTTCCACACTTATGGAGTTTAATAGCGACAGTAATAGTATGTCTAAATATCTATATAAATCCCTTAAGATTAATGTAATTTTTAAGTATGTGTTATTGTGTGAAATGCAACTGCGTTTATGAATATCTGTATATTGTAAGTACGTACCTATCACATCAGCAGCTATAGATAGTCCACTGCTGGACATAGGCCTCCACCTGGGGGGGTTTTGCCAATATTCGCCACGCTTGGCAGGCGGCTAGAAAGTTACCTACAGATCTATTGAGAACAACCGAATATGATTGATGCACGGGTGCGGGGGTGGGGGCGGGTAGTGTACCGGAATGCGACGGCGCGCTCTGGAACTCTTCCTCACCGGAGTCCTCCTCTACGGTGTCAGGGATATTCCAGCAGTTTGCAGCCCGCCAACTACGGTTCCAACTGTAGCAGTTACTATGAAGAACACCTCTTATGTGGTCCAGCGCAGTGTTCAGATATTTATGATCACATAGTTTCAATGCCCTGTTGATCAGCGTCCGTGGGATCGATGCTAGACTCACTGAGCATGTACGCTCCATGAAGAATATGGATAGCAACGGTTCGGCGGTGGCGGAACATTCGATCGGTACGGACGCGCTGCACTATATCCGGTTTGATAAGGCGAAAGTGCTAGCTCGTGAGAAGTTCTATGTGCCTCGGAAAGTCAGGGAGGCCATAGAAATTAGTAAGCGTCCTAATTTTAATAGAGATGGAGGGTGGAATCTGCCACCGACTTGGAGACCTTGTCTTCATGGAGCTCGTGAGAATGGCCGTGTTTCTGAAAACGTCGCGGTGAGCTCTGTATGTTGGAATATCCCTGACACCGTAGAGGAGGACTCTGGTGAGGAAGAGTTCCAGAGCGCGCCGTCGCATTCCGGTACACTACCCGCCCCCACGCCCGCACCCGTGCATTAACCGCTATCTTCACGTGCGAGGCGCGCGGCGGCCCGCAGTGCTCGCTGCAATGGATTAGACGGGCTTTATCAGATGTAGTTTTTTTTTTTCATTTATATATTTTCAAGAAAAATTAATCATTTGGTCCAATGAACTGATCTCTGAATCTGATGTTGCGATTGAAATAGCTATAATTAAAAAAAAAAAACTTTTTAAACAAATTTATTATTCTTATTCAATTTAAACATATAACTTCAATATATTTTTGTAATCCTCTTTTATTTGTTTAGATTATTTAGATATCTCTACTTGATAGGTTCTTGTTATTTTTTATTAACGTATTACTATTTCGCGACAAAAATCCGCCATTTTTTTTAAATCACCCTTTAAGGACACTTGGATTATTGAGACGAATCTAACGACACTTTAATTGTCGTAATCCATTCATCCGTTTGGAATATACGAGAGTAAAGAAATTTACATTCATAGGTACATACAAGATACGCGCGAAAAACATAACCCTTCCTTGGCAGTCGGGTAAAAAAAGTTGATTTCTTTATTACGGGGGTGGCATAGTGAAACTGTTAATCGATTTAAGACAAATTCAGTTCCTTACTCGTGGACACGTGTTGAATCGTAAACATACAATAGGATAGGAACTCAAACACTCAATTATCTTGATACTAGCACAGACTTGCATGTGTAGGTAATCAAAGTTGCAACTGATAACCGCATGTCAACGAGGTGATACGATAACATTTAGTTTAGCATGTTTATATTTATCCAATTGCAGTGTTATTTAATAAATTATTTCAAGTACGCATCGAGGTTACATCATTTGCTCTAGATATTGTCAATTTGTAAGAATTAAAGGTTCAAGAATTTAGGTTAACATCGGTATAAGTTTAATTTATTTGGGGATTAACTTTGATTTGTTTTACGATACTTACTCGATATTCTTTATGTGTTTATTTTTAATATTAGTCAGAGTGTTAGGTGTTTTAATTGTAGTATGGGGGAGGCCTATGTCCAGCAGTGAACGTCCTACGGCTGAGATGATGATGATGATGATTAGTCAGCCAAGATATCAATTTACATAAAACTTGAGAGATTATGTCAAATTGATGAAATTATATTCTGTCATTTTGTTAGTAGGTATAGATATGTTATTTACTGAATTATTTGTTGTTATAAAGGGTTAAATAATACTAAATAAATACTTCGTAGTAGATCTCCTTAGCAGGAGGTCGTCTCGGTAGGTACTACCGCAGTACCATTTATTCTGCCGTCAAGCAGTAGTGTGTAAACATTACTGTGTTCTGCTTTGAAAGGTAGGAATTGCAGCTAGCGAAATTACAGAGGTATTGAGACTAACCATCGAAAGTCTTAAAGTAATGAGCGCCAAAGCAGCGATACCCTGGACTTTATTCTGTTACTCAAAGTTCTGTGTATCGTTGCAATGGTCATGGACATGCGTTATCTCCTACCATCTGGAGAGAGTATCGTTCGCCTCATTACTTTTAAGTTAAAAAAAAACACCAATGACCCATCCCTAGTACTTTCAAAGAACTTATTACAGGGCTATTGAGACAAACCATGAATGATTGAAAGTAATGAGCACCAAAGTGTTGCTCTGAACTTTGTTTCGTAACTCAAAGTTTTAAATTTTGGGTGTAGCTGCAATGTTAAACTTAACGATCAGATATCCATAACGATGATTGCTGGTCATCGGGCAACCTGTCTAATAGTTTGCCACCTGTGGCACAAAAAAAAACACGCGAAATAAGACTTAATTTTATACTACTTAGTGATGAGGATAGGCTAACGACGTACCCATCTAAATTAACTCACTAAAGATATATACCTATATGTATAACTAAGAACAAAGACTAAAAAATAGTAATAGATAGGAGAATCCATAAAGCGTAACGACTTATACTGCTATCTCGCTTGTTCCTTGGGGTGTGTCGACTTGGGGAGGCGGTCGGGGTGCAATAAAAACATAAGCCTACGGGGCGGGACTATGTACTTGGTTGTAGGGGTGCGGGTACGTTTGAGACCTCTGCGCAATGTCCAATGCTTTAATCTGTGCCTTACTTATAGAAGTGGCAGCTAACACGGTGCAAGAGTTTTGGCGCACAGAAACATTGAAACTGGCAAAATGCACAGAGTGCGATGCCAAGAAGAAAGAGAAAAAAGACATCTTCTCTTCAAGGAATTTAAAATTCTTTTATTTGTTGAATGCGAAAAACAATCTTGCAAGCGGTTGCCTAGCAACACGATTCTCGCTGATTAATAATAAAACAGATAAAGTGTTTCAAGTAAAAACAATCGCTCATTTATTTTGAAACCGGATCACAGACACGCAGAATATATATAAGTTACTATGGCCGTCCCGCTGCCTTACTTTGTCACTAACCTGTTTTTGAAAAAAAAAACTGCCTCTGGTTTGGCACAGTGAAAAGGCGTCCAAGGTAGTACCTATGCGTGAAACACGGAGATTTTACACGAGTTCCGTTTGCTACAAATGCTAATGAAGATTTAAGAATGATGAAGAACAATTACGTGGTTCTGGTATACCTCTGAAATAAACTTAATTTTTTATAGCTTGTGACCACATGTTAAGTGACGGTGTGGTCGAAGATGGTATGGATGGTGTGTTACCTAGCCTGGAATGGAACTGGCTCTTAAGTGAGGCTGCCTGAACACTTTGTTAGATGCTTGGCGACAATTTTCAACTTAAAGACTGGTAGCTAGCCAGTCGAGTAGGTACGAGAAAGTACCTTACCACTATATGCTATGGCTTTCTCACAATGTTTTCCTTCGCCGGCAGGCCCATTGTTGGGGTTTGGGCTAATGCTACTTTATACCATTCATACTAGTCATAATTATTTAGTAACACGATATTTTTTTATCTTGTTTGATAAATAATTTCATTAATGGAAACTTATGTATAATGATATATAGTGCAAAAAGAAAAAAAAGTCGTTTTTTGTATGGGATCCTGAAAACAAACTCCCGCCAAGAGTCCGCATTACAACAGATAGACAGACGCACGCTTCAATTCAGATTAGAATCTTCATAAAATTAAAACGTTGCATAATTATTCAATTCTTAAAATGCTTGGCAAAATTCTTGCTGAATTCTTATCATTCTCTTTTTTATTCAACTTACTACACGAAAACAATAAATTTACGATAAAAATATATTTGCTAAATTGAAAACTTCTTCCTACAATACAAAATTAGTATGATTAGAAAAAAAACATTTTTTTATAATAAACGTTTTTGCTAAAACAACAAAGGCTTCTGTTGCGTAAAGTACCTAGATAATAATATAATACAGAATAATGCAGCCTCTTCCTCGTACTACAATGGACCGAGTCTAATGATGGAGATAATTAAGATTAATTGTATCCATAAATATGTTGCAGATTTATGTGAGAAAAACTGGAAAATACAGTTTTACTATGTAGGCGCAGTGTAACACTCTTCAAATTAGACCTAGTGTTTCTATTTACTATTTGGTGGTAGTTTTCCTTAGCAGGAAGTCGTATAGGTATGTAGGTACCACTGCAGTACCAAATATTCTGCCGCCAAGCAGTAGTGCGTAAACTTTACTGTGTTCCGGTTTGAAGGGTACTGCAACTAACGAAATTACTGGGCTATTAAGACTAACCATCAAAAGTCTTAAAGTAATAAGCGCTAAAGCAGCGATGCCCTAGTCTTTGATTTGCTACTCAAAGTTCTGTGTGTCGCTGCAATGGCAATGGACAGGCGTTATCCCTTACCATCAGGAGAGCGTATCGTTCGTCTCGTTAATCTTTAATAAATAAAAAATTGTTTATGAAGACTTTTACTACGTTTGTACATAAAATTAGTTGTATATTTTATTTTAAGATTTTGTGACGAACGAATGTTTGTTCTGTATCTGGGTGTTCTAAGCGAATGTATTACAGATAATGGTTTATGTATATTAAAGTATTGTATCAGTTATTATATGATGTCCATATCACAAGGTTTGCTTAGTTCGGTGCTAAATTGAAATGTACAACAATATTTATTTAAAAAAATATTTAAGAAGCTACTCTGGAGCTGTTTTAATTTGTAAAGGGACCTTAGGAATTGTATCTTCACACATCTCATCAACTTTGGAACGGCAGAGATTACCAAATAAACTAAGAATTTAAAAAAAAAAACTTAAATTAACGCTTGCCTTTTATCGCCATCTGGCTATTTTGATGCGACCTATCAACTTTACGCATACTTTTTATGTTTTGATTTTTTTAAATTTTAATGTGGCATAATGTGTCGCTTAGGTTATTGGATTGACAAATTTTACTAAATCTAGCTCTATCGAAATGATTCTGATATTACTTAATTATCCCGGAGTACTTCGCCAGGCAATCTTAATTCTCAACACGAGCGAAGATTCAAGCAAAATCTCGTATAATATGAAAATGGCAACAAATTTGCAGTTGCCAGATTTAATTAGGTGTTACCGCGCTTTGAGTTGACAATGACATTCATAAGTTTTTTTTTTCACGTAATTTATCTTTTTGGCCAGTTATCCGAGACTTAAGGAGTCTGGTCATTTAGGTCATTTGGCACTCATATGTGCTACCATAATCCTGTTTGCATTTAGTTACCTACCTGCGACACCAATTACATCGCGATATAGGTGTATGTATTTGAGTTTTCTAAAGAGCTCTATTTAATACCAGCTAGCGCCCGCGACTTCGTCCGCGTTGACTATAGAATTGGATTCAAAGATAAATAAAACATATCTCTACATAGTATAAAACAAAGTCGCTTTCCGCCGTCTGTACGCTTAGATCTTTTAAACTAAGCAACGGATTGTAATGCTGTTTCCATCAATAGTGATTCAAGGTTTATATGTATAGTAGTAATAAGATTATTAATCACTCCACACTGTCACCACATTAGTATCTACATTGCACCCGTGCAAAGCCGGGGCAGGTCGGTAATTATGTTTAAGTTACAAAAAAATGCAAACCATAAGACACATCTAAAAGTACCAAATTTCAAGCGGATTTCTTGAAGTTCGTTCGTTTTTCCGGGATATCCTATATGTTAATCCAGGTAATAAACTGTGTGCCAAATTTCATTCAAATCCGTTTTTGCGTGATTGAGTAACAAACATACAAACATTCTCATTTATAATATTAGTAGGATGGTGGATCTGATTTCGATCTTAGATGAGACAAGCGAGTTTGCGAACTTTACATTTCTTATCTCTAGAATATATATCTAATTGTGATTTTATTTTTTATTTATTTTTATATATACGAATAAATTAAGAATTAGATTTTTAGCGGCAAAGTCTTTAGTGTTATTTTACAAAGTGTGTTTTGAGCGCTCATATAAATTTAAAACGGTAGTATTTTAAGTGCCGTATAATTTGACACTATATTTTATGATTATAAAAAGAAATAATATGTAACTATACAAGTATGGGCAATTGATATAATGTTGAGAAGTCAAAGTCAAAGACTGACTTTGACTTTGACTTTGGAGTGTATCGTTCTTCTCATTACTTTTACATTAAAAAAATCAACTACCAACTGCAGGAAGGAGTTAGTTCCCGAGATTTAGAATTTTTTGTTCGGGTGCTAACACACCCCTAACACATTTCATTTCATTTTTTTAATACATTAAATAGATTTACGTTTGGCTACTAACATGCTTGATGGAAAGCGATAGTGCGGCTGAGGATGGAGCACGCCGATCTAAAAGAAATCTATTCACTTTAGCCATAAAAACGTCCAAATTTTAGTTTATATGAAAGAGTCAAGAAAGTAAAAAAAAAATGCACATTGTAAATCAAAATCAGTTAATTTGTAAGAATATTGTCTTAAATTGTAGGTCTTATTGTTAAAATTCTATGTATCAAATATTCTACCTTAGTATGTGTACAAATATTTTTAGATAAGTAAACAATTATTTATTTAAGTGTGTCATTCAAAAAGTCATTAATATCATACTTGTCCATAAGAAATTTAAATAATTTACACTTAATGCTATAGATGTTTAATTCTTTAAAATAATTTGGCAATTTGTGATATACAACAACTTATGTTTATGTTATGTGTAAAACAACTACCTAGGTAGGTACTTAAGTAATGTCATTTTGTGGTACATGTCAATAAAAAATAAAAGTATTAAGTATTAATAGCCTTCGTGAAAGTACTCAAACTCCACAATTATTATGCCAATGTCACGTAGAAAGATGCATGGATAGGTACTCCATCAAACAAAGAAATTGGGTACGGTGTTGAATGATAAATTCAAACTTGAAAATAAGTGGCAAAATACACTGAGCGCAATGCCAATAACAATGAAAAGAAAATCAACAGTTTTTTGAAAAATATTATTTCATTTATAATCAATGTGGGGTTATTTTTTTTTTAATGTGAACTTCGAAAAATCTTTGATTTCACTACTCGAGTGCAATATATTGACAATCGCACTTCTTATTGTACATTATCAAGTTAGTCATACTACTCGCAGAATGGTAGATAACCGTAGAGATGATATTTTTCTTGAATAGCAGGCAACCCTATGATATCAATGAAATGTGATGCAATTATATTTGGAACGGGCGAGCCGTCGCGGTCAGTTTCGGAATCGGGAAGCGCAACATGCGTACGCGACGCGAAGCATTGCAATCTGTGTCTCACTCGAGTTACATTGTATCGAGTTGTTGACTGTTCGATTTAGATTCAATTACTAATACAGATATAACTAATCGTGAGGAGGTACCTAGAAGATTTGTCTAGCCTTGCAATGATAAGAATATAAGTCTAGGAGTACCTACTTAGTGAGCTTACTTGAACCTATGTACAAGTACATATTAGTCAATACCTAAAATGTGTGAAAATATTATATACTTAATGTTTCTTTTTAGTAGATAGGTATCTTATATATACATTAGTGGGTATTTTGGAATTTTACGTTGGTAAAATACATCTATCTTTATGACAGTACCTAAATGGATTTTCAATATCTACGATATTTGGCTAAAAATTAGTTCCAGAATAAATAGTAACGTTGTCAGAAATTCTTTAAAAATGTTGACGTTTTTTGTAGAGCAGAGTCTACAAACTTGGTATAAGTTAAAAGTGTATTTGTTCTTCATTTAAAATTTAAAATTAAAAACGGATTTAAAAAAATCAACTCTCTCTAAATACCTACCTATATAGGTAAACCAAATCAGACAGGTGATGTTTGTTTACAAAACAAAAGTATTTTTGAAATGTAGTAATGAATATTTATTTTAATTAGCTCTACCATAGCTTTTTAATGGGAAATCTATGCTCTACATCTACCTATTGTAAAAGATGTTTTGGTATTAAGAATATCATAACAGGCGGAAGCAGGACTGCTGAGAAAATTGTTGAAAATAAACGAAAAGTTTCTTTGTCATGTAGGTACCTAATAAAAAATTTGTAAAATTGATGATATACACATAATACCACATGATTGCACTTTGAACTGAACTGGCTCCAAACCGAGCGATCACAGAGACCACTGTTTGTTCGTGCAAGTTACAATGTGTGCGAGTAAACACGCGTTTGATGATGTAGTTCCACTGACCTGGTTGCTGCGGTGGCAGCAAGGGTGGCAATGGTGGCGGTGGCGGCGCAGACGGTGGGCCCTGAGCGAAGGGCGACACTCCCGGGGACTCCGGCACAGAGTCCAGGCTGGGAGAGCCAAGCGAGCGCGGCGGCGGCGCCACGGGACTGCGTGGCGCTTTCACCACCGGCGGCTCCGGGCGCTCCAGCTCCACCCCCGGCGGCGGCAACCCCGACTCGTGAGCCCGCGCTCGCGCCTCGTCCTGGGCCTGTGCCCGCCGCAGCGCCGTCTGCAACGCCATCACCCTCTGCCGATCCGCTGTCAACCGACACTTCTCGCAGTTACAATACCGGTACTTGCAGTACCGCTTGTGCCCCTTCAGCTCGACCTTGAGCCGGTGGTTGCGGCAGCGCGCGCAGTTGGGCGGCGCGCGCGGCACCCCCGAGCTAGAAGCTCCGGGCTCCGAGCGCTCCTCGCAATCGTCGGGGGTCCGACGCCTCCACGCGCCCACGGACACCATATCGAGGCCTTCGGGGTCGGCCGTGTTCGCGGGAAACGACGCGCGGGACGAGCGCACGCACGGTGCGGCGCGCGGTCACGATGCGACTGGCTCCCCCCGCGCCCAGCGCACGCTGCCCCGCCCCCCGTCTTGCTCCTCCACCCCGCACACCTACTGCATTTGTTGCCGTGCACCGATGCAACTGCAGTTTCGAATAATAACATTATGACTTGCGAAATCGACTTGCCTCGTGTTGGAGCACCGATACTGTACATATAAAATAAACATCTACATATAAATGTGAACCTATTCTTGTGCACACGAATATGTATCGGATACTATCTCTTTTATTAAAAATGTCATAAAAATGAGAGAGATAATCTCGACCGAGTCATAATAAAGAATCCTTATTTGGCTAAAATTAAAACAAAATACATATGAAGAAAACAGATAAGGCAAGACCATCCGAGACGGCTACTCTTACATATGACAGGTTGTTGAGTGCGATTCCTTATCTTAACACGAACTTATCTCAATTATGCAACTACTTATTTAATATATTATATTCGTTATCGCAGTATTAACGGTTAAAATATCACAAAGGCAATATTTGTATTTTTTAAAGTCAGACAATAAACAAATTCAAAGAACCGTGTGAATTAAACTAAAACTAGTTTGTATATTATATAGGTATAGTACATCTTTGACTGAAACCGTATTTTTCTTCGATCTCCTAGGGATCTCCTATCCTTTCCTAGGGTTTTCACTTTTTGAATATATTGACTGAAAACTCTACATACATATATAACACACACTAAAATATTAGTTTTAATTACATATGATTTATACAGATGTAGTTAAGAAATTTATTCTGCATATTACCTGGATCCATTATCATTTACTATAAAAAGAAAGAGTGAGGTGTAAAAAAAAAAGTAAATCGTTGATAGAAAGACATTGCAAAAATGCTATTCGACACTATGACTTGTTGAGTTTTCCAATGTTCAACACGATGGGTTTAATATTAACTATTTAGCACACCTACACTTTTACACTTTGGAGAGTGCGGTTCAGATCTGCATGGCCTAATTTCACCTTGCCCATTCTTTTATCGGGCAGCCAGGAGCTGCGTGCAGCTGCAGAATGGTAGATATTCCAAAAACTCTAACTAAGCTGTTTGAATCTACTTTCATTGTACGAACAGCTAAACAATGGAATTTGCTACCCGAGTACCCACTCTGATAGATACATTCTGGGTGCCTTTAAGTCGCGAGTGAATCGGTTTCTTCTAGGCGAGTCTGCTCCTAGAGTCTGGGGGAGGCCTATGTCCAGCAGTGGACGTCATACGGCTGATGATGATGATGAGTCTGCTCCACCATAGACCACGTCTTCGCTTAACATCATGTGAGATGGCAGTCAAACGCAAGCCTACCTATTATAAAAAAAAAAGATACCACTAGACTTTGCGTGGTGGTAGGGTACTTTCTAGTACTCGGCTGGCTAGCTACCACCCTCACTTTGAAAATCTGCCGCCAAGCATCTAACGGTGTGTTCAGGCAGCCTCATTAGAGAGCCAGTTCCATTCCAGGCTAGGTGTGTTTTACCATATTCGACCACACCGTCAGTTAATATCAGGTGAGTTGTGGTCAAACAACAAGCCTGTCAGCAATAAAGAAAAAAAGATTGCTAGTTTTGGCTATTCAATAAAAACTAAAACTAGAACTCACAATCTTAATCAAAGTAAAAAAAATACAATATTGGAGGATATTTCACACAGCGCCATCTAGCCACAACTTGTACAATGGGAACTAGATAACTGATAGAATACTTATATATATATAAGTAGTATATATATATATACTACTACTACTTGTATATATATATATATACTACTTATATATATATATATATATATATATATATATTTTAAAATACATACTTATAATACATATAGAGCACCAAGACACTAAACAAATATTGATCGTTATATAAGTGTTTGTCCTGGTGGGTATCGAACCCACGCCCTTTTGAAGCAGATACTCTACCAAATGAGCTAACAGGGCAGCAAAACTTTAATAATAATAATAATAATAATTTATTGGCATAAGAACTTACGACTAAGGAGTATACAGATATAAAAACTATGATAAACTAATTAATAAAAACTAAAATAACTATATCATACTCCATGGTGGGTACCCTGAAACCTCACACTAGGGGAGTCCTGTGTCGTGAGGTTCAGTGACTTCCACATTAGAATAAAAAGACTAAATATATAAATATATATATATACATATATATTCTATCAAATAACTAAATAGTACATAGCAGTAATATATAATATAGTAGTAAATAGTAGTAGTTTAAGCTAAATATTTTTAAGATAAATTACAATGGAGTGAGCTTGGAGCGCCGCGTGAGGTGAGTACGAATATGTATGTGTGAGTAAAGTTAGCGCCGCACGACACAGGCTGAAGCGAGTTAAGCTCGCTAGCCACGGGGCGAATTATATTTTAGTGTAAGTATGTGAGTGTGTGTGTGGAAGTCCGAGTGTGTGTATGTATATGTATGTGTGTATGTGTTTCCGTCCGATGTTAAGCAACGATGACTCACATGTCTACAACGCTGTGGTCTAGGATGGAACACGCTTGCCTAGAGGGAACTTGTTACTGTTGTAATGGGGCCTGATTCCCCGCCAGCCAACCATATTTGCATAGGAAGTGTGTTTGTTAATAACCGACTTCACAAAAGAGAGTTACAATTTTAGGAGTCCATATTGTGTGTATGTTTGTATGTAAGTAAAGTAATGTAAACTTAAGCTTCCTAAGCTGTCAAGGGGCAGGCAGGAAGGCAGGCCCCCTAATATCATCTGGAAATAACAAGTATCTTCTCCGTCTCATATTGGTCCAATGAAGACAACCAAGACACTACTAATCGCTTGCAAACATACCTTGAAGTTTGTATTATATTAAGGAAACTATCGAGGTGCTGGTACAAGAATGGTCCCTTGAAATAGTAAGAGCGCTGGGAAAAAGTAGTTTTGGTGGAAGGCAGTGTCCAGACATTACGACGGGTGGGCCGAGTAGGGCGAGTGACAGTGCTTAATGCCGTTTTGTGGAATCTTATTGTCACTCCTAGAATATAAAGCTGTCGGACGGTAAGACATTTAATTTCGTCATACAGTTGATCTGTTGGAAAAAGTAGCGGTTTTTTATAGGCAATTTTCAGAATAAAACGCTGTGCACGTTCAATTTTATGGAATAAAGTTTTAGTAGCGGATCCCCAACAGACTATACAGTAGCTTAGAATAGATTCACATAGGGCTTGGTAAACAATTTTAAGCGTTTTGGGATCCGCTACTAATCCCATTCGTTTGAAAATGTGAGTCATTTTACGAATTCTACTACACAGGTTAATAATGTGGCAATCCCAATTTAAGCGCTGATCAATTGTGACACCCAAGTATTTTATGTTATTGACTCGCACTAGTTCAGGGCAAGCACATGTCTGACCAGAGAGTGGATCACATTTATGTAGTTTTATGTTAATGCAGTTTGGGTGTGTACGCTGGGTAATGCTAAAGGACATAAATTTTGTCTTTGTTGTGTTAAGAGTTAGTAAATTAGTTTGTAGCCATTCAGAAACCTTTGAAAGTCCCTGCTCAGCCACTTCACTGACCTCTGCCCAGCTTTTACCTTGAAATACGATGGCCGTGTCGTCAGCAAATGTGAAAAATTTTGCGTGATTTATTTTGAGCTGGCAGAGGTCATTGATATAGACCAAAAAGAGTGTAGGTCCAAGGACACTACCTTGAGGAATACCAAAACGTACGGATTTGAAGTCACTGTATAGATTGGACAGCCGAACTCTTTGCTTGCGATCGAACAAATACGAATGAAACCAGTTTAAAGTTGTTCCACGTACGCCGAGAGATTCAAGCTTTCGGAGCAAAATCGGCCAGGACACTGTGTCAAACGCCTTGGCCAAATCCAAAAACACTCCCAGACACTTTTGGCTCTGATCAAGACACTTTGTCACATGATCAACCAGTGCAACGACGGCATCTTCTGTCGATTTATTAGGTCTAAAACCGTATTGATTAGGAGACAGAATGTCTTTTTTTTCCAGATACTCCAGTAAACGTCTATTTACCACCCTTTCTAGAACCTTGGATAGAGACGGTAGAAGAGAAATCGGTCGATAATTTGTTACATTAGATTTGATGCCTGATTTGAATATAGGACAAACATCCGCGGTTTTGAAACTGCTTGGAACTGATCCTTGCGACATACTCAAGTTACATATATGGGCGATTGGGGATGCAAGGATATGACATGCTCGCTTAAGTAAGTCATTACTGATTTGATCGCTACCCGGGGCTTTTCCAGATTTGAGACCAGAAATAATCTTGCTGATTTCAAATGTGTCTGTGGGTACCAAAAAGAGTGAATTAGAAGGCGGGTTATCAGCTATTATAGAGCTTGTTAATTGTGATTCAGTCTTCTTGAGTTGTGAAAGAATATTCTGAGCGAGATCAGAGCCAACCGTGGAAAAGAAATCATTAACATAATTTAGAGAGTCAGTAGAGTTTGATTTGAGTTGCAGAAGTGCATTAGAATCTGACTTAGATGTTTTTATATTACATATACTTTTGACAGTGATCCATAACTTTTTGCTGTTATATTTATTGGTGGCTAACAGTTCCGAGTCGTATTTGATTTTTTCAGTTTTTATTAATTGTTTACAGTGATTGCGAAATGTTTTATATTTATCTTGAAGTGATTGGTCATCTGGATGTTTTTTAGCTTTTAAATGTAATGAGTCTCTACGCCTAACGCAGTCAAGAAGCTTGGGTGTAATCCAAGGCTTACTAATAACTTCAGAACTGCGAAGTTTCTTGTGGGTTGTGTTATTTTTAGTAGAAAGGTCTATAATATCAATCAACGCCTGTGAAGCAGTTGATACATCAGAAATTCTATAAAAGTCTCTCCAATCAGTGCTTTCTAGGCTTGTGATGATTCCATGAAAGTCAGTTTTAGTTATGAGTTTGCATTTTGGGACGCTTTTAACGGTAGAACTTTTAATGCCAATCAAAACAGTGTCATGATCCGTAATACCAGAGTTACATACTATGACAGTGGCAGCTCTTTTAGATCGAATTAGAGCATGATCTAGACAGTTGTAGTACCGCGTCGGCAAAACATGGCCTGGAATAAACCCAAAATGTGTGGTTAGTTCAATGTAATCAGGTGCCTTGGGGTCATTACTATTGGGTTTTATATCTATGTTAAGATCGCCTGTTATAATACACGATTCAGTAGAGATTCCAGATAAAATACTTTCAAGCGAAGAAAGAAAACTTGTTATGTTGCTTTTGGCAGGAGAACGGTATATTCCTAACACTGTTAGTTCAGTGCCCACTTTTAAAACTAAACAACTAGCATCGTTAAATGGGGGTTCTTGAATTTCGACGGTAAGACCAGATTTGCAATAGATCATCAAGCCATCATTTTGATTTCGGAACACAGTTGATGAATGGCACTCATAGTATGGTAGGTCAAAAGATTGCAATACATCTCTTCCCCAACATTCAGTAAAAATTACTATTTTCGGTAAAAATTTTAGTCTCGATAAGAATAAAACAAATTTATCAAAATTTTGTCGAACACTCCTAATGTTTTGGGTAAGTACTATAGTCTGGTCTAAATAATCACCCAAATGAAAGCTACATTCTTCTGCCGAGTTCACACTATAATTATCTATTAGCGTTGTATTATCGATGCAATCAATCAAATCTCTATTGATACTCATAATAGTTTATGTATAATAAGTTTGTGGCAACACAGGAATACCTGTGTGGATTGATATGTATGTATGTAGCATCGATAGCTTTTTGCTAATTGATAATTATCTCTCGTGAAATTGATTTGTAGGTGAACTGTATAATATACAAAACTATATGGCAAGTAGGCGTGTAACTTTTGCATCATTAGGTGCGTGTATGGAATATGTTGGTAGATTAACAAATCAAGTAGAATAGGCGTTAAAAATATTATAGTAGGGAAAGCTCCAGAAAAGTAACGATAATCAGCGTGCGCGCTTGTGTCTTGGAGTGTTTTCAAGGTACGCTCGTCCAGTGGTAAAATTGATGGATAGCTATAGGACACTTCAATTAGTTCGTCGCAGACGTAAACAACACACTCGCTGTTATTTCGGAGTAAAGTATAAGTGTAGGTATTTATTTTTGAGTGTGAGGTATGTACGGCATTCGAAGTACACAGTGGGCGTAAATTGATTATAATGGTACTTTGTATGTGAATTGTGTTATAGTATATTAAGTTTGCGGTAATTTGTGAGGAAAGTGATTGTAATGTGCAGAAAGAATTATTATACTCGAGGCTCCAGCGCTCCATGCCGGAAATAAACTTATTAATAACTAGGTAGGATACATAGGAATCTAAGCAAAAAATATAGACTATTAAGATCAACATGGATAGATACATTATAGTTATATATTTACTATTATCAATAACTAGGTAGGGTACATAGGAGTCTAAGCAAAAAATATAGATTATTATGATCAACGTGGATAGATACATTATAGTTATATATTTACTATTGCTTGTAAGTTTTACATTTTGCTGCATGCCGGATATATACTTATTTATAACTAGGTAGGATACATAGGCGTCTAAGCTAAAAATATAAATTATTGTGCTCGACATGGAGAGATATATTATAGTTATATATGTACTGTTGCTTGTAAGTTTTACATTGGGCTGCATGCCGGATATATGCTTAATTACAACTAGATAGGATACATAGGCGACTAAGCTAAGAAAAAAGGTTATTGTTATAGATACTGCTAGATGCTTATTAGTTATACATTTAGCTTTGATTACACGTTTAGAATTAACTGCGAACAGTGATAAGCTTCTAGCCATATGACAGCCTACACCCAGTCACTGATTTTTCAAGTTATCAAGATCAGTTTCGCATGTTACGCGAATTTGCGGTGACCCTTCTGTCTTACGTAGAAATATGCGACCATAACTTATCCAGCAGTATGTAAAATTATTAGCTTTAGCAAATTCTCGAGCTAAGTAATACAGTTTCCGTTCAGTTGGGGTCAAGTTTTCTGATATATACAGAGGCTGGCTTATACCATCAGCATGGAGGTGAGATGTATTTAATTTTTCTTGTTTGTGAGCCTTGTTGTACTTTTTGTAGGATATTAGAAAGTTATCTTTCATGTCATTAGTGGAGAAATCTACAATAATCGGTTTAATAGTGGCTTTAGTATTTATGCGATAGATATTCTTTATATCCGTCGAGTGTATGGAAATATTCAGAATATTGGCTATCTTGGTAATGCATGTTTTAAGATTTTCTTTCGATTCATTCTGGCTTTGTGGCATATTTCTTATCTCAACACTAGTACTACGGACATGACGCTGCAACATTTCTACTTGATTTTGCAATTGTTGGATTTGAGTTTTATGCACCTTTCTTTCTTCTTCAAGAGTGTCTAATTTATTGAGCGCTTCCTCATACTTCGATGCCATGAGACTAACGGACATTTTGACCTCATTAATGGAGCACAAGATGATGTCAAACTTTTCTTCCTGGCGCTTCTGTAGGGCATTGAACATATCCATTACTTCTGTCTTGGCGATGTCGTCACGCTTACGCTTAGGTCGGGCAGTTATGTTATTATGATACGAAGTAGCACTTGTACCAGACTCATCTCCGACTTCCGATACATTTGAGTCTGAGGGGTAGCTTTTTAGTAATTGAAGAGGAGTCGCAAATGTTGTCGGCATCGGCGACATTGGCGGGGTACGTTGTAGTGACATTATTCGCTGCGTAGCGTGGCAGAAACAGCGATATTTACGTTTTGTTTACGCTATCAGTCGTCTATGCAAAACGTGTAGAAGGTAGATAACCGGTTTAATAGGCGGACGGCTGGCGGCTAGATACAACGTTAGTATACGCGCAGGGAATATGTCTGCATCAATCAATGATAGTGTGCAATTCTTACTTGCGCTGGTGCTGTCAAACAACGCTGCCTGCGTGTGCACGTAGTTTGGATGTCGACACAATTGTTCACTTTTATGATTATGCACTTCAAAGGTAAATGTTTAAAAATATAAGATCAATAAAATCGAACACACGTCTATTCGTCTCAGAGGTCCGGTAGAGTTGAGTCTTTGCTTCCAATACGACATGAACTCACGTCACTTGTTGATGACGATTCTGCTTTTCTTATTCTTACTTAATCTAAATGTTGCTGGTTACCAGTTCATGCTCTATTGTAAATTAAGTTTTATGTATGTGTATTTATATGTGTTACCAAAACTATAACTATACATTATTATTTTAGTTTTTTCAATGCAAGCATCTCTAGCAACAACAGTTGGGTTATAGACTAAATAGACACGAGCATGCCCTGTACAATATTCTTCATCTTACTATATTCATTTTAATCAATTATAGTTGGAATCTTTCAGAATTCACTATGTTAAATGCTAGAAAATTTGAACTGAACGACGGCAGCGTGAGCACGCTTAAAGTTGATTCTTCTATCCAGTCATAAAGTAATTTGATAATCTATTAGATACAGAAGAGCATGTCAACGAGAGCGATAAACGCAGCTAAAGACAAACATCCAAACTAAAAAAAAAATAAGTAAAACGGCCATCTAAATGCCGCTAAGAAGCAGCTGTATAGGAACTACCACTTTCGGCGAGCAATATCCCCAGAGATCGTGACTTCTGGCGCCCAGTTATGGCAAAAGGGAAAAATCCTCGTAGCCAACTCTCACCACGCCATGCAAGGTGGTGAAATGACTGTCTTAATTATCTATTGTAGAATAAAAATATCTGGAGATACAATCGTGACAAGTGTAAGTATAAAATATAAACATAAATAATTAATAAGTTACCAATGGTAAAGTCTACACTATATTCTAATAAGAGTCTGACATGAATATCATGAATACAGGCCATTACAGATTCATACGAGAATTTTTACTGAAAAGAAAAACAGAGAAACGTTCAATAAAATATTTTTACATAAATACGCTAATATTTATTATTGACTATGTAACGGTTTATAAGATTTATAATGTAAAATAAAATATTAAGAAATTATTTATTTACAATGTTTATGCGTTTCATAAGTAATACAAGACGCTTCCAACGACACCTCATTTGTCAAATTATGATAAGTAGTTTAGAAGTTAAGAGGGAACAAATGACATACAAAAACACATACCGGTCAAATACATAACCCTCCGTTTCGCTTCGCCATAGTCGGGTAATTTTTTTTATATACAGGCTACCTATCGCATTTAGATTTGACGTACAATCGTGGTATAATTCCAACCTTAATAACAACACCTATATAATTTATGTGATATATGTTCAATAGCCATTACGCACGCAAACATATTTTATTTTACGGTTGTCAAAAAACGACAGACTAAACGACAGACTAAAAAAATATTGATGGAAAGTTTAAAAAAACACTATGGTATGGTAGAGTACACGGTAAAAAATGCCCGTTTCTGCGTGTGGTGCACTTTTGATCGCGTGCAACGACAACACACGTGCAAAATTTTCTTGTAATCTTAGAGTATCTTTGTGTGAGTGAAGCGATCTTCGTTTGGTACAAACTGTTTGGTAATCTGTGGCGTTTGTGTGTGTGTACTTAGCATGCGATTTTTGCACGCGAATGTAGAGCAATCAACGACAAAAGTAGATTATCGGTATGGAGAGTAAGTATTACTCTCAGAGTAGAACACGTATCTACTTGAAAGTAGGTACACTACCTCATATGTACATATATATGTATATGTACATGTATGTATAATGGAATATAATACAATATGTGTACCTACACATATTTTACTAATCCATTTTTAAAGGGTCTCTATTTTTACCCGACTACCAAGAAAGGGTTATGTTTTTCGAGCGTACCTTGAGTGTATGTAAATTTCTTTATTACCTCGTATCTTCGAAGCAGCAGTATTTCGACAGTTACGATATCGTTATGTTCGTCTTAAAAACCCAAGTGTTCTTAGGTAGGTGTTTGAAAAAACAATGGCGGATTTTTGACGCGAAATATAATACGAAATAACCAAAATCTATCGAGTCTATCAAAATCAAGGAAATTAAAAAAGGATTGCAAAAATATATATAAGTTATATGTTTAAATTTAATTAGGAATAATAAAGTGGGTTAATTTTTTTTTTTAATTATTGCTATTTTAATCGCAATCGGGTTATAGATTTTTAAACTCTTCAGCATGTTTAATAATACGTCGCGTCTGAGGGCTTAGTACGGGAATTTACGAAAAAATTATCAAGTTTTCGGCACCAAAATGAATAGAATGTATAAAAAGCGTCTCTAGCGAACAGGAACTAAGACTCAAGTGAAGTAAATTTTTTGGGTACTGAAACTTAACAAAAGTTTTACGCTAATTGCCATGCTAGAGACAGTTTTCACACGAAGGTTTATTCACAAAAAGACCCCATTTTTAACCGACTTCAAAAAACTCACTCAATTCTTGATGATTCGATTTTTATTTGAAAGCTGGTGCTTCCCGTGTGGTCCTATTTCAATTTGGTCCAGTTCTGACAATGGCATCCATGAAAAAACCTTGCGAAGACGGTTTTTTTTTTGTTAAGATATTGTGCGGACAAAATCGTTCGAAAGTCACTCATGTCCGTATACGAAAACTCATTCGCACGATTCAATAGTAGGACCCGTGTTGAGACGCGATGATTGAAAATAGTCGTTGTTACTATGCGGTGACGCAGGTTAAATAATAGCAGTTACTTACTTCGCAAATGAGGTAGAAAAAATTAATTAGGACGCCCTGAGGTTCGATGAAGTGACGATATACTTAAATCGGAATCGGGATGAGTGGCGTGGGGCCGTTCGAGTATTACATAAGCCATCAAAAAGCAAAGGGGTAGTAGCAAGCCGAGTAATTTTACTGCGTTTAATGGAAAAAGCTGCCTTTTTGCCTAACATATGCGAGTTCAGTTACTTACATGCTGTATAAGTTTGGAAAAAAAAGCGTCATATAAATTTGTTCTTGACAAAAATCACTCGCTGTACATTTTTTGCTTTTATTTCGATGTCAAAATCACATGTCCACAAGTCAATTTGTCAATGGTCAATTCAAAGTTCATATTTTTATGATTTTGTTTGAATTCGTTTGTGACCATAATTTAAGAAAAGAAATGTAGATAACAGATAAATATGTACGGTTTTTTAATTATTACAGTTTACGTTTTTTTCGATCCCCACTTATTTGTACGTCTATAACGTCTCGAGAAATTGCGCTTCAGTAACTACCTATATTACAATTTTAACTTAACTACTTTTACTAGTTATTTCCTCAAAAATTGTCTTTATTTTGTGAAAGCTTAGGCCTTCGTCTTAAAAACGTGCAAATTATAATATTTATAACACAAATTACAAACTGATGTTATTACGTCATCTCTCTTGTTATAAATTTTTATTTAATATTGTTATATTTTTTTATTATGGTTGTCAAGCTAGATGTTTTATCATAAAGCACATCTAGCCTGGAATAGAACTAGCTCTCAAGTGAGACTGCCGGAAAACACTGTTAGGTACTTGGCGGCAGATTTTCAACTTGAGGGTGGTAGCTAGCTAGTCGAGTACTAAGTAGATTAGTAGAATATACCCTGTCACCATTCTATCTCAATACGAAGTAAGAAAACTCGACTAACAAGTAGCGCCATCTATCAATTTGTCGCTTCACTACTACGTCCACCGTAAAACCAAAATAACAAAACATAAAAAGTGGCGTCATCTAAACACATATGGTATTAGAAAAAAATCCGATTTATTGTAACAACTACCGTTTTTCGGTTTGGGATGATATATCTGCACTAGTACTAAGACCTTGATCTAAGCACCAAAACAAAACAAATAACTTGGATAAGGAGTATTGGCGGGAACGCGGTGAGCGTCGTGTCGCCACATTGTATTTATTTTTTCTGAAACTAGTGGTTTTTCGAGTGTTTATGCATAAAATGTTTTATTTATAAAGTGCCGAATTACAAACGCGAGTGTGGGAGAATGATATAATGTGGTTAAACATGACTTTTCGTGTTGCTTCCAAAACTCCATCTAGAAGCTATAGTAAAGTCGCCACTACTTTACTAAGGCATGACTTAATTTGACTGGGACCGACTGGACTTGATCAAGACTAGACTTTGACTGTAACTATAGATGATAAAGAAGCTGAAAAATGAAGACTACTCACAAAATATAGAAACATTGAAACTGACAGAATGCACAGAGTGCGATGCCAAGAAGAAAGAGAAAAAAAAACTTGGATGAAAACTAAGGTAAGTTAAATAAAAATTACAAACCAAAATTACGAGTAGGTACCTACAATTCAAATAAAAATCTAAGAATGCTCAATGTGTGGTCACCATAAATAATCGGAAATTTTCTTTTAACTTTTATAATGCTACTTTTTCGTTACAATCACAATACGAACAACGCGCCTTCTGCCACTGTTTTGGTAATTTCCAACTGATATAAACTTTATTTTTACCGTAAAATTTTACTAAATTCAACCTTAAATCGATGACGTAGCTTATCTTTTTTAATTTGTTGAATAGAGCATTCTCGTTCTCGTCGTATAAATATGGTATATACTAACTCTTTGGGTTCTGTAAATCGAATCTGACAAGAAAGGCCGGCCTCCTTTGACAGACTCTTGTGCAAAATTGTCGATGGTTTTTACAAGAATCGATTGTTTACGATGGTAATGTCCAGCTATCTAACCAATTTTATCTGTAATAGAACGGTGGAGTCACTATCGCTTTTTTGATAAAACTGAACTTTTTATCGTTAAAAATATAGTTCTCGGATTTGTCTACTTTAAAAGACAATTTAGTTGCTCTAGTTTTATTTTGTCACTTGAATCGGAAAAACAAGTGTTGAGAAAAAGCTGATGAAAGTATGTTCTAAGTTTCGGAATTGATGTACTACGCAAGCTTAAGAATTTATGTAGCTACATTTTTAGGCACAAGTTTTCCAATTTATTCAGACACTATTTAAGTAATTACAATAATAGGTAATTACTTTTACAAATTTTTCAAGGAATTTATATATTTACAAGCTTTTTCCCAAAAACTATAAGTGGCCTGAGGATAGACTTAACATGAATATTGAAGCGGTCCTGTATAAAATACAAACAAAATTTGATTTGACATTTCTTGTGCGAACTGCAAAACTGTGGGATTTGATGGCTTAGTTGTTGTTGTTGTTGTTTTTTTTTTTTTTTATATGTTTGCCAAGCTATGTTTCTGCCTACAGCTCACCTGATGTTAATTGTGAAGGAGTGTATCTCACCAAGTAATTATAAATTAACTTATAAAATTTCCGGGAATAAATATTTTTATTATTTTATATTCGTGTTTAATTTCCTATGAAGTGTACGTATCTCCAATAATAAGAAAACCTAAGAACTCGATACAAACAGACGGAAAAAGCCACATTTACATGAATTTCTTTTTCGTGTATGAAATTACTGCTAATTAACAAAGTGTTTAAATATTAATTTTTAATGGCGGTATATCATGCGACACGATATGCTTTCGAATAGAGATCTACGTTTTTGATTTTGTGTTTTGTTAATCGTAAAATGTTAGTAGTATAATTAAAAAGTGAATCTCTTAAAGTACTCATGTGTTTGTGGATATTACTATTTTTACGAAAATGTTACTTAAAGAAATCATTTGAATTAAAAAAAAATACCAAACATAACGGAGGGACCTTTGTAGATATATTTGTTTGATTAACCAAAATATCGCTCAGCCGAACTGTAATCAAAAATTCATAATATTTGACCAAAATTGGTTTAAATTTAGAAAAATAGTCAAATAATCTATGACCTATCAGTTCGGGGTCAACATCTACATACACACTGCACTGCAATCAAAGTAGTCAATTAAAACACAGGTACCTACGTTTTTGTAACTAATACAACACAGAAAATGTTTTTCCAAAGTTCAAGTAGGCTACGGGAACGCGGGAAACTCCTGTATGTAAGTAGTTTTCCCTAATCCCGTCTTAAGAAACTGGCTTTTTCATAGTTTTTCTATTGATATGAAATTCTTGCATTTTTTATGGTGCCATAAAGAATTGGGGATCTAATAAGGACGCTTGATAAACCAATGTTAACGTAATGATGGGAGGGATAGGAATAGTGAAAGATTTGCTCACTATTGTTGACAGGAAGGAAAATTACAAAAATTCTGCTTACTTTATACTTGAATGAAGTCTAGTAGTACATAAGCTGTGGCAAGAAACTCTACCTTCCTTATGGTCAAAATCATAAGAACGTCGAAGAAAACTAAAACATTAGAACGTGGAAAAATCATGTCCCCCTTGACTTTTTGTGTTGCTTTCAAAATTTTGTTAAAGCTTCTAGTAAAGTTGTCACTGACTATCGTCTTCATCTAACGGCATGACCGGACTTGAGCCTGCCTGACTTACAAAAACTTTAGCTTAAGCATATTGCACTTGAATTTTCATCAAATTCATGATGGTAACGATTTTTTTTTTCATATATTTACCACATTTTAAAATAGTTTTACAATGTCGAAGTACCCAAAATCTATTTTAACTCGGCGCCACTTGACAACTAAACAACGTGCGAAGCCAAAAAAAAAGACAACATTAATTACCGAGTATCTAGATTGTGTTATAAAATTAGTATACCTTATAGCTGAAATTTTACCGTTGGTCTTGTAGTGAAGGTAATGATGTGCATTATAATAAGTTCCTTTCGGTGCAGGTATTTTTTTCAGCACCCTTGTCATGTGTAGTTTCATCATCATCATCAGCCATAGGAAGTCCACTGCTGGACATAGGCCTCCTCCTGGGGAGGGTTTTTGCCAATACTCGCTACGCTTGGCAGGCGGGTTGGCGAGCGCAGTTAGGTATGATTGTTCAAGAAAGACGCTGCTGCCCATCTTCCGTATTATCCCTTAGCCGACTCTTACGGCATCCACGGGTAGAGAAGGTGGGGTACAATTATTACGCCGGCACCACCACGGCATAGCGTGTAGTTTCATAGCGATAAGCAACTCCTTAAAAAAAGTTTTACCGACAGAACCATTGGATTCCACAAATAAATACACGGCCAACTTGTATATATGTATTATTATATACAAATATTAACCTAGTAGGTACGTTTCAATTAATACCAACTCATATGTACTTAATTTATAGCACAAATTGAAGCGATCACGAAACCGTGTCTTTTACAATTGACTACAAAGCTAGAAGGTACGTTTTACCCCCAGATTGACAGCTTGAGCGTTCGGAAGGTTCGGGATTATCCGGGTGTTTTAAGATTATCACTGTTCTCCTCAGTAGAATAATCGAAATAATTTCGTGTACATATTTATAGGCTCTCAAGAACTTAACTTGTCAAAACAACAAATTCAATGTATCTATGTATAAGTGGACGTTAGAACATAGAAGTGTGTTGCAAATTGACCGGCGGTGCTTGTCGCTGGGTGACCAGATAAAATTCTACGAAACTCCCATGGTCACCTAATCACCTCGGAATAATACTAAAATATCTACAAAAGTTCTAAAAATATTAACAAACATCGAAACAGCTAAAAAGTAGCTAATCTTAAAATCATTATTTACTTACATTTTAATTGCATTAGCTTTAATTGATAACAAACTTTATCAACAATCTTAATTCAATTCCATTTACCTTGACAATTGAAAGTCGTTTGCTAATAATAGAAATTAAATTAAGCCCCTTTGATTTTAAAATACCCAGATTACCAATCTACATTCAGGCTCAACTGCAGTAATTGTTCCAAAATGGAACCAGCTAAAGGCCCATGGTGGAAAGAATACAGAACTCGGAAGGCCATGTCTGTAGAGATGATAATAAGAAGAAGCTTCTTTGAAACTCTAATAGAATATACTAGGAGCTCTTCCATCAGCGGGGTCCAGCAGATATGTGATCCGAAAATTGGCTGGTTGCAAAGGTAACCTTACGGGTGTTTTTCTTTATCTGCCTGATTTTGTACCATCCAGTAAGGAGAATATCATTCAGGTGCATTATATAAGCAATTAAATAAATTCTTTCCTTATTGTGGGTGGGTTTCCTTACGATGTCTCGCTTTTCCATGGAATGATAGCTTTGATTATTTTTGGATTAAAAGTATCCTTGCCCTGAAAGTCTATATAATATTATAATATAAATTGCTTATAAATAGAAAAAGGTAGTCTAACACCATTAATATATTGTAGATTTTACTTTGGATATGTGCCAAACGCTCTGCCTCTATGTTTCTAAGTACAAACGTCAAGGAATGAAATGAACAGCTGGCTTCCTTGTTTTCTGAGAGTCTAATCTAGGCCTTGTCAAGGTTAGAGTGAATAAGCACTTCTAACTGTGTTCTTCATCTCCGACTACATGGTCTTTTTTTTAAATCGACGCTCTCTAACATGGGAGTTAGTGATTTGACGCAGATTTATGTGTAAGTAGTTAAAAAGATCGTTTTTTTTTTTTTCAGAATGTTCCGCATATTCTTGTTCTGCTTCCTAGTGAGCTTACTCTGGTATTTGCTGTACTGCGTCTGGTCCAGGGCCTTGGTCAACACCCTGATAGTATCGACAGAATCCGCCACGTATCCCATAGGGAAGATCGATTTCCCCGCTGTAGCGCTGTGCAATATCAACAGGATTAGCAAAAAGGCACTGCACATTTTTTCCGTTAAATTGTTAGTATTTCACTTTTTATTTGACTGCCTTCTTATTTTTATTCAAAGTGGACGCCAACGTCCCGCTTGGGGTGTTTCGTGATTTCCCCCTACCAGCATCTATCCGAGCCAACCCAGCTACGAGGCAGTAAGCCGCTGGCATAGTAGCTCCAGTGAGATGGGTGGAATGTATAATGACATTGATGGCGAGAAGCATTCAAGGTGTTGCGGCGATATGGATGATAGCGAAACATCCTTATTTGACTGCCTTGTTAACTCATTTGATTTAATTTCTGCTTCAAAAGCTGTAGGGCAATTGTTCGATTACCACCTATAGACAAAAACTTATGTGACGAACATAGATGTTTGCTCTGTGTCTGGGTGTTCTAGATATGTCTATCAGAATTATGTATGTACAAAGAGAAGAAAAAATAAATAAATATTTTTAAGTTATCTGGTTCCCATAGTACTACAAAGCTTGCTTAGTTTAGGTCTAGATGGGTGAAATTGACATTATGTGAATAGAGAATCACAGAAATCGGTTTACTAATAGTGAAGTAATTTGTGTACTTTTGTGTTATTGCCGTGGTGGTGCCGGCGTAAGAATAGTACCCCACCCACGGTTGCCGTAAGAGTCGGCTAAGGGATGTAATCCGGAAGATAGGCAGCAGCGTCTTCCTTGAACAATCACACCTAACTACGCTCGCCAACCCACCTGCCAAGCGTGGCGAGTATTGGCAAAATCCCTCCAGGAGGAGGCCTATGTCCAGCAGTGCACGATCTATGGCTGATGATGATGATGTTGTGTACTTGAAACATAAAATAAAATACTGGTCAAAATCTTCTCTCAGTCTTTTTGACTACGTATTTGGTGTTATTTTTTTACGAAATCTTAATAGCATCAATGCCGAATAATATTTTACTATCAATTGCTTGCCAGAAGTATTTATTGCTGTGAGTAACAAGCGACCAAACATGGGGCTCCGCGGGGTTCTGCTTCACCACATTCGCTCGCCGCGTATTCGCTCTCACAGCGCAAGACTTCCTAAACAACACACTGATTAAACTTTTAAGTCTTTCCTCACAGCTTTGATTTGCCATCGTGTGACTTCTTTTTATTCCCTATAACAAAAAAAACAACTCAAAGGGATACAGTTTTCATCGCCGGAGAATGCACTAATAGCTTTCGATATGGCTGTAGGAGAGACGTCTGAGGCAGACTGCAAAAAGCGTTCAAAAAATTGGTTTAGACGCATGAAACTTTGTACCTATAGACGCTGCAGGACAGTTCTTTAAAAGATTTGACTGTAAAACTTTACCCATAGATCTTATTTTTTAGTTTCGCAAAATTTTCTGAGTGTCCTATGTATTTTCGAAGAAGATTTCGAAGAGTTACCAAAATAGTTTTAGCAGGTAGTTAAGATAGGTCTGAATTATAACATAATCCTTGGTTTTCAGGCAAGCTTCAAGGCCAGAATTCCGTAACGAGTCCGTAGAATATGTAGAGCAGATTACCTTGCAAGCCGGTCGGCTTCTAGATTTCAGTTTTGAAGACAGATGGACAGGACATACGTTCCTTGACGCGGTGTCTAAAGATAAATACAATTCAATTAAAATTGTGGAAACTATGAAAATGGTAATTGACGGAGTCGTGCACTGAAGGCGTTTTATCTACTATTATTTATTACATGATACCAGCTGTATCACCTAAAATTGTCTGCCTTTTTGAATCCTTAGTGGGAAAATAGCAGTGTGTTCCGGCAGCCTCACTTGAGAGCCAGTTCCATTTCAGGCTGTTCCAGGTTTGTTTACCATTTTCGATTATACCGTCACTTAACATCAAGTGAGCTGTGGTCAAACACCTAACCTGTCAATCATAAAAAAAAAAACTGCAAACGCGATTCACACTCGGTCGGCATCGGTCTAAGTACTGCTTAAGGGCGTACTGCTCATCAAAAGGCAAGGTGAGATCAAACGCAAACCTGTTCTGAAATCCCGGAAAATTCCAATACCTACCTATTACTCTGCTACTCATCATGCCATGGTATTGTCTCCAGTTGGCCCCGTCCTGTGAAGAAATGCTGTTAAAATGCTCATGGGACGGAAACATTGTACCCTGTGACAGTTTGTTCGCGGTCCACAGAACGGCACGCGGCCATTGCTGCATTTTTAACAACATTATCGACTACGATTCCAGTCCATCGTAAGTATTTGACGTAGTCTATAAACTAGCTAGAAAGCTGTACAGGACTTGCTCACGGAGATAATTTAGCTGAATCGTTGCTACTAACGTTATTATCAAATTTGACATATGTACTTATAAAGGCTGAGGTACACGTCGATATAACCCAATTATTCAAGTCCAGTTATACCTATCAGTTAGAAAACTCCCACACATAATGACTTACCTAAATGGGTGACTGACGTCATAGTTTTTGATGATGAAATGATGGTGCGTTGCCACAGGTAAGTGCCAGAAACTAGCGGCAAAAGCGAACTGCCCGAGCCTTCCACGTATCCACAATATGCGGGTGAGCTTTCTCACGACTGTACGATGACAATTTTTATTTCGATTACTTACTTTTACTACTATTTGTTTTTATTTCGACGACTATGAGATTAAAACTTTCAAAACACTTCACAGCATTCGCCATTTAAACACCTATGAAATTGGCTAAGCAAACCTAATTCACAGCGCAGGCTCAGTGGTTAGCCTACCTGTCAGTTTTGGGTCGTCAACGAGTCTAACGCCAGTTCTCTGTAGGCAGTCAAGTGGAAGGTGGTAATTCACCGCGCCGCTTTAGAGATGAGAGTTGTATACCATATTTTTGAACGGAACCCGTACCTTACCGTACCTACCTAACACGCCACAGCTCTCATAATTCTTCAAATTGCTTACAGGTCGAACGTTACCATAACAGAGCAGAAGCGACAGTATCTGCCTGGATTTCAGAAAGGCCTTAATGTTGTTTTAGACTCCATGCTTGAAGACTATGCTTACCCCGTAACCAATTTTAGAGGGTTCGATGTGAGTTGAAAGATTTTTACTAGGCAATTTTTATGCCAAACCAGTAGCATTACGACCCTTATAGCCTTAGACAAAAGGAAGATGAAATCTACGTAAAGAAAACGCTGATTGACATAGTGCAATTATAGGGGTCCTTCGGTTTACTACGCAACTTTCAATAGCTTAACAGACAGAAATTAATAAGTAAATATGAATTTTAGAAATCTGTGATGAGCCAGTCCCATAGAAAAAGACTAAGTCGTTAACATCGAGGCGTCAAAGGCAGAATCAATAAATTATAATCCACCCTAAAAGTGGACTTAATCTAATATGAAGACCCTGAACTGGTAAACTTAGAGCAGAATACTCTGATACTAGGTAGGGTGACGTTTTAAGAGTAAGTAAGACAGGTAGTAGTGAGAAGCAAAAAGCTGAGTGGTGTGACATCGGAATGGCCTATATGTTCAGCAGTGGACTATAATAGGCTAAGTATGAAGAAAACTACCAAAGTCGAAAAAGTTCAAGCTTGATTTACTTTAGATTGGTTACTTTTACTTTGATAACATACATTCGAGCTGTCTTCGGTAAAAGTCACGGAAATTGGAAAGATGGCACAAGTTTGATGGAAATCTAACTTAGCGTGACCGAACTCGTTTCCGTGTTGTCGTCAAAGCACTCGATAAATTTATAAGCTTTGAAGGGTCGAGGTTGCGATGGGGTCTAGGCCAGGGCATATCGGATTTGTCAATAGTAGACTGTGGTGCTTGTTTTTACTTTGTAATGTCGATCATTATCGAAACAGATATTAGTTATATGCCCCATACGGTGACTTTGCGATATGTACAGAGTAATACGGAACAGTAGTACTATAAACCAAACAGCCCACATCAGATGTGCTGTGGTTAAACACTAGCCTGTCAACCATAAAATAAAAAATACTACTAGACAATAGGACACTATCTGAAATCCCAAAAAGAACTAACAATCAGCTATTCAATACATTTGTTGCAAAGTTACCAATTTAAATAACATTTATAAAACAGCCTCATAGGTGTACCTAATATTATATGTAAATGCATACTAATAAAAACTGTGGGATTGGTTGATGTTAGTGTTGGTTTCATAGTAATGGATTATTCTCGAAAAAACGGTACTAGGATAAATATGGTCTTCGGGCTATTATTGACAGCCCTGTAGGCTCATTGGGAGTATGTCTGCCTGAGCTGTAGGGCGTGGGTTCGATTCCCGCCAAGGACAAATGTTTGTTTGTTATAAACAAATGTTTGTTCTGTGTCTGGGTGTTCTGTATGTATTATAAGTATGTATTTACAAAAAAAAAAGTATTTATGTATTATATCAGTTATCTGACTTCCATCACACAAGCTCTGCTTAGTTTGGGGTCAGATGGCGCTGTGTGTAATGTGTCCTACAATATTTATTATTATTATTATTTATTTCTATTGTCATACGATGATTCCAGAAGGCAATAGGTACTTAGTTTGCGTCTTATGGACTATTTTGGTCATTGTATAGTAGTGAGACGTGATTTTTTTTCTTTCAATTGTCTATTGTCCCAGTAACTTCTGAGACCTAGTCTAAACTTAGTTGCTTGAGGCCCCAAGCATGGCTTGATGGTTGTTCCTTAAATATATCATTACTTGATGGTAGATAGATCTCTTTAGCAGGAGGTCGTCTAGGTAGGTACCACCATCAGTATCATATAATTTGCCGCCATAATTCAATTAAAATATTGTCAAATCACATTTAGTTATAACATTACAATTTTATTTAAATTGAACATCAGACCGACATTATGTATACCTAACGGCCATCGATTTGATTCTATCGAAAATACGGACAAATTTTAAATAACCCTACGCAGGGTTGAATTGGTTATGTGTAACGCATATTCCCACCAGGTATTGTTATACGACCCGACTCACTTCGCTGATCTGAGCGCCGGCCGTCTGACCCATCGCATCGCGGAGCCCGGCCACGCCGAGTTTCTGCAGCTCAAGTCCATCAAACAGGTCGCCTCGCCTGAAGTTAGGAAGTACCCGCTAAAAATTGTGAGATTATAATTATATCTTTACAGGGTTACATTTTAGGTCCTGTATCTGATTAGTCTGATCACCGTATTATTGGCTGCTTCCCTGAATGGGTTATGCGTGGTTACGGCGAAGGAAAGTACCAAGTCGAAAAGGCGTCACATTTGTCATTTTTTCAATAGCAATTCTGCATTTTGTTTATTATTTTGTCATGAATTGCATGTTATGCCTCTCTCAAATGGCAGCACAGCTTTGAATTAGAATATAATTTAGTGTTGTTAATGAGAAACCTCAATAAATAATTTTTAAAAATTATAACTAAAACGCTCTTGAGGTTTATAGAAAACTTTATTAAATTAATATACGAGAGATTACACAGGCACGTCTACATCGTGTTCGTCGGGAAAGGAGAGAAAGAAAGCGAATGTCAGAGCGAGAAGGTTGCGCTTGCGCCACAGAATATAAAATACACAAATCGCTGTCAAAGATTATAAATAAGGCGCCAAAAGAGTTTTGGCGGGAACACGGAAAGAATCGTGTCGCCCCATTGCATTTTTTCCAAAACTAGTGTTTTTCGAGTGTTTGTGTATAAAAATAGAGGTGTTTTATTCATAAAGTGCCGAATTACAAGCCCGAGTGTGGGAAAGTTATAAAATGTGGTGAATCACCTTTTGTGTTGCTTCCAAAATTCCATCGAAGTTTATAGTAAAATCGCTACTACTTTACTAAGGCATGACTGGATTTGACTGACACAGATTGGACTTGACCAAGACTGGACTTTGACTGTAAAGATAAAGACGCTGAAAAATGAAGACTACACACAAAATACAGAAACATTGAAACTGGCAGAATGCACAGAGTGCGATGCTAAGAAGAAAGAGAATAAAAGGCGCCAAAATTCAAATAACAAAAAGACATTGTGAAAGACTTTTACAATGGAACTAAACTTGTAAAGGCGAAAAAACTCAGCTTTTCCACACCATCCTTCAACATGTCCTTCTCTATGGAACCGCGAATGTCATTTTTCTATGGAACGAAATTTTTTTGCGGTTTCAGGATTTGTCCGATAGTAAAAGTGATTTACAATTAGATTCATAAAGTTGAGTATAATGACTTTCTACAACCGCGTGACTTTATGATAGCCCATAAAATCCCCATAGCATGTTTTCAAATTCAAATTTTACTTGTAAACTTAACCAAACCCCTTCAAACGATAACATTTTTTTATTACCTTTATAGAACCTAAACAATTAGCAAAGTTCAAGACATTGCCGCATCAGCGCTCATAACTTTGATAATTAGCGCTATAATTTTGCTACAGTTCTTTAAAACGGATTCATACAGTTTTGTTAACACATTAAGTACTGCTTGGAAACAGAACACCTGATACAACAATAGTACTCATAAATAACTTCCTGCTAAGGAGATCTACCTTCAAATAATTTGACTTGTCATTCACATGAAACCTCACCTACTTTTCCCAGCGAAAATGCCTCTTCAAAGATGAACTCGCGCACGAATTCAACCATATGTATTCGTACAGCGCTTGTATCGTTCGCTGCCGTATCAGAGCCATCCAGTCTTTATGCAAGTGCACTCCTTACTTTCTGCCAACGAGCAAAGCTGAGGGACCCATCTGCACCATGGATGATTTGATGTGTCTCAATAAGTACAAAGGTAGACAATATTTTTAACAGTCATATCAAACAAGGCTTAATTTTTTGTTTACTCTTAATATGTTCGCGTTTAATCATATCCTGCTTTATGTTAAATAACGATGCAGTTAAGATAAAACACCCTTACTCAACTCTAGGAACCTGTCTAGTGTTTAAGATATTAGACACCATGTTGTTCGTTTCGCAATATAAAACTCGCACATTTCCAACCAGCTTTGGTCAAGTGTTCGTCTCTCGTCTCTTCTAGAACGGAAGCGGGCAAACCAATAACAGGCGGTGCGTTGGTTTTTAGTGCTTCTTAAACATCGTTGATGTTGCGTGCCGCTTGTGCTGTGTTGCTGCCACGACGGTACTCATATTCCATAATTACTCTAATTTTTAACGTATCCATGATGACGGAAATGATTCAAATGTTATCAATACATAACACTAATCAATAATAAATGAATTCCATGTTTATAAAATAAAATTAACTTAAAAAAATATAATTCTTATCCAAACAAAAATTATTTTGATTTGAAATGGCCAGTACCTACTGCAGAACGTTAATGTCATAGGTATAAATTAAAACCTATTATTATTAATAATCTCGAGTATAAGCTCCAATCTTGCCAAGTTTCGTCTGAAATCAATAAGCCTTTACAGCGTTAAGAACAAACAAAGATACAATATAAGAACTAACATGCGAACAGACAAACTTTTGCATTTACATATAATATTAGTGTGATAACAATCTTTAAATAAAAGTTCGATTGTTCCAGAAAAGCTTCTATACCTATATCCAATAGACGCAGAGAAGACCGAAGGCCTGGAGGTTGAAATGGAGGATTCCCTGTACTGCCCCAACTGCTTGCCCGACTGCGAACTAACACAGCACTTCACCAAGTCTTACAAAACCCCTATGAAATTGCTCACACAAAGAGCATATTATATGGATCAATTTTTGTGAGATAATCCAATATTTCTTATAATTACCAAGTTACATATTCTTATATTCTTGGTTTATGACTATCGGTCATAATTTATATTTAATTATATCGTCCTCGTCCTCGTCTCTCACATGTTGAGGCCACAGGGGCTTTCCTGTTAGTATCGACTCATAATTTAATACTTATTAATTCTAAGCTTATTAATATTTTCAGGCAAAATATAAACACGACGAATAAAATCTTTTTGAGTGTTTACTACCCTATTTCGGATGGCCTCTATGATCGGCTCGACGTAGTTTCTTACTGGTTTGAAGTTTTAAGTGAGTAGAACAGAATGTTTCTACGGCGAATGAAGATACACGTATCTTCATACATTCACCGTGTTGCTATGACCTCTTGAATCATACGTTTTTTAAACGCCACTTAAACTTAATCAGATGTTTTGTAAACTTGAAAACCTGAAATATAAAGCGTGAAGACACGCTACCTTAAATCAAGACTAAACATAGATTAAACGCAATCAACTTTTGATTTCTGAAATTAGAGGTGCTTTATATTAATTTATATAATGCCATATTCATTTATGAGATTTATACAATAAGTAGATAAACAACGTCACAAAAAGTATGGAAATGAGACCGCGCTCTTGGTGACAGTACCTATGTTAATGTAAGCATTTTTTTTCATAAGATATGACTATCAGTTACGTACTATTTAATTCTCGTAAATTAATATGTTAGAGCCACTGAAACAATTTCATTTTTTAATTTGCAGGTAACGTAGGCGGATATTGCGGAGTAATCCTTGGATTGTCTGTCTTCAGTTCTGTAGAAATCGTATATTTTCTGCTAGTTCGTTTTATTATAGTTTTACGATATAATTATATAAAATTTCATTAAAATTCAAGAACTATGAACCATCTCAATTTCTAAACCCATTCTCTCGGCGAGCATCTTATTGTTAATCAGGTAGGAATTACACGCAAACCGTGCCAAGCCAAATAAAAAAGTTATTTACGAAGACTGTTACGAATAAATCGTTTTATACAAACAGTAAAAACATACATTTTTATAATATTACGGCCTAGATTGATGCATTTCGATGCATTAATGTTGCAAATTAGCAAAATGTTTAAGACGAATAAATCTTGCAATGTAAAAAAAATACAGAATTTTATCTAACGTGAACTTTGGAGTTGGACTAATACGATACAACACATTGTATCGTATGTAGCTATTTCCGAGAATGCGCGTCTTGTATTTTTATCTGTCAAAAAGGCAGTGTCAAATCTGGACAAAGATTTCAAGTCGCAGTTTGTTAAATATTAGAAAAATGTCTGCAAATTCGCCACCGGGAAAAAGCGACGGTAAGTTCTCATCGCTTTTATGATTATTTAACCATGCGGGACAAATATAGTGATCTTACTGTTCTTATAGGTGATGAGCCCATCGATAGGCATTCGGAAGATGTCCCGCCAACCGATTCAGATAGTGAGACTCTTAGCTCCAGAGTAAGAGACTGGGATGTGGACTCCGTGCGAAGATACCTGGCCACAAAACTGGGTTTCTATGAGCCTCCTAAGCCGCCATCACCAGTGGAAAAAGTTTTAGATGAAGTTAACTTAGACGGTATAGTGAAATGGATGAAAAGTGAGAGATGTAAAAAAGTGATAACATTATCTGGAGCCGGTATATCGACATGTGAGTGTGATTCTTGTTTTATAAAGGAAAAAATTATCACTGGAATTTAAACGACTAGAAATTTGATCCTTTATTGATATGAAACTTATAAAGAAAGTAAAACTTAGTTACATTAATTTAATCACCGAAGGTCTTGTAGCAGTGACATGAATATTTACTAATTTTCATAGTTATCGCCAATGCTATTTATTGTTGTTTATAATGGAAAATTCTGTTTATCACAAGGTCATTTGGCTAATGTTTATGGAATATTTTGTATGTTGATATACAGCACTTAGTTACTGTAATTTGTAATCTCACTGAAATTTTGCTTACATACTGTGAGTTTAAACAAATATTAAATGCTCTCTTAAAACATTGCCCAACATTAAATAAATTGGTATCTATAGGTACTTAAACTTTGTATTGATTTGAACTTAATTGTTATTATTGAGCTTACAAAATATATAATATTCTCTTAGGTAAATGTTTTTCTTTATTTCAGCTGCTGGCATACCAGATTTTCGCAGCCCAGAGACTGGCCTATATCACAATTTACAGAAATACAATCTCCCCGAACCACAGGCAATATTCGAAATCAATTTCTTCAGACAAAATCCCAAACCATTCTTCATGTTAGCCAAAGAATTGTATCCAGGAAACTTTAAACCAACTATTTCACATTATTTTATAAGGTTATTAAATGAAAAAGGTAAGAAATTGTGTTAAAAAAGTGACTGAACAAATTTTTTTTTGTGCTATGTTTGTTTAATTTGTGAGAAATTGGTATAAATTAACTTTGATTTTATATTTAAAGATATGTGTATAATATACACATTTCTATATGTATATTGTGTGTCATTTCAAACTGGAATCAGAACTGCCCGCATGCAAGGACATATTTTAATTCAAAGCTCCCGCGGCTTACTCCATAGTGTAGGTCTTAATAATAAATACAGGTACCAAAATAGAGATAATAATAAGCATTTTTTTTTAATTAATAACTTTTTTCTGTCTATTGCCCAAGGGGGTCGCGACAACTTTACAACAAATAAAGAGGTTGCATATAAAAAAAAATTAAACACAGTATAAAACAAAGTTGCTTTGTTGCTGTCTGTACGCTTAGATCTTTTGAACTATGCGCGGTTTCCAACAATAGACAGAGTGATTCAAGAGGAAGGTTTATATGTATAATACATGCATATGTACCACATTAGCATCTACATTGCGTGCTATACTGTGTGAAGTTGGGCTGGGTTGTTAGTTTATATTATAAAATACTTGTTTGCATTGCTGTTGATATTAAACAGATCCAATAGCAATTGCTTGGAAATTGCAGGGCTACTTCTCCGTCATTACACACAGAACATAGACACTCTCGAGCGATGTGCAGATATCCCCGACAACAAGATAGTGGAAGCACATGGCACATTCTACACATCTCACTGTCTGGAATGTCGCAAGGAATACACTCTTGAGTTTGTGAAAGGTATGGCCATTTATTACTGGACCTTTGTTAAATGAAGGGCACCTGTATTTTTTGACAATATTAAGAGCTGTCCATAGTAAAAGTTATTGATAATAGTGAGTACAATGACTCGCTTTCTGGAATCCCTTTATTTGTATAAATCTGAATAAAAGATCAATTCCTCCCACAAATCATCATCATCATCATCATCAGCCTATCGAAGTCCACTGCTGGACACAGGCCTCTCCCAAGACACGCCACTCAGCCCGATCTTCGGCTTTTCGCTTCCATCCACCGCCAGCTGTCCTACGTATATCGTCACTCCATCGAGTCTCAGGGCGTCCTACGCTACGTTTGCCAATTCGCGGTCTCCACTCCAGAACACGTCTTCCCCAACGGTTATCGATTCTGCGACAGATATGTCCAGCCCATTGCCACTTCAGCTTGCTAATACGCTGAGCTATGTCTGTGACTTTTGTTCTCTGGCGAATTACTTCGTTCCGGATACGATCCCTCAGAGAAATGCCAAGCATAGCTCTTTCCATAGCTCGCTCAGCGACTTTGAACTTACGGACCATTCCCGCTGTGAGTGTCCACGTTACGGCTCCGTAGGACATGACAGGTAGAACGCGCTGATTGAAGACTTTTGCCTTTAGACTTTGTGGGATGGATGACGAGAAGACTCGACGTAGTTTTCCAAATGCTGCCCAGCCCAATTGAATTCTTCTGTTGGCTTCACTTCCAAAATTGTTTTTACCTAGTTCGAGCGTCTGCCCTAAGTAAATATATTTTTGAACAATGTCTAAAGTGAAACCATTTATGGCAACGGGTCCCGGAACAACGTACACGTTGAACATGACCTTGGTTATATCCAAGTTCATCCGGAGACCGATGCATTGAGAAGAATTATTAAGACTGGTCAGCATCAATTGTAAGTCCTCCAGTGATTCAGCCATTATGACGATGTCATCCGCAAAACGAAGGTGAGAGATGTACTGGCCGTTAATGTTGATGCCTCGCCCTACCCAGTCCAGCGTATATTGAACATATCCTTCATTACATTTGAAAACAATTTCGGGGAGATAACATCCCCTTGCCTCACACCACGACGAAGGTGGATATGTTTCCACAAATACAATAATATATATATAGTAAATACAATAATATATATATAGTAAATACAATAATATATATATAGTAAACACAAATGGCATCTAGTTTTTTTTCGGGAGCTGAACTGTCTCTACCTTTGATGAAAATCCTACAATATAGTAAGCACAAATAGCACCTCATTCTTTTCGGAAGCTGAGCTGGTTCCTTTCATGAAATCCGTATGAATAACATATTTAACAGTTTTTTTCAAAGGACTGTAGAATAATTCAAAATAAATGGCAGTTAAAACTTTTCCCTTTTATGCACCAAGAAATTAAATTTCAGTAAAATATTTGTGCACAAAGATAGTTTGTAAGAAGATTTAAAATTAAATCACAGCCATGAATCTTCATTACAACTTCTAAAGCTGTCATATTTATTTCAGAAAGAATATTTGCCGACCAGATACCAATATGCACAGAATGCCCAGGAGTAGTGAAGCCAGACATTGTGTTCTTTGGAGAGAGTCTCCCGGAGCGGTTCCAGCAGTGCTTGTCAGAGGACTTCCAGCAGTGTGACATGCTTATAATCATGGGTTCCTCGCTTGAAGTGCAGCCCTTCGCTTCTCTAATTGATATGTGAGTTATTAATTCCTTGCCGTTCATCCTAATTGGCCAGACATTGTTACAACCTTGTTTGCTCGTTTGTAGCTCAGCTTCTCAAACTGGAGGGTAAGGGTTTGATTCCCACCTATTTATTACAAACATGTGCCGAACATAGATGTTTTTTGTTTTATATAAGAATGTTTTAAATATGTGTATTGTAAGCATAAGGATGACTCTAATACACTGTAGAGATGACTGGTAGAAAATGCTTTAGCATTAAGTCCTCCTTTTGTACATATTATTTCATAAAGATGGTTTACAAAAAAAAGTATATAAGTATTCTATCAGTGATCTAGTGATCCTTTGAGTGTTGCTTGGGGCAGGATGGTGCTATGTGAAATGTCCTCCATTATAGTATTTATTTCATGTATTTATCATGTGATCAAACAATTTATCAGTGCAAATTATGTAAATTGTTTTTTCTTTGTATTGTTGTGTTTTTTACAAATTGCCCTATACAAACTGTCCCATTAGTCATAGTTCGCCACAAAATGCGGGTTGGCAGTCAACAGAAATCTTCGAAAACAATTTAAAAAATGCACATGTTTTACTTAGTAGAAACCAATTTACTCGTGATTTGAATGCACCCTGCTCGTATCTACCTTTTTTTTATGATTGACAAGCTAAGTGTTTGACCACAGCTCACTGTGAAGTGACAGTGTGGTTGAAGATGGTAAAGCACACCCTAGCCTGGAATAGAATCTATCTATCGGGAAGCACACAGTTCCATTCTAGGCTAGGTGTGCTTTATCATCTTCAACCACACCATCATTTTAATTAATAATTTTTATTAACATTTTTTTTAATAAGTATTCAATTGTTTGGTACCGAAAAACCATTTTGGTTTGTCTCAGGTGAACTGTGGTCGGACACGTAACATGTCAACCATTAAAAAAATCCCACGCGAGTATCATGTTTCACTGTTTGGCAGGTGAATGTGGAATCAAACCCTTGTGTTCCGAGTTTTTGTAATTTGATGAAACGTTGCGCTTTTTTGAGTTTTTACGACAGTATACAATACAATACAATACAACTTTATCATACACCAAACATAATATAAAAATACATACAAAACTTAAAAACAAAAAGAGAAAGCAAGTAACAAAACAAAAATACAACAAATAAACGGTGTACAAGGGCGGCCTTATCGCCTAGAGCGATTTCTTTCAGACAACAACCTTATTACCTTATTCCAGTATAATGGTGTTAATTTGTGTGCAGGGTACCGGACTGGTGTCCGCGGCTGCTGATAAACCGTGAGAAGGCGGGCGTGCGGTCACCCATCATGCGAATGCTCGGCATGGGAGGCGGGCTGCAGCTGGAGGGAGGCACAAGGGACGTGGCGCAGCTCGGCGACTGCGATTCGGGCTGCCAGCTACTCGCCGACAGCCTCGGCTGGGGGGTGAGTCTCTCGTCATATCTGTTCGGTCACACGTCATGGCAGACCGGAGAGCGCAGCAAATCCAAGTCCTAACCAAATCAAATCCAATTCCTGTCTTAAGTGCTAGTTCAGCTCAGTAAAGTGAGCATATCGTATGCTCGCTTAATAGGGTCACAGTAGCGTAACTTTTTGGGGTTCACTAACTTCGCTGATATGCATAATACACTGTACAGTGTACACCCACTGTTCATGTCCGGTACCGGTTTACCGGTAATAACTAATCTACGATTTGCAAAGCTTGCTTTTTATACACTAATTACCATTTATATGTACTGAACGTTGGATTAGTTGACAACATAGTCTAAGGCAGGTGTCGGCAACACGCGACCAGTGGGCCGCATGCGGCCCGCGGATGTCATACTTGCGGCCCGTGATTGTTATGTAAATCAGTTATAAATCTAAAATATTATAAATTCTAGATGGAAAAAATTATAATATAAGACTTATTAACTATAATTTAATACATTTTAATGGCATTTTTGTTTATTCTGCCTATTCTACGAAATACGACCAATTATACGTACCTACATAGGTACATTAAGTTCCTAGACTTATTATTACGACTACCTACTTACTTACTTACCTACTTACTTGATTACTTTATTTGCCACCTTGTGCCTGTCAAAAGGTTGTCTAAGGTATTAAGGTAAGGTGTTATCGTACTGAACAGAAATTTGCTAAACAAATTTAGGAAATTATTTTCTTCATAAATTTTTTTCTTCCCTTCAGATTTTATTTAAAACTAGTTGTTACCTGCGACTTCGTTCGCGTGGAATTTATTAAAAATTATTACCACCACCACCAGATGTCGTCAAGTCATAAGTAGAATAGTCTTTACTATTGTGTATTGTGAAACTTGATTTTTTTGATTGAATTTGCGTGATTGAGTAACATACATACAAACTTTCACATCTATAATATTAAGTAGGACTACTACTTAATATCTATAGTCGAACTTCTTGCCATCAGAAACAACCATAGTTAATGTCTCGAATTGTAGAAGAGTTTCCATTGACTAAACACCCAGTATTAAAAAAAAACACGTTTTTCAGGACGATCTCCGAACTCTAGTAGCTTCAGAACATGAAAGGTTAGAGCGAGAGAGCGCTTTATCCTCGCCCGCTATACCTGTCCCGCTCGTACCCGATGTCGCCGGAATCAGCGGAGTGCCTTCCGATACCAAACTATGAGTAATATACCTTAACGTCACTGGCATAAAGGTTTGATTACACTATTATTATTTTTTACACTTTTACAGATGAGCACGTCTAAAACGCTTGTTTAGTTAGACTGGATTGCGGAATGCAAGCAAACGAGAAGATTTGGTCAAGTCGGGTTGCCACATACCACCTGGCTATTAAGTATCGAATTGAGAATCATATATCCCTTTCTCTTTCTCTTGGAAATTGGTTTTGTTCAGCGCCAACTATATATCTGTAAATGTTAGATTATAGGCATTCGTTGCATTCATCATCTCAGCCGTAGGACGTCCACTGCTGGGCATAAAGATCGGTTGGAAGCGGCTCGCATCCAGCGCGTTCCTGCGATCTTTATTAGGTCGTCTGTCCACCTTGTGGGTGGACGTCCTACGCTGCGCTTGCCGGTCCGTGGTCTCCACTCCAGAACTTTGCAGCTTTGCATTCATCGCATTAACAAACGATAAATAATCGCATCTTATTGTTCGTATGAACTTATAATCCGGTACTTTGTACGATTGAAATTCTCGCTGTATTTTCATGTGACAAACACCTAAGTAGATAAAGTACATACTATTTTTAATACAAAAAATGAGATAGTTTAATCAAGCCTTAAGATGTGGTGAAGCTTTAGGTTCCATTATGTTGTGCCTTTAGCCTTAAGGAAACAAGTTCAAATTGGTCTAATTAAAATGTCTTAATAAATGATTTTTCGAAACGTGCGACTAAACAAGTCGAGGCCACGCTTTTTGTAATCATTCCTTAGAAAAGGTCTCCGCATATGATCGAAAATATAGTCGGAAGTATAAGCAATTAAGAGCGAACAATTCCGAATTTTAAAAAAAATTGGTTGTCTGTAAAGTCGGTTTACGGACGGTAGTTTGACATGACAACGTCAATAGATGCAGCACGAACCGAACTGAGCCGACCACTCGAGCCGATCATGCCTCTCTCTCGTTCGTGCCGCGCTCTCGCTTGCGGAACGGGACATCGAGCGTAACGGGACAATGACGTCAACTTTTTCGTGCATGCAGCCCGTAATATCGAGTTATTAGACGTTGTCACGTCAAAAAATAATTGACGTACTGGCAACCGGTGACAATGAACGCGATGGAAATATGTGACGTCATCTACCCGCCATATTTGCTTACACGATAAAACACATAAAAACAAACCATTAATCATAATTACGTCTTTACTTTGGCAATCCTTATTCCAATTTGAGTCTGATATCGCTCTAGAACTTCCTGTATAAAATCAAAGAAGCTTGATGCTTTGAAAATAATATCAACTATTAGTCATAATGTATGTAAATACCACTACGGATTGTGGTTTGCATAGAATTTTTAATTAAAAATTAGTAAAAAAAGTAAATTTGTTACGAAAACGCTGTAGTTGAGTAAAAACTGTTCAACGTAAAACTATAACAAAACACTTATTGTCGGATAACAAGAAATGTTGTATAGATCGCTAGTTATTTCAATGCTTCGAATGCAAGATATATTATATTTGAACTGGGTTTTTTATTTACCATATTGTTGGAAGTGTAAAAAAAAATTAAAAACTCTGTATAATAACAATTCGAATTTTCATTTGTATTTTATATTCTGCTTTCGTTCACGCTTTCGAATAAGTTGTCAAACCGTTTATGAAAATCGGGTCAAACATTTTTTTTTTTAAACAACTATGATCTTTTTTATTTATATTGCTATTTTTAGTCTTATTTGGCATAATCAAAAATATGTCACTTAACTTTAAATGCAAAAAAGTAGTTAAAAAAAACAAATGAAAATTTGTGTAAAGCATTTATTTCAATGTCAGATTATTTTTGGTGGTTTATGTATGTATACCGGAGGCCTTATTCTTTAATTTACACTAGAATCCTTGCCCTAAACACGTTTTTAAAATTAAACGCTTTTAACTTTATTTTGACAGTTCAAAACAAGAACTCGTCATCTTAATTTTGATATTGGCATAAAGAATTTGACACAAATACGGCAGCGTTGCGTGTTATGTATAATAATATGAACATAGAGAATATGGCTGAAAAAAGAAGGAACGAGTTTCCAAAATTATAATTTAGTGATTTCTTAGATTAGATGAAAATGTCCTTATAACGTTTAAATGTAGTCAAAAATTTACTAAGTACACGTAATTTTATATTGTTTTGTAATATTTACGCGAATTTTTAATAATATTGAATACCTACTTACAATTATTTATGTTATTTTATCTATAAAGAAACAAATCAATATCTTAAATACCGAGACAATTATTTATTAGTAATTTATGTGTTAATTTATTTTGTTTTAATTTATATTTTGGGTTAATTATCAATGATTAATTAAATTAGTAATGATTTCGGTTGCTACTACTGTAGCGTTTACTTAATTAGTTTTGTGGGTAGATTGTAATTTTATGTTTTGTAATTTAACTTAATATTTTTATTGGATAGAGGTTTTCGTGTGTATACACATGGCATAACATTGTAATATGAATAATCTGTTGTGAACTTATTTATCTCTATTTATTTCAATATGTGAGAAAAAGATGACGTTAATTGAAGCTGTCAAATTAAAGTTGACTATACAATTAATAATAATATTATTTGGTTTTCAATATCGACTTCCACAAAAAAGAGCTTTTTCGTGTCACTGTTTATGAGATTGCTTTAAACTAAACAATTTTAATTTTTAATAATTAGGTTTGGTCCAATAAAAATAAACCTAAGCGGTGGTCTCACTATTTTTATCAAAATCAGACAGTGGATTAATAAAATAAGTCTAATCTTGACCATACAGAAATGCACGTGTCGCAAAGTATTAAGTCAATTTGATTTATCCATCATTTGCCAATAGTCAAGTCGAAGATTAATAAGTGATATCCAATATCTTGTAAAATTCATACAATTGAATTAGAATTTAACCACGTTTATCAATTATTTTAATGAATAGTTATCACTAAGTTATTTTTAAAAGGGCTAAGCTGGGCTGTTATGACTTATCCATTTAAAACTTAATATTTACAATAATTCATACAGATTTATACTTTTATTGTTATAAACTATATCAATATTCGAACAATCAGGCTATCCCCATTGTTCTATCCACCGAGTCTTCCTACTTTTTGCGAATTTTGAATACATATACTTTTTACACAGAATCAAAGCAATCGTTAATTTAGTTGGCTGTGAACATAAACATCACAAATAATTAACGAAGAATACAAAAAGAACTCATAGCATTCAACCCTTAGACAGATTTTTAATTGAATAGTCACAAATGACCAGAATGGAACTATCTTTCAACTAAAAAAGCCCCATCGCCTCTAGCCGCTTGAAAGGTAAATGACAACTAAATGCACAGGAACAACTTTTCATCCCAAAATCATCCCTTTTCGATGAGGATAAAAATCTGTTATCAACAATGTAAAATATTTAAGCAGCTTTTTCAATTATTATAAGCCATTGCTAATTTATTGAAACCTAAGCGATATTTCACAACATTTATGCTAATTTATTTAATATTTTGTTGTACAAGCGTAAAAAATATGGCCTATTGAATAACCATGAAAATCGGCCATATTTGTTTTTATTTTCGAACGAGTCAAAAAATACTCTAGTAAGTAGTTTAACCTTGTTTTACTTAGTATAATTTCCAAGCACCGTATATGCCTTGCAAATTAACGTAACTATCACTCATAGCTTACTGCCGCAAAATAAGTCAATAGATTTGTTTCTGTACCAATATCTACAGGTCTAGTGTCTATCTGTGTAGGCATCAAATTTTATGATAAAAGGAAACTCTTACGCCATCTACTTCTCTGTTTTTAGCATTGCACGTTGTGTTGCCAGTATCAAATAATTCAATATTTTCAAGTGAAATAAGACAAAGTCGCGAGTCTGGTCATGTCCTAGTGAAGTAGTAGTAACATTACTTTAAGGTTGAACAAAATTTTGCAAGCAACACGAATAAATATTTTTTACCAAAATATTATATCATATTCCCACACTCACGCACGTAATTCGGCACTTATGAATAAAATAAAATTATTTTTATACATAAGCACAAATTCCGTATTCCCGACAAAATTCCTGTCATGCTATCCACGTTTTTATGTAGAAGTGAAGTCTTGCGTCTTGTGTAACGGAACACACACTCGATCTTTGGCGGTCCCCGCGGGAAAATCATGTCACTGCATTGTATTATTATTCTATACTTGCCATTCATATAATGTACTATGTAATACGTATATTTTCGTGAATTCTGTGTTATCGTTCACATTTTTTTTTTTTTTTTTTATCAAATATGTATGTTTTCTTGTCTGTAACACATCACATCATCAGCCATAGGACGTCCACTGCTGGAAATAGGCCTCCTCCTGGGGAGGGGTTTTGCCAATACTCGCCACGCTTTGCAGGCGGGTTGACGAACGCAGTTAGGTATGATTGTTCAAGGAAGACGCTGCTGCCCATATTCCGGATTACATCCCTTAGCCGACTCTTACGGTAACCACGGGCAGAGAAGGTGGGGTACAATTCCTACGCCGGCACCACCACGGCAATAAAAAATAAGAATTTGTAAATCCTTATGAAACTTTGTCTAACACTTATTTTTATTCAGAGATACTTGAAAATATGAATTACTTAATATTGTCAGAATGCATCACGTGCAATGCCAATAAAAAAGTCTTGCGTCGATTAGCGTAACGGAAATCACTCTCTTCTCAATTCTTGACCTGTAGAATCTAATTTCACTTAGTAGTTTAGAACGTGCCATTTGTAGAAGACTCAATTTGTAGCAAGATTCATAATTAGCCATACTGCGCCTAAATCAATCGCTCTAGAGGCAATAAAAAAAAAATCTAATTTATTTGAGTGTATAAATATTGGTACCAGCTGTTTTAATCTATGATAGATACCAAGTCGATATACTCTAGAGTGGTTGTTATCTGTCTCACGACTTCCCTTGCATAATATTACCACAATTTGTGAGAGAGATTTCAACCGCTTGAAAAGTCAAACGAAGCAATACATTTATTATTAACAATAGATCTCATTTATTCGTGTTACCAGTTCGCAGTTGAAATGTAATGAAAAGTTTTAAAATTGTACCCGAATTCCTATTGTTGGGAGTAAATAAAAGTTATATATAATTGAATGCATTTTTATTTAAAAACCTATGTTATATATGATCAAACTTATTTACAATGCAGGCTATGTTAAATATTCCTTATATTTAGACAAATTCAAGACAATGAAGATTCAAGTGAAATTTAAAAAAAAAAACGTTTTTTTCATGTCATAAAAGGCTTTAGTTTTAAGACTATCTTTTTCACTGGATATATTAAACACAAAGCAACACCAATTAAAGATTCAGTGTCTAAAATATAAACGTACATTCTATTCCTTAGCATCTGTAATGCCTTCAGTACTGATAGCAAACATGGCTTCTGTTTCTGGCAAGCACGGGCTATCATAGATCTTGCAAACTCTGAAAGTAAGAAATTTTTATTAGGAATGTGTTAAAGATAAGTTTTATGGTAAGCTAAGTGTACTACTAAGTAATGAAGCAAAAAAATCCCCTAGCCTGGCATGGGAACTGAGGTTAAGGCAAGGTTTCCCAACCTTTTCACGCGGTACATGTGCAAGTATTGCAACATACTTATTGCACAAAGGAAAGTGTTGCGAACGCTACCACACATAGAAAGTTTTTGTACATAAAAACAGAATTACACATACTTTGCTAAGTAAATAAATGGAGACGTTTTTCTAAAGTAAAACACAGTTTTACGGAGTCTAATTTTGGCGCGAAAATTAAAAAAAATAACCCGCGCTTTACCAAAATACGGACTTGAGCCAAATCCATATTTTGGTAATAATTCTCAAACACACCTATTATCCCCTCTTCCTTTCCGCAGATAAAGCCTGGTGGTAGACGCGTGAGCTATGATATGTCCGCCAATAGGTTTCTTGGTGTCAGCATTGAAAACCCCCACCGCGTCCACTTGCGCCACCACCTGATTAGTTATCACCACCGCTACGCCGAACTGGAATATAAAACAGGATATTGTTTAAATACTACTTTTGGCATACTATCCGTTAATTTCCTTACGCCGCAACACATTTTTAACTGTAAATTTATATATATTTTTTTTAATTATACGGTTGACTGTGGCTGACTATGGCTAAGTGTTTGAGCACAGCTCAACTGATGTTAGATAACGGTGTGATCGAAGATGTGGAACACACCTAGCCTGGAATGGAACTGGCTCTCAAGTGAGGCTGCCGCGGAACACACTGTTTGATGCTTGGCGACAGGTTACCAACTTGAGGGTGGTAGCTAGCCAGCAGAGTACTAGAAAGTACCCTACCACCACACTATGATTTCCTCACAATATTTTTTGTCACCGGCAGCTCAAGCTCAATGATGGGATTTGAACCCACGCCCTTTGGCGTGTGACCCGATCGCGCTAACCACTTCTCTATCTTCGCTACAAAATAAAATAATAAATCATATAGAGAATTATAAAACTAAAGGGGTCATTGTGTATAATCATTATGAATATAACTTTTAAATATTTTTTAAGTAAATTATTATGTGGCAAAATCATTACAAGTTTGTATATTAAATAAATAAATAAATAAATAAATATTGTAGGACACATTACACACAGCGCCATTTGACCCCAAACTAAGCAGAGCTTGTGTGATGGAAGTCAGATAACTGATAGGATACATAAATACTTTTTTTTTTTTTTGTAAATACATACTTATAATACATACAGAACACCCAGACACAGAACAAACATTTGTTTATACCAAACAAACATTTGTCCTTGGCGGGAATCGAACCCACGCCCTACAGCTCAGGCAGACATACTCCCAATGAGCCAACAGGGCTGTCAATTGCAGCGAAATTATATAATTATATTGCAGCGAGTCATCACGGACATACTCTGTTTCTTGTCTCATGAACAGTAAAGTAACTGATTTAAATCTGGTTTACATATAATACACTAACCTCATCGGCCAACCTGAGTAGCATTCTCATAAACCTGCCGAGGTGCAGCTGCCTCGAGTTCAGTTCCCCACGACCAGAATAATCAGTCCGATACAGGGCTGTCGCACTATCTACTATTATTAGGGAATATCTGGAAACATATATAAAAAGTTAAGGTACGGGTCCGTGTCTACCTGCGGACAAGTAGCCAACCTAGAGAAACCTTGCTTTCTCTGATGCTATACAATTAAGGATTTTCCCTAGACAAAAAAGGATTGGTATCTACAATTATAAATCCAACTCTTTTCTGTTTGGTTGGTGCAAAACGATGACGATAAGTGGATCAATGAATAATGTTATTCTTTTAACCAATCAGAACAATACGTTATGTTTTGTACATTGGCGAAAACAACATCGCAATATTATGAACTATCAAAAACTATGATAGTTTAGTTTTATTAAATTGTATTTTTTCTGTTTTTTCAGCTGTGGGATTTTTCAAGAGGTAGTGACCATTTCATGGTGATATATGTATAGTATGTACTTTCTGATAAAACTATTTAAAACTAGCTGCTTCCAGCTGTTTTACAGAATGAAAATTAGCTTATATGTTATTAGCTTCAAGAGTTGTGGTGTGGTTTCGATTCCCACCAGGACAAACAACTATATGACGATAAATGTTTGTTCTGTGTCTGGGTGTTCTGTATGTATTTACAAAAAAAGTATGCAAGTATTCTATCACTTATCTGGTTCCCATAGCATTAGTTTTGCTTAGACTGAGGATAGATAGCGCTGTGGCAAGTCCTACGATATTTCTTTATTTATTCCATGGTATAAGCTATCTCCATTAAAATTTAATCGAAATCTGTATTAACAAGTATTTAAATCAAAAATTTAAAAAACCAAATTAACCAAACATAGCTAAGAACCACGGCAAGAAAACTGGCTTTCAAATAAAAAAAAAACCACATCGAAATCGGTAGATCCGTTTGCGAGCTACGATGCCACAGACAGACAGACAGACACACACACACACGACACGACAGACAGAAATCGATTTCAAACTTATAACACCCCTCTTTTTGCATCGGGGGTTAAAAAACAGGAGGTAAACTAATTAAAAAGTGGTCAAATGTGAGTCAGACTACTTACCTAGACTCTGCCATCATAGCACAAGCATGGACCAGCAGCTGTGTCTGATGGTCGGTATTGTAAGCTCTGGCATAGGCCACATTGTCCAACACTGCGGAGCCTTCCATACCGTACCGTTGTGCTACCGCCAACAGACGCTCTGGCCGGAATGTGCCTTCTGTGTCAATGTACATGCATTTACCTTCCCCTCCTGACTGTTCTATAGGCAGCTGAAAATAGAATTGAATTTAGTTATCTTTTTCAAGGTTCTATGCCTGATAAAGAAAAAAAAGCGCTCATAAAATCACTAAATTGTGTCTGTCAAAACCAAATAAATCAAAACCAAACTGTATAGTGTTTCCTGTTGACCTAGAATCATGAAAGGGAAAGAAAAATTTTAACACTTTCTACTGAACGTGGCATATCCTGCCAATATTTGTCATCATACTGCACTTAAGCAGACTTAATTGGAACCAACCTGACAAGTGACAGCCAATGTATGACATAGCTGTGTCTTTCCTGTGCGGAACTCTCCAAATATTTCCGTAATGGAGCCTGTCTCAATTCCGCCACCAAGCAGGCGGTCCAGTTCCTTAGAGCCTGTAGTCAGCTGGATTATTTCCGCTCTGAAATAGGAGCAATTAAGCAATAGGATATAAATAAATGCAGTTACTTGGATATAAATAAATGCAGTTGGACTAGTTAAAGAGACAGCCAACAGAGTGATGATAACTCAGTGGTTAGCATGGACGGTTCATATGCCGAAATGCTGCTTGAGCTGCCGGTGAAGGAAAACATAGCACGGTGGTAAGGTATTTTGTAGTACTGGGTTGACATCAGGTGAGCTGTGGTCAAACAAGTAGCTTGTCAACAAAAAAAATATCTGAGTAGCATGCTTTAGAAATACATTCAATATGTTACAATGGAATCATATAAGCTACTATCATTATTATTAAATGGAATAAAATGTGACTACTCACCAATTTCCTTATAAAGTGCAGCATAAAAAAAAGTAATTGTAACAATTTATTAGTAATCCAATTAACATTTTTGACTTGTTTACCTTTTCTGATGAAACTCAGTAGCTGTCGTAAAACCCATTGGCACTAATTTGGAAGCTTCAGCCAGTATTTTGTCTGCCTTTTGTTCAGATATGCCCTTTATAGTGATAAGCCATTTCTTAGGGGCATATGCAACAGACTCCACTGTGTGGTAACCTGCTTCTTCCAGCTTTTTAATGTCACCTGATGTTATTCCATTGCCCTGTAGCCAACAAAAAACTATATGATTATAATTATTAATATTTTGATTTATGTATTATAAATATTAACCCAAGCAAAAATAAAGTATGTATACCAAAACGAGTAAGTTATTATAATAATATAATGTCTAACCTAGACAGAGAACTTAGGTGAACTTGGCATGAACTGGTTCAAAATGGAGTAGTATGGCTCTTTGAAGTAGCAGATACCAAGAAATATTTTGGGTATCTAAATATATCCTAGGACATACACACAGTGCCATTCAACCTAACTTAAACTAAGCAAAGCTTGTGATGTGGGAGTCAGATAACTGACAGAATACATACTCTTTTTTTGTTAATATGGACTTATAACATACAAAACACCCAGACACAGAAGAAACATTTGTTTATACTACAAAATGTTTGTCCTGGGTAGGCATCGAACCATCACCCAACTGCTCAGCAGATAATATACTACCAATGACCCAACAGGGCTGTCAAATCTATCTCAAATTTAGTTTATTCTATTACTGATATTATTTATTAGTACTGTCTTTCAGATATAACACATCACTCACTGCATAAAATTGAATATCAATGTAGTTGAACATCAGTTAAGTATCCCATTATAAATTTAAAATCATGGAATGTATTGTGGAAAAAGTTAACATGTGCTGTTGTGAGTGGTTTGTCCACTGTATTGCATAGTATCCCACTATTGCATGGTGGGTATATTGCAATATAGCCCAGTACGATAGTTTAGAACAGCTAAAAAGTTTGGCGTCAACTTGTTTAACATGTTTTAACAAGTTAGCCTTACCTCAAGCTTATTAATGAGCTGAGGTCCGCACTCATCCAAATCTTCTTCAATGGAAGCAGTAGCTGCAGATGCAGTGGCCGTCATCTTGAGCTCATGAACTATCACCTATGCATCAGATTATTAGAGATGACCAAGCTCGAGACCAGGACGTTTGGATCTGTGTAACAGTTAGAATAGTCAAAAATATATAGAATGTAGTGGAAAAACGTAGTAGAAGGCAAGAAAGCGGGAAGACTAGAAATACAAAACTTACGTAGACATAAAAAATGTGTTTTTCACTTACTACTAGCAAAATACCACTACAAGGTCAGCAAAAACACGATTAACTCAAAGTTCGTATACTATTCTAGTGGACACTTTGATTTAAATAAAATTACATCAACTGTCTTTGTTTAGGTTTGTTTTTATTTTGAGATTTTTGAGTCCCTCCCTACTATCGCTTGAGTGATGAGTCCGAGATCCATCAATCAAATGTCAACTTATTTAGATTAGAGTACTTGTTTAAAAAAAAACATTTGCCTCCGTTTTGTGCGGTCAACTTTTTTTTAAAATCATTCTTGCATTGTGCCATTATATTTTTTTACGCCATAGCCTCTAATCCATGTTAGGAACAAGCAGGATATTACACAAAACTAATCAAACTGTGCAGAGAGAAATTAAACAGAGAGACTATTGTAATCGATGATTCAAGAATTCCTTACATTTCCGTTTTCCCGATTCTGAGTTTGCTGTTTTTAAACGTTTGTTATAGCGCGGCAATAAAAATTAAATGTCAATGTCAAATTAAAGGTAAAGTTAAAGCGCAATGAATGAAGGTAGTGTTTGATCTGAGAATGAAGGTATAGTCCAGTTTTGGCGGGAACGCGGTGAGCGTCGTGTCGCCCCATTGTATTTTTTTCTAAAACTAGTGTTTTTTCGAGTTTTTATGCATAAAAATAGTGGTGTTTTATTTATAAAGTGCCGAATTACAAGCGCGGGTGTGGGAGAATGATATAATGTGGTTAAACATGACTTTTCGTGTTGCTTCGAAAACTCCACCTAGAAGCTTATAGTAAAGTCGCCACTACTTTACTAAGGCATGACTTGATTTGACTGGGACCGACTGGACTTGATCAAGACTAGACTTTGACTGTAACTATAGATGATAAAGAAGCTGAAAAATGAAGACTACTCACAAAATATAGAAACATTGATATTGGTAGAATGCACAGAGTGCGATGCCAAGAAGAAAGAGAAAAAAAGGTATAGTCCAAAATTAGCTTTAGAACTCACGACGTCAATAGCGCTAATACAAATAAACATAGTTTCACCAGTTTTTGTTAGTTTTTTTTTGGTTTTTATTAGCATCGTTTATGTCGTAGATGCTGTTTGTGTGTATTAAGCCAGACACTGATTTTGAATCAAATCAGCTGTAGAAAATTTAAAACTTCGTTTCCCTTGTTCTGTTTATCTTTTTGTTTTCTAGATGAAACATGTTTATCTCATCTAGTGTAAGTTGCAGCTGCATTTTGTAGGTACATAAATAATGGCAGCAGCACCAGATAATCAAGATATAAATCTACATGTTGATGGACATGTTTTTAAAGCAATTAAAAATGTTCTTTGCGAACACAGTGACTATTTTACTGCAATGTTCAGTGGAAATTATGTGGAACAGGAAAAGAAAGATATTACTATCGATGTAAGTAAGATACAGTGAACAAATATTTTATCCTGGTTGTACCCTTAATTATTACATCTTAGAGCTATAAACAATTTTTTTCATAAACTCGTTATTTTGCAGGTTGTCGATGCAAATTCTATGGATATAATATTAAGATACATGGATATAGGCTTAATAGATCTATCAGAATTTTCCTTAGAGACTGTTGGAACTCTGGCTTTGGCTGCAAATTTCCTACAAATCTTGGAGCTTATTAAACAGATAGAATACTGGTTAGACACTCAACTCTCTATCTCAAATTGGGTTGAGATCATGTTTATAGCAGAAAAAGCGTCATATATGAAACTAGAACAACTTGCAGGATCGTTTGGACTACTTTCCTTCAAGAATATGAAGCCAGAGTATATACCAAACATACAAAAATTATTTTGGTATTTGTCCCATCCATATTTGGACACGGAAAGTGAACTCAATGTCTTTAAATTTGGATACAACTGGATGTGTCAGCCTGAAACTAGTACAGCTGATAATTTACTGATAATTCTAGGGTGCTTGGATGTGACAAAAATTACAGCACAGGATTTAGAACAGATGTCTTTGTTAATTGCAGATAATGAGAATAGTTTAGCGGCTAGAGTCATAGAATGCTTTAAGATGCTCCTTAATAGTAAATTAGAAATTTGCCTACCAAATTTAGGCTCACATGAGAAAAAATTATGTGAGTCAATCACCAAAAGTGTTTACAATGAAGTTTTTAACATAGTGAGGCATAGCAAAGAACGAAAATTACATTATGTAGCAGTTACAGCAACTTGGGTGGTGAAGGATGGTAAACTGGACTTTGCTCCACATGATTTATACACTTTCACTGAAGAAAAAGGTTTTGAAAGGTGGCTAGAAATAGCAGATAAAAATATGTGGGGTTGGAACATGGCAGTGTGGGGTGCAAATAAACTGGTACAGGTTTGTGGCGAGCATGGCAGAGGGACAGGAAGGTTTATGAAAGATGTAAGAGTATATGATACATCGAGAGAAGAATGGACTCAGCATGGGGTGAATCTTCCTTCTAGAAGGCATGCTGGTGTCACTGTTAATGGAGATTTATTATTTATTGTTGGAGGCGTAGGAGCATTTAGGTTGGTGTCTTGAAAAATTAAAAATGCATTATCACTTAGTTAATAATTTTTGTACCATGTAATTATGTAACATACATGTTTACATTTAATAACTGAGGCATCCGGTTAATTCTGAAAATGCCTGCTTCAATATTGTTACTAACAATTTATTTTTGACGAACATTCCTCTTCCCATATTGTAATAATAAAAAAAAAAAGTAATTCAAAGTTGACAAAGGTCATGGACCCCAGTGTCTGGAGAGTAACATTAAATAATAAAAAAATAAAAACATTTTATTTAATGTAATGTAATGAGCTTACTTGCAGCTAAGATACTATGACGATACTTGCAGATAGCTAATACTCTAAATTAACCCTTCGAGTTAATTTAGTGTATTAGCTATCTGTATTTTTTTTTAATTGAATTCCATTATTACAAGAAGAAGTAATAAATACTGGTTACTTACATCAAGCATATTGCCATTGCAGGGTGATTGAAGATTCAACTATTGTATATGATTTAAGTAAAAGAACTTATAGAAAAATTACAAAATTTCCTGAAGCAATCCAGAGTCCAGCAATTTGCTTGCACCACGGCTCCATATATGCTGCGGGTCACAAGCATATTTACAAATATGATGACATGGATGACCATAATTATTGGATATCAGTAGTAGGGACAGATATACGAGCTGTCAGAATGATTTCATTCAAAGAATACATATATTGCTCACAGAACTACTTTAGCAATTTGTACAGATTCAAGCCAGGCATAGATGAGAATCTGGAGATGGTTGCTCATTTTAGTGCTCCCCCTGTTGCATTTTGTAAACTTGGTAAGCATTGCAAACGGCTATGTTATGTTTACTTTATGTAGTTTATAGAATATCTTTTTATTTTACAGCGAAAATTGAAAAAATGTTTAGAAATTCTCTAAAATAATGCAATTTTATTTTAAATAATTTGTAACATGCTTTGAAATGTATGTAGTTTTAAAAATTCATACTTATCTATAATACTGTGCAAATGTGAGATAAAAATCATGTTGCCAAACTGTATAAAAATAATGGTCTTTAGCAATAGTGTATATATGGTAAACTGGTGAATACATGATTTTTCGTGTTGCTCCCAAAACTCTGTCTGAGCTTGTAGTAAAGTCACCACTATGCTATGGACGTGATCAGTTTCACTTTGACTTACTTTTTTCACTTGATTTATCATAAAATACTTGACACTGGCAAATGTATAAAGTGTGATGCCAAAATGAATATGTGGTATATTGTCAATTTCGGTTGTGTCGGTTCGCATGCCGAAGGGCGTGGGTTCAAACCCCAACAATGAGCTTGAGCTGCCTGTGAAGGAAAACATCGTGAGGAAACCATAGCGTGGTGGTAGGATTCTTTCTAGTACTCGGCTGGCACCCTCAAGTTGAAAATCTGCCGCCAAGCATGTAACGGTGTGTTCCGGTAGCCTCATTTGAGAGCCAGTATCATTCCAGGTAATCCATCACTTAACATCAGGTAAGCTGTGGTCAAACACACACAGCGCTATCTAGCCCCAAACTAAGCAAAACTTGTACCAACGGAACCAAATAGCTGTTAGTATATTTTTTGAAAATTAATATTGGACGAGATTTTCCCTCCATTTTTACTACCAAATGAACTAATAGGGTAATCAACTAATAGATACAGGCTCTGCAAGTATCACGTAGTTGTCCTTAACTGTTTGACGTCTATTTTCCAGACAATCGGCTGCTAGTGTTCACTCGATCAGTGTGTGGGCAAGCAGAAGAATTAAAGGTAGAAAAATTCACCGAGCCAAGTATAGCTCCTGAAATCATATGGTCAGATCTCAAATCGAATATTACTGTGAACGACGTGGCCGGCGCTTGTTCTCTCGTCATGTCTATGCCTAAAATTAATAATGAGCCATCCAGTTACCATCAAAAATATATCGCTCTATATAGTAATACTAACAAATAAAAAGTTAATGATCAAGTTTAGTTTTGGTTTTTATTTTGTAACTAACCACTACATCATGTTAGTCACATCCCAGAAGTTTAGGATTCATTTAACCATTTATCTCCTTAACATGCGCCAGGGACTAAAAATCTTCCTACGTTAGGTTAGACTACTCGTTATTCTTAGTAGAAACGTTTATCACGGTGTTTTAATACGACTTTAAAAAGGAGGGTACAAGTGAAATTACATAAATAACAATTTAAAAAACCTACGTAAATAACCAAGCAAAGCTAAGCAAGGAAACTGGCTTTCAAATGAAAAAAACCGCACCGAAACGGTCCATCCGTTTGAGAGCTACGATGCCACAGACAGACACACATCATTCGACGTCAAACTTATAACACCCCTCTTTTTGCGTCGGGGGTTAAAACACGTAGATCACAAAGGCATCCTTGTTTGAAAATATTCGTTGTATTAGAACAGGGTTTTTCAGTTGATCGTATGTAGGCAGTACGCAAAAGTTTACGTAATAATATGCATAGAGGAATCCACTGAACGTTGAATATGAGATCTTATTCGCTATGAGCAAATGAACACAACATTTCGGAATTCGCGTGGTTATCTCTATGCCTATGTCAAATAAAAAATATCCGACGAAATCTGTTAAGAACTCCTTTTGAACATAAAAGTTCATAGATAAGCGCCTGATCCGATGTAGCAATTTTTTTTAATATTCTTGATACTTCGAATGAGGTTTATATAGATACGTAGACGAAGGCCGAGTGCTTCCGCCTGTACGAATAACTGGGCGTTCAACTAGTACGTAAGAGTAATGTACACTTTTGGCTACAAATTTTTTGTCTTAATCTATAAGGTGCTTAACTGTGAACCCTGAATCTCACACTAGGGACTCGGGAATAGGTATTCCCTAATTCTGTGTACTTTATCTTCGTCCACATAGCCATCTACAAACGCGAGAGTTGTTGGTCAAATGCGGATTTATGGACAAAAAAACTGGGATAAGAGGCTGTGGATAATGAATAAAATTCTCCCTTGTAGTTATCAATTTACATTTATTTAAACATCCATTTACAAACATACTAAATTATCGTGTACATACAATTTGTACAATAAATCAAGTAACACAAGGCAATTGTTAATACTCGTAACTAAATTATACTTAACAAGACAGCATTATATGCAGTCTCAATTAGACTAGGAGTCATCGATAGTAAAAATACAATTTTAGATATACAATGTTTGTAAGCATTGACACTGGTGAATTAAAATTAAATATTAACTATAGAAATGTTATTTACAATGAATAAAAAGTATTAAAAATATATATTACTTCAAAACTCCCCTTCAAGTTAAGCGATTGTTTGTTAATATTGCGCGTTTCTCCGTATTGCGTAAAATTACGTTTGTCATGTTAAGGGGGGTTTTAAAATAAAGGTTAAGGCCACTGTTTCTACTGCTATATTTTTACTATTACAGCACCATGAAGTGTAATGGCACTGGATCTTGTTACGTGTATTACGACACTTAAAATTATAACTATTTAAAAGCTTGTATCCATCAGCAATATAAGGTCAAAGTACACATATAATCTCTGCATCGCATCAACTCGGGCCGTTCGTTGTATATTTTCTATGAATGTATACAAAAAGAGATTTTTATGTGATTTAATACAGCGTGAATGTTTCTCATTCGATTTGCCGCTGTTATAAAACAAATTGACAATTTAACATGTCCCCCAACCTAGATGTAAATGCCACTCTCAGTCACCTATACAAAGACCGATCGGAACGTCTGTTGCTTAAATAGCATCGAGAAACTATTGCAAGAAACATCATAATAAAATCAATTCACCACGCGCTTAAGTATCAGGTACAGAGTTGGTATGTGTGCTGCGACCTTTGAATAACTCTACAGTAAAGTAAAAAAGCAAGAAAATCATGATTATTTGGCATTTACAAATTAAATAGAATAGCAGAATGGAAGCACTAAAAATAAAAGTATTAGAAAGGAAATTGATTTTATATTCATATTTTTAAAAAATCATGATTTTTGCGTCCAACGTATAAAAATACTGTAAATTGATGTCAAAAATATGCAAGGCACGTTTATGGAAGGCCCAATTCATTGGCTAAAGTTAATTCTTAATAAAAATCATTCTTACATATCGCGTACTAAAATCAAGGTCATTATTAAATCATATTGAAAAAAAAACATTCTTTGAACGAGGTGATTAAGGGAATCACTACAAATAAGTTGATCAAACTGTATGTTTGTTGTACAGATAAAACGCTATTTCTTGGTACCATTACTGCCGTGCGTAACGTAAAAAGCAGTATACCCACAGATCAAATAATTGTAATTTTTAATTGTTACGCACGGTGTGTGAATAACATACTGTTTCAAACTAACTAACAAAAGTTCTTACGTCCAACCACCGGTGAGTTTATGGAACATTTCTTCATCCAAGTTCTGGTTGGCGTCTTTGGATCGCATCGACAGGAAAATGTATCCTCCTATGAATTCGTGAACAACTTTGCAGTCGGCCGATTGAACGGAGAATATGATGTTGCCTTCTTCGAATTGGACCATCATGTGTTTTATTTCCCAGTTGACGTTCCAAGCCTGGAAATAACAGTAATTCGTTTAAAAAAATCAGTAAATATATTTCATCATAAGACGTCCACTGCTGGACACAGGCCTCCTCCTGGGGAGGTTTTGCCAATACTCGCCACGCTTGACAAACGGGTTGGCGAGCGCCGTTAGATGTGATTGTTCAAGGAAGACGCTGCTGCCCATCTGCCGTATTACATTCCTTAGCCGATTCTTACGGCAACCACGGGTAGAGAGGGTGGGGTACTTTTATTCTTACGCCGGCACAACCACGGCAAAAATATTTGTCACCGTAAAATTACAATTGTTGCTAATGCAGGATCAAAAAACCACCGTCGCCATTTTATGAATGTGCTATTTTATTATGTTTATCATGTCACGAAGTTGTTTCCGTAAATTGCAATCTGTTTTTCTATTGGTTGCTGTAACTACCAATCAGAACGGGTTTTGATAATTTAATTTTTTGGTTTTGTCCTTCGACCGCGATATTGTTTGTAGTCTCGATATAAATAAAATAAATAAATTAAAATCATGAAATTTAGTATGCAGGAGGTTTCAGGGGCGATAAATCGATCTAGCTAGGTTTCATTTTTAGAAAACGTCGTTTTATCCGTGTTTTCAGCCGAGCAAAGCTCGGTCATCCAGGTGCTACATATATAACACTGTGTTATATATGTAGTGGCCGTGTTATTAATATACTAAAGGACGGCCATGTACATCCAAGCACTTGAGTCTATCATAATAATCGAGATCTATGCCATGCTATGGTTTTCTTGCCATGTTTTCCTTTACTTTACTGGGTGCTAAAATAAACAGTCTTAACAACTCAAAAGTTTAATAAAATACTGTTACTCACTTTCATAGTGCTAAACCTCCAAGTCTTGATATGGTCACCAGTGTTAGGGTCGAGCCTCATGATGCGGTTGTTGGCGATACTGATCAGCTCGTCTTTCCTGTGGCCCATGAAGCGGACTACGAACAGCGTCTGTCCGTAGTCGGGAAGGTTCTGCCAGGTCTTGATGTACTGGAGTTTCGCTTCCAGCAGTGGCAGGTCTTTTACGTTTGCGTGGCTTTCGAGCACTCGCTGTGTGAACTGCGCACAAAGTATTTATTGGTTATCATCAATATTAATGCTAAATTAACATCTGACGGGATGTTAACGTGTTTTCAACCCCCGACGCAAAAAGAGGGGTGTTATAAGTTTGACGTCGATGTCTGTCTGTCTCTGTGTGTGTGTGTCTGTCTATGGCATCGTAACTCGGAACGGATTGAATTATTTCAACGCGTTTTTTTTTTCATTTGAAAGCCAGTTTCCTTGCGGTGGTTCTTAGCTATGTTTGGTTAATTGCGTAGGGTGTTTTTTTTTATTTTTTTATTTAATTACTTGTTTATGATTTAATGAGACGAGATGTCCCGCTGATGTTAACTTTGCAATAAATTTCGATGCTTTGCTGCGTTCGATAGCGTCCAAATCCCGTAAAACTCAAAGTTCAACGACAATAAAAATGATGCTTTAACCCAAAAAAAATTAGCGTCAGACGCTCGCAGATTTCCATATTTTTGTATTTAAAGTGTGTAGAGGATTTTTTCTATAAATTCATAGCTCGTTTTCATCTTCAATATTAAGAAACTTTGCGTACGAATCTTTTTGGCGGAACGCGGAAATAGTCGTGTCGCCCCATTGTATTTTTTTCTAAAACTAGTATTTTTTCGAGTGTTTATGTATAAAAATAGTGATGTTTTATTCATAAAGTGCCGAATTATAAACGCGAGTGCGGGAAAGTGATACAATGTGGTGAAACATGACTTTTCGTGTAGCTTCCAAAACTCCATCGAAGCTTATAGTAAAGTCACTACTACTTTACTAAAGGAGGGTTGGATTTGGCCAAGACTGGACTCTGACTATAAAGATAAAGAAGCTGAAAACTGAAGACTGCACACAAAATACAGAAATATTGAAACTGGTAGAATTCACAGAGTGCGATGAGTTTTGTAATATCATACAAACTTGCCCAGAGTCTGAGGTGGCAAACAAGTTATTAAAGATGGTAGAACAAGGTTTACAAAAAAAAAATTGTTCTCTCTTAATGTTAAGTAACGGTACTCACCGTTACTTAAGTATAATGTAACGGTGTGGACCGTTACCGCCGGTGTTACCGCCTGTCACCACAGATAGGCGGTAAGATCGTGTCGTGGGTTTACCTTTCCCTTGAGTTTCCTGAGGAACCTAGACGCGAGGTAGTTCTCGGGGTGCAGATGGTCGAGGTGCGGCACGCTGCGTTGGTGCAGCGCGGCGGCGGGCTGCGGCCGCTGCAGCGCCAGCAGGGTGCGCACGGCGCCCGCCTCCGACGCGAACGCGCCGTCCGCCAGCGAGCGCCCGCGCGAGCCCAGCCGGCACGCCGCCACCCACTCCGCGTACTGATCCTCCTAAAGAAACACACGTTTAGTATTTAAAATGAAACATCTTCAGCGGCGATACAATAACTGAGGGTTTACAAAAAGTGACATTCGATTAGCGATATCGCTAATAGAAAAGTAACCAAATGTACAAATAATAGTTGACTTAAGCTGTCGATATGTCACGTGGGCAGCTATTAAACATAAATTTAGAAATTTTTATTTGTGAAATATAATTTAAAGTACCTGGTTGACCGAGCATTGCTCGGCTGAAAACATGGATAAAACGACGTTTTCTGAAAATGAAACTTAGCTAGATCGATTTTTCGCCCCCGAAACCACCTGGATACAAAATTTCATGAAAATCGTTGGAGCCGTTTCCAAGATTCAAAATATATATAATATATACGTATATATATATATATACAAGAACTAATCGTTTAAAGATATAGATTCAGTCCACTTACATTTTCGCACTTAAGCCACATCTCGTGCATGGCGTCATCAGCCGGTACCTCCAGCTTGATGCTGTAGCGGCCCGACGCGGGATGAGCATCCGGGGTAACCTGAAGTTCCACAAAATGTCTAATTAAATCATTTATACAGTGTTATAGGTACAACTTGGAAATCGTGGATCGTCTACATTCAAAATTACATTTTATTGCAGTGTAAAAAAAGTAACAAACATACATACAAACAAGCAAACTTTCGCATCTATAAAACAAAAAAGTCTCAAACAAAACTAAACCTCGTACTATGGGAACCAAATAACAAATCATCGCAAGCAGCACCCGATCACGAGTATGACATATCTGATGAAAGAGAGCGACCCGACACACTACGCCACCGCAAGGAGTCTTCGATGGTGAGCATGAATGCTCGAGGCCTTATTTCTATACGCCATAGTATTATTTACCTCTGCGCCTCTGAGCTCTACGGAGTAAGAGGGGGGTTCCCCTTTAGCGGCCGCGTCTCGCGATGAGTGTATACGCAGAACGCCATCGCGGCAAGAGATCCATCCACGCTTATACGCTTTCAGGGTGAAGCGTTTCGGCCTGAAAACGAACACCATTATAAATATTTTTGGAAAATTATTTCGTCGAGCTTTTGAGCATTTAGAAGTGTGAAGAAAGAAGAGAAAGCTCTTGTCTTACTCTGAAAAGAGTGGCTAAAACTATAGTCGGAGCTGTATCTGACCTAATCAAACATGAGTAATCTCTAAATTGCATAACTCAAGTCGCTGTCCGCGTGTCTGATCTCCGTTTAGTTCTTCTAAACTACGTAACTGATTATGATACGGTCTTCTCAATTAGATATTATTTTACGGAAGTTTTGTATACATCTTAGTAATATTATAAATATACTAACGACCCGCCCCGGCTTCGCCCGGGTTATAAGAATGGGTATAGTAAACTATCCTTAAAAGGTAATGCCACAGCACACTTTTTAGTTGATCTATAAAAGAGGAATATCCCACCATGCATTGTTTTGTTATATCACAAACGGATTAGACAGCGTTTTCGATGAAAGCTCCCAGGTGGCTTGACTTTTTCCGACACTTCCAACAATTATCATCATATTTCAGAAAATTTATACAAAACATTGGCAGATATACCAAAACCTTTCTCATGAACCACTCTATCTATTGGTGAAACTCGCATGATTAAATACGTTCTGTAACTTTCAAGTTTATCACGAAAAGACAGACAGACAGACGCGGCATAAAACTTTGTTTTATAATATGCAGTGAAATATCGTAGGACATTACACACAGCGCCATCTGACCCTAAACTAAGCAGAGTGATGGAAGTCAGATAACTGACTTCCATAACATACACAACATGATAACATTTTTTTTTGTAAATACCTACTTTGGTGTAAAGTAGAGAAACTCAATATTTTGTAATTATGTCGCCAAAATTGCACTCGTACATAGTCGGGGCGGGTCGCTAGTCCCGAGTCAAACCCACGCGAGTTCCGTAGTAAAACCCTTTGAAATCAAAGGAATATCTTTTGTTCTCCTTGACGAGTTCTTTATGCAGAGCGTTATCTTTATAAGTCAGTGATATAAATGTAGGTACTACGAATGTAGAAGGCGCAACCCAAAAACTATTACGTTCAAGTCAACCGCAGAGCAGTGTTATGTACTATGTTCAGTACTCTACAAAAATATGAATTTATTTCGTGAATAAATTAAGAGTGTCTTAACATGACAATACGAAATTGATGTAGACAAAGAAAAATCTATACTTAATGAAAACAAAACATCACGAATCAATAGAAGTTATTATTGCTTGTTGGATAAAGGATGGATGAAGTTTTCTTGATCGTACTATTTCGCTTGTCAAATGCAAAATACACTTGTGGTAGATTTTCTTAGCAGGAGGTTGTCTAAGTAGGTACCACCGCAATACCAGACATTCTGCCGCGAAGCTGCTGTTAACATTACTGTGTTCCGCTTTGAAGGGTAATGCAGCTAACGAAATTGCAGGGCTGTTCAGACTAACCATCTAGTGTCTCAAAGTAATGAACGCCAAATCAGCGATGCCCTGGACTTTGTTACTCAAAGTTCTGTGTATCGATGCAATGGTCATGGACAGGCGGACTTACTATCGGGAGAGGGTCCCGTTAGACTCATTACTTTTACATTAAAAAAAAAAACACGCAAAAAATACTGCACGAGAAATAGGTTGATATATTTGTGTTCATGTATGCGAAATTATAGAACAAAACAGTTTTCACCTAATTTATGTATTAAGTAATTCATTTATTTTCAAATGCGTGCTTGCGAGTTATATCATTGATATAGGCACTCTAAGATCATAAAGATGTTAAGAAAATAATTTAATAAGTTTTAAATTGTTACTTTCCAACTAAAACTGCTTATAGTATATTAGACTAGTAATATATTATTTATAAAAGGTACACAATTATTACAAATACAAAACGGAAAAATACAAGGTAAATTATATTATAGGGCTATACGGAGCAGTGGCACTAATCTGAAAGGGGTTTAACTCGTGTTCCTTGTAGCCCTGCTTCCGTACTGTGAGCTTTTCATTGCTTTTTTATTCTTTTTTACTTTTATTTTTGGACTTTTGTCGGCACTGGCATGTCATTCCTATGTTCTATAACTATTTAACAATCTAATATCCCAATAAAACATCTAAATAACACCTCTAAGAAGCTTTTTATTGCGATTTCTGTTAAATGCTCACGAATAAACAACACGATTGCGAAATAAATTGCATGTGCACACATTTTTTTTAAATAGTTAACAGGCTAGGTGTTTAACCACAGCTTAACTGATGGTAAGTGACGGTGTAGTCAAAAATGGTAAACAAACGTAGCCTGGAATGGAACTGGCTCTTAAGTGAAACAGCCGGAACACTCCCGTTAGATGCTTGGCAGATTTTCAACTAGAGGGTGGTAGATACACAACACATCACATCGTCAGCCATAGGGCGTCCACTGCTGGACATAGGCCTCCTCCTGGGGGGTTTTGCCAATACTCGCCACGCTTGGCAGGCGGGTTGGCGAGCGCAGTTAGGTGTGATTGTTCAAGGAAGACGCTGCTGCCCATCTTCCGGATGACATCCTTTCGACTCTTACGGCAACCACGGGTAGAGAGGTGGGGTACTATTCTTACGCCGGCACCACCACAGCACGGTGGTAGATAGTCAGCCGAGTACTAGAAAGTACCCTACCACCATGCAAGTCGTCCAAATCGCAATAAGAAGCTCACAGTATGGAAGCTAAAGTTATACATTATATAAATTAAAACTGTGAATGTTAATACGTGTAAGAGTGAATTAATTATTGTTATTTATTAATGATTTCTCATACTTACAGTGTTTTTTTTTTTTAATTAAGAATGTTAATTTAGGCAAAGTCTACAAGTGACGAAATGGGGGTATTTAGAATGTCTTACGCAATTGAGCAGTATTCGTTGTTACATTTGCTGATCGGCCGTCGGCGATGAAAGAAGAAATAACATGAATAAATGATATAAAAATATATAAGTAAATTGATATACCTACTTAAGGATCTATAGGCAGTCAAAACGATTTGCAATAAAAAAAAAACTTTTAAATATATACGTACATAATTAATAATTTTTGATGATATCTCTGAGGAAGGCATTGTTTTTGAAACACGATTACAATATCTTTAAATTTTTTTTAATTAAAATTATACTAAAGTACGTTTTATTTTTTATTATATAAAGACATTTTAATTAATTAAACTATACACATTATAATGAATTAACAATAGATGTCTTCTTTTTTAAAGGAATTGTTTTTAATGCGCTTAATTATTTATAAAAAATGTATCGTAAGATTCACAATGTCGACACGTTGTCATATTGTCGCTGTGTATTACTTATCAAATTTGGTTACTTGACAATTGGCAAATTTGGCAATTGAGCTACGAAAACACGCTAACAGTATCGTCGAAGCTTATAGCCCCGTAAAGAAGTTTCCTTATTAAAAAAAGTCAACCAAAGCAACCTATACTCTCGTATACCTAATTACATTTATTGCGATTTAACCTTTAGCAAGACAGTATATGTATGAATTGTAACTTTAAAAATAGTTTGATCCTCACCTCAAGTACTTCAGGTATCCAGCCAATTCGGGCACATGTGTGATATCTGGCCGGGCAGGCGGACCGCCTTCTAACTGGGCTTGCAATTCGCTCAGTGCTGCGTCGATGTCGTCTTCTGGCGCTGTCGTGTTGGGGCTCGCAGTAGAACCGTCTGCCGCGTCCACGCTGCCGCCAGCCAGGGTTTGCAGCTCGATTTGAAGCTGGAGTAAAAACGACGCTCATTCGTTTGGTGGTTGACATTATCAAACATAATTATATAATCCCACTAATCCAACTTATATTATAAATGTGAAAGTTTGGATGGATGGATTTTTGTTACTCAATCACGCCAGAACGGCTGAACGGATCTGGATGAATTTTTGCACGTAGATACTTTAGGTCTTGGAATAAAACATAGAATACTTTTCAATATCCATCACCACGCGGGTAAAACCGCGGGGCGCAGCTAGTATGTGATAATGTAATTAACTGTAAGCTGTGTAGTATAAAGGGAGTAAGCAACCCTAACATCAAATCTATAAGACATACGTATACTTCTGTGACTTTTTAATACCTTTTTATTGAAAAATCACTAACCTATTAAATTTTAACATGAACGTCCACAACAGAAAACAATGACATTTACGTGCTAACTCCAATTGCTCGGTCGGCACTCACGTAGTGATCGCCAGCAAGCATCCTCTGCCCCCACCGCGCCGTCTCTTCCCACTTCCCACATAAAATGTTTGTCCCGGGTAGGAATAGAAACCCACGCCTTACGGCTCTTAAAGCAATACTACCAATGAGGCAACAGGGCTGTCAGTTATACCTGTAAAGCTGCAAAGAGCAACATCTCCTCCTCAGTGCAGTGCAACTCCTGGTTGAGTATCTGCCAGCGCGCTTGCTGGTAAAGTTGATTCAGGCGAGCAGCGTCGCTCGCTCGGGGACACAGGTCGAAGAACGAATAGAACTTGAAGCGGAGTTGCAGAGTGTCCCATTCCCGGACCCACTGCTCCATTATGGATAGAGACGAGTCTAGCCATCTGTAACGAGATATTTTTTTTTTTTGTAAAATGTATTGAGACACATTGTCCAATGTGAATACACTGTGAGAGACCACCTGTCGTGACGTTAAGAAGAAGAAGAAATAACAAAACTAATGAATAGAGACCCAGAACTCTGAAAGTTTTTATAAACTGCACAGCGCCATCTAGTATCAAACTAAGCAAAACTATGAAAATCAGAAAACAGACAGAATACTTGTATACTTATTGTATAAATAAATAAATGCTTATAATATACAGGGTTATAAGTGTAGGATGTACTAAGTTGAAAGAGAGTCGTACCAACCATTAGAAACAACTTTTACTATCGTCACAATCCAAAATCGTAAAAAATAATTACAGCTGTTTTATAGAAATACTTTGGTGACCCTCGAATAAATCTGTGGAGTTTCATGAGTGTATACTCTAAATTTATAACCACTTATACAGAATACCAAGACACAGAACAAACATCTATGTTCTTCACATAAATGGTTCTTGGGTGGGAATTGAACCCACGCCTGCTAGATAAGCGCAGCTACTACCAAATCAACTAACATGACAGGCAAAATCAGTTTAGGGCATCATTGCATACATCACTTGCTCGTTACCTACTCTGAGACATCAGGTAAGTCTCATAAACTTGTTATTTCGCTTGCTACCGGGACCTTACAAACCGAATAACAGATAATAAAGATTATTCAGATAGAAAGTTTTAAAAAGATTAGCAAATTTGCCCCACCAATTTTTTTTTAATGTAAAAAGTTACGAGACGAACGAGTCGCTCTGCTGATGGTAAGAGATAACCATTGTAGCGATACACAGAACTTTGAATAGCAAAACAAAGTTCAAGGCATCGCTGTTTTAATGCTCATTACTTTGAGCCTCCGATGATTAGTCTCAACCAGTAATTTAGCTAGCTGCAGTACCCTTCAAACCGAAACACAGTAATGTTTACACACTACTGCTTGGTGACAGAATATCTAGTACTGCGGTAGTACCTACCTAGACGATCTATCACCAAGTAAAATATGAATATGTACTGCTACTTGGCAAGTATCATTCCAAATTATTTGGTAAAAGATTGGTATTCTTATATTTTTAGGCAATTTTGAAACAGCTTACAAGAAACACTAGATGAAAGATTCACCGTATTGATTTTAGTGACTCATGCTACCCTTCATGTTCCGACAGCCTTGCTTAAAAGCTACCTATTCTAAGTGTGTTTACCACTGCGATCACGCTGTCACTTGATCAAATGAGATATGGTCAAAAGCCTAGCTTGTCAATAATAATAAAAAAAACTATCAGAGAATATCTGAAATACGGACATAAAAAGAGTTATTCAAATCTTACCCGACGTTCATTCTGGCGCGTTCCATCAGAGACTTAGGCGTGAGCAGGGACTCCCTGGACTGACTGTCTGGCTCCAGGGGAGAATCTGCCAAAGACAGCTCTGCCAGGGAGTCTAAAGCGTCCATGGAGGCGGCGCGGGGCGGAGTACCGCAGTACCCGCCATCGCTGGAGCCGTCGCTCTGGTTGCTGTAGATGTGAGCACCGTAACGACGGAGTGTGCCATTCTGATAACCAATATTAAATACATATTAATTTCACCAAGTGTTTTACGGGTAACTTAATAGGTAAGTAAAAGGCCAACAAGAAGGATCGGAAAGTGTCAAAAGGATACGAACATCTCTTGGCTGGTGACCATGATGAGATCATGATCTAATCTGATGCAGATTCGTCATTTGCTGCAGAGATCAGCGGGGAGCGAAACGAGAAAGAGAATGTTTGGCCCATAACGTACGGTATTGTTTCTTATTGATGTTAAAAGTGCTTAAAATCATATATAGTTTGCACGTGGGATGCAGCCGACATTTGTACGCAACGAGTATAAAATTCACGCATGGAGCGTAACTGATTAAAATCTTTCACTTTGTCCAACATAAATTGTTATTTATAGATATTATCAGTCAAGTGCCGTTTTATGAGCACGTGCACGCTTTTTATAATGATTGAGGCCTGGCTAGCGGATGCCGCGGCAGATTTGGGGGTTAACGAACGGATTCATTTTTTTATAACTTTTGGATGATTGAATTTGATTGATATTTGGATTAACGGAACTTTTGTTGTAAAATGAATGACGATGAAGTGCTTCTAACATTCTTATTGTGAAATATTACCTGTATAAGTGCAAAAGGAACTAGGACTGTTTATCTTTTCTGTTTTAACGGTTGCACCGATCACGATTAAATTTGGCATAGCAGTAGTGTCACGAAGGAGCTTGTTTTCCTATTTATGAATCGGATAATTTACACGTAAATTATCGATATTTTTCATCACTAACAACACTTATTGTATCTTTCAGCATACAGCATCAGAAAAGACTCAAGATTTTGTCAAGCAATTCGGTAAGTTTTTTTTTGGTATTTATTTTATATTTTTTTCTGATAGTAAACTTTATTTCATGAAACTAATTTGAATATTTTGGCTTTTTATGCGGTAGTTGATTTTTAATACGTTTTCAAACTTTTGATAGCGATGACGTCATGAGGTTGGCTGAATATCCATAGTAGGCATTTGCCATGTAAAACAAAAAAGAATATTTTAACACATTAGATTGACTTTGACAACTGACATGAAGTAAAGAATTTTGTTTATCAAAGCTTCTTAATGTTGCTAATCTATTACTTTTTTGTATGGATTATTACGCTATTACGCCGCTGGCAAATCTATTAAGATTTAAAAAAATAGATGGATCTATTACAGCTGTTTTACAGAAACATTAGAACTGACAGAATGCACAGAGTACGATGCCAAAAAGAAAAAGGACAAACCCAATGAACTTTTTTTTTACGTGATTTGGCAATGCACGGGTGATATATTTACCTATTTTGGTATTTTATAAGTGAAGTAACGAAATTATAGTATTTTTCCGTACTATCCTTAGATATGGATAGTATCTAGTACGGAGCATGAAATAGTTGTACAAATACTGTAATTATAGTACGAAATCCAACGCTGCGTTGACTTGACATTGACAGTTTTTGTTTAGGTTCGCCATTGCTTTTGCACAGCGAACTACATGACGTCATTATGGGACTCATTGAAAGTCAAGTTTATCTTGTGTATTTTATTGAAATATACCCCATCTCATAGTTTAGAGAGTTTTAAACGTCAAAATAATGTACAGGAATGTAATATTTCGAAATGGTTTTGGAATCAGTAAAGTATTTTTTTTCTTTACATACCGAATTCCTAAACTAAACAACTTTTTTTATGGTTTTAATCTTTTACATTACTAAATAGCTGTAGCTACACGTCTCACAGCTTATTCGATGAAAAATAATATCTAAAAGCAGACTAAACAAATTATGAAAATAACATAAACAGACACAAGCCCAGACATAAAGCAGATGCAATAACATGAACTATAGAAATTATATCGCAGTCATAAAGCGAGAGAATGATAAAGCACACAGATATCGTAACATAGACAATCCCTACAAGACTAGAATAGAATGTTAAAAAGAAAACATTTATTTAAGAAATCCACCTAGACACACAAACAACAGATACAAGTAAGAGACTGTAATTATAAGTAACCTGGCCTACAATCATCTCTGTATGTAGGTATGAGGTTATCGCTACAATTTCCACTGTCCAGTGCAACAAGCCGCTAATTATCAGCAATACCCTCTTTAGACGCACAGGATTATATATGTTTCTTATAGATTCTCACACAATTCTAGGTACTTATGGTGGAAAAGTTCGTGAAAAACTAAATAAAAATACGTCAGAGAATATGGCTTTTTCGTCATCTGGGCCGAATGACGAAAAACTACTAATTTAAAAAACTCAAACGTGTAGTAGTTGTATGGCCTAGGTTATGTGGGAGTGGTAATAATTGGGAGCAAGAGTTCAATCATGAAGGCAGCCACATTCCATATTCAGATCGCCGTACTAGCCTGCTCGTAATTCCGTGCTAAAATGATTTACCTTGCAACGGTAATGTATGTATATTGGATCCCTCACCTGTTGGGAAGCGACCGGTGTAGCCGAGGCAGAACGAGGCGGCGGAGGTGTAGCAGGACACTGTCCGTTCGACCTGTCGAGACTGTTCGAAGACCCTCTGGTGGCAGCTATGAATGTATTTGTGTCGGCCGGGTGCGTGGACTTTATCCGCTTCGCTTCTTTCAAATTCTGGTAGTTCTGCTTTAGGTGGGAAGGCTCCAAAGGATAGCAGAGGGATAGTTCTTCTGGGTGTCTGATACCTGGGAAAAAAAACGTGTTGATGATGTTGAGTGTTTGTTTTGTAGTAAATAACAAAGATGCTCTCATGACGGTTAAAGATTACTCGCAAACACCTGTCCATGACCAATGGTAATGGCGATGGCACTCAGAGCCTTGAGTAACAAAACAAGAGGGCATCGCTACTATGGCGCTCATTACTTTGAGATATTCAGTGGTAAGATTCAAGTGGCAGTTATGGAATTAAATATGAGGATTATTTCGATTTAAGGATAGGAAACAATTGGCAGTTATGAATGGTAAAAATTGGAGCAAGATTTGCTTTAATTATAGTTTAATGCATGCTTGCGATTAAAAAAAGTAAATAATATAATTAAAAATTATATCTTTCGTAAGACTCACTGTTTACCGATGAGGATCGTCAAGCAGAGCCAATCTAGATATGTGTATAATAAAATGGATATTCTAACTAAAATAAAATATAACGTTTATGAAAGAGTAAGTTTGTTCTTGTAAGATAACATTAAAGAGGGCACTTAAACGTTTACAGCTCTTGTACCAACTTTATGATTGTGACGTTTAGTTTAGTAAAGTTTGTAATAAAAACGATACGAGTAGGAGTGACGAGCAGTGAGATTTTGTATAACACGTAAACTGAGTCGTAACACATAAAATAGACAAGTAGTGACATAAAACGGTACCCAGCCCGTTGACAAAGATGCACACCGCCATTTGATGTTTAATGACTTGTTGATGTTATCTATAAATCTATGTCGTCACAATACTTGTTCATAGTTGACAGGCTAGGTGTTGGCAACAGCTCACTAGATGTTAAGTAATGTTCATTTTCTCCCATATCAACACTTACCAAGACTTTTACAAAGCTGAACGACGGCGCCGAATGTGTCAATGGAGAAGTCGATCTTGCAGTCGACGTATCTCAAGTCAGGCAGCTGGATCCTAAGTGGTTTGTGCATCGGCGTGAAGTGGAGAGCAGCATCCGCGTGGACGCCGTATTGGTCTAGAGTGTGTTTCGGACGGGCGAGCCATTTATTGCGGGTCGGCCACCAGAGTGCGTGGTCTGACCAGTCCTTTTTGAAGTCTGGAAAGATTGATGAATCCAATAAATATAAAATAATAATGTAGGATTGAAATTTTTATTTCAATGATTTTTATTACAAACTATCGTTTTTTCTATTGCCACAAAGAACGAGATAAGTTTTTGTGGTACGGCCCCTGCGAGTTGAGCTACAGATGTTCAGGATTAGTAGTAGCGAATTTTTTGATTCTTCGTTTCTTTAGTACCTGAATATATATAGTAAAAAGGAGAAGCATTAAAACTAACCTAAGGAAATACCTATAGATTGGTACAAGGACTCGTACTAAACAGGTTCTACAAGATTTCAAAGCTATATAATCTTTATCATTGAGTACACAAACCTTAACATATACTTATTAACATTACATATTCCGCAAGAACTCAGTTTCCTTCCCACAAAACTTACTTAAAAATATTTTATACCTAGGTATTTGCTTTGAATGTATTTTTATGAAACGAAGACCATATTTTTCATAATATGTTGCCTGACCTAACAGCGCCTGGCATAGGTATTTTTGGGCATGATTACGTGAGATATGCAAGGCCGGAGCAATTATAGCCAATTGACGGCGCTGTTGTAAATGGATTTCGGATATTCATTTTGAGCACTTTAAGTTTTTTTTATTCAATAAAGCTACACTCTAAGGACATCGTGATTAGTGCTCTATTTAAATTGAAAAATATAAGTTTATATTTTTTTAATTTTAGGCGTAGGATACGAAATTTTAGGTTTGGCATTTTACTTGTTTAGTTTTTGTTTTCCGTATAAAGACAGACATTTTTATCGTGTGAATAGAACAGTTGAACGCACAACCTGCGCTCTATCGCCCTCCCTCGTCGTGTCGTCACGGTGTGATGACCACAACTATTAGGCAATGTGACATAAAAAAGTCATCATTCACTCAGTGGTATGACGACTGACGAAATAACTCACCAGCATAAAAAAAAATAGTTTGGTGCATTGAAGGGTTTTTTATCGTCCATGCTGTAGTATACTTATTTCAATGGCACTCTCAGTATCTAAAAAGACAGCGTACAAAATCTTTTGAGGCAAACTGCGCAGTTTGCCTTGAAAGATTTTGATGACCTACTTGAAGTATATTGAGCACGTACAATACTTGTTTGGTAAATGGTATTAAAAAAAAAAAGCCTTTTTAATAAAGCTGATAGTTTTTCACGATTTCTAAGTTGTGCCGATAGTAAAAGTTGTTCATACTAATGAGTACAATGATCCCTTTTTGGCTTAGTACTTTCAAGTTTATAACACTGTATAATTTCGATTTCTAAATAATTCCGAACGATTTTTTCTCTATTCCCACAAATATTCGACAATATGTATCGATAACCTTTACCGATCGACGAACTTTAGACAGTAACTACCCTGCATCATTGCTTCCAGTAGTACCTAAGTCTGCATCACTTAAAACTCTTAAGAAACTTTGACGTCACCACTACAGACAATTTACGCAGAGCTCTGGTTTAAGTATTTTACCCTTTCACTTGTTCAGGAGTTACAGAGTTATAGGGGGAATGGGAGGTCAAGTTTACCTGGTTATCTAGAATTGTGATCATTTGTTTTGCTTCCGAGACGTGAGTCACTTGTGAAGCGGGTTTTGAGGTATATTACAGGTTCATACGAAGTGTAAGTCTAATTGAGTTTGTGAGTCACACCTTGTCTGCAGACAAAAAGTTTATTAGTAGCTTTACGCAATACGACACATGATGATATTACATATAAGTATATTTTATAAGTTCAGAGAATTTCTGGGGAATAGGCAAATATAAAAAAAAAAATTACGAGCAGACGACTAGATTAGCGATGTCGTTCGAAGTGTTGCCAGCCTGCAGAGATGTTTATATTTATTCCCTTTTTTACCTATTCTACTTCAAGGAAAATATATACCTACTTTATACGTCACCAGCAAGTTGTTAAATTTGTGTTCGGCGGTCATGAATGGGTAAATTTTTGTAACCAGGTATTCCCGTTTACTAATAATTGGTTTACTAAAAGAAGTTGGGATGATCGAATATGAACAAATTCCTTCCAATAAACGCATGATGTAATAACCACATTACAGCGATACGGGTTTATGACACATTTGTTTTGTGCCAAGGCAGAAACAAACAATAATAATTGCTAAATACAAAACACATATTGTCTTTTACATATAACTATCGACCAAAATAAAGTAAACCTTATCGCAGGCAAATTGGGATTGTTGGTATCTCACGGTTGTATGACCAAAAGGGCATACAGTTGACTTAAGATGTTGAGTTTTTTGGTATCATCTCTGTGTACCACAGGGTAGGGCATGATTAAAATGTATTATTAAATTAATGTAAGTACGTATTAATCTATAAGAATATTTTGTCAGGTCAGTGCGATTGGTACCGAGACAAACTAAAACGGTTTTTCGGTACTATGTTAATGTAACACAAATTTTGAATGTGGTAAATAAAAATACAAGACGAAGACAATTTTTGAAACACGTGTTTGTGCATTAGTGTTCACAACCAGTTTGAAATAAAACAATGTTATTTTAGTATGTGTTCCAAGACACTGTTTAAAACCAATTTTGATTGCGAATGAACTGAAAATATATGAAAAATAATAAATATTTCGGATCTTTTAAAATTCTATTTAAATGGGTATTCTTTTAATTTGAATATGCTTTAAGGTTTACCGTACTAAGAACGAACATAGGAACGTATAGGGTGAAAGTATGTAATGGGGTAATAAACAATTATTTAATTATTTTACAGAAAAAATATTTAATTCGGATCGAATTTTTGCAATTAGAAATGTATAATTTTCCATAGAAAAGGGGGTAAAACACAGATTGTTTTATAAAATTAAAGTGTATGTTTTTTAAAATTCTGATTTACCCTCTCTGGAACCGACATCTACGTATTGATAAACCTATGAATAGCAACTTATATATACTTTTGCTATGATGTATCTATAGAAACTAAAACCAATATGTACATTGCCACCTCTACAAATATTAAATTCTGCTGACGGAGAAAATTAAGAACGCCACACATTGGTAACAGATAGGAGCGTACGAGCCTCGACAGCACTTTCACAAACAATAAATAAACAATAGATTGGTGACCGACCACCAACGCGAAGAATGTTGAACTCTACACTCGTCACCCACGGCCGAGACAGCTCTTTTAATGAGACGTTTTAGTATCTTATCTACGTCTCATAAATAAATGGAACCGTATTCTAGTATATGTACTTGAAATCTCAGTTTCTGAGGGCCCTTCGGACTATTCATGTCATGTCTATTCACTATGGGAATCAAATAATTGATATAATTATATCATCATCATCGGCCATAGGACGTCCACTGCAGTTAGGTGTGATTGATCAAGGAAGACGCTGCTGCCCATCTTCCGGATTACATCCTTTAGCCGACTCTTACGGCAATCACGGGTAGAGAGGGTGGGGTACAATTCTAACGCCGGCACCACCACGGCAACAATAGAATACTTAAATAGTATTTTTTTTGTAAATATATACTTATAATACATACAGAACACACATTTGTTTATACAACAAAATGTTTATCCTGGGTGGGAATTGAACCTACGCTCTACAGCTCTTAGAGCATATATACTACCAATGAGCCAAAGGGCTGTCGATGATAGGTACAACATACCTACCTACATTTTTGGGAAATTCCAAGCTACAACATATGTCGAAGCGCGAACGAAAACGCTTATTCACAGCCTTACTCCCTTATTTTTCAGCATTCGTTAGTAATACATATCATAAAAGTAACGGAGTAAATCTCGTACTCGAGTACGCCAGAATAGACTCCAATGTAAGAGTTGCATTCCATTCTCAAACTATTGTTATTGAAATCCGTTCTTGCTAGTAAAATGTATGAAATATAAATTTTGTTTAATATTTCTTGAGTTTACCACTGTATCCGAAATTAGGCTGGAATTATCGGACACCGAATGTCGAAGGTGAATTTATGGTTCCTCTATAATAAAAATATTTAGTGACGTAATATCAGCTTGTATATTATAATTTGGAAGGGAGGCCTTTGCCCTGCAGTGGGACAGTACAGGCTGATAATAGTTAACAACATTTCATTAAAATAAACCTTCGTAAAAATAATGTAAATTCTGTACATTATTTTTACGTTTAAAGAGTTTTAAACGTAAAAATAATTCAAAATGGATTTGGAGTCGGTAAAGTATTTTTTTTTTTTACTTCTTTACTTACCGAATTTAAATTGTATTCTGGTTGGTTCTACGCAGTATCGATTGTGACATTTTTTTCTTTCAATCAGATACTGCAAGACAAGCATTAAACACGTTTATCTGATCTGCAATACTACAATGTAACCAGACGTGAAATTCAAGTATCCGCAAAGGTGCACTAAAAATCCATTCGTGGGGTTCAAGAGCAACGTCTTTTTATCGATTTCATATGCATAACTTTCAGCAGTCGTGTGAGTCATAAACCTTACAAGCAATTCATTACTAACACTGCATCTCTACATCTGTAAAAATATATTCAAAGGTCAACACTACACTGGCAGCTGTTTCAAAAATGTATGCTCAAGGTTAACGCGAAGTTTTAATAAACAATCCTCTATAAATTGCGAGAATAATTCTGAGACTGACATCACTAATATGATAAAATCATTGCTTTCGCATTCAAGACTGGCGAATAACTTATATAGATAATAGTTATTGTAAGAAGCCAAAGATCACTCACCTTGGCATCGCATTGTTTGAAAGACTAAAGTATTTGAAAAAAATAATCTAAGTTTAAAATTAAGTGGCGTGTGGCAAAAGATTTTAATACGCATACCACACATGTATTCATACTTACGCTATGGATTTTATGTTTTTTTTTAGCACATGCTGTTTGCACATAATGTAGCACGGAAAAAACCAGTGACAATCTTGAAAATTCGTTCGTAAATTGTGATAATTTATTGACGAGTTTAATCCATAAATCCAAGATCGACCTCTTTAAACTAGAAGCCACGAATAGTCCTCTATGCTGTGGTTGCTTGCAGGAGAATTAAACTGTAGAGCATGTGCTTTTTCATTACAGGGCCACAGACGGTACTAGAATTGTCACTAGGCTGTATGAAACTGCTTCGCTGTCATTCATATCGCCGCAACATCTCAAATGCTTCTCGTCATAAATGTCATTAAACATTTCACTCACTGGAGCTACTATGCCATCGGCCCAGAGCCTAGCTCCCAAACTTCAAAAAGCTACCTGGGTTGGCTTGGATAGATGCTGGTAAGGGGAAATGCACGAAACACCCCAAGCGGGACGTCGGTGCAGAACTTATCCCCACTTTGAATAAGAATAAGACAACGGTCTTCCAATGAACTGGCTTACCAAGACATAGCCAGGTAACAAAATTATTTATACTATTATACTCAATAATTATCATTCCTACCTGTATCTCAGTAGGTATATAATTACCATTTCAAATGGAGTTATAATGTTCATAAGTCATGGTGATCATTATCTCAGATTTGCAGTAGGTACAAACGGCGAAGGACAATGCAGGCGATGTATTGGCGACCGGTACTTGTTCCCGCAGTGTCTATGCCCATATTCGCACCGAATAACTTGAATAGACGCGTTTGGAATCCGCTGCTTTCGCAACTTTACTAACCACATCACGTATAGCGATTTCTCGTAAGAGAAATACCGAGATTCTAAAATACCATTGTTGGAAACGTACATCCTCTTATTAACGAACACTTCGCCAAAATCACATTAAAATCTCCAGAAGACATAAGCGTCTCGTTTGCAAATGGCATTTATTATTATACCAGCCCGTATTAAGGTAAACTACACGCACGATAAGCTCGAAAGCGAATAAGAAAAAGAGTAAACTGACTAATAATATGCTACAGTAAAGTACACAGATCATGTATAACTTTTTCAAGATATTTTAATTATCACTTTTTTAATTGTATTCAGTCTTGGAGGACGTTGGAGATTATTTATTCTAAAAGTCACCAACGCTACTCCCTATATGGACGATTGTGGTCAATGTCGAGGCGCTGATACTTACATATATAGTAGTACCTTACATGATTTAGATCTTAACGCTTATGACGATTGTAAATTGATTCTATGCGACGGAGAGGACGATAAGACGACATGTTCTGAGAAATTAATGTTATACCGAGGAGCTAGCATGGATTGTGTCTGGAACTTTATATCTGAGGAATCTCGACTCGTAGTTCGACAGTACGTATGCAGCAAAACAAGTATGATATACAAGTACTAAGGTGATGTATGTCGCAATATCTTTCAACGCGAGTTCGTTATTCAAGGCGACGAAGTTTCGTAAGCTCCTCCTCCTAATTGTGGACATGGAAATATTCTCTGTTATCGACAGTTATGTGGAACAAGATTGTTTATTTCTGGCGGCAGACGGCTCCTGCGATACCGGCGAGACGGTGTAATGTGCTGACAGTTCTGCTTTATTTATTTACTTGCACGGAGATAATAAATGACTGTCTGTACGCACGAATGAAGAAGATATGGAAGTGGAAATGTTTTACTAATTTGAAATTATTACCATGCCGCAAATTAAAGTGTCCAGTATTCCAGGCAACTTTACAACAGGCTGCTATGGTAATGTAACTTTAATAAATAGGTTAATGTCCAGTTTTGAATCTGGAGCTACTCCTAAATTATAATTTATGAATGACGGGCGACTCGCCAAATTTATTAGAGTGGTTTTCATAGCCTTTCATAATATCTGAGATAAACAAAATATTTAAGCGAAACAGAATTCCATATTATCATAGCCTATGTGTATTTGGCTTGACCCGATATACGCAGAAATTTTGTAACATTAAGACTTGAACAAGTGATGTAGTGTTGTGATGATAAGTTATCGGAATGATTGGACAAATAAAGCACTCGAAGTGCATTTTCGACTTTAAATTACTAAGTTATCTATAGTTTTGTATGATAACGTATTAAATTTCAGATTCGCGAATGCTGACAGCGTATAATCATATTAGATTACTATGTCTGAGCGTAAATCATAATATGTAACTATAGGATTGATACTAAAAGCATTCTACTACTTCGATGGAATGCCTATTAAGATTGCAATCGGTTCGGAACGGAGGCAATTGGTTAAGGCAACTGCGCAAATTCCGTAATGTCAATCGATAAATGCATGTGGGCTGACCTATTTAGAGATACTGTATCGAGCCGCCTGCTATATAACAGCTTAACAGGAAGTGGCGCATCGGGCCAGGTCATCATTTACTACCAAATATACTGAACTTTAGTACTATAATCGAGACTTACCTATACGCTTCCATCTTAATCTGCTCGTATAGAACGTGAGAGATATTAATTTATACATAAAACGAACAAACATAAAAACACGAAGGCAATTAAACTCACCGTTATCCAAGCTAATAGAAAATAAATCTCAAAGAAGAGTAAAACACACGGGCAAATACAGTACGCAACGCACACACGTGGATTACGTCTCTGTTTATATTGAAAGATTTACTTTTGCCGTGGCCGATAATATCACCGATGGAATCCGTAATGTGGTCGCTAGACAAATGTTTAATGTTTGATTTAATGAAGAAACTTCTGGATAGTCATTCGGTCATTATAGTTTTAACTCTGCTTGTGTAATTAACTGTATCTATAAGATACAATCTACCGGTCAAGGAGGTCGAGTAACAAAACAGAGTTGTGGAACTAGGGCACTCCTTGCGGTAATCCTTTTGAAGTTTTACGTGAGATTTACTTTGAGATTAAGGCGGTAGGTAGGCACAATTTATTCTATAGCTGTGGAAAAAGGTTCGGTAGTGGGAACGTTGGTAAACCATATGGCTTCGAGTAAAGAGTTGCAATCAAACGATCAACACCATCGAAAGATTACGATAAGTACAAAATTTTCGTTATTTGTTTACTACACCGCTACTGTTGATTAATGGATGATACGCAGCCATTCGGTTGAAGCATATAAATAGATATTCGTGCGGTCCCCCATGAAAAACACGTGTCCTGAGTGTCAGCAGGTGAAGAAACTCAGATTCCTTTCAACGATTACTTATTGCCCCGTTAATCATTGTGGCCTAAAAACCAGTTTAATTGGCGCCCATTAGGAATAGTTTCGGTTATTCTAGGAACTGATTACAATATTCGATCGTAAATACAGCTATGTAGTTTATGTCTGCTTTCCGAGAAGGTGGCATTAGGTGGAGTTTATGAGGAAACAGAATGGAATGAAGTCCGTTACTATAATGGTGCGTAGTTAGGATTCCGCATGGCGATCCTTATTTGATGAAGAGGTATAGATAGGTGACATAATCGTGGGTGCGTAGGCGACGCTCCAGGTCGCCGCCCACCGCTTCCGTCGCGGAGGCGGCGTTACAGCACCTGATCATTGTGAGGCAATAGACTGAGATTATCTGTTCAAACGATTATAATGGCAATATTTTCGCGTTTTGCCACGAGCAGACATAATAGTGATCAGAGTACAAAGACCTCTATGTCACAAGAAATAGACTAAACAAAAAAGAGGGAGTAAAGAGTGCTATAAACTACGTGTCAAGTGTCATGTTAGAGGCAGCAGTAGCACACTTGCTCAATGCAATTGATACAGACGTTGATTGCTTCGTGATTGATTGATGAATAAACTCCATGTGGGTGAACAACGTTCACAATGAGAGTATATGTACCTAGTTCTATTTTTACTGTAACGGAAGGTATTGCAACACATGACGGAATTGAGAGCAGCTCAATGAGGGCTTGATTAAGCGTCGATGGAAATAATAAGCTCAACAAGGTAAGATGGAACTTGTGAAGTTGCCAACCTAGAAAGACTAGTCTTTGATGCTTAAATTATCTTAATTTAAAGGGCAACATTTCCTTTGAAACGATCAGTTGTAGTTCTTTAACTTTTCAAATATTATGCTCAATGAATAATGAATTTAAATGTAATTGTTTATTTTTAAAACTACCGAAGTACTAATTTTTGTAATAGAATCGGTTGAGAAATATATTTTTCTTAGTTGATATTGATGTGAATATATCGCTATATATAACTAATAAGCTAACATATTAAACAAATGATGTAAGTTCACTGGAATAACTTTTAGTCTCAGAATACAGCTAATGGACAAACACCACAATATGGGTTCTCTAGCTTGCTACGAAACTCTGCAGAAATGGAAAATGATAATTTCAAAACACCGTAATGAAGATACGTAAGATTCTTTTAACGTTATCTATGAAAGTTAACTCTGTTAAGGCTTTGACGCAATAAGTCTGCAGCCGTAGTAACCGCTTTGCGTCAGTGGCATAATAGTGCATACCACATACATTTATTTGTATTACTCATTGTTACTATTAGATAAAGTGAACTTAGTCAGCGTTATATCTAACTATTCGATTAATTAATTTACAACGATGCAGAACGTTTAGTATTTCTCCGTGTAATGGTATTTTAATAACATTGGAAAATGGTGGTTTCATAATTGTGGATACATCAGAATCAGTAGATTTCTGTCATAAAAAATATCATGAAGAATGAACTATTTTTTTAAATCTGATTGCTAGTAAATATATTCACTGATCTCTAGAACGACATAGTCAAAGAAATGACGGTGTTTGAATTCCACTATGGATAACTTATTATTATTGGTGAAGTCGTAAGCAAAGCCATTTCCAACAATTCGAGATCAAAGGCTGAGATCTGGGACGCAAAGATATGCTTAAATCTTTACCTCTACGGAGGTTTGAATTAACAAGATGATAGATTTATTAAATATGAAATAGTCTCTATTTAGTAATCAAGTGGAAGGAGGTAATCAAACAAAGATGTACATACATAATAGATGTACATAACTATAGTTGTAAAGTAGCTCTGCCTGACTTTTTTCTAGAGCTTCACGACGAAGCGGTTTGATCGATTTTGATATTATATTCATACTATATAAAGCTGTTTATATAATATTATAAATATTGGTTGTACTCTCTTTAATACTATATTGAGGAAAAAAGTATGTGAAGCGCCATACCTACAACCAGCCTCTATTAAACCGGTCTACAATCGAACAATATAATAGTACTGTTAGTAAAAAATATTTTATCCATAAAGATATCTCGCGTGAAGCAACGTGAGAAAAGATCTTATCGCTGTGCGTTGGAATACAAATTTTGGACACGTATAAACGTAACACGTATGATGACGGTTTACTTGATGAAAATAAGAAACACACGAACAATAAGAACTTACAACTTTAACTTAATAAAAGCCTCGATGACGAAAAAAAAGAGTCTCCTAATATAGAGTTAATCTTAAACTTTTATTTATTTGGTCAGATATGAGCTACTCGTACAACTATAATACAAACTTGAGTTAAAGCCATGATAATTAATGTCACCACAGACTATTAAAGAGATAGACTTTAGTAATAAGCCAGTTCAAATTACATCAACTATGGTGAATATACAACACAAGGAAACAAAAGGAAAAGTTGAAATATTATCATAGATTACGAAATCATGAGAAGGCAAGAGAACAATAGAAACCCTGGTGATGAAATTGAAAAACAAACAGTTTAGCCTACCAAGTCATTATTACAAGTCGTAAAGTCATCTGCAATAACGGGATACTGTGGGTTATTAAAACTTTGCGTGATCAGCTTACATCTGCCCAGGGAATGTTGAAATATAACATGCAACGCTACATAAGGGAGTGTAACTCTAGTATGACACGGCATGTCAACATCAAGAGATAATAATACCTGAACATGTCATTAAAGTTAATTTTATGAACCAACAAACGTTTGGAACAATTGAGAATGATGACGATTGAAAAGTTGCTTTTAAAGTTGATACTATCATGGATTGCGTGGTCGATATCAAGAGAAGTAACCGTATAAAGGTTGGAAGCACCCACGCGGTGTGAAATATCACTAGGGCCGAATAGAAGGGCCATTCATTGAACGCTATTCATTGACAAATCACAGCTGTTTGTAGGAGTAGTATGCGTACCGTTCAAGTCGTACTATACCAGATTAGATAAGAATAGTCTTATTGCTTTATTTACCTTGGACGTTCCATTTTAGGTTTTTTTTTGTATTGTACACAATGATTTGTTATTCATCTTCTCATGACTGCTTCGACTACAACATTTATTATTATTCATAGGCGTTACCTGTGGGTTGTACGATAAACTATTAGTTTTTTATCTATACCCTTCAATCTCATATCAAAGAATCTACCAAACAATTATAAGTGTAATTTTAATACATAGATGATTATTTGACTATTAAAACTACATAAACAAGCAAAGCCGTCACCAAATCTAACATAGTTATTAATTTATATTGAAATATATTATGTGGGATGTGGAAGCCGTATCAGTAAAAGCATATAACAGTAAAATGCAACTCAAGATAAAAGCTACATTAATGAAGATACAATTCATAAAATAAGATATCAAATTAACTAGTCAACAGCTAAATGATATATATTGAGTTTTAACGAAACAAAATACAGATACCGTGAGTCGGTTATACAATTTATTGTATTTTAAAACAATTATTGAAACTTTAAATTTGACTCTATTTTTATTATTTCGTTTTTTAGTTTCAAATATATTTCAAAATTAAAAGAAAATCTTCATTCTACAATTTATATTGTGAAATTACTATTCATACCTATGATAGTAATTGGTAAACGTTTTAATTATTTTAACGTCTTTTATTAATACAAAGCTATGTAAATTAATGTATGTATGTATATGTAATAATACGAATTTTAGAAATACTAACTGAAGGAATGTAAAATACTACACTACTGCTACTTTAGAAACGTTGCTTAATGATACAAACTAATTTACGTGATTTATCATTAGGTTTTATGTATTTAGGAACATTTAGAGACCGATCTCGGTAATGTATGTAATTTTATGTAGGTGCGCAGTTTTCATACCTTATTTTAGTTTTCAAGAATTGAGTCCAGTCTATTATTCCAACCAAATACGTATAACTACTCGATTCTGACGAATTACGATGCAGAGCCCCAACACTCACCTTTACCTGTAAAAAAAGAAAGCATCATTAGAACACATTTGATAGATAGTATGCTTCGTCAGCTTATGGTATGAAAACAGGAAATAATCGTATTTTTGCTAGACAATTATCTGTAATAGCATTAACATAAACTTTCCCTCTCGCCCACTATGGAATAATTTGTGATCGAATGAATAGTGAAAGTGGTCCTCAAGACAAATAAAAGAAATCAAGGCATATAATTTATTAATACGAATGGAGAACTGCTGACGTTGGGAATTGAAACAGAATTAATTATTATTGATATCTAGCGGTGAGTGCAAAATTGGGGTTGAGACCGCATTTAACCAACTGATGGTACAAGTACTTAAAATATAGCTAAACCAGAAAGAAAAAAAACAATAATTTTAATGATGTGTGGCATATTGATATGTAGTTGAATACTTAGATTGACTGAGACTAAAATCAGTTTTAAATAATGATGATGAAGTAATTGAAAATTTTACTAAGAATAACCACACAGTCAAATGACTTATAACGTTTCAAGTTCCAAGCTAGTTTCTGAAACCGCGATACGAAATTATTGCGCCGTAATTGGACTCACTTGCAAGCATTAAGAGCAATCTGTCAATATAGATAGCCTATCATTATTTGTTCTATATTCTTGATAGTAGCTACCGTAACCGGGTTTGTTCTTATATTCTCATTTGCGCGCTTAGTCAACTTAGACCATGGCATGAATCAGACAGACTAGTGGGGTGCAATTAACGAAACAATTATACCAAGAAAGCTATTAGCGAACAATGTCTAAACAATGATCTAGAACGCCCCAAGCACAGACACATCATTCTTTTAAGGAGTCTGAGAACAATGACCTTTGCAACTGTTGATTAGATGCCACATTCGTTTGCTCAATGTATTAATGCAATACCAGATGAAATCTCGGCTAAGTAAATGTTTGACAGATGATAAAACGCTTAGCACGGGCGTGGGTAGAAAGCAGCCCGAAGACTTGTTGATGATAAAGCTTGTCTATCTTATCTGCTCCTTCCCATTGCTGTTCGACACTCTTCTCACGCATTAGATTATGGGACAATATGTTGAATCATAGCTTTTTTTATGAAACACGATTTCCTTTCGTTCCCTTCGATAGGTGGGTGTAGCTATTTGTCGGCGGGGTACTAAAATAGACGGGGGTTTAACCAGCCGTCATCATCCACTTAGCACGTTCGCGAATCGCCATCTTGGCCAATCAAGTCGTTAACCTCTGACAGGACACTTGTGAGTATTAGAAATGGTGAACACGAAACTGGAAAATCGAAATGCAAACAGACGATCCTTTCATATTCCACGCGTCATTAACTTTTGACTTGATTGGACACATCTTTCCCGTTGGAGGGTGCATTGCCTTAGTTATTCATAACATGTGTCACTGCTTCGTGCATGTCGCATTATCCGATGCACTTACGTACAAAAGCTCTGACGTCTTTACAATTCTGAATCCAACATGGCCGCCAGCTGTTTAGCCATCTGCTATTGTGATTCCCTGCGGTAACGTTAATTAATTATTCTAGCTATGCAGGCGCCGGCTGAATGAGACGTACGACGTTGTACTTTATCGAGCCATCAGTCGTTGCCATTAACTGTCTGTTATAGTTGATTTATGGTGACAGATTGGCAGTGTGGATTGTGGAGACGTGACGTTAATGCCATTAAAGGTAAGAGAAGAAATTGCAGAGAACCGACAGTTCAGCAATTAGCACTAGCAGCTTTCCGAGTTGGGCCATATAGAGAAATTACCCCAGACTTAAAATAAAATTTAAGACGAAATACATGACTTAAAGCTTCTACGACACAAGAGAAACTTAAATGCACGTCTCTAAACCAGTACTTAGCAGTTTAGAAATCTATTGAAAGACACTTAAAGTTCATTTAGCATATCATCGGCGCCGTTTCACTGTTTTCTTATTCTTTCAACAAACGAACTTAGAAAATAGCACTGACAATACTTAACTAAAAGCAATTAGAGTCTAAACAAGAATACAATTGGAGCGTGACGATCGTATTGTCATTTCGTAGACATCGTGAGCACGCCGTGTGTATAATAAATTGATTAGTGTTCCAACCGAAATGAAGGGTCTACATGTAAGGAGACTGGTCACGTTAACCATAGCTACAAAGACGCAATAATTTGCGCTCATCCTGTTTCTCTCAAGTAGTTTCATTTACGACAACTATCGTCCCACTTAGCTTTATCTTCACTAAGATATTTACAACCAACGTTACTGTTTGCCTTGAGTTTATTGCACATGTGTTATCTATCTCCGAAATAAGCGACAGAGATACTGTACAGTTTATGTTGGAGACATCAACAAGGAACATAATTATTGTTCAGATCAAAATCCAAATACAATAGTAGTGTAATTTTGATATATAATAAGGAAAATATTACACTGAATGTTTTTCCGAGTATGGCGATTGAAGTCATCCAACCTTCTCAAATGTGCCGTGACCCACATACGTTTTATTATTGGAGGCATGATCGAGCACAACATTCACGCAGATATCATGCAAATTGTATTCTCCTGTATAACGTTTTTTATAGCAATGTTACATTTTATATGACGTGCTCATCTCTTTTTTAATGTATTTCACAGATATACCTATGTGTTTTTTGTTGATACAGAATCTTACGTGCAGTAGAACTGAGTTATTTTGATTTAATAATGAATGTACAAATCTGTAGTTTTTTTTCAAAGATGTATGTATATCATATTGAAATGAGATTTTGAAGCAAATTCTTATAATTCATAAGAGACCAACAATACATAAAAATAAGTTTAACTTTGAAGTTTACTTTTTTGGTCTGCTTTATGCTGCATCGTAAGTTATGGAGACTGAAATTATAATCAGAGATAAGCTTAAACTAAAATCGATAAGCTTATCGAGTATCCTCAATGTCATAACAAATCATTATGGTTCGAATTCATATATTTATAAATAGCTGGGACAGATAGCGTCACCTTAGTTATTACATCATATCTGGGTGCGACTTTATTTGCTTTAGATCTGCAACAAGAGTTGTATACAACCAAGACTATATTTGTGTTTATATTGTTGAGTTTATTCAAGATCATTGTGTAATCAAGGACATCATAGATTTGTTGTCAGTTCTGAAGTCTTAGTGTTCGTAGAATTTTTAACATATGACATTTAATATCTATTTAAGACGCTGTTGGTTGTGGGAAATGGTTTCTCAATACATTTATTTAACAAAATGTGCGAATTTAAATGCGGCCAAAAAATATGTATTAGTGCTGATAATATTTTTGAAGGGGTTGTTGTTTTCGAAACCCGAATTCGGTATTTTTTTTATAGATCTTAATGTTACCTTTAATACCTATAGAACTGAAGTATGTTTTCTCTAAAAGGTACGCACAATGTTTTGTTTAGTTGTACTATTGTGTTTTTAATCAATCATAACTTCGTTTTATTTACTATTACATACTTATAGACTTTTGACTGACTTGTTAACTCATTCAGTAGTAACTCTGCTTTGTGAGCACCGATTATTTTACCGATTCGATATTCACCAAGGATAAACATTTATGTGACGAACAAAGATCTATGTCTCGCTTTAATATTTAATTTGTTTGTTGTTATATTTTATAACTCCAGACGCAAAAAGAGGGGTGTTATAAGTTTAACGTTTCTGTCTTTATTTATGTCTCTCCCAGTGGCATCGTAGCTCCAAAACGACGATAATGGTCGAGGCTACATGGTAACCTTGATAAAAGTTTTTTAGTTCTTTTTTGTGTCAAACTTTTAATTCTATTTTTACTATTTTTGATATCCTATTTTTTTATTATGTAAGCTTGTTATTAAATGCAAGTCTGGAAGAATAATTTGCTTAATTTAATTAGTTCTGTGTCTAGGTAAGTGTTCTAGCTCTAGTTCTAGTTTAGGGCTAGATGGCGCTGTGTGAAATGTCCTCCAATATAATTATCCGATATATATCTATATATAGTCCAATATAAATACATTAATATATTAATGTATTTATATTGGACTATTTGTTACAAAGTAGATGATATGTTAGGTACCCGCATAAGCATTATATCATGGTAACGCGGTATATCATCAAGATATAAAAACTCGTTATCGATCGGCCACTGTTTTTATTTACAGCTCGGGGGCAAGTCGCACCCCTTTCCTTCGACGCTTTAGCTCAATAATGATTGATGAACCATTACCGGTTCTTTTGAAAGCCCTAGCTTTTTTAAGGCAAATCTTTTTATCTTTTTACGTACATATATGTATAATTTTAACTGGCTGAAAGTTTTTAATGCATGGTATCCATGATAATAGCTGTCACTAGGGTTGGCACAGCGCACCATTTCAAAATCACTATTAATTAGGTAGTTTTAAAAGTACATTTTAGAGCAAGCTGAAAAGTTTAATAAATCTGTAACCCGATTGCGATTAAAAAAAAACATTTTAAACAAATTTATTTATTCCTAATTAATTTTAAACATATAACTTACTAGCTGCGCTCCTCGGTTTTACCCGCGTGGTGATGGATGATGATGACGATGAAAAGTATCCTATGTTTTATTCCAAGGCCTAAAGTATCTACATGCAAAATTTCATCCAGATCCGTTCAGCCGTTCTGGCGTGATTGAGTAACAAACATCCATCCATCCATCCAAACTTTCACATTTTTATAATATTAGTGGGATATATATTTTTGTAATCTTTTTTTAAATGGCTGACAGGTTGGGTGTTTTGACCACAGCTCACCTGATGTTATGTGACGGTGTGGTCGAAGATGGTAAAGCACACCTAGCCTGGAATGGAACTGGCTCTCAAGTGAAGCTGCCGGAACACACCGTTAGATGCTTGGCGAAGATTTTCAACTTGAGGGTGGTAGCTTGCCAGCCGAGTACTAGAAAGTACCCTGCCTCCACGCTATGGTTTCCTCACGATGTTTTCCTTCTGCAGCTCAAGCTCATTGTTGGAACCCACGCCCTATTAAATTATCGTCATAACATTTACAATCTAAGGCCACATTTCCAGGAAATATGGACATGAATATTAATATCAAAGGTGTCTGGAAAAGGAACCGTATTGACTTCTTTAGTTACCGAGAGCGGAAGTGAGACTATCTCCTAACGCTGTTTAAATTACTAGAAAACGAACGGAGAAATATAATTATTATTGTATTAACCGCTCTTATATCCCAAGTGATAAGGCTTAAAGTTAACTGCAGTATTTTGTAGATCGACGCGACATAGTACGTGTATCGAGTCCTATGATCCTTGAAAGGACCTAAGCTGGCGCCATATTCCGTCGAGAGTTTCCATTGCGCCGGCGCAAGTCGAGCGTCGCGCGTGCGCGGAGCGGATACGCATTCTATATAAATAGATTATCTATTTCGGTCGACCGGCAGCACCCAGGCGCCCGCCATGTGCCCTACACCGTTTAGAACTCTTGCTAGTTTAAACTAATTAAATTCTTCGCATATCGAGTCACGTATTAAAGGGCCGAGTATACATATTTGATGCTGAAGGTACACGTGACTCACTTACGTGACGAAGAAAGCGTTGACTCATGGGACAACAATCTGTGACATCAATTTATGGCTTGAAAAATTAAACAAAGTTTACTAGAATGTCTATGAAGTCCAAAAGCGTAAGGAACAAATTGTATATAAAGTACGCTTACATCAAGTCTTCAACAAGAAAAGGTCTGATAAGACTCATAGCTAAGAATACTCTCGATCAAGTCACCTTTCACAAACAAAAACAAACTACATCAAAATTGGTTCAGCCGTTTGAGAGCTACGATGATACAATCAGATAAACACGTAAAACTTATAACATATTTATAAAAATATATATATATATAGCCAATGTTTGCGTCGGGGGTTAAAATAATCAAAAGATCTTACAAAAAAAAAACTTTTTTTAATACATACACACAATCATAATATATTGGACATAGATTTTACGTGAAGTTTTGCAATCATTAAGCATCAGGCTTTGATGAAATTACATACTTAGCAACTGACAGCGTTGACGATATTCAGATCTTACAATAAAATTAGCAATGGTAAAATAGAAGTAAACATAGTCAGAGTGCCGTGGCAAGGTCAGGGACTCACGCTCGGAAAGTTTACAAATATTTATCTCCCCACTTGCCACCAGTGGGTACTTTTCGCGTGGGAACATATATTTTGACTACCAGAGGTTATGGACAACGCATTACGACAAATCATTATGAACCTCTATGTATAAGAGCGAAGAGATCAAATTTAGACAGCTAGAGGTGCATAAACGCATTCATTTGTTGAAGTTGCAGAGTCGATAGTGACTCTTTCCCAGAGATTTATTTTAGCACGTCTGCTGTCACCGGTTAACAACTTTCGGCCTCGACGAATCTGTTTGCGGTAAATATGAGAAAAATAGACAAGAACACTATGTTGCTTTGAAATCTTTGAGTATTATGTAGATAAACCATATTTTAATGGCCGTGAAGACCACCCATAACGAGTAAATATTAAAGTTGGTACAGTAGGCAACTCTGCTTATAATTCAATATTTGATTAGGATGAATGGAATCGATAGGGGTAATTAGCATGGAAATTGGGTTATTATGGAAGGTAAAAGTCATGGCCGGTCACTAAGTCGATTATGAATGTAACAATGATGCTTGCATGCGGGTGGTCCCCGATAGGGGTAAACTCGATTCGATTTCAACAATAAACCTCTTTGTCGTAAGATCATAAAATGCAGACGTGACTTGCGCTTCATCCTTTCATTATATCTAAGCTTATTGATGAAGTTTAATGATATAAGTAAGTGTACATGCGAGTTTTCCGATACCTTGATCATTTTTAATCCCCCAACGCACACAGAGGTATGTATTAAGTTTAACGTCTGTGCCAGTTTGAGGCATCGTAGCCTTCGAAGAGATAAACCAATTATGTATTAGATTTATTTTTGTTTGAAAACTGATTTGACCAAGTGAAGTGTTCTTAGCTATGATTCAAGAAAATATGTTCGGCCGTTTGAAGCTCATTAGTTTTTTTGTAGTTGATAAATGAAGGTGAGCGTCTGCTACAGGGATCTGATCTGATCGAGACGAAATTTGGTATTCTGTTAAAGGAAGTCGATGGCTCTTTAATTGTATTTAACTTTTCCAATTTTGAATCTTGAATAAGACTAGCGTACAGGCATAATGAACGCGTATATATTTAATTTAATAAAGATGAAGTAACTATACCAAAGAATCCATCACATGACTCAGGCTCGCAAGTTTGTAACATTTATTTGCAGTTTTAATTTTGCAGACTTTCTTGTGGTGGCAGTGTGTTACTAAAGAATACAAAGAATATTTTAAAAGAAACCTGTTAAGAAACGTTTACAACTTCGCTTGTTAGGATTCTTCTGAATCGTTGACTATCATTCCTTTATACTTTGGGAAACGTTCAAAACTTTCAGGTATGGTCATACCTGAAAGTTTTGGTAACGCTTAAAATTACCTAAGTATTCTTATAAAAACTTGTCGTTTTTAAGAAATCAACATTAGTCCCGTCCCTATTAAGATTTATTTATACTTATTACTACTTATAGAAAACATTGAACTCCGTTGGTATAATACCAATGAATTTATTGCCTAAACGACTGTTTTGCCGTGTTTGGGTGCGTCTGGAAAGGGCGGGCGGCGCCTTTGATCGTCCTTCAGTGCCAATGGCCTTTAAGTCTTTTATACTGAAGGCCAGCTGTAGATTTCTTGGCTATTCTTTAGGATTTTATAGAAATGTCTTGTCTGAAGAAAGCTACAAGAAATTAAGGCCATGAAATGAGAATTGTTTCAGTATTCAGCCTGATCGGAAACAATGTAAACGTTTAAATAGGTACAACGAACTGATAGACGACATATAGTTATCAATTAGATATCCTTCGAATATGAAGAACATGATGTATGTCAGGTTATTTTAAAATGTAAAGGTAATGAGACGATCGTTACGCGTCCTGATGGTAAAAGATAACGTATGCCCATAACCGTTGCAGCGATACACATAATTTTGAGTAGCAAAACAAACTTTAAGGTATTGCTGCTTTGGCGCTCATAGCTTTGAGACATTCGATGGTTAATCTCAACAGCCCTGTAACTTCGCTAGTTGCAGTACCCTTTAAACCGGTAAAGCAGTAATGTTTACATACTACTGCTTGACGGCAGAATATCTGGTATTGCAATGGTACCTACCTAGACGACATTCTACTAAGAAAATCTACCACTAAATCGTAGCGTGAAAAGCCTTTCACCTTTACAGGAAAAAAGCGTGATTGTATAGGTGTATGTACGCATTGAACACACACACACACACAATGAAGTTCTAGACAAAATTAACATTTATAATTATCCCATTATTATTGGTTTGGTAATTTGAGCTTGGTATTTTACAACCGTACGAGCGTATGCACAAAACACAGCGCACAATGTGTATCGAATAAACGTTCCGTACAGGAAATGAGAAACAGAGCAAAAACATGAAATCAACCGATACTGCTGCATCGCGTTGAATCACGTTTCCTATAATGATATAATAAACATATCCTACAATTAGAATGACGTAAAGCCGTATGCAGCTTTCCGTTAATATCCCTAGTTGCCTGGTCTTCAAAAAAATATTTTTAAAACATCGATCAAAGAAACAGTTTTAATTTAAAAGATAAAATGTGCACTGCGTCTCGCATGACAGTTCCTTCTCGTCAGCAAGTCATAGCAGATTATAATTTATTCTACTAAATGCTATCCATTCAAAAGGGTTAGCATTCTGGGTATCAGATAACTTTACACCATCTTTACTTTTATCCAGCTTCATTTCAAGCAGACCTATTCAGTGGTATCTAATGTCATTGACCCATTTCTCGTCTGGTACATTTATAAGTGATTTCTCACGGTTTGAATGTGTGGGACTGATTTCCCGAGGGTTTTAAACAAAACAAAAGACCTCTTAAGAATTAACGCATGCCAAAGATAGGTTCGTAACTTGATCAGGTAGGGCTCCGTAAACATTTCAGTTACCGCAGTCTAATTCCATCACCCACCATCTGGAAGCTAGTGGCAGTTGCACAACGTCCTGAACGTAACTAGGGTGTTGTGAGGGGTTATTAGATATAGGCAATGAAGATAGAAACAAATAGATGTGGATATAATTATGATATCCTACAGACTGCTTTTTTCTTCCACATGTTAAATGTTTAAAGACTTCTTTGAGAATTCCCAAATGATGCTACTATTGTAAAAATATATTTCGTCGTGTTTAGACTTTTTTAATAATGAACATAAATAAACAAATAAGATATAGCTAGGAAATTATTCGGCCGTTTCATTTGACAGGACAGTTTATAGCAAAAAAAATCGAAATGCGAATTTAGGTTATAAAATCTGCCACATTGAATTTACTTTGACGTCGTATAGGTACACTATGACATCTGTATTGGTAAGACGCGTACATAGACAAACATGCCATTTGTTAAAATTACTAGTTTAGTAAACGAGAGACCAAGTGAACAATTGAACTTACATACATAGGTTAGTAAAATCATAATCCTCCGTTTTGCATAATCAAGAAATCATAATAGAAGAATTACTTCCTGATCGGACATAGATAGTGTGCAGTGAACCAAACAGAAGTTGATCATTTTAATTTGTGCCAGTGTGCCCCTTTTTGTCTGAGTACGCCCATGCGTTTTTGTTTCGTTTGCCTGCCATAATTCGATCAGCTATGGCTCCGGAGTTGGAACTGAAACGCATTGTGGAAGCAGTTTACGAGACCTAAAGACAAATGGCAAGTGGTTTAGTTTTCCTTATATTGGGAATAGTAATTACTAGGCGGTTAAAGAGTAATGTCTTTGCTGTTTGTAATCAGTTGATATTTGCATTTCTATAGAAATTTTAACAAAATTGCAGAAGTTTGAAAAACATTGACTCGAAACGAGGAACATGATTTTCATTGAAAACAAATCTTAAAAAACTATTCGCTTTTATTAAAGTAGATAAGTTCGTATAGGCTAAGTCGCCAGACCTAGTGTCCAAACGTGCCGCAATGAAAGCCTCTGACATGGATTATAAGATATTTATTTCTAAGGATAATTAGGTACCTATGTTAATATACAGTAGGTACTCCTTACACAATGTTTTGTTTGTGTCGTGTGTTGTTGTTTGTGTGTATGTTTTTCATTTTGATATTTTTTATATTAATTATTTGTATGCCTCAGCGGGCAAGGATATGTGAACTATACTATAATTATAAGACCTGTGTGCTGTTTTGTATAAATGTACACAAATAAATTTATCTTGAATCTTGAATGTTTTTTGTAATAAAAGATGCATTTCAATTGTATTTATTTATATATTTACGCCCTTTTAAACTTCTAAAAACGGTTATTTCAATGACCATCAAGACATAAATGGATTCTATAGGTTATCCAAAAGATTCGAAACCTACGCTTGTATACATATTTGGAAAATGTATAAAATATTGATGTAAATACACTACATACGTAAAATCAAAACTTTTAAAATAGGTACTTACATGAACAATTTACAATTTATTACAATTTTCCTTGAACTTTACTGTGTATAATTATTTCCTGTAAGGTTAGGATACTTCACACTGAAAATAATAACAAGGTTGAGGTTATGCTTCCTGTAGGAATTTACCACATTTTGCGACTTCTTTAGTAGCTACGATGACAAATATATATTATAATACTACTAGCGACCCGCCCCAGCTTCGGGCGGGCACTGTGTAGATACTAATGTGGTGCATATGCATGTGTTATACATACAAACATTCCTCTTGAATCACTCTGTCTATCGATGGAAACCGTATTAAAATCCGTTGCGTAGTTTAAAAGATCTAAGCGTACAGACGGCGGGAAGCGACTTTGTTTTATACTATGTAGAGATTTCTTGTAGCTATACGTACTCTTTACGTCATGCTATTGTATTGTTATCATATGTAAAGGTGACCTTAGCTTAAGCAAAACCAAGTCCATATAATTTCCTTTTACCTGTCTATCAACAACAGCGAACATACAATGACTGGTTGTTTAGAATAGCAAATTAGTGAAACTTACGGTAAAAAAACTTTTTTTTTACAGTTGACTGGCCAGGTATTTAGCTACAGCTTACCTGATGTTAAGTGAAGGTGTGGTCGAAGAAAGTAAGCACACCTATGGACTGGAACTGGCTCTCAAATAAGGCTGCCGGAACACACCGTTAGATGCATGGCGACAGGTTTTCAACTTGATGTGTGACGTTGTAGCTAGCCAGTCGAGTACTAGAAAATATCCTACCACCATGCTATGGTTTCCTCGCAATGTTTTCCTTCACCGGCAGCTGAAGCTCAATATTGGGGTTTAAACCCAAACCCTACGGCATGTGAACATAAATACAATGATAAAACAAACAACTTAAAAAGAAAAAAGGTATTTGCAAAATGTTTAAAGTTAGGTATTTCAGCAGAAATATTCACAAACAATTATCCTTGTCTGGAACAATGTACAAACATAAAAAAATTATGTCACATTTATTAAAGCGAACGGTAAAAAATATAACAAAGGTCATCTTGACGTATACAGTACGGTAAATATTTCAATAGTGGACAAACTGACCATGGTGAGGAAAGTCCGCGTTCCGGAGCTGATAACACTAATTAAACGGTTAAAGTACATAAAAGATTAAAATAATCAATAGTGTATTCTAGCCAACCGCGTAATAACGGTAATTGTTACGCGTGCTTTCCCTCAAGACAGATAATGTAATAACTCTTACAGATCGGGCTATTCTTCGGGACATTTTTAAATGTTCAAGGTATATATTTAGTTAATATATATACCTTGAACTTCCGCAAAGTAACTCCTGAATCAATCAACATTTTTGAATGTTTTTTTTTTCTGGTTTATCAGTTTTCTATCGGATTAATTTCGGAGAGTGTGCTACAGAACTACATGGTCTGATTCCCCCATGCCCATTTTTCTATCGGACAGCCAGAAGCTCAAAAAAGCGACATCGTTTCATGCTCGACATTCCAAGAACTCGAACGAAACGATTCGATTCCACGTTCATTGCGGACTGCTAAACAGTGACATGCGTTGCTCTCTATTGTATATAATCTGGGTGTCTCCAAGTCGAGAGTGAATCGGTATCTTTTAGGCAAGAGTGCTCCATAGACCGCATCATCATATAACATCAGGTGAGATAGTAGTCAAACGTAAGACTATTTCTTATAAAAAAATATTATGTGTTTAGATGGCACTACTCTCTTTACATATTTCGGGCATATTTCGTAGTTTAATTACCTGTGAAGGAAAACATCGTGAACCATAGTATGGTGGCAAGTTTTTTAGTATTCAACCGATTAGCTACAACCATAACGTTCAAAATCTGCCGCCAAGCTTACAACGGCGTGTTCCGGCAGCCTCACTTAAGAGCTAGTTCTATTCAGTGAATTGTCGTGATAATGTGTCTCGTGGAAATGTGTTTGTGGTCGCACTCCTTCGAAACGGCTCGATCGATTTTAGCTTTTATCCCAAAAAAATATAGCGGGTAACACCGCGGGGCGCAGTTAATATATATAATATGTATATAGCCCAGTGCTCTATTCGTGGAAATCTACTTTATGAAAAGACTAGCGACCCGCCCCCGCTTCGCACGGGTGCAATGTAGATATTAATGTGGTGCATATGCATGTATTATAATACATATAAACCTTCCTCTTCAATCACTCAAAAAACCGCATCAAAATCCGTTGCGTAGTTTTAAAGATTTAAGCATACATAGGGATATAGGGACAGAGAAAGCGACTTTGTTTTATACTATGTAGTGAAGTGATGATTTAACATCTTTACAATCACTTGTACCGAAACTTTTTTAAATTTACATAATGAAGCGCACGAAACGCTTTTCCGATGGTAAGAGATAAAGCCTGTCCATGATCGTTGCAGCGGTATCCAAAACATTGAGTAACAAAACAAAATTCACTGCATTAGCGCTCGTTACTAAGACATTCGATGATCTCAATTGCTCTTTAATGTCGGTAGCTACAGTAACCTTCAAACGGGTACACAGTAATGTTACACACCACTGATTGGTGGCAGAATATCTGGTACTACGAAGGCACCTACATAGGCGACCTCATTTTTTTTTTTTTATCAAGTATAACTACTGCATTTTTAATATAGAAAGAGATAACCAAGCATATGGTTCGTCTAATGGTGAGATCATTGCTTAAGGACAATTATACTTTAAATAGTGATGCACTACAACGAACTGGTGAAACTTGTACAAAAATATGTTAAAATGAAGAAATGATTTAAGTAATTTTGTATTTAAAGCAAAAACAGCTTGCTACGAAACAACGATATAAAATATCAAGTTAGTATTTAATGGAATAGCAAATAAAGGAGTGTCGACAGAGACCAACCCATGGTAAGACCTTGACCCGTTGAATAAAGGCAACATCACGCTTTGACGCAGCAGCAAAATTATAATAAGCTAATTGCTTGAAAACAGATACATGTTTTAAGACATTAGGGAACGTCAACAGAGGAACAAAGGTTAAGGGCAATAAAGGGCTTTAAAGCATGAATAGAGTTAGTATCTAAGTTGCTTGTGTTGGAACTGCGGGCGTTTATCAAGCAATTTGTTCTAATGGACTTATAATGGGTATAAATTAATGACGTTGCCTTGAGATATGACGGTACTTTAATGAATTTCCTGTTGGTACAATACAGCTCTTATATTATATCCTCAACTTTGCACTGCCATTGGTTCATCATTAAATGCCATTTTTATACTAAAGTTTAGAGATCAGTAGTAGGCAATATTAGATACTGGTAACTTAGTCCACTCCTTGACGTCGTCTAGCCATTTCCTTCTATGATGTCCTGGAGTTCTCAATCTTGGGATTCTACCTTCAATGAAGAACCTTGGAAAGTCATATAGAAATCTTCTTCGTATGTGATAGGGTTTCCTTGCGTCTATGGACATCAGGTCTTTTTTGAGCTTTGTTTCTCTAGAAGTTTGGCATTTGCGGTGAAACTGGTTTATAGAATCTTGAACATCACGTAGAGTCCACTTCTTAAATGGCTGTTTTTTAAATAATGACAGCCAATATGTTAGAAGTACTTACCAACATGACATTTTAAGTGTCTGTCATTTTTATTTAACATTCAAAATTATAGAAATAGAGCCATATATTAAAGGTTTTTTATAAAATAAGTCGGTAAACTATATTTTTGGCACAACATCAACGAGACCAATAAAGATGAAAACACAGCGTGTGCCTAATGTACACATTGAGAATGAAGTCAGACGATTATAAATAGAAATCGGACACAAAACGAGTACCTATTGGTGTTTAATTTTTACAACCCGATTTGAGATTTATTGCCTCAATATATCCTTTAAATAAAATAGTTAATTCTAGAATATCTGCGAATGAAAAAAAACAACACGATTGCAAATTGAAAAGTTTTAGTACAAATACGAGTAGATTAGAATCTTATGGAGCTAAAACTTTAAAACAGATATTTTATGTTCCAATTTGACAAATGAAATCTTGAGTTCAGCAGACCATAGAGCGAAGTTTTTTTTTTTTTGAGTGCATAAGTATAAATTTAGACATTATAGTCTTTTTTTGCTAGGATTGTAAGACTTGCGCTAGCAATCTGAGAAAAGAAGAAGTAAAATTAATTTGTGATAATCAGGCAAAAGAAATACTGTACATCTGTATACTTTCTCAATTAAACCATACTTAAAGTTAAACAAAAAAACCAGCTAAGTGCGAATCGGACTCGCACACAGAGGGCTCAGTACAAACCTATAGGTATATAAGTAAAAGTTATGGTATTTTTAAAAATGGTAATTTATGCTTTTCGCAATTTTTCCTTTATCTGTGCTATAAGACGTTGCTTCGTACCAAATTTCAAGATTCTGAGTTCACGGGAAGTACCCTGTAGGTTTTGATTCCCTTGCGAGTGTCGAAAATTTGCAGCATACCTAAGCGGCTGTATCTTTTGATTGATTTAGAAGTTTGATCTTTTCACAGCTCCAAGGGACAGTAGACCTGATTTTTTGATATGAATTTCAGCTTGATACCTCCACGCGTTCCTGAGAAAAAGATTGACAGACAGACAGACGGACAACAAAGTGATCTTATAAGGGTTCCGCCGTTTATTCCTTTTGAGGTACGAACCCTTAAAAACAAATAAACATATGTTGTGGACATTTTATATCTACTATCAGTCATGTTCTCGTGTCAAGAAGTTATCCATTTTACAAGCACTTGAACTCAATATTCTATGAAACTATTTATGACACTGAGAAATTAAACAGTTTCAATATTATTACCTTATAAGTATTGGTTCTTGTTTTCGCGATTTCTTGCGGTGACGTCACGCTCCGATCCGCAGAAAAACCGGTCGGATTCATGTATGACCGCTGTAGAGTCATCCGCTATCTTGAATCACGTTGGCTACGTTCTGTTTTAAATAGTATGCCATATTCATTTCGATTCAGCTAATAGTTTCATTTAAATATTATTCGTAACAGTTATTGATGCCATTGCAATTTTGTTTAATTTTTGTGAGTACTAAAACGCATTCCTTGATCTTTAACGTTCCTCCAAAAACTTTATCGTATAATGTTTGTAAATATTTTAAGTAACGTTTTCTTTGTCTAGCTTAACTATTTGTAATGCCGAATGCGTCTCGGTAGTACTAGTAGTTTATATTGTGTCATATTAGATTGACGAGTAAACTACAGAGCGCGTGTCAGTTTTGCATAACAATGCAGAACAATGCGTCCACTGTTCCGTTCTGCCGACGCTTTGGACGGAAAACATTGTGGATTTGACATTTATTAAACGTACCATTTAGCTTTTACTCCCCTTTCCATAGCATTTTCATTATCCATTTACAAGCATCCGTATCGTGTAACTAGATTATCCTGTTTTTGTTTTTTCCTTTGCGATTTCTCGCTAGTTACACGGTCATCGTTTGTAGAGTCTTAGGGCTTTAAATATTTCACTAGCTATAATAATATATAATTTATGATTATTTCTGTCCGCAGCTAACCATTACTGACCATATGATCCAGTCTGGTGTTTATACTAATTGGATGTTTCGACATACATTACGTGAGAAGGCTGTATGTACTTCATGAATATCATTCGATTATGACACAAGAGGCTGTATCGACTGAATGGATAAATCAGCGGAGAATAATTATGATAACACACGACGAGTTATTGTAAATGCCCCTTGTTTAAATTGCAAATAAGTATGTTTTTGTGGTGTTGCAAGTGGTTAGTGGACTTGCGAGCGTGACAATTAGCCAAGACATACGGTTATTTAGGACATGCTCAACAAGGATGCCATGTCTATTAGCAATAGCTTCAAGCTACTCATGTCAGAATTTTTTGAAGACATCGACCTTTTGCGATAACTTCTGCGGTATCTTAATGGAACTCGTCAACTGACTAAGATGGCTGTGAAGTTAATTTAAAGACTCTTTTGTTCGGCATTCAATGAAGTAATGTAGATGCAAGTGTCCCAGTAATACCTCAATTAGCCAATGAGTTGTCCAGGGGAGGAATGCGCGCAACCGTTAGCGTCCGGCTCGGCGAACCATAGTTGGTGCCACTCCTTCCACACTCTTGGCATCGACCACTTTTATGTGCATTGATGACATTTAGATCGGGTATGATTTGACGAGTTCAGTGTCTTGGTACTATGTTGCTAGGCGTTTAATAGGATAAACAAATAGGAATGTGGAGTATAATAAGTATTTATTTACAGATCTTACGTCCGAGATGATGCTAAGGAGATTTATTAGATTATAGGTTGCAGATGTAATAGAAACGAGAGGCCATTAGTTTCTATTTGATAGTCGGTTTGATGTCAAAGTTGAGAGTTTCACTGATGAAATGCTTTTGAGTCTGTTAAATAGGGTAATATAGTGGTGTTACGGGCATATCAGGTCACAGAACATGTTGACACCAGGGCTTTATTGTTAATAGCTAGGATTCCATTTTATCGAGCTTGATAACGAGTACCCTCTTCGCACCGCCATGTTCTGATAACTATAAAGTGCCCTAGGATAAGGAAGCCGCATGGAATTTACCCAGGAAGGCTACATTAGGAACCGCTCACAAAACAACTAATTTCCAGGATAGGTAGGTAACCGATACAATAGACGGTATTTCCTTTTAACGGTAACTACAAGCATCAAGGGACGTAATTAATGCGCTGACGTTATAATGAGGTGTTTTAACCATAAGGATAATGCGGCTAGTGGCCACAAAGAGCTCTAAAGGTTTTTGTTTCATCTGGAATGTATTTATTTGCATCATTTACCAAATCCATGTTTGGAGCTAGACTTTATAGATATAGCAAATGAAGCGACTCGAAATGTTGACATGGCAAACTATAAATAATCAAGAAAGTCAACGCCCTTAGCTACTGTGCGATTGGTCAAGTACCTCATGAGCATAGAGGAACAATGAGCGGATGATAAGGCGTTATCTCTGCGTTGGTGGGGAGTGGGGAAGAGAGGAGGGCACCGGAAACGGGGACGACATGGCAGCTTCTCGGAACGTGCGTACTCGCATCCGTCGCAGCCACCGAGAAAATAACATAAAGAAGTATAGACTACTTCTTGTTTGGTATTATGCCTCGAAAGTCAAACTAGTATCGTGGTATCCAAGAAGTTCGGCCCTTCCTTGACAACGTTTAGTATTAGACGGCTAAAATTAACCTCTGTTCAGATTCAACATCTTTGCCTCCTATATTGAGTCAAGGCCCAATTGGCTGCCAAAAAACTGGGTATACTTTCGAAAGTGCGACAGTACCTCACGCCGGAACAGTAGCTTATATTACACAAAGCACAAGTTCGATCATGCATGGAGTACTGTTCGCACCTTTGGGACGGATCGGCCAAGTACCGGCTCGAGGCGTTGGAGTCCATCGAGAAACGTGCTAAGAAACTCATTAGCAATGGCTCGCTTGTTCGGAAAAGGCAGCAAAGCCTTGAACATTGTCGCAAAGTGGCTTGTCAGTCGGTTTTCTACCGAGTACATGGTGAGTGCGCTTCTGATCTACATGAACTAATTCCACCTTGCCTATTCTACTATTCGACAGCCAGGAGCAGCAAGAAGCGACACCGCTTCACGGTCGATATTTCAAAAACTCGAACTAAACGGTTTGAATCTATCTTCATTGTACGAACCGCTAAACATTAAATAGAATTTACTGCCCGAGTGGGTGTTCCCTAATAGATACAATCCGGGTGCCTTCAAGTCGCGAGTGAATAGGTTTCTACTAGGCGAGCGTGCTCCACCGTAAACCGCATTTTCGCTTAACATCAGGCGAGATGGCGGTTAAACGCTAGCCTATATGTCATAAATTATCTGTTCTCAGCAACTTCAAACGATTTCTAAGTTGCGAGAATCTAGTACACCATGTGATTTCTAAATTAGAACGAGTGTAATACGACTCCACAGAAGCCTCGCTTACACTATCTAAACAATTTCTAATACTTATGTAATTGCTGTTAAGTATCTTATCTTTGGGTATAAAGGATTATGCAAGCCAATATCACGTTGTAGGTGTTTTATTTACGTAGTTCGTTATCGATGATAATCTTAGAGCTTGGGAATTAATATCCAGCTCACGACTATGCCACGTTTCTTACAAACACCAGATTGTGGAACAGATAGCTGGTCTAATGAATGACAATGACCAATACATGTAATATAATAATTGGGATATGTTCAGTGGAGGATAATTTTATATGCTATCCTGCTCTATCATATTTTAGTCAATTTATGGGAAAAATCAAGATCAATGAAAAAAGTTTAAATTAATACAAATGAGTAATCCCGTATAAATAAAACAAAAATAATACAAATGAGTGTAATAAGTAAAAACAAATTCGGCTAGATTTTTCATACTCTTCGAGAGCGTAAATGAGTTATAGTTTTAGAGGAAGGAAGTCAACTATTGTAAGGAATTTGATTAAAATTAATGTGACATCAAGTTCAAAACACATTAAGTAATGCTAAAATACTTCAAGTAGCCGATAAAAAGGACGATGAAATATTTGAAAGTATAAAATTATTGTTAACTACAATTGTTTGTCATGATATTACAACAGCGATATCATTATCTTGTTCTTTGTCAATTTCTGACGTATTTCGAGATTTGGCCAAATCATTATCTCGTTCCTCAGGTACATAGATTTTTATACGTTCAGGTGTTTATTCTTATGTTCCTTTTATTTCAAGCCATTTTAAACTATTACCTTTTGATTATTTATTAGATATTCCAAAAGCAAGACGAAAGATGTTTTATTACATATAGTGTATCGGTGGATCTTCTTTGCTTTCTTTACTAACAGACCATTCTCATCATCAACAGATAACGTTATTACAATTCTAAATCTTGCTAAAACACAGTCTTTTAGCTTTTCACTTCCAGCCACTATTTTAATTCTTTAGTCGAAAAGAGCATCTTTAAGCAACGTATCTTCTAATGTCGTTTTCTAGAACTCCATCCTAGTCATATAACTTTTTATTCTGAAAAGTTTTCTGTGATAATGATCGCCTGTTAGTGTATAAACAGCGAATAGTGTAACATCACAGTAACAGTGTTTGTAGCGATGATAGTTAAGTAGTTAGCGCGGTCAGCTACCACCCTCAAGTTGAAAATATGTCGCCAAACACCCAAGAGCACTTCGGACAGCCTCACTTGAGAGCCAGTTCTATTACAGGATAGGTGTGTTTACCACCTTCGACAACATCGTCACTAAGCGACCATAAAAAAATTCATTCATCAAGATTAAAATATTCTGCGATGTAACTTGATGTTGCATATCTATAGCATCATTCAGGATATCCTGTGATCATCCTAAATTTTCAGTGAAATACATGTTTATAATGAAGCTTGATTACGTCATTCTAGAACCGTATCAAATAATTTACGCTAATTAATGTTTTAAATGAATGTTTACATTTGGTAATCAACCAGGAGCAAGGCAACGCTCTGAATAATATACACGTATGTATATACAAACTTATATAGTATTGAGACAAGTTTTGGGCGCAAGTGGGCGAATATTGGCGGCCATTTTGAAAGTTATAGATTCATTCGCGTAGGTGAGAAGTTTAAATTGTTTACGTGCTATGCTGTTTGCAAAATAGTAATATCAATTTTTTGCGCCAAGTAGGGACTTAGTTATATTGTGACCAACTTAAAAACACTTCAGTTGCTCAAAAGACCGTAGTATATTGTTTTCTTCAAGTTCCTTGTTTGTTTGTCCTTTACATAATACAAATGAACGGAATGACGTGACATTTATTAGAAAGATATTTTGGGAGCCGAAGTTAAATGATAGAGTTATAGGAAACTTTTGATTCGCGAATAAACAAGCGGGTTTTTTTTTTAAATATATATAACTGTAATGAGACGAACGAGACACTCTCCTGATGTTAAGAGATAACGCCTGTCCATGGCCATTGCAGCGGTAAACAGAATTTTGAGTAGTAAAACAAAGTCCAGGGCATCGCTGCCTTGGCGCTCATTATTTTGAGACTAGATGGTTAGTCTCAACAGCCCAGTAAGTTCGCTAGCTGCAGTACTGCCCTTCAAACCGGAACACAGTAATGTTTACACACTACTGCTTGGCGGTAGAATATCTGGTACTGCGGTGGTACTTACCTAGACGACCTCCTGCTAAGGAAATCTACCACCAAGTAAAGTACCTACTTGATAGTGTGAAATAAGGTTAATAAAATATCTACAATTCTACTGGGTTACTGAATAATAGTTCTAAGCCAAAAAGGGTTCATTGCATTCATCATCGTCAACCACTTTTACTTTGGGAAGAATGTTGTAATCGTAAAAAAAAATCAGCTGTTCCACACATTTCGTCGACGACTAGACACATGTTTCTATGGATCAGATGATATTTTTCGCAATTTCAGATTAGGTCCCACATTAAGTCGTTCATAGTGATGAACAGAAGGAGCCTATTGCAACTTAGTAGGTATCTACTACCATTACGCATAACATGTAGATACAATGGAATTATAACTTTATTGTACAGAAACAATCGATAGGTACATTGTAACATTTAAAAAAAATTAAAGAGAATATAATGAAAAATTGATTGTAACAACACAAAAACAAAACAACATCGACTAATAATACTATTTTTTTTTCTTTTTTCTTCGGCCATGGCATTTTCGTTCGTTGTGCCAATTCTCATAATTATAATACCTACTATTTGACACTGTAATAATATTATTTTACACTAACAGAATTACATACATACATATAATAGTTCAGGTCGCGATTCTATTCTGTTTTACCTGTTTTTAAAATCTGTTAAAGTTGGTGGTTTACTTAAATATTCGAATCGAAAAATATCTGTGAATTATGTGTAAAAGTCCGGCCCATACCGCATAATCGGTCTGCAAAGGACGCATGAATTGGCGGCTGCGTACGCGCATCTGACATCACTTTCTCGCTAATACCGCTGTCTCGCTCTATTCGATCTTTAATCAAGCAGGTATTGCTTTATTCCAGAACCAGTTAAAGGCGAAACTGGCTTCTGAAGTATGATGAATATTTTGAATAATAATGAGACGCAGGCAAATCGTAGTCTGATCTTTTAAGTAATCTTAAAACAATACCATTTTAGGGCATTATTTTTAAAACATTTATATTGGTTGTTCGGCTGCTAATTAAAGTGATATTTTTAATTGGGCACAAGGTTAATTAACAAAATATTAATATTGAAAAGGATTTGCTGTATCTTTATTGGATAAAAACTTATTTAAGGTCTTACTAAGTGAGGCGTGATCTGACATGCTTTTTTAATTTTTATGCTACTTCACGTTCTGTGTATCGCTCCAAGGGTCATGGACAGGCATTATATCTTACGATCAGGAGAGTGGAACATTTGTCTCATTAACAAAAACCTATTGAATGTGTTGATATAGTTTAATTTCAAAAAGTTCGATTTTAGAATAATTATAAACGAGCATGCAGAAATTAGAAGATACAGGAAAAGCTTTTTGGAGCTTATGAAATGATTTTTTTATTATTATTTGGCAAGTATTGAAATAATTGGTTTGTTATCTAATCATAATCATACTAGACTAAAGGTAACATAATTATGTACATTGCAATTTCATTGTAGAAATTCACATTTGCAAGGTTTTTTATGATGTAACTTCTTACTATTCTATGGTATCACAGTGCATGTGCTGGGTCCAGCAACCCAGTTTTGGCTTCAGATATGTACCCAGTTTTGGCTTCAGATATGTATTAATGGTAATGCTCAGTTTAAGTGCTCATATACCCATTCCTATCGAACCAAATTTGATATGATTCAATGCCATTTTTAATACTCCTTCTAACAGTTAATATAAGGTTGATCTTGCCAGGCCAAGGTCTTAATAACTTACAAAGATATTTCATGGCTATTCCTCTTGTTCCCACTTGTACTGCATAAAAATAATTACAAAATCAAAAAGTTTTTGACTGTCTGTATATAGGACAAAAACCTAATGCTTTCTGCATTAGGTTTTCGTTACATTAGGTACCTACCTACATTAAAAATAAAATACACTATCTTTAGTTTGTAGATTTAAAACATCACTGAGAAATAGTAGTAGTTTTAACTAGATTAGGTAGTATCTGCAAATAAAAAACTAAGCAAACCTTGAATTATACTGCTTTTGACAGTGACTAATGCAGTAATTGCGTTCTAGGTCAATTTTTTTACACGAATTGAGGTAAGTCTTTAAAATATTTGGTTGATTAGTCTGTTTAAACTTAATTTATGTTAATTTATTATGCCGTCTTTGAATTATTATTTTTTAAATCTATAGTTAAGGTTTTTCATAATACATTATATTAGCTGACAATATAATGATTTTTTTTTGCACTTCCTTATGGCCAAATAATCTAAATCCATATGGTGGAAAATGCAATACTTCATGAAACATTCTTGAGTCACCAGGGAGGAAAAATAATTATGCATTATGAAAAAATAGGTATGTTACATATATCATTCAAAAACATTACCTTTATTCTCAGGGAATTGTGAAAAATTATACCTTTGCTTGCTTGCTGATTTTAATGAATGATGGAACACAAAAAGTTCATTGAAAACCATCTTTTATCGCTGTGATTCACAAAAATTACACAACAGCCACAACAATTATGAATGTATTACATGAATCTGTTTTAGGTTTTTAAGTGGTAACAAAACTTGCTATTGACTATAAGTTTATTATAGAAATATACATAGAAAAAGTTGAACATAAAGTTTTTAAGTACTCTAGTGTAACTAAATATGTGATACTGAGTTGGCCTCACATTTAGCTAGATCAAAAACTAGAAAGATTTTGATGATTTACAGCAACCTAAGTGAAAAGATTTTCTCCAAATTCATTGTGGTGACAGTGTCAATAAATAACAGGCACAATTATGCACGCAGGCTTACTTACAAACCTTGAAGTTTATGAAAATATATTATCATCCAGTGTGAACTGTGATAAAATAGTGGTATGTACTCACCGAAGCTCTCTGTCAACTTGAGCATAACCCCGCCAATGTGCATGTCGCCTTTTACGACCATGGTCCGTCTCTCATTCAAGTCGGTCACGTAGATCGTGAGGTTCCACGACCCATCACCGACCACTTCTCCGTCAGCTAGCATTTTGCACGATAATAGTTCACTTCACACTAAAAAGTCACTTCCGTAGGAGCATCGCGTTGTAACAGGGGAATATACGACGAGCGTGCGTCTGACGTGATCACTGTCGGACAACTGGCGGGCGGGCAGCGGATGAGCGGAAACTCAGAGGCCGGCCGCTGCAGTGGGCCGGACGCAACAATACACAAGTGAGTGCTTACTGCTTAACAAATATTTGACGCGGGAGTTAAAACTTGAAAATTAACGACACCTCAGCGTTAAGCAGAATATTTGGAAAACTACTAGATGTATTTATATAATTCAGTGCTATGCTACGTACTTGTGATTTATTTAGTGTTAAAAAAGTTCCATTTTACAGTAGTATTTTGATCTGAGCAAGTAAAATAGGTCACAGTAAAAAACGTAAAAAAAGAACAAAATAAATCAAGATTGTGATTGATTGAAGAAAGGAAGGAGGTATGCGACGATGACGGCGTGCGAAAAATAGGTTTCCATGTCTTTTCGTGTTATGTTCGTTTAAGTTTCCAGTAAAGTCACCACTATTTTAGTGAGGCATGGATCTGCTTCAACTATGACTTACTTTATGAGGTTTTAACTGCGAATAAGGCTTATTTATTGATTTTACTTTGAAACATATAAAAATAAACGTAACTCTGGTAGAATTCAAACAGTATGATGTCAAAAATAAAGAAAAAAAAAATTACGTCACATACTATATGATTGTCATTATCAGTCGAAGTGTCACGAAATTTTAGTAAATCAACAAAAACCACGGCGAATCATCTGACTGAAACTATCTTTTTTATATATTATTATGTACATTCGTAAATAACATTATTGTCTTTTCCTACTTTTGCATGAATTTAAATGTATTATAATAGTCAACCTTACTTAAATACCCATGAACAAACGCAGCAATTCTAAGGATATGGTGGCGACAACAAATAAAAGCAAAGGTAGGTAGTTATTTAAGTTTGAAGGTGCATCCAGACTTTTCTGCAAAACAAAACGGTTTAGCAACGTAGAATAAAACCTAATCGTAATTTACTTTCAGTGATATCGTGCTCTACACCAGAACATGGAGATTCGCCATCAAGGGATAGCGATTCCACAATATGTGATTCGGAATGTGCGAGTCCAGTACCCTTTTTATGCACACAAGATGGAGCTGAAGGAGAAACAGACGTCGTTTGGAACTTCTACACTCCAAAATCAGCAAACACAGCTACTACGCGGGACAAAAATTCTACACCTCTTAGCAGGAGATCAAAAAAATGCCTCAGACCTAAAACTATTGAAAAACACATACCAAAACGAAGATCTGTTAGGCAATCACAGAAAAAGACTCAATTATTTCAAGAACTCTATGAGTTGAACCAAAATTTGCATGAACTTATGACAAAAAAACGTACAGTACCAGAAAAAATTGAATCGGGTAGTGATGAAGATATATTTAAATCACAAGACAATTCTCCAAAATGTGTCCCTAGATCTAGTTCACATTGCTTGAGAAAAAATGTACTGAGTTCTAATTTTGGAAAACCAGACCCTGACGCTGCTATAGAATCTGATGATTCAATGAATGAATGCTTACTGAAAGCCAGTCAAATTGTAGAGGAAAAGATACTGTGTAGCGAAACCATACCTGCTAAAAGAATGAAACATGAAAACTGCCCACCATCTTCTAGTGCAGATTCTAATACAAAATTAAATGTGAACTCTATAGATACCTTAATTAATATTAGTAAAAAAATGCATTCCCCAATTATAAATAAAGTTAAGTCTGAATCAACTTGTATAAATAATGATTCATTTGACAATTTTGTTGGGAATTTAAATGATAGTGCATTAGAGCAGTTAACACAGATGCCTATTAAAGAAGATTTATCTAATAGCACATTGAGAACCAAAGATTGGACAATAAAAGAACTGGTGGTACATGATAGCAGTCCATTGTCAAAATCATTTCTTGGTCGACATAATTCTATGCCAGCATCTCCATCTCTACAAGACTTAAATAAGCCTTCTACAAGTGGAATGGCTTTTGGAAGGTTTAGTACAATGCCATTTCACAATGATGATAAATCTACAGGTAAATATACTGTTATGTACTTTAACAGGGTAATCATTTTTAGGCTACCAACAGTACTATTGCTACATATTTGTTACATTAGGATGTCTTGATGTTGATGCATATGTAAAGTGACTTGGGCTTCCTAAATCTACGTGTATTGTAAGTCCAAGGCGCTGCGTGGTTAAATATCATTGAAAGCTCGAGTCATCTCACCTTTAAATCAATGTATTTAGCTTAAAGAAAACACACTGACATTGCCCCGGGTATTGTAGGTGTCCACAGGAAGCAGTAACCACTTACCATTGGGTGACCTGTCGCTTGTTTCCCATTTTTTCACATAAGAAAAGAATGATCATATCATGTTATTATGTTATGTTGTTGAATTTATGTACATGATATCTTCGATAGGCTGATGATGATGATGATGATGAAGCTGAGCACCAGGAAATTCTACCTTTATTAATAAAATTTAAGCTCATGTTTAAATGGTTGATTCTCTTGTATGTTCAATTGGCTTAGTCATATAAGACATTCATTCTTGTAACATCTAACAGTACATAGTAATATTATCTTAAATTACTAGTTTTATTGAGGAGCATAAACTTTCTAAACTTTTGTCATAGACAAAGATAATAGTCTATGTTGTCTATTATGCTGTAATCTATTATTTCTAATTACAGCACTAGGGGACTCTCCGATAAGGTGCACACCAGATGAAATAAAAAAGAAACATCAACTTGCTAGAGAGAAACTGATGGCTAAGAGATTGTTGCCCTTTACAACACAGCAGTCCCAGTCAATTCCTTCTCAGCTAACTCACCTGCCAGTGATGAAAAAAACTCAGTTTCTTCCTAAAACTGACATTTCCACATTACAAAATATAACTGCCAGTAATAATGTAACTGCCAGTTCCACCACTAATAATTTAAGAAATAATAGTAACTCAGTTAATAACTTGAATGTTGCCAAACAGTCACAGTTTCAGGTTAACGCTGCCACTGCCACATCTAACTTAATAAATAATGATGTGAAAGTTCCCAAACCTCAGTTTCAACCTAAAACTTCTACTTCCACTAATTTACAAAATAATTATATACCCAAAAATGATGTAAATGTTCCCAAAGGTGCTAAGTCAATAGATTTGAAACAGTTGATTGAAAAGAAGAGACAAGAAGCCCTATTAAAGTTAAGGCGGCGACAACCACTAAATAAATAGTTTCAAGTTATTGTACTATTGTGGAAGTAAACAATTTCGGAACCTGCATATATTATGTATCTTGCACGGGTGATCCTGAATTGTTTTGATCATATGGTCAAAAGTGAAACTGCTGTCTTAATGTTACTTTCCTATGTAATTTTGAAATGGTCCAGGTAATTCTAAGAAATGTACATAGTACAACTTGTGCCTAAACATAAAAAAGTAATCCTGAATCAGTCCTCTTGTTAGACTGTGACTGAGATGTATTTTGCTTGATTTTATCTGAAGATATGTGAAAATATGCTGTACTGGACACGGGTAGAATTCACAACATGTGATGCCAAGAATAAAGCAAAAAAATTGCAGTAAATACATGTTCAATAGAAAAATATATGGAAACTGAGACAGCGCCTATATCAGGCGTAAATAAACTACTTTTTCATAAATTTTTCTATTAAATAATGTACTGCATATTTTCAATATGTCTATGTACTACATAGTTTTTGTGCTAAGGTTACTAGACTGGAAAGAGCTTGTCAGCAAAATGTTGTTCAGCCCATCGAAGCCATGTTTCAAGTCATACTTGTAAGTGATTGTCGAAACCGGAAAATTATATTCTGGAAAATCCTTGCCTAGTATATTTTTTGATAAAATTGTGTGTAGTAAAGATATATATATGCATATATGAGCTAATTTTAAGCAAGTTTTTCTTATTTATTTTATAGATACTGTAAAATTATGTTTTGTATTGATAAATGCACTATGTTCAGTTGATTTGTGTTGTCTTTAGAAAATGTAATAAACAGTAACTGATGCTTGCGAGTTAAATCGAATTATATTGTGTATTTTACTAGGTACACCTACACTACAATCTGCCTGGTAAGTATTTATATAATAATGGTTTCTTTTGGGGGAAACTTGTTATCGCTTGATTTGCTCATTAAGGCTAAACATTTGGTTTCCGAAATAGGACTCATATTAAGGGAGAAGACGAGTGACTCCCGCTCCGGTTCTTACTTATTGCGAAAATGAGCCAGCATTGTTTTCCAGCGCCGCAATGCGGCCAGCGTAAAGTATATATTACTCTACACCAATCGTGCCGCGCCGGAGCATGCTGCAGCCGGTGTCGAATGCAGCGACTGCGTTCGCTCGATTGAAAAAATCAGAGTAGGATCCATCAAAAAAAAAAAAACCCACGGCTGTAGCGCTTCAGTTAATTCCTCTGTGGAATGATCCAATACAAGATTTAATTTGCCGGCCGGTGAAGACAGCTGTGCAAACGCGACAGTAGCCGAACAGAAAGCGCGGCGTAAATAAGAAGCCAACCGGTTGCCGCAACATTCGCGCGGATCAGACCGGTTACCGCAGTATATGCGCGGATCCAACTAGGTTCCAAATTGTGTAAATGCCATGCAAATGAAATATCTAAATTACTTCATAAATGTGAAAAAAAATTACACGCAAAATACGGTCCCTTACATAGGTGTTATTAGTTCTTAATAATAACAGACACAATGTAATCTGGGCATCATTGCACAGAATACAGCGTGTCTTTATAGATTTCCTCCTTAATTAAAGTTTTTGCAAAAACTATAAGGAGGATACTTGTGAAGCATCTCTACGTGTCATTTGAACTGATCTAGCTAAGCATGTTGTAAAGCCAAAATTAGATAAAAAATAAAGCTGCCTAATAGGGAGGTAGGAGGCTTTCACTGTCACTGTCAAAACACAAAAATGACAAGTTGTAAAGTAAGTGTTGATGCAAAATAGAAATAAAAGCCCTAAAAACAAATTTATCCGACATTTTTAATGCTTTCTCGAAGATTAATGTACCTTCTATAAATATTCTATTATATATTCTTACGAAAATTTATCAAAATGGCACTGAACTACGTTCGTCAAGTCGTCCGTGTAACCAGCGCAATCGGTGTCCAGAGATCTCAAATATTCCAAAGGAAATTATGTACTAGCGAACCTCTTCGTCTCGGTATGATACCTATCGTGGTGGAGCAAACCGGGAGAGGTGAGCGTGCGTATGATATCTACTCTAGATTACTTCGAGAACGAATTATTTGTTTGATGGGTCCTATCAACGACGACATAAGTTCGTTAGTCGTCGCTCAATTGCTGTTTCTCCAGTCTGAATCTAGTAAAAAGCCGGTACATTTGTACATCAACTCACCGGGCGGCAACGTAACTGCTGGACTAGGAATTTACGATACAATGCAGTACATTACACCTCCTGTTGCCACATGGTGTGTCGGTCAAGCTTGTAGTATGGCATCACTGCTGCTAGCAGCGGGGGCTCCGGGTATGAGACATGCATTGCCTAACTCACGTATCATGATACACCAGCCGTCTGGTGGAGTTCGAGGACAAGCAACTGACATACAGATCCAGGCTGAAGAAATTTTGAAGCTGAAATCTCAAATCAACAATTTATATGTGCGACATACTGGATTACCACTTGAGAAAGTCCAGGGATCTATGGAAAGGGATCATTTCATGTCTCCGCCTGAGGCAAAGTCATTTGGACTGATTGATAATGTGCTAGAACATCCTCCATCACATGCAATGGAAAAGGAGGGTCAAGGTGGAGGGGCGAGCTCAAGTAAATGATCTTTTTCTGGTAGTAAATGTTAATGTGTTATTTTCTTTGTTCATTGTTATTTATAGGCAATAAATTGTATACTTTCAAATACTGCATTTTAATAACAAAGCTCATCATTAGCATTGGTTACAATAGTAATTAGTAATGTTTAGTATATGTATTTTTATCTTGGGTTACAATTAACAACAGTACTGTGCCCCAAATGAAGGGTATATTACTGTTTTTCTCCTTTTACAAAGGGGTCACATACTTATCTTACATACTCCACTTCCTTCATATAGCCTTTATCACCCATAATGAATGTAATTTTTAGTTATTCCCTATAAACTTATCAGTATGACAGGTCCTTTGAATTTTGGACATGTCTATGATAGAAGAAAATATAGTTACACAAAAATCAGCTAATGGAATCAGTGTAAAAGCTTGCCCTAGACGGGCTCTGTATCAAAATTTGTCGGGGGTCCCTCTACCTGATTTTCATTTAATAGTTCCATTGTGGTCATGTCTATTATTCTTTCACAAACTAGGTAATGAACATATAATCGTACAAAGTCTAACCCTGAACGTCGGCTGTCTCCCGTCTTTTCATTATTTAAGAGGTTTATGAATTTTTACTTACACATGTTGGGGCTCTTGTAGCCTGGGGCCCCCGTATCATTGATACGTCTGACATGGCGGTAGCTACGCCTGTGAATGGGATATCAGTACCATTTCCGAAACTGTCTGCTTTTAAATAATGGCAAGATATTTTCTACTATATTAGATGGTTTAGATGCCAATGAATCATGTAAAAGAAAAAATGGCTTCATTGGAAGCATCACCCTACATGTCAAAAAGCATACACCTTCTGCTTATCAGTCTAGAACAGGGATTCCCAAACTATTTTGGGCAGGAGACCCCTTTTCTAAAATGAACTAATACCTCAGACCCCAATAGCCAAATTACATTAAAAGTCCTATCTCTAGTTTTTTTCAAAACTGTGGTCAGTTAAGTGAGTATATTATTAAAATATTTGTCATTCTGACAAAATCCATTCTACTATATCTACATATCATATGAAAAACCTATACCTAATTAAAAACTAATAACAAAATACCTATATAAAATTAATACTATTTACAAACTTATAAAAATAACTTAGTCAAAAAGTCATTGTTATTCTTATAACAAGTTGGTACACATACATTATCTTGAAAGTTTCAAATAAGAACTTGTGTTAATTAATAGGGGTTGATTTTTAGACCTTGTGGACCCCCAAAATCAGTTTTCGTTTATGTCGACCCTTGGGAAACTGTTAGGGACCCCAAGGGTTATTCATTATGGGTATTCACTTTGAGAATCCCTGGTCTAGAATAACTGATTAATGTAATCAATCAACAAAAACAATAATTACTAAAAAATCATATATACTTTTTTTTTTTTATGGCTGACATGCTAGGTGTTTGACCACAACTCACCTGATGGTAAGTGACGGTGTGGACGAAGATGGTAAAGCACACCTAGCCTGGAATGGAACTGGATCTCAAGTGAGGCTGCCGGAACACACCGTTAGATGCTTGCCGGCAGATTTTCAACCTCACGATGTTTTCCTTCACCGGTAGCTTAAGCTCATTGTTGGGGCTTGAACCCACGCCCTTTGGCATGCGAACCGATGCGGCGTTAACCACTGAGCTATCATCGCTACAAAATACTAAATTTCATGAAAATCGTTGGAGCCGTTTCCGAGAATCAGATTATACCTATATGTATATATAAATATATATATTTATATATGCAAGAATTGCTCCTTTAAAGGTATTAGTTATTTGGACCCATGCCAAAAGTTGTTAAATAAATATCATAAGATATTTCACACCATCTAGTGTCAAACTACGCAAAACTTCTACTATGGGAACCAGATAACTGATACTTATATACTTTTCTTTGAAAAATAAACAGAACACAAAGAGGTAAGTATGAAAGAAAATAACAATGATAATAATAAAGGAAGTAAAAACATTTGGGAATGGTAATGGGAAAAGAGTAGTGTCAATAAAGGCAGTAGAGTGTAAAGAGTATAGGTGGACATTTTTACAATAGGCTCATTTTGACTTGGAACTACTATTATGCTAGGGTAATGAACACGCTATAGGCATATAGACAATCCTATCTCTAACTTCTAATGCCCGTTTTCACTATCAGTCTTCGAGTCGAAGACACCTAAGAAATTCATGAAAAAACATCGCGAATGCTACCCTTAAATATAAGGGGCCAATGTTCAGCAATTTAGTGCTGTGTGAGAGTTTAATTTGTTACTCTTATATGTATTCATGAAAACTAAAGTATCATAGTGTTTGCACAGGCTAAAGATTAGCAGTGCTTAGTGGCAAATTTTCTACTTGAAAGTGGTAGCTAGCCAGCAGAGTCTAGAAAGTATGGAATATTTTTATTTATTGTAATTATTAGTGAATATGTATAAGCCATTTATTTCTTAAACATCAGATTAAAACATATACAACAATATTATCGATATAGGTAAGTAATTACTTATTCCACTACAAAGAAAATAATAGTATTTTTTACAATAATATTTACACTTACAAAAACAAATGTCAATATTTTTCATTAGCAAAAAAACGTACCTATGTCGCAAAAAAGTAAATACCTACCTTAAAATTAATTTAGACGAACCTTGTCCAAACGTACCTAATTATACGCTGGTGGCGTTCCCGCGCTGAATCACCAAGGAATTTTGCCGTGTTAGAAACCAACTTGACCTGGGGTATTTTTTAAATAGATTGTGAAGCCGACTTTTCAATTCTAAATCTATGCAAAATATATTAGGCGTCGGTTTTTTTATATTTTAATTTTTTTTGTGGCATGATGATGGATGTAATTCCATTCCAGGCTAGGTGTGTTTACCATCTTCGACCACACCGTCACTTAACATCAGGTGAGCTGGGATCAAAAACGTAACCTGTCAGCCATAAAAAAAGTCTCAAAAACCGCCAAATCAGCGATGCTCTGGACTTTGTTTATTAATCAAAGTTCTGTGTATCGCTGCAATGGACAGGCATTATCTCTTACCATCAAGAGAGCGTCTCGTTCGTCTCATTACTTTTACATTAAAAAACAATATATGTAATCGTATATTGCTCGTTTATTAGTAGAAAATAATTATTCATGTATTAAATGTCAATTTCAAATCGCATGGATATTTGGTTTTTATTCAAAGAGTAACTCAATAGAAAACATTCTTAATCTATCCTATGTATTTTCTTTCCCGACAGGGTGCAAGTACACCCCATTGCACCCTGCTGTCGGCGTCCATGACCACCAACTAAGAAACCTTCCATTGCAGCTTGTTAGGTACACCATGTAATTGTACCAACGCGGCAACGTGAAAACTAGTAAATACTTCGTGATCTTATTCATTTTCATTACGGTCTTATGTATGTAAAAATAACATAATTTCTCCACGAAACAGTTTATTGCCCCACGCATTACGTCTTTGTCGATTGCATTCCTACTAATTATAAAATTAAAGTTGGCTCGTTATTGGGATAATTGGATAATTATAACGTTTTATTGATTAAGATTATGCTTTTACGTAGTAGACATAGATTCAGTATAAATCTTACTTTCCTGTTCGCGATATACTTACTTAAAAAACTACTGAACGGATTATCATGCGAGTTTCACCGATAGATACAGTGATTTGTGAGAAAGACTCAGATTTATAATTTGTCAAGGTCTTGTAAAAATTGGTCGAAATATGATGATAATTGTTGAGAGTGTCGGAAAAAGTCAAGCCACCTGGGGAGCTTTCATCGAAAACGCTGTCTAAACCCTTTGAGATATAACAAATCAATTCATGGTGGGATATTCCTCTTTTATCTACAAAAAAGGTCCGCGGTGTCATATATCTACTTTACTATACCCATTTGCTTCCCGCTGTCTGTACGCCTAGATCTTTTAAACTACGCAACGGATTTTAATACGGTTTCAATCAATAGACAGAGTAATTCAAAAGGAAGGTTTATATGTATAATTGATGCATATGCACCGCATTAGTGTTTACATTGCTCCCGTGCGAAGCTGGGGCGGGTCGCTAGTATACTACATAGAAACATACACACATCACATACATCATCAGCCATAGGACGATATTAGGAGGAGAATTAATTACCTGCTACTTATTTTAAAATACGATGAAAATATTATTTCGTTAGCTGAAATTTAATTTTAATTTTAAAACGATTATTTATTGTTATATTGACTTGCCTGTAACGTGCCTTGTTATTTATGGCCAATAAATGATTCTGATTCTGATTCTGACGTCCACTACTGGACAATAGGCCTCCTCCTGGGGGGGTTTTGCCAATACTCGCTTGGCAGGCGAGTTGGTGAGCGCAGTTAAGTGTGATTGTTCAAGGAAGACGCTGCTGCCCATCTTCCGGATGACATCCCTTAGCCGATTCTTATGGCAACCACGGGTAGAGAGGGTGGGGTACTATTCTTACGCCGGCACCACCACGGCATACACGGCACACAGAAACATACAAACCTGTGAAATGCGCGGAAATGTGATATGCAGATAACATGTAGGTACTTTACGTGCTACGTGTACGCCAGCCGGATTGCGACTACCTAATTTATGAGATTGAGACGAGAAGACACTAACTACTCGACATGCTCGAGTAGTTAGTGTCTTATCTTTTTAATTTTAATTACATAAAAGTATCAATATTCAAGGTGGTTCTTTCGATAATACCTTAAAAAAAACCTTATAACCGTTCAAGTTTTGATAGTATATGCTATATAGCTACAGTGCATTTTTTACAATTATTTAATGGACGTCGACTTATTTATGATGAGGCAAAACGCTTTTGAGAAAAAGCTTTTTTTTTAAAGCAATTTTTCGAACACACTATAGTTAAATATGATATTACTAAGACTTTGATAGCAAAAAAAGTAACAAGAAAAGATACGCAATGAAAATTATAAAAAACTTCTATGTGGCTTATATTGTCAATTTATCTGTTTTTAACGTAACTTCTGATTAAATTTTGAATTTATATTTATAGGTGTATAATAATATATGTTATTCTTACATCTGTCCCCGCGCCGGTGTGAGTTCGGTAGTTAGCACAAGTGAAAACTTTTTTGGCTTTTGTGTTATCACATATCTCCTATTTATTTTATCGCTTAGCAGATGTTTGTTTAAAATCTAAAAAAATAATAATTAGAAAATATGATATCTAGAGTTTATTTACTAAAGATCGGCTTTACATCGGCCTTCGGCGTGTGAAGCGACCGCGTTTCACACGCCGCAGGGCGTGGGTTTGAGCTTGAGCTTCCGGTGAAGGATAACATTGTGAGGAAACCATAGCATGGTGGTGGCAGCATAGCAGCCTCACTTGAGAGCTAGTTCCATTCCAGGTTAGGTGGTTAGGTGTTTACAATCTTCGACCACACCGTCATCATCAGGTGAGCTGTGGTCATCGTTGGGGTTTGAACCTAAGCCCTTCGCCATGTGAATCGACCGCGTTAACCACAGAGCCAGAACAAAGCACTAAACAGTACATAAGCTGGCCTTAACTAAGGAGTAGACTGGTACCAGTTACCTACTAGCATAATATCGATGTCAGTAGGTTTTTAATAAGGGACAAGGTCATACTACAAGATGTGGGGCATGACGTGACATGCCCCCAATTTTATGCCGTCACAGTCAGGGGCATCATAACAATATTCTAATGAAATTGTTATGACGTAGATAGCAGTCGTAGTACCTATGTAGTTTCTTTTTGTTTATTTATGTCTTTGTGGATGGAACATTCCAAACCATAGCTACATTACGTGAAGTACTTTTGAAGTTGAAATTGGGAAGTCGAAAGCAATTTGAAACATTTGGGAATTTGACAAGACGTAACGCTACGCTTAGGTAATTTCGAGAGGTTCATAATGCTCAAGAGATTCGGATTCGAGTGTCACTGTCATTATAATTAACTGTCGACCCTACTCTATTACCTAATCACGAAAGATCAAATAGCCGACCCCAGTCGTGAAGTCGACAGGATTAGATCGCTAGCAAAAATGTCGTAAAATGTATTTCCTCCGTTCCGGCTATAGCAATTTCCCGTTCCGATGCTTTTACTCGTCTCAGCACTTAGCGCAAGCTGTGATGGGCTGCAATTTTAGCGTTTGAACAAGGTCTTGAAGATGGTGCGCGTGGCGACCGAGTCCACGTCCACGCGGCTAAGTCTTTGGCGAGGAGGTTGTGTTGAATGGTGTAGCGACGCATGCGCGCGTCACGGGTCGATATTAGTGACGTCAGTGAGACTTGAGCCTCAGTCAGCCGCCGTCGGCCACCGTGCGAACATGTGGCTACAATGCTTGGCTGTGACTGTGCTGATATCCGCGGCCGCGTCCCGCGAGGTCTTCACCAACTCGTTCCTGGTCCGGTTCAAGCGATCCGTGGCTCACGACGAGGCGCACCAGCTAGCGCAGCGTCACGGTTTCGACAACCTGGGCCCGGTAAGTGCCGCCGATGACCACGTGATATATGTAAACATACCCATAGACGCCGATAGTGTTTGCGACTATATAGATCCTTCATCTAAACGATATTTAACTTTACCGGAATAAGCTAGTCTAGAGACTGATTATATTCATCGTATACTAATATTAGATGCGACCAAATCCATATGTATGTGATTTGTTGACGGCTAATTACGCCATCCAAAGGCGAACATTACGATAATGGTAATTTCGAGGAACATAACGGAGGTTGTTATGTGGAATAGGTTTCCGTTAGGCGTCATAAGCTATTTTAACGTACGGGGGGTGTTTTTGGAGGACGTACTTACAAGTTGATGTTGGCGCCATAACTGTCGTGTTTCCGACGGCCGACGTGGGTGCGGGCATTCGAGATTTTGTTGATATGTTATCGCGCCTATTCGCGCCCACGAATCAATCGTAACAATTTTATTGATATCTACGTTGCTAAGCTCTAATGTCATCGCATAAACTTTACAGTCTAATCTTCGTTTAACCTCGTCGTTTTATTTGCTATAATTGAAAATTTAACGGGGCTTATCGTTAAATTGCGTTAAACTTTGACAACTTCATTAATTGCAAACTAATTAAATTAGTAAAATTATTCCTCTTCACGCAGAATTTTTAAGTGTCGTTTTGTTTACTGTTTACGAGAGGAGTTACTATAAATATTTGGTCCGTTCAAAAGGTCATAGTTGTTCAGGTTGTTTGAATTAATTACTTGTTTCATTTAGCAAAAGGTTTATGATTTTTGCAGATGGGGTGCGGAAGGGAAATTCTATAAACGTTTTGAAAGGATGTTTTTAAACAAGCAGGTTTAACAAGCACTAATAATTACTTTATTCTAATAGGTTTGGTAACAAAATATAGACCATCTCGACCTTTGTCAATGTCTTTTAATGACTAATAAATCACAAGAGAAAGAAAGAGAGACAAAGAGAGAGGGAGAGAAAGAGAAAGAGAGACAAAGAGAGAGGGAGAGAAAGAGAAAGAGAGAAAGAGTCTGTCTATATTGGTCTTTCTTTTTCTGGTCAAACATTAAGTAGGTATTTAAGGTTGATAGTCACTTAATTTTATTTCGGGATTTTTTCTTCATTGCAATTTAATTACTTACCGTAGATTCCTAAAAATAGATGTCGTGGTAAATCAAATCAAAAAATCAATGCAAATGTCTGTATTATAGATTGGGGCCAAACCAAAAAACAAGATGAAAGTCTGTTATTGTTGCTAAACCAATGATTACATGATAGTTTAGACCGTAAGTTGTTGTAATGGGTTCAGAGCCTATTTATTACCTCAATATCCGCAACAATTTTGAATTTTGCGCCATGCTCTAGCAGATCAACCTTGTTTCATTACCCCCGTAGTACCAGATATTCTGCCGCCAAGCAGTAGTGTCTCAACATTACTGTGTTCCGGTTGGAAAGGTACTAGCTAGCTAGCAGCTAGCGAAATTACAGGGCTGTTAAGACTAACCATCTAATGTCTCAAAGTAATGAGCGCCAAAACAGCGATGCCTTGGACTTTGTTTTGCTACTCCAAGTTCTGTGTATCGCTGCAATGATCATGGACAAGCGTTACCTTTTACCATCAGGAGCTTGTCTCGTTCGTCTCATTACCTTTACACTAAAAAATGCAACTTAACTCGTGGGAATGGGACAGAATATCAATTTAATATACTACCTAGTCTACAATTAAGGGTATCTGGCAAATTGTCACGCGAGTATAGTTGCAAAGCGCTGCTAACATGCAATAAAAGTATGTATGTAATAGTTAAATACAATCGATTGACAATGTGGACATGACTGATACGGTGCATGTATATCTACTGCGTTAAGTGCTTATGATGGGCTGATAGCATCTATCTACTTACAATAGCTCATTACAGGATTCCATGTACCTATATGTCACAAGCAGTTTGTATGATTTCGCTTTTTATAAACGGTGTCGTCCGTTTAAAAACACTTGAAATTTTGAAATGCCAAAGACAAATTGACAATTTGACTAAAATTGATATTAGAGGGCATTACCACTGCACGCCGCCAGATGTCTAATTAAATAGTATTTTTTTGTGACACTTGACGATATCTTGGGCATAGCAAGTCAGTTAGGCGATTTTTCATACAAAATTACCATTATTATTAGCTTTTCTTAAGGATTTTCTCTATTATTTTTCCTTTTAAACCTTCCCTGAACTATAGCGAAGAAAACAAAAAACAATTTATCCAAATCAGTCAAGCCGTTTTTGAGTTTTAGCGAGACTAGCGAACGGCGATTGATCTTATATATAGGTAAAGAAAGATAGGTATGATATAAATTTTAAGTTGATAGAAAACAAAAACATCACCTAAATAGAACCACGAACATTTTTGGAGTTGGAAAGTTGTATTATCTGAAGTCATCAGATCTACCTATTAAAGTAAATTTTTTTGGACAAGTGCTATTACTGTCTTAGATTATAACGAAATATATACTAATAAACGACCTAATTTATCTAACCTACCTACTACACAAACAAATATATAGTGTGAAGACCGATAAAGACCGATTTGTAGCGATGAGCTCAGTGGTTGGCGCGGTCGGTTCACATTCCGAAAGGCGTGGATTCAAACCCCAAAAGCTGCCGGTGAAGAAAAACATCGTAAGGAAATCATAGCGTGGTGTATGCGCACTTTCTAGTACTCGCCTGATTAGTTTGTGGCACCTTCAAGTTGAAAATCTGCTGCCAAGCATCTAACGGTGTGTTCCGGCAGCCTCACTTGAGATCCAATTCCATTCTAAGTTACGTGTGTTTACCATCTTCGATCACACCGTCACTTAACATCAGGTGAGCTATAGTCAAACACCTAGCCTGTCAACCTTAAAAAAAGTATCTGTCTTATTAAAATATATGGATAAAAAAAAATGGCTTGAATTTGACCGCCAATTTGCCTGATATTAAGCGGAGACACGGTCTACGATGGAGCACGCTTGGTTAAAAGAAACCTACTCACTCGTACCCAAATTGTATATTTGCTGCCTGAGTGGGTTATTGGGTGGGTGGGATATATATCGAAAACCTCGAGTGGGTTCAATTCTAATTATTATAAGCGGTTATAATGAAAGTGGAATCAAACTGTAACCGGGATGTTTGTAGTTGTTTGTTTTTAGTTAAAATAAGTTTGCGTTCGATCGCACCATACCTGTTACACATCACATCATCAGCCATAGGACGTCCACTGCTGGACATAGGCCTCCTCCTGGGGGACAATACTCGCCACGCTTGGCAGGCGGGTTGGCGAGCGCAGTTAGGTGTGATTGTTCAAGAAAGACGCTGCCCATCTTCCGGATTACATCCCTTAGCCGACTCTTACGGCAACCACGGGTAGAGAGGGTGGGGTACTATTCTTACGCCGGCACCACCACGGTGTACCTGTACATACAATACAATATCACGTACTACATAGTCTATCCGGGTACTAATGGACGCTGTGTTTATTTGGGCAAAACACAATGCGGGCTGGTTCGACGCACTTTGTAGACAGATACAATCAATTGTCCGCAAAATGATTCCTGCGTTTTTAAACGGTAACTAGCTGGGCTTTTGACATGAAGTAATGAAACTATACACCTTCCTGATAGATATTTCCTGCATAACCATTGTTACAACATCCAGACTCAGTAACTAAGTCCAGCGTTTTCTTGTTGGTTAGATATTTGACCACAGCATACCTGATATCTTCTATATTATTTATATCTATAAAAGAAGAAACTGACAGACTGATTCACTGACTGATCGATCAACGCACAGCTGAAACCGCTGGATCTAGAAGCATGAAATTTAGCAGAAATGTTTCTGAGGTAACGTAAGTGTGCACTGAGAAAGATTTTTTTTAAATTCCACCCCTAAGGGTGCAAAATAGGGGTTTCAAATTCATATGAAACTTCGTTATTTTTGCTAGTAGCGTTTTCAAACTTACAGTAAATATCTATCTATCTAATACCTTTAAACGAGTAATTCTTGTATATATGTATATATATAATCTGAATCTCGGAAACGGCTCCTACGATTTTCATGAAATTTAGTATGCGGGGTTTCGGGAGCGATAAATCGATCTAGCTAGGTTTCATTTTTAGAAAACGTCGATTTATCCGTGTTTTCAGCCGGGCAAAGCTCGTTCATCCAGGTACTTCTTTATTAAAAGTAATAAAAAACGTTACTAATTTTCAAAACTACCCTTAAAAAAGGGTGCAAGTTTGTATGGCGATTTTTTTTTAACTTATCGATTCCTAACTCTCAGTATAATTATATTCTCTATCAAAAATGATAATTATAAGAAATAGGTATAGTCTACGATGTCTATCGACCACTACGCAGACGAATTAGCGGGCAAAAGCTAGTTGTAGTATATAATATATCTATATCTTTAAACGAGCAATTCTTGTATATATATATATATATTCTGGATCTCGGAAACGGCTCCAACGATTTTCATGAAATTTTGTATCCAGGGGGTTTCAGGGGCGAAAAATCGATCTAGCTAGGTTTCATTTTCAGAAAACGTCGTTTTATCTATGTTTTCAGCCGAGCAATGCTCGGTCAACCAGGTACTTACCTTTAAACGAGCTATTCTCGTATATTTTTTTAACTTGTATATTCGGCTCCAACGATTTTCATGAAATTTATTATGCAGCGGTTTCGGGGGCGATAAATCGATCTAGCTAGGTTTCATTTTTAGAAAACATTGTTTTATTCGTGTTTTCACCCGAGCAAAGCTCGGTCATCCAGATACTTACAGATTAAATACATATAGAGACGGTGTGTTCTGTGATAATAAATACACGTAGATTGGAATTGAACTGGCTATCAAGTGAGTAGTAAACACTCTATGCAATAATAGCGCTTCGCTCATTGCTTAGAAACATTCGATAGAGAGGCTCATTAGCAAACTGTTTGTAATGTAAACTACAGTACAGTTCAAACTCTATAATATTTTGCAACTACGCTCGTTATAGAAACCCTATGGATATGGGTATATGGGTAAAAGTTCAATAAGTACGTAGCAATGAGTACTTATTATGGAAACTGACGTGGTCTTTGATAATAGAAAATATTTTTAGTGTTTTAGAGTGGTAGGGTATTTTCTAGTATTCGGCTGGCTAACTACCACCCTCAAGTTGTAAATCTGTCGCCAAACACCTAACGGTGCGTTCCGGCAACCACACTTAAAGGCCAGTTCCATTCCAGGCTAAGTGTGTTTGCCATCTTCGACCACATCGTCACTTAAGATCAGGTGAGCTATATATAGAATCATACTATATTTTGCCGTGGTGGTAGCGGCGTTAGAATAGTACCCCATCCTCTCTACCCGTGGTTACCGTAAGAGTCGGCTAAGGGATGTAATCTGGAAGATGGGCAGCAGCGTCTTCCTTGAACAATCATACCTAACTGCGCTCGCCAACAAGCTTGCCAAGCGTGGCGAGTATTGGCAAAACCCCCCCAGGAGGAGGCCTATGTCTAGCAATGGGCGTCATATGGCTGATGATGTGATGTGATATTTATAACCAACCAAACCAAACCCCTATTGCCTAATCTAACCATCGAATGTTTCAAAGTAATGAGCGCCAAAGTAGCCTTAGACTTTATTTTGCTAATCAAAGTTCTGTGTATCGCTGCAATAGTCAAAGACTTGCGTTATATCTGACTATCAGAAGAGCGTTTAGTTCGTATTATTACATAAAAATAAAATGACATGTAATTTTTACATCAAACAAATCGTAGCAGTTTCGTAGCCAGTAGCTACGCCGCCGTACTACGCCGTAGCTTTAATATCATATTTTTTTATCACAGGAATGTGTCAATACTTTATATATAATCTTGCTTAGTGAATAGAAAAACACACTCGAATGAATATGCTAATATGAAATACTATTTTTCTTTGAGAATATGACGAGAAAACGTGATCTGGCTGAATATATTCATTTGTTATGTGAATTTTTCCGAAAACATATAACGAGCGGTACCTTCATCTACGTCAAAACAAGTTTGTCATTGTTACGAAAGAGAGATAGAATTTTTGGGGCGGTCGCTGTCGTTGAAGCAAAATGAAATTAGTGCTAGCTCTTTCTACATATTCTCAGTGTCTTACTACGAGCTATTTATTACTATCCAAGTAACAATTTCTCAACTACTCTGTCTTTTAATATTTTTTACATTTCTAGTGTACACTATAAAGAGTTTATTTCTATCTAGCAAACTACTGAAATTCAATTCACTATCCTATATCCCACTAATATTATAAATGTGAAAGTTTGAATGGATGAATGGATGGATGGATGGATGTTTGTTACTCAATCACGCCAGAACGGCTGAACGGATCTGGATCGAATTTTGCATGTAGAAACTTTAGGCCCTGGAATAAAACATAGGATACTTTTCATCATCATCCAATACCACGCAGGTATAGTTTTTTTGTTTGTTAATAATCACGCAGATGTCAGATTGACAGATGTCAGATTGACTGATGCCAGATTGATAAATGTCAGATTGATAAATGTCAGATTGACGGATGTCAAATGTCATATTGACGGATGATAAAATAGTGATTGATAATAAAATAGCGCAAGTTTCAAGACTGCTCCTTATTTGTTATCTACACGTTTAATTAATCTCTGAACCTAATTCTAAAATTAACGCGGACAAACTCGCGGGCGTAAGCTAGTAATGTATATATTTATGAAACAAAAAGTAGCTTACGCCTTAACATACTCTTTTAATTTTGTTACTTCTTTACGCTGTAACAGCTCTGTGATATTATACTTTCCATTTTGTTACCTCTTTACCCTGTAACGGCTCTATGAATTTTATTTTCCATTTTGTTACTTTTTAAGCTGTAATGGCTGTATGAAAAACAGTATATAAGAAGTATCTTACGAGAATTGTACATTTTTCAGATATAAAAGAAACTTATGTGTAATACAGTATAAGTATCTATATATAATTTAAGAAATGCTGATAGTATCTGAATTTCTTTAAAGAAATGCCGATGTGCCGTGGTAGTGCCGGCGTAAGAATAGTACCCCACCCACTCTACCCGTGGTTGCCGTAAAAGTTGGCTAAGGAATGTAATTTGGAAGATGGGCAGCAGCGTCTTCCTTGAACAATCACGCCTAACTGCGTTCGCCAACCCGCCTGCCAAGCGTGGCGAGTATTGGCAAAATCCCCCCAGGAGGAGGCCTATGTCCAGCAGTGGACGTCCTATGGCTGGTGATGTGTGTATGTGATAGTATCTGCATTTCTGAAATTATATATATAGATACTTATACGGTATTACTCATAGGTTTCTTTTATAATTGAAAAATGTACAGTTCCCGTAAGATACTTTTTCTTTTCTACTTCTGTTCTACGTCCAAATTTATAAATATTATCGTTAATCACTTTTTATAAATTCAACACACTACTGTTCATTTAAAATTTACAAATTAATTATGATGTGTATATTTCAGATCTTGACTATTATCTATATTTGATATTGTTTCTGTTTTGTGTACTTTAATAAATACGAACAGTAAAATAAAATAAAATAGCGGCTGAAGCCGTAGGATATAACTTGTTGGTATGACAAATTCAGCCTTAGAAGCCGCGTGTCCACCATCCACTAGAACTCTAATAGGTATCGAATGAAAAGGCTGTTCACATGACGTCAGCCCTAGTTAGGTCTCCATTCATCTAGTAGCTCTAATTGGTTTAACTCTAGGTTTCCCATTTCGCAAAGTAATATATGTGTTAGTATATACTCAGTGGTAGGTATATCTCCTTGGCAGGAGGTCGCCTAGGTAGGTACCAACGCAGTACCAGATATTCCGCCGTCAAGCCAAGTGTGTTAACATTACTGTGTTCCGGTTTGAAGGGTACTGTAGCTAGCGAAGTTAAAGTGCTGTTGAGTCTAATGCCTGAAAGTAATGGGCACTAAAGCTGCGATGCCCTAGACCTTGTTTTGTAACTCAAAGTTCTGTGTTGGTCATGGACAGGCGTTATCTCTTACCATCAGGAGAGCGTCTCGTTCGTCTCATTACCTTTACATTAAAAAAAAGTATAAATAAATAAATACCGTAGAACATTTCACACAGCGCTATCTAGTCCTAAACTAAGCAATACTTGCACTACGGGAACCAGATAACAGATAAAATAGTTATATACTTTTTTTGTAAATACATACTTATAATACGTACAGAACACCTAGACACAGAACAAATATTTATCGACGCATAAAAGTTTGTCCTGGTGAGTCCCACTCGTACCCACATCCTAACAGCAGATATTCTACAAAATGAGCTTACCTACAAATACAAATACAAATATTTTATTGATAACACCAATGTTACGAGTCATTTCCGTAATATCATTTGAGATTTAGAACACTGATTACATGTCCATGGAACTACGAAACTGTACACGAAAAAAAACTAGAAAAAGTAGTTTATAGATTAAATCTATTATTCACTCCAAAACTTAAACATAAATCATTAAATAACATTACAAGACGCGGACTTATTGTTAAAAGCAATTTCTTCCAGACATCCTTAGGGTATTGAAGATTAAAAGAATAAATAATTGACATGAAATTTAAATTAACTTCTTTATAGCAGACTAGCTGCGCCCCGCGGTTTTACCCGCGTGGTGATGGATGACTATGATGATGAAAAGTATCCTATGTTTTATTCCAGGGCCTAAAGTATCTACATGCAAAATTTCATCCAGATCCGTTTAACCGTTCTGGCGTGATTGAGTAACAAACATCCATCCATCCAAACTTTCACATTTATAATATGAGTGGGATGAAAAACTATCAAGCCTGTCACTAAAATTAAACAAAAATTCGTTATTCTTCATACGTTATGAAGTCATCATTAATTTCCATAACAAAAGGCCGCTATCAAAGCAGCGTTGATCAAATACGATTATAATAATCTCCACAAATGCCAACCTAAAAAAATAACACGGAGAAAAGCAAATTACAAACGAGAAGTCCAAAGAAGTGTTACACAATTGACTCTTATGTCAGGGAACAGAAGAGTGGCTATCGTTTGTTGGGTAGCTGTGTAATTTTACTGTATAAGAATTCTAAGGCACTTCAAAGTAAGTTTACGATATCTTAGACGATAAAAGATTTTCTCCATAAAAGAGCGCGCACTACGGGGCTTACTTATTCGTACGTGCGAGGGAGTTACCATCGCATTTTCTAAGCAAAACTGTGAATTAGAGAAAATAACTTAGTTTCCTTATTTGGTTATTATCACAGATTCATTTAGAACTAGGTAAATATCCGGTACTTCGTACCTGGTGCGGTCGAGCTTTGTCTTGTCCCTCACATATATAAACCACATTCAAAATATCATCTAAAGAAAAGAAAAGAATGAGCTAAATCGGTTCAGCCGTTCTCAAGTTATGCTCTCACCAACGAACATCATTGGATTATTTAATATAAATATGAAGACTAGGTTTTGCTCACGATTTCGTCTACGTAGTGGTCGACATCAGACATTGCAGAGTATCACATCATCAGCCATAGAACGTCCACTGCTGGACATAGGCTTCCTCCTGAGGGGGTTTTGCCAATACTCGCCACGCTTGGCGGGCGGGTTGACGAGCGCAGTTAGGTGTGATTATTCAAGGAAGACGCTGCTGCCCATATTCCGGATTACATCCCTTAGCCGACTCTTACGGCAACCACGAGTAGAGAGGGTTGGGTACTATTCTTACGCCGGCACCACAATGGTCATGGACAGGCGTTATCTCTTACCACCACGAGACCGTCTCGTTCGACTCATTACTTTTCCATTAAAAATTGTACAATTAATTTTAATATAACATTTTTCATTTTGATATTTTTTTTATTATTATTAGGAGTTGTGTATAAATGTCAAACACGTGACGTATACTTATAGGAAAAATTACCGGGGAAAACCCTCTAATACTTAATCACTTTTCAAAGTACCATATATCCCTATTAAACACTATATCCCTATAATCAGCGATACGGTTATCTTCATACACGTAATTAGGAATATAGTAAGCAATTAGCCGACAGGATGGGGTGGGTGTGTCAACAAAGCACCGCGCGTGTTATACGGAGCTTACTAAAATTGGCTACATAATAATATGTCTGGAAATTTATCGGCATACAAGCAGATATTGGAAAACATTATGAATGAAATATTTGAATCCGAATCAGCAGCTCTATTTTTAAAACAATCCCACTGTTAGGGCTGCCTCTTTTAATGTAAACGTTAAGACAAGCATGTTTCCACAATGTGTGGAACTACTCCTTTTTTTATAATCATGATTTTAGAGTATGACCCATACTAAAAGTTATCTCCTTATATTATAAATGTGCAAATTTGGATGGATGGATGTTTCTTACTCAATCACACCACAACGGCTGAACGGATTTGGATGAAATTTTGCATGTAGATACTTTAGGCCCTGAAATAAAACATAGAATACTTTTCATCATCATCCATCACCACGCGGGCAATACCGCGGGGCGCAACTAGTAAATTTATAAATGAGAAAGTTTGTGTTTAAATGTTTGTTACTCAATCACGCAAAAAAGGCAGAACGGATTTGGATAAAATTTGGCACACATGTAGTTTATTACAAGGATTACCATATATGATACTTTTTATCATATATGTTAATCAAGGTTAACATATTAACATATATGATACTTTTTATCATATATGTTAATCAAGGTTCCTGGGATACTTTTTATCATATATGTAAATTTTTTATACGGGTTAGTTTTGCTATTGACCACATCCTGCCTGATGTTAAGCAACGATGTGGTCTAAGATAGAACACACTTACCTAGAAGGAACCTGCTTACTCTTTGTCTGAAGACACTCATATTGTACTTTTCGGGGAACACAGACTCCGGCAAAGAGTTCCACATCCTCGCTGTGCGAATAAAGAATGTGGATTTGAAGCGCTTAGTGCGCACATGGGGACGTCCATATGAAAAAATATCAAAAAATTAACTAAATGACGCATATACTTGAAATTTGGCATAAATGTGTTTCATGGAACATAATTTAACGATAAATGGTATCCTTTATCTTATTCAAGGTAATAAATAAGCACGAGTATCATTAAACTATTGCTTATTTGTTACTTACAGGTATTTTATTTCTCTTTGAACCTAAATCTAAAGCTAAATAGCAAGACAGTTGAAATTTTCACAAATTATGTATTTCTGTTGCCGCTATAACAAATACTAAAAACAAAATAAAATAAATATTTAAGGGGTTTTACATACAACAAACGCGATTTTTTTGCCTTCTTCATAGATAATGGCACGGAACCCTTCGTGCGCGAGTCCGACTCGTACTTGGCCGGTTTTTTGTTTTATTGCCTGAAAACACGGATAAAACAACGTTTTCTAAAAATGAAACCTAGCTAGATCGATTTATCGCCCCCGAAACCCCCTGCATACTAAATTTCATGAAAAATCGTTGGAGCCGTTTCCGAGATTCAGATTATATATATACATATATACAAGAATTTTTCGTTTAAAGATACATATTAGATTAGATAAAGCTACCATATAAACTTGCATGCCCCATAATGTCCCAACATAATGTGTAACGGTACTACTAGCTTAAGTTTATGTCAGGACAATATAACTAAAATGTTAGTACCTACGTCTGTAAGATCATATATCTAACCATCTAAGCATAAACTAAGATCTAACACACAACCTTTCTAATTAAGGAACTTCCAAGAAACCTATCAGAAATATTTTGCGAGTGTTCTATTACATACAACCTTTATTGTCTGATACCTGCGGGCAAATATGTCCTTTGTAATTTGCTACAAGATATTGTCTTCTCTTACTTATTATGGCCTTTGAGGTAAGATCAATATCTAAATCACGGTTTAATATAACATGCAGCTATAAATAAACTCTTCTTGCGGCTTCTTTGGTGGTTTCTTTTACGAAATATGATGTTTGTTATCTTTAAAATGTTGGTGATACCAACATTGCAACGTTGGTGTCGATGTAACAGGTAACTTATATAAGTATAATAATAATAAATTATTACTACCTACTTACGTAGACAGTTAGACGTAAAGTAGAAAATTAATTATAACGATCAAGAGAAAAGGCACACGTGAATTGTTTTCGGAAAACGATGTCAGGGTTATTATTTGTTCATTATTCCAAAATCTTATAGAAAATCTACTATACCGGAATACATTAAACTAACAACTTATTTTTTATAAAAACTATTGCCTATAGACCGATGAAAGACTAGAGAATATCCCGAATGTTCAAGGCCAATGTAAGTGGCAGCGTAGCCAGCATGTATGGCACGTTGAACGATAAAGCTTTTGCGTTGGGCCACATTGAATGGCAATGCTTTTGCGTTGGGCTATGTTGAATGGCAATGCATTTGCGTTGGGCCACGTTGAATGGCAATGCTTATGAATCCCGATGACAAGGCGCTTAGATATTTTTCTGAAATTAAGAAAGGTGATCCACTCGTCAGGATATTAATTAAATTATATTCTATTTTAATATGAAGGACACTTTACCAATCTAGTTAAATCGAAAACTCAAACAAATCAAGGGCATGGGAAAATTCCCATTCATCTTGTAACACCAAAGCTTAACAGATTTCGCCGCCAAAAACTGGAGGCGTAAAAGAAAATTGAACATTTTCCTTTCTTATTTGAGATCTTGCTCGTCGCGTCGTCGTCCAGTTCTTAAGCTCGATTTTCAATCAGAAATACCTAGTTTAATTTTGTAAAGGGATTCGGTGCGTAAAATTACTTTTGTAAACGAATTTTGGTACGGACTTTGATTATTCTTTTCTTGAATATTTTAAGACTCATTTTGGTAGAGTTGCAAGTTTTGTTGCTCTAAGTCCCACAATGGTTGCCAGATCTAAACATACTGAAAATGTTAGACAAGGACTGCATCAATATGAACAATGAGATGGAGCTATCGGTGAAGAAGAACATAGCAACGAAACCATAGCGTAGTAGTAGGGTACTTTTTACCACCACTAGTTACCACCACCAAGTTAAAAATTTGCCGCAAAGCACCTAACGGAATGTTCCGGCAACCTTACTTAAGAGCGAGTTCCATTCCAGGCAAAGTGCGTTTAACATCTTCGACCATATTGTTATTTAACATCAGGTGAGCAGTGGTCAAACAACTAGCCTGCCAAACATTTAAAAAAAAAAACAGAAAATATTATAGAAAAAATTATCGAAATCGTGTTTTGGGATCTCGAAATCGAAATCGAAATCGTGTTTGAATCGTCATTTGGTGCTCTCAGAAAATTTATCAATTTTTTTATTCCGACTTACTGCCCCTTAAAGGAAAATTTTATATGACCTGTAGGTACTATTTTCGATTAGTCATACCCTACCTACCTACGTAAGGAACTCTCACACATACGTCAAGACATCTTTGTTTGTTTCGATTTATTGACACTTAAGGTGAGTAAGTGGGTAGCAGACGGATCTGTCAAAATAAGTATTGTAAACACGTTTGACATAAATAAGTTCATGTGGGGGGTGACGTCACTCTCACCCACGGGATTGGGGATAGGTTCGGAAGTAATCATGTGAACTGGCTTGGATAAACTCCGATATTTATAGACCTGCATAATCGATCCTGGTTAAGTGATTGAAATATTCAAATCAGCCGTCATTGGAGTCTGTAGGTGTTTTAATTTTGCTATCGTAAAACAGTAGAAAAACAATCAAATATAATAAACCAGCGACCCACCGACTTGTCTACAATACTTATACAAAGTAAGTTTTGATATACAAAACCTCCTTTTTATAAATATTATAAATGTGAAAGTTTGTGAGGATGGATGGATGTTTGTTACTCTTTCACGCAAAAACTACTAAACGGATTTGGATGAAATTTGGCACACATATAGTTTATAGTCTGGATTAACATATGAGATACTTTTTATACTGCAAACTGAAAAAAAATTAGTTAAATTCCACGCGGACGAAGTTAATACCTAGTAATATTATAAATGCGAATCTGAGTTTGTTTGTTATGCCTTCACGCGTAAACTACTCAACAGATCTGGGTGAAATTTTGCATGTAGGTACTTTAGGCCCTAGGATAAGACATAGGATACTTTTTATTATCATTATCCATCACCACGCAAGTAATATTGCGGGGCGCAGCTAGTATATTATTATATTTAATCACGTAACATTGACGTATCCAAATTTTTTATAATAATAATTGTTCACATTATATTTTTATGCATGTCGTCGTCACCTGTAATTGCTATAACATCAAATTTTTTTTTGTTATTTTTTGACCGTTATGATTATTGTGATGTGTAGCTATAGTGTTGGGTAAACCAAATAAAAAAATAAATATATTTAGGATCTAAATCAATCCTGTCTGCTTTTTAAAATGCCTTAAGTTTTACTTTTCGATTTAATTTGAAACAGTAGCAGTCAGTCATATACATATGGAGGCGTATGAGTAATATAATTATAGTATTTTTTTAAATAAAAACTACAATTATATCGGCTGCCCAATAAATAAATCTTTGTTGATCACTTATCTTATATCAGCTCCCATAGGACTAGCTTTGTTTGGATAACGCTGGGTAAATAAAATGAAAGGAAATATTTTTTAAATATACACAAATTGATTATAATGTAGATTAAAAATAAAACACCACAATAATAAAACATTATTGGTAAAATATTCTCCAATATGTATATACATAATTATATAATCTTCTCCTATTCATAGAGTCCAATTATGATAATATTTTAGATACACATTTTAGTTGTTTTGTATCTATTTTTTTTAAATTTGCATTTCTCTGCTGTCTGGGAACTAGAAATTATTGTAAAAAGGTAAACAGCTCAGAACTTTGTGTTATTATGTAGGTACTCCTATTAATTTAACAGTGAAACATTAATTGTGCTTAATTTTTTTTTCAAAAATTTCGATACCTTCATCAATATTACTTTCAACAAAGTTGAGTACAACGCGCACGCGGCCGCGCGTACCAACACGAGGCCGTGCGCGTGTTGTACTTAGCTTTGTCTCCGTGATGAAGGCCACTGGATGTGGCTGAAATTATAGCCGGAGTTCCCGATATAAGTAAAACAAAAATGTTTCAAAACCACGTCAGTTTTCATAAAATATTACTTTCTTCGAGTGCCTATAAGTTTAAAGTAGAATTTTCGAGAGATATGATATTGAATTATTGAAATGTAAAGTGAATTTTATATTATGAAACCCTTTCCTTATCAAGTGATACTTGATCACGAGTTGAAAACTCAATTACTTCACACTCACTCAACATTTAACTTTAAACGAGTTGCCAAAGTTAACATTTCTGCTTAATTTTGTTATTATAATAATAAAAGCCATGTTAATCTTAGGAATTTTCTTATTGACTATTAACGCTATTTTCGTTATAATGAAACCATTAAAATAATATTTTCAAACATTTTGAGCTATACTGACTAATTGATATAGAGGGAATATTTTAATGGTGCTGGTGGCACTTCATACGGTTATTTGTATTTGCGTATTTGGCATATTTGGCAAACAATTACCACGCGTGGACAGTATATTTCACAAAGTATTATTCTTATTCGCCTATTTGATAAAAATTTCTAATACGAAATACGCGTTATCGTGCGCTTGTCGGTTTTTCGACGCACATCAAAGGGGTCAAATAAGCAAATATACAAATAAACCGTCCACACATTGGCCATATTCAGAAGCGCTTGCGCCGTCGACCTGTGTCGACCTATGCATTATTTTTATTTATTATGTAACAGTAACATGCATTTAAATAATAAAATCCCGCTGCAAGTTGAACGACTGCGACGTCCATAGGTTTGGTAAACACATTGCCTTCTGCTGCCAAATGTTTGTGTTTATTATTTGGCTGCCATGTCGTATTTGCCTGTATTTGCATGTTTGCACGTATGGCAATATTTTTTCCAAATACATCAAACGCCCAATAACAATCACAAATAGCCATATGAAGTGCCACTATGACAGAGTAGGTGTTTGAAAGAAAAAAAATAACATTTTACAATACGAATAGAGAATTTTAAAAAAATACAAAAAGGAAGGTGGCAGTTTTTAAGGTAGTAACTAGATGAAAGTTGTAATTAGTTCCGACGGCGCTTGTTATGAAATTGAATCAACAATGAAAATTCTATTATAAATTTAATCTTTGTCATCGTCGTAGAGACGTTATCAAGGTCAGAATTACACCACTACTAGAGAAATCTAAGCGAGGACAAAGCTAATCTGTTTTATGTACTACCGTCTATTCCGGGTTAGATGTGTTTACCATCTTCGACGATACTGTCAGCACTATGAAGGTCTGTTGCGGAAGGTATCCGTGGTTCAATTCTTTCGTATTTTTTTTTATTGAGGTAGTATTTGATCACAATTCACCTGATATCAAGTGACTGTATGATCAAAAATGGTAAACGTGTCTTGGAATCTGGAATGACTTTCAAGTCAGGCTAAATTAGATTTAATAATTATTTTATTTAATATGACGATATTATATAAATATATGATAAACCTTATCCTAACATAAGATACTCAAAGTTTGTTTTACAAATATATTTTTTACTCCAGAACTGAAGAAACCATAGCATGGTGGTACGGTACTCTCTAAAGTCAAAGTCAAAGTCAAATGTTTTATTTGCATGACAACAGTTTAAAAAGGTCTTAAATAATATTGTTTGTGTTTTTTGTGCCACCATTATGGTGTGCAAATTCATATCTTACATAAATTAAAATTTAGTACACATGTCAAATTATTACATTATATTTTTTATTAATTATTACAATTACATTAAAATTTGTCAATGTAATTAATTTTGCTGTATAGCCCGTCCGTTGTATTCGGCTGGATAGCTACAAGCTAAAAAACTTCCCGCCAAGCACCTAACGCTGTGTTCGGGCAGTTCCCATCTTTCGTCTTCGATGACACTGGCACTTAACAACAGGTGAGCTGTGGTTAAACACTTAGCCTGCCAAACATAAAAAAACGTTAGAGTTTTAGTGGTAGTTTCTAGGTACAAATACAAATACAAATAATTTATTAATAACACCCTAGTTACAAGTCAATTATTATTTAGTCATTCAATGTTTACATTATTATTCTTAACAACTAAATATGCAATTAATTAATTCATCTATACAATCTAAATTAATTTAATAATCTTTTAATTTTAAAAATTCTTTTATATCATAAAACTGTTCCTGTATTAGCCATGATTTTAATTTACTTTTGAAGGTGGCGACGGAAGGTGCACCCCGCACGGCGGCAGGTATTCGGTTGTAGATAGCAGGCCCCCCCAACGTAGACTGACCTCTCAGACTTAACCAGCTTATGAGTTGGAGTCACTAGTTGCTCTTTTTTTATATTACTCCTTAAATTACATGTGGGGAACACACCCCTTTGCCGAAACAGATTCAGATTTCTACGAGTGAAAAGAGCTGTCTGGAAGATCAGCTCACACGGAAGAGGGAGTATCTGGAGTTCCTTAAATAGCTCAACACAAGAAACGTCATCTGATATCCCAAGGATAGCACGAACAGCTCGTTTTTGCATGACAAAGACCCTCTTGAAATCAGCGGCGCGGCCCCACAACTCCAAGCCGTACGTAATATTACTATGGACGGTCGCGAAATAGTAGGAGCGCACGACGCTGCGGGTGGCCGTACTCGCGAGCCGTCGGAGCGCGAAGCACGAGCGGCTCAGCTTCCCGCACAACTCGTCTATGTGCGTCTCCCACGTCAACGCCCCGTCCATGTAGAATCCCAGTAATTTTACGCTATCTACTTGTTGGAGGGTGGCATTACCGATCGCCACTGAGTAGGGCTTAGCCAACTTGCCATTGAGGTTGAAAGTTAAAAAACAAGTTTTCTCTCTATTTAACGCCAACCCATTTGACCTAAACCACTTATCCAGCTTATTTACTACAGAATTTATCGCGAGTTCTAACTGACCATCGGTTGGCGCAGTAATCACTGCGGCGACGTCATCAGCATACATAAAAATCTCAGCATTTTCAATAGCGCCAGGCAGGTCATTGAGAAGGAGGCTAAATAAGGAGTTCGAGAGACAGGAGCCCTGCGGGACGCCCATCAAGTTCTGTAATTCCGATGAGACCTCACTCGGTAGGTAACTAGGTACCACCGCAGTACCAGATACTCTACCCCACGCAGCTGTGTATAAACATTACTGTGTATTGTTTCAAGGGTACTGCAGCTAGCAAAATTACAGAGCTGTTGAGACTAACCATCGAAAGTCTCAAAGTAATGAACATCAAAGCAGCGATGCCCTGACCTTTGTTTTGATACTCAAAGTTCTGTTGCAATAGTTCCACCATCAGGAGAGCGTCTCGTTTGTAAAAAAAACACCAGAAGGTTTAATTCTTCAATGCGTATCTGGGTTTTCGTGGCTATATTCAGTGGCATAGCTTGCCCTAGACCAGCCTTTCCCAAAGTGGGCGATAACGCCTCCTTGTGGGCGCTGCAGGTCTAAAGGGGGGCAAGGGACCCAGAAAAAAATGGGGGTGTTGTGTAGAGGCTTGGGGGGTGATTTGTAATTTCATTTAGCTTTAGGAGGCCTCTTAGGCACCGACTGCATGAGCTCTCGACTCTCAACTACAACTTGTGAACATCAACTAATATTAGTTAAGTGATTGCTCAAACATAGCTAGTAGGTGAAAAAATGGGGGCGCTAAAAAATAATTTATTCTCAAAGTGGGCAGTAGACGAAATAAGTTTGGGAACCCCTGCCCTAGACGGACCTTGTATCATTGTTTGTAGCGATCAAAGCTCAGGGTAGGGTATAGGTGATAGGGTATCATTGAAATGGCTGATAAGCGGTAGCTATGCCCCTGGCTATAATATAAAGCGAGCACAATAGGGGATTCAAAGTGTTTCAACGTTCAGTCTATTGACCGCAGAACAATAGATCTGCTGTTGCCTAGCCCAGCTCCTACATAACAAACATCGATCAGTGAAAACGTGACAAACGTATAGTGCACTATATAAGTAGTTCGATAGTTAGAAAGCACGTATTGTGACCACGGTCACGTTTTCTTTGATTTGGTTGTATAAATGATATTAACCGTACTATAATCACACTAATATTTAGTTTAAGAGGACACCCTTTAATTTTCAACTGTTTTTATTTTTACCTTTATTTGTGCTTTATGTGTGCTTTTTGCCAAATTTCGTGATTCTAGATTAACGGGAACTACCGTATATTTCGACCCAAAACTTATAAGGTACTTCCGGTTGACCTAGAATTGTTAATTTTGGTTAAAAACAAGGTCTTACAGCACAAGTAAAGGGAAACTTCCGAAAAATAAAAAAAGTTGAAAATTAATGTAAATTTTGGTACTTACAAGTTTTCGCGAAAATCTAAATTTGCCCATATCTTTTAGTATGTTGACTCAGGAACTTGATTTTTATACACTAATAGGGACTATAGATCTCAGTATCTGGTATAAATTTCAAGTTGCTAGGCCCACCCGTTCTGAGAAAATCGGTGGTGACACACGGACAGACAGACAGACGGACAAGAGAGTGATCTTATAAGGGTTACTTTTTTACCTTTTGAGGTACGGAACCCTAAAAATTACGACGCATTGAGAACCTTTTCCTTTTTGAAGTCGGTTAAAATGTTGCATTTTTAATATTGGTGCTAAAACAATGTTGAAATACCAAAGTTTGTATTACTAACCGACAATTTAATTATTCTAATAGCTCTGTCCCTGTAGTAATGCCTTTACACGCAACATAGAGACATGCCATAGTATTTATGATTTATTCTGTGACTGCGGTTATATAAACTGACCTTTGAAAACTCATGAAATCGTATAGCGTTTCGCAGTCTGAATGCCCCCTGATTAATTCAACCGTTGTCAGTTAACAACCGAACGAGGCTGTTTGCTGCGTTTGTGTTGATTTGCTCTGGAATATGGACATAAGTGATTATAATGTTTGTGTATACATACGACGTATTATATATTCTACACTTAGTTAAACGTATATATAGAGCGTATATTTCGTTATAATTGGATGTTCACGATTTCACTCATTCGGTAAAGTTCTGTTTCGAGAGCTGATGGATGTGGGTTCGATTCCCACTCAGAACTAACATTTGTGTGACGAATTTGGATGTTTGTTTTGTATCTAGGTGTGTATTAGAAAAATGTATTTAAAAAAAAGTATTCATGTTATTTTTTTTTGTTTGTAATAGTAATGAGACGAATAAGACGCTATCCTGATGGTATGAGATACGCCTGTCCATGACCATTGCAGCAACACACAGAACTTTGAGTAGTAAAACAAAGTTCAGGGCATCGCTGCTGTAATTTCGTTAGTTGCAGTACCCTATCTGCTTCCCATAGTACAAGCTTTGTTTATAATATAAATATTGAAATAAAATTTTAGAATATTTTTAGTAATTGTGAATCTGTAGAAGTTGCCTCTTCGGCATATGCCTCCCCTAGCCTTCTATTTTTCTATCGTCTCTGTCTCTTGCTCTAGCCAGTCAGGTCCAACACTCTCCGCAAAAATGTCTCCCCATCCCTACCTCGGTCTTTCTTTTTCTTTTTCGCGTTCATTCGGTGACCCTTTACAACCTGTGCGAGTTACATATGCAATCAAATTTGTCTGCATTTTTACTTTCGTTTATATTTGAGTTGATGGATTGAAAATGCAATGTGGGCGTAAAAGCTTTATGGTGACGTAGGATAACAAGTTTTATTGCAAATATAAAACTATAAGCTTACCTACAAGCGTAGTGATTAAAAGTTTGTTTATATAAACGTATTATATATACACGGGGTTACACGGAACGGTGGTATTTCCAAAATAAATGATAAATAGAATATCTATCTAACTCTAATTCTACAAATTAATCGATCATATCAGTACACACACGCTCGCACTACACGCATACGCGCACATACACACACAAACACTATACGTACACATACACACTTACACACATACACACTAATAAATATTCATACATACATAAAATTGTTTAGTTTTTAAGTTTGCCTATGGCATTTTGTGCTTTATTGACATATCGGGAGAAGCCATGGTTTCCGAAATTCAATTCCATGATTTATAAAATAAAATAAAAATTGATGGCAATGCGGCCTGGACTGCCGTTCCGTTCAGTGTGTTTTGTGCATTCCCTACTAGCAGCCTACTCAAACCAACCAAACTCCTTGAAGTAACGGAGCACCACCTTGGGCCGGTTAAATTGATCCACTTATCGCTGTTACGATGAGTGGATAGCTCAGTGGTTAGCGCAGTCAATTCACACGCTAAAAGGCGTGGGTTCAAACCCCAACCATAAGCTTGTACTGTCGGTAAAGAAAAACATTGCGAGGAAACCATAGCAGGGTATTTTCTAGTACTCGGCTGGCTAGCTACCACCCTCAAGTTGAAAATCTACTGTCAAACTGTCCTTACGGTGTGTTCCGGCCTCACTTGAGAGCCAGTTCCATTCCAGGCTAGGTGTGCTTTGCCATCTTCGACCACACTCACTGAAGATGGAATGAAAGGCTCTTATTTTGCAACTATTCTACTTAACATTTGGTGGGTACGGCAATTTTGTTCTTTGGTAACTCGGTAGGTACCAAAGAACTAAAAAGCTCGTTGCTTACCTAGTGTAACCTACTAGGTAGCGACAAGCTTAGTAAACTTGTTTGTGCCACTTTATGTCACAGCCTCTTGGTGACGTGTGTCGTATGACGCAGTGGTTTAATCTAGGCCAGATAGTGTAGACAGTATTTATTGACCAAATAGACCGATATATCGTGATAATGGGTATTGCTTATAGCTGGAGTCCCACTGCTGGACAAAGGCTTTTTCAGTTTTCGTGATCTTGATCTAACTTTTTTGGGTAAAGGTAATGAGACGAAAGAAACGCTCTCAAATATAAATATTTTATTAATAACACTAAACTTACAGGTAATTTTTCCGTAATTTTTTAAGAATAACATTAAAAATGTCAAAATCTTTACACATGTTAATAATATAGTAGGCGGCAGTAGGTACACAGAACTATAAGCAATAAAAAAAAAATAAAAAAAAACAATCAAGTTGAGAACCTCCTCCTTTTTGAAGTCGGTTAAAAATAAAGTCTAGGGCAATGCTGCTTTGTCGCTCGTTAGTTTCAGACATTCAATGGTTGGTGTTTATAGTTATTCCTAAATCCTTTTCAAGCCACATTACTGCTTAGCAACATTATTTTCACTTATTTTTACGGATAACCGATAGTGACGGGGTGGTCGACGACAGTAAGCATATCTAATCTGGAATGGAATTGGTTTTCAAGTGAAGCTGCTGGAACACACCGTTAGATGGTTGTCGGTTGGCGGTAACTTGACAGCTTGGTAGTTAGCCAGTCGAGTACTAGAGAGTACCCTTCTACAATACTATGGTTTCCTATAGATAAAATATAAATAAAAATATATTTAGAATAGGTAAAACTGGCTGTTGACTTGACCTGTAACAAAACTGAATTGATTGTTGAACCAAACTCTTTACAGTGTGTTTTGGTGACGTCAATTGAGATTTTGAGAAAGAGCTTTTAGAAGCAGAATGAGAAGCTTTTTAGAGAGTTTAAGGAGGAATTAATTACACAAAAAGATTAATTTTGGGGCGTATTTTTATCAACCGTAAATTTTCCTGCTGTTTTTTATGGCATTATTTTTACAGAGCAAAAGTTGTTCCTTTAGTTTTTTTTTATTGCTGTCAGGCTAGGTGTTTGGCCACAGCTCACCTGATGTTAAGTGACGGTGTGGTCGAAGATGGTAAAGCACACCTAGCCTGGAATGGAACTGGCTCTCAAGTGAGGCTGCCGGAACACACCGTTAGATGCTTGGCGGCAGATTTTTAACTTGAAAGTTGGTAGCTAGCCAGCCGAGTACTAGAAAGTACCCTACCACCACGCTATGGTTTCCTCACGATGTTTTCCATCACCGGCAGTTCAAGCTCATTTTTGGGGTTTGAACCCACGCCCTTCGGCATGCGAACCGACCGCGCTAACCACTGAGCTATCATCGCTACAAAGTTCGCTAGTTGAATTTAAGTGACAGCTCCTTGCACCTCTGGTTCGCACTCCACCGTAGATTTCCATCTTCTTTTGATATCGGGCGATATAGGGATCAAAGTTCAAGGCATGGCTGCTTTGAGGCTCATTACTTTGAGAATAGATGGCTAGTCTCAGCAGCCCTGTAATTTCACTAGCTGCAGTACTCTTCAAACCAAAACACGGTAATGTTTGCACACTACTTCTTGCCGGCAGTATATCTGGTACTGTGGTGATACCTACTTAGACGACCTCATGTTAAGGGAATCTACCACCAAATATGATGCATGTTAATGAATTGTTGCATAACATGCAACAACTATAACGTGAATATTTAAAAGCAGTTAGATTGGTTTATAATTCAAGTAAGCTTTGCTCTTAAGCTTACAACGTTTTAGCATAAATTTGTTTAAAAATGTATGATTTATTGTAAAACGACCGAACTCAAGGGTCAAGTTGGGAATAATTTATGTGTAAACAGTTCAACTTGGGCCATTTATTATTTGACATCTTGTTGCGGACTCTATAAAATTTATTTATAAGCGCTGTTGTTTGCGTAGATCGAATCAATTGTTTACGGTAAAACATCTGTATCTTTAATTAACCATGTGTAGGTGATAATTTCAAATCATTAGTAGCTATTTTGCACTCGGTATCCTATTTTTTGTATCAATCTACAATTTTTGTGTTTAAATCGTGAATGTTTAAAAATCTAATACGCAGGTTTCATTACTATGCTTTCCTTCATCGAAACTTCAGAATTGTATTATGAGTTTTAATACATTGTATACGAGTATCATGAAACCTTAGAACTTGACATCCCCTGTATGATCATTAAAGCCGCTTCAAACTACTGTGACTTGCGGTACTGCCGTACCAGCTATTTTGGAAGCCACAAATTTTGCCATTTCTGGTCGTGTCGTGGCTTCCTACATTGCCGCACGCGCCACCAGAAACCACGCCAGATTCAGCACACCTAACCGCGGTTTTAGCAGATCTATATATGTAGCAGGCTTTAGTATCTTTAGTTACCAAAATACCACATGAATTACGAACCACGGTAAGTCCTTAGCGATAAGGAAACTTCGCGTAACTTTCTGGAAAACTCCTTAGATATTGTTCGAGTAGAAACTATTCCTATCTACGTCGAGATAACTTACATGAAGTTGGTTTTCAGCTAGTTCGAAATTAATTAGAGACATGTTAGAAAGTTATAACTATATAACCTACAAAGTTCAGAAATAACATTTTTGTGTTTAGCTTAATTTTATCTTTTAAACTAACCTACTCAAAACATCTATAGATAAAGATAGAATTAAAGCGTATTATTTGTCAAAATCATAAATCTATCAACTCCTTTTTTATGGCCTCTTATCAACTGCGCTAGAAAAGTGTTGCCATTGATCAAACGAAAGAACGTCACTGATTTAATGTCACGAATTTAAGATGCTAGGTAGTCAAGATAGTTTCGCAATAAATTTCTTAGCTAAATGTTTTGATTTTCTTAGCATCACATTATATTAATTATCCACCTTCGTGCACGTAAATAAACCTATAGTTGTTTATTTATAGAATACTTAGTTTTCATAAAAAAATTCAAAACGCAGAAAATAATAGCGATGTAGCGATGATAGCCCAGTGGTTAGCGCGTTCGGTTCACTCGTCGAAATGCATACCCCAATAATGAGCTTGAGCTGTCAGTGAAAGAAAACATCGTGAGGAAACCATAACGTGGTGGTACGGTGCTTTCTACTGCTACTGCACTGACTAGCTAGCTAGCAAGTTGAAAATCTGTCGCAAGCATCTAACGGTGTGTTCCGGCAGCCTCTCTTGAGAGCCAGTTCCATTCCAGGCTAGGTGTGTTTATCATCTTCGACCACACCGTCACTTAACATCAGGTAAGCTGAGGTCAAACACTTAGCCTGTCAACCATAACAAAAAACAATGCTGTGACACGACTTTTTCACGTTCCCGACATAGTTCTCGTATTTCTTTTCTATTTATCATTCCACGGTATAATGCTTTTAACAATCGTGCAGAATCACGGCAAGCGTAGACAGAGAAACATATTTTATTTCGTTCTACGTTCGTAATTATTCATTATAGTCTAAAAGCCCGTGAATTCGAGACCGTTATTTTATAAAAACCGAACCGACCGTTATTTACCTACCAAAGCCATGGTAACCCAAACTTCATAATGGTCTATCGTTCTTACCTGTGTTGGGAGCATACGCTGACAAACTTACAGCTTTTATAATATAACGAAGATCTGGGGTTCACGGGTTCTTGCTCTATTAGTAGACAGCAGTTCGCCGCGGTTTGCCCAAACTAATTTCGCATCGCAACAAATTAAAATTTGTACTATTTTCATTCCTACATACGAGTATAGCAACGTATTACAAAGCTAGGTTCTATTTTTAAAATAGATAAAAACACTCCCAATTTTCTTTATCTATTAACTAATATATTAACCTATCTTCCAATATCAACGAGGAAAGCAGTAAACTGAGACATTTAAAAATTAGGAATTTCACCAAGCTATTTCTGTCGCGCCGCTCGCAGCACCCGCGTACATACTGAGCGAAAGGGACAACTGCACCTCGGGCTCATTAACCCGAAATAAAATGAGCAAAATCGAGGTTTTGTATTCCTCTGTTTCCTCCTCCAAATTTAGACCGATTTTAGTATTTCTTTTAACAAGTAAATAAAAAGGATATGTTCTTTGCCTGTGCGTTTTATTTTTTAAGATTATGTCTATGAGATTGGGAATTTGGACGTTGAAACACAGCGTTGAAACTAGGTAAATTTTAAGATTTTTGAAGATTCCTAGCTCTTATAAAAAAAACATATATCAAAAAATCAAAACAGAGGGGCATGAAACTAGCAAGTATCTACTTCCTATCTAAAAATTATTGCTCTAGTATTAAAATCCTGGAAGGAAAATGGGGAAAACGTTTGTATGAAGAAAATGAAGACTTGTTTCCTCTTAAATATGGTCTTCTCTTATGTTATAAGGCTTTATTATGAAACTCCAATGAATGGAGATAAAATAGTTTGGATATAGGACCATAGTTCTTTTATTCATTTGTTTAATATTGTATGTAGAATGTTGAAGGAGCGGTAAGAATGAATTGCAGATAAGTGGTTATATGGCGATACGAATTATTCATTGTTTGTTTGAGGAGACAAGCCTTTTATATTTCTAAAGAGCTTTTAGTTACTATTGTGATTGTTCGAAAATAGAGATTAGCTGGAACTGCTATCTAAGAAACTTAATTTTATTCTAGGTATACTAATGTAACGATCCAGTGACAGAAAAAACACATTACTACGACAGCTTTTGTAACAAAAATTGTTTTATCTACAGCTTTCTCCGTCAAAAATTTATTTGATACTTGAATGAAATCTTGATTACCTACAAAGAAAATTGTTTTGAAAATATAATTTTTTTGGCATATCAAGTTGATGGATGGGTAAACTTATACAGTATCGAAAAATGTTATGGAAAAAAAAACTTTTCAACGTTTGTTGACAAAATATGAGCAGTAATAATGTAAAGGATTTTCTTTTTCCCTTTCTCAACAATATTATTATTCCGGGCCTTGAGCATCATACGTTATTTTCCGCCAAGAGGACAAGACGGCGACCGCGTGCGCTCGCCGCTTGTCACATTATTGTGACACCCGACCCTGAACTTGACATCAATGGACGATGGATGGAGGGTTTTTTCTTTCCTTTATTTTCGGACTAATAATAATGGATAATGAGCACGTTGGCGTTACTTTCTTTTTTTAGCCTGTTGTGAGTTTTAGCCATCATTATTGTGAGAAAGAAAAATACTTGAATGGTTTATTTACTCTCTGCTTGTTGATAAGTATGACGTAGGTGTACGGTAGATTGATAAGGTTTTTATTTTCAAGCGTCATTGTAGCTTTAATACACTTTAGCAGACTACCTACTCAATATAAAATCCATTTTCTCATTCCAAATTTCTCTAACTTCAAAACAAAATTGGAATTCGTTTTCTTAGAATTAATGAAAGTACCTAACCGCTTAAAAAAGTTAGTTACTTGGTGGTAGATCTCCTTAGCAGGAGGTCGTCTAGGCATGTTCCGTCGGAGTACCAGATATTCTGTCGCTAAGCAGTAGTGTGTAAACATTAATGTGTTCTGGTTTGAAGAATTACTGCAGCTAGCGAAATTACAGGGCTGTTGAGACTAACCATGGAAAGTCTCAAAGTAATGAGCGCTAAAGCAGCGATGCCCTAGACTTTGTTTGTTACTTAAAGTTCTGTTAAAGTATCGCTGCAGGATCATGGACAGGCGTTATCCATTACCATCAGGACAGCGTCTTGTTTGTCTCGTTATTTTTACGTAAAAAATGTTCTGGTAAGATATGTTAATATGTTTGGTAAGATCTAGCTTAAATTTTAAGAGATTAGAAACTTTTTATTTTAATCTAAATAAGTATTTGTGGAGAGAAATATTTACTGTAGTAAGTTTAATTACCGAGAGTGCTAATGTTTAAAGAGGAGGTTACATAAATGAGAATGAAATCCAATTAAAGTTCCATTGCTAAGCAAACCAGGAAAGGGACATAGGTGCTCCTTTCTTATGTCAACAGAATTTAGTATATGGGGTACTGTCAGGAAAAGGCTCAACTTGAATGTGTGGTCAAAGAAGATAAGTAAGGCGTCCAGGCGCCTAAGGGCGTAGGTTTATCTGTGATTTAGGAGAGCGTGGATATCTGCTTATTCGGGTAAAACGATTTGATTATTTTTTACGTTAACTTGTGTCTAAGTTAACTAGGCCATCAAGATTCCAGGTGAGTACTAACAAGGATGATACTACTTAACTTGAGTTTAGAATTGATTTCTCAGAGTCACGTATTCAAGCAACATCGTGCTTGTAATTCTGATGCGATATTAACGTTTTATTTAACTTTCACATAAAATGAATCACAAAGTATAACTACAGGCGTATATCTAAATTGTGAAAAAAAAAACATGTTTGTAAATAAAATCAGAATCAGTCCTACAAAGAAATTTAATTTTCAATCCGTCATTGTTTAATCCAACAAACAAAAGCGCCGGCATAAAACATCTTAGCAAATACAAGAGTTATGAAAGAAAGGTGTTCCCTTGAGGCATTGAGACAAAGCCGTAGCTATGTAAATATTAGTATGTTCTATATTTTCAATTCGAGCCGTCTGTTGCTACAAAACAAATATGGAAATGTGACCTTTTTACATTGAACAGGGATGTCTCTCTTGTATTTTTTCCAACAAATTGTCTTATTATGTTTTATGGTACTTCTTGGTACATGCGACAAACTGATTTGTTCTTTTTTACTAAGTCCCAATTTGGGCGCCATTTTTTCTATTGTTATCAATATTTCTTTTATTAGTAGACAGTTGAGACTAAAAAATAATATAAAAAATGTTTTACAATACATTTTATATTTATTTACGCTTGCGTGTCGTTGTGTACGTAAAACGGGTAACTGTATTTTTTAAATTACGATCCCAATTTGGGCGCCAGTTTTTTTAGTATTTGAATCGTGTAATCCCCGACTGTCAGAGTTATAAAAATGTATGTTACAATTGTTATTGAAGTATTTTTTTAGATATTTAAACTGTTATCTGATCTCAAAAGTGTTCGATGCAAAGGCAAAGAAACTTTTCTTTGATATTGCTCGCCTTCTCGTTGTACAAAGTATATTTTTTCTTCTTTACACGAGTAATGGGTTTGACATTTCTCTTCACAAGCAAAAGCCTTTATGGAAAAAGCCTTCTAGGTTTTTATTTTTACAAAAATCATTTTTCACTCGTGCCCGTTTCCTTAGGATAACAATAATAAATAGATTTGATCTCGAATGTTTCTTAGTAAAAGTATATAAGGAAATAGTTTCATCAGTTTAACGAAACAACTTTTGCCGTTGCGATATTGGCTAACCTAATATTCTAAGGTCTAGTAGGTAAACTATTATATCCACGCAAATCTGATCAAATAAATCAATAAAGGCCTAATTTGACCGCTGTATCTATACGAAACTCAATTTAAGCTCTCTGTGGTATTTTCAGATGCCTAACATAACCTCAACAGAAGATTGTGCTATCCCATTTATACAGCTAGGTTGAAAGTACTCAATATAATTAAGTTTACATATAACTACGTACTATACGGCTGACCTAACACAAGTAGACAAAGGAAGGTTTGTGCAAGGATAGCTTAGTGTGTCCCGTCATGCTCCCCTTTTATTCATTACCTAATGGTGTTTATCTCGTAACTTCAGTTTAAATTATGAAGTGAAATAGAGTTGTGCCGTGTAAATGAAATTACAATTTCTGTTATTATTGCAGCCGGCTCTGATAGTCACTGCAATGTTTTATCGAAACTGTATTTTATTTGTAAACTACTTAAGAGTAAAAGGGGCGTTAGAATAAATCGTTTGAAAAAAAAAAACAACATCAAAAAACTTTAAGCGCAACAATGTTTTGTGGATTCTACAATTGTAACTTCCAAAACGTCGAGTTAAATAAATAAAAACTTTTATTTATTTGGATTCCTAGTATTTTGTGCGCGATTAAGTCACGGTAGACATAATTAGTAATAGTTACATTATTAGTATATACAATTGTATTGAACCTAGTATAAACTATTGGCAATAAGTCTTACTAGGTGTTTGGTCTCCTTAGCAGGAGGTTGTCTAATTCATTTTTATACGCATAGCAAGGTTGTGGAATTATATGCCGGAGTCTGTATTCCCTGAAATATACAATATGGGTGTCTTTAAATTCAGAGTTTATTGATTCACATCAGGCAAGATGTGGCTAAACGCGAATCTATTTTTGAATAAATAAAAAAGGTAGGTACCACCGCAGTAGTATTCTGCCGTCAAGCAGTAGTTTGTAAACTTTATTGTGCTTTTAGCTCACCTGATGCTAAGTGACGCTGTGGTCGAAGATGGTAAACACACCTAGCCTGGAAAGGAATTGGCTCTCAAGTGAAGCTGCCGGAACAGACCGTTCGGTGCTTGGCGGCAGATTTTCTACTTGAGAGTGGTGGCTAGCCAGCCGAGTACTAAAAAGTACCCCTAACAGCATGCTATGGTTACCTCTCGATGTTTTCCTTTACCGGCAGTTCAAGTACCACCGTTAAGGTTTGATCCCACGCCCTTCGTCGAACGAACTGACTGCGCTAACCACCGAACCATCATCTTTACACGCTATGTGTTCCAGTTTGGAACTGGGAAATTTTGCGATATTGTAGAGCAATTGGGACTAACCATAGAATATCTCTAAGTAATGAGTGCTAAAGCAGCGATGCAAAGTTCAAAGTTGGTACCGCTGCAATGGTCATGAACAGGCATTATCTTTTAGCAGAGATTTGTGCATCTGATTACATTTACATAAAGAAAAATATTTCATATTTTATGAAACGTGGCAATGTTCACACACTATATCTCTCCGAAATGCAGTTGGTACCTCTCATATCCATTAGGTGCTAATGTCCTCATCTAACTTAGAGTGCTCGGAGTAACCAGAGAGTCCTGAGTGCTCGCTAAGCTGAACAAGTCAAATGAAATGAAATTAGAAAGGATGTTTCATGAACATCCTGCTTTTAATACGAGTAGACCAGCGATAGACTAAATCATTTCCGTATAACGTTATGAAGTTCTGAATTTCTTTATACTTTGTGCATTTTGCTAGTGTATTTTAAATTGCCAAGTGTCATTTGATAATATCAAGCAAAATAAGCCTTAGTCACAGTCAAAGTCAAGTCTAGCCCAAGGCCTATTAAAATAGTGGCTACTTTACTATAAGCTTCTAACGTACTTTTCTAAATAACACGGATAAACAAGTTCCACCTCATATATATCACTTGTGCGTATAATTTGTTATTTTATAATTAAATCATCACTATTTTTTAATATAAACACTTAAAAAACACACGTTTAAAAAAAGACAATACATGATTTTCCCAGCAGTGGACCTCTTTTTTGATTAAAGGTGTTAGACTACGAATATCTAAAAAGTTTGATTACAGCTTAGAAATTTTATCCTTAACTAATAATTCTAAATTCCTAGACAAAAAAAGAAACAGGTAATGTTACTTACCACAAATGAGATAAAAGAAAAGCTAACTAAACATAAGTGATAACGTCTGTCCATTACCATTGCAACGGTACACAGAACTTTAAGTAACAAAGTCCAGAGCATCGCTGCTTTGGCGCTCGTTACTTAAGACGTTTATTGCTTATTCTGCACTGCTCCATTATTTTTCTCTCTTCGAATCTGAACACAGAAATGATTAAACGCGCACACATTCATCAATTCTGAATCAGCTTTATAAACTGTTCCACTTCTGGGCGAAGAGAAGAGACCCGTCTCTTCTCTCTCATCTCGTCTCATCTGGTTCCTTTTCCTCTTCTTATCTAAGGCCATTGTCCACCACGCTGGCCAAATGCGGGTTCGTAGACTTCACACATATTCGAGAACTTTTTATTTTAAGAGCTGTTGTAAGACATGTATGTTTCGTCACAATTTTTTCCTCCACCGTTTGAAGTCATCAGCAAATTACTTAGAAAAGACAGAGGTGCGTGCCGTGGTAATCGAACATAGGGCCCAGATTGGAAACCAGGCGGTTGAATCACTTAAATCCCAAAATATCTCTTTTCTTTATTCCAAATTAATGTATATTTTTTTATGTGAAAGTAATGAGACGAAGAAGACGCTCTCCTGATGGCAAAAGATAACGCCTATCCATGACCATTGCAACTATATACAGAACTTTGAATAACAAAACTAAGTCCAGGGTACCACCCCGTGAAATTTATTATGACGTACATAATATGACTAGTAATGTTCTTGTCCGGCGGAAGGTATTGTTATGTCATAACACAGGTTCATTCCTAGCATGGGTAACGGTAACGATAGTTCTTTAAATGAATGTTATCTTTTGATCTACACATTTGTGCAATTTAATTTCGTCTCATGAAAAATACCTAGTTCCCAAACCTTTGCATTGCCCCCTGGAATTAATAACTCAAATCACGGCTCGAATTCTGTGGGAAGCACATAAAGCTAACCCGAAAAACATAACAATATATTTCAACAATAGCCAACATTTTCTCAGCAAACGCAGTATAGGCAGTAAAGCCGTTTGAGCCAGCTTGAATGTACGATGTTACAGCCAGTTTATTTTATTGCAGAATAGCTATAAAGGTTACGGCTGCGTACGTTGGTTAAGATTTACGAGAAGAATGTAGAAAAAGCTTAGGGCTACGCGTAACGGTAGTACTAACCTGAAAGGTAATTGTACTCAACATTATGGTTTTGCTTCAACAATGTTAGGTGTTCTATTTATTACGTTGAAGGTCAATAATTTTTTTTTCAATGACGCAGTTAATTGTTTTTTAAATAAGGGAGCCGGTACACTCTGCTGGGTCCTTGAAGGCAGATGTAATTATTTTTTTTTTAATTTAGGCTTGCGTTTGACTGTAATGGTAGCTTGGGGTCGTAGCTAGCCAGCAGAGTACTAGTACTAGTACCCATGCTATGGTTCCCTCATGTTTACCTTCACTTAACTTTCATCGTTGGTTGATACTGGTGTAGTGTAAATGTTCCCGGAGTACCCACTGGATACGAAGTACCAGAGCACGGCCATTTGGTAAAAAAACTTTCAACGCGTTTTCAATATCAAAATGTACGAAAAATTACAGCGCATTTGGTTCAGTTTTCTTTTATGTCCGCCAGGAGTGTAATATTTTTATGTATATCGTAGATATTAACTTTTTTTAAAATCTGTTTTGGATATTACGCTGCGATCAAAAATATCTGAAGAGCGATATCAATAGGTTTTTCAATGGTGCTAAAAAGTCATCGCGTATTTCGAATTGAGGAAAAAAACTAAAGGCATCTCGGACTGAATTTATAAATTATAGTTTAGTAGTTATAGTTCGGTGATGTTAACACTGCCACGGCTTGCTTTAGCGGTAGTGGTGACAGCCTGTATTTTAGGTCGTTGTCTCATGCCGCGTCTGTCTAGAGCAGACTTTTCAATTGAGGTGAAAAAAACTGACAGCATCTCAGACTGAAATTTTTTAACCTCAATTCGAATTACACGACATCTTTTTCACCGTTAACATGTTTTTTCAAGTATCCATATGGTCTGTAATAAAGCCTGCTCTAAACAGACGCGGCTTGAGATAGCTAAAATACCGTAAAGTACCACGGCCACTAGCAGACCGTGCTAGTGTGAACTATCACTAAAAAGAATATGTTTCATGTCTATGTCATATATATTTTTTTTCATTTCGTTAAAATTCTCCCTAAATATTTAGCTCGCAGACAAATTATACGCATTCACGTCTCGCTTCACTAAAATTTATATTGAATTTTTAGGCTTATCATAACTTGGTGGTAGATCTCTTTAGCAGGAGGTCGTCTAGGTAGATACCACCGAAGTATCAGATATTCTGTCGGCAAGCAGTAATGTGTAAACATTACTGTATTCCAGTTTGAAGGGTACTGCAGCTAGCGAAATTACAGGGTTGTTGAAACTAACTATCTAATGTCTCAAAGTAATGAGCGCTAAAGCAGCGATGCCCTGGACTTTGTTTTGTTACTCAAAGTTCTCTGTATCGCTGCAATGGTCATGAACAGGCGTTATCTCTTACCATCAGGAGAGCGTTCCATTCGTCTCATTACATTAATAAAAAATAAGTACATTATCCAAATATGTGTAAGATTTTCATAACATTTCAGAATCCTTGTAATAAAAACACTCGAACCGTATACTTTCCGTACGATAAAGCAATATTCGGAAGGTCAATTAGCTGGGGCCGTGAAATGTGTAAAAATGCTTTGCCTTTCTGAGAAAATTTTACGTAAATCGTTTGAAAAACGGTTGAGTTATAAACACGTGGAACGAAATTAGTCCACGTGCCTATTTAATTAAATGAAGATAAATAAATTTGGCTTCTCTTGATTAAAAATTACTTCGGGCCATTTTCAAATAATCACACGAGTTGTTTTTCACGAAATTTGTTACGACTTTTGTACTAGTTATTAAAAGTAGGTATATGGTTTCAACCTGTCTTAAAAGTATATACATGTGTTCAGCGTGCTATGTGCCCTGCCCACTGCCACTTCAACTTGCTAATCCGCTGGGCTATGTCGGTTACTTTAGTTCGCAATAGTAAGCAATTTGATTAAATATATCAGTAAGTTTAAAAGAATATAAGAGTCTTTACGATATCCGGGTTTGTTTTTTAAGAAATTTGAACCAATACAAGTTCCAAGGTTCTTTGTTACAAGGAATGTTCTTTACTTTGGAGATTACGTTTTCTCAAGTATTTTCCTGTCTTCGAGTCTTACTTCAGGATGTTTTTTCTAGCCTGCCAGCAGTTGTTTTGGTCTCAGTTTGGAATGGCTTTTGTTAGGTAAACGTAACGGAAATGCGGTCAGTCTTTTGTAACATCTTTTATAACATGTCTCGTGTTGAATACATATAAATTATCTTAATCTTTATCTTCCTCAGGTGCTGGGCTCTGACACAGAATGGCATTTCGCTCATCGCGGGCTGCCGCATGCTCGGCCGAGGCGCTCCATCTCTCACACGCGCCTCCTCAAGCAGCATCCTCTTGTGAGTGTTATCTTCAGTACAAATACAATATCCTTGCGCTATTTATCCTTTCGTGCGACACGACTCAAATGCAGGGCCGGATTAACCCTATCGGGGCCCCTAGGCAATGCAATTCTCGGGGTCCACTTCCATTACCCTTTTCTTTCTTTTTAAAATATATTTTTTTCTATTACAAAAGTCGATTTTACTTTAAAGTATTTTTTGTAAATTTCAGAAAAAATCTATTATCTTTTTAAAAAATTATTATCTAGTAGTGAAAATAAATAAACAATAATAATATTTATCTAAGTAAACTTTCTACAAGGTACTTAGAAATCGGTTTAAAAGAAATCGCAGCATGCGAAGTGAAATCACACACTTTGTCATACAGCGCTGCCATTATTTACAAATGTTATTTCTTCGACAAATAAGTCTTTCAAAGGAATATAAACGAAAAGCATCTTGTAACATAGGGGATCGAATATCATTGTGGGAAAACTCCTGCAAAGTGCAAATACGAGTTAGTAACCTTACACTAAAGATTTCAACATGTTACTTTAGGTATACTTACACTTGGTGTATAGAGAAAAGAGTCAATTCAGAACATTGTATCATTATCTTATTTCTTCATAAGTACCTGTTTCGTACCTACGTTTGTTTATTGATGACAGGCTAGGTGTTTGACCATAGCTTACATGTTAAGTGACAACATAGTTGCAGTTGGCAAAGACATCTAGTATGGAATGGGAACAGCTTGACAAATGAGGCTGCTGGGTGGTGTGTACCGTTCGGTGCTTGGCGGCAGATTTTCACCGTAAGTGGTTGTTAGTCTGATGAGTATTAAAAAAAAAACCGGCCAAGTGCGGGTCGGACTCGCACACCAAGGGTTCCGTACAAACCTGTAGGTATATAAGTAAAAGTTATGGTATTTTTTTAAATGGTAATTTATGTTTTTCGAAATTTTTCTTAATCTGTGCTATAAGACGTTGCTTCGTACCAAACTTCAAGATTCTGAGTTCACGAGAAGTACCCTGTAGAATATAATTTGGCGTATTGTTTAATGTACTTGGTTGCTAATGTGATCACCCAAAAATAAAGAAAAATAAAGTACCAGTAAAATGTATCATCATCATCATCACCATCATCAGCCATAGATCGTCCACTGCTGGACATAGGCCTCCTCCTGGGGGGGTTTTGCCAATACTCGCCACGCTTGGCAGGCGAGTTGGCGAGCGCAGTTAGGTATGATTTTTCAAGGAAGACGCTGCTACCCATCTTCCGGATTACATCCCTTAGCCGACTCTTACAGCAACCACGGGTAGAGAGGGTGGGGTACTATTCTTACGCCGGCACCACCACGGTAAAATGTATACTCATATTCAACCTACCTGTGTGTTAATTTGTTTAAACCTGCTTAATTTGTTGCTTGCACTTTATTAAAACATAAAAGTAATTTACATTTTAAATATTCAACAACTTTTTGTTTGAGCGAAAAGCTGCTACAAAATACTTATGCATCTACTTACCTAAGTTTATTTTGTTAATAATACTTGGTGGTAGATCTTCTTAACTGGAAGTCGTCTAGGTAGGTACCAGTGTCAGGCATTCTGCCACCAAGTAGTAGAGTGTAAACATTATCGTGTTACGGCTTAGACCAGGGATTCCCAAACTATTTTGGACAAGAGAGTATACAGTATCTTGAAAGTTTCAAATAAGAACCTTTGCTAATTAATAGGGCTCGATTTTTGGACCTCGTCGACCCCCAAAATCAGTTTTCGTTTATGTCGACCCCTGAGAAACCGATATCGACCACTTTGAGAATCCCTGGTTTAGATGGTACTGCGGCTAGTGAAATTACAGGGCTATTAAGGATAACCATCGAACGTCTTAAAGTAATGAGCGCCAAAGCAGCGATGTCCTGGACTTCACTTTTCTACATAAAGTTCTGGGTACCGCTATAATGGAAGGACACTTGTCGATCAGGAGAATATTTGGTACTACGGTGGTACCTACCTGGTACACTTGTACCTATTTAAGCGACTAGAAGCCATCCTAATTTCTGTTTATTTCCCCGCAGATTTTCCAGAAACTTTCACTCATACAATCCTTGTTCTGACATCTGATGCTGTGTCATATATGTGGCAATTGATTTTGAATTATAAAAGTGTACTATGGAGTTCTTAATTATCTTTGAGGTCCTTTGGGAATAAGATTTTATGACGTAGTTTTTATGTATTTAAAAATCCATTTCACATTTTGGCATTAAAAACAACTCTAGGGCTATAATTTATTATGATAAAGCTGAAATAGATATTTATCGACAGTTTGGCAAAGATTAACTTTCGTTCATAATGCCCAGATTGCTGGAGGTCGAGAGTCGCATCCATCATCAGTAATCCTCGATTTTACGTCCCCTCAGATGGTGACAGCTGTAATTTATTGTAGCTCAGATTAAAAACCTGATTTATTACTATAGCTCCATGTTACGTACAATTAAAAAAAAAGCAAGATTCATGAACTTTGGTTGGCAAGAATAATGTGATGAGGAATCATGGCGGTAAACTGCAACGCTAACTAGCATTCGGGTAGCTATTGAAAATTTATGATTGTAGCGATGATAGCTTAGTGGTTATTGCGGTTGGTTCGCATACCGAAGGGCGTGGGTTCAAACCCCAACAATGAGTTTAAGCTGTCGGTGAAGGAAAACATCGTGAGGAAACCATAGCGTGGTGGTAGGGTACTTTCTAGTACTCTGCTGGCTAGCTACCACGCTCAAGTTGAAAATCTGCCGCCAAACATCTAACGGTGTATTCCGGCAGCCTCACTTGAGAGCCAGTTACATTCCAGGCTAGGTGTGCTTTACCATCTTCAACCACACCGTCACTTAACATCAGGTGAGTTGTGGTCAAACAAATAGCCTGTCAGCCATAAAAAAAAACTTTTCTCGGTCGTTTTTAATTGACTTGGAGCAGTTTTTGTGGGTGAATGTCCTACGCTGCGCTTGCGGTTCATCCGTCCGTGGTCCGTGGTCTGCACAATGGACAGACGACCGAATAAAGACCGCAGGAATGCGCTGGATGCGAGCTGCTTCCAACAAGTCATTGGGGAGGCCTATTTCCAGCAGCGGAAGTTTACAGCTGAGATGATTATGATGAATTTTTGTGACAATTTTCTAGAGGGTAAATTTCCATAGTAGAAGGTGGTCGTCTAATTAGGCACCACTGCAATCACCCAAATTTTACCACCAAGTAGTAACGTTTTAACAATACTGTATTTCGATTGAAAGGTACTGGTAACAGGACTTTTGAGACGAACTATAGATTTCCACAAATTAATGATCTAAAGCTATGATGTCCTGGACTTCGTTGTGTTACTCAAAGTTCTGGGTACCTGGGTTATCGTCATGGTCGGCGTAGATTTTAACTTACATTGATACAAAAAAAAAATTGCCAGAAACCTTCGTTATGTTTTCGATACCAAAATAAAAAATATTCAAAAGAAAACTGAAACGTTAAGTTACGTAACGTTAATATTGTTGCCTGCTAGAGACGCTGATCCGTTTTCGTATCGAAAACTTGACGAAAGGTTTTGTCGCAATTTGCCGCCATAAGCCGTCTCTAACTAAGACGCGTGAAAGTTTTAATGTATTGAAAAAAGTTTGAAGGCTGATATGAAGGGCCTAGATGACGGTTTGTTAAGAACAATGTAATACGAAACAAGTTACTTTATTACTGATAAAACTTGTTTTTAATATAGAACGATTCAAGCAGAAAGAGAACACATATTATGTAATTGTTAAATGATCAACAGGGGTGCTAGGTTAAAGCTATCATAGACAAATAATGACTTGCATTCACAGAATGGGTTTTTTAATGTAAAAGTAATGAGACGAACGAGACGCTCACCTGCTGGTTAGAGATAACGCCTGTCCATGACCATTGCAGCGATACACAGAACATTGAGTAGCAAAACAGAATCTAGGGCATGAAACCAGATAACTGATAGAATTCTTTAATACTTTTTCTTCGTAAATACATACATAACACCCAGGCATAGAATAAAAATCTATTCGTTAGATAAATATTTGTTCTGGGTGGGAATCGAACCAAAGTCCTACAGCTCTTGAAGCAGAGTTACTATTAAGTGAGCTGACAGCGCAGTCAATATAATGTGAAACGCGTAAAAGAAAGAACATTTTAAAAAATCAATTTTGATATGATGCTTTGGCGTAAGAAAAACTCAATTTCTCTCTTTTTATCAAAATCAGAAACAGCCTTTGACAGTACAATTACTAACTTCTTTTTTTATCTTGTAAAATAATCTCAATATTACCATTTCAAAGATGCTATTTGATGTTTTATTTTGGTAGCGAGATGAGAAACTTGACTTCATTAATATATATACTTAATATTAACTTATACGCTACATAATTTTACCTCGAAGATGTTACAAGAAAAAAAATGAAAAAAAATTTGAGAAAAATCTCGTCAATTTCTTTATACGACGTTTCTTTTGGTTCATTGGATTTAATGAACTATCGTACATGTTCACGCTTTTATAAATATTTAGAGCACCCTTGTACAACAATATTATTCAAGGATAAAAGGTGTCCTTTATCTTAAGTTAATTATAAAATAGCGCCTTAATACGTACAGCGAGGATGTGGAACTCTCTGGCGGCGTCTGTTTTTCCTGCTAAGTACAACTTGGGTGTCTTTAAATCTAGAGTAAACAGGTTTTTTCTAGGTAAGCGTGCTTCATCGTAGACTGCATCCTGCTTAAAATCAGGCAGGGCGTGGTCAAACGCAAACCTATTTAGTATTAAAAAAAAGCGCCAATGTCATGACTATTTCTTATTTGTTACTTAATTTTTTTTTCATTTCTCTCTGAACCTAACTGTAAAGTTAACGCGGACAAAGTCGCGGACGTAAGCTAGTGGTATTATATACCTTGGATTAACTTCGGTTAGTTTTTATCCCGGTAAAATAGACGATTCCTTTAGGATACCGTATAAATCCCCAACCCGTTAATCTAAACTATAATATTATACAGAGAAAAGTTTTTTTTGTTACGATTTAAATCAAAAACTACTCGACTAATTTAAAAAAATCTTTCATTGTTAGAAAGCTACATCTTCACTGATTAACCAAGCTATATTTATTTCCAGAAATAATAAGGGACCCCTACCTTATTCAAAAATTGGAACGCCTATAATGCTATTACGAAATTTAAGTCTTCCTAGCATGTGCAATGGCACGAGACTTATTGTAAAGGAATTGAGGGACAATATCATTGTAACGACCATAATAATTAGCCCCGCAGCCGGAGAGTTGGCGCACATACCCCGGATACCTATGACCCCTACCGATTTGCCAATATCCTTCAAACGACTTCAATTTCCTATGAAAATATCGTTCACTTTAATAATTAACAAGTCCCAAGGCCAAACATTCGACTAGATAGACTTACGCAAAGAGTGTTTTACTCATGGCCAACTGTATGTTGGCCTATCGCGAGTTGGAGCTCCCGAAAAACAATATATTTTATTATCCCATAATAATATAACACCAAATGTCGTTCTCAGAGAACCTCTAAATCACATCATCACATCATCAGCCATAGGACGTCCACTGCTGGACATAGGCCTCCTCCTGGGGGGTTTTGCCAATACTAGCTACGCTTGGCAGGCGGATTGGCGAGCAAAGTTAAGTGTGATCGTTCAAGGAAGACGCTGCTGCCCATCTTCCGGATTACATCCCTTAGCCGACTCTTACGGCAACCATCGGGTAGAGAGGGTGGGGTACTATTCTTCCGCCGGCACCACCACGGCAAACAAGCTCTAAATAATGATATATTAATCCTTCTCACGAATTTACAACCTTGTGAAGCCGGAGCGGGCTGCTAGTTTATTATAATAGTGTTATTATAGTTACTCCGTTTTTGTACCCAGGTCCATACAGCAGTCCAACAGACCGGCTTCAAGCGAGTAAAGCGAGGCTTTGCCCCGTTGCGCCTCCCAGAGATCATCCAGTCCCCATCTGAACCGCGGGATCCGTACTTCCCCCTACAGTGGTATCTAAAGAACACCGGGCAGAACGGAGGGAAACCCAAGCTGGATCTGAATGTGGAAGCGGCGTGGGCGCAGGGATATACTGGAGTAAATGTTACCACTGCAATAATGGATGATGGTAAGTAGATAGATAATGAAAAGGAAAATTTGGATAAGATTAGCGTAATTTTTTTTTGTTATACTTATGCGGGATTACTCACGTTAAATTTCATCGGAAACTTCAACTATAGTAGGTACTAGTACAACTCTGAGACATGTAAGATTCTTCACGAAGTTTTTTTCTCTGTTTGAAATCAGCAGGAAAATGTACAATACTTAGAAAAGACAGAGGAGGCCGTGGGGATCGAACCCACGAGTTCCAGATTGGAAGCCAGATAGCCTTCCAACTAGGCTGCCGAAACTACCAGTTACACTAATACCCTTCAAACCAGAACAGTAATAGTTTTTTTTCAATACGGATAAGTTCGCCTTTGACTACCAACTCACCTGATGGTAAGCGGTGATTCGGTCGAAGATGAAGCACGCAGACTTAGAAGATACCTATTCACTCTGACCTTGAAAATAAATAGATTATATCTCTCAGGAAACAAGGAAGCCGGCAGCTTGTACCATTCCTTGGCCGTACGGATAAGAAACGTAGAGTCATACCGTTTCGTACGTACCCAATGGAATTTTACCATATATGCGTGGTAGTGGGCCGTCTTTATACTTGTCCAGTAGTAAAAAGAGGATGGAAGGAGAGCAAGGTCGTACAGCACAGTAGCACATTTTTCGAAATGAATCCTCTAGAAAATTGACAGACGTGCTACCTAACACAAACAACCGGGACAAACAGTTGAACTTGTCATCTAACCCAATGTACCGCCCAGCTTTAAATGGCAATAGCATTCACCTATCCGAACATTGACTCAATTATATGTTGCTTAAAATTGGCGGTGCACCCAGAAACGAAAACTCAGCCAAAGAACAGCGCTATTAGTTTGATGCTTCACTAACCATTTTTATTTTTCACAGGTGTGGACTACATGCATCCTGATTTAAAGTACAACTATGTAAGTACATTATCAATCGTTTTTTCAATCATTTAACTAATATCATACATGCGGCGAAGAAATTTTTATGGTGTTTTAATTACAATGAGACGAACGAAGCGCTTTCCTGATGATAAGAGTCAACGTTTACGATCATTGCTGCGTTACCAGTTTTTTAAATCACCAGTTAGTTTCAAGGTTAGAGTGCTTTACCATCTTCGACCACACAGTTAACATCAGGGGAGCTGTGGCCAAACATCCAGCTTTTTTTTTCTTTCTTCTTGGCATCGCACTCTGTGCATTCTGCCAATTTCAATGTTTCTATATTTTGTGAGTAGTCTTAATTTTTCAGCTTCTTTATCATCTATAGTTACAGTCAAAGTCTAGTCTTGATCAAGTCCAGTCGGTCCCAGTCAAATTAAGTCATGCCTTAGTAAAGTAGTGGCGACTTTACTATAAGCTTCTGGATGGAGTTTTGGAAGCAACACGAAAAGTCATGTTTTACCACATTATATAATTCTCCCACACTCGCGCTTGTAATTCGGCACTTTATAAATAAAACACCACTATTTTTATGCATAAAAACTCGAAAAAACACTAGTTTTAGAAAAAAATACAATGGGGCGACATGACGCTCACCGCGTTCCCGCCAAAACCAACATCCAGCTTGTCAACCATTAAAGTATTGCCAGATTTTGTTGGCTTCGGTGTGTAGAGACGCTTACCTTTTATATTAGTTTATTTTTTGTTGGTACGGTTTGAATAAACTTTTCTACAAGTTTCAAAGCACTTATAAATACACAAATCAAATATCTTAAATGAAAGGAATAAAAATCCTCGAAGTTATAAAAACTTTACCGCCGACAGAAGCCCTTTGATCTATAAATTTAAGTAATAACTTGTACCTTGTACTTTTTTTTTCTTACAGATTCTTTAAACGATCATAATTTAACCAATTGCCTGTCTGCCTGTCTGTCTGTCGTTCCGTTTGTCTATCTGTTCACGATAAACTTAAAACTACTGAACGGAATATTATGCGAATTTCACCTACAGATAGAGTGATTCATGAGGTAGGTTTAGGTATTATAATTTGTCAAGGTTTTGTGTAAATTGTTTGAAGTATGATGATAATTGTTGTAAGTGTCGGAAAAAGTCAAGCCACCTGGGAGCTTTCGAAAACGCTGCATAATCTCTTTGAGATATGACATAACAATGCATGGTGGGATATTCCTCTTTTATATGTAGATCTACAAAAAAGTCCGCGGTGGCATACCTTCTACCTTTTTAGGATTTCTTCTTACTACCCGCGCGAAGACGAGGCCGGTCGCTATTAATATATAACTACTTAATTGATTGGTTCCGGTGTTACTTTGAGGAAGTTCATCTTACGGTATTCTGGAGTTATATCTTTAGCGTATTTCTGCTTATAAGTCGTTTTGAATGCAACAAGGACTAGAATTTAATTTAGCCTGAAACAATTATATTATACGTCTACGTCCTGCCTTGTGTACAGCGAAACACTTGTAGACACCCGGTTATTACATGGATAATTAATCAATATTTATAAACTTAAAAGCAGAACATCAAAATAAAAAGGAACAATACAAAAAAGCAGATTATAGAATGAAATGGAATACAACTTTATTATACACCAAACATACATACATTATAACATAAAAAACTTAAAAAAGAGATAAAGAAAACAATAAAACAAAAACAACATAGAATAATAAATATATCTCACTAGACTTACTTGTTCGGAAAAGGCTCCTTGAACATCGACGCAAACTTGCATGTCTGTCAGTTTTCTACCGGATACACTTTGGAGAGTGCGGTTCAAATCTGCACGGCCTAAAACCTTGCTTATACTTTTATCGGACAGCCAGGAGCTTTAAAAAGCGGCACCGCTTCATGGTATATATTCCAAAAACCCGAACTAAACGGTTTGAATCTACTTTCATTGTACAAACAGCTAAACAATTTAATTTACTGTCCGAGTGGGTGTTCCCTGATAGATACAATCAGGATTCCTTCAAGTCGCGAGTGAATTGGTTTGTACTCGGTAAGCATGCTTCACCATTTTTATTTTATTTTATTTTATTTTTATTTTATTTTCTTAGGGAAACATACAGTGCTTATGATTAAATAAATTAACATGAGCGATAACTACACACCATTTATATGTTTCCACTTATGAATGTCTATTTTACACTTGTTTCACTTTTTGATTGTTTTACACTTGTTACAGCTATTTTACACCTTGTGGGAACTAGACAACCAGAGATTAGAAATAATAATAATTATACACAAGAAAAAGTTCAAACTGCACCAAACCAGTTCTTAGAGGACGTAGTTTTAAGTTCATGTATGGGAGTATTAAAAATATCAAAATCAGGGAAATAGTCTAAATTGTTAATATAGTTTGCTGATCTTATAAAGAAAGAGTTCCGTCTGTAATTTGTAGAACAAAGAGGAATATGATGTCCTGCGAGACGTCTTACAGACTTCGTAGGGACTTTCAAGTTTATTAAAGAAAGGAGATGAGGAGAATCAATTTGACATTGAGCGATTTTAGATAGTAACACGATATCTGCTATTTTGCGTCTCTCACAGAGAGGAAGCATATGGTGTATCTCAATTCATAGCTACTGTCATGTTTTTTGCACCTAAATTGGAGATATCTCAAGAAGCTGCGTTGAATAGATTCTAGTCTGTTAATGTATTTATAGTACTGTGGGCTCCAAATTTGGGAGCAATATTCGAGAATGCTACGCACATAAGAGCAATAGAGAACTTTAAGTAGTTTGATGCTATTGAATTGGGAGCTTGACCTTTTAATGAAGCCCATGATTTTATAAGCTTTATTTGAAATAAAGTCAACATGTTTTTCATATGATAATTTCGAGTCGTGGATTACCCCTAAGTCACGTACTTCGTCCTGTTTCTTTAAATCTTGACCCTTAAGCTTATATATAAATTTCGTTATATTAGATTTACGTGTGAATGTTATCGAGTGGCATTTAGCAACATTAAGGTCTAATTTATTCAGCTGACAATATTCTTCAAATCTTAGGAGGTCTTGCTGCAAATGATGACAATCAGTAGGATTATGGATTTGTTTAAAAATTTTCATGTCGTCAGCATATAGAAGGAAATTGGAGTATTTAAAGCAAGAATTTATGTCATTCACAAAGAAGTTAAACAGCAAAGGGCCCAGTAAAGAGCCTTGGGGCACCCCTGACGGCACATAGTTCCAAGAAGAAGAATACCCATTTAGAACTATCGCTTGAGATCTATTCGCAATGTAAGAGGAAAACCACCTATATAAATTACCGTGAATACCGGCAGAGAAAAGTTTTTGTAGCAGCAAAATGTGATCAATTCGATCAAACGCTTTGCTATAGTCAGTAAATATAGCATCTACTTGCCCCCCTGCATCCATGCTCAAAGTCGTAAAGTCAATAAATGTCAATAGATTTGAGGTTGTTGAACGATTTTTAAGGAAACCATGCTGTTCTTGAATAAATGTCCCTGACAATGCATCATAAACTTGAGTATATACTAATCGTTCAAATATCTTTGCAAAAATACATAATTTAGATATTGGCCTATAATTTTTAACATCGTTTTTATTGCCAGCTTTATGAATCGGGGTCACAAAAGCAGATTTCCAAATTTTTGGTACAATGCCTTCGTTAACAGAACGCTGGAATAATAATACAAGCGGGGTTGTTAGTGCCTCTGAACAATTCATGATGAATATTGGTGCTAATTTATCAGGCCCAGCTCCTTTGGTAAGATCTAACGACTTTAAGAGTCGAAACAATGCATCAGGTGTTATTTCTATATTGCAAATAGTTTTACTATGACAGGGGTCTGTCTGTAGCGAGGTGGACTGAGTACTATGAACACTAGATGGAGAGAGAAATGTGGACTGGAAATAGTCGGAAAAAAGAAGGCATACGCCTTCTCCAGAGGTAGCCGTTTTCCCTTCATATGTCATGGAAGAAGGCAGAGTATTAGGATTATTTTTATTATATTTAATAAATGACCAAAATAATTTCGGGTTTTTTACTATGGACTGTTCGCATTTACTAATGTATAATTTATAACACTCTTCTTCCAACGATTTAGCTTTCTTACGAAGTAATGAGAAGGTTTCATAGTCTGATTTATTACCATACCTATGATACTTTTGATGATATTTAGCTTTTTCTTTAAGAACTTTCTTTAGAGTTGAGTTGAACCAAGGTGGGAAAGTGGAAGGGGTAATTCGTTTACAGGGTACGTATTTATCTATTACATCATATAAAACTTTATAGAAATAGTCTACGGCATCCTCCAGGGGCATATCATGCAAGCAGTTGTCCCAATCAACCTCATTTAGTGACAATTTAATACTATCATAATCACCTGATTGAAAGAGATATTTGTTTCTGATGTTTGATTCTAAAGAATTAAAATTTAATAAATTTAGAGCAATAACTAATGACTTGTGGTGTTCATCTTCAGGTACCAAGGGATCATCACAGGCAGACACCGATAAGTTGCTATTACACAACACTAAGTCAAGCAACCTGTCATTAATATTATGACAAAAATTAAATTGCGTCAGGTTACACTCTGTTAAGGTATTAAAAAAGTAGATTTGCGTTTCTCCTACAGCCCCCTGGTACTGTGTTTGGTCCCCACCGCCAGGTACCCATTGGACGCCACTAAGGTTAAAATCACCCATAATCACAAATAAGTCATCCGGGCATGAATTCACTATAAGTGATAAGTTACTAGCAAAGTTATATAGTTGCGTGTTAAAAGAGTTACCAAATTTTTCGCTACAAAGATAAATAGTGCAGAAATGAATTAACTTAGAACGATTGTTTTTTTTATTTTTGTGAGTAACGGTCACCCATATATCTTCTGCTGATGAAGACCATTCTGGGCGCTCCGTCGCTATAAAATCCCTACTTATAGCTAATAATACCCCCCCACCGTACTTTTCTTTCGTAACTGCATAGTTCCTATCCCTTCGCCAAACAATATACCTATCGTCAAACAACTCACTATCATTAATACCATTAAGCAGCCAAGTTTCTGAAAGCGAGATAATATCATACGAATTTATAAGTACATTTCTTTTAAATAAATGCGTCTTAGTGCGTAACCCTCGAGTATTTTGGTAATATATATTAAAGTTATTAGAAGTCATTGTTAAAAATAAATTGTTACGTAGCTTACGCGAGTCAAATAATAATGTGTATAAATAAATAATAAAAATAACACATAACGGGAGTTTGCAATGAATCCACAACCATTACGCAATTTAAAATCCATAGACCGCATCTTCGCTTAACACTAAGCGAGATGGCGATCAAACGCAAGCCTAAGATAAAAAATATGGCGTACAACGATGGCCTTATCGCCTAGAGTGATTTCTTCCAGACAACCTTTGGCTGGCAAGAAACTGAATAAGGGGATGTTTTATAGAAACTTATCAATCTGCTGATGATCCGAGTTATCTAAACTCAAATTTATACTTGTTATTCTAACACTTTTCACAATCTGTCCGACCAAGGGTGCTTCAAAAGGCCAACCAGCCCATGAAAATGCTTTATAATCCCTCTCATAATTTCAAAGAACCCCGTACAAAATTAAAAAAGGTCTCTACGTGATCAGAATAAAGCCAACACAAATGCCCCTTGTTTTATCACCTCATTTCGTTGGGATTTGTTTCTCCGCCGAATTTTAAATGAAAATTCTTTATTCACAGCCTCTAAAGGTTAAAAGTTAAAAGGCAGAATATTTGCAATTAGGTGTGGTGTTACGGAATTCGGCTGAGATCGAGTTACCGGGGGAAAATTAAAACTTTACCTGTAAAGTTTTGTCTTACACCTGCCGTTGAAATCTTAACATTTTCGTAACTTTTAGGGTGCTAAAACTGTTTATAACCTTTAAATTTCTAAGAACAGGTGTCGTTTAGGATGAGAAATTAAGAATAATTAATGCATGAATGCCCCAGGAAATTTTCTTTTATATTTGGTAAGACGTATAGCTGATTTTATAAGGAAATTTTCATAAGTCATAAGAGGATACATCTTTAATCAGATCTACGGAGCTAAAACATGAACGCAAAAAAAAAGTCGAATGAGGTTTATCTTTATAAACTGAATAAAGAACATTTTAAGTTTCTATAGATAGCTTGACCATCAGCTTGACGATCTCTAATTTCTTGCAAAAGTTGAAACGAATAAAAGAGGTTGATCTTAAAGTTGAGGGATTTAGAGATAAAAGGCTAAATAAATAAGATATAAAAGGTTTTTAGCCTTTGTCGCTATCTCGCTAACACTATAATTATACAACCGAATGTTTGTCTGTTTATATGTTTGTTACTTCTTCACAATTCAATTCAATTCAATTGTTTATTTTATCTTTTGGCACCATCTCGATGCACTTAGATACGTCAAAAATACACAAATCGTTTACAAATATTAATCGATAAAATAGGTACAAAAATTCACGCTTTAACAGCTTCATGGATTTGGGTTAAATTTCGAACGCACATAGTTTATGTGAAATTTTGAATTTAGAATTGCCCTGTAAATCGCGGTGCGTAGCTAGTTAGCGTTCGTATATATAATGTAATGATAAAGTTGGCTTATCCATTGTTAATTTATTGTCAAGATACTCACTAACAACTACTAATGTCAATTACATTTGAAGCCTATTTATTAACTGTACAGTAGTTGCTAGTGGCAATAAAGTGTTGTATTGGCTTTTATTGCGTCTTGCAATTGACCTATTTCTTTTACAATTTTTCCTTTTCTTATTACGGGCGGTTAAGTACCATGTGTGTAAACTTACGTCATGGCATAAAAGCATTTTAAGGATGCCCGTATCAAACGCGCTTTTCTATTCTTTTCTCTCTCTTGAATCGGTCTCTTAATTCCATATATCTGGTATTATAAAATAGGAATATCTGGTACTGCGGTGGTAATCTGCTGAAATACGGAGGAAGGAAGATTATTCCACAATTTGCTGGTGTATGGCAAAAAGGGTGCGTTTACACATTGAATGAGCTTTCAGACGACGGCAGCGAGTGCGGTGCCTATTATTTTATAATCATAGAATATTGGACATTTGGTTCAGGGTCAACGAACTTTTCCTGTGGAACAGCAGATTTTTTTACGATTTCAGAGTTGTTCTTGTAGTCAAATTTGTTTATAAGTACTATCACCCCTTTTATAAGTGACATACTACACCTGAAACTTTAACGGTGCTGCCGAACAGCGGAAGAAACCGTGTAAATTTTAGTGAAATAAACTAATCTAATAGGCTGCTATAAATGGGAATAGTCCCTAAAACGCTGACCTCATTGCCGCGTTGAATGGCAATTCTCAAACGTGACACAAGACCAAAACGTTGGCTTCTTTTTTGCACAACGTTTTGGCCCCCGTGTGGCGTCGATCAGAAGAGATGACAAGCCTTTGAATGTTTTCTTTGCTCCCCATGGTCCCAAAGTTTCAACCCCAGAAGGCTCAAAGGTGTACCCACTGTCCTGAGTACAACACTTTGGAGCCAAGCCAGCTCTGGTCTGAGTTCTGGGAAGATGTGTGATGGTACCAAAGTTGATATTTTTACGCAAGCGGCAAAATTAAATTATTTCTTTTCAACAAAAAATTATCGTTAAATAAATGTGCTATTAAGTTGGTAGTGTAATAGCTTCTTAAGAGAAACACGAGCGCTTTTATGAACAAAGTTGTAGGGAAGTTTCATTAACTCCCTATCAAAGTTGCTTATCCACACAAAGTAGCTTTCACTCATTAGGTACAAGATTTGCATGATTTATTATCGCTGACTGCGAATGAAGATAAATGATTCTACTAGAATAACAGTCAGAATAATTGCTTCGTTAAATACCAAATATTCGAATTACTTATCTGCGAGATTCGGTAGCAGAGATTAGGGTTGAATTTATAACCAATACAGTATTAACATAAAATTAATGTTATATCAGGATTTTTGTATGAAAAATGTAAGCAATTGTTATTACAGTTCAACTGCTGGTTGACAAGCTAGTTATTTAATCACAGCTACAGTGATGTTAAGAGACGGTGCGGTCGAAGATGGTAAAACACACCTAGCTGGAAGTCACTGTTAGGAGATTTGCGGCAGTTCTTCAACTTGGTAGCTAGCCAGTCGAGTACAAGACAGTGCCCTACCACCATGCTGTGGTTTCCATTTTTTACTGTAGATAGGCTTTCGTTTGACCGCCATCTCGCCTGATGTTAAGCGAAGATGCGGTCTACGGTAGAGCACGCTCGCCTTGAAGAAACCGATTCACTCGCGACTTGAAGGCACCCAGATTGTACCTATCAAGGAACACCCACTTTATCAGGGTAGCAAATTCCAATGTTTAGCGGTTCGTACAATCAAAGTAGATTCAAACAATTTAGTTCGAGTTTTTGGAATATCTATCATGAAGCGGTGGCGCCTTTTAAAGCTCTTGGCTATCCTATAAAATAATGGGCAGGGTGGAACTTTCTTCACGACTTTTTCCTTCACCGGCAGTTCAACCTCATTTCTGGAATTTGCACCCATGCCCTTCTTCCTATGAACCGACCGCGCTAACCACTTAGTTATCATTGCTACAAATTACAACTACTGCTTGGCGGCAGGATATCTGGTACAACGGTGTTACCTACCTAGACGACCTCCTTCAACTTCAACTTTTCAATACTGGCTTCTGCGGTGTTAGACGACTTCCTGTTAAGGGGATGTTGTACCGTCAAATGAGATGTGTCGGTGTCATTGTCGGTGTGCGACATTTTAATAGGCTTTTTTATCTTTGTTCTTGGCATCGCACTCTGTGCATTCTGCCAGTTTCAATGTTTTTGTATTTTGTGTGCGGTCTTCAGTTTTCCGCTTCTTTATCTTTATAATCAAAGTCCAATCTTGGTCAAGTCCAGTCCGTGCCAGTTAAATCCAGTCATGCCTTAGTAAAGTAGTGGCCACTTTACTATAAGCTTCGATAGAGTTTTGGAAGCAACACAAAAAGTCATGTTTCACCACATTATATCACTTTCCCACACTGGATCTTGTAATTCGGCACTTCATATGAATAAAATACCACTATTTTTATACATAAACCGTCGAAAAAACAACAGTCTTTTTCCGCGTTCCCGCCAAAACTCTGACAGGGTTTCATTGTACGAATCCCTTTAGAATCTCTTTTTGTTTAACATAACCTTTCCAAACAACCCCTGTTCATTCAAATATATCAAGTACTAGTAGATATCAGCAAATGCCCAGATTCATACGACAAGAATGTTATCATATTTCATCCATACCCAGCGGTATAATTTTGCCGTTTATTGTTCAGTATGCCAACATTAACCTTTTCCCGGGACCGTGTGTCGAATTAGAATTGCCTAAAAGTAATGGGCTTTTTACTGAAAAAGCACTTGATATAAATGCTAATTCGGTTTACATTTCGACAGGGCTAAACAACCGCGCTTAAGTACTTGAAGGCGTTTAGCGCTTTAACTCAGACCTAAATGCCAGGCGTAGTGTTTTAATAAATGTTTATTTAAATTAGTATTTAAGTGAAATGAGTATCTATCTATAGCCTGTTTCGTTTTCCCTATAAAGAAATATGACGTTTTAATTAGTGCTGACGGAATATTTTATAACTAGCTGTTCCTTGTAAGAACTGCTGATGTGTGGGACTTGTGTGGTTGCCAGCGTCTGTGTTTCCAACACAGACGCCGTTTGCCGTGGTGGTGCCGGCGCGCGGCGTAAGAATAGTACCCCACCCTCTCTACCCGTGGTTGCCGTAAGATTTGGCTAAGAGATGTAATCCGGAAGATGGGCAGCAGCGCCTTCCTTGAACAATCACACCTAGCTGCGCTCGCCAACCCGCCTGCCAAGCGTGGCGAGTATTGGCAAAACCCCCCAGGAGGAGGCTTATGTCCAGCAGTGGACGTCCTTTGGCTGATGATGTGTGTGTGATGTGTTTTTCCAACTAAGTACAACCCGGTGTTGTTTAAGAAAAACGTGAATAAGTATTTTAGGCAAGCGTGCTCCATCTTTGGTCAAATCGTCGTTTTTCATTAGGTTAGGAATATTAGCTGACAACATATTAAGCATACATATATCGGTGATCTTTTTTAAGGAATGGAAACAACGCGCGATTCGCATTCTACAGTTCGGGCTGCAGCGCGCTAGTGAATGCGGTCTTTGCGGAAGAGTTTGAATATTTAGGGAAATGAATTATAAAGGATATATCGAGAAGATATTTAAAGAGAGTTTTGTTTTGCCCATTGTTCAGTCTAGTTACATGCATCATATGCATCCGTGACATTTTGTGTCAATTATCACTTAGATTATTTTGCAGCTCAAAATTCTCGATACCTCTGCAATGATCATATTTCTTACTAGCGCGAGAGTGTCTCGTTCGTCTCATTGCCGGATCCTGCCACCAGGACATCATTTTCTCATCATTTGTTCCATTGTTACAGAACGCAGAAGCCTCCTACGACTTCAGCAGCAACGATCCGTTCCCTTACCCGAGGTATACGGACGATTGGTTTAACAGGTAAATATGCATTATAGCTGTACTGTATTTTATAGTTATACCTTCGATATAAACAGCCTAGATTAGAAAAATACAAAAAAGTACAAGTATGTTACATTAAAAATATGTGGAGGCTCTTTAGGTCAACAATTTTTTCTAAACAACTTACACGCTCACTAATACGGCAAGATCTTACGTCAAATAAACGCATAATATGTATTCGTGCAAGACAAGCAAAATTTGTAAGACCAACATATCTCCACTTAATTTCTACGATCACGATCACGATCGATATCGGGACCTGGCCAAACGTTTAGAGGAGGCTTCAGGTGACCAGAATGCTGGCATCTACTTTGGTCAAAAGCTTAGCATTGCCATCCAACGTGGCAATGCTGCCAGCATTCTGGCCACATATCCCTCATCTGACGGTCTTTTTGACTAAGTTAGTTTTATAAGTTTGTAAATAGTATTAATTTATATTTTGTTATTAGTTTTTAATTAGGTATAGATTTTTTATATGATATGTATATATAGTAGAATAGTTTTTATAGCACTATATGGTTCCATTATAATATCACATTGGGCAGGGTGTAGTCAAACAAAAAATAGGTACCTCTTATGATATTCAATACTAAACTAAACTCAAAACAATTTCCTGAAATTATATATATAATAAATTGCTTTGCTCTCGTAAATTTTTACATTACTACGTAACATTCTAGGAGTCCTTTATCTAATCTGTGAAAATTTATACAAATATTTTTAATAAAATAGAAACGAGCCGTGTGTGTAAAAAAAAATTTAATACAAGTTGTACTTATGTTACCAAGGCTCAAAATATAAAAAAAATTGTCTATTTGTTTGTTTCTTTTTGCACGCTAATCTCAAAAACGGCTTAAACGATTTCAATGCGGTTTTCACTGATGTATTTGGCAAGTTTTCCATAATCCCCATATTTAGTTTTTTTATGCGTATCCATTGTGCATTGTGAACCAAACAAAAAAGTCAAGGTAATTATATTAATAAGCGTTATTAGTTCGTTTGTTTACGTTACACACACTCAGACATTCACACACAAACATACACACTATACTAACTTCATTGTCTATGCGATTTGATGCCACAGGTTACGTTGTAAATTTCTTAGTATTATCAATAAACTTTTATTCCCGATTTCTTATTTATTGGCGAAAAAAGAGGTGTAAAATTATGATTATCTATCTCATGGTCCCCGATCTTAAAACAAAACATTAGTAATTCGCTAAAATTAAAAATACAACAAACCATCTTGGAACGTAATCAAGGTGTTCAGGAACCGTGAACAAAACATACAAAAGAAAGAGCTCGTCTCTTGAAGAATGGTTCATTTATAGCTGGCCTTCAACGAGTAATACTTAAAGAAGATTAGGTATGTGAACTCGAGAGAAAACGCGATTGGATTGTTAGAGAATTACTCAACCGATTTTTAAAGGCGGATTTGTAAAGGATTATTTTCTCAAATACTTACTCGGAATAAAATTCTGTAGCGAACTAGTGTAGTAAGTAATATTTTGTGTAGCGATGATTGTTCAGTTATGGTCATATTATTATGGTTAGCTTAGCAGCTCAAGCTCATTGTTGGGGTTCTAACCCCAACAAAAGTAACGAGACGAACAAGACGCTCTCCTGATGGTAAGAGATAACGCCTATCTATGACCATTGCAGCGATACACAGAACGTTGAGTAGTGAAACAAAGTCCAGGGCATCGTTGCTTTGGCGCTCATTACTTTGAGACTTTCGATGGTTAGTCTCAAAAGCCTTCTAATTTCGCTAGCTGCAGTACACTTCAAACCGGAACACAGTTATGTTACACACTACTTCTTAGCGGCAGAATATCTGATACTAACAAGTTGTGCATTTTCATTTTTAATAACTTGTAATTCTTACTTCTTTGTGTCACAGTTAGCGATATTCAAGATTGTTCAACCCAAGATTTCACTTTCATTTAATATTTTCCACTCGCGAAAGCTTCGAGAAATTTCGGCAATCCAATTAAACATCATACAAAAGATTTTTACTTGTGAGTTATTTCACTTATTTGAATACCAGCGTTTATTTAATATAGTTATAATAAAAACACTACTTTAATCTCGCAAGGTTTAAATATCTCATTTTCAAATTCTTACTAAAATACCTAATACAATCAAAGTTTTTTTAGTTTTTATAGAATAGTGTTGAATACTTGTATTCCGAATATTGGAAGGAATTTTGGCGGGAATGTGGAAAAATTATGACGCCGCATTGTATAATATTATTTTCCAAAACTTGTTTTTCGCGTGTTTATATAATATTGGGGGTTTATTCATAAAGTGCTGAATTACGCGCGTGAATGTGGGTATATGATGAAACATGAATTTTCCCGTTTCTTGTTTTAATTTCGCCGAGACTTGTAATATTGTCGCATAACCAGACTCGAAGAAATTGTTGGGGTGTCCAAGGACTTCTAGAACTCTATTCTGGGGTTAACTTTATTGTACAGTCATTAATATGTTTATAATGTATGTATGTACTAAGTATAAGATGATTTGATTCAAACACTCACCTCATTTAGCTTAACAGTATAACACCATATTTATAATAACACAAAATATTAATAAAACAAACATATAAAACAAAACTTGTCGGATAATAAAGGCGACTGCAAACATGTTCGTTGTTTGTTCTGTGTCTATTATAAGTATTTTTAAAAATATTGAAATTGCTTAGTCTAGTAGTAGACCTTATAACCGGTCATTGCAATCTGAATAGTCACCTTTTTTAAATAAGAATTAGACTTACGTTTGACCGCTGTCGCACCAGATGTTAAGTGATGATGCGGTCTAAGATGGAGCACGCTTATCTAGACGATACCGATTCACTCTCGACTTGAAGACACCCAGATTATATCCAACGGGGATAACACCCACTCAGGCAGCGCATTCCACTGTCTAGCAGTCCGCACAATGAACGTAGAATCAAATCGTTTCGTTCGAGTTTTTGGAACATCGACCATGAAACGATGCCGCTTTTTTGAGCTTCTGGCTGTCCGATAGAAAAATGGGCATGGGGGAATCAGACCATGTAGTTCTGAAGCACACTCATACACACTGTGGCAGTATGTACACTGTACAGGTATTGTACATACTGCCACAGATAGTCCGCTTTGCTGTGCTGTTTTCTGGAGAACGAAACTGTTGAGCATGTGCTGTGGCAATGCAAAACCACAGAAGTAACTAGGATTTTTATTAGATTGCATGAATCAGCTTCTTTATTATCTTCATTCAAATCACCGCAACAGACGGGCTGCTTTTCGCTATCATGCATCACATCCATCTTATCCACTTGAGCTACTAGCGACCAAGAGTATTCGCTCCGGTACTTTAAGGAGGTAGGTTGGCTCGGGTAGATGCTGGTAGGGTACATGTACAATACACCCCAAGGGGGACGACAGTGCAGAACTCATCGCCCCCATTCCGAATAAGAATAATATAAAACGAAACCGATTTTGTCAAGAAAGTTTTAGGGAAAACATTACATGTAGCAGGTAATAAGAAATGACTAATTTGTTCGGAAAAGGCTCCAAAGCCTTGAACATCGACGAAAAGTTACATGTCTGTCAGTTTTTTAGCGGATACATTGGGGAGTACAGTTCAGATCTACATGGCCTTATTCCACCCTGCCCATTCTTCTATCGGACAACTAGGAGCATTAAAAAGCGGCGCCGCTTCATGGTAGATATTCAAAAACCCGAACTAAACGGTTTGAGTCTACTTTCATTGTACGAACAGCTAAGCAATGGCATTCGCTACCCGAGTGGGTGTTCCCTGATAGATACAATCTGGGTGCCTTCAAGTCGCGAGTGAATCGGTTTCTTCTAGGCAAGCGTGCTCCATCATAGACCGCATCTTCGCTTAACATCAGGCGAGTTGGCGGTCAAACGCGAACTTTAGCGAATCTTAGATATAAAAAAAAGGTTTCAAAATATGATTTTCCTATAGCTATATGTTTGAAGCTTTATCGCGTGTGTCCAATGACCAGAATTTGTGTGTAAAAGCGCTAAGTGTAACAATGTACCTAGGTATAGGTATAAAGCTAGGTATACATTTACAACATAGTATACAACAGCGTTCTTATATAATGCTCTATTCTGTGACCATGACTAGAACGGCCAAGGGCAAGCGACAAGAACAAGGAGTTAATAAGGAATGTTAATTAACTCTAGATACATTAACATGGAGTGGGATCTTCAATTTAGAAGCAAGGCAGAACATATTCTACTCTACTTAAACTAACTCCGCTACTTCTTTTTTACTCCTACGCTTAATCCTGATTTATATACTGTGTAGTTTTTTTGATGAAATAGTTTGTGATATAAAATAAATATTTCTTTCTATGATAAACAGTAACAATATAAATGTCAGAATTAAAGTAGACAAGTCTAACAAAAAGTCAACTGGTCAGTTGAAAACCTCGCTCATTACTGTACCTGGTGCATAAGTGCTCATAATGCTGGCATAATTCCAACGTTGGATATGGCCAACCTTTGCACTAAGAACGAGCCGGAACGGGACACCACAATGGACTCCAAATTGTTTTTTTTTTTACTTGTATCGGGTGTTTTTTTATTTTATTCTTGTCTAGTGTCAAGCGACGATATAGATGACGCCACTCAGTGTTTTAGGTTTTTTCTTTACGTTGAACTTTTTAGTAGTGAAGCATCAAATTCATAGATGGCGCTTTTTGTTGAGTGAATTTTCATTTCTTTGCAATGAGACTCCGTGGTCAAATTAATTTGGTAATATTAAGCCTATTTACACATAAAATTTATTCTGCCGTGGTGGTGCCGGCGTAATAATAGCATCCCACCTGTCTCTACCCGTGGTTGCTGTAAGAGTCGGTTAAGGGATGTAATCCGGAAGATGGGCAGCAGCGTCTTCCTTAAACAATCACACCTAACTGCGCTCGCCAACCCGCGTGCCAAGCGTGGCGAGTATTGGCAAAACCCCCCCAGGAGGAGGCCTGTGTTCAGCAGTGGACGATCTATGGCTGGTGACGTCTATGTACACATAAAATTAATGAGGTAATTTTGTTCCAGCCACGGGACGAGATGTGCAGGGGAAGTAGCCGCAGCACGCGACAATGGCGTCTGTGGCGTCGGCGTTGCGTACCACTCGAAAGTTGCCGGTGAGATGCTTTAGTGCCACGAGATTTTTCAATTTTTTCTTGGCTTTGTCATTGGCATTTTTACTAGTGTTAAGTATTTTGATGTTTTTAAGTTAAATATCTAAGTCATAGTCAAAGTCATTAAAACTAAGTCTGGGTCAAGTCCAGTCATGTCCTAGTATAAGCAGCACAAAAAACATGCACATAATGCGGCGCTATATGAATAAAACACCAGTATTTTTAATACATAAACACTAGAAAAACACACGCTTTGAAAAATAGTATAAAACGCGGTGACATGATTTTTCCGTATTCCCGCCAACATTTCTATGAGTAGTTTACATCACGGATTCTGTAGAAATATATATTGGCCATTTTTCAGTCATCGCCCAACTCATTTCGTAAGAAAAAGTTGTTAAATATAATCGTTTGATAATGTTACTTAGCCAAACTCTACGGAAAAAAATATTATGATAGTATAATTTTTTAGGGTTCCGTACCTCAAAAAGAAAAAAACAGAACCCTTATAGGATCACCTTGTTGTCCGTCTGTCTGTCAAGACTCTTTTTCTCAGGAACGCGTGGAAGCGCGAAGGTTGCAAGCTGAAATTCATATCAAATACTGAAATTTACTGTCCTTTGAAGCTGTGAAAAAATCAAACTTCTAAGCCAACGCAATCAAAAGATACAGCCGTTTATGCTGCAAATTTTCGACACTCGCAAGGGAATCAAAAACCTACAGGGTACTTCCCGTGAACTCAGAATCTTGAAATTTGGTATGAAGCAACGTCTTATAGCACAGATAAAGGAAACACTGCTAAAAGCATAAATTACGATTTAAAAAAAAAAACATAACTTTAACGTTTAAAAAACACTCGGTGCGCGAGTCCAACTCGCACTTGGCTGGTTGTTTTTATGTAAGAGTAAACGTTCTCCAAGTAATTATTTTTGCCGCTTATTACTTTAAGACATTCGATGGTGTGTCAATAGACCCTTTAATTTTACCACCTGTAGCACCGTTCAAACTGGACACAGCAATGTTTAGACAATACCGTTTGGCGGCATAAATTCTTATAAAAAAAATCTACCATCTAGTAAAAAACTTATTTACAATAAAATAATGTCCATATTGGAAATGAGTCCATTAATTGTATCATTAATTGATCATTGTTAGATGGTCATCAATCAAGATATATTGCTTCACTAATATAGAATAATGAAATCACATATAATTCATGAGATACAAATCATTAATGAACGCGATAATTCCTAGTTTGGGTATAATATAGCAACAGCCGCTGATGTTCAAACCCCAACACCGCAAGACCACAATGCATGTCACGTCCAATGTTTCTCAAACTGTCCGCCCGACCGCACATTTGTCAGCCTCAGATGAAATTAGCCCTCAGTGCCTGTACTGATATGTATTCTGTACCCTCAGCTCGGACAGATTGCGTATAATGATTAAAGGACGAAATTGGTTCCGCGGGGAATTGGATGGGGAATCAAGCTGAAAACTGAGAGGCAAATAAGGGGCAATTTGTCTGAAAACTAGGGTAATTTGGTCCGTTGATTGTAAAAGTAAGTAGAGATCGATTGCGAGTTTGTGTAGAGTTTTAAGTGGAGAAATCATCATTTTATGAATTGAGTGGGCTAACTATCGTAGATTTTTTTTCTTATTCTACACTAGATGACTCAACGAACTCCGTATAACTTTTTAATGTTTGTCAGGCGAGATGTTTAACCATAACTCACCTGATGTTAAGTTACAGTGTGGTCGAAGATGGTAAACACACTGGAATGAAACTGGCTCTCAAGTGAGGCTGCTGGAACACACCGTTAGAAGCTTGGCGGCAGATTTTTTTTGGACCTAAACACACTGAACACACGCTCTGCGTTATACGATGGAAATCATCGCTATAGTATAAAACGAGTTGAAATCTAAATATAGTTTACGACAAAAACAACTTCGTAGTTGAGTTAGCAATCAACGAGTGAGCATTGAATTTTATACCAGCGTAAATTTTTCTCTAAACGAAAAAAAAAACACAAATTTTATTTTTGTAGGTAGACATGAAAGTCCACTGTTAGAATCAAGTGCTTTGTCCGTGTGTTCTCTCGCTCCAGCGAACCGCGTGATTGGGGCTTTTGATTTGAACGACTGACGTCACCAAGTTCCTTTTTTGAAATTCAAATGGCGTCTACGTTATAATAAAATAACGTCTGCTTTTAGATAAAATATTAAAATTTTCGTTCACATTTTCATAAACATCTGAGGAGAACCTTGATCTTTTGCCGTGGAAATGCTAATCATTTAGAAGAAAGTATTGTTTTTTTGTCATACTAAATCTGAATACTTAAAATAAATAAATGCCTAAGGACAATTTTACTATCAGTTACCTAGAATGTTGGACATTGGACATTGGACATTGGACATTGGACGTTAGACAACATTGTAAACAGTATAAAATACTTCCTTAAAAATTACTAACTATATGTATGGGAGCCCCCCTTAAATATTTGTTTTATTTTAATTTAATTACCTACTTTTGAAGTGAATATATAACTAAATATTCTGTGAATATCGTCTACCTGTTGCCGATATCAATATCAAGCAAAAACGAGCAAAAATATCACGTTTGTTGTTGTATCCCCTTAAATATATTTTTATTCTGTTTTTTACTCGTAGTATTTGTTGTTATAGCGGCAACAGAAATATATCATCTGTGAAAATTTCAACTGGCTAACTATCACGGTTCATGAGACTGCCTGGTGATAGACGGACAGACAGACGGACGGACAGCGGAGTCTTAGTAATACCGTTTTACCCTTTGGATACAGAACCCTCAAAATCGCCAAAACTATATTTCGGAGTATGACAAAAGCGTATCTAACTCCCATATTCTCCGCAGGTATCAGAATGCTGGACCAGCCCTACATGACTGACTTGATTGAGGCAAACTCTATGGGACATGAACCGCACAAGATACACATTTACAGCGCTTCCTGGGGTCCCACGGACGACGGCCGAACTGTTGATGGACCTCGAAATGCAACTATGAGGGCCATTGTACGCGGTGTAAACGAGGTAAATATTTTTTTGTGTTATACAGACTTGGTGTTTTGTTATGACTGACGTGTTTGACCACAGCTTACCTAATGTTACGGTTGAGTGACGGTGTGGTCAAAAATGGTAAATACACCTAGCCTGGAATGGAACTGGCTCTCAAGTGAGGCTGCCGGAACACACCGTCAGATGCTTGGGTTAATAAGTTCTATTAGGTATTCAACATAATTTCATAAATACAAGTCAATATTAAAAATATCAAAATATTGATAACACAAAGAAAAAACAAGTCATATAAAAAAACACAAAGACCTTAAGACTAATCTGTAACTTTTAATGTGACCGATTATAAAAGATATATTATATTATTAAGTGGATATAAAATTAATTATAATCATAATGTGTGCCTATATATTCGGTGTTTATAAAAAATACATTAAGTAACGCGTACTTAGTATTTTTAAATGCAATCACATCAAATATTGATGTATGTAGTTCACGTTTTATGTGTTCATTATAAATTGTTATTACTAATAATTACATATCAACGGTAGAACAGTAGTTATTTGATTAAGCAAATTAAGGAACTGCAATTTTTTTTTATTTTTTTTTTATTTTTTTTTATCGCTGACAGGCTAGTTATTTGACCACAACTCACCTGATGTTAAGTGACGGTGTGGTCGAAGATGGTAAAGCACACCTAGCCTGGAATAGATGTTTGGCGGCAGATTTTCAACTTGACGGTGGTAGCTAGCCAGCCGAGTACTAGAAAGTACCCTACCACCACGCTATGGTTTCCTCACGATGTTTTCCCTCACCGGCAGCTCAAGCTCATTGTTGGGGCTTGAACCCACGCCCTCGCCCACACCCACGCCCAATTTATTTAAGTAAAAAAAAAAAAACTGTATTATAATGTATTTATTTTCTGAGTCATCATCTATGATTCATTTATACAGCGTTTGTATGGTTTTCTGACGAGATATCTAAAATTTGGAAATATTTAGTTAACAAACTAAGTATGGTATGGTAAGATTCACATTGAATATTATTCAAAAAATTGTAGACTGTGTCAATCAGGATGATGTAGGTACCAAATCTGTTCCGGCATTTTAAAGTTATAGTAGAAAAAATAACTCATCATACATACATGAACCCGAAAACATTACACTTCTTATTTTGGGCAACGTGCAAAAACTATATAGGCTTAAGTAGTCTTCACTCATTTTATTCACAACTTTCTATCTGTTCTTTTTTTTTGTAATCCGTGCTAATATTACCTTGTTCTTATTTAATCCTATTACCAAGATTGAGAAGCCTCGTGCTCCAAAAATTTTACACAATATTATTCAAGTCAAGATTATCGCCTTCTTAGCTCGGTAATGATGTTAATCCTCGCTCTTTTGAAAGCCAAATTATGAATCTGCTTCGTACGTACAATAATTATATTCAGGAATATGTATTAAAGGAAAATTTCAGGGTAATTTCTCTTCATGTGTTTGATGTATGAACTCAAGGTCAGTTTTACCATAAAGCTGATATGAGTGTTTGTGTAGGCTGAGCTGCTTGCCCTAATGTCAGAGTCAATATGCTGCCCGAGGGCATTTGAATGGCTGAGGGTTGTTGTTTTGCGGCAAGCAACACGTATCCAAGGTCCTTGAATGTATAAACTTTTACGTTTTGTACACACAAATATGTTTGTCACCGGGACTTAATCGCGCACAAAATACTATGAAATTACGTTTTAAAATTAGTTATTGAAGGCCATATATTTCAAAGTTTCAAGCACGTCAATCATCAGTCTAATGTTGTGTGACATAGGGTCTTATTTAGCCGAACAAAAATAAGGCCGGCACGCAATTTCGAGCGTGTAAAACTTATTTTTTTGAGGTTTTACACATTATACTTTAAACATAAAAAACTAAACCAAATTCTGCATTAAGTAATTAATAAAAAAATTGAGAGGTGTTTTATCAACACCTGGGTAGAACGGAGTTTCTTTAAAGGCTTTATTTAAATTATTAAATATTTTTGCATATTCTCAAAATTGTCGACAAGCTGAATCGATTGAAAAAGTTTTCGTTTCCTTGGTGGTAGGGAAGTGCTTCAAAAATCACTGCAAAAAGATGTCGGTTTTTTGTGTCGTTTTTCATCGTTAGATATTTTTCGGTCTAGCCCCTGAGCCCGCAAACGAATCAGAACGATAAAGTGCGTAAGGAAATCCGTTCCAAAAAATTAAACATCTTTTGCTTTAATATTCATATGTTTTTACAATGACATTTCTTTAATTAAGTGCTAATAGAGAGAAGTAACAATTATAAGAAATCTAAGATTATAGGTATTTATTGCATTGATTGCTTTGTCTATGGCGTAGATGCCAGTCCCCTAGCACGCAACCGGGAACAAACAACGGGTCTGTCTCGTTCTCGCAGTTAAAAAGACTTTTTCATTAGTCACACTCGGAAAGTAGACCGTCTGAAGTTGCCTGAGGAGCGGGTTGAAAGTAATACTTTTCAGCCCTAGGGGGAAACATTTTCAATTGACAGCTGTCAAATTAAAAAAAAGAAACTAGTTCTATTTTCTCATTTTTATTGACCCATGTTCCAACTTTCTATACAGTCACTCAATAACAGCGCGATGAGAAACTGAAACAACATAAAGTTAAGTATATTTTTTTAAATGATTTTATTATAATTTAATTTTAACTATTTCTTTAAAATAATATAGATTTGGGCAAAATACTTGCCATTTTTTCAGTGATGAAAATGAAAAATAATGTATCAAAAGCTGGTCGGTCACAGTAAAAAAAAAATTGACGGGAAAGCGGCAATCCGATCTTCATTTGTTTTTTTTTATTTCTTTAACTAATTCATGTTTTTATTTTTACTTTCATTGTATTCGTAATGAAAAGCACAGTGTTTACCTCGTTTTAAAGACTTATTTAGTCCCTTGTACTGTTGAGTCCCGAGCGTAGCGGGGGAGCGCAGCAAAACCTCGTCTCGGGACTAAATAAGTTACTTTCACCCCTAGGGTAACAATGTACTATTATCATGGATCCCTAGAACTAGAGAAGCAAGTTGCATTTCAAAGCATCTACCGGGTAGATATACATTACGTAAGTGAGTGACACAAATCTCATGGATCCCGTAACTAGTGTTGCCAATGTAATAACACCTTATTTATCTTAATCTTGACATTTTCCCTGACAAAATAATTCCAAATAAGCGCTATATAAGTAATATAACCGTAATAGGTATTTCTGGAAGCATTTCCCGACCACGGTAATGGAAAAATTATTTCGTCGCCTCTGGTATATTTATTTCGGAATTCTACGGGGAATACTTCGAAAGGATCACGTTAATGCGTAGCCATATTTTATTTATTCATCGAGGTTATTTTGGCACCCTTTTATAGATTTATGCTATAAATCGACAGAGTTCTAAAATTTTGCAAATAATTCATGAATGCATTAACTAGTGAGACTTACAAACTACGTATTACTAATCCGAATTGAGCCAACACAAAAGTTTCTCACTTCTTTTGTTTTAAACATTTATTTTGTTTTAAGTTTTTACCCGACTACCAAGGAAGGGTTATGTTTTTCGTGCGTATCTTGTATGTATGTAAATTTCTTTATTACCTCGTATCTTTCAAACGGCTGGATGGATTTCGATAGTTAAGTGCACTTAGGTAGGTGTTAAAAAAAACAATTCGGCGCATTTTTGCGGCAAAATGTATGATACGTTAATAAAAATAACAACTAAAATACTATTTACAAATTTACAATAAGAAAGACTTAATCTAATAATTCATCAGAGGGAATCGTGGCCAGAATGCTGGCAGCGTTGCCACGCTGGATGGAAATAGGTACTAAGTTTTTGACCGAAGTATATGCCAGCATTCTGGTCACCTGACGCCTCCTCTAGACGTTTGGCCTGAGGTTAACAAAATAATATTCGATAAGCGAAAACGCTAACAGAAAAGTCAAAAATTTACGGGATTAACATAAGCCGCCAATCTGTCACATGGGTAGCTTATGTCAACTCCATACATTATGGACATTTTTATCAGCGTCATCTAATATTGATTATTATTTTGTCTATGCCCTCAGAACCCTATGTATGTAGTTTGTGAGCTCCTGAAACAACTATAACAACAAACCTAAATTTACCAAATTTAAAACATTATTATCTTTAGTATCTATTTATGTAAAAGTTTCTGTAATAAAGTTACGGACCAACAGCTTAACTAGAGGTCCCAATATAGACATAAGCTTATTGAATCTAAGTCTAATCTTGCCCTTGCTTGCTTACAGTTCCAGCCCTCAGTGGCTGTAAAAATCTTTACCAAGTTACCTAAAGCCTGTCACACACAGTACAAATAATATAAGATATCTGTATCTGAGCGCATATCTGTCAATATAGCTCATCATACAAATCAATAGAATAGCACACACGACGCAGATAATATAAATTTCATCATTCAGCATCTGCAGATACGGATCGATGTGGACAGATATTTGTCAGATACAAAATATACATGAAGTTAGGATATGCAGATAAAACTTGTACAAAGATTTATTTCAGAATATATCTATCTTTTTTCGTGTAAGTTCCGTGTGTGATACTTACAGATACTATAAGTTTTTATGCGCAGATGCTCGCAAATAAAATATTATATTATCTGCGCCGTGTGTGGCACACTTTACTCGGATAAAGACATACAAGACGATGATTCTTTTACGTATCGGCTAAAGTCTATTCTAGAAGACTTGATTTTTAAAACTAATTAAACTTTTTTAAATTTAGTTTTAATCACATTATTTTAATAATTTTTGATATAAAATAAAACGCCCTGCCCCGTACTCTGAGCGCCTTACTAGCAACAAAAACCTACGCGACCGCATATGGTGAACCCGCGTGCAGTAAGGTTTGTTGTCACGTAGCTTACTCGTGAGAATCTAACGGTAATCGCAATTAGAACCTCAGAGTACGGGGGCTGCACCTGTAAATATTGCAATAAAGTAAGTTTTGGGGATTACTACACTTGAAACCAAAACCGGTGTGAATTTGGCAGCCAAAAGTAGCTGCCTATAACACGACCAAATTAAGATGACTTTTTTGTGAAGTTAGTGGCCAACGCTAATATGATCTCTAATTCTCTAAAAACTTCTATGAATTCATTACAGGCGCCTTCTGAAATGTGTACACTGTATAATAATGATACAAAACACTGAAAAAGTCCCAGTGAAATCAATCGTAAAGGGTTAGGTTAAATCAAAGTAGATTACACTCTATTTGGAATTATGCAACAAAATTGACTGAAACTTGAAGTAAGACAATAAAACTATCTAATAAACCTATTTCAGCCCAGTCTGAAAGCAATTTAACCTAAATATTTACACAACGTAATTGCGCCTGATGATTTCGAAAAGGACAAAATTAGTACGCCGAACTGCCACCTGTAAAACCGGTAAACCATGAAACATTTCTACACTATATTATAGATAACTATATCATCTAACTGAAAAATGTAAAGAAAATCCGGCAGTCTGCATTTCAAAACCCGAAATGTCCATACAAATGGAACGATCTTTTTTTTGCGTTTTTGTCTCTGGAAATGTTTCGAATAAAACCTGAAAACATCTGAAATACGATATGTTTTACTTTCATATGAAAGCTAGTGAATGTAGCCACAAAACAATAATAAACTGAAAATGGTTTCACGATAGTATTAGACCGTAATTTTCAGCTGAAAATACAACGGAAGAAAAATTTGCTTGTGCAATATTGGCTGCTGGTGATTTTAGACCTTCTTTCGCTTAAATCTTGTATCAAACCTAACTCAGTTTGTAAGATAATAATGTATGCTTGCAAATAAACACTATTTCAGCTAGCTCTGAAAGTCATACAACCCTAAAATTTACGCATAAAATGTGCGACTATCGATTTCGAACTGACAAACTTGGTAAGCCGAACTGCCACCTGTAAAACCGGTAAACCATGAAACATTTCTACACTATATTATAGATAACTATATCATCTAACTGAAAAATGTAAAGAAAATCCGGCAGTCTGCATTTCAAAACCCGAAATGTCCATACAAATGGAACGATCTTTTTTTTGCGTTTTTGTCTCTGGAAATGTTTCGAATAAAACCTGAAAACATCTGAAATACGATATGTTTTACTTTCATATGAAAGCTAGTGAATGTAGCCACAAAACAATAATAAACTGAAAATGGTTTCACGATAGTATTAGACCGTAATTTTCAGCTGAAAATACAACGGAAGAAAAATTTGCTTGTGCAATATTGGCTGCTGGTGATTTTAGACCTTCTTTCGCTTAAATCTTGTATCAAACCTAACTTCATTTGTAAGATAGTAATGTATGCTTGCAAATAAACACTATTTCAGCTAGCTTTGAAAGTCATACAACCCTAAAATTTACGCATAAAATGTGCGACTATCGATTTCGAACTGACAAACTTGGTAAGCCGAACTGCCACCTGTAAAACCGGTAAACCATGAAACATTTCTACACTATATTATAGATAACTATATCATCTAACTGAAAAATGTAAAGAAAATCCGGCAGTCTGCATTTCAAAACCCGAAATGTCCATACAAATGGAACGATCTTTTTTTTGCGTTTTTGTCTCTGGAAATGTTTCGAATAAAACCTGAAAACATCTGAAATACGATATGTTTTACTTTCATATGAAAGCTAGTGAATGTAGCCACAAAACAATAATAAACTGAAAATGGTTTCACGATAGTATTAGACCGTAATTTTCAGCTGAAAATACAACGGAAGCAAAATTTGCTTGTGCAATATTGGCTGCTGGTGATTTTAGACCTTCTTTCGCTTAAATCTTGTATCAAACCTAACTCAATTTGTAAGATAATAATATATGCTTGCAAATAAACACTATTTCAGCTAGCTCTGAAAGTCATACAACCCTAAAATTTACGCATAAAATGTGCGACTATCGATTTCGAACTGACAAACTTGGTAAGCCGAACTGCCACCTGTAAAACCGGTAAACCATGAAACATTTCTACACTATATTATAGATAACTATATCATCTAACTGAAAAATGTAAAGAAAATCCGGCAGTCTGCATTTCAAAACCCGAAATGACCATACAAATGGAACGATCTTTTTTTTGCGCTTTTGTCTCTGGAAATGTTTCGAATACAACCTGAAAACATCTGAAATACGATATGTTTTACTTTCATATGAAAGCTAGTGAATGTAGCCACAAAACAATAATAAACTGAAAATGGTTTCACGATAGATACATTATTATCTTACAAATTGAGTTAGGTTTGATACAAGATTTAAGCGAAAGAAGGTCTAAAATCACCAGCAGCCAATATTGCACAAGCAAATTTTGCTTCCGTTGTATTTTCAGCTGAAAATTACGGTCTAATACTATCGTGAAACCATTTTCAGTTTAATATTGTTTTGTGGCTACATTCACTAGCTTTCATATGAAAGTAAAACATATCGTATTTCAGATGTTTTCAGGTTTTATTCGAAACATTTCCAGAGACAAAAACGCAAAAAAAAGATCGTTCCATTTGTATGGACATTTCGGGTTTTGAAATGCAGACTGCCGGATTTTCTTTACATTTTTCAGTTAGATTATATAGTTATCTATAATATAGTGTAGAAATGTTTCATGGTTTACCGGTTTTACAGGTGGCAGTTCGGCTTACCAAGTTTGTCAGTTCGAAATCGATAGTTGCACATTTTATGCGTAAATTTTAGGATTGTATGACTTTCAGAGCTAGCTGAAATAGTGTTTATTTGCAAGCATACATTACTATCTTACAAATTAAGTTAGGTTTGATACAAGATTTAAGCGAAAGAAGGTCTAAAATCACCAGCAGCCAATATTGCACAAGGAAATTTTGCTTCCGTTGTATTTTCAGCTGAAAATTACGGTCTAATACTATCGTGAAACCATTTTCAGTTTATTATTGTTTTGTGGCTTCATTCACTAGCTTTCAGATGAAAGTAAAATATATCGTATTTCAGATGTTTTCAGGTTTTATTTGAAACATTTCCAGAGACAAAAACGCAAAAAAAAGATCGTTCCATTTGTATGGACATTTCGGGTTTTGAAATGCAGACTGCCGGATTTTCTTTACATTTTTCAGTTAGATGATATAGTTATCTATAATATAGTGTAGAAATGTTTCATGGTTTACCGGTTTTACAGGTGGCAGTTCGGCTTACCAAGTTTGTCAGTTCGAAATCGATAGTCGCACATTTTATGCGTAAATTTTAGGGTTGTATGACTTTCAGAGCTAGCTGAAATAGTGTTTATTTGCAAGCATACATTACTATCTTACAAATTAAGTTAGGTTTGATACAAGATTTAAGCGAAAGAAGGTCTAAAATCACCAGCAGCCAATATTGCACAAGGAAATTTTGCTTCCGTTGTATTTTCAGCTGAAAATTACGGTCTAATACTATCGTGAAACCATTTTCAGTTTATTATTGTTTTGTGGCTTCATTCACTAGCTTTCAGATGAAAGTAAAACATATCGTATTTCAGATGTTTTCAGGTTTTATTCGAAACATTTCCAGAGACAAAAACGCAAAAAAAATATCGTTCCATTTGTATGGACATTTCGGGTTTTGAAATGCAGACTGCCGGATTTTCTTTACATTTTTCAGTTAGATGATATAGTTATCTATAATATAGTGTAGAAATGTTTCATGGTTTACCGGTTTTACAGGTGGCAGTTCGGCTTACCAAGTTTGTCAGTTCGAAATCGATAGTCGCACATTTTATGCGTAAATTTTAGGGTTGTATGACTTTCAGAGCTAGCTGAAATAGTGTTTATTTGCAAGCATATATTATTATCTTACAAATTGAGTTAGGTTTGATACAAGATTTAAGCGAAAGAAGGTCTAAAATCACCAGCAGCCAATATTGCACAAGCAAATTTTGCTTCCGTTGTATTTTCAGCTGAAAATTACGGTCTAATACTGTCGTGAAACCATTTTCAGTTTATTATTGTTTTGTGGCTACATTCACTAGCTTTCATATGAAAGTAAAACATATCGTATTTCAGATGTTTTCAGGTTTTATTTGAAACATTTCCAGAGACAAAAACGCAAAAAAAAGATCGTTCCATTTGTATGGACATTTCGGGTTTTGAAATGCAGACTGCCGGATTTTCTTTACATTTTTCAGTTAGATGATATAGTTATCTATAATATAATGTAGAAATATTTCATGGTTTACCGGTTTTACAGGTGGCAGTTCGGCTTACAAAGTTTGTCAGTTCGAAATCGATAGTCGCACATTTTATGCGTAAATTTTAGGGTTGTATGACTTTCTGAGCTAGCTGAAATAGTGTTTATTTGCAAGCATACATTATTATCTTACAAATTGAGTTAGGTTTGATACAAGATTTAAGCGAAAGAAGGTCTAAAATCACCAGCAGCCAATATTGCACAAGCAAATTTTGCTTCCGTTGTATTTTCAGCTGAAAATTACGGTCTAATACTATCGTGAAACCATTTTCAGTTTATTATTGTTTTGTGGCTACATTCACTAGCTTTCATATGAAAGTAAAACATATCGTATTTCAGATGTTTTCAGGTTTTATTCGAAACATTTCCAGAGACAAAAACGCAAAAAAAAGATCGTTCCATTTGTATGGACATTTCGGGTTTTGAAATGCAGACTGCCGGATTTTCTTTACATTTTTCAGTTAGATGATATAGTTATCTATAATATAGTGTAGAAATGTTTCATGGTTTACCGGTTTTACAGGTGGCAGTTCGGCTTACCAAGTTTGTCAGTTCGAAATCGATAGTCGCACATGTTATGCGTAAATTTTAGGGTTGTATGACTTTCAGAGCTAGCTGAAATAGTGTTTATTTGCAAGCATATATTATTATCTTACAAATTGAGTTAGGTTTGATACAAGATTTAAGCGAAAGAAGGTCTAAAATCACCAGCAGCCAATATTGCACAAGCAAATTTTGCTTCCGTTGTATTTTCAGCTGAAAATTACGGTCTAATACTATCGTGAAACCATTTTCAGTGTATTATTGTTTTGTGGCTTCATTCACTAGCTTTCAGATGAAAGTAAAACATATCGTATTTCAGATGTTTTCAGGTTTTATTCGAAACATTTCCAGAGACAAAAACGCAAAAAAAAGATCGTTCCATTTGTATGGACACTTCGGGTTTTGAAATGCAGACTGCCGGATTTTCTTTACATTTTTCAGTTAGATAATATAGTTATCTATAATATAATGTAGAAATATTTCATGGTTTACCGGTTTTACAGGTGGCAGTTCGGCTTACCAAGTTTGTCAGTTCGAAATCGATAGTCGCACATTTTATGCGTAAATTTTAGGGTTGTATGACTTTCAGAGCTAGCTGAAATAGTGTTTATTTGCAAGCATACATTATTATCTTACAAACTGAGTTAGGTTTGATACAAGATTTAAGCGAAAGAAGGTCTAAAATCACCAGCAGCCAATATTGCACAAGCAAATTTTGCTTCCGTTGTATTTTCAGCTGAAAATTACGGTCTAATACTATCGTGAAACCATTTTCAGTTTATTATTATTTTGTGGCTTCATTTACTAGCTTTCATATGAAAGTAAAACATATCGTATTTCAGATGTTTTCAGGTTGTATTCGAAACATTTCCAGAGACAAAAACGCAAAAAAAAGATCGTTCCATTTGTATGGACATTTCGGGTTTTGAAATGCAGACTGCCGGATTTTCTTTACATTTTTCAGTTAGATGATATAGTTATCTATAATATAATGTAGAAATATTTCATGGTTTACCGGTTTTACAGGTGGCAGTTCGGCTTACCAAGTTTGTCAGTTCGAAATCGATAGTCGCACATTTTATGCGTAAATTTTAGGGTTGTATGACTTTCAGAGCTAGCTGAAATAGTGTTTATTTGCAAGCATACATTATTATCTTACAAACTGAGTTAGGTTTGATACAAGATTTAAGCGAAAGAAGGTCTAAAATCACCAGCAGCCAATATTGCACAAGCAAATTTTGCTTCCGTTGTATTTTCAGCTGAAAATTACGGTCTAATACTATCGTGAAACCATTTTCAGTTTATTATTATTTTGTGGCTTCATTTACTAGCTTTCATATGAAAGTAAAACATATCGTATTTCAGATGTTTTCAGGTTGTATTCGAAACATTTCCAGAGACAAAAACGCAAAAAAAAGATCGTTCCATTTGTATGGACATTTCGGGTTTTGAAATGCAGACTGCCGGATTTTCTTTACATTTTTCAGTTAGATGATATAGTTATCTATAATATAATGTAGAAATATTTCATGGTTTACCGGTTTTACAGGTGGCAGTTCGGCTTACCAAGTTTGTCAGTTCGAAATCGATAGTCGCACATTTTATGCGTAAATTTTAGGGTTGTATGACTTTCAGAGCTAGCTGAAATAGTGTTTATTTGCAAGCATACATTATTATCTTACAAACTGAGTTAGGTTTGATACAAGATTTAAGCGAAAGAAGGTCTAAAATCATCAGCAGCCAATATTGCACAAGCAAATTTTGCTTCCGTTGTATTTTCAGCTGAAAATTACGGTCTAATACTATCGTGAAACCATTTTCAGTTTATTATTATTTTGTGGCTTCATTCACTAGCTTTCATATGAAAGTAAAACATATCGTATTTCAGATGTTTTCAGGTTGTATTCGAACTATTTCCAGAGACAAAAACGCAAAAAAAAGTTCGTTCCATTTGTATGGACATTTCGGGTTTTGAAATGCAGACTGCCGGATTTTCTTTACATTTTTCAGTTAGATGATATAGTTATCTATAATATAATGTAGAAATGTTTCATGGTTTACCGGTTTTACAGGTGGCAGTTCGGCTTACCAAGTTTGTCAGTTCGAAATCGATAGTCGCACATTTTATGCGTAAATTTTAGGGTTGTATGACTTTCAGAGCTAGCTGAAATAGTGTTTATTTGCAAGCATACATTATTATCTTACAAATTGAGTTAGGTTTGATACAAGATTTAAGCGAAAGAAGGTCTAAAATCACCAGCAGCCAATATTGCACAAGCAAATTTTGCTTCCGTTGTATTTTCAGCTGAAAATTACGGTCTAATACTATCGTGAAACCATTTTCAGTTTATTATTGTTTTGTGGCTACATTCACTAGCTTTCATATGAAAGTAAAACATATCGTATTTCAGATGTTTTCAGGTTTTATTCGAAACATTTCCAGAGACAAAAACGCAAAAAAAAGATCGTTCCATTTGTATGGACATTTCGGGTTTTGAAATGCAGACTGCCGGATTTTCTTTACATTTTTCAGTTAGATGATATAGTTATCTATAATATAGTGTAGAAATGTTTCATGGTTTACCGGTTTTACAGGTGGCAGTTCGGCTTACCAAGTTTGTCAGTTCGAAATCGATAGTCGCACATTTTATGCGTAAATTTTAGGGTTGTATGACTTTCAGAGCTAGCTGAAATAGTGTTTATTTGCAAGCATACATTATTATCTTACAAACTGAGTTAGGTTTGATACAAGATTTAAGCGAAAGAAGGTCTAAAATCACCAGCAGCCAATATTGCACAAGCAAATTTTGCTTCCGTTGTATTTTCAGCTGAAAATTACGGTCTAATACTATCGTGAAACCATTTTCAGTTTATTATTATTTTGTGGCTTCATTCACTAGCTTTCATATGAAAGTAAAACATATCGTATTTCAGATGTTTTCAGGTTGTATTCGAAACATTTCCAGAGACAAAAACGCAAAAAAAAGATCGTTCCATTTGTATGGACATTTCGGGTTTTGAAATGCAGACTGCCGGATTTTCTTTACATTTTTCAGTTAGATGATATAGTTATCTATAATATAATGTAGAAATATTTCATGGTTTACCGGTTTTACAGGTGGCAGTTCGGCTTACCAAGTTAGTCAGTTCGAAATCGATAGTCGCACATTTTATGCGTAAATTTTAGGGTTGTATGACTTTCAGAGCTAGCTGAAATAGTGTTTATTTGCAAGCATACATTATTATCTTACAAATTGAGTTAGGTTTGATTCAAGATTTAAGCGAAAGAAGATCTAAATCACCAGCAGCCAATATTGCACAAGCAAATTTTGCTTCCGTTGTATTTTCAGCTGAAAATTACGGTCTAATACTATCCTGAAACCATTTTCAGTTTATTATTGTTTTGTGGCTACATTCACTAGATTTCATATGAAAGTAAAACATATCGTATTTCAGATGTTTTCAGGTTTTATTCGAAACATTTCCAGAGACAAAAACGCAAAAAAAAGATCGTTCCATTTGTATGGACATTTCGGGTTTTGAAATGCAGACTGCCGGATTTTCTTTACATTTTTCAGTTAGATGATATAGTTATCTATAATGTAGTGTAGAAATGTTTCATGATTTACCGGGTTTACAGGTGGCAGTTCGGCGTACTAATTTTGTCCTTTTCGAAATCATCAGGCGCAATTACGTTGTGTAAATATTTAGGTTAAATTGCTTTCAGACTGGGCTGAAATAGGTTTATTAGATAGTTTTATTGTCTTACTTCAAGTTTCAGTCAATTTTGTTGCATAATTCCAAATAGAGTGTAATCTACTTTGATTTAACCTAACCCTTTACGATTGATTTCACTGGGACTTTTTCAGTGTTTTATATCATTATTATACAGTGTACACATTTCAGAAGGCACCTGTAATGAATTCATAGAAGTTTTTAGAGAATTAGAGATCTTATCAGCGTTGGCCGCTAACTTCACAAAAAAGTCATCTTAATTTGGTCGTGTTATAGGCAGCTACTTTTGGCTGCCAAATTCACACCGGTGAAACCAAACAAAATATATTTATTGAGAGTCGTGTGTGGATTACATTCTTTTATGACGTCAAATGCGCAGCGATACCTACGAGAAGTGTTACGGCAATATGAAACACAATTTATTTGTAAAAAATAAAATAAGTAGTATTGATGGAACCAAATTAATATTTAGCGATGAAAGCTCAGTGGTTAGTGCGGTCGGATCACGTGCCGAAGGGCGTGGGTTCAAACCCCAACAACGAGCTTAAAATGCAAAGGAAAACATTTTGAGGAAATCATAGCGTGGTGTTAGGGTGCTTTCTAATCTCCGTTGGCTATCTACCGTCAAGTTGAAAATCTACTACCAAACACATCATTTGACAGTCAGTTCCATTTCAAAAGGTGTGTTTACCATCTCCGATCATACTATTACTTAACATTAGATGAGCTGTGGTTAAACACATAGTCAACAAAAAACGGTGTGTTCCAGCAGTCTCCTTTGAGAGCTAGATCCATTCCAGGCTAGGTGTACTAACAATCTGCGATAACAATATCACTTAACAAAGGTCCAATGAGTATATTTCTAATATTATGTAGAAAGTTGATAAACATAACTCTCTTTTTAAGTTGTCAGATGAAAAAAAAACCTGCGATTACTTCACATTTTTTGCCTTTGCACGGTCTAGGAAACCCTAAAAATCGTAAATAATGACCACTCGCAAATCCTATTTTTTTTAATCCAGAATGTAGAGTATATTCAACTGATTCCACTTAGTGTAAAGCGGATTGCCTGTCCTGTCCCAGAGTGCTTCATTTTTTATTTATGACCTTTTCTCCCATACTATGATGTTTTGTAGGGTACAATATACGCCGAAAATGTTATTTTCCTCGAATTGCCCGTGTAGTATAAGAAATTGGAATTTAACATTGCATGTTAAATGGACCCTATACGAGTAGTATATGTACAAGTAAATCGTTTAAGTGCCGTTATTTTATATATTCGGGGTCTTTTAAATATATTTTTAATTTGTTACTAATCGGCTTGCGTTTTACCGCCAACTCGCCTGATGATAAGCAAAGATGCAGTCACGAGCACGCTCGCCTAGAAGAAACCGATTCACTCGCGACTTGAAGGCACCCAGATTGTATTTATCGGGGAACACCCACTCGGGCAGCAAATTCCATTCTCTAGCGGTTCGCACAATGAAGGTAGTTTCGAACCGCTTAGTTCGAGCTTTTGGAACGAATGGAAATTTGGGTCTGTACGAATCGTAGTATTAATCAAGCTCATCACTTTTGATCAAAGTATTTTCAAGAACTATTAAGTCCTTGATTCATCATCATCATCTCAGCCGTAGGACGTCCACTGCTGGATATAGGCCTCCCCTATTGACTTCCATAATGATCGGTTGGAAGCGGCTCACGTTCAGCGCGTTCCTGTGGTCTTTATTAGGTCGTCTGTCCACCTTATGGGTGGACGTCCTACGCTGCGCTTGCCGGTGGTCCAATCCAGAACTTTGCAGCCCCATCGGCCATCAGTTCTGCGTGCTATGTGCCCTGCCCACTGCCACTTCAAATTACTAATTCGCTGGGCTATGTCGGTAACTTTAGTAAGCTATCTTCTTAATTCTGATTCGATCTCGTAGAGACACTTCGAGTATATCCCTCATGGTCCTTGATTAAACTGACAAAATTAGCAAAATTACAGTACCTATAAGTAGCATATTTCTGTGTAAATAAAACATACCAAATAGGGACATATTTTTTTAGTTTTATTGAACTTACTTTCACTTCAAGTCGTCCGCTGCGTCTATCTGTCTGTCTGTACGCAATAAACTTAAAAACTACTAAACGGATTATCATGCAAGTTTCACTAATAGATAGAGTGATTCATTAGGATGGTTTAGGTATATAATTTGTCAAGGTTTTGTGTAAAGTGGTTGAAATATGATGATAATTGTTGAAAGTGTTTAAATTTTTTTCTTCCTTTCTTCGAAAACGAATCCCTTTGAGATAGATCAAGAAACTAAAACCCCCGTCTAAAACCGTGCGCAGCCGGGATGGGTCCTTAGTTATAATATACATAATTTGAAACGTAAGGTTAAGTTTTAGATCATATTATCCAGTGTGTAAATAAGAAAAAGAATATTAACACATTCATGAAGGGTAAACATTAAACGAGAAAAGCTCGTCTTCATGCGTGTAATTCTTATTCAAAATGTAAATAGATACACCTATGTATTATGCGTTAGGTACATGTGTGGGAGATCCAATTTAAACAGCTATTTGATTTGCATTTTCAATTACACTGAAATGAACTGAGTTAACTTTGGGTTTAGTATCAAATTCTATCATTGTGTGATATTGTGGACATGAAATGAACGAGTGAAGTCCTTGACTTAATTCAGGGTATTTTTATTTATTAAGTATATGAACCTTGAAAATTAATTGTAGATTATCTTATCTTAGTATTCATTCAAATGATTAAATGAATGTTCATTTGTAAAACAACATTTACACAGGGGCACTGGTATAATCAGTCAGCTTTCATTTTAAGGCCATATTTTGTACATTGAAACAAACAACTTTTGCCAAAACACAAAACATATTCCATAAAACAAAATCTTTTGGCGTACTCTAACACTCTTTACGCTTCATTCATCGTAGTGTCGTGCGAGTAGCGGGCCCCCGCGACGCTTTCTTTAGCCTTGTTTGACGTCACCGTATAGAATAATAAATACATAAATAAATGTCCAAGGACATCTCATATAGTACCAACTACCCGCAAACTAAGCAACGCTTCTACTATAGGAACCAGATGATACATAGAATACTTATATACATTTTTTTTGGAAATACCCACTTATAATATACTTGCGACGCGCCCCGGCTTTGCACGGGTACAATATAGATATTAATGTGGTGCTTATGCTATATTATACATATAAACATTCCTCTTGAATCACTCTATATACCTATTGGTGAAACTCGTATGATAATCCGTTTTTAAGTTTATCGCGAACATTTTATAATTTGTAGTGATACGAAAGACCCAGCCACAGAACAAGCATTTATCCTATTCTCACACATTTTTTGTTCTGAGCGGGAATCGAAGCCGCTTCCTACAGCTTTTGAAGTATATATACTACCAAATGAGTTAACAGGACAGTCAAACCGATCTTCCTTCTAATTTTAAACGGATTTTGTGTAGACGCTGTTATAAATTCTTAACACGTTATAAATTTGAATTCCAAAGTTCGCACAAGTTAATATTACTTTGGGTAAAAGTATACGGCTTAGTTTGGAACCCGAAGTTCTGAGATTAGATGCAATCTTCAAGAGCAGTAGTTGCGAACTCAGACAAAAACATTTTCGTGACATTGCTACTTTAAAATTGTTGACGCCCGATGCAAAAAGAGGGGTTAATTTATAAGTTTGATGTTTCTATCTATGTGTTTGTCTGTGGCGTCGTAGCTCCTAAACGAATGGACAGATTTTGTTGCGGTTTTTTTGTTTGAGCGCGATCGTGATCTATATAGTTATTAGCTATAACTTATGGAGACCTGTTCAGACGTTTGATGATTATCAGCTCATTTACTAGAAAAAGGGTCTTACTAACTTTCACAGGATAAATTTAATAATATTCAGACATCAAGAGCTGTAAGGCGTGGCTTCGATTCCCGCTGAGAACAAACACTTATGTGACGACTAATGTATGTTCTGTATCTAGGTTTTCTGTATGCAGGTATTATAAGTATGTATTTACAAAAAATTTAAATAAACAAATCAAAAAGTCATTTATTCAGTTCTGACCCTGGTAAGGCACTACTGGCTGCGCCCCGCAGTGTTGCCTGCTACATTTTTTCAATATAAAAAAGTTGCCTATGTGTTAATCCTGGTTGTCAGCTACCTTCATGCCAAATTTTATCAAAATTGGTCCAGCCGTTTGAGCGTGTCAAACAAGTAACAAGCATTCAAACACATTTACACACACTTTCGCCTTTTTAGTATTAGTGTGATTTTATGATTGAATGCAACTGGTTACGTAAGTTACGGGTATAAGTTAGATAGAAATAACTTGTGTCATATGCACACACTAAACACGTGTCTACCTATATGGACGGCCTTTTGTGACAACTAGATAGGCTGGAAATCTAGAACCCGACCTACTTTCCTACGCCACGCTGCATTTTTCGTATAAACTAAGTCAACGCCACAACTCTTACTACAAATAACAGTTTACAAAAATAGGGACAGGAACAGTATTCTATCCTACTATTTAATGTGAAAGTCTGTAGTGTGTATGGCTGAACGGATTCGGGTGAAATTTGGCATACATATAGTATACTTAGTGGATTAACATATAAGATATTTTTATGTCAGAAAAATGCTAGGTTCCTGAGGGATTACGGCAAAACGAACTACTGTACGTATCCACTTGAAATTTAGTATAGATGGAACATTATTAAGGGATAAAATTTCATTTGTCTTATATAATAAGTACCTGGATGATTGAGCTTTGCCCGGGTGAAAACACGGCTTTTAGCGATAAGGTCGCCAGTTGTTACACCTATTAACTAGTTAATTTCTTCTGTATTATGTAATTTTAAGTGTGTACAATAAAGAGTTATTCATTCATTCATTCACGGATAAAAAGACGTTTTCTAAAAATGAAACATAGCTAGATTGATTTATCGCCCCCGAAAGCCCCTGCATGCTAAATTTCATGAAAATCGTACGAGCCGTTCCCGAGATTCAGATTATATATATATATATATACACAAGAATTGCTCTTTTAAAGGTATTAGATAAAATAGCACAAGTTTCATGACTTTTGCATATTTGTTACTTACACAAATGTTACATTTATGTTTAAACCTAATTCTAATACGCTTTAATTAAAGTTTACGTCGACGAAATCGCGGGCGTCATCTAGTCACACTCACACATATTATAAAGGCGAAAGTTTGTGAGTGTGTTTGTATGTTTGTTACTTCTTCACGCTGAAACAGCTGGACTAATATGGATGAAATTTGGTATGGAGGTAGCTAACATTATGTATTAACACATAGACTTTTATCCCAAAAAAATGTAGTGAGTAATACCGCGTGGCACAGCTAGTATGAAATAAAAACAGAATGTATCCGGTAAAGAAATAGTTTAAAAAGTTACATAATACGTACTGTTTATACCGTCACCTTTGTAGAGAAAACCTTCTAACCTTTATGCCGTTCGTAATCCACTTCCTCGAGAATTCGCATCCGCTCAGGAATTCCAAGGAGCCTTTGTAGAAAAGGCTCTGTTTTGTAAGTGAACTTGCACGTGCCACCTCTGTGTAAGTAACCTTTTTATTTTCTTTGATACAATACCTCACCAGATACATAATACTTTAACGGTACGATTATTATTTTAATATCGACAGAGTATAGTATGTAGCGATGATGGCTCAGTTATTAGCGTGGTCGGTTCGCACGCCAAAGGGGTCGGGCTTAAACCTTAACAATGAGCTTGAGCTGGCAGTGAAGGAACACATCGTGGGGAAACCATATCATGGTGGTAGGGTACTCTCTAGTACTCGGCTGGCTAGCTATCAAGTTGAAAATCTACCGGCAAGCATCTAACAGTATGTAAAATCAGGGAAGGAGTGTTTACCATCATCGACCACACGGTCAATAACATCAGGTGAGCTGTGGTCAAACACTTAAGCTGTCAACCATAAAAAAGTATATTTTTTTACAAAAGAAAATAATCGTTGGCTACCGTTTGATATCGATTGAATAATCATGTTGAATGAGATTTATTCAGTTCCTTAATAGATCCAACAATAAATGATTCACCTTTTATAAAAAGTCATAATATTTAAATAAATACAAAATTTAAAGTTGAAGAGTTAAAAAAATCTATAACGCGACTGCGAATAAAATAGCTATAAATAATAATTAAATTAACTTTTTAAACCAATTTATTTATTCCTAATTAAATTTAAACGTATGACTTATACATATATATTTTTGTAATTCTCTTTTAATTGCGTTTATTTAGATACCCTACTTGATAGGTTTGATTAATATTTTTTTATTAACCTATTACTATTTCGCGTAAAAAATCCATCATCTTGATTTCTTTTAAATCCACCCTCTAAGGACACTTGGGATATTGAGACGAATCTTACGATACTTTTTATCTTAAATTCGTAATCCATTCCGCCGTTTGGAAGTTACGAGGTAATAAAGAAATTTTCATATACACATACCTACAAGAAACGCGCGAAAAACATAACCCTTCTTTGGCAGTCGGGTAAAATACTTACTGCTTAACGTTATTTCTAAGTATCAGAGAACATTCGTATGTTGTTAAGAGGTCATTGCAAATAAACGAGAAGGTACATATATCAAAAGATTAGTCTTTTTAGTTTTTAGGGAAAACAGTTTTTACTTTTTGAATAATGTAAAAAAACCTTCCAAATCGAAGTTGCGTAACTATATTTTTGCTCGGCTGAATATGACTCTCGAGACCCTACGCACGACGGGAAGATGAAATAAAAAACATTGCAGGTCTACAATGGATGCAATTAGTTCAGAATAGACCAAGGCAAACCTTGGAGAAGGCCTTCATCTGAGAAGGTTTCCTGATTTTCCTTGTGTATAAGTTTAAATGTAAAATATCGGGAATTAAAAGGGCTTAATAAGAAATATATTAACTTATCGTCTTCCGTAAGAAAAGTGCTTGAAACGTCGTAATAGAGAGCCTTAAGAAAATAAATTACTGCGTCGAAGCAAAATGATCTTCAAAGGCGTTATAAATAAGACAATATCTCGTACCAAATTACATGGGAACACGAGGCATATCCGCCTTGAGGCATAGAACAATAGAGGTGAAACGTTATGTTTACAATGTTATTAACGGTTTCTTTGAGGACATTTAATTATATCTCAATAGATTCTGTTTGACATTAAACATATTTCTGTAATTAAAAACTGCTTGAAGTTGCGGGAAACCGTCTGAGTCTGGATGTCTTGGATTTCAATCCCACGGCACGCACCTCTGACTTTTTACACGCCTGCCCAAAAAAATTGAATGTTTGCAAAGTTCATGTATAGTTTATTTATATCTTAACTTTTGAATGCATGAACAGATTTGGATGTATAGTTAAAAACTTTACATCTTTCCGTGACACTGACTATAGCGATGATAGATCAGTTGTTAGCGCGGCCGGTTTGCACGCCGAAGCACGTGGATTCAAACCCCAACAATGAGCTTAAGCTGCCGGTGAAGGAAAACATAGTGAGGAAACTCGGCTGGCTAGCTACCACCCTTAAGTTGAGAATCTGCCGCTAAGCATCTAACGGTGTGTTCCGGCAGCCTCATTTGAGAGCAAGTTCCATTACAAACTAGGCGTGCTTATCATCTTCGACCATACCGTCACCCAACCGTTACATCAGGCAAGTTGTGGTCAAACACCAATCAGTCATAAAAATAAAATATTTGAATTTATTTAGTGAGCATTTATGTTTTTTTTATTTACTTAATTAAGTCCAATTTATGTGCGTGAATTGACCTCATCAGATGGATCTAAAAATTGACGTCAAATAGAAATAGTTCACATCAAACTTTTTCGATTACTGGCCTTGTTTGATTAGTGTGAAAGTTCTAGCATAGAACAAGGCAAAAGTAGACATGACATTTCCAATCGCTATATCTAAAAAGTCCTTTTTCCCTACATAACTACATTCGACGGCTTCATATCCGTTGCGGGGCGCTGAGTCATTACCGGCGCATTTGAAGCTTGGTTTGCTTTTAAAGCCTTTTTAACTCTCTACACAAAAAGAGGGATGTTATAAGTTTACCGTTGTCTGTGGAGTGTATGTCTGTGGCGTCGTAGCTCCCAAGCGACCGCAACAATTTTGATACAGGTTTTTCTTGTTCAAAAGGTGACTTGATTAATGTTCTTAGATATGATTCAGGAAAATTTGTTCAACGTTTGAAGATTATGAGTTCTTTTCTAGTTGATGATTTGAAATTCACATCATCCACAGGTCTAATTAATAAACTACGCTTTCCTGATGTTAACAGACACCGTGCATCTACGATCATTGCAGCGTTGCCCTAAACTTTGAGTAACAAAACGAAGCCTAAAACATCGTTGCTACGTCGATCATTATTTTGAGTCATTGCCCTGTAATTTTGCTAGTTGCCGTACCCTTCAAACCGGAACACTAATGTTTACAAACTATTTCTTGGCAGCAGAATATCGGACACTGCGGTGGTTGTTGACACTTATCTTGACGACCTTAAAGCTAAGGAGATCTACCACCAACAGTGAAATAATCTCGTGAACTAAATTTTTAAGTTCCTTTTTTACCCGACTGACAAGAAAGGGTTAAGTTTTTCGCGCGTATCTTGTATGTATTTTTGTAAATTTCTTTATATTATAACCTCGTATGTTCCAAACGGCCGAATGGATTACGACAATTAAGGTATCGTTAGATTCGTCTCAATAACTCAAGTGTACTTAGAGGGAGGTTTTTAAAAAACAAGATGGTGCATTAATTTTGGACGCGAAATAGTAATTACATTAATTAAAACAAATAACAAAACCTATCAAGTAAGGTATCTAAATAAAGGCAATTAAAAGAAGATTACAAAAATATATGTAACTTATTTGTTTAAATTTAATAAGGACTGATAAATTTGTTTAAAAAGCTATTTTATCTTCTTTTTGTTTCATTATAGCTATTTTAATCGCAGTCGGTTTATAGATTTTTTAACTCTTCAGCTTGTGGGCTATGTGCAGTATTTTCTTCTTTAAGTATAACAGTAGAAGTTGTATTTATTATTGTAATTGTTCGCAGGGCCGCAATGGACTCGGAAATATCTACGTGTGGGCAAGCGGCGACGGCGGCGAAGATGATGATTGCAACTGTGATGGATATGCGGCTTCCATGTGGACTGTTTCTATCAACAGGTACTTGATTTTTTGTTATCAAAAAAGCCTTGGAATTGCATAATTTTGGTTCCACCTGCCTCTTTTTATTACCGGACGGCTAGGCAGATACGGCTAAAGCGCCATTCGTACATGGTGGATATTCCCCACGTACAGACTAATCGCTTCGATTCCAAATTCTTCATACTTGCAGCGTGGATGTGTAACTCTTTGCTGGCTGTCTGTTTTTCCTGTCTTTCAGTAAACAGATTTTTTCTAGGTAGCGTGCTTCATATTAGAATAACAAATAAATGGTTTACAAGGGCGGCCTTATCGCCTAGAGCGACTTCTTCCAGACAACCTTAGGACGGAAAGTAACAAAATAGATATTAAAGTTGGTATAAAAAAACTAACACTTGTTTTTAAATTTCTTCGCGATCAAAGTTTTAGTAATATTTAATTAGTCTTCAAAAAGGGGGCATTATAAGAGGCTCAAATTAAAATGAGTGCAACAGACACATCACACATCACATCATCAGCCATAGGACGTCCACTGCTGGACATAGGCCTCCTCCTGGGGGGGTTTTGCCGATACTCGCCACGCTTGGCAGGTGGCATGGCGAGCGCAGTTAGGTGCGATTGTTCAAGGAAGACGTTGCTGCCCATCTTCCGGATTACATTCCTTAGCCGACTCTTACGGCAACCACGGGTAAAGAGGGTGGGGTACTATTCTTACGCCGGAACCACCACGGCAGACAGACAGATAGTACATAAATTAAATAATGCATCACTTTCAGCGCAATAAATGATGGTCAGAACGCACACTACGACGAGTCGTGCTCGTCTACGCTCGCCAGCACGTTCAGTAATGGAGCACGGGACCCGAGCACGGGAGTCGCCACAACTGACCTGTACGGGAAATGTACGGCAACGCATTCTGGGACTTCCGCCGCCGCACCGGAGGCCGCAGGCGTGTTCGCTTTGGCATTACATGCGAAGTAAGTGTTAAAAGAACTGTTGAAGCTATAACTTGAATAAAATACACACTTAAATAATTAAGATAAGTTGTACTCCTCAATACTGGTACATTTAGTAATGGAGCACGGGACTTAAACTCGGGTATCGCCACTACTGATCTGTATGGGAAAGAATTTGTTCTAAAATAAAATAAAACCATTCAAGCTAAGACTTGAATTAATCGCACCCGACAAGTAGGGCTCCTTGACACTGGTAAGCACATTCAGTAACAGCACGTGATTGGAGCACAGAAGTGTCTACGATCGCGCCTACACGAGAAATGCACTGACATGTAACAGATTAGCCACATATATACATATGTGTCTGTTATTGCTTATTTATATTAGAATAAGTTAAACATTAAACTATTTATTGTACAAACTATTTCAAATGTATTGATTGGTTTAATAATTCAAAAGACTTGATTTGACTAAATAACTGTGTGATTCACGTGTTTTGTGAAAATAAAAGGCCGCTCTGGCTCGAGTAGCGAAAGACTAATGTTTAACTTATTCTAATATAAATAAGCAATAACAGACACATATGTATATATGTGGCTAATCTGTTACATGCAATCTGGGAATTCGACTTCCGCACTGTAGTGAGAAGATGTTTTCGCTCCGTAACTGCAATCAGGTCGATGCTAGAATAGAATAGAACTTTATTGTACACCAAACATACATTATCCCACTAATATTATAAATGTGAAAGTTTGGATGTATGAATGGATGTTTGTTACTCAATCACGCCAGAACGGCTGAACGGATCTGGATAAAATTTTGCATGTAGATACTTTAGGCCCTGGAATAAAATATAAGATATAAACATGATAATAACAAAACAAAAATAACATAGACTGATACATGTATGGTAGTACAACGACGGCCTTATCGCCTAGAGCGGTTTCTTCCAGACAACCTTTGGATGGATAGCAAAAATGGCAAAGCTATTAAAGTTGCTCTAAAAAAAATATGGAAAAAGGTGAATAAAATGTATGCATACATGATAAGAAATACATGCAATAAATTAAAAATACATATAATATTAAATTACAAATATACATATACATATACATGTGTAACAATTGGCTTGCAGATAAATAGTGTAAGTAATAATGTAATAACGATGTTAGGTGACATCTTAACCGAAGATGGCAGAAACCATTCCTTTCAAATAGGAACTACTCTCAAGCGAGGTTGTCGGAACTCAGCGTTAGGTATTTAGCGTCATTTTTATATTCAGTAGCTCATTACGAGATAGCACCTTCACAAGTAGCTCATACTCACTTCTGAGATTCGAGATAATTTATTGCGGTGCGCTAACAACGCATTAACTCCCTAGCTGTCAAAGCTAGAAAAAACAACCAACTAAAACAATAAACTGGCTCCATTTATTCATTTTAAAAGAATTTACTTTTTCCAGTCCAAGTCTAACCTGGCGAGACATTCAACACTTGACCGTTCTCACTTCAAAGAGGAATTCTCTCTACGATGCAAAGGTAAGTTTTCCTTTGTTAAAAGTTTCCTTTCAACTGTTAGAAATAGCGAGGACCTATCCACCTTTTTTCCTTACCTTATTACTGTAAAAGTTTCGCATATACCTACACGTGACGCGACTACGAGTAAAATGCCGCTTATTTTGTTATATTTTGTTAGCTATACACAGGACTTGAAATAACAAAACAAAGTCAATCATCACATCATCATCGCTGCTTTGGCGCTCATTTTTTCGAGATATTAATTTAAGTACTTAAGTATTTATTCGCCGTGGTGGTGCCGGCATAAGAATAGTACCCCACCCTCTCTACCCGTGGTTGCCGTAAGAGTCGGCAAAGGGATGTAATCCGGAAGATGGGCAGCAGCGTCTTCCTTGAACAATCACACCTAGTTGCGCTCGCCAACCCGCCTGCCAAGCGTGGCGAGAATGGGCAAACCCCCCCAGGAAGAGGCCTATGTCCAGCAGTGGACGACCTATGGCTGATGATGTGATGTGAATTTAAGTAAATCTTACAAATAGTTATACTAGATCCTCTGGTTTTTGAATTTCAACAAATCAAACATCAGTTGTTTCGACATGTTATTTGTACTAAATATTTATCAAATTTTTCGTAATACAAATGTTTGTTCTGGGTAGGAATCGCGCCCTTTAACTCTTGAAGCAGAACTACTATCAATTGAGCTAATGGGGTAGTATATAAGCTATTATCTGTTCTAAATCTGATTATCATATGAATATTTTATTTAGCAGTCGTTCCAGTGGCGTAGACTTCTCCAAAGCAAAGCCTTTTCCATCCTTGAGACCTCGGACTCAATTTATTTAGTTGGATTCAAGTTGATAGATCGCAAAAACGAACTTCTTGATAAAGATTGAACAGGACAGGTTCAAAGAATAAAGGATATTTAAGCTTAGCTTGCTAGTTCTTAATGTAGATTGGCACATGTACTGAATTCTTGATTGACATAAGAAAAAAATTTGGTTGCTATAAATTTGTGTCTAGTCTGGTCGTGGTAGGTATTTGACAGATAAATCGATCTCAATGTGGCTAAAAATAATATATTTTTTTTTTACATCCAACCCCGGATTTTATCGGAGGGGCAAATATTTACACACTACTGCTTGACGGCAGAGTATATCTAGTATTATAATCGAGTGTTTTAAATATTATGTTTCTTTAATACAGCCAGAATGAAGAAATATTTTCTAAGTAGTACGTGCCTATTTTAGTTCAGATAATAGAAGATAGTTAAAAGATTTTTAGACAGGTGCCTATGATGTAACCAGTAAACAAGCTAAAGAGTTTAAATAATCTTTAACCCGACTGCGGTTAAAATAGCTATCATGAAAGGAAAAAAAAACTTTTACACAAATTTAAGATTCCAATTTTTTTTAAATTCCTAATTAAATTTATACATATAACTTATAATATATATATTTTTGTAATCCTCTTTTAATTGCCTTTATTTAGATACCCTATTTGATAGGTTTGCTTAATTCTTTTCTATTAACTATTTCGCGGCAAAAATCCACCATCTTGATTTTTTAAACCACCCTCTAAGGATACTTGGTTTATTGAGACGAATCTAACGATACCTTAATTATCGTAAATTCATAATATATTCGGTCGTTTGGAAGTAACGCGGTAATAAAGAAATTTACATACATACATAGAAGATACGCGCGAAAAACATAACCCTTCCTTGGCAGTCGGGTAAAAAATAAAAAAGGATAATTCATTAACATAAAAATTGTATCCCTCATCGTGGTTAACAACACCCATATTCACACATTTTTTGTTTAAAAGGGATGAAGGAATTTGACCCTTTTTAACTTTGTCCGTGGAGTGTGTGGAATACTCCAATGAGTTCCTAACATGTATTTCGTGTTTTGCGTTAGTTACGACAAAGGCTTTGAAGGTTCTACCCTGAAGTAGGGATGCTTAATTCCCGCCTTGAAGTTACTATGTATCTCCCTAATTACGAATACCTAGGGTATTATAGGATTAAGTATACCAAAACCTAGGCCCAAAGCGAGTTGAGGTCTTTCATTAAATTAGAAACCTCTCTACAATTTATACACCTAACTAAGCTTAGGCAATCAGGTCGTACTGAATTTTTAGTAGGTAAATATGATATAGGTATTTAAATTATATTATTCAAATACAAATAATTTATTAATAACACCCTAGATGTATACGATGTGTATCCTACGTTTTATTCTTATGGATGTGTACGATTGTAATTGATAAAATCCTTTATAATATTTAAGTAATATTTAGTAATATTTGTTTAGATTGTATTCTAAACCAATATTACTGAGATAGTTTCAACAGCCCAGCTACAGCTCACCTTGTGTTAAGTGTCGGTGTCGTCGAAGATGGTACAGCACTCCTAGCCTGGAATGGAATCTCTAGTGAGGCTGCCGGAACACACCGTTGGTCCTTGGCGGCTAATTTTCAACTTAATTAAGGTTCAAATAAGTCAAGGTCTAATCAGTCATACCCTAGTAATGAATTGGCAACTTTGTTAAAAGGCTAAGTGAGACCATGTGTGTTTACCATCTTCGATCACACCGTCACTTAACATCAGGCGAGCTGTGGTCAAAAAATGGTTTTGGAAAATAATGATATGGGTTTTCCGGGTTCCCGCCGAAAACTTGGATTTATTCTATCTTATGTTAGGAGATTTCACTATAATCAGAACGTTGTCACGAAGTAATCTCGTTTCAGGGCCGGTTCCACTGGACGATGAACGGCGTGGGTCTGGAGTTTAACCACCTGTTTGGCTTTGGAGTGCTGGATGCTGGCGCCATGACGGCCCTGGCGGCAAAGTGGCGCTCCGTGCCGCCGCGGTACCATTGCGAAGCCGGCGCAGTCAATACTCATACGTAAGTATAAGTATTTTAGGTTGAATATCGCATAGTTATTTTGTTATAGAAGCGGAATCATATACTTTCTTCATACATTATGCTAACGATGCAATTTATCGATTGATTTTAAATGAAGCAAAGGATTCTAAATTAGAAAAAAAAAAAACAAATTTGCAGCCGAATGGAACACAACTTTTCTCTTTACCGAGATGAATATATGCTAGAAAAACAACTAGAAACAGTGATATGAAATATACTACATATTAAATGACGCGATATGAATTACATAATATAACTTCGTTTTGCCTAACTGCAGAGCGGTGTATACAGATCAATACTTCACAAAAATATTCGTTTATTTGGAATAAATTGTTTTTTTTTTTTAACATGTCACAATAGATAGACAGATATATAGAAACTTTTTATGGTTATCATCATCATCATCAGCCTTTTGCTGTCCACTGCTGAACGTATGTAGGTCTCTCCTAATGCACGCCACTGAGCTCAGTCGACAGCTTTCTGCATCCAGTGTTTGCCCGCCGCTTTACGCAGGTCGTCACACACAGCCCACACTACGCTTACCTGCGCGTGGTCTCCAATCTAAAACTCGTCTACTCCACCGGTTATTGGTTCTTCGAGAAATGTGACCGGCCCACTGCCAATTCAGCTTACTAATTCTTTGAGCTATGTCGGATGACTTCGTTACGAATTTTGTCCCGCAAAGACACTCCCAGTATAGCTCTCTCCATAGCTCGCTTGAGTTTTCGGACCAGGTTCACCGTTAGCGTCCACATTTCGACGCCGTATGTCATGACGGGTAGGACACACTGGTTGAAGACTTTTGTCTTAAGGCATTGTGGTATGGACGACGTGAAGACCTGACGCAATTTGCCAAATGCTGCCCATCCCAGCTGGACTCTTCTTTTTGCTTCTTTCTCGAAGTTGTTCTTAACTAACTGCAAGGTTTGCCCTAAGTATACATACTCTTGAACAACTTCGAGATGAGTACCGTCGACTTCCACCGGCCCCGCAATTATTATTACAGTAAGAATCGACAACGTTGATTTATAAAATAATATGGTTAAAAAAAAGGCTTCGCTTACTCTGGATTCTATACAATGTACTCGGGATAAATAATAATTTATGAACGGCAATTTTTGTCTCATATAACAAAAGCTGTTCATCTTTTTTAATCATATTTTAAAATAAATATCCAGTTGATTTGAACCTATAATTGTCCTTAGCAACTTAGATAAACAGAACCATTTCCGTACAAATGAATACTTCAGCGTTTAGGAAAACATAAGCTCGGTTATAAATAATATGCGAGAAAAGGCGAGGGTAGGTACTTACGCCGATTTTCTCTACCAACGATTTCTGTAAACAAAGCTTTGGGGGTAATGAACGCCTTTGACCGTTCATCTATCATCTGTGGTTAGCAGATTTAATTAAGTACGGAGCAAGATTTATAGTGCCAGTACATTTCAAACGTTATAAGTATTATGCAAATGAAACAGTTGAAAGACCTAAAACTCTACATAGTTTTAAATTAGAGGACGATATAAAAGAAAGGGCTATAAATCAGTCGCCAATTTATTTATGTATTTTAAAAGACAATAGCTGTTAAGAGAGAAAAAACAAATTTAAATATTAAGTTGTGAAGTCAAGTAATTTTTTATTGTCCTGTTCCAGTGAAATTCCATCAGAAGGGAGTATCAAGTTGACAATCGACACAAATGCGTGCGCCGGTACGCCTAGCGAGGTGCGCTACTTGGAGCACGTGCAAGCTGTGGTCAGTGCTAACGCTTCACGTCGAGGAGATCTAGAGTTTTTCCTTACTAGCCCCAGGGGCACCAAGTAAGTTACTAGTCCCACTTTATATGGTTGATATACTATTTTTTATTTATTTTTATGGCTGACAGGCTAGGTGTTTGACCACACCTCACCTGATGTTAAGTGACGGTATGGTCGAAAATGGTAAAGCACACCTAGCCTGGAATGGAACTGGCTCTCAAGTAAGGCTGCTGGAACACACCGTTAGATGCTTGGCGGCAGATTTTCAACTTGAGGGTGGTAGCTAGCCAGCAGAGTACTAGAAAGTACTTTACCACCACGCTATAGTTTCCTCACGATGTTTTCCTTCACCGGCAGCTCTAGCTCATTGGGTTTGAACCCACGCCCTTCGGCATGCGAACCGACCGCACTAACCACTGAGCTATCAACGCTACGAATATGACTTTAGTACAGTGGTGTTTTTGCAGACTTTTTTGACTACAACATTATTACTATTATTTAGTTGTGTAGATAGCTAGGACAACCAAGTGTGTTTTTAATTAAAATGAAATATTAATTATTTATCGGAAAAAGTATCGTGGTTGGTAGGATCATATCTAATTTGATTAGGTAGGGATGGGAGCACGGGCAATGAAGGTGAGCGTTGATGTGTATCTAAAGATCTAATCTAAAAATCTAAAAAAAAAACCTTAAATCTTCGCTTGGGTTGTAATTTCTAGGCACTGTATGGGTTTTTGTCCCTGCATAGAATTGAATATTAAAAAGTTACCTTTCTTGCCGGTCACGGATCTCTTAAGCACTACTTTAGGTTACCGTAAGATACCGTTCACTGCCTTGTTACATCATTTGATAGATCTATTTCGTTAGCTGTAGGAAGGAGGTTCGATTTCTAACCAGGACAAACATTTATGTGATGACCGACATTGATGTTTATTCTGTGCCTGGGAGTTTCATATGTATTATAAATATGTATCTACTTAATAAAACCAATTATCTGATTCTGGTGGAACCTGGTGGAATAACATCCAGACACCAGACCCAGAGGCAGACTTAATTTCAGTTGTTAAACGTTGATGAAAGTGGATGCATATCTCACTAATTGTTTTTTACCATATGAAATATGCAAATTGTGCTCTTTCAGATCAATGATCCTGAGCAGGCGGGCTAATGATGATGATTCTCGAGACGGCTTCACCAAGTGGCCTTTCATGACCACACACACCTGGGGAGAGAACCCACAGGGAACCTGGTCTTTGGAGGTATGTTAGATACATTTCGATACAAATATTATATAATGGTGGCTTAAAATAAATTACTGTATATTTTATTATGGAAAATGACGTGTTTTGACGCATTTTGTTTTACTTAAAAAAATGGCAAATTCTAAATCTAGACCAGAGAAACTAATCAATTAGTTCTGGTAGACATATACGGTGCCGTTTAATGGAACTGCACCCGCCCTAAATTATCCCAGAGAAGATCTGATTATGGCTAATAGCCGATTGCAGATAAAAAAGAGAAAAAAAAAAAAAATATGCGGGTTTATTGTTTAACTACCTATATCGGACACTCCGACTATTGTTTTTGACTGTAGTTTAGTTATTTGTGCGAAGCAAGACGGTGCCGCGCGCGCGTTGTTCACAGCTTTTTCTCCACGAAGGCCACCGGATGTGGTCAAAACCCCCTTAATTAATACTGTTTAATATATAAAATATTTATTTTGTAAATATGTATTTTATAAGCTAGTACATAAGACACGCACACATAAAAATCGCCGCCATTATGACGCACGTGCAACTCAATGCAAGATTGTCCTTTAGTTAGTACGCATATCTTTTTATGGTTCATCCACGGCTAAAATATGCTCGTTGGGAAAGTGATAAGTTTTGTAGGACGTATAGGGTATCTGCATTTAATGTTTCTGCATTTCTCTTTGAGGAGGACATCGCAACGCATAGGTGTAGAAAGTGCCTTCATTTCACCCTTGTATTTATGCGTAAAAAGTTCATAAATTTAGTACTATTTATCCTATTCCAGGCACGTTACAACGGCGGCCAGTCGCCACCCAGCTGGTCGGGTTTCGTCCGAGGCTGGTCACTTGTGCTTCACGGGACCAGGGTGCCGCCCTACGCAGGACTCCAAGCCAACGACCCGCATTCCAAGTTGGCCGTGGTGAAGAAAGCGCACGAAGACAATGCGGCGATGGAAATGTAAAACACGAGTTGGTGCTGTGATTAAAGATTTTGTTGATGTGGAACTATCTAATTTTTGTTGGTAACGTACGTACATTAAAACTATACAAAATAGCTGCGTTCGTTTTACCCGCGATTCTTTAGTATTCCCACATTTTTGCAGAAATAAAATTAAACGATGTTCTTCCTTGAAATACACGCTATAGCCAAAGTCACTTTTGTTTTTATTGTACTAGTGTCATGACTGAAACTTCAACGTCTTCCGAATTACTTTATATTGTATATTTTTTCTTTTGTTTGTTTTTAGTGTAACGAATGACTAGACCTTCCAAGCCAACTGTAGGTTTTCAACATAATTTTACGGTAAAATTGTTGTTCTGGAACTTTAAAAACCAACCAAACCTAAAATAACAAATCGAGACCTACAAACAAACCTTAAGAAACTCAACCTTGAAAAGAAAATACAATAGAGTTTACATTTGCAGTGTTACCTATGAATTAGGTAGTTTCTTTAGCTGACGAGAAACCATTTAGAACCTTGATATGAAGAAAGTATGGATGGTTCCACATCAACAAAATCTTTAGTAAGAGCAATGTTCATTGAAGGACTGATGAACTTAAACCTTATTGTTGAGCAGCTAATTGAAAAGTTTTCCAAGAACTACGTTTTTTATTGATCTTATAAACAATTATACCAAATGTAAATTTTATTGCAAGACATAAGTATGTATATGATGTATTATCTTCATAAAGTATGATAACGTTCTTCAAAAAAACGTGTGTATTCCATTGTCATAGATGACTCAAAAATTCAACGACCGATAGATTTGCACATTTCTAACGGTTCATACAGGTCTGTATTGTACTAAATATACAACTTATTTTATATTTCTATACAAATTGTACGAGTACAATATTTGTTAAGGGTGGCGATGTGTGAAATGTCCAACGATATTTATTGTTATGGAACTAAAATTGAATCTCTACCAATCCTGAAATGCTTTTCAGCCTTAAATCAATCTCATTGTTAATGGCGTCATTACTAATTTTTGTTATCAGTTAAAATTTTGTCGGTCATTGGATTTTGATTTTTCTATAAGAATTTAACATTTAAGACTTAAAGGATTAGGTTGTTCATTTTCGACCACACCGTTACGTGAACTGTATGTAGTCAACTATATAACGTGTCTTGCGTAGTTTAATTATTACATTGTATAATTTTGGTTTTGGTTCATCAGTCATCTTAAAATGAAAGCGGGTAATATTATCACGATGCTAACAGGCAGCTACAAAAATCGGTTAAACAAAACAATTTCTACACCAGTCTCTCTCTCTTGTAAACGGTGTTATACAAATACAAAAAAAAGTTTCGTTCCATTTACTTTTTACGATAAACGTACGTGCTAGTAACTTCATTATTCTTTATCTACTACTACACAGTACTACAGTACAAAAAATATCTCATTGTAGTCACTAAATGCGACCGTCTCCAGACTTGAATTTTGGTTTGACTCCAACCGCTTAAATTGTTCATCTGTTGTGGTAACGGACGTTATTTAATTAAGTGTTCAAAGTTAAATAATTCCGCTATGGCCGCGGCAACGTGCGTGTTAGGTTGGTTTTAAAGAATTATTTAAGAGTCGAGTAGTGAATTCAAAGTAAATAGATTGACCAACACCGCACATAGTGAAGGTACATTAGAGATACTATTTATGTTGGAAGTTGCTCTGAAATTAACCTGTACGAAGACTCTAAGACAGCGACACCTACATAACTCTAATCTACGACCCTATTCAAGGGACTAATCTCACTATTTGTCCAATGTTTTAAGGAATTAACATATTCAGTCACAAGCAATTTTTTGTAATTAAATTTTTGCTGCTTCTTATGATTTCTGTTTTTTCTTCAATCGGTCCCTCATTTCTAAAGATCAACGGATAATCTGCCTCCATCGAGTCCGGTCCGAAGTAGCCCTACCACTACCACTACCAGGTACTACTAGGTAGTAGCACTACCTGGTATAATATAGGAGAGGAGGCTTCGATTTAGATTTCTGTTTAGTGTTTGACCTTAGTTTAGTCTAATAAAATGTTTACGTTAGGTGTTTTAATAATCTGTCTTTGTCGATTTTTAAGCGGACAGAATTAAATCAACCCAAATATATATCAATTGCCGTCTTCATCCAACTTCGTTAAGTTTAACTGATGTTTTTATTTTTCTAATTCTGTCATCAAAAGCCTTCACATCATTCTTTATTTTCGAATAGGGATTAATTGGTTGGGCTAATTCCTAGCTTTGAGTTTTATGATTACCTTGAATATTAACATTTATTTAGTGAAATTTTGCCGAGAAATTATTAAATGATGGTAAAAGATCGAAAAATGATGTAAGCATTTTTCTTATTCTACATTTGGATTCTTGTATTCAAATCCATTATCACAAATTAGTGATCTTTTATAGATTCTAGTCAAAAATTGCATTTATAATTATTATTCAATTTGTAACCAACATCTATATAAATATGTCTTCTAGCTTTGCTTGCTTAGAAACTAGTATTCAATAATAACGTAATATTACAACATCTCCAGTCGTTAATTTAATAGTATAAAGCTTTAAATTCGCCTACCTAATAACAGACCATGGTAGTTATAAAGAGACGTTGAGATAATATTTTTGTATTCATAATTCCTATATTCTCATTAAATGTACTATCTAGAATAACTTTGTTATTTACTATTTCTTGATTCATGACGTTATACTAACAATTTTTGAAGACAGATTACATATCAGTACGTAATGCACATTTAGCATAGAAGTTGCTAAAATTATCCTGTCATTACCTATAAATCTAACACTGAAGAATTTATTTTGAATCGTCTGCATGCATAGATTTTGTATGTATTTATACTGAATATATTATTAACTATAATAGAGAGATCATTATCGGAATATTATTATATATAATTAATAAACATTTATAAATTAAATTTTAATATTTGTGTTGCTTTTGTAATTCGATAGTTTTATACTTTTTTATTGGTTATTTATATTATGCTTTTAAATTTAAATAATGCTTCTGACTCTATTATTTTAGTGGGTTTTTATTTAATAATACATTTATGGGTTATTGTATTATTTTTATTAAATTGTTTTAATTTGTTTATAATCACCGTGCTAGTGGGGTTTATTAGGAGTAATGTTGTTTTAAGGTTTTTAAATGGACTTCATTTATCCCAGCTAAGTGAAGCTCATTTATCCCAGCTAAGTGAAGCTCATTTATACCAGCTAAGTGAAGCTCATTTAGACATCACTTGTGTTTATTAAGCATCGTTGTAAGTAATACCGATGCATATGTTAGAATATTTACAAAGAATATAAATTAGAAAAATATCGCTATCAAATAAGAATGGATAAATAACTATGACATGATTTGTTAACTTCCTTTGGGGCCCAGTTGCAGTTGAAGTGTTAACAACCGGAACTATACAAGTATTTTCTTAAAGAAAACGATTAATATTATTATTAAATACAGTACTAAAATATATAAAAGTGTTTTTAATCTCAATATATCCAATATTAGACTTATATATATGTAACATGTTATATTAATATAATTGGATGGAGTTGAGTTTCCTAAAAATCTATAGAGTAGTTATTAAGAAAAATCATATAAAGACACTATATTATGTATTATTATAGAAATATAATGTGATTTGGTGTTGTATTTGAATTAAAAGATGTTTTTTATAATTCGTGATCCTTTCCCTTTAATGATATTTAATTTTATGTCTTACCATGTGGTAAAAATAAAACTTCTGGTTAATAAAAGAAAACATTTTTGCAGGTTTATTACACATAGTATGTCTAAATACAAATATTTTATATACATTTGTATTTTAAGTTATTTTTAACTATTAACCTTAGGTAAGTTCTTAATTATGTACATTCTAAATAAAGCTAAGAAATACCTACAGTTTGAACATGAATCTTAGGCTTTTTTAGATATACTAGTTCATTATAGATTATACTAGTACCATGTTTATTAATATTTAAAACTTCAATCGACAGCTAAACTTTTGTGAAGCTTATTTAAAAAATCTTAAAAACAAATAATCAAAACAAGCTCCTGGATTGAAAGTTGACGCAGAAAAAAACGTTGTTCAAATGTTTTGCCTCAATTTAAAAAAAAAAACTTTAACAATGTCACTGTTTTTCCTTAACTTGAAATCAATAATGATAAACAATTTTATTGGCTCTTAGTGTAACTATTTATCTAATTAAATTACTTATGTTATTAATTCAAGATCTCTATATACATCACATGAACACCGGCGCTGTTTAAAAACACCTTATTCTTAATACTAACGTCCCCTAAACGTCATAAACAGAACACAAGCGCCTCTTAAACGTCAAGAATATATTAACATTATTTCGACATTAAGCGGTGCTTTAGTTGATATTAAAAAGTCAGGCACAAAACAGCGTAGTCCACAAATACAATATATCTACTGTACAGTCTTTGTTGAAGTGGAACACTAGCACTATGTTGACGTCAAAAACAGAACACTAGCGCCATATAGACGACAAGTACAAAACGATAGTGCTATCTACATCACGTACATAACACAAGCGCTATTCCGACGTCAAGTACACAATATAAGCATTATTACGACGTCACACATATAGCACAAGCGCTTTTCCGACGTCAAGTATCGAGCGCTAACGCTATTTCAATGTCAAGTACAGAGCACTAGAGTTATTGCGATGCCAAGATCGCATTGCTCCCTCTATACGCCCATTTCGTTGCAACTCCTGTCGTTTGGTGTGCCGACGTCTACGCCTCGTTCAGAAATCCCGTTGAGGCCGTTGAGGCCACGGGGACTTAACTGTCAGAGGTCTGCAATCAACGAAATTACAAAATAAGAATATTTAAACTGAACTTCATATATCCACAGATCCTCTAACTGAACACAAACTCCAAGGCAAGAGTTATGTTAAAAAAAGCTGTTTTTTTATTAGATGATAGGCTTGCGTTTGACTGCTATCTGGCCTGATGTAATGGAGCACTCTAGCATAAAAGAAACTAATTCACTCGAGACATTCTGACACTTATGCAGGGCTAGCATATCAATAAGCTAGAATCTACTACGTTAAAAATCCACATCAAAACTTACCCATAGTTTCCTGTTGTAGCTCTAGTTTGTACGCTGGGTTGTCGTAAGGCGGGAGCGAAGATTCGCGGGGAGCTGAAGGCACGGCTGAAACCACAGTAGAAGCTCATTTCATTTTGTTACAGTGTATTCTTGTTTATGCGTCGAACGAAACGCTCTCTTAACCTCTTAGCATCAACGTCTGCATCATAATAACGTCATCTAAACAATTTTCGTTCTATAACCTAAAAATTTGTGAGTTACAAATCAATCTTTCCATATAAAATTCTCATTTAAGTACTTTCTAGATAACATTGAAGTAAGAAACGTGTATTTAGCACTCACGCGTGATAGATACGGATCGCGGGCGATGTCTGCGTACTACTACCAGCAGGAGTAGTAGCGAGGTGAGCGCTCCAAGCGCCGCCACTACGCCGACACCAACCAGGGCAGTATAGTAGTCTCCACGAGGACGCCCGCGCGCGCTGCCGGACTGGCCTGATGCTTCGATCTCATCTAAAAATTAGAAAGCTTTTGTTTATCCATTCTAAAAAGGTTACATATATCGGCAGTATTATACTAAAATCCTTTACAATCGGACCGATCTTGATCAGGTATTTCATAAAAATGTCATTCACCTTCAATAACCATAATTATCATGAAACATCAGTTTTATTCGCGATTTCAGTATTGTTACGGTAGTAAAAGTTGTTTACATTTTTTAATGTAAAAGTAATGAAACGTACGCGACGCTCTCCTGATAGTAAGAGATAACGCCTGTCCATGACCATTGCAGCGATACACGGAACTTTGAGTAGCAAACCGAAGTACAAAGCATCGTTGCTTTGGCGCTCATTACTTTAAAACTTTCGATGGTTATTCTCAACAGCCCTGTAATTTGGCTAGCTGCAGTTCCCTTCAAATCGGAACACAGTAATGTTTACACACTGTTGCTAAGCGGCAGAATATCTGGTATTACGGTAGTACCAACGTAGACGAGCTCCTGCTAAGGAGGTCTACCATTAAGTTATCATTGACCTTTAGGGTTAGTGCTATACTGCATGGCTCTATATTTCTGGAAAGTTCGAAATTCCACATAAAACAGCCCTTAAATTTGCACAAGAAAAAAAAAGGTTAAAAGTCAGTAGCTTACTGTCGATAGCATTGTCCGTGTCCAGTGTTTTCGTATTAATCTCCAACACGTTGCTGGTCTTAACTTTTCCGTTTGTAAGGAACAACTCAAGCCAAACTCTACACCTGTAACATAAAAAACTAAATTTTATCACCAGCTCATCATGACATATTATTTACTATGAGAACGTATGGTCTCTACACGCTTCCTTGAGGAAGTAGAAATAGATTATGATTTCGGGATTCAAATTCTTACTTTTATCACTAAAAGTTATAAATAGATACGTACTATTTCCAATTTCAATCAGCTCATATGTCATAATCTTGTAAAGGTTAAATAATTCAATATAATAATCAGCATTATCTCAGCCGTAAGACGTCCACTATAGCTCATCACATCCAACGCGTTCCTGCGGTCTTTATCATGCCGACTGTCCACCTTGTGGGTGGACGTCCTATGCTACCCTTACCGCGGTCTCCATGCGAGAACTTTATAGCCCCTTCGACCATTAGTTCTGCGTGCTATATGTCTTGCCCAGTACTATATTTAAGGATCTCATTTTTTCTGATTCTGATCAGAATATGCTTTATCGTACCTATCAGAATCAGAATATGCGATATGTAGAGAAACCCCGAGGATAGCCCTCTCCATAGCTGGTTGTGGTACTTTGAGCTTACTAATAGGGGCCACAGTCAGATACCACGTTTCAGAGATATTAGTTACCGCTGGTCGTTCGGCTTGCGGCATTATAAAAAAAAAGTATTTATGTATTATATGAGTTATCTGACTTCCATCACACAAGCTCTGCTTAGTTTGGGGTCAGATGGCGCTGTGTTTAATGTGTCCTACAATATATTTTATTTTTTTATTATGGCAGGAATGCGGTCGGGAAAACGTTGCGCAGTTTTACGAACGCTACCCAGCAGAGTTGGATTCGACGATTGATCTTTTTCTCAAACTTGGACTTGTGTAGTTGGACTGCTTGTCCTATCAACTACAACCACAACTTCCAGAAACCGAGTTCTCAACTACTAATTCAATACCAATTGAATATAATAACAATATCGAAAGCCTTCGTAGCAACGTTATTTAAAAAAAAAGTTATAAAATCACTGAAAACCGCTTACAATAAAATAATGAATTTAATTTAGTCTGCTCCAATAATAATAGTATATATAATATCGACAATTTCACTATTATAATGCAAAAACACGTTACCTAGAATCAGGCACAAGTCCACTAAGCGTGACTGAAGGAGGCTGGTCCCTAGCTGCCAGTTTGAACTCGTCGTGTTCCTTTCCAGCCGTCTGATCTCCGCACGCATGCGCAGCGCGATACACGCGCACCCATCTCTCCGCAGGCGAGGGGACTCCGTGCCAGACCAGCTCAGCTGCCTCAGCGCCCACTGAACGAACTTCTATCATCACCGTCCAGTTGTATGGGTCTGTTAAAGATAAAAGTAAGTATGAAGTTTAGTAAGGATCTTGTTGAATTTAAATTTGTAATAATATGGCAGCGAAATTATACATAGTTATAATTAAACTGATCTTTAAGTGTCGGATGGCACTTTTCAATTTGTTTTTGTGTGGTAAGTTAGTATAGTAACATAGTCTTACAATAAAAGAGTTTCAGAAATTCTAAGACTATTTGTTTAGGAGAGTTTATAATTGACATGATATATTGTATACAACCCACTCACCATTGTAATGTGCTGTGGTGAATTCAACCCTGGCAGGATCATGCAGTTCAGTGGTGCTTCGAGGTGGCGGGATCAGCACCATCGAAGCTTCGTACTTGCTTCCAGGGCGAAGGTCATGCAAATCTGCCGCCGATCGGCTGTGGTGGAGTAACTCAGTCATGCTGTATATTGGAGTACCGACTGGACGATATCTGCAAAGTTGAAGAGAACAAATAAAATCGTTGGAGAACGAAATAATGATTTATATATAATTTTATATGATAATTTTTACTGATCTTCATAGATCAGTAAAAATTCGTTTCCTTGCGACTATTTGTGACTATCTTATAAGTGTCATAACTAACAAACTGGTATTTAAAATACCCTCCTGGATTACATTGCATTCATCAGACGGCAAGTGATGCAGTTTCTGACCATGATAGTTGCAGAAAAACGATACGCAATGTTATCCATGTAAAAATTTAAATCAGCATCTAAGCATGTTTTATTTGGGGTACCTCAAGATAGCACTCTTGGTCCACTACTGTTTCTAATATAATTATGTAAATGATTTGCCACTGGCGACAAAGTATATATGTGTTATGTTTGCAGATAATGGTCTACATTCGATAGGACAAACTAAATCAGATTATTAAACAGAAATAAATAATGTTAAAATTGTTCATTTTAGTTAGTTAACCTAGTTATATAAGAAAATATTGCATGTCCGGTAGGATAAACTGTTGTGTCAAAAAACTTGTATATAAGACCTTGTACACAGTTTTTTAAATTAATAATGATTATTTTATCTTATTAGTTGTAGACAGAGAATTCAGCGATTTGAAAAATGGGTATTATTTCATGTTAATTCCAGTTTCCGCTTACACCTACCTGGAGTGCTAGTCTATTTTACTAGCCACCTTTTGACAAAAGTTTTTTCGTCAATGTCTTGTCGTCTTGGCCATGCTGGCCACTTTTGTCTGATATCTAAGTATTTATTGTTGTGTTAACGTTCAGTATAGAGTGTATGAAATACACGACATATCTACTGGCTGTTTTTGACTGTATATGAGCGCTTAGAAAAGCCCACATGAAAATAGAGACCCGCTACGTACCTGACTTGGATACCATCAATAAACTGCAATTCGTCTTCGCTGAAGTGTTTCCAGCTTACATGAGCTGTGGTGTCATTCACGTCGATCACTGTCAGTCCACTGTTGATTTCTTTGCGTTTCTCTTCAGTCTAAATCACAAAAAAAAACAATACTTAGATTTAATTTGCATAGTCAATATAAATGTTTTTGTAATATTTGGAGACAAACCACTCAATGTTATTACAAAATTTTGTACTTATATCTTACCACTGGAAGGTCTTGAGTCCTCGCGCTATAAGTGTCGCTTTCAGGAGAAACCGGTAAGTTATGGAGATACAGCTTCCCTCGTACTTTATATGTAGTACTAGGCTTCAGACCAGTCAGACGGAATTCCAAGCGGGGAGTCGTGAGAATTTCATCTGCAGGTGCAAATACTTGCGAATACCAATGGGACACGTCTTCATCACTAGAAATTTAAAAAAATATTTAAAGTCGCCTTTAGAGTGCATATTAATCAGTACTTTATAAAATGAGGCATTTAATTTAAATAAAAATTATGAACAAATGATTATCTTACGCTTTATCTGTGTATCTCAAATCCACGCTGCCTCTTAATCCGACTAATACTGTGGGTAAGCCAAGTAGCATTTTGATACTTGTCGTTGAATCAGATTCTATCGAGATGACCGATAGTTTTTTATTCATATCTGCAAAATTCGAAGGCACAACAAAGCCTGGCAATCCCGGGTGTTCAGGTGGCGTGGGATGGTGAATATTGTTCAGATCGTAATCTTCCTCGTGAGAATAGTGGGAGTCCGGTGGAACGGTTGGTAAGAATGAGGGGGTTTGGGGTTTGTGAGATGGGAAGTCTGGGAGCATTTGGGGAGTTTGACCTGAAAAATATGAAATATAAATAAAATTTTGGGAAACCATTATTTTTGCACAATAAACATTACTATTTGAGCAGTTTTAGTTTGTTAGTATGATGAATGGATGATGTTTAGTCAGTCAAGAGATATATTTTATCTACTAAAGTTTAAGACAAGTTGACACACGAAAGAAGATCACATCGGGCTAGGTCACTGACCTGCCGTAGGTTCTTGGCTCTTATCAGCAGATCTTCCAAGGTTTTTATTCACTTCTGATTGATCTTCCATCTGATTTAGCAAATGTTCAAGGTCTATTGTAGCGTATGTTTTACTTGGAACTTGTAAGCTGTTCAATTTCTGACTGGACATTGAAGTTTTTGGAGGGGTAAGACTTTGGATGGCTCTTAGCAGAACCGTTTCGTAAGGATTAGGCTGTTTAGTCAGCACGTTTGTATTTGTATCTTGAGTCCAAAAACCATCGCTCGACTTTGTGACCTTCAGGTTTTTTGTTTTAAGAACAGTTACGTGTTTCCCAGCAGGATTACTCGACATAAATCCTCTCGGACTGACATTGGGAAAGGGATTAGAAGGAACTTGCTCCGATTTTAACAAAACGTAATCTGATCTGTTGGTAATGATGGGTTCGAAAAAATATCTACTCGTTGGTTTTACAAGCGTGTCGGGTATCATTTCAAGATGATAATTTACGCTTGTAGACGGTGATGCCGGTAGTTTTTTTTGATGAGTGGGCATAAAATAATTAAAGTCAGATGGAGTTATAGGATTTTTTTTAACCATGTCGTGTGAGGTAAATATAGGTTTGTTGTGATCCCGATAGTCATAAACTTGATCTTGTGATATACGAGATGGATGTAGAATATCATGCACTTTATTACCCGTCATAACGAAGTTGACTCGTCTTTCCGGATGTGAGTGCACTATTTGACTTATACTTGTATGAGTTTTTGGAATCGAATCTATATGTCCTTGTGTTTTGTTACTACGAAGATTTGCCCAGAAACTGCTACCTGTCACCATGGGAGGTTCCGCGTGGATGGTTTTAAACGGAGAAATAATATCACCTACAGAAAAAATCGTAATATTACCGCCGGGATTATACGAATAACTTTCAGTTTGCTCGTATGAAGTCACTAAAGGCTTGGTTGTGTGAGAGTGTGTATATGTGGGTGTATTTGATTGTTTCTTTAAATTTAGAGGGTATGACCAAAAATTAGTTTTTGAAAATTTGTGGAATTCTTTTTGGGTGTTTTTAGACTGTGACCTACTGTCATCCATTGAAAAAACCGTTATATTGCGGTTATTAAATATAGTCTTGATTGTTGGAGTTTTTGTATAAGGGCCTATTTCTGTTAGATTTTCAGGAGATGGCCAGTAATCGACACCCGTAACTGTAGGTGGCTTTGCTTGAATAGTTTTGAACGAAGATCCAATGTCACCCATAGAGAAAACTGTAACATTACTCTCAGTATGAGAGCTTTCAGTGTGATCATTAGGATGAACTGATGAATTAAATGTGTGATTTTTTGTGTCTGGACCTATTGGGTCCATTTGTTTTGTAGGAACAAAAATATGTGGCCAGTTATCATTATTAGTGACCACAGGATCTTCTGTTTGAGTAGTTTTAGGTGATTTATCATTATCACTACCAGAAAATAAACTAATATTGTGATCAAAATTATAATTTTTAATTGGTTCAGTAAAAGGAAAATCTGGAGCTGGAGTCATGGTTTTTAAGAAAATGAGATGGGATTTAATGGGGTTCCGGTGTTTGTGGAAATTCATAATGGAATCAGTGGTATCTGATGGCTGAGGCAGTACTTGTGCGGACACTAGCGGGAAGATGGGAGGTATTGGTGTGACGTAGTTAGTGGCTTCACCAAACACCGGCTGGCTGTAAGACTGAGATCCGTTTCGTCCTGCTGAAGCAATAAGTGAATGACATGCAAATGAACATGAATGAACATGCAATGCGACTAACTTATCCGTAGATTTTAAAGAGGGAGTTACCAATATTGTTTTCGAACTACAAGAAAATTTACACTATGCGATGAAAAAGTTTTGATTCCATCTTATGTACAAATCTACAAATAAATGGGTCAGTGTAAACTAAATATGTAAGTATAATGGAATTAATAAAATAATAATGGAAATGATGATATAATGTTACTAGGTTTAGGGTGTTTTAATGAATGACACCAAATGTTTCAAATGTATCCTAATAATATTATAAAAGTTTGGATGTTTGTTACTTAATCACGCGAAAACGGCTGAACTGGATAAAAAATAGCACACGCACAGTTTATTACCTGGATTATCATATAGGATACTTTTTCTATCAGAAAAAATTTAGGTTTTTGTAGGATTTTCCAAAAACGTACTACTGGACGTATCCACTTGAAAATTTGGTATCTAGATGCGTCTTATGAAAATTCTGAAGTCGAAGTCGCAGACCTAAGCTAATTATTAATAATATTGTATTGTGATTGCATAAGTGATTTTAGAGCTGACCATAAGTAGAAACTTGTTTGCAATATTCTTATACACAATGATAAAAATAAATGTGTCTTACCGATAGGTATACAACCCCATTGCTTACAGCAGTCCTCGTCAGATATGTTGAGGGCAGCGGGCCGGTGCAACGGAGGGCAGCGCAGGGTCTGCGGGGGTATGGGGGGGAGAGGGCTGCAAACTTCCTGACAGTCTAGGTCTCCGTTCTCGCAGAAGCAGCGCTGTTCGCACCCAGTTAGAGATATGGGTACTTCGCTCCAGTTTGGCACCCTGGAATAATTTTGCATTAAAAAATATTACTCTACAACATCAATTAATGAAACAAGGATAAATTGTACGCCGTTCACGCACTAAGAAAGTTGTGGCACATTTTAGCCCGCGATTAAATGAACGGAGCTCATAGATAAAATGTGTTTACTTTTGTAGGAAAATTTAGAGCCTAATTACACAAGTAAGAAAGTTTAGTTAATAAACTTAATAAGTTTTTGTAAATAGCAAAAAGCAGGTAGCAGCAACAAGCTTCATTTGTGAACTGATAAAGAAACTAAACGGCTAAATTCAAGTTAAGTTACAGAATAAAGATGAAAAAAAATTGATTGGTAAATTGGTAGATAAATTTGAGCTAATGCGACGCACGCTGTCAGAAAAAAAACAGATTATATTCGAATTTAAATTCTAGCATTCTCAGTTCACCAACCGGAGCTCCAAGCTGGAGGATGAAAAAAATTTCATAACAAAACCAGAATAACAATCATCATAACGTCAATGAATATTCAAATGTTCACTCAAATTCCGATGTCTGTAATTGGCTTGTAAGATTTCGTTACATTGCAATCACGCAAACAAACACATGTTTGGCGTGAAAGAGTTACATCATTTGGTTTTGGAGTGATCATGAAGTAGATTTAAATAGTTACTCACGGAACTCCCTTATAATGACAAGTGCCATCGCTAAGGCACCTGGCAGAGCGGGGGCAGCAGTTAGGCGGCTGTGCGGGGGGGCTCGGTGCCCACTTCACGCACCCCTTGGACATGATCTCCAGTCCGACATGGTTGGGGCACACGAGGGCCACACACTCAGGCATGTTGGGCTCAGCGCACTCACATAGCTTTGTGCAGCCGATTCTAAACTCTTCACCTGGGGAAAACGTTAGAAAAAGGTATTTAATTTATTGATTCTAATACATAAATAGAAATGTATGTTAATATGTATTATAACATTCACTACAGACAAAATCCATATAGAGTAGGACGAATTTATAAGAAATTTAAGCATATGTAGATTACAACTAGAATCGGAATGAAGAAGGCTGTGGATGACGATAATAATAATATAAATAATACACTGAGTGTTTGCGATTAGGAAAGAAGAATATAATATAGATTCTACACTCAAGACATGAAGTCCTGAAAATCGTATTGAGTGAATAACCAATGAAAACGCTTTGTGAAAAACGACCTAAATTTCTTCAATTTCTGCTGACTTCATAACGTAGCGTATATCTTTAATATCTACAAGAAGGTGAGTTACACGGATATTGCGTTGCAAAAGGAACATAATTAAAACGAAATCAATACCAACGCTTTCAAGCAAGGTGCTGTAACAATAAGCATACATTTCCAAATGATGAATAGGAAATACCATTTTTCAATATGACGAACACTGGTAAAACATCTGTTTTGTAATATTAGACACGCCGATGAGCCAATGATTACACAAATTTATTCTGGCAATTGTTTCTTAAAATATATTCTAACAAATAAAAAATATCTTCATATAAAATATAAAACATATCATATACATATTTTATATACATATAAAATATATCTTCACAAATATTACTAATCAGTCACGTTATCTGTTGCTATGTATTGAAAACTTTTGCCGTCGTTGATGAAAAATCGAAGTCACGTTTCTGTATTATTTAAATTAGGCCCCAAAATGCGATTTACATATAAAATATGAAAGTATCTTCATCTTTCTGCCCAGTTTCAGAGCGGTTTCATTTCTCCACTACACTCTAGCAATCCATCTCTACGGTCTCCCCTCAGAAACTTGATCATCTATTTAAGAGGCTACCAAATACGATGATGTAATCAATAAATTAGGCCAAGCGTGTATTCTAAGAATTTAATGGCCAAAACATAATATTTTGGACCATTCTTGGACCGCTGAGTATTAAGACTACTAACCAATTTAAAAAAAATAGATACTTACCAACTTCGTAAAACTTCCCATCTTCCCAGCAACCAGCTTTCGAAACATTGCCATGCTCTTCCACCTCATTTATTTCCGCAGATCGAACATTAGAAGTTGTGATGGTAAAGTTAAATTTGGTACCAGTCTCCCTGGTCTTCAAAATATAATTCTTACCACCTTCAAGGTTTAGAATCAAATTGGAGTACTTCAGTTCTACATCTTGGAAGTTTTTTCCTCCGTCTTCACTCAGAAGAAGGTGGATTGGATCCATGCTATCATTTGGATGCATGAGGTTCACTTGCACGGAGTTGTTCTGGAGAATTTTGATGGAGCCTATTGGTTCAGCAAGCACGAGAGGCCTTTTGATGCTTACTCGCTCTTCTTCATTGTCTGCTATAGCGTGGGGCTGTGGAGATGTATAGACGTAAATATTTATTATTCTTAAAGTATTTGTAATTTATCTATTTTTACAGGATGTTTGTTTGCAGAAACCCTGAAGCCTGGAAAAGTTGATGGTAATTGGCCAGGTTGACAGGAAAAGACCGCGCGGTCGCTCACCTACCCGTGGATCAGACTTAATAAAGACGATGACTGGCGTGCTAACGCCGTGGATAGAAATACGTGGAAGAGTATGGTACACCGAGTACATTTAAAACTAGACACGACTGATGACTAGACACACAAGATGCTGACTAAGAAGAAGAAGAAGAAGAAGACAGGATGTTTGGATATACGATGAACAAACTTGAGGCTGTGACTAATTGAGTAAATCAGTTGCTATCACCGCTGAAGTGGATAATTTAACATGTACATATATATATAAAGATAGAATAGTAACAATTGAAAATAACTCAACAAAACAGTTTTTATTCACAATTTACTAAAACATAATTATTTATGCAAGAACGTGCATAAAAATTGCCAAACCAAAACAACGTGAGTTGGATGACTGCATGTGCAAGTAAATGGCTGAAGGCAAACATGTGAAATCTAAATTTAATTAGAACTTATATTAGACAGTTGAAGGTTTTGAATCATGTTTTGAGCTACATAAGTATGTCTGTCATTCAGTATTTTTATAATGGGTAAGTGACCAGAACTACAGCTCATCTGATGGCATGTGATGGTGTGGTTGGCGATAAACGCACCTAGCCCGAAATAAAAACTGGCTTTCAAGTGACGCTACCATAACACAAGGCTACCTGCTTGGCGGCAGATTTTCTACTTGAGAGTGGTAACTAACCAGCAGAGCACTAAAAAGTGCCTTACCACCATGTTATGGTCTCATAAAGATGTTTTTCTTCCCCGCCAGCTCAAGCTTATTGTTAGGATTTGTATCTAGAGTGTGACCCGACCGTGCTAATCACTGCGTTATCATTGCTATTAAGTTTTACTTAACTAAATAGGCTGTATATTTTAACGCGTCTGCTAAGCATATTATGTTATATATTAGTAATAACCACGCAAGCTTTGATTTCATATTACCTACCTATTTCGCTTGCTAGGTAGTCCGAACTACCTAGAGATTAGAACTTTAGATAAGTGTTTAGTTTAATTCTTATAATGCTGCATTACGGGTTATGTTAAAATTCCATTGGAAAATTTAAAGCTTAGGAAATTTTGATACAAACCCACAAAATTCTGCCTTCAACGGGAATTGATTGCAACATCTGGAAGTGAGTAAATGGAATTGCAAAATAATTACGTGGACCCGGCGAATTTTAGCTCGAAGAAGGCAACAATACTAAGTAAAAAATGAATAAAAAAAATCCCTAAAATTAGCTTATGCGATAGCAAAAATATCAATGTAAATAAATTTTAGCCTAATTTTGTCACAAAAATTTTTAATTCTTTTTTTATAAAAAAGCAGAGGGCATTGCAATTTAAATCATTCATTCATTAATTCCGGTTTCCCTTTACGCCTGCCAGAAGCGCTAATCTATTTTTCATGTTTTGGTATCGAAAAGTTATCGTTCCGTACATTTTGTTGAACATCAATGATATTTTTCTATAGAATAACTCATTTTTTAATTTTTTTGTGACTCCAGGTTTCGCTGATAGTCATACTCGTAGTTACATTTTCCGAAATACGCAATACAAAATTCAAAGTCTTGTTTGATTGATTAATGCCATAAATACCTAATTTATTTGGGTTTTTTTGTACTTTCTGCATCTGCCAGTCTCAAGTTTAGTCTTTTTAGTTTTTGTAGAGTCTTTTTTCTTTTTTTATTTAAAATGAGCTTGCGGTTGACTGTAGCCCTGCCTGATGTTAATGCAGCGATGTAGTCTAAAATGGAGTATGCTAACTTAAAAGAAATCTCTTGTGTTTAAAGTCAAAAGATGGTGCTTTTATGAAGCGCTAACGCATACAAACGTGCTGCCTAACTCACTAGTCCTAAGGGCATGAAATTCGAGTGTCCCTTGACTGTAATACAATATAGTTAAAGCAGTACCGCGCCAGTGGTAGTGGTAGAAGTGGTAATGTTGTCGGTGAGCTCGTGAACATCTTGCGACACGTCGCAAACTTGCACCTCGCAACACGCGTCGTTCGGGTCTTGCACGTTAATGCATTTCTCAGACGGAGACAGCCGCTTGCATCTGTTCATAAACAAAATGTGATTAACTATGTTTTTTTTTTGGCAACGCACTTTGTGCATTTTTCCGGTGACAATTTTTTTCAATTGGCCTTAGCTCAATTGATTAACACAACCAGTGTGGAAGGGATGATTCTCCATTACGGCTTCCGTAAGTAGCACACCGTTAGCAAATTTTCAACTAGCCCGTGGTAGCTAGAAAGCAGAGTGCTAGGTAGTACCCCATTGCTATCCGATATCTTCAAGTATCTGATGATCATCATCATCATTATCATCAAACCTTTACTGTCCACCGCTGGATGTGGGCCCCTCTTAATGTCATCTCTAAGCTGGGTCAACAGTTCTATGCATCCAGTATTGGCCTGCTGCTTTATGCAAGACATCACTCTACACCTGGCCAGAGGGTGTTCTTTACTACACTTGCCTACGTGGTCTTCGCCACAAAAAGAAATCGCCAACTCCACTGATTATCCACTGGTTTTTTTGACGGAGTTATCAAAACAAGTACAATAATTCCACCATACCATATCACATTTCTGCACGTAATTCGTGAATATTATAACATGTAACTTCGATATTATCAATAAAATATTGTATTGTATGATGACATAAAAATCGTGGAATGAATCGAACAATCTAAATGGGATTTTCATCATCAACCACACCGTTACTTAGCATGAGTTTAAAAAAAAAGTAAAAGTATAACTTACGACATTCGATAGTCCATAGCCCTGTACTTTCTCTAACAGCCGTACCATACAAACTGGAATACAGTAATGTTTACACACTACTGTTGGGTGGTAGAATATCTGTCTGTGAAACCTAGTTATGATGATCGATATTCTTAGCAGGTTTGGTGAGCTGTGTTCAAACACTTAGCTCATAAAATAAACAAAATGTTTGTACCTCGGCTTGCAGGTGACGACGGAGTTCGTTTCGCAGGTGCAAGTGGACTCACAGCCAACATACCACCTTGTGCCCACCGAATAAGTCTCATTGTTGTATTTACACACTTCTACTTTTGCAATTTTCGGATCTGAAATGAAAATAATGATGGTAAAAGCTAATGTACCAGTGGTCAGGGACAGCCGTTATGAATCAGCCCTGTCCTTATAAACAATGCAACAGCTGTGCACGTGTCTACGGTCAGAAAAGTAAGTCCGTAGTCAATCACGCTGGCGAAGTGCGGGTTATCAGACTACATATCTACGAGAAATTTATTTTTATTTTTGAAGAACTCACTCACATGTATTTTTCCTTACGATGTTTTCCTTCAGCGTTTGACATAATCGTCAAACAAATTACTATTACTATTACCAGAGCATCTTTCTTGTCATATATTATACATCTTTTACACGGTGTTCCAGTCTAACGGATATAGATCGCCTTTGAAATTTACACACTTACTACACACACTTTGTACACTTTGTGATCACATCACATCACATCATCAGCCATCATTTAAGACGTCCACTGCTGGACATAGTCTTCCTCCTGGGGAGGTTTTGCCAATACTCGCCACGCTTGGCAGGTGGGTTGGCGAGCGCAGTTAGGTGTGATTGTTCAAGAAAGACTCTGCTGCCCATCTTCCGGGTTACATCCCTTAGCCGACTCTTACGGCAACCACGGGTAGAGAGGTGGGATACTATTCTTACGCCGGCACTACCACGGCCTAATTTCACGGCCACTAAATTTACACAAGTATTAGCTTATAATACACAGTCACAATAGCCCTGTAATTTTGCTAGCTACCCTTCAAACTGGAACTTAGTGCGTTTCCATACTACCGCTTGGTAGCAGAATATATGGCACTATCACGTTTCGTGTCATTACTTTTCACAAAAAAGCTTATATGGAATCGAGTATAGTTTCGCTGAAGGAAATAGGGGGTATAGTTTTGATCCGGTCATGATTATGATCTCTGTACTATTGTAACTACATTTGTTTATCGGCGAAGCGTATTCGAATGGTGTTTTAGAAATACCATACCTTAAGAAAAAAACACTGATGTTTAGCACATATATTGTTTTACGTTTTCTCTATCTATGTTTGTTTACGTATTTAATAATAATGTCTGTTATATGTATGCTGTGCTTCGTAGCACAATAATTAGTATGTAACAATGTAAAAAGTGTGTAATCACAGTAAGTAAATTATTTGTAATTTTTATGAGATTAATAAAAAATCTTAAACCTCATACTAAGGTTGCCTAGAAGAGATTGCTCTTAGCGATAAAACCAAATGTTCCACTAGTTATAAGTTTATACTGCTAAAATTGTTTATAATGGGTGTGAACTATAAAGAGTTATATTATTATTATTCGGAGAAAACAATACAAGACCCTTGGCCCCATACCATGTTAGTAAAAATTACCCAGTCTTTTGAGTAAATAAATGAAATATTCTCATTCATTATGAAACTTGATAGAGCCGTACAATTAACATTGATTGGCTAGATGTTTTTCCCGATAGCTGCACAAAGCAAGGCAATATACGTTTCTCACAAAGTTTTGTAAGCAACTTATGGCTGAATGCAATGGTAGGTCCGTGTTACGCGAATGCCAGAATACGTTTTATTGTTTTACAAACCTTTAGAGAAACAGTGTTGTGAATTAGTTACAAAGCTATAATATAAAAGTAAAAAGCACTACGCACCTAGCAGCACGATACTGTGGTGTTTCAGAGGCAGAAAGCCTTAGATCTAAAGACCCCCTTTGATATTGTAACAAAAATGCGAACTTATTCCAGTTATTAGACGTTTTATTCACAGCGACTAATCATTTTGTATATTAGTTCCTGTAAGTACAAACTTATAAATGGCTATCCTACACTTACTAATGCTACTGATAAATGGCTGGTACTTTGGGGACTATGCCCAGCGTCCTTTTAGATTACTTTTTTCCCTTAAATTTATTTATTGATGTAGTATAATATGAAATATTAATTTATTTATTGTAGTATGCCACTTTCAACCTATTTTATCCCACTGCTGGGCAAAGGCCTTTTCCTTTCCATGCCTGTCTGTTTGGTGCTATTGAGGTCCGATCCTTATTATGAGCATCAAGCTCATCTTTCTACCGTCTTCTAGGCCATTTAACCTCCGGGACCCAGTCGGTGGTGGTTTTCGCCTATAACTCCGCTGGCATTCGGCAGACGTCTCCAGCCCAGTCCCACTTTAGCATGGCAGCTTTTTGAGTCACGTCAATGATCTGGGTTTTGGTTTCGAAGTACTGAGTTTCTTATGCGGTCTAATAACTTTACGCCCAGTATGCTGCGCTCCATCGCTCGTTGACAAACCTCGTTGGACCTTTGCTCGATTGTCAAAGACCAAGTCTGAGCGCCGTATGTGAGTGTGGGAAGAATGCACATAGAATGCAATTACAAGTATGTCACTTACGTAAGATAAATATTTGTTCTTTGACTGATATAGTTGGCTATCCGCTGGTCTAATTAATAAAATAAACAATGGAATACAGTAATATTTATACATACTGCTTAGCGGTAGAATACTCTGATACTGGAGAGGTACTTACCCAGATGACCTGCTACCTAGTTCCACACACACACACTTTGCCATCACAACCTGTCTCATTAAGCAATGATGCGGACTGAGGTAGAGCAAGCTTAATTAGAAGGACTCTGGATTTGAAGACACCCATATTGTACCTAGTCAACTACCTACAGACTCAGGCAAAGAGTTCCGCAAAGTATTCTCTCCGTGGGTATAAAAAAATGTGGAGTTGAAGTGCTTAGTGTGCAGTGGGAAATGTCTGTCCTGTACTGATGACACTTTAGTTGTTGGACAGCCTTAAAATGCGTATCATATCATATTCTTACCTCCATTGCCAGTAGCACAAGCGATGATCGAACAGCAAGCGTCGACAGGTGACTCAAAGCACAGAGGATCGTTCAGTCTTCTCCCACGGCGGATGTATGGATGCTTGCAGCGCGGTGAGCACTCGAAGAGCCCTCCCACTGTGCATTCACAAGTTTCTTCGCATCCTCGGTCTACCTTTTCGCCAATCTGAAATTTAGGGAAGAATATTCAAAGCCATGGAATAGTTATAAGTGCTAACGTGAATAATCACCATCATCAATGTCACATTCAAACATTTATGTGAGAATAAATTTTTGTTCTATGTTTGGGTGTTCTATATGTATAATAAAAATATATTTACAAAAAAAAAGTATTCTGGTTCTCACAGTACAAACTTTGCTTGATTTGGGGCAAGATGTGTGAAACATCTTCTGATATATTATTATATTATACTGGCGACCCGCCCCGGCTTCGCACGGGTGCAATGTAGATATTAATGTGATGCATTTTTAATCGACGATAAAACGGAGGAGGTTCTCAAGTCGACGCGTATATTTTTTTCTACATATAAACCTTCCTCTCGAATCACTCACGCAGTCACTCTGTCTATTGATGGAAGTCACATTAAAATCCGTTGCGTAGTTTAAAAGATCTAAACATACAGACGGCGGGAAGCGACTCTGTTTTATATTAAGTATGTAAAGATTATTCCATGCAGTTTCCAAAACTTGATCTTTTTTGTTGGGTCCGCTGGGATAGACATGTTCTACAGTGGAGACCGCGATCGACAAACGTAGTGTAGGTCGCTTTGAGACTCAATTGCGTGAAGTTATACATAAGGCACTTGGTAGTGACTGGAAGCAAAAAGCCGAAGATCACCTTGAGTGACGTATAATGGGAGAGGCTAAAATATCCTAAATTCAGGACTATGATATGACAATGTCATATTTTTTTAATAATTCATAGTTGACTATAATGAAATAGGGACTGCTTACTACGTATCTACTTGATTACGTGTACCAGTATGATTACATATTGGATAGCATAATACCTAATTTAATGAAACATGTTTCCCTAAAAGTATAAAATAGCCTCTTGTAACGTCTCTACCTCTTTACTGGGACATGATTTATACTTGATTATGACTTGCTTTGCTTGACTGATCGTGACTTGATCGAAAATATTGAAGTGATGACTTGCCTGTTTATTTTCATTGTAACGTACAATGTAGTAAAGCAGATAATTAATAATCATTGATAATAAACAAAACAAATAGTAATAAAACATAATAAAACATAAATATTTATGAAAGCTTTGTATATTTTCCTCGTTTATTATACATACACGAGAGATATACATAAATGGATAATGTTTTCAAAAATGACTAATATTTTCATCAACGTTTATCAATGAAGGCTTCAAAATTGATTTGTTACTCACCTTATATCCAATTTCATTTTCCTTGCATACTTCAATTTCACTGGATTCACTTTTACCCGATATTAGAGCATTAAACGGCGCCTGCAGATTAGAGTAAAACTTATCCGATATATCTTTATTCCGGGGCTGGTTTTCATTTGTACTTGGAGTCTCTTCATCGTCTTCGTCTAACGTCACATCACTGAGATCTGTCAACTTTTTACTAGTTTTATCAGTTTGATTGTGTAATGCATTAGCGAAGTTTTGTAATTCGTCTACATTTAGATTTAGTAATCGTGGCTGGGGCTTAGTTTCTTCTATTCTCTCAGTAAATGTTTCTGTTGTGCTTTCTGTGGTAATTAATGGAGGTTCTGGTGTTGTCGTTGTTTTTGGTGGTACCGTTGTTGATGTCGTTTCGGTAATAATTGGTGCTGACGTTTTCAATGCTGGCAGTTCTTCTTCATCGGTCATTTTACCTGGAACAAGAGAAAAGTTTTTATTTGTAACATAACAATCTATTTAGAATTGGATCAGCATTTTGTCTACTTTATTAATAACGGGGCTTATTAGATTTAATGGGAAGTTCGTTAAGTTGACAGCGCCAATATTCATGTAGCGTGTAGTATACCCCTATCTGAACATAATTGTTCACGATTCACGTCGGGGAATACCCGTATTACAGACGGGCACGACGTGTTAATTATCATTTTCTACTCGACTGTCAAGTGTCTTGACATCTCTACTATTAAGATAATTGGTTAATTGAACTACATATCCCCCACTAAAAAACCCTTCCCCTGATAAAAGCATCTGAGCAGGTTCTTAACGTTTCTCATTAAGAAAAATGTTATGTTAATTCTAACTCTAAGCAAAAATACAAGTTACCCATTAACCGGTATATAAGTGGAGCACGGTCAGTGGGTAAGATTTACTGGCTATACACGATAGTAACCTTATTATATTACAATAATAAGATCCAATGTCGAATGACTAGAATTAGAAATCAATTTGACCGGCGAAATCAATCTAACTGTCATCGAACTACCGATCAAAATGATAAAACATTCATTGACCATTTGCAAAGAATCTAGTTGAGCGTAATTTGTATTTTATGTCATTACACGAAGATGTAGATTTGATTGATAGAATATTATGCGGTTATTTGAACTTTGCTGACACCACTTTGTAGTTATCTCAGTACATTGGAATAAAATATAATTAAACCGTTAATTATATATACAGTTTATTCTGGAATAAACGTTCCATAAGACACATCTATACTAAATTTGAAGATTCATGTAGTTTTGCTTGACTTACTTTTGATAATCCCACAGTAACCTAACATTTACCCGGTATAAAAAGTATTCTATATGTTAATCCAGGTAATAAACTATATGTGTTCCATCATCCAAATCCGTTCAGCCGTTTTTGCGTGATTGAGTAACAAATAATCAAACATACAAATTTTCACAATTATAATATTAGTAGGTTATATAATATAACTAGCTGCGCCACGCGGTTTTACTCGCATGGTGATGGATGATGGTGATGATGTGGAAAAGTATCCCAAGTCTTATCCCAGGGCCTAAAGTTCCTACTTGCAAAATTTCACTCAGATCCCTTGAGTAGTTTACGCGTGAAGGCGTAACATACAAACTCACGTTCGCATTTATAATATTAGTTAGGATAATAATATACATATATATATATTATTATTATTCCAATCCACAGAGGTAACTATATGGTGTCAGCAAAGTTCAAATAACCGCGTTAATATATATAAATATACATTGTATATAAGTATTGCGTTCTATAAACTTGCCACCAAAAATCTACCATATTGTTTTTTTTTTCAAAACCTCTAAGGTCGCTTTGGTTATTGAGACAAATCTAACGATACCTTAATTGTCGTAATCCATTCGGCCGTTTGGAAGATACGAGGTAATAAAGAAATTTACATACATACATTTACATATATTATATACAAGATACGCGCGAAAAACATAATCCTTCCTTGGCAGTCGAGCAAATTTCAACGACTTTTTATTTATTCATCGTAGTATTCTAGGAATGTCTACTAGTTTAGTATGCATTGCAAGGCAGATGTCCTTGAACTCAGTTCCCCAGTATGTGATCCGGGATTGTTGTTTTTAGATAATTAGTATTCACGCTACACTACAACGAACCTCCGAGTAAAATTAGCTAACGAATCTAAATAACAATAATTATTAGGTACTTTGAATTGAACTCGCGCTCTGAGGGTTCCGTACCATCACCATCACACAAAATGTATATTTAGAGGCGTTGCAGTTGTTTAAAGTTAAACATAAAATGAGACAGTGTACTCAAAGCATAATTAACTTTATCTAAGCAATGTCACTTCTATAGATAGTCAAAATCAAAATCAAATCAAAAAGTCATTTATTCAGTTTAGGCCCTGGTAAGGCATTTATGAACGTTAAGTTACATGTTTGAATCTACCACCGGCACCGGCTCGTAATTATACTAAGTATAAAACAAAGTCTACGTCTGTCTATACAACTTTATCCAAGCAACTGTCCGCGTCTGTCTGTATGTTCGCTTAGTTCTTCTAAGCAACGCAACTGATTTTTACGGTTTACACTGTCATTAAGATATTTTTAGGTTTCAATGTTTTTTTTGTATATGTATAGAGATTTAATGATTTTCAATTAAATCACCAGATCTCTCTGTCTTAATTGTTCTCCAAGATAGAAGAGGTCTATACCCGAGAACGGGTTCCGATCATAGAAAATAATTATAGTGAATAAACTGAAATGACATATTATTAACAACAAATAGAATTAAATGTATTTTATTTATATTCATATATTTATACCTATGTATATCAATTAAGTAGTGAAATTTTGATGAAAATTCATGAATTTAGGTCATAATTTTTTATATTTATTTTATTTTTATAATACATGTTTTTTAAGATTTTTTTCGAAGAATTGGAAATAAACGGGCTTTATTATAAATAAATCACACACGTGCAAAATCGGGGTGAGTAGTTAGTTTACTATAAGTTTAGAAAAAGTTAAAATGTACATTAGCAAATTTATTTATCACTTGTTCTTAGAATATTATTTTTTTAAACTGTCGAAAAAACTTTAAGAAACCAAACTTTTGCTAAATAACGGAAATGAAATGGTGATTGCTTGAAATATTTACAATAAAATTTGCTTATTGTACAAGTGATCTCTTATTTCAGCAACGTCATTAAAATGCTAGCCTTTATTTCGCACCGAACGTAAATCGTAATCCAGTGGGGCAACGTGGCCAGCATTTTGACCACGTGACTTAATTATTGAAAATTAGTTAGACTTTATCTTAAGGTAATCTGGAGTTAAATCTTTTGTGTATTTACGTTTATAAGTAAGTCGTTTCGATTGCAACCAAAATGGCAGGCTCGATATTTGTTTATTTTTTTAAGATTCAAAAAAATATCAACTGACTACCAGACTACTACTGACTACTAGATATACTGATACTGATTGCAGTTCGAAAGATACAGCTCAAAATAAGTGGGACAGAGAAACAGACGGACAAAATTGGCTTAGTAATAAGGTTCTGATGAACACCTTTCCAGTACGAAACCCTAAAAATGTCTGGTAAAATCAAAGAACACAGCAAATCCATCATGATATTGAGATCATCTTATTTTCTAAAAATATATTTAATATGTTATCAATCATTTTAACAAATTACCGGACCGTTAGTATAGCTGTACAGTTATAAATATCGAGGTTGGCGGTTGGTCCCTGCATACTAAAACTATGCAGTAACTGTTACCTAACCTGTCAGTCGTACTACGGTGCCACTGCTAAATACGTAACTGTACCTACTACCCGTTTGCTCTGGCAACTGCCACAGTAATAAAAAAAAAAAAATATACCTACGGTTTTACATAGACATTTCATGTATAGATAATGTTTAGGTATATGCAGTTGAAATGGGAGCGAGAAGAATACCAGCAAAACCTCTCTATAATTTATGATATGAAAAAACTGGCCAAGTGCGAGTCGGACTCGCGCAAACTGTTCCGTACAAACCTGTAGGTATACGAGTATAAGTAAAAGTTATGATATTTTTTATGCTTTTTGCAATTGTTCTTTTATCTGTGCTATAAGACGTTGCTTCGTACCAAATTTCAAGATTCTGAGTTCACGGGAAGTACCCTGTAGGTTTCCATTCTCTTGCGAGTTTCGGATTTGACGCCGAATTGCACGGATTGACGGATTGCACGCCGAACGGCGTGCAATCCGACAATTACCCCAACAATGAGCTTGAACTGCCGGTGAAGGAAAACGTCGTGAGGAAACCATAGCATGGTGGTAGGGTACTTTCTACTACTCGGCTGGCTAGCTACCACCCTCAAGTTGAAAATCTGCCGCCAAGCATCAACGTCGTGTTCCAGTAACACCACTGACAGCCAGTTACATTCCAGGTTAGGTGTGTTTACCATCTTCAACCACACCGTCGCTAAACATCAGGTGATTTGTGGTCTAACAACTAGCCTATCGACCGTTAAAAAAAAATCCTCCTCTTTCACCTTTCAGACATTACACACAGCGCCATCTAACACCCAAACTAAGCAGAGCTTGTGTGATGGAAGTCAGATAACTGATAGAATACATAAATACTTTTCTTAAATTACTACTCAACATCTATATCTTTAAACGAGCAATTCTTGTATGTATATATATATATATATATTCTGAATCTCGGAAACGGCTCCAACGATTTTCATGAAATTTTGTATCCAGGGGGTTTTGGGGGCGAAAAATCGATCTAGCTAGGTTTCATTTTCAGAAAACGTCGTTTTATCCATGTTTTCAGCCGAGCAATGCTGAGCCAACAGGGCTGTCAAAAAATACACAAAGTGCTATGCCTAAAATAATGACAAAAAAAGATGATCGCATGTATGTCCTTTACAACAGACTGTTATGTCTGGCATCCGCTTGGAGAGTATTCACACCTCAATACACGCGTTCATCCGCACTTCAATGAAGTTGACGTCACACCGATGGATAATATGGATTGGTAACTGGCAGGTGATGCCACACAGATGACACATATTTTGCATAAGATTGACCGTGACTGATGTAAGCAAGAAAGCTGCTACTTATTTGGCACGACGTATAAGCATAGCTATAAACTGGCGTGACTAGAAACTAGCGTGACTAGAGACAATTGTTTTAGTTGACTGGTATGGTAGCTCATTTGGTAATTCTATTTCATGAATTGTATAGTGTGGGTTCAATTCCAAACATTTATATGATGAAGAAAGATATTTGCTCTGCGTCTGGGTTTTCTAAATGTATAATAAGTTTGTGTGTGTGTTGTTTTTGCATGGGTTCAACCAACAATGAGCTTCAGCTGCTGTTGAAGAAAAACATCGTGCGGAAAACCATAGCATAGTGGAAGGGTTACTGTTTAATACTCGTGAGTTAAAAATTTGCCGCCAAGCGCCTAAATGTGTGTTCCGGCAGCCAGGCTAAGTCTGCTACCGTCATTCAACATCAGGTAATAAACAATTATAGGTTTACTTGGTGGTAGATCTTATGAGCAGGAATAGAGTGTAGTGTTCCGGTTCGGAGGGCTCGCAGCAAGCGAAATTACAAGGCTGCTAAGACTAACCATTAGACGTTTCAAAGTAATGAGCGTCAAAGCAGCGATGCCTTGGAATTCTGTTTTGTTACTCAAAGTTCTGGGTAGAGCTGCAATGGTATTGCAGGGTTATCTTTTACCATCAGATAGCTCACAGCTTGGCATCCACTCTAGGGTGTGGCGGTACTTCACACCGGAACTGCTTTGTTTGTATAAAGCACAAGTAAGGTTGTGTATGGAGTACTGCTCTCACCTATGGGACGGCTCTGCTAAGTATCAACTTGAGGCGTTGAAGTCTATTGAGAAGCGTGCCAAGAGGCTCATCTGTGACGACTCCATTCTTCAGGTTAAATTACAAAGCCTACAACATCGTCGCAAAGTTGCGACCGATGTTGTTTGTCGATTTTTTATCGGGTTCATTTCGGAGAGTGTGGTTCAGAACTACATGGTCTGATTCCCCCATGTCCATTTTTCGATCGGTCAGCCAGAAGCTCAAAAAAGCGACATCGTTTCATGGTAGATGTTCCAAAAACTCGAACGAAATGATTTGGTTCCACATTCATTGTGCGGACTGCTAGACAGTGGAATGCGCTGCCTGAGTGGGTGTTCCCCGATGGTTATAATCTGGTAGTCTGCAAGTCGAGAGTGAATCGGTATCTTCTAGGTAAGCGTGCTCCATCTTAGACCGCATCATCACTTAACATCAGGTGAGATGGCAGTCAAACGTAAGCCTATTTCTAATTTATTAAAAACGTTCTGAACTCGATATGCTTTAGAATTGCATAATTTGGTTCCACCTGCCCCTTTTTATTACCGGACGGCTAAGCAGACACGGCCAAAGCGCCGTCTATACATGGTGGATATTCCCCACGTACGGACTAAACGCTTCGATTCTACATTCTTAATACGTACAGCGAGGATGTGGAACTCTCTGCCGGCGTCTGGTTTTCCTACGAAGTACAACTTGAGTGTCTTTAAATCTTAGTAAACAGGTTTTTTTCTAGGTAAGCGTGCTTCATCTTAGACTGCATCCTGCTTAACATCAGGCAGGCCGTAGTTAAACGCAAACCTATTTAGTATTTTAAAAAAACATATAACCTTGTCACCAATAAAATATTCACCCTAAAGTTCTCAAGTAAGGCTGCTGGAACACTCTTCATTCCAAAGTGAATATTAAATGTCAAAATTCCGATGACAATGCCAATGAGAACTAAGAAATGCTGTTAAGTAAGATTTTTTTTAAACAGATACCCACTCAGTTCACGTAGAAATAAAACACGACAAATTTGTTTTGTCTTAGAATACTAAACAGCGTTTATTTGGCGACCCATGTGTGGGAATTCGATCTGCTTTGCGGATGCTTTGGGAAATCTTTGCACTTGAGCAGATATTATTATGGGTGCCTGAGATTTCTATAGCAAACAAGCGAGTAGGTAGTTAAGTTACCAAGCTGAACTGACAATAGGCCGGTTATTGTTGGACTACGTCACTTTTCGACCGAGCGAGGGTATTTTTAAATCATAATACCTAGAACCTAGTCGTTTACTGTTTACCTGGGTTTGCTGGCATAGAGTCAATTTTATTTCATTGTAAATTTATGCTGGTCATTAAAACGCTACAGGATTAAAGAAATACTGTATAACAATCGCACAAGGTTTTAGCTGTTGCTATCACAAAAGTTGTTGCTGGCAACCCTACTAATAAGTACTTACCAAATATAGTAAGTACATACTCTATAATATCACAATGTCAAGATATCAAAATTATTATGACAAATATGGCTTTACCAAATTATTTTTTAATTGAGGACGCACATTAAAGTTGGTACGTAAGTATTAATAAAAAAAAACATAATGCGATATTTTACTTAAGTCGATATTTAAAATCCTTCACACTCGTGTCTAAATACAAGTAGGTACAGGCACACTTATCGGTTTTATATAATTTAAGTTTTAAAATAATTATTGAATTGTATAATAATTTATTAAATTACCTAGCCCTATTGCCAAATGAGCTAACCACTCAATAGGTAGTAATTTTTTTTTTTTTGACAGCCTAGGTGTGGCACCACTGACCTGATGTTAAGTGGCGATGTGGTCGAAGATGACAAAGCACACCTAGCTTGGAACGGAACTGGCTCTCAAGGCTACTAGAACACACCGTTAGGTGCTTAGCGGTAAATTTTGAATTTGAGAATGGTAGCTAGCCAGTCGAGTACTAGAAAATAACCTACCACCATGCCTCACGATGTTTTCTTTCACCAGCAGCTCAAGCTTATTGTTGGGGTTTGAATCCGAGCCCTTTGGTTTGTGAACCGACCGCGCTAACCAAAGAGTTATCATCGCTGCAAAAATAGTAGCTAGTTGATTTGCTTCGAGAGCCAAATGACCAAAGGTTCGATATCTACTCGGGAAAAAAAAATGACGAACATAGATATTTATTCAGAGTCTAGAGGTACTGAATATATGTATGTAATTACAAAAAAAATAGGTATTCATCAGCTGGTTCCTATACTAGGTACAAGATTTACTTAGCTTGAGGCAAGTTGGGAAAATGATCTATAATATTTATTTATTATTAACAACCTTGATGTGATTTTGCATAAAACATCGATAAGGATGTTGCCAATGTTTAAGTTTAACATTGTAATTCATTGACGCTTATCGGCAAGTTTTTAAAGGTTAAAATATTTCTTAATTTATTTAATATCTAAATCTACTCCATTCTCATCTGACTACTCATTACTCATTCTCTGGTTTTCTCATCGTGAGGAAACCATAGTGTGGTGGTAGGGTACTTTCTAGTACTTGACTGGCTAGCTACCACCCTTTAGTTGAAAATCTGCCGCCAAGCACCTAACGGTGTACAGGTGGTGTGTATAGTTTGACAAATGAGGTGTTTTTGGAAGCGTCGTTTTTTTGTATGTTATTAGTTAATATATATTTTTTTATGTGGATGTATTGAGAAGAACGTAACGCTCTCTTGATAGTAAGAGATGACGCATATCCATGGCCATTGCAGCAATACACATAACTTTGAATAGCAAAACAAAGTCTGGGGCAACGCTGCTTTGGCGTTCATTACTTGAGACTTTCGATAGTCTCAACAGCCCAGTAATTTCGCTAGCTGCAGTACTCTTCACACCAGAACATAGTAATGTTTACACACTACTGCTTGACGGCAAAATATTTGGTACTGAAATAAAAAGAACACTCCCGATTAATTCTCCTTTCAAACAAAATAAAAAACAAAATCAAATTCGGTTCATCCGTTCGGGAGCTACGATGCCACAGACAGACACACGCACACAGATACGTCAAACTTATAACACCACGTCGTTTTTGCGTCGGTTTTCTTAAAAGTTATTTGTCACGAAAAAGAACACATCACGAATCAAGCTATTGTAACAGATCAATCAAGTTGGAAAACCCCCACCGTGACTTTGACTTAAGCAAACCATGGAGGTCCCACGGTCATCCACTTTCACTACTTACTGCCAGTGGTGTCCCAGATGGACCATTTAACTAGCACAAGGTCGGTGCACAATGGCACAGGTCTCTAACGATGAATCATATAGACGATTCATTAAGTACAGTTGCTTAACTAAACTGTGTTTAAGGTACAGTTATTCAATTATAAGATTAAGCATCCCGCTTTACAAAAATGTACTTTTTTTTTAAATAGGACAGGCTTACGTTTGACCACCGTCTCACCTGATGTTATGTGATAATGCGGTCTAAGATGGAGCACGCTTGCCTAGAAGATACCGATACACTCTCGACTTGAAGACACCCAGATTATATCCAACGGGGAACATTCACTCAGGCAGCGCATTCCACTGTCTAGCAGTCCGTACAATGAACGTGGAATCAAATCGTTTCATTCGAGTTTTTGGAACGTCGACCATGAAACGATGTCGCTTTTTTGAGCTTCTGGCTATCCAATAGAAAAATGGGCATGGGGGAATTAAAGTTCTGAAGCACACTCTTCGAAATGAATCCGATAAAAAATAGACAAATTAGCAACTTTACGACGATGTTCTAAGCTTTGTAATTTAACCTGAACAATGGAGTTCTGAAGTTGGTGGAGTTGAATGGAGTTTCTCGCAGATGAGCCTCTTGGCACGCTTCTCAATAGACTCTAACGCCTCTAGCTGGTATTTGGCGGATCCATCCCAAAGGTGCGAGCAGTACTCCATCCACGAACGAACTTGTTTTTTACTTATACTGTATTACTCCCACTTATTCTGGAAAATTTGGCAGCATATTTGGGACACAATTACATAATACAAATACAAATATTTTATTGATAACACCAATGTTACAAGTCAAATAATATAATATCAGTTCAAATATCATTAAAAAGTGTTAAAACACTGATTACATGTCAATGTATAAAAAAACAGAATGTCAATGAACTATATCAATATAAAAACATGTCATTATAAAAATATTGGCTTATAATAAAATTTCGGAAAAAAATCATAATTATCTGCTAGTAAATTAATATTTTTTTAGTTTAAAATACTCGTCAATGTCATAAAACAAGGTATCTAGCAGCCAAGATCTTAACTTGGTTCTGAAACACGTCTTGGGTTCAAATCCAACTGCACGCATCTCTTCTCTAAGTTATATTCGTATTCCCGCTAACTATAAACGGTGAAGGAAAATATTGTGAGAAACCTAAATGTCTTAGAGTTCTTAAACAAACTTCTAAAAGATTCCGAGTACAGAACCCTATCTACTAAAAATATTTCAAACCAAAAACAGAGGCACGTGTCAGCTGTACAAACAACCTCCTAATAAGGCATTATTGACCAACCCGCCTACTCGCGGCACACATTTTTCAGAGAAATCTAACCTAACAACACTTCAGATCTTAAAAACTCGTTCTATATGAGTCTAGAACTTCTTCGAAGTCTTTTGCATTTAACAGAACGCATTGCGTCATGAAAATTAACACATAATGCGAAACATAACGGAACTCTTCGCTTTCGTTCGCTTATGTAATAAAGCATAATTTATGAGTCAAATACCTATTGATCGATTTTCGTATGAATGCATTGTGTTTACAGACGAGTGTTATATATGAAACGATTTCCTGATAAAGTTCACGGAATGCAAGGATAACTTGTTACTGATTTGAATCTATTTGGATGTTTATTACTAATTTTGAAATCATTTTATTTAGACTACAGCTTATCGGATGTTAATTAGCGTTGTGGTCGAAGATGGAAAACGCACATACATAACCTATATGCTATGGCGTCCGGCAGTTCCATCTCATTGTTAAAACTTGAATCTATGTACTTCGGTGTAAGATCCGACCACCCTAACTACTGAGCTGTAAACGCTACAAATGAAAGGAATAAAAATGTAAATACCAAATCAGGTAATTGTGTTTAAGGTACTTTTTTGTTATAGATAGGCTTGTGTGTAACTCCCATCTCACCTGATGTTAAGCGAAGATGCGGTCTATGGTGAAGCACGCTCGCCTAGAAGAAACCGATTCACTCGCGACTTGAAAGCACCCAGATTGTAACTATCAGGGAACACCCATTCGGGTAGCAAATTGTTTAGCGGTTCGTACAATGAAAGTAGATTCAAACCGTTTAGCTCTTATTCTAAAATGTGAGTAAATATACCAGTACTCACCATAAGTTTGCCCCTACCAAGAACTGCTCAACGAGGCTAAAATAGTTTTCACTTCAAAAAGTTTTCAGTCTTTACCAATTTCAATACAGTAAGCAAGCGGTACACTTTTAGAACATTGCAGTTGGTTTGTAAAACCCAGTAAAATGTTACTTAACATGAAGATGTTGTTGACAGATGGCAGCGGGTCGCTTGCAGTGCGAGCGTCATCGTGAATAGCGCGCGTTGGTTGCGCTTCACAACCGTTATAAGCCGGCGGGTTACGAGATAACCTCTTCCTGATTTCACTGTTTTTATTTGTGGTTGCTATCTAACTGTATTTACTTTTTTGTAGGCTTTAGTGTCGGTATAAAACACGAAACTTCGATTTAAGGAATTCAGTAAAATATAAACATTCGTTTGCAACTCAAAATTCGATTTGGATGTAATAGTTTAACCCACTAATAATTTAAACGTGAAAGTTTGAATGGATGGATAGATGAATGTTTGTTACTCAATCACGCCAGAACGGCAGAACGGATCTGGGTGAAATTTTGCATGTAGATACTTTACGCCCTGGAATCAAACATAGGATACTTTCATCATCATCATCACCCATCACCACGCGGGTAAAACCGCGGGGCGTAGCTAGTAAAATATAATAATGTGAATATTATAAATGTGAAAGTTTGTGAGGATGGTGTGGTTTGTACCACTCTCAAGTTAAAAATATGTCGTCGAGCATTTAACGGTGTTTTCCAGCAGCCAGTTCCATGCCAGGATAGGTGTGATTACCATCTTCAACCACACCGTCACTTAGCATCAGGTGAGCTGTGGTCAAACAACTAGCCTGTCAGCTATAAAAAAAAACTTTGCTTAGTTTGGGGCTAGATAGCGCTGTGTAAAATGTCCTACGATATTTATTTATTTATTTTAACATGAGCAGTGATCAAATATCTATTGTCAGTTCACGTTTTAATTTATTTACCTAAATAAATTAGCAGTCATCGGGCATTGTGATCTCACGATCTATTTGCGTTATTTGTTAAAACGGAAGAGATTACGACATCGTTGCGATATCAAAGAGACTCACGATTCACGACTGAACGAATTAATTAACTGCAACACGAAGGCCATCCGTGTTGCAGTTAATTAATTCGTACGATCAAGATTTTTTAGCTCCACTAATTATGAATAAGAAATGTCAGTATATCATGTGTTTAAAGAAAAATATTATGATATCTACTAAATAAGTACATTTATATAAAAGTAGCTTAAAAATAGCTTGCGCCCGCTTTAGATTCCTTTAGGTTCATAGAGAAATACAATAAAAAAGCAATACTTTCATCTGTCACGGAACTATTACCTATTACGCTATTATATTACCTAGATTAGAATATAGAACATCTTTTATCCCGGAAAATGTTCCATAAGACACATCTATAAGTACCAAACTTCAAGTGGATACATTTGAAGTTCATTTTTCTTGTTCTTCGTTTGTTTTTTCCGGGATGAAATGTATTGTGTGTTAATCCAGGTAATGAACTATCTGTGTGCCAAATTTCATCCGAATCCGTTTAGCTGTGATTGAGTAAAAAACATCCAAACTTTCACATTTATAATATTAGTAGGATTATGAGAACAATATGTACTGGACTTGAGGTCTGCAAGCTGTAGCAAGTATGGTGAAGTTGGAAATCTGCCGCCAAACATCTAACGGCTGTATTTCCTCACTTGAGGGCAAGTTCCTTTCCAGGCTAAGTGTGCTTATCATCTTAGGCCTTACCATCACGTTACTCAGGTGAGCTGTGGTCAAACACCTAGCTTTAAGTTAGCCTATTTCTAACAGATTTCAATAAAGAAGAACATTATTATTTCTCATAAAATGTTAACCAAAACTATTTATGTTCAATTGTTTTCGTACAATAAAAATATTTCAATTATTTTTTGACCTTCTGAAGCCTATTGGTGGTACTATAGAGCGGTACATCGCCGTGACTCTTTTGGTACAATTATGTTAAACATAAGCTTCTTAAGAGCTTAACTATGTAATTGGCATCTAATCCGTAACATGACTCATTGACCACAAAGAACATGAATTAGCTTTTTGTTAAAAACAAGACCAAAATATGCTCGTGTTTTAAATTCAACAAAAAATTTAACGGCTCGGTGGAGTCGGAAGGTGAGGCATTCGTTTACTTTTTTTTTAGTAAGGGCCAGGTAGAATTTTGAGTTCCTGATAATTGTAATAAAATGTTTTAAAATATCCGGTTAAAACCAGATACGGGATGTGTCGCCAAATCTCACATAAACATATTACAAAGTAGATATGCTATCTTGCTTTCGTGCATGTGCATTGTGTATGTTTTAACAAAATTCTGGTACAAGTTTCAAGTTTTATTGAACTTCTTGTTATCATAATGTATGCTAATATCGATCCCAATGAAAAAGAAAAGGAAAAGGTTCTAAAATCATTACAAAAATCATACATAAGCAAAGCCGGTGCCGTTTTTAAACATTTGAAAGGAATTGGAGTGGAGTGGATGTTTGTGGGAATGAAAAAGGCATATTTTGAGATTTCGACAAGGCCACTGACCGGTTGAATGTACAAAGTATAAATGGGAAGATGATTTCGCAAAACATATTTGGAAATTTTAAGTTGAACGCGCCCAAAGGTTGTTGAGGTTAGCGCTAATTCAGAGGGCAAAGCCACGACAATCAGACAGAGAGATATAACAACTTAAATTTTGTAACTTTAAACTTTCTTTAGTACCTATATGAGTTGTGTTTCATTGCTGGAAAGAGTATCCAAAGCAGCATTGGTAGAACTCTCTCAGATTTGGTTGGTTAGGGATGGGATTTAAATTTATGATTAAAAATAAATTTTGACTTTTCAATAATGCGCCCTGCACTCTTCTTAACGTTGCTGTGCCCGACAAGGTTCATATTTGACTGTGTCCATACTGAATGTGTAATTAAGTGTATATACTACTTTGTATTTACAACATCTTCTACTGTATGGAACAATAAATATCTTGAATCTTGACACGGGCAGTGAAGGTCAGCGTTAATATTATGTATTTAGGTTATTTAACCTACACTTGGGTCGTAAGTCCTAGACACTGATACTGGTTCCTGCAACGCGATGAATTTGGCACCCGCACGATTATACCATTGTATGCTCAAAAGTTTCGTCTAAGCAAACACCATCCGACTATTTACCCCTCATATTTCACATTTTCCAAAAATAACAGAATATGCTATTTTACATATTTCATCCAGGTTGTTATTTAAAATGGCAATCAACAAAAGGCTCACATCCTAAATATACAACAAAAAAAAAACATTTATTATTATTCTTCTGTGTCCAAGTTGAATTTTTGTTATTTCGTTTTTATGATGCACTCCGAGGTCTCATGCGCGTTCAGAATAATAGTAACCAATGTTTTAATATGGATTATAAGCTATCTGCAATAATCTGCATCCCAAAATTCATCAAAATCTGTTAATCTATCAGCGAAACCAACAAACATACACGCATAAAGTTTTGTATATATAGTATTTGTAGGTAAGATGTGATACAAACTTATTTGCATAAAAACATTTGCTGAACCTTCTTAATGTTCTTCTTATCAACCGATGATGTTATAATATATAGGGCAACAAGCTTGGGGTATACTAGCTGAAAGCGTGTTATTGTACGAGTCATTTTCAACAACTTTTACAATGGGCACAACTTATTAGACGATCACAAAAAAATCAGCTGGGCCATACTTTTGGTTTTGACAGATTGACATTATTTTTTTATAGAACAGTTGTTTTTTTTTTATGATTGCAGAGTTGTGTCGATGATAAAAGTGGTTCATATTTATAAGTACAATAACCCCTTTAAGGCTTAATACGCTAAGCTTAAAAAGCAAAAAAAATATTTTATGACAGCGCTGCGGTGGACCCTTGGTCTTAACAAGATTTGAGTTTCATTTTAATCATATTATGTTAACCAAATTTTGCTCCCAATATTTAGAGTCACGTAACCAAAAGGAAAACAACGAAACCCTTATAGGATCACTTTGTTGTCCGTCTGTCCGTCTGTCAAGGTTAACCGTCCGTTCGTCCGTTAACCTATAACTATAAAATTTAGCAAGAAGCATTGTCTTATAGTACTCATAAAGGAATAAATCCGAAAACTATACATTTATAACAAAATCACAAAAAATAGTAGTTTGTACGGAACCCTCGGTGGGCGAGTCTGACTCACACTTGTCCGTGTTTTTTTATTACACAACTTTTGTCTCATGACGAATTATCATTCAGCTTTTTTTTATCCGGAATCCATTGATGCGACTAAATCAACGTGCGTCTGCGCTACGAACCGACCCAGCACGAGTAAGTTGGTTACACATTAATCTAAATAAATAATACAGGTTTGGCATCCGTTTCCTTTGCAAACTTCCTCATACGATCGATGATTTACTTTTAGTAACCTTGAATAACATGGCTAGTAATTAGTTTGTAATAAAATTTTACATTAGATTAGAAGCAAAAAACATGTTATGATTGCTTTGGATAGTTTTACAAACTTATATAGAAATACGACAGAAATCGAAAGATAAAAAAATTTGGATATGGTTATGTCGTGGATACAACCGTGTCGTAGTACCTACTATACGTGCATTTTTTAACACTTAGAAGTCTTTCATGTTTCAAGTTCTCACTCGAAGTAACGCATTCTTTGATCTATTATCTATCGAGTTGCTTAATTAAATTATGGATGTAGGTATTAGATATGATTAGCTGCAAACTGTATCCCTAGATTTCGTTATCAAAAGTTTCTTGAAATCACTACACAGAAAAAAAAACAAGACATATTAAGGCTTAGCTAATATTGAGAAAAAAAAATTAAACTTATTATTATGACTTTTACAGCAAAGTGTTTATGCTTATAAAGTTATCTAATAAACGTTGAAAATACTCTGTCAACTTCTCGCGATGTGAAATGATTCGCTTGAAAACAAGACAGGCTACTTTAAGCATAGATTGACTTTAAAGCCTGCCTTAAGTAACGTATATAAGTAATACGCTAAGCGTTCTTTGGTTCCAATACTTACGCCGGTGCATATATCTAGTTATGTTAATTCTCAAGCTTTTTGCATCTTTTTTGTTCAAAGTTTACATTGCTTTTGAAGACCACACCTTGCTTTTGAAGCAGCGATACCGTCTAATATCTATCTTAGACCTCTAGCACCTATAAAAAAATTGTTCACTCTGGCTTTAATGAATTATATTTGTATTATGATTATTTGTAGCGATGATGGTACAGTGGTTAACTCGGTCAGTTCACACATCGTAGAGCGTAGATGCTGTCGGTGAAGGATAACATCGTGAGGAAACCATAGCATGGTGGTAGGCTAATCTCTAGTACTCGGCTGGCTAGCTACCACCGTCAAGTTGAAAATCTGCCGCTAAGCACATGGCGGTGTGTTCCGGAAGCCTCACTTAAAAGCTAGTTCCATTCCAGGCTAGGTGTGCTTTATCATTTTCGACCACACCGTCTTTTAACATCAAGTGAGCTGTATTCAAACACCTAGCTTGTCCAACATAAAAAAAAATAACAAATGATATCAGGCGGTATTGAGTTTCACATATTTACTGTCCGAATGAAAAACATGAATCGAAGCACTAAGTGCGAAGTCAGTATCACGAAGTCACGTATCATAAGTCACGGATAGCGATATGACCGCCGCTGTCTAGCTGTCACGTCCGGTAGTAGAAAGGGGCAGGTGGAATCAATTGTGCAATTCCATCTCACACTCTCCGAAATGAATCCATTAAAAAAGTGATTTAAAAGCAATTTTGCGTCGGTGCTCAAAGATTTTTTTAATGTAAAAGTAAGAGATAACATTTTCACGACCATTGCAGCGATACACATAGCTTTGACTAGGAAAACTAAGTGCAGGGCATCGTTTTTTTGGCGCTCATTACTTTGAGACATTAGATGGTTAGTCTCGACAGTTCATAATTGCGCTAGCTGCAGTACCCTTCAAACTGGAACAAAGTTATGTTTACACATTACTATTTGGCGGCAGAATATCTGGTACTACAGTGGTACCTACCTAGACAACCTCCTGCTCCTATTTGCTGCTTAGACATAGCCTAGTTTAATAGTTTTCGGAGCTTAAAGTTGGTCAAGCCAATGTTTAGCACATACATCACGAATCATCATTTGCCGAGGTGATGCAGCAATAATCTAAGAATATCACCGTTGCAAAACGGACAAGCATTAATAATGAACAAGGATAAAGTCTGCCCCACAATGACACGAGGATCGCTACCAGCTACCGTTCCAGTGTAATGTTCTTTGGTGAAGGCATAGATATAATAGAGATACATAATCCCATTCGAAAACTATGTTTACTGTTTTCTAGTTTCATGTGAAACTAGATGTGTGTGGGTCTAGATGAAGCCACTTTCTGTGCGTGTTTTGGGCTTGTTTTGTTACGCTCTTTGTAGTACAGAAGTAAAAACAATAGATTTGTTTCTTTGTGATGCTTTGTGTTTGCTTTTGCATGCACCAGCGCAAGTCGCGGCAGACCTGGCCGCGGTTTTAGCCTGCCGCATGATGCCTGCTGCATTGAACACTACTGCAGGTCACGTCCGTATGGGGAAAGTCAAGTCAGCTAAAAGCGCCATGTAAGGTGACTCACGCGCTAGCAACACATCGCATTTATCATAAACTTGTAATATTATCCCTTAGTAAGGAAACACGACGCTTACCTGGAATTCTATTCATAAATCGTGGACCATGCTTTGATATATTAATGTAAAAACTCGCACGGTAAAAACGTTTTGTTTTTTTTTTTGTTTAAGTTTTTGTATAGCGTCTTCAATTCTTCATGCTATACTTGCCTAAGGACAAATACTTTTTTAGTGTTTCGTACAAGACGGGCTTGCAACGCCTATTATTATGCCAACGTCTTTATTCTCTCATACCGTTAATAGAAACAGTCTGTAGTACAGAGAGTGTATACAGTTCATGTATTATTTTATGTCTGTTTGATATACAATCTTTAGTGTAAACATTCAAGAGTTTATTTACAATTAAAAAAAAACACTGTCAACTCACTGTCACTGTCAGCTTTTAATTTATTTAAGAAACGCGTGGCTTTGTTAAAACTTTTATCTACTTGTAGATAGATAGATAAATTTTTAATGTCCACACAAAAATTACAATTTAACAACATCACAACAACCGATTGTTCACACCAAAAATTAAACAATACAGAAGAAAAATTAAATAAACTTAGTTAAAAGGTGTAAAGGTGTACATGGCTATATAAGCTTGTGCTAACCCAAAAGGAAAAGGTTACAATACATATGAACAAATTTTACAATAGCCACAACTATGAAATCGTGCCAAAAATCAGCTGCTCTATATACAAAGGACGTTGATCCATTACATTAATATAATACGTTAAAAAAACCAAAACAATCAATAAATAAACAGAGTTTTTGTCTAATATATATTATTAGAATTATCACTTACATTTAAATAAATACGTAAATTGGGATTACCCAAGGCATACCGGCGACAGAAGTTAAAATTGGTCGTAAAATAGGCCCCTCGGTGAGGCAAAATCGTGACTTCACCGACGCCTTTTTCGGAAGGTGTTTGAGATTCCACGCTTGCTTCGTCTTTTTGTTTAAATGGTAGATGATTAGGCTGGCACGATGATTGCTGGTCGTTGAGCAATGATGGGTCAGAACTGGTCTTCACATAGCTTTAGTCTAAAAAGCTTTGTATGTGTGATTAACTCCTTGCGTAAATTGTTGTAGTTTAAAGCGTAAATGGTATTTAAGTCAACATGATTTTTAATAGAAATGGCTTAAACTTGTTACTGGTTATATACTAAATATCTTGACAGACTGGTCGAGGTAAAGCAACTAAAGTTAATCAGCCATCTGCAAGATGATTGACGTCATCACAATCGCGAATCGAATCTGGACAAGATTAGCACAGGACCGAGGCAAATGGAATAGAAAAAAAGGCCTATATACAACAGCGGGATAAAGGAGACTATGATAATGATGATGCTAAATATACTAGACACTTTGATAAGCCTAGTTCGTGTGTAATATACGTCTAATATAATAGACAGCTATCTTATCTCGTAACGTAGGTGTCTAGTACGTATCCAATAGATGGCGCTACGTTAAAAGTCCAAACGTTACATATGCGCTATAATTTATTTCACGTCACACGCGTGTTTTCAATTTGGGCACAGCAACGCGTGGCCGGGTCTGCTAGTTCATTATAAATATTAGGTACATTGAAAATAATATAGCAAAGTAAACCTGGGGGGATCTTCGTTGATGAGTAATTTCTCAAAACTTCCACGGCATTCTATTAGTCATAGCTCGTAACACAATCGTTAACCAATCGACAGTTGCTGTGAATACTTGATAGTTACATATTGTGCATTTCTGTCGAGGCTGTGGGATCTTTACTATCGTAAAAATCTAGTGTAACATTCGACAGTAAATATCAACACAGCAATTAATTATTACGCGGCATGTTGGCTACGTACTTGCTTAAATCCATAATTAGCGGCATCATCAGTTTAACGCACATTTTTACCCGACTGCCAAGGAAGGGTTATGTTTTTCGCGCGTATCTTGTATGTATGTACCTATATATGTAAATTTCTTTATAACCTCGTGTCGTCCAAACGACCGAATGGATTACGACTGTATTTTCATTCGCCGATTACGACAGTTAAGTTATCGTTAGATTCGTCTTAATAACCCAAGTCTTTAGCGGGTGGTTTGAAAAAATAATCAAGATGGTGGATTTATGACGTGAAATAGTAATACGTTAATTTAAAAAAAAAACGACCTATCAAATAGAGTATCTAAATAAAGGCAATTAAAAAAAGATTACATAAATATATATAGTTATATGTAATTTAATCAGGAATAATACATTTGTTTAAAAAGTCTATTTTTTTTTGTTATAGCTATTTTAATAGCTCTCAGGTTATAGATTTTTTAAACTCTTCAGCTTGTTTCAACTTTATTATGTAGATATAAATACAATAAAAACATATAAAAGACAACCTTTTGCAGTGGAAATTCCCTTTAAACGCACAAAGCGTTTTCAGACCACCTTCCTTGTAAGAACCGCTGATATGTGGAACACGCTAACAGCGTCTCCAGAGTTGTTCTAAAACACGTGAAATTTCCCATGCAAGCGTTGTTTCCATCTTCGACCACATCGTCGCTTTCCATCAGGTGAGATCGTGGCCAAACGCGTGCCTCACATCGTCAGCCACTGCAGGACATAGGCCTCCTCCTAGGGGGGTTTTGCCAGTACTCGCCACGCTTGGCAGGCGGGTTGGCGAGCGCAGTTAGGTGTGATTGTTCATCCCTTACTCTTACGACAACTACGGGTAGAGAGGCTGGGGTACTATTCTGACGCCGGCACCACCACGGCAATGCGCATGCCTGCCTAGTCCGATATAAAAAAAAACTTATAAGCTTGGAATGTAGTAATCCGAAAGATTGTATTTACTTTTTCTATAGATTTTTAATAATCTAACCTAACCTAATCCTATTTGCTTTTTCTATGAATAAAAAAACAAATGTAGGTAGTATCCGAGGGATACTCAGAAAACACTGTGAAATCTAGAAAATCACGCAAATCACACGGCGCGGCAACTCAATTTAAACTCTTTCGTGAAAAAGTATGAATTCATAAATAAGCTAAAACATGACATTAGTGTACCTACAAAAAACACATTATTCTGATATGGTTTACATGATTATACCCCAAGAGGCATCAAGCATAATTCGCTCAGTTAAATTGAAACCACAAACCGAAAGAAATTCCCATTATAAAGAGTAAAAGTATCTGAAATACCATAATTTTTTGTAAGAACTAGGACAAATATGTTATTTCTATCGTGAAGATTTGTTAACTATATGCTATAACTAAATTTGAAATATTAAATCACTAACCGAGACTTCGTTAGTGGTCAGACAAAAACTAATTGGTTTACTATTATTGGCGTAGCTAACCCGTTTTGATTTATTGTGGTTCCATTTCTAAATTAGGAATGGAAAGATACAATAGCTTGATCTTTGTCATAACAGTGTGATGAAGCATTAACAATTTGTAGCGATGATAGCTCAGTGGTTAGCGCGGTCGGTTCACACGCCGAATGGCGTGGATTCAAACCCCAGCAGTGAGCTTGAGCTGCCGGTGAAAGAAAACATCATGAGGAAACCATTACAGTAGGGTATTTTTGAGACTACACCGTTACTTAACATCAGGTGAGTTGTGGTCAAACACCTAGCTTGTCAACCATTAAAAAAAATATAAAAAGGAAAAGCGTTGATATCTTATATTGGTACGTATACTTGTGTTCAATCCAAATACGGCAGATTTTTGTAGCGATGATAGCTCAGTGGTTAGCACGGTCGGTTCGCATGCCGAAGGGCGTGGGTTCAAACCCCAACAATGAGCTTAACCTGCCGGTGAAGGAAAACATCGTGAGGAAACCATAGCATGGTGGTAGGGTACTTTCTAGTACTCGGCTGGCTAGCTACCACGCTCAAGTTGAAATCTGCCGCCAAGCATGTAACGGTGTGTTCTGGCAGCCTCACTTAAGAGCCAGTTCTATTCCAGGCTAGGTGTGCGTTACCATCTTCGACCTCACCGTCACTTAACATCAGGTGAGCTTAGGTCAAAATACCTAGCCTGTCAGCCATTTAAAAAAAAAGATTTCCATATTAGTCACGGAACCGGCAGGGGAGAGCATTGAATAATCTGTATTTACCCTTTTCAACTACACCGTCTCGTCGCTTAAAATCAGGTGAGTTGTGGTTTTTCTTGTATTTGTCAATTATAACAAAAACTTACTAAGTTCAGTATCGCAGTCAGTGTACTCGTGATTACAGTCGACCGTGTAGGCGGTGGTGGCGCCAACTGCCGCCAACACGGCGCAGAGTAGCGCCACTGCGCGGGCGCTCATCTTCATCACCGTGGCGCCATCTGTTAATAGAAAATGGAAAATTAAAAGTCAGTGGAAACTTGTATTTTATCGAATGTTTATGATAAGAAATAGTGCTGTTACTGAGCGCAAGTAACATAATCTAAAATATGTTTTGTCTATAAATACTCCGACTATAGTTTCGACCATATCGAAATCGAAACAAAGCTGATTACAACGCGCGTGCGGCTTCGTTTTGCTTAGCACGCTCACGTCTGTCTTTTGTAAAGATTTTTTTTTATGTGAAAGTTATGAGACGAACGATACGCTCTCCTGATGATAAGAGATAACCCCTTTCCATAATCATAACAGAAATACACCGAACTTTGAGTAGTAAACAAAGTCGAGGGCATCGCTGCTTTAGCACTTATTACTATAAGAATTTCAATCTCAACAGATCTGTAATTTCGCTAGTTGCAGTACCCTTCAAACCGGAACACATTAATGTTGACCCACTATTTCTTAACGGCAGAATATCTGGTACTGCTGTGGTACCTACATAGACGACCCCTTGCTAAGGAGATCTACCACCAAGTAAGTACCACCCAGCAATTAAACGTGAATAATCCCGCATAAGTAAAACAAGCATGTGTAAGTAAAACATGTTGTGTCTACTAACTAAAAACTCATTTATGATTCGATTGATGATGATGTGCTGTAAAAAGTAGCCATTACTCTAAGGCCCCGAACTCGCAAGTCACTTTCTTTCACCTTAATAGCAGATTTATGGCTTATTCTTTCTTCAATGTCTATTTTAGAGAACGTAAATGCAAATTCCTAACGGTACATCTAGGTGTAACTGATGTACCATTCAAGAATTGGCCGTGAAAAGTATTTGGTATATTTATATATCGTAGAACATTACACAGTGTCATCTTTCCCCAAACTAAGCAAAGATAGTACTATGGGAACCAGATAACTGATAGAATACTGATTAATTTTTTGTAGCAAATACATAATAATAATAATAATAATATAACTCTTTATTGTTCACACCAATTATTACTAAAAACAATTTACATACTTACTAGCAAAAGCTGAGCTTTGTGAGAGCTCGCGTAGTTTTCCTAACAGTAATAATTTTTAAGACAGTTGTTATTTTACAACCTGATTCTAGTGGTGTCATCTAGTATTAAGTAGATTAACTACGATGTATTGGAGTATTGGGTTTAGTTATGTTGCAGCGATGTTATCTCTTTGTTCTCTAACAGATGGCGTTAGTAGTACAATAACATTATATCCAATGAATACAAAATTGTTAATGTAATTTTTTTTAATGGTTATAATTTTTTTTTGACACATAACACATCTTGATATGAAGTTAAATTACTATGTTAAAGCACTAATCTATAGGCGTGACAGTTTTTCAGTAAAGTGTACCACAAAAATGTTCAGGTTGTGGAATAGTGTTAGGTTAGGTTTATAACACATACATCCAAACACAGGATAAGTATAATATTTATCGTCACATAAATGTTTGTACTGGTGGGAATCTAACCCACGCCTTACAACTTCTCAAGCAGTTATCCTACCAAATGAGCTAACAGGGCAGTCAATACTGAATAGTTACGAATTCAGTCTGGAATTGCTAAGTATGGTATTTACATATTTCTCTTAAATTTCAGACGTTTGACCTCATACGAAAGCAACATTTATTTCCAATACTTTGTTGGGGTTATACTGTCTAATTGTTTTCACGTGGGCTTAGATTGATTGATACAATGCGTTGGAGGTGCGCGATTGTTATTAAAATTACAAAGGCAAACAAGTGAGTTCATACTCTAATGTTAATGCTGATGATTAAGTCATGTAGTTCGCTAATTTATTATTATTATTATTCAGTTATTTATGTACTTTCTTATAAATGTTGTAAAAAAAACTTAAACTAGCGTGCCGCCAAGAACAGGGCGAGGCTCAAGCTGCCGGTGGTTAGGGATGTAGTTGTAGAGTGAGGTACTTCCTGACAATGCGCGCCGACACTGCCTTTTGGATCTGACCCTTGACACGACCATCTAACAGTTGTCACTATTATTGTTATTGGTAGATATGCCCAAATGACTACATACATGCTTAAACATATACAATAATTACAAGCTAAGAAGAAAGAAATACGGAAAAAAGAAATATAAGAAATATAGTATGTATTTAGAAGTTACGGCAGCCAAGCAACCAACAATTCTGAGTTCAGATCTGGAGATGGAACTTAATTACACAACGCGCACGTATGTATTTTCTGAATTATCTGAAAAACATCCAATCAAATTCAAATTCAAATTCAAAATCTTTATTGGTAACATCTTTGTTACATGTCCTATTATTACGTACATTAAGTTAAATTAAATAAAATAAAATCAAATTGAATTATATCAAATTAAATAAAAAATTAAATGAAATACAATTAATGTCAAGTATAATTAAATTAATAAATTAACAATTTATTTTTATTTTAAAAATATCGTAGAATGAGTAAAATGCCTGTTCGACAAGCCAGTTTCTTAGAATCCTTTTAAAAACTACCCTGGACGGCGCAACTCTTACCGTCTCCGGTAGCCGGTTGTACACTAACGGCACCAAGACATGCAACAGCTTCAGCGTCTTTGCAAGTCGGTAGGGCCGCGAGCGCAGGCGGCGCGGGTGACGCGATCGCTCGTTCGAGTCTCCAAAGCATGTGTACTCTCCGGGGTAATCCCGTGCGTACAACGCCGCCTGGAGGCACACTATACTCGGAATCGTAAGTATTCCCATGGAGCGGAAGTACAGCAATGCGGAAGTGTCTTGCGACACTCGAAATATGGCTCGTACGGCTCGCTTTTGCATTTTGAAAACACGCTCCCAGTCGGCAGCACGTCCCCAGAGCTCGATACCGTACTCGATTATTGAGTGCACTGAGGCAAAGTACCTAGCACTGCCGGACCATGGGTTGCGGCAAAGTTGCAGATATGCGCCATAGCGCGAAGCAGGCTCGACCCAACTTATCACACATTTTATCAATCTCAAAGAATGTTCTCGAAAATTAGAGAAGTCTGCAATTGGCCGGCGTGGAGGACTTTAAACCTTAACCTTCTGGCCTTTGGCCTACGCCTAGCAGTTTATAAAAACTGTGCTGATCCGTATGCAATAGCTAACAAAAAATTACATTTTCTGAGACTGGTGTGTAGAAGGACGATGAAGAATTCGTTGTATAAAGGAGGCAAGAAGACTGTAGGTAGTAGTTTAAACAGAGATCACCTCACCTATTGGTATTACTGTGTGGCTATTTTTCTTATAATAGACACCTCTGTTTCTATTTGCAATTTGGCCAGAAATGAAAATATTACGATTGGGATAAGTGGTGTGTCCTTGGGCCTCTCCCATAACTCCTTAGTAAATATCTACCTCTAGCTGTTTCGTCAACTATCGGTCATTGTAGTAATAAAACAATGATTGTACTCATTACAATGGACCTCGTAAAAACAATAACAATTCTAGCAAAAAATTAAGATTTCTAGTAAATTGCCGACTATAATTTTTATAGCATCGATAATAACGGTTTTCTGGAGATTATGTGAGAAATTATGGTAGCCTCAGACCGTAACTAAGTTATAAGCGTAATGTTAATAGCCACTGGCTTAAAAACAGTGACAAAAAAAATATGCGTTTCGCTTTCCGATTGTCCTCGATAATAATAATAATTTATTTAAGCAAAAAACATGTACAACTTCTTGCTATGGGCCCTGAATCTCACACTATGGTGGAAAATATGGTGGACGGCCTTCCTTTTCCACGATGAAAAGAGCCCCTGAATAGGCAGTCGAAACTTCAAACTTCTTTTATATATAAGTAAAATTGCAAAAGAAGATATTTGTGAAGGCACAAAAAGTTGAAACTAAATATCCGAAAGGTAGATTAGCGATTGCTGAATGGATAGATGTTCGTGAAAGGCTTCGTGATATAATTGGCTTTGTGTTTGGACAGCTCAATCCGCAGTTTGATGGCTGCGGGTCAGTGAACCGCGAACACTTCGTAGGTACAAGTAGCATGTTACGTGAATTTACTGTTAAACCAATTTATGATCACCGCTAAGCGTTTAATTTCTGTCAAATAGTTAGATATATATACTTATATAAAATATAATTCTAGGTGGGAGATCTCTTTAGTAAACGGACATCTAAATAAGTACCACTGCAATAACAGATATTCTACCGTCAAGCAGTAGTGTGTAAACATAACTGCGTCCCGTTTTCCTTGTTTTGCAACTGTGAGGATTGTTTTGAGCTAATATTTTGTTATATACGTTAGTGTTTGTCACCTAACTCCTCCTAAGCGGCTGGACCGATTTGGATGAAATTTTGTGTGTATATTTCAGTAGGTTCCTGGATGGGTTGAAAACACAATTGGATCCAGTAGGTTGCGCTGCTGTCAGTATATCTGTTAGGCGATACGAAGTTCGCCGGGTCAGCTAGAATGTATATATAAATCGATGTGGATAAAAGGGAAATTACATTGGTATTGAGACTAACCATCGAATGTCTTAAAGTAAAGACCGCCATATCAGTGATTTGAGGATTTTGTTTTATAAAGTACTGGGTACCATCGATCATGGACAAACGTTATCTCTTACAATGGATAGAGTAAAACGTTCATGACCATTGCAGAGTTTACATAAAAAAATGTATGTCGTTCTTCGACCGTGTACCAAAGAATTGGAAATGAGTAATCGACTGTTTATATATTGATTTAATATTTGTAAGGTGCACCTAATGTCAGAGTTGCAATCTCGCAGCGTGGGATTGTATTGCACAACATTGTTACACCAGGTTGCGTGTACGCATCATTCGGCGCAGTGATTATGGTGGAATCTAGAATTTCTCATGTGGCACTGTGAAAGAAATGTAGCTTTGAGAAATAAGATAGTACCTATAGCTCTGCTTATAAATAAACTGTGGGGCGTGGGTTCGATTCCCACCCAGGACAAACATTCGTGTGATGAGTCTATTATGTACTAGCGACCCGCCGCGGCTTCCCACGGGTGCAATATAGAATCGATCTTCGATTTGAGTGCAAGTTTTTGGTGAATGACGTTTGCTACCTTATTGTGTCTGTGGGTGTAGTCCGTTTGTGTGAGTATTATTATTATTAGTGTAGATGTAGATGATTGTTTTGTGTCTGTGTTACTTAGGTATGTATTATTTTACTTGGTGGTAGATTTCCTTAGCAGGAGGTCGTCCAAGTAGGTAGCACCGTTAGTATTAGATATTCTGCCGCTAAGCAGTAGTGTGTAAACATTATTGTGTTCCGGTTTGAAGGGTACTACAGCTAGCGAAATTACAGGGCTATTGAGACTAACCATCTAGTCTCAAAGTAATGAGCGCCAAGGCAGCGATGCCCTGGACTTTGTTTTACTACTCAAAGTTCTGTGTATCGCTGCAATGGTCATGGACAGGCGTTATCTCTTAACATCAAGAGAGCGTCTCGTTCGTCTCTTTATTGTTACATTTTAAAAAAAAGTTGTTCACGGCGTTCACTTCGTGCGCGTATACATAATAGTAATTATTTGATACTTATGATTTGAGGCATCTGGTGGTGGGTAGTGGTTATGCTCTTGAACATTTTTTGGTAATCCCACAGGATCCTGGACTGACCTGAACTTGAAACTTGAACCTTGAACCGGACCTGAACTTTTTCTGATATAAAAAGTATACTATATGTTAATCCAGGTAATAAACTATATGTGTGCCAAATTTCTTCCAAATCCGTTCAGCCGTTTTTACGTGATTGATTCATCCAAACATACACATTTGTCTTACAAAAAAGTATATAGGTAAGTATTCTATTAGTTATTTGGTTTTCATAGCACAAGCTTTGCTTGGATTGGGACTAGATGGCGCCGTGTGGAATCGTCGATATTTATTTTGTTAACGTCAAATATGGACCCTGTCGGGCACATCAACGTTTAGGAGAAAATAAAGATCTATTTAATGTCTTAGAGCATATATGGGCAACAACCGGCCCGCTGGCCGGATCCGGCCCGCCTTCGCTTTTGACCCGGCCCGTGAGACATTTTGAAATTTCGCGCAAAGAAGAGAAATACAAATAACTGAGAGCGTTAGCGAGAAGAATTGTTTGTTTTAGAAAATACATACAAATGCGAACAATTTTTCTCGATGATGAAGTGTAATAAGTCGAAATGCCGTACGAGACTAACAAATGAAAATCTGGAAAAGTCGTTACGCCTCTGTACAAATGGAATTTGAACAAACTAGTTACTGAAGTTCAAACACAAATATCACATTAACCGTTACATATAAATTAACTTCACCAGTAACCTATTAAAATAAGCTTTTTTATTTTCTTTTATGGCCCGCGACTGCATTAATATTGTAAATTTGGCTCGCAACTAGCCAAAGGTTGTCCATACCTGTCTTAGAATAAATAACAGTTTGCGCCAATGTGTATAAAAGAAAAGAATTCTATCGATACCGACCTGATTTCCTCGCAATATTTTCCCATTGTCACGTCACACACAACACAGCGTATGAGATCTATGCAAGCTACCTATCATTATTGTTTATTAAATACTATGATATTTAAGTACCGCGTACTTCTGTTTTCTCTTTGTTTTTAGCTTCACACTTTGTGTATTTGCCTATATCAAGTATTTCGATATTTTTATTTTATGAACAATCTAATATAAAATGAGTCTAAATTACACGAAGTAAGAAAAAAACATCAATCAAGGTCGAACTCGGTTATATCATAGTTTTTTAAATGTTTGACAAACTAGGTGTTTGACCACAGCTTACCTGATGTTAAGTGACGGTGTGGTTCGAAGATGGTAAAGCACACCTAAAACCTAAGCCTGAAATGGAACTGGCTCTCAAGTGAGGCTGCCTTGGCGGAATTTTTCAACTTGATAGCTAGCCAGCCGAGTACTAAAAAGTACCCTACCGCCATAGTATAGTTTCCTCACGATGTTTTCCTTTACCAGCAGCTCGAGCTCATTGTCGGAGTTCGATCCCACGCTCTTCGACGTGTGAACCGTCCGCGTTAACCACTGAGCTATCATCGCTACTGTATACTTTTTCTTTTTAGACTATACTGTTTTGTTTTCGTATTTAAACACCTGTTGAAATCTAGTACCATTGGTAGTTATTTCTAGGAACCTGTTGCTAATAAGGTCGTTATGAATCTAGGTCCAACGATTTAATGTCGTGGCCTTGCGAGGCTGTAAACTGAATCGTAACTCACAGCGGTACCTACATAATCAGAAGTAGGTACACGATTATTAGTAGGTATTTATCTTAACTACTATAAAGTTGGATTCATTTGATTTGCTATATTTATTTGTTTTATTCGTATAAGTGTTTTCTATAATCATATAAGCCTTAGAAAAAAAATATTATCATAGCTTATACATGGATATTGTTAATCAGTCAGCATCCTTTTAAGGGCATATTCTGTACATTAAAACAAACAACTTTTGTCCTACAACCTTTGCCAAAACACAATAAATATCCAAAAAAAAACTTTTTGTAACACTGTCTAGCACTTCTGCCCAATACAGGACTCTATTGCGTAGACGCTTCATTTATTGTTGTATCGTTCAAGTAGCCCCCCGCGCCGCAACCCCTTTCTTTGGCCTTGATTGACGTCATCGCGTTTGCTGCCGGCCCGAGTTGAGTGCGCGCGTGCTTTTTGCATTTTTAGACTGGATAAATATCATCATCATCATCATCATCAGCCGTATGACGTCCACTGCTGGACATAGGTATACCCCATTGATTTCCATAAAAACCGGTTGGAAGCGGCTCGCATCCAGCGCGATCCTGCGGTCTTTATTAGGTCGTCTGTCCACCTTGTGGGTGGACGTCCTACGCTGCGCTTGCCGGTCCGTGGTCTCCACTCCAGAACTTTGTAGCCCCATCGGCCATCAATTCTGCGTGCTATGTGCCCACCCACCACAATTTACTAATCCTCTGGGCTATGTCGGCTACTTTAGTTCATCTACGGATCTCATATCTCGGATTCGATCTCGTAGGGAAACTCCGAGAATAGCCCTCTCCATAGCTCGTTGTGCTACTTAAAGCTTACTAAGAAGGCACATAGTCAGAGACCACGTTTCAGCGCCATAAGTCATCACTGGTAAAACACACTGGTCAAAGACTTTCGACTTGAGGCACTGAGGTAATTCGGATGAGAAAACGCTGCGCAGTTTTCCGAATATAATTATTTAACATTATATGAAAGAAAGAAAAAAACGAATTATCAACAGAGAGGACAAAAATTGTTAGATTTAATGTACTGAACATGCCATTAAAAGGATGCTGAATGACAAATGATCCTGTATAGAAAAATGTTGAAACCCCCATTGAAATAAGGCGTATGAAAACTAAATAATTACCCCAATTTGTCTAGGTAGGCAGCTTCCGTCCCGGTTCCCACAAGAACAATCGCCAGTTGGCAGTTACACGCAGGCTTACCTATAAATAATATGTTTCCAACACCATCTTGCCATGAGGTTTCGTAACTTTGTATGCAAGTTTGTTCGGATATAAGGCGATATTCTTCCAATATCAACAATTTTAATCTATCTATCTAATAATACCTTTAAACGAGCAATTCTTGTATATTTTTTAATAATTAATTTGTATTTATTTGTATTATATATCTAAATATATATATAACTCAAAGGTGACTGACTGACTGACTGACTGACATAGTGATCTAACAACGCACAGCCCAAACCACTCGACGGATCGGGCTGAAATTTGGCATGCAGGTAGATGTTAACACGTAGGCATCTGCTAAGAAAGGATTTTGATTAATTCTACCTCCAAGGGGATGAAAGTTTTTATGAAACTTTGTCAATTTTAAACCGATCGCGCTGAGACTGCATGCATAAAGCTACTATGATGTAGGCATCTAGCGCGGGTGAAACCGCGGGGCACAGCTAGTTCTTGTATATATGTACATATATATAATCTGAATCTCGGAAACGGCTTCAACGATTTTCATGAAATTTAGTATGCAAGATATTAGATAAATCGATCTAGCTAGGTTGCATTTTTAGAAAACGTCGTTTTATCCGTGTTTTCAACCGAGCAAAGCTCGGTCATCCAGGTACTTTATACATTATATCTACCAAATTACATTTGAAAAAATGAAAAATATCTTATTTAGTAAAATTGATCATATGACTGTTGGCTCATTGGTAGTATGTCCACTTCAAGAGCCGTAGAGCGTGGGTTCGATTCCCACTCAGGTCAAGCATTGTGTGGTATTATCTAAAATGTTTATCTGTATCTGATAGAATGTGAGTTAGTATCATTTGTCCAATTCTCATATATGAGTTGGTCGAAACGCGAAGTGCGCCCAGTACGCTGTCATATCGAGATACTAATCAGCGTCAGTACCATCAGACCCGTAACCTGTTTCACGTGTTTGCGGTATATATTAGTATTTTCGTAATAAGATGCTAGAGGTGAACTAACCGGTTCGGATATACATATGTAGCTTGTATGAATCTCTGGCAATTAAATACCTTTTCGTAAAATAACACCTGTTCTGTTCACTGTGCGTAAAAACTTTAGTTGCTAGACCTTGATTCAAATTTATTCAAGGGTTCATATCCTAACAATGAGCTTGAGCTGCCGGTGAAGTAAAACGTCATAAGAAAACTGGCTAGCTACTACCCTCAAGTTGAAAATCTGTCGCCGAGCATCTAATAGTGTGTTACGACAGCCTCATTTGAGAGCTAGCTCCATTTCAGGCTAGGTGTTTATCGAATTTTATTGTTTTGACTTTTCTATTAAATCAGAATTGTATTTGATGTGAATATTGGGATGAGATATTTGCAATCTCGCAGCGTGGGATTGTATTGCACAACATTGTTACACCAGGTTGCGTGTACGCATCATTCGGCGCAGTGATTATGGTGGAATCTAGAATTTCTCATGTGGCACTGTGAAAGAAATGTAGCTTTGAGAAATAAGATAGTACCTATAGCTCTGCTTATAAATAAACTGTGGGGCGTGGGTTCGATTCCCACCCAGGACAAACATTCGTGTGATGAGTCTATTATGTACTAGCGACCCGCCGCGGCTTCCCACGGGTGCAATATAGAATCGATCTTCGATTTGAGTGCAAGTTTTTGGTGAATGACGTTTGCTACCTTATTGTGTCTGTGGGTGTAGTCCGTTTGTGTGAGTATTATTATTATTAGTGTAGATGTAGATGATTGTTTTGTGTCTGTGTTACTTAGGTATGTATTATTTTACTTGGTGGTAGATTTCCTTAGCAGGAGGTCGTCCAAGTAGGTAGCACCGTTAGTATTAGATATTCTGCCGCTAAGCAGTAGTGTGTAAACATTATTGTGTTCCGGTTTGAAGGGTACTACAGCTAGCGAAATTACAGGGCTATTGAGACTAACCATCTAGTCTCAAAGTAATGAGCGCCAAGGCAGCGATGCCCTGGACTTTGTTTTACTACTCAAAGTTCTGTGTATCGCTGCAATGGTCATGGACAGGCGTTATCTCTTAACATCAAGAGAGCGTCTCGTTCGTCTCTTTATTGTTACATTTTAAAAAAAAGTTGTTCACGGCGTTCACTTCGTGCGCGTATACATAATAGTAATTATTTGATACTTATGATTTGAGGCATCTGGTGGTGGGTAGTGGTTATGCTCTTGAACATTTTTTGGTAATCCCACAGGATCCTGGACTGACCTGAACTTGAAACTTGAACCTTGAACCGGACCTGAACTTTTTCTGATATAAAAAGTATACTATATGTTAATCCAGGTAATAAACTATATGTGTGCCAAATTTCTTCCAAATCCGTTCAGCCGTTTTTACGTGATTGATTCATCCAAACATACACATTTGTCTTACAAAAAAGTATATAGGTAAGTATTCTATTAGTTATTTGGTTTTCATAGCACAAGCTTTGCTTGGATTGGGACTAGATGGCGCCGTGTGGAATCGTCGATATTTATTTTGTTAACGTCAAATATGGACCCTGTCGGGCACATCAACGTTTAGGAGAAAATAAAGATCTATTTAATGTCTTAGAGCATATATGGGCAACAACCGGCCCGCTGGCCGGATCCGGCCCGCCTTCGCTTTTGACCCGGCCCGTGAGACATTTTGAAATTTCGCGCAAAGAAGAGAAATACAAATAACTGAGAGCGTTAGCGAGAAGAATTGTTTGTTTTAGAAAATACATACAAATGCGAACAATTTTTCTCGATGATGAAGTGTAATAAGTCGAAATGCCGTACGAGACTAACAAATGAAAATCTGGAAAAGTCGTTACGCCTCTGTACAAATGGAATTTGAACAAACTAGTTACTGAAGTTCAAACACAAATATCACATTAACCGTTACATATAAATTAACTTCACCAGTAACCTATTAAAATAAGCTTTTTTATTTTCTTTTATGGCCCGCGACTGCATTAATATTGTAAATTTGGCTCGCAACTAGCCAAAGGTTGTCCATACCTGTCTTAGAATAAATAACAGTTTGCGCCAATGTGTATAAAAGAAAAGAATTCTATCGATACCGACCTGATTTCCTCGCAATATTTTCCCATTGTCACGTCACACACAACACAGCGTATGAGATCTATGCAAGCTACCTATCATTATTGTTTATTAAATACTATGATATTTAAGTACCGCGTACTTCTGTTTTCTCTTTGTTTTTAGCTTCACACTTTGTGTATTTGCCTATATCAAGTATTTCGATATTTTTATTTTATGAACAATCTAATATAAAATGAGTCTAAATTACACGAAGTAAGAAAAAAACATCAATCAAGGTCGAACTCGGTTATATCATAGTTTTTTAAATGTTTGACAAACTAGGTGTTTGACCACAGCTTACCTGATGTTAAGTGACGGTGTGGTTCGAAGATGGTAAAGCACACCTAAAACCTAAGCCTGAAATGGAACTGGCTCTCAAGTGAGGCTGCCTTGGCGGAATTTTTCAACTTGATAGCTAGCCAGCCGAGTACTAAAAAGTACCCTACCGCCATAGTATAGTTTCCTCACGATGTTTTCCTTTACCAGCAGCTCGAGCTCATTGTCGGAGTTCGATCCCACGCTCTTCGACGTGTGAACCGTCCGCGTTAACCACTGAGCTATCATCGCTACTGTATACTTTTTCTTTTTAGACTATACTGTTTTGTTTTCGTATTTAAACACCTGTTGAAATCTAGTACCATTGGTAGTTATTTCTAGGAACCTGTTGCTAATAAGGTCGTTATGAATCTAGGTCCAACGATTTAATGTCGTGGCCTTGCGAGGCTGTAAACTGAATCGTAACTCACAGCGGTACCTACATAATCAGAAGTAGGTACACGATTATTAGTAGGTATTTATCTTAACTACTATAAAGTTGGATTCATTTGATTTGCTATATTTATTTGTTTTATTCGTATAAGTGTTTTCTATAATCATATAAGCCTTAGAAAAAAAATATTATCATAGCTTATACATGGATATTGTTAATCAGTCAGCATCCTTTTAAGGGCATATTCTGTACATTAAAACAAACAACTTTTGTCCTACAACCTTTGCCAAAACACAATAAATATCCAAAAAAAAACTTTTTGTAACACTGTCTAGCACTTCTGCCCAATACAGGACTCTATTGCGTAGACGCTTCATTTATTGTTGTATCGTTCAAGTAGCCCCCCGCGCCGCAACCCCTTTCTTTGGCCTTGATTGACGTCATCGCGTTTGCTGCCGGCCCGAGTTGAGTGCGCGCGTGCTTTTTGCATTTTTAGACTGGATAAATATCATCATCATCATCATCATCAGCCGTATGACGTCCACTGCTGGACATAGGTATACCCCATTGATTTCCATAAAAACCGGTTGGAAGCGGCTCGCATCCAGCGCGATCCTGCGGTCTTTATTAGGTCGTCTGTCCACCTTGTGGGTGGACGTCCTACGCTGCGCTTGCCGGTCCGTGGTCTCCACTCCAGAACTTTGTAGCCCCATCGGCCATCAATTCTGCGTGCTATGTGCCCACCCACCACAATTTACTAATCCTCTGGGCTATGTCGGCTACTTTAGTTCATCTACGGATCTCATATCTCGGATTCGATCTCGTAGGGAAACTCCGAGAATAGCCCTCTCCATAGCTCGTTGTGCTACTTAAAGCTTACTAAGAAGGCACATAGTCAGAGACCACGTTTCAGCGCCATAAGTCATCACTGGTAAAACACACTGGTCAAAGACTTTCGACTTGAGGCACTGAGGTAATTCGGATGAGAAAACGCTGCGCAGTTTTCCGAATATAATTATTTAACATTATATGAAAGAAAGAAAAAAACGAATTATCAACAGAGAGGACAAAAATTGTTAGATTTAATGTACTGAACATGCCATTAAAAGGATGCTGAATGACAAATGATCCTGTATAGAAAAATGTTGAAACCCCCATTGAAATAAGGCGTATGAAAACTAAATAATTACCCCAATTTGTCTAGGTAGGCAGCTTCCGTCCCGGTTCCCACAAGAACAATCGCCAGTTGGCAGTTACACGCAGGCTTACCTATAAATAATATGTTTCCAACACCATCTTGCCATGAGGTTTCGTAACTTTGTATGCAAGTTTGTTCGGATATAAGGCGATATTCTTCCAATATCAACAATTTTAATCTATCTATCTAATAATACCTTTAAACGAGCAATTCTTGTATATTTTTTAATAATTAATTTGTATTTATTTGTATTATATATCTAAATATATATATAACTCAAAGGTGACTGACTGACTGACTGACTGACATAGTGATCTAACAACGCACAGCCCAAACCACTCGACGGATCGGGCTGAAATTTGGCATGCAGGTAGATGTTAACACGTAGGCATCTGCTAAGAAAGGATTTTGATTAATTCTACCTCCAAGGGGATGAAAGTTTTTATGAAACTTTGTCAATTTTAAACCGATCGCGCTGAGACTGCATGCATAAAGCTACTATGATGTAGGCATCTAGCGCGGGTGAAACCGCGGGGCACAGCTAGTTCTTGTATATATGTACATATATATAATCTGAATCTCGGAAACGGCTTCAACGATTTTCATGAAATTTAGTATGCAAGATATTAGATAAATCGATCTAGCTAGGTTGCATTTTTAGAAAACGTCGTTTTATCCGTGTTTTCAACCGAGCAAAGCTCGGTCATCCAGGTACTTTATACATTATATCTACCAAATTACATTTGAAAAAATGAAAAATATCTTATTTAGTAAAATTGATCATATGACTGTTGGCTCATTGGTAGTATGTCCACTTCAAGAGCCGTAGAGCGTGGGTTCGATTCCCACTCAGGTCAAGCATTGTGTGGTATTATCTAAAATGTTTATCTGTATCTGATAGAATGTGAGTTAGTATCATTTGTCCAATTCTCATATATGAGTTGGTCGAAACGCGAAGTGCGCCCAGTACGCTGTCATATCGAGATACTAATCAGCGTCAGTACCATCAGACCCGTAACCTGTTTCACGTGTTTGCGGTATATATTAGTATTTTCGTAATAAGATGCTAGAGGTGAACTAACCGGTTCGGATATACATATGTAGCTTGTATGAATCTCTGGCAATTAAATACCTTTTCGTAAAATAACACCTGTTCTGTTCACTGTGCGTAAAAACTTTAGTTGCTAGACCTTGATTCAAATTTATTCAAGGGTTCATATCCTAACAATGAGCTTGAGCTGCCGGTGAAGTAAAACGTCATAAGAAAACTGGCTAGCTACTACCCTCAAGTTGAAAATCTGTCGCCGAGCATCTAATAGTGTGTTACGACAGCCTCATTTGAGAGCTAGCTCCATTTCAGGCTAGGTGTTTATCGAATTTTATTGTTTTGACTTTTCTATTAAATCAGAATTGTATTTGATGTGACTTTTAAATTAAAATTAATAAATATGTATGTTGACTTGCGCCATCGCATTAGGGAAACCATGTGAAGATGGTACGAAATGTTGTAAATAAATAAATAATTAGATAAATAAATAAATAAATCTTTAACGAAACCGTTACTTAATATCAGGTGAGCTGTGGTCAAACATTAAAAATATCAAGCTTAGTTTAAAAAATTAGTTTATTTAGTCTGTGTTGCACCCTAAATCCTCTGAGAAGGCTTGATGGATTTCCTGTTAGCTGATTTGGCAGTAGCTCTACTTCATGAGGTTGTAGGACGTGAGAACGTAGAATGGGTATAGTAAGCTATCTTTAAAAGGTATATGCCACCGCGGACTTTTTTGAACATCTATAAAAGAGAAATATCCAACCATTCATTGTTTTGTTATTTCTCAAAGATTAGGCAGCGTTTTCGATGAAAGCTCCCAGGTGGCTTAACTTTTTCCGACACTTCCAACAATTATCATCATATTTCAACCAATTTACACAAAAACGACAAATTATATATGAATCACTCCATCTATTGGATATCTATCTACTCGCATGATAATCCGTTCAGTAGTTTTAAAGTTTTTAAGTTTACGCGAACAGACAGACAGACGCGGAGATCGACTTCTCTACATAATATAAAACAAAGTCGTTTCTCGCTGTCTGTACGCTTAGATCTTTTAAAATACGCAACGGATATTAATGCAGTTTCCATCAATAGTCAGAGTGATTCAAGAGGAAGGTTTATATGTATAATACATGCATATGCACCACATTAGTATCTACATGGTACCCGTGCGAAGCCGGGACGGGTCGCTAGTTGTTTTATAATATGTAATAATGATTTAAAATAGGTCTCACTAGTTAGTATTTAGATATAGTGCATTTAGTAGATACTAAAACGTTTTAACAGAAGATATGACATCAGGCAATGTAATGGACATTATGAGCGCTGACTGAATCTAGATATAGACTGATTATGGCTTAAGCAGATGTTCAGCCTAATTAAATGTTAATGTTATTTTAATATGAAAACAATTGAAGCTTGTTTTTTTATCTGGCTCGAGTAAATTAATCTGCAAGAATTATGTAGTACTTATGTCAACTGTAATCAAATTTATAAAGTTTTGATGAGAACACGGAAAACTTGTGTCGTTGCATTATATTATTTTCTATAACTTGTATTTATTCGAGTCTTTAAAAGTATATTAGAAAGTGATATTATACGGTGAAACATGACTTTTTGTGTTATTTGCATTATTTGAGTGCTGATTTTTGAGTGACTTTGACTTAGACTTATTTTACTTGATTTTCTTAAAATACTTGAAAATATTGAAGTCCTTGACACTGGCAAATAAAACACAAAGTGCTAAGCCAATCAAAGAAGAAATGTATGAAAAAAAAATGCCATTTACTCTCGCCAGAGACGCTGTCCTAGTTGTCATAATTTTTTTACATTTGAGTAATACGTAAATGTAACGCGTTGGTGTAGTCAAAGATAGTAAACCCACCTAATATGAAAAGGGAACTGGTTCCCATTTGACCAGCTCCCCAGCCGAGTACTAGAAAATACTCAAGCTCATTGTTGGGATATGAACCCACGCTCTTTGGCGTGCGATCTGCCTACGCTAATAACTGAGTTATCGTCGCTGCAAAAAAATATTAAAAATATCGTTTTTTACGCAAAAGTTATTAGACGAATCGAGCGGTGTCCTGATGGTAAGAGGTAATACCTATCTAAAACGATTGCACAGCATCGTGCACAAAGTCCACAGCATCGCTGCTTTTTCGCTAATTACTTTGAGACATTCGATGGTTAGTCTCAATAGCCCTGTAATTTCGCTAGCTGCAGTACCCTTCAATTTTGGACACAGTAACGTTAACACTCTACTAATTGGTACCAAGATATCTGACCCTTGATGATATCAATCAAGATGACCTCCTGCTTAGGAGACCTTCCACATAATATCTCACATATAACTCTGTGATAACCGCTTTTTTTTTGTCGTGTGGCAAAACTGGAAACTGCACTAAGTTGAGTTTGTTTATATGCATTGAGTAGCACTAAAATCTCTATAAACAATCTTTCAATGGCTTTCTTTCAAACTAATAGGTATTTATAAGTTTATTTATTTATACGATTATAATGCCGTGAAAGTTAATTAAAAACAGCGGATGTTTAGACTGAATTCATTAGTGACAAATCTTTCATCTATGATTTAAGATTAAATGTCAAAATGTCATCTGGTAATTAAATCGATAAATAACTTTATAGTATAATATAATATTGACAGTATTTTTATATAGACAATATTTTTTTAAATTGAAATACTTTATTTTGACATTTGGTTTTTTATTCGTTGACATGTAATCAGCGTTTTAAAACTTTTTTACTGATATATTTGAAACGATATTACGGAATTGATATTGGTGTTATCAACAAAATATTTGCATTTGTTGCATAAGCTGCTACCAAGCTTACCCTTTCGCTACAGAACGACCAATTTTGTTGACATCCTCGGTTACGTACCAAACGCTTTAAATACATCTATCATCTGCACTGCAGAGATATACCTATAGAATTTTATCTGCAGCATTATTTCAAAACTCATACAATCTCTGAATCTTTAGACTAAGAGTGAATGAATACACATCTTCTAAGCAAGTGTACTACTTTTTTGTAATCTGTGATTGAACTCTACCAAGAAATACGATAAGTAAGGTAAGTGTGTATGCTTAAAGCATCTTCTTCTACGTGTGGGTAAAAAAACAAACGAGTTACGCCGCGGGCCAAAAATACACAACATAGATAAGAGAGAGGCATAATTTTTCCTTGAACTATTGTACCTACCCACGATGTGATATTTGTATGCCCATTCAAGTGGGTACACGAGTGCGTTCAAAAACTTCTCATCATTCTTGCATAAGATGACCTTGCACAGATTAAATAATAGTTTTTAATTAGCTGATGAATGAACCAACTTACGCGTCATGTGCGATAGAAAAAGAGAGCTAACGTGAAATTTTGATCACAACTTTACTAAAAATCACACGTAGTACATTTTTTTGTTAACAAATTTCTTTTTTGTATTAGTTTTATGCATGTAAAGAGTAATTTGTCAAGTAATTTGTTAAGTAATTTGCAATTATTCGTCTTTTTTGTGTCAGACGACCACAGGCCTAAATTCTCCACAGCCAGAGATATTAATTTTCTTATTGCCTGACAAATACGGTATGTATGTATGGTAAAACCATTTCGAAATATTATATATATACATTCGTGTACATTATTTTTACGTTTAAATCTCTTAAATTATGGGGTTAAATTATGAAGAAAAAACATAAAATAAACATGATTTCTAATTGGCCTCTAATGACGTAACATAGTAGACTAAATAGGGCTACGTTAAGTGCTAAAAAAATCAATGGCAAACTAAAACGAAATCGCCTGAGGTTATGATATATGATTTGTTTACTTCATGTCAATTGTCAAAGTCAATCAAATGTGTCAAAATAGCTATGTATACTTTTTGTTTTACATAGTAAGAGCATACAAATATCCAGCCTACTGTATGACGTATTCGTTATAAAAAGTTTGGAAACGTATTCGTTAAAAAAAGTATTAAAATCAACTACCGCATAGAAAGCCAAAATATTAAAATTAGTTCGATAAAATAAAGTTTATCAATACAAAAATATATAATATATTAGTAAAAAAAAACCATTAATATAAAATTGTTTATTATTAGCACTGTAGTGCTCAAAAAAGTTAGGGTCATTCCAGGGTTAAGCCTTCAATGGCAAAAGAATTTTTATTATAATACACGACGCGGCCTTTTATGACTGGCTCTTAAAAGTGTTTTGACTCTGACAGCCCTTTAATACATTATGATGAAGTGAATTTAATTTTAGAACACTAATTGTTCGGTTTTGTTAGAGGCTTTTCAAAGATTTGAATAAAACCTTCCAAGCTTTAAATACTTAGGTTTGGGTATAAAAGAAAAAATCTAAGTACTTAGGTAATTAGATGTGTGTATAATATTTATTTATTTCCTCGGCCCCAATATTTCCAAGATTGCAAAAATTAAGACACACGCAACTATTCGCGAGATTTTTCTTTTTTTGCGTAAAAATCTTTATAGGTATATGTAGGTACATTATAATTATTATAGGCGGGTCGCTAGTTTCATATAAGCAATAGTAATGTACCTACATTTTATATGCAGTTGCAATAACATTACGAACGTACGTCATTGCATACACTATGGGAAAAACTAGTTTCCGAGCAGTTTATCATTGGAATCGTGTTAAAACTGGCTCATTCTCACCGTAGTTGATGTGGAGTTGATTTCTCTTGCCATTACTAACTTTTTATAGTTGTCAATCTAGTTGTTTGACCATAGGTCACCGGATGTTGAGTTGCGGTGTGGTCGAAGAAAACACACTTAGCTTGGACTGTAACTGGCTCAAATGAGGCTGTTAAAACAAGCGTTAGGTGCTTGGTAGTTTTTTTAACTTGAGGGTGATAGCTAACCAGCCGAGTACAAGAAACTTAACTACCATCACCCTATGGTTTCTTCACGATGTTTTCCTTCGCCAGCAGCTCAAGCTTATTGTTGAGAATTGATCCTATGCTCACCGGCATGTGAACTGACCACGGTATCCACTGAGATATTATAGCTACAAAATTTCACTTAAAATGTTTGTAGTTTAGAATTTTAGTTTCATTTTTCTATCGTTGGTTTGATGTCTTTAAGTCAGGAGAGAATCGGTATCTTCTAGGCAAGCGTGTTCTATTCTTAGCTAACATAAGGTAAAATAGCAGAAAACACAAACCTATTTTTTGTAAAAAGGTTAAATGAAGGATACAGCGTCTTCGTTTCGGGATCGATAATTTTCAGTAAATGTGCTGAGAAATTAATCAGTAAACTTTATTTTCATATAGACAATTTTCCATTCTGGTCCGTAAGCCACAGATTTAGTCCTAATATTCTACTTACAAAAAACAGTCAAAACATGATGTCATTCTTGCTAAACTCTGCTCAGTATTTCTTCAATTGATATGGAAATGTTCCTATCATTTAGACTGCGTTTCCCTATATGGCCTAACCAGTCTCCATTTTTGTATCTTCCTTCCATTATAGCACCTGAACTTTAGACTTTATGTCAAGGACGGAAAGAATGAATAAAAAAACAACAATAAAAAAACACGGTTTAATATCTTCGTGTATTACCTATACTGAACATTCGACTTTAAATCAAAGGCAGAACGTCGTTTATTACTTGTCTGTTGGGATGTGTTACTTTCGCGCCAACCTTTAGAAATTTGCATGTAAAATCGCTACTTACACGAGAAGAAAAGTAGACAAATTTAAGTCGTCTAGCTGTTTTTAGCATCAGCCTTCTTAGTTAAACTAATGTTTTCCTTAGTCAAACGTTACAAGCCGAAGAGTTTAAAAAATATATAACCCGTCTGCGACTAAAATAGCTATAATTAAAAGAAAACAAACTTTTTAAACTAATTTATTATTCCTAATTAAATTTCAATATATAACTTCAATATATTTTTGTAATTTAGATACCCTACATGAAAAAATAATAAAAAAATAACCAAACCTTGGTTATTTTTTATTAACGTGTTACTATTTCACGCCAAAAATCCGCCATTTTTTTTTTTTTCTAACACCTATCTAAGAACACTTGGGTTATTGAGTCGAATATAACGATGTCGTAATCCTTTCGGCCGTTTGGAAGAAACGAGGTAATAATATGCATGCATACATACATGACACGCGCGAAAAACATAACCCATCCTTGGCAGTTGAGTGATAACTGGGCACGTATCCAATCATATTACCACAGTATGGTACACCATGCCGACTACCCATAGAATCCATAAAGATTGATAGCCACAGTCACCTGATGTTGAATGACGTCGTGGTTGAAAATGGTAAAGACACCTATAGCCTAGAATTGTTGGTAATGCTAGCATTACATTGTTATGGGCGTGAAAGTACATTTTCAATTTGATGGTGGTAGGAGTAGCTGGCCTATCACCATGCTATGGTTTCCTCACCATTATTTCATTTACACATCTCGCATCAAATTCATGTGCCGCTTCACTCGTGGACACAACGCATTCCTCCAACAGTGGCCATACTGTGATATCTTTCACGATAAGTAGGTCGACATTCTGAAATTTCTCTTGGCATTCTGTGAACAGCATTCTGAATACACTACTGCTTGGCGGCAGAATATCTGGTAACGCGGTGGTACCTACTTAGACGTACTTTTGCTAATGAGATCTACCACCAGGTGAAGGAGTTATTTTTCTAATTAATATTTACTTTGGTCATCCTAAAAAAAAACACTGCGGAGAACGCAAGAGCAGTCCTCTGTGGCTTTGTTATAATTTATATTTTTTTAATGTCATTGCAGAAGGAATGTCATGGCTTTTTAATCGGTATTGGCATCCACTGAGCCCGACATAACTCAAATGATAAAAATAATTATTTACGATTTCAGATTATTTGGCAGCAAAATAATTTAAAAAATCTGCAAAATATTTTATAGCCAAAATGTCGGCCTTTATTTCCCACAAAAAGTTAGCTTTGCAATTCAGTACACAGTGGTCAGCATTTTGAATACGTTGCGTCGTTTAAACCATCTACTTATAGTTACTATTTTGTTTTAGGGGAATCTAAACTTAACTAAACTAGTATTATAACTTAACTTATTTTTGTATTATATAAATCGGCAACTGGTAAAAAATAGTTATACAGCTTTTCCTTCGACTAAACGAGTTTAGTTTAGATTCCATTGAATTTGAATAGTTCAAGCTGCCCATAATAATGAGTTGCCCATATAATCTAACAAAATATTTACACTAAATGTAAAAAATTTGGGTTATCATCAGATGAAAATGAGAAACAATTAAAAAAAAAATTAAATAGAAAGCTCAATGCTAGTATCTATTAGCATCATTTGCAACTAAATTACTTGCTATTGTGACAGTTATATAAGTACATACATTTAAATAAATTAGCCTTCTCAAGTCTAGCCTGAAACAACATCCGCTTGCGAAAGCTAGAATATAGAGAAATCTTAAATATATATAACTCAAAGGTGACTGACTGACTGACTGACTGACTGACATAGTGATCTATCAACGCACAGCCCATACCACTGGACGGATCGGGCTGAAATTTGGCATGCAGGTAGATGTTATTACGTAGGCATCCGCTAAGAAAGGATTTTGATTAATTCTACCCCCAAGGGGATAAAATAGGGGATGAAAGTTTGTATGAAACTTTGTCAATTTTAAACCGGCCCGGCTGAGACTTTGCATGCATAAAGCTATTATGACGTAGGCATCAAGCGCGGGTGAAACCGCGGGGCACAGCTAGTATGTTATAAAACAAAATAATATATGTTTTTTGATTGGACCACTTTTTCACAAGAATAACAAAAAGGTAAAAAAAATAATATAAAAATACCAATAGTACATGTAAGTTTAATATTACCAAGTAGAGCGTTTATAGTCCATATTTCATTCCGCACCCGTTTAACTCTATTGTATGCAGAGATACCATTGTAGACATTCTACGAAACATCTTTAGAATAAAACGTCTTGGAATTGCTGTTATTACATAAGCAGGGTATTGTCTGAAACAATATAGACTAACTATTTAGATAGACTAGGCTAGGATTGTTTAAGTAGATCGTTAAAGCCGCATTGTAAACAAATTTTAATTACTCGAAGCAAATAAAACATTGTGTAAATGACTTACGAACGTTGGTGAACACAAGTTATTTTAAGGACGATAGCAATTTATCTAATACTAGCTTACGCCCGTGACTTCGTTCGCGTTAACTTTAGAATTAGGTTCAGAGAAAAATTAAACGTCTGTAAGCAACAAATAAGCAATAAATAAATATCATAGGTCACATTACACACAGCGCCATCTGACCCCAAACTAAGCAAAGCTTGTACTATGGAAGAATAAAAAAGCAGCCGCTTCTTGCATTGAATTTCTTTCTTGTAAAATACGTTAAAATTAATTCGATTAAAAATAATAATTCCTAATTATCTTTCAACCAGGAAAAAGTGATTGATTTAACCGGTACCGATAGATTAGCGATGATTGACTGTCCAATCTCTCAGTGGAAAGTTAACGCGCGCACATACTTTTACTGTTTACTACATAAAGATATTGCGATCATTAGCTTCGGTATATTTTCTACTGCAATCCATTAAGACCATCTTCTAAAACAAAGCCCTGTTGGCTTATTTGGTAATGTGTGTTTCAAGAGCTGTAGACCGTGGGTTCGATTCCCAGTTCGGACAAACATTTGTGTGACGACCATAAATGTGTGTTATGTGTCTGGGTGTTGTATGTATTACAAGTATGTTTTTACAAAACCAAACATAATCACTTTATTGACTAAATAATTAAATACAAAAATGGTTGTGTGCTTATATTTTAACTAGATTGCAAGAAAACATCGTGAGGAAACCATAGCGTGGTGGTAGGGTATTTTCTAGTACTCGGCTGGCTAGCTACCACCCTTAAGTTGAAAATCTGCCGCCAAGCATCTTACGGTGTATTCCGGCAGCATCACTTGAGAGCCAGTTCCATTCCAGGCTAAGTGTGCTTTACCATCTTCGACCTCACCGTCAATTAACATCAGGTGAGTTGAAGTCAAACACATAGACTGTCAGCTATAAAAAAAAAACATTACGATGATAAAAAAAACAACATTACCTGTATTGTGAGGTGACAGTTTGCACTCCGATTATATTGTACGTAATATAGTGGATTACATTTATGCAATGCGCATTGTTAACCACGACGGAACGGGAACGGAGACGGTATATGCGTTTGTAGTGAGAGAATGTTTGTGCAAATTCATGCTGTCATTTTTCTCTAAAACTACTAGTCCGATTTTGATGCAGTTTCCAGTTATGGATTCGGGTTTAATTGGCGTATGTTCTTAGATAGGTGTTACGGTGACAACTCACCAGGGGGCGGCGCTGGGGTAGTGGTTATTTAAAAAAAAATTTTTTTTGCTTAATTAACTTACATGTATTAACATAATTTTAATCAGGACATCTATTGATAAAATTTAATGTTATTTTTAAAAAAGCTAGGCTAGGCTATCTAGGACTTGTTGCTTTCGAAAGATATAAACCATATAATATTAGTGAATAATGCCCTGGTTAAAAATAATATAAGTTTGATGAATAAATAAAAAATATAATAAAAAAACAAAAAGTATTTAAGTATCCATCAGTTAACTGGTTCCCATAGCTCAAGCTTTGTTTTGCTTGGAGCTAGACGGCGCTGTATGAAAAAAAATATGAAATAACACTGCATGAGACGTACCTACTCTTTCACTAATATTCTTTATCAAACGTATGAAACCATCTACTAAAAGTTTAAGAACGGAAGTGCTTAGAATTCGCGACCCGTGTCGTTTAGAGGGTCTTTTTGATATGCGTCAACGCTCACGTCATTGGTCGTATTCCCATCTCTGCCAAACCAATGATATGATCCTAGAAACGCTGGTTTGGATACTCTTTTCAACTATTAACTTAAGTTGTCGTCATGTCGTACATTCTCAATATTCTATCACAAAAAGGCATTACAAAACAGCCACCTACTTTTTACTTGGTGGTAGATTTCCTTAGCAGGAGGTTGTCTAGGTAGGTACCACCGCAGTACCAGATATTCTGCCGCTAAGCAGTAGTGTGTAAACATTACTGTATTCCGGTTTGAAGGGTAGTACAGCTAGCGAAATTACTGGGCTGTTGATACTAACCATCTAGTCTCAAAGTAATGAGCGCCAAGGCAGCGATGCCCTGGACTTTGTTTTACTACTCAAAGTTCTGTGTATCGGTGCAATGGTCATGGACAGGCGTTATCTCTTACCATCAGGAGGGCTCGTTCGTCTAATTACTATTACATTTTAAAAAAAAACCTGCTAAAGTAAAATATTGCAGAGACAGCCCTAAATCGTTTGTTGTGGAACAGAATTTAGGGAGAACGTATCGCTAACTCTGATAGATAAATAGATTTCCATTGGAATCCACAGTGTATCGTGCTGAAGAACACTTTTTAAGTCAGCACCTTGAGTATATTGTACCATAAATAAGATGCACTCCGTATCACTGCATTTCAATAGAGACAACGTGTAAAGTCGCAGTCTTAATCACATAAAAAAGCTATTGAGACTAATTATTATTTATCGAATGTCTCAAATTGCCCTGGACTTTGTTGTTCCACAAAGTTCTAGGTACCTTTATAATCATGGAGGAACCGTTATCTCTTACCATCAGGAATGCGTTTCGTTCGTTTTATTACTTTTACATAAATAAAACATAAGGTTCCATCAAAGTTCTGTTACTAACATAATTGTTTTCTATGGTTCAGTTCTAAATTATTAATTGTAAAGGCAAACTTACACTTGGCCACTTTTAATTAATTAATCACGTGATTACGTAGAGCAATAAAAAAAGTATCAAACGCATTTCTTGTATGATAATACAAAATGATTACTTAATTTTTTACTTTAATATTATTTTAAACAACAATAACTTCTAACAGAAACAACAAATTATGTAGGCCTAGTTGGAGGGCCCTCGTTAGACAATGCAGTAATCGAACCCCTAAAACACAATTAGTATGCGACACTACATATTTAGCTTAACTGATCTTCTAAGTCCTTGCTTTAAGCCGTGAGTAATGTAGGTCTAATGAGCGACGGGCAAATCTCTAGTTTGACAACAATCTCTGTAGAAAGCGACCATCGACGTACGCGCTTACTGAAATTACATGCTTGATCAGCTATCAAAGATATATCTGAAGATACTGATCTTCGGATGTATCTTTAATAGCTGATCAACGTTAAGAAATTCTTCAAAGTACTGTCAGCGGATTCTAAGCCACAAATGCGTCCCTAAAAATGTACCGCTATCATACGCTTCCAAACATACCGGTGGTAGAAAAACACTCCAATATTCCGAGCAGTTAGATGCACTTTCTATCTAAAAATCGAGACCGACTCACACATTCACTGTTATACCACAACACACGCGATTACTAAAAATAAAGAAATGTCAAAGTTTTATTTTATATTTAAGCTAGCGTTGGATGTAGCGTCTTGACACGGAAAACTTATTCGGAAGTGAGAGCGACGTGGAAACGTGCGACGTCGATGGCGTGTCGCGCGGTACTGCTGGCTGGTTCGCCTGGCTGGATGTTCGATTTGAGGACTGGTTTGAGATTTCTCCCCGTAAACAACGAAAGCGAGCCTTCGGGCCTTTCTTCGTATCGTGGCGAAACGTGAGAACCGTACTAGATGTTCTCGATCATTAATCGAATCAAAATCTACAGTAAAGCAAAAAATACTTGGTCCTTCAAGCTTTTGTAAATCTTTGTATGTAGGTATACGTTTAAACTTCTTCATTTAGGCAAACTGCAGAGCAGTGTATAATGTAGGGTTTAAAAAAAAAACGTAAATCCCGTAATGAGTTGAATTAGTCTTTTTTTTTTTAAATCATTAAAAGTCACGAGTGTCATTTACAAAACAAATACGCAGATTGCTTGGCCGTATTGCACACTTTGTTTTGAAGTTATCTTCTAGGTACATATAATTAATTCATTACATTAGGTACCACTGCGAAACATAGCTCAAAGTTTTCCTGTTTTGACGGTTTTATTCTGTAGTAACGCAGTTTTTGCTAAAAAGTGATCTCGCAGAGTCTAGACTGTACTTACGTGGTACTATTTTAACATAGAATCCCTCCAGCATGCGGCTGATATGGCCGGCCCAGTCCCATTTCAGCTTGGTGGCTTTGAAAGCTGTTTTTTTTTTCTAAATAGTTTTGCGTTTGGCCACGCCCTGCCTGATGTTAAGCAGGATGCAGTCTACGATGAAGCACGCTTACCTATAAAAAACTGTTTACTCTGGATTTAAAGACACCCAAGTAGTACTTCGTAGGAAAAAGACGCCGGCAGAGAGTTCCACATCCTCGCTTGACGTATTAAGAATGTGGAATCGAAGCGTTAATTCCGAACATGGGATTGATGAACATGGATTATCCACCATGTGAGGATGGCGCTTTGGCCGTGTCTGCCTAGGCGTCCGGTAATAAAAAGGGGCAGGTGGATTCAAATTATGCAATTCTAATGCACACTCTCCGAAATGTATACGTAATGATTAATGTAAAAGTGATGAGACGAAAGGGGCGCTCTCCTGATGGTAAGAGATAACGCATGACCATTGCAGCGATACACAGAACTTTGAGTAACAAAAAACAAAGTCCAGGGCATCGCTTATTGTCGCGACATTAGATAGTCTCAACAGCCCAGTAATTTCACTAGCTGCAGTACTCTTCAAATGTTTAGACATTACTGCTTGGCGGCAGAATATCTGGTACCTATCTAAACAACCTGCCGACAAACGAATATAGATGTACTTATTCTATCAGTTATCTAGGTTTTTATACTTAATTTGGAACTAGATGGCGCTATGTAAAATGACCTCCGATATTTATTTTAAAAAATACTTACGAGTAGCAAAAAGTAAGAGCCGGCGAGGCTTTCATTAGTCTCACCGATCCTATGACGCGCAGTAGGATGTAGAATCGGTCAAGGTGTGTGACACATGAGTCAAAATATGCGAACTCTTCGACCACGGTTTTGACATACTTCGCTTTAGGAAGTTTGGCAATGGTCAATTGACAATCCTGTTAGACGAGCGGTGAATAGAAATACATTATTGTGTTGTGGAGAGCAGTGTTATGAAACTAGCGATGTTGCAGTCTTAATATTTCTTATGAGACATATATGTAACACTATCTTCAATCACTTTGCGAATGCGTCATAGATTAATGTTGGACGATATTTTTGCAAACATATTCAAATAGTCGTGACTGATCTTTGACTGCCCTGTTAACTCATGTAGTGAGATAGGTACCAGCTTCAAGAGCTGTAAGGCGTAGGTTCGATTCCTACCATAACATACATTTATGTGACGATAAATGTTTGTTTTGTGTCTGGGTGTTCTTTATATATTATAAGTAGGTATTTACAAAAAAAATTGTATTTAAGTATTGTATCAGTTATCTGGTTCCCATAGTACATAGCTTTGCTTAGTTTGGGGCCAGATGGCGCTGAGAGATTGTTCTATGATATTTAAAGAAATCGTTTATTTTTATTATAAAGTATGTAATGATAATTGACAGCTTCAGGCAGAACTTTGCGAAGTTCATTTGAAGGTGTTCTGGTGTTCTTTAACTAATATATTTCTGCTTATAAGTCGTTTTGATTACAGCAATGACGAGGATTTAATGTAACTTGAACAATTTTTAAATACTTATCCGAAATAAACTTAAGATCTATGACTAATATTTAAACAATTTTTTTTTTTTTTAATTTTTTTTTTTTTTCGTTTAATGATGTATCTGTTTGTTTTTAGATACCTCATTGTTATTACAATCTAGCCAAGTTGAGACTAATAAGTAATATTATTATAACTTAAATTGCTAAGTTGAGTAAATCTAAGAATGTGTCCATCAACACTTTTCTTACTGTCTCTATTAAGGGGAAGACACTTTGTTCATGTGTTCTATAATATGTAGTACTCACTGCACTGACACTAACTAACTTAATACACTAACTCAAAAGGTTTTGTCCTTTTTAGTCTTCTCACTATGTCCGTGTTGTCGAGGAGCTGGATAGCCTCGACGTTTACATGTTGATGAAGTCTATTTTCATGAGCTTCAGCGTATTTTTTAATGATGGTTGCGACCATGTCCACTTTGAGGTCCCGATGAAGGTCGTCGTTTCTTATGTACCAAGGTGCGTTTACTATGCCCCTAAGTACTTTGTTCTGAAATCTTTGTATCATCTGTATATTGCTCTGTTTGGTACAGCCCCATAGCTGAATACCATAAGTCCATATTGGCATGAGGACTTGTTTGTACAAAAGTAGTTTGTTGTGCACTGATAACGAAGAATGTTTTCCAAGTAACCAGTACATCTTCTTGTAGCGAAGCTCTAACTCGTCGCGTTTCTTTTTGACATAAGCCTTCCAGCGAAGCTTTGCGTCTAGTGTCATACCTAAATATTTGGCTGTATTTTCGTATGGTATTGGATTGTTATTAATATACACCGGATGGTAATTCGATCTTTTGTTTGTAAAGTCTACGTGAATGGATTTTGACTCATTCAGTTTTATTCGCCATTTCCTTGTCCAATCAAATATGGTGTTAATGGCTGTTTGAACCTTTTCCACTGCTTTCTCTTGAGTGACTCCCGTGGCCATAATAGCTGTGTCATCGGCAAAAGTAGCAATGGTGTTATTTTCTAGATCTGGGATATCACAAGTGTAAAGTAAATACAGGACCGGACCTAAAACACTTCCCTGTGGCACGCCAGCTTTGATTGGCTTAAGCTCTGAGTATGAGTATTTAAACAAATAATCTCGGCTGAAGAGTCACCACGTCCTGAGGATATATTAAAAAAGCGCATGGTGCGATATTCCTCTTTTATAGATCTACTAAAATTTTAGGCTTACTATACCCATTCGCTTCCCGCCATCTGTATCGCTTAGATCTTTTAAACTACGCAACGGATTATAATGCGGATCCATCAATAGACAGAGTGATTCAAGAGGAAGGTTTATATGTATAATACATGCATATGTACCACATTACTGTATGATTAAATGAATGATCCCTTTCAGATTACTACCACATAAGCTTATAGCCTAGTATATCGTAAGCAGGTGGATAACATCACAGTGCAACAGTTGAAATTGTATACAATGGCGTGTTTTGATTGACAAACAGTTTAGCTGGTTGTTTTGTAAACTTCATCTCCGAAATTCCATGCATAATACAATGAGCGGATACTGCGAAAAATGCGTAATAGTTACCTAATCTGAATAGCTTTGCTTGTAAACATTAATGTTGTAAACCTCTTGAATTGATGCCAGAGTCAATGGGGATTGTAGATTCTTGGAACGCCAAAAGTTAAGCGTCTCTCTAATCGGTCATCCGTAAAGGCAGGCAACTGTGGAATGCGTTACCTATTGCCATTAGACGTGCTCCATCGTTCGAAAAAGTCTAACTTTTTTGTCTTTTGTAGATATAATAATTAGGTATTTTGATGCTATTTTACTATTTGTCGCTTATTTGTATAAATGTATAAAAATGTTTAATGTTTATGTATAGTAGCATATCTAAAAATAGATAAATGTACATATATCTAATATATAAAATTCTCGTGTCGCGGTGTTTATTACCAAACTCCTCCGTAACAGCTAGACCGATTTGTAATATGATGTGTGCTTATCGGGTAGGTCTCAGATCATTTCGATTTATCTGACAATCCGAGTTGAAACGTGGATACTCACAGTGGAATGGTTCACGAGTTCATAGTCGCTCAGTCGATATCTTATCTAGAACGAAGTGATTCGCCAGAGGACTATGGTCTTTTTCTTCTTCCATTTTTAACGTCGCACTTTGTGCAATTGCTAGTGTCAAGAAATTTAAGATTAATCAAGTAAAATAATTCTAAATCACAGTCAAAATAAATCAAAGCCAAGTCATGCCCTAGTATCAAGTGGTGACCTTATTACAAGTTTCGAAGCATGTAGCTTTCACCACGTTGAATAGGTAGGTACATATACATATGACATCATGTATTTCGGCACATTATGAATTACAATTATTATACAAATATAGCGACACTTTTCCGCGTTCCCGCAAAAACTCAGAGCTAAGATCACAGACATCGCTCAATATGGCAAGATAAAGCGGAAGGGGTTATCTTCGCAGAACCGATAACCGCTGGAAGACGTGTTCTACAGTGAAGTTCGCGTATCGACAAACGCAGTATGCCTTGAAATGGTGTGAAGATATATGTAACACAGCTGGCGGGGTGAGATCAAGCTGAATGGCATGTCTAGGAAGAAGCCTATATCCAGCAATGGACTACGATAGGCTGATGATCCGTCCGATGACTGCCCTGTTAACTCATTTGATAGAATATCTATTCATATGTATGTGCGCATTTCATGTCCTAGTTGATGCGACTTGTAGAGTTATATTTATCTATCCTATACCAAATATATTGTCTAGTTTTTTTTTAATGAGTAGGCTTGCATTTTGGTCCATCTCACGTGATGTTAAGTGAAGATGCAATCTACGGTGGAGCACGCTTGCCTACAAGATACCGATTCACTCTCGACTAGAAGACACCCAGATTATATTATCAGCGAACACCCACTCGGGTAACGTGTTCCACGCTTTAGCCGTTCGAACAATGAAGGTAGATTCGAACCGCTTCCGTTCGTTCGCTTTCGTTCTACATTCTACTATAGGAGCACCAGGAGCTTCAAAACGCGTGACCGTTTCATTATAGATATTCCAAAAACTCGGGTTTGATTCTACTTACAGTGGGCTGTACTCCAATAGTTATATATAATAATCTGGGTGCCTTTAAGTTTCGCGTGAATCGCTAACATCAGAGTTGCATTTATATTATGGTGATCAAACAATTAAACACGTGTTTACCATAAAATATTACTTTATTCAGAGGTATACACTCCAAATTTATAAAAGTAAAAAATAATAATAATAATGGCATGGTGGTTCAGCTTCAGTTTATATCGTTAATATTAAACCAATTTAGGCAAATAACTAAGTACACGAAAATAATTAAAAACGTAATTTAGGTACATACATAATAATTAGTAAATAATAATGATTAAAATTACAATATTGGTCCAACATTTTTTTTTAAATATTATCGGACTAATTATACATTCTTTTTTTTCTAGTCCATAGTAGCACATGAGACCATGTCAACGGAGATTTATTCAGTCTGTAACAAAAAAAATAATTATCAAAACAGTATGTAGTGACGGTGAGCGTTGATGCGTATGAAATGAGGCGTCTTAAACCTACATCTACGTCGCTATGCCCTGCCACCAAACCACCATCCTGCCACATCCTGCAAACATTACTATGTTCCGGTTTGAGGGAAACTGCAGCTAGCGAAATTACAGCACTATTGAGACGTAATAAGTAAGACGTAAGCGCCCTGGGCTTTGCTATGTTACTTATGGACATGGACAAGCGTTATCTCTTACGATCAGTTCCCATACTCTAGATCAGGGCTGTCCGGACAACGGCCCGCGGGGCCGCATGCGGCCTGTTTTCATGCGGCTCGCGACGCATGTTTTAATCAGAAAATAGTATTGGACATAAATAGTTGGGATAATAGTATTCTTTGTTAAAACATATAATCAATATTTGGTTTAATTTATTTGCCTTTGATGTTACATTTAAATTGTTATAGATAAATCAACCAAGAACCAATGAACGTATAAAGAAATGATTACCCTGTATTTTCTTACTTGAAAACTGAAAATATTTTTTTCTGCGGCCCTCTAGCTTTTGTTGTAAATTTATTTAGCCCGCGAAGGTATGTCGTTTGGACAGCCCTGCTCTAGATCTATTCATCGTAATTCCTGTTAGGTGCTTTAAAAAAAGCAACGCGACCTTATATCGTATGCCTGCACAATAAGGTTCGCAATAGAGCCGTTACAGCTTGAAAACGTAAAAACACAAACACACACATACAAACTGTTGCATTTATAGTGTTAATGTATTTTTTACTTTTTATTACGTTTATAAAGGTTTGGTCCAAGATGTACACTGCAATATAATATACCCAAGGTTTAAAATGAGTGTTTCTCAGTTGGAGCACATACCACAACGTGCATTTTGTACAATAGACGCTTCTCAAAATAGGCTCTTTTCAAAACATGCACGTTTTCTAATATGTAAAACAAAATCGTTTTTTTTTTTCTTAATTGTTTATGTATTAAGTTAGTTATGAAACACCAACATGAACTTGTAAAAATTACGCTAATAATATTTCTACAAAAAAGTAAGTAAAAAAGTGAATAATTACCCAAAAATATTTCTAGGCGTCAACGCTATCTCCCTGTTCATTTGGGAAGAAGTAACTCTTCTTTTTCTTTATGTATGTTGCGTCAAGGTGATTTCTGAAAACAAACATGAAAACAAATGTAAACTCTGTAATGTACGGCTTTTTAGTTGATGTGGACGAAAACAAGACAGCTTAATTTTTTTTAATTCAAGTAATAAGATATTTCATTTTAAATCGAAGAGGAATCGAACCCTCGCCCTTCAACTCTCGAAGCAGAGTTTTGGGCTAATATAACAGTCAATTTAGCCAGTTTTATTTTTTGATGGTCGTAATTACTTCGAATGAGGTTTAATATACGAGTATGTGAGGACACCGGGTAAGAAATACTGGGCATTCAGCTAATTTAGAATAAAACTACACACAAAAGCAAGTTCTACTCGTTACCGGGCATGTCAAGAAAAACCGCATAATGTGGTTACATTTCATAACTAAGAACTAAGTACATCGATCATTAAATAGGTACTTATAAAAGTTTAAAAAAAAAAAGTTTTTATTTAATTTGCCTGGCAGTTCCAATGGATGTTTATTCTCGAGCCATAGTTCTGCAAGGCAATTATATAATTTTTTTAAATGTCCTATCTACGACACAATTGACTACCTTAGGTTATCGCAAACAACTTTCAAATTACAATGTCTACGAGCAACTTGCTACGTTAAATCTACAACTGCTTTGCAGAACTATGCACTTACAGGGCGTCATTGAGTGAGGTCTAACTATGGCATCCTTCCGCTTAAAAATGTGCCAAATTCCGGATAGATTTTTATAGAACGAATATTTCTCGTGACGCCTTAGGGAAACGAGAAAAAAGGCATTAAATGTACAACCATCATGAAATAATTTTTCAGGCGTTTCATCATCTCAGCCGTAAGACGTCCACTGCTGGACATAGGCCTCCCCTCTTACCATCAGGGAAGCTTTCCTTCGGCCCTCTCATTAATTGCACATTAAAAAGGTATTAAAAAGTCACAGAAGTTTACGTGTCTTATAGATTTTATGTCAGCGAAGCTACAAACAAAAAAGAACGCCCGACGATTTGTTCGTAGATGCGATGTCGACATCCCTACACGCGCCTCGCGCTAAACCTGCGTGAAGGGGTTTTTGGCGGGAACGCGGTGAGCGTCGTGTCGCCCCATTGTATTTTTTTCTAAAACTAGTGTTTTTTCAAGTTTTTATGCATAAAAATAGTGGTGTTTTATTTATAAAGTGCCGAATTACAAGCGCGAGTGTGGGAGAATGATATAATGTGGTTAAACATGACTTTTCGTGTTGCTCTCTCCATCCAGAAGCTTATAGTAAAGTCACCACTACTTTACTAAGGCATGACTTGATTTGTCTGAGACCGAATGGACTTGATCAAGACTAGACTTTGTCTGTAACTATAGGTGATAAAGAAGCTGAAAAATTAAGACTACTCACAAAATATAGAAACATTGAAACAGGCAGAATGCACAGAGTGCGATGCCAAGAAGAAAGAGAAAAAAAACCTGCGTGAATCAACGCTAGCAAGGAAGATGTTCTACTTATTCGGGGCCGCGCGCTCCAAGTACCTACTTTGCCAAAAGTGTCTCAAACTTTTGCTTTTACCCTTCAAATAGGTTTATTTTTATTTTTGACGTAAAAGTAAGAGCATAGTCCACAAGCGTTAGAAATACGAAAAAATAACCTGTTTCATTATAAATTTCATGACATGCGCAATAATATTGTATTTGGCGACATCCATCCCGTATTCGATCAGACTATTAGCGCAGTAAGTTGACATCGGAGCAACACAAGCGTTGTAAAGAAGTAGCGCAAACATCCATGTTTGAGTCTTATCTTGAAGCTTTTTATCACTCATCGGCTTACGGACTATTGGCCTGGGCTTCACAGTCTTCGTTGGATTATCACAGTTAGCGGTCAGTTCTTCTACAGTTTCGAATCTAAACAGAAGCTTGGTGAATAAAAACCGCCGCATACAATGAATTAAGTTGAGACCTCGTTTTTTTTCTCTCGTCCATCACGTTCTTCAAATTTTACTGATATAGCGGCTCGTCGTATGCGACGACTTTTAGATTGTTAAGGAATGATAAAGTAAAATATTGGAAGGCTTACCGTTGTTCAAAGAAGGATGTTGGCGTAGTGTTGAGAGAAATTTCGGTACTCGATGGCTGTGAATTGAAACAATATAATATTTTATGTGCTGGAAGACGTTTACTATAACTCAATTTTTAATATTATTGTCCTTAATTAACAAAAAATTGTATTTGTCGAGGCTCCACAAAGTCCGCAAGTCGAGTCATGGTTCACCGAGTGGTACGAGTCATGATTCACCGCGTAGGACGAGTCATGGTTCACCGAGTGGGACGAGTCATGGTTCATTGCGTTGGACGAGTCATGGTTCACCGCGTGGGACGAGTCGTGGTACGTTGTGGCATCGAAACTCATTGTCATAGTTATTATTAAATCTATCATAATTCTTTTCATAGCTCGTTTGTAGGGGAAATAATTGAGTAACTCACGTTGTTTTCCTTATCCTCAGAGTCGGAGCCGCTACGTCTGTTCCTGCAGAGGTGGCGCACACAGCGACATGAGGTCCCGCAGCCTTTGTCGGTTTTCACACAGCCGCACAACTTGTTTGCGCACGCGCCGCGACACGTGCACCCGTCTGTGGTGCGCTTTAGAGCGCGGGACGTGTCAGGATTGGAGCGGGTCGTGTCGTGGTTCACCGTGTGGGACGAGTCTTGGGAGGAGGTGGCATCAAAGTTCATTGTTAGACGGGAACGTTGTGCCTATAAAAAACATATTGATTTTAGGTTATTTGCTAAAAATCAAACGAAAACTCACAAATTTTATCCGAATAAAAGGTATCTTATGTGTTAGGGAATACGTTTTCAAAGATTCATCCAAATCCGTTAAGCAATTACAGAGTGAAAAAATAACAGACACACACATGTCCACAGACAAACGTTCATAACTCTAAGTAACTCTTTCTGATTCGAGACTTTTTAGTTTTTTTGTTATTTAATTGAGTAATTTTCTGGTGAAACATATTTAAAAAAAGCATTTTTTTTGTAAAAATCGACATTTATTAAACAGAAAATTTAATCTTAATAACTTTAACGTTAATTTCAGTCTTAATAATTGCTTTGTTTATTTCTTTTACTCACACACAGATTCACTTTTAAGCAGTTAATAGTTATAAAACCAACTTATTTAAAAATCATACTAATTCTTAATAACTTTACTATTATCTAGTAATTCTAGTATCTAATCATTGGTCATAATCACAACATTGTTGATTCTCATAATCACAGATTTGTTTCGTAATTAAATAATCTAAATAATGAAAAGAACTTCTAAATCAGTCTTTTAAATAATCAACTAACACATTAATTAGACCTTTTTGCTGATTTAATAAAATAGGCTTTTAAAAAAAATCAGAGCGGCAACAGCTTTGTCCGACAATCTGTTTTTGATTTTTGTAATAATTCCACCGGATAAGGAGAACACTCTCTCGTTTTTAACAGTTGTCGGTTTAATTCTGTTTAAGGCTTTATACAGTAGTTCCAAACTAATAATTTCGACAATCTTGTCTCGTCTCGAGTCTCGACAAGAAAGTCCCGGGACTCGAGACTTCTAAAATTATAAAGGGTTTGGGTCCCGGGACTTCGAGTCACGAGACGTTGACTAGCTGTCGACCTAACTTTTAATGGTTAGTCTGAACAGCCCAGTAATTTCGCTAGCTGCAGGATGAGTATATTAGTACCTGTATACGTTTGAACAGCGGCGTGGCCCTCCAATCCGGGTCCTTCTTGTAATCCTCATCGAGCTCGTCGTCATCGTCAGTGAACTCATACGGCACCTTCTGAGTCTCTTCCGCTGAGTTCTTCTTACGTTTGTTCTTCGACGCTGATCGGATCTGCTCCAACTCGTCTACGAGCTTCTTCTGCAGACACGAAGTGGTTGTTAGCGGTTGAACATTTTATTCATTTATTAATTATTAAGGCTTTATATTTCGACATCTATTTGTCCATCATCAACCTAATCATGTGTAATAAATAGGATATCATTTAGCAAAGCAAAATATAAACATATATATTGTAGGGCATTACACACAGCGCCATCTGACCCCAAACTAAGCAGAGCTTGTGTGATGGTAGTCAGATAACTAATAGCATACATAAATACTTTTTTTTTGTTAATACATACTTATAATACATACAGAACACCCAGACACAGAACAAACATTTGATTATACCATAAAATGTTTGTCCTGGGCGGGAATCGAACCCACGCCCTACAGCTCTTAAAGCAGACATACTAGCAATAAGCTAACAGGGCTGTCAACTATATGGCTACAGGGTTCAGTAATTCTAATTCGAAGCAATGACACAGCATTAGACTGGTAAATCGACTGCACTAAGTGCAAGAACAGTCTCCATATAGAGCCTTAATAAATCAAACATACTTTATTATCATTAGAAGAACAGACTACAAATTGGTACAAAAACGTGTTTTTTTTTTAAAGAATAAAGATAAGAAGAAGCCATACCCAGTCCTAAAGTGGAAATATCCTATGTTTTGGAATATTTTCATAAATAACAAGCTTAATTTAAAAAAAAAAACACATGCATGTGTGGACATTATATGACTTTTTTTTTCATAAAAAATTATAGCTACTGTCACTCGGGATGATATAAGGATTCTAACAATATCCAATTCTCTTCAGGCATTTGAGCGCAGGAACGCACTGGATGTTAGTTACTGGAACTTGGTTAACATGTGTAACAACTGGCGACCTTGTCGCTAAAAGCGATCTCTTCCAGGCAACCTTAGAATGGAAAAGATCCGAGGAAGAAAAAGACGGGGTGTGTCAATAACGTGGATATGCATATAGTAGAATGGAAACCTAACCTAAATGGAAACTAAACCTAACATCAGGTTAGCTGTGGACAAACACCATGCCTGTCAACTATTAAAAAAGAACAACGATTAATCACTTATTTCTTGCTAGCTACCTATCATATGAAACCGTCTGATATTTAAATAAACATTTAATTTATAGGAGATCTGTGTGCCTGTCTGAAACATTATAAATAAAGTATGCAATCGAACACTGAACATACGTTCTCCTCCTCGACTTGCTTGAGCCGCTCCTGCTGGGTCTGTATGACGTTCTGTAGTTGCTTGCATGCCTCGTTTCTGTCGCCGCGACCCACCACGCCGCGCTGTAGCGCCACTAGCGCCGTCAGCTGGACACATACAACACATCTTAGATATGTAATCTCATCATTTGAGTTTTGGCGAGAACGCGGAAAGAGTGGTGGTAATTTATGAAAAGAAACTTGACGTTTTCCCTAATCATTATAATACCTTAAAATGTTTTTAACGGTGCCACTACCTGTGAAGCGGAGCGCTTATCACCAGGATGTCGTTTATATAAAACAAATATAGGGAACAATGTCAAACTAGGTATTAACTAAACAATTTATCAGTTCTTTCCGTAAATTGTGATTTAACAAACGACTTACAATGTGATGAGTAAACTAAGAAATTTGAGATGCAAAAATGCAAAAATATTGCTTTATAATTAATGTATCAAATATAACTACACAAATAATCTGTTAATTTTTTATGCGATAATGTCTCTCAGGCATAGTAACTAACCCAACTAAAGTAAACTGGTTTTTTTATTCCCGCCAAAAACCCCTAAGCCTTAGGGGTTTTTGGCGAGAACGCGGGAACGCGGGAAGAGTCGTGTCGCACCATGGTATTTTTTTATCAAAACTAGTTTTTTCCAGTGTTTATGTATAAAAATAGTGGTGTTTTATTCACAAAGTGCCGAATTACAAGCGTGAGTGTGGGATAAATATATAATGTGGTGAATCATGACTTTTTGTGTTGCTTCCAAAACTCCATCGAAGCTTAAAGTCGCCACTACCTACTTTACTAAGGCATGACTGGATTTGACTGGCACGGACTAGACTTGACCAAGACTAGACTTTGACTATGAAGACAAAGAAGCTGATAACTCACCACACCGTCACTTAACATCTGGTGAGCTGTGGTCACATAACCAGTCAAAAAAAAACATTACACCCTTTGTATGAGCAGTCGTGTAATAAATGTTACCTTTTGTTCACTCTGCATTTTGATCGTCGCGACTTGCTGTTCGAACTCCGACCTGGCATTTTCAAATTCAACTGCTAGTCTATCATGAGCTTCTTTGATCTCCTCATATCGAGCCTGGTAACCCTTTTCGGACTGACTCTGGAGCTCTCTCTTAGAATCCACCAGTAATTCAAACAAACATTTGAGAGCCACTTTGGCTTCTAGCATCGATTGGATGTTGTCCCATTGTGTGTGGGATTTGTTTTCTGTGAAAGAATAATACAAACAATTGTATTTAAAATACCAGTACTTTTCATTAATAAATAGACTTGCGTTTAACCACCAACACGCCTGACTTTAAGCGAAATTATCGGTCTACGATAGAGCATGCTTGCAAAGCTTCTAGATTGTACCAAGTAACCTACAAGTCATATTTCGGTTTTGGCGGGAACGCGGAAAGAGTTGTATCGTCCCATTGTGTTTTTTTCCAAAACTAGTTTACTACTTTACAGTACTACTTTTTTCGAGTGTTTATGTAATTATGTATAAATATGTGTCATATAATTAAAAGCGCGAATGTGGGCAAGTGATATAACGGGGTGATATGACTTTTCGTGTTACTTCCCAAAACTCCATCGAAGCTTATAGTAAAGTCGCCACTACTTTACTACTACGCCACACTAGATATGTTAGCTTTGAGGACTTGAAACAATTTTTATTGCAAATGGCATAAAATTATATCTCGTCTGATGCTGCTGATAGAGATTAACGGATGACTGTCGTTCACTGGTTTATCATATTATATCAAACCATCTAATCTTTGATTTTAGTTCTATAAAATTTATAAAACTTTACTTTTTTGGTTTCTCTAATGTTCAAGCATACATTTTAAACTTTGTTTTATTTACTTAACATGATTACCAGTGCTTTAGCTTGTCTGTTTTTGAGAGCATTCCCCTTACACCCTGTAATAATTGCGATATTGGTCCCACCTTGGTCCGCAGTCAGTATTTTCTGCTGGAGGTCTGATATTTGCGCTTTCCTGAAAGCCAAATCGTTTTCCAACTCTGTGATTTTCTTCCTGCTTTCCGGGTTGTCCGAGACGTTGCGGAGGCTCTCTATTTGATCTTTTAGGAGTGCTCTGTAAATCAAAGAAGACATTAAAAAATAAACAATATCTATTTACTTATTTCTTAAGTCCACCAACACAGTGTACAACGATATATTAAAAATTTAATTTAAAAAAATTACAAAATTACAAAAGTATAACAGCAATTATTTTTACTTTTTAACTTTTGGGCCATTCAAGTATTACATGTGCAGAATTTAATTGAATTAAAAAAAGTTAAGTTACCATTGAGTAAGCAATGGCATCCTATCCTATGCTTATGCTAGTTAAACATTGGTTTAACTAGCAGCATTACCTATCGCTACAAGTAAAATTTTAACAAAAAAAACCAACTTCATTTGGTTTTCTCATGGATACCACTTCTAGAACTGGACCAACTGGGACCACACGGGAAGCACCAGCTTTCAAATAAAAAAAGGATCATCAAAATCAGTTCACTGACACAAATTACATCAATCCTTCATATTGGATTTGCTCTTAAGTCTACGACCCACCACCATTAAATTTTGTTGTATAAAAACGTTACAGCGAGCTGCACTATCACAAAATTGACAACTAAAATAAATGTGATTATATTGCTACCTTAACTGAGTGCAATAACCTCTTGATTATAGTACGAGTAACCCCATTTACCTGTACTCCATAAGTTCCTCCAGAGATTTCTCTGCTTCAACGATGCTAAGATGTACTTCTAGTTCTTGTTCTATGTATTGCTGGACGGCGTTAGTCTTAACATTGCCTTTAGCGCTGCGTTTCATTTGAGAAAGTTTCTGTCGATCAAGCGCCTCCTGTAACAATACAAAGAGACATTAATTATATTACTCATTATCACATAATATATTAAGTAGTTTGTAGCTATAATAGGTTAGTGGTTAGCGCGGTCGGTTCACATCCCGATGGACGTGGGTTTAAATCCGAACAATGAGCTTGAGCTGCCTCTAGCTACCACCTTCAAATTGAAAAATTTCTCACTATGCCCATAACGGTGTTCCATACTATAATAAAACTGTTTATTTGAAAGAAAGAAAGAAAATAATTTTATTTTGTACATAACCCAAACCGAACAACATAAAACAAACAAACAAAGACTAACTGTTACATACAAAATTTTGACTATTTATATTTGAGGACCAGTTCCACTACAGGCTAGATGAGCTTACAATCTTCGACTGTCAAATACCTAACCACAACAACCATAAAGAAATCAGGCTATTTTCTATAGTCGTGCTACGAAAATCTTGGAGACCATAAAATCTGGGTTCAAATCACATGGCACTTCTTAAAGTTCAATAGTATCACCATACAGGTGCCAGGTCCATCACGTTGTAGGAACGTGACTCAAGTTTAATAAGCCTCTTTAAATACATAATATAGGACAAAAAAAAACAATCAAGTTGAGAGCCTCCTCCTTTTTGGAGTCGGTTAACAAAACAGAGTTGATTCGGATTCAGATGTGATACCTTTAGTCTCTTGTTGACGGCCACAGCTTCTTCCATCTTCCTCTTAAGCACGTTTTGTTGTTTAGCGTGTAGGGACTCCATTTTGGCCATGGCAGTGGCTCGCTTCCGGTCCTCGTTCTTGAGTCGCAGCATCGCCCGCTCGTTGTCAGCCTTCCATTTACGGAACTTCTCGCTTTCCTCACGCATTTGCTTTATTATCTTGACCTGAAATCAAAACAATAATATACTCATTATAATCATAGTTACAAGTCATAATTATTAAGCAATACAATACAAAAATTAAATTAATGGTTAATTAAACTCTGCAATGGTCATGGACAGGCGTTATCTCTTACCATTAGATCATATCGTTCGTTACGTTACTTTTACATTAAAAAAACCGGCCAATTGAGAGTCGGACTCGCGCACCGAGGGTTCCGTACCTATCTGTAGGTGTATAAGTGAAAGATATCTATTTTATTTAATGGTAATTTATACTTTTCGCAACTTTTCCTTTATCTGTACTATAAGACGTTGCTTCGTGCCCAATTTCAAGAGTTCACGGGAAGTACCCTGTAGGTTTTGCTTCCCTTGCGAGTGTCGAAAGTTTGCAGCATAAACAGCTGTATCTTTTGATTGCGTTGGGTTAGAAGTTTGATTTTTTCACAGCTCCAAGGGACAGTAGACCTGAGTATTTGATATGAATTTCTGCTCGATAACTTCACGCGTTCCTAAGAAAATGGGTCTTGACAGACAGACAGACAACAAAGTGATCCTGTAAGGGTTCCGTTTTTTCCTTTTGAGGTACGGAACCCTAAAGAAAAGGCAAATCTATCATACCTTAGTGACTTTCATGGCCTGCAGTTCAGCGTTCAAGGCAGCTATCTTGGCCTCATTCTTCTCCTTCATCCTTATGATGTTGGCTTGCTGCTGGCAGCGCTTCTTCAGCTCCGATATCTCAGTCTCTAGAGTTGACACCTTCGTGCGTCTCTCTTCATGAGACGGGTCTTTGGTCTGTTAAAGTTGCATAAAGTATTTGATATAATACTTTTGGAGTAGTAAAACCAGCTCCAACAATGATTTGCATGTCTTGTTATTACGATAAGCAATAGTTTTACTTTTTATTTATTTATTTATACAGGGTTATAACAAATTATACCGAGAAAAGTAGTTAATCTTAAGCCGGTCTTTGAGTTAATAGTCTACTCTTGCGTTGACGCTTAGAGTTGTTGACGAACAGGCATTTTACACATTCGACGATATTTATAAAATAAAAATAAATTATAAATTTTTATTTTATTTAACTTGATTTTTACTTAATTTAATTGTATTCAATTTGATTTTCCTTAATTTAATGTGATTTGCGTATTATTTTCTGTTTTACGTATATATATCTGAATATATATAACTCAAAGGTGACTGACTGACTGACTGACTGACTGACATAGTGATCTATCAACGCACAGCCCAAACCACTGGACGGATCAGGCTGAAATTTGGCATGCAGGTAGATGTTATGACGTAGGCATCCGCTAAGAAAGGATTTTGATCTATTCTACCCCCAAGGGGATAAAATAGGGGATGAAAGTTTGTATGAAACTTTGTCAATTTTAAACCGATCGGGCTGAGACTTTGCATGCATAAAGCTACTATAACGTAGGCGTCTAGCGCGGGTGAAACCGCGGGGCACAGCTAGTATATATATATATTCTGAATCTCGGAAATGGCTCCAACGATTTTCATGAAATTTAGTATGCAGGGGGTTTCGAGGGAGATAAATCGATCTAGCTAGGTTTCATTTTTAGAAAACGTCGTTTTACCCGTGTTTTCAGCCGAGCAAAGCTCGGTCATCCAGGTACTATGACATGTAACAAAGAATTTGAATTTGTTACTTTTATTTTTAGCTCAATATTATTTGCGTATTATGAGCAGTACTAAGCTTTTATTTACATAATAAAATTGTAGGTAAAGTGTAAATAAGTAGTTGGTTAGTATCATTCCTGTCCTGCTCACCTTGTTTTGCTTCAGCTGTTGCAGTAGCTCGTCACGTTCCTTCTCTAAATGCGCGATCTTCTCCTCGTTCTCTCTCAGATTGTTGTGACTGTTAATGATTTCTCTATTATCGGCCAGTATCGCTTGGACTACAGATGCCTTGATCGCCATAGCGCGGTTGAGCTCTTGCAATTCTTGGTTTAGAGCCACCTGGGTAAATAGAATCGTATATAACTTTATATGTGGATATGTTATAGTTATAGAAGAAAAAAAAAAGGTTTTTTGACAAGTATAAATTTAAAATTGCCGTGGTGGTGCCGGCGTAGGAATAGTACCCCACCCTCTCTACCTGTGGTTACCGAAAGAGTCGGCTAAGGGATGTAATCCGGAAGATGGGCAGCTGCGTCTTCCTCGAACAATCACACCTAACTGCGCTCGCCAACCCGCCTGCCAAGCGTGGCGAGTATTGGCAAAACCCCCCCAGGAGGAGGCCTATGTCCAGCAGTGGGCGTCCTATGGCTGATGATGATGATGATAAAATTAAAAAAAAAACCGACTCCATGACTCTTTGTCCAAATCTCAGGAAACAATGAGGTTTCGGAGTAAACGAAAATATCATTGATGTACATATATTTATTTTTATTTTTGTTGATTTTTAAAAACCGCTCGACCGATTTTGATAAAATTTAAATGGGACCACCTGGAAAGTATACCCTTTAAAACAAAATAATAATTTTCCAAATCGGTTCAGGCGTCTTCGAGTAATCGGTGAACATACATAAAAAAAAAAGATTCCGACGAATTGATTATTAGAAGTCTGTTAAAAAATGGGAAGTAGGAGTATACCCGTAAATTTTCTTACTATTGACACACTCTGTCCTAGAATCCATTTCATCCTAAGATTGCCTTGCCGGGAAGAGATTATAAGAAATTATGATTATGAGAAAATCGCTTTTAGTGATAAAGTCGTCAGTTGTTACACTTGCTATATTTTTTTGTATACATCATCAGCCATATGACGTCCACTGCAGGACATAGGCCTCCTCCTGGGGAGGGGTTTTGCCAATACTCGCCACGCTTGGCAGGCGGGTTGGCGAGCGCAGTTAGGTATGATTGTTCAAGGAAGACGCTGCTGCCCATCTTCCTTATTACATCCCTTAGCCGACTCTTACGGCAACCACGGGTAGAGAAGGTGGGGTACAATTCTAACGCCGGCACCACCACGGCTAAACGCCGGCACCACCACGGCTAAACGCCGGCACCACCACGGCTATTTTTTTGTATATCTACTAATAATTACTACTAGTATCTTGGCGATTTCGTTATCTATCTAAACAACAAATTACTTAACATTACTTAAAAACGTGGCTTTACCTAAGTTAAATGAGGTTTGTTCATGTATATATTGTATTAAGACGCTATTATTGAATAGTATAAAATTAAGAAAATTGAGAACATGTGAATGTGGATGTCCCAAGTAATTATTTTTTTTAATTTATTTTTTTAGTTATATGTTAGTTTCGCTTGCAGTGTAAATACTGCTTAATATTTGCTCAATCTTGAAAACTATTCATGGCAAGCATAATTCGTTTTTACCTTCATTTCAGAAACATCTGCGTTACGAAAACCAATTAAGAAAATACAAATCTATTTGTGTATATTACATGTTTGATTTAATGTATTGTATGGATTTACGAACATGTCGTCACACATATGCACGCATGTATGGGTTTATACCGTGATCATATAATCGTCCCTGTGGCGCAGAGGATAGCGCGTTGGACTTCTAATCCAAAGGTCGTGGGTTCGATCCCCTCCAGGGATGCGATATTTTTGGTGTCGAAATACTTAACTACTAATTATGATAATGATCTACCAAATATAATAAAGAACACAATGTCCCAGGCAAAGTTAAAATAAAGCCATAAATCTAATTTAAAAATATTCATCAGCTTCTATAGAACAATTATTGATAACTTTGGCAACCACTTTATTTATATTACCTAAAATATGAAAACAAGAAAAAAACAAAAATAACATAAAAATACTTTTTAAACTAGACAAACAAGACGCTGCCTTAATAGAGAGACAATATGCTCATGATCATTGCAGCGGTACTCAAAACTTTGAGTAACAAAACAAAGTACAAGAATGGATCTAATTACCTGTCCCATAGCTCTCTTGTTCTCTTCCTCCAAAACAGCATGATCCTCAGTCAACACCGCATCATCATCAACCTTATCCCCATTACATTCTTCGTTCACAAACGAAAGTTTTATTTCATGATCTATTAATTCTTCATCAGTCTTCAAGTTAACTGATTGCAGATCTTCGAGTCTAGATTTAATTTCTTTCAAATAATCTACCACGGAAGTCTTTTGTAAGTCATCGTCAGATTTTTCAGACATATTTAGATTTTCTATTGTCTGGTTGCATTGTTCCGTTAGCTCGTTCAGTTTTCGTTCGATTTTATCTTTAGCGGCTTCGGCTAGGAGAGCTTTCTCACACAAGTTAGTGTTTTCTATGAGCATATTTCCTAAATGCTCGGTTACTAGTTTGTGTTTTTTTAATAGTTCTGCATATTTGGTGCGCTCCTTGTCAAGTTCCTCTTGAAGTTGTTCATAGTTTTGCTCACTGACTGTGGGTAGTTTGCCGATCATTTGAAGACGTAATTCGTTTACTAGGTTGTTCAATCTGAAAGGTGAAAATTTTAAAAAAAGGTGTGAAGTAACAAACTAATAAAAAGTTTAAAAAACTATAACTGACTAAAGACAAAATGACAATAATTAACAGAAAAAATATAGTCTATTTCACCCGGAGCATAATTACAAATCAATTGGCACCACTCTTTCATCGAATTGGATAAGTAGTAACGGTGCTATGGTGGAACACACATAAATACAAACATACATACATAGACTGCTAAAAACATAACCCTTCCTTAGGCTTTGCTATAGTAGGGTAAAATTAGCTATATGTTATAATGTGTACCTACATACCGGCCTAACAAATACCAACAAATAATTAGTGGTCACATTTATTTCTTTAATTAAATGTAAAGAAACTGCACCACATTCTGCTTTCAGCATTAACCACAAATCATAATTATAATAAACACGTTAATATAAAAAAACATTTACAATTATTACCAAAAGCAATACAAAAATATATGTATATAATAATATTATATGACATTTTTACACAGCGCTATCTAGCCCCAAACAAAGCTTGTATTATGGGAAGCAGATAACTTTTTTGTTAATCCATGGTACACAAGTCATCATAGAATATCAATATTTAAATTAAAATTTGATAGTGTTAAATATGTAAATGTGTAGCCCTGTAAATGTCAAAATAATACCTACTAACAATCTTAAAATAAGTATAATAATGACAATATTATGAATATTACTAATCTCCTACTTCAAAACAATCATCAAAGTTATACAAGAAAGACTCTTTTATTGGTTGGTAAAGAAAGAAGAAAGATTCCTTGCCTGATGATCTCAGCGGCCTTTGCGTCCTGGTTGATGATGGGCTTGTTGCGAATCCGACGTGCGCGGTCTGCGTACCTCAACGTCGACACCGTTTCGTCCAGGTTGTAGTCCGCGGGACTCACGCAGGCGATCATCAGCGTAAGGGAGTTGCCACCGAGACTGTCTAATCAAAAACAGATAACAAAGATTGGGTTATTGATTTCTGACTGCCCTTGCCAGTAGCTACTGGTGCCAGGGGTGACAGGCTAAGTGTTGGACCACAGCTCACGATGTTAGTGACGTTGTGGACGAAGATGGTTATGGAACAGGAATGGGTTTCAAAGTGAGGCTGCCGGAATACACCGTTAGGTGCTTGGCAGCAGATTTTAAACTTTGTAGTTAGCCAGCCGAGTACTAGAAAGCACAATATTAAATGTTGGACCATAGCTCACGATGTTAAGTGACCTTGTGGACGGAGTGGTTAACACACTTAGCCTGGAACAGGTATGGAATTTCCAAGTGAGGCTGCCGGAATACACCGTTAGGTGCTTGGCAGCAGATATTAAACTTTGTAGGTAGCCAGCCGAGTACTAGAAAATACAACATTACTTTCCACTGAAAAAAATACGAATCAAGAGGTATGAATATGTATAAAATCCAAAAATTAACTCTAAAGGACTTCTTAAATCAACTAATGGCTGGAACGCGCACCTTGTCCAAACATGCTATCATAGCTTGGAAAAAACTTACCCTGCAGTAATCTTGTGAGCTTGCTATCCCTGTAGCTTATAAATGCCCTTGTGGTCCCATCCCCGAGTGCAGAAATGACATTTCCGAGTGCCAATAAACCCTGATTGATCTTCACGCCTTCTTTAAGCCGTTCTCCGCTAGCCTTCGTCTTTTTTATGCGCTCTGAACCGGCTAAGTCCACCAGGTGGAATTTAGAAGTTGTAGCAAGGTTTCTGAAAACATTTTTTAATAAAAGATTATAGAGATGGAAATAAAAAGAGAGCATGCAGTGGGACAGTCATAGCTACAGCTTGGGACTACAGGTCTATAAGCTTGGGGTGTACTAAACCAAAAGGAATTTTGAATTCCAGGAAGAAATTTTGAAAGAAATTTATAGGTAATGGATATAAATTACGTCCACTGCTGGACATAGACTAGTTCGTTCAATGCGCGATATTTATTTTGATTTCCAGCTTTTTAATTACAGTTCACGTTTCTCTTGACTAACGCGGAGTCTCACGCGTTGGCAAATGTTTCTTCTGTTAGGGAACATACCTATTTTTAATTATGTTTTACCTCTCTCCTCCCATTGGAGACCATCCGTAGTATATACCAAGACCCCCCTCTAGTTTTCACATAGTAATTCATAAATATGGTTTTCAATAAAAATTTTACAAACAGATTTTGTCAAACGCCAAAAGTGCGTGCAAGACACCATATTTGAATATAGCTCGAAAAAGCGCGAGATTTCCCTTGAGGATATTGACTACGTGACGAAAACCTAAGCCTCACCCTGTGACCAAGCGTAGTATTTTGGAGACCTCCCTCATTCCTCTGAACGGGTCGCATAGTATGTTCCCTTATCGGTTCTGTACAGATACGACCATCCTACTACCACTTCAGCAAATATGGGTTATAAGTTTGGGGCATGCTAAGCCCGAAAGATGTTTTCGTTCTTCATTATTAACGACATCAACTATGAATACAACCTTTAAAATTAGAAATAAAATTAACTGTTCCATACATTTTGTTGAAGATCTATGACATTTTTCTATATGTAGTGACAAAGGATCTTTAACAATTTAATTTGTTTCGGAAACTATTATTCACGCACGCCTTGCATGGCCAACTAAACAAAAGTAGCTGATAATCCTGTTACTCGGCTCAAAGACTCGAGTAATAAGACCCACCGGTGTGGTGTATATAGTGCTTACTTGTCAGTTCGGCTTTCCTTAGCAATGATAATGGTGAAGACAGCGTGGCTGCGGCTGGAGGCTTGGTTCATGGCGGTCGAGCCCGTCACGCGGCCTGTGGAGCCGCGTGCGAGTGCCATCATCGTCTCCATGATGGATGACACCGGCAGTTCTGTTAAACCTGGAAATTTAACAAGAATTGTTGTACAATACCATTGTTAGAGACAACTGCTTGGATCAACGATAATATCAACATCGCCAATCGATTTTAAACTTGATTAGTAAGAGAAATCTGTCCCAACAGTGGGATAATAAAAGCTATGGATGTCTGATTTGATAGATAGAAACTCTTAATTGTGGGCACTAGAAATAGAAAAATCTACCTAATAATAAGCTTGTATGGACTTTAAAAACGCGTGAATAATATTTTAGGCTAGTAAATAATGGACAATTTAGAGAGCAGAATTTTTAAAAAGAAATGTTTTTGAAATATAATTATTTGCAAGCAAGCATACAGGTATCTGATAATTTATCTATGGTTGAGAATTTTAAAAACATTCTGTATGCTTATTAGAGCATGGAGGCCATTAAAGTAGGTATTACATAAGCAAAATTTTTGACATTATTAACCCCTCCCTTGTCTGCAAAAGTAAGCAAAGTTATTACTCCCCCTTCTTATGCTTACGTAAACATGGGTTTAACTAGCAGCTTTATCATTAAAAGCTTATTTTCCAAGCGTCCTAAATGTAGAGGTATTAAAAACAAGTAGAAAACATGGTGTGCCAATAACAAGGAAAATAAATAATGAGCATAATTTATATGACATTATCAACATTCAGATCCCTCATCCTCCATTTCAACAAAATAAGCAAAGCTAACACCATCCCACCCTTTGATGCTTATGTAATACTTGAATAGCCCAGTCAGATAATCTTTATGGATGGTTTTCTTACCTGGTAAAATAACTCCCTTGTTAATGTCCTCCCTAATCTCTATAATACTGTGTCCCCTCTCTTTTCCAGAGAGTAAGTCGAAGCATTGTTCCTGGTACAATTCCATGAATGACACATTCACTTTGAAATCAAACTTGTCTTCATTTGATTCTATGAAGTCAAATATGTCCGCTACTGCTTGGGGAATTACACCTGGAAATTTTATATAATAAATGCATTAAAAAGATTGCATAGATCACTAGAATGTTATTAATATCAAACTTTGTGTGTATGTATGCTTATATATTTATTACTTTTTAATGCAGTAACTGCTAGATTTGGATGAAATTTGAATGCAGTTTGCAGACCTTGGATATAGTCTCTGGAACAATGGGTGGCTGGACTAGCCATGCTAGATCTACACACAGGGTGTCCATCGATGGCCTAGCATGCAGAGGGCCGACCAAGAACCATGAATATATTTAGAGATTTTTTTTATCCTGGACAATGCAGATAAAACTTTGAAGATAGTTACTATATCTAACTCTGGAGTAGCAAACTCTGTACTGTCAAGAGTTAGATCTAAATGTAAATGAACAGAGCCTCATTTCATGACTATTACCACAGTGATATGCCTAATTCTTTATATGCTGATGCTTGAAAAGTAGGTACAGAACTTGCAGACTTAAAAAGTATAAAACTTACCAAGTTTAGATGAGTCCCCATCAGATCCTGAATAATTAGTACCCATAGTGTAAGTCTTACCAGACCCTGTTTGGCCATATGCTAGAATAGTCACATTGTAGCCTGAAAACAGATAACAATGAAAAATTGGTAACATCACTCTGAAACTTTGATAAAAAAATTACTTTAAAATTTTGGCATATTTTACACAATAAGTACAGATATTGTATAGATGGATAAAAAATTCAGATGAAATAAAATAGAAAATATAAACCTTGAAAAAGCTTCCCGATCAGTCCTTTCACAGCCGTATCATAGAACTCCTGCTGAGTGATGTGTTGAGGAAAAACATAGTTGTATGTAAAGGCTAAGTCTTTTATCTGAACTTGAGGTTCCCCTGGCACAGCATCTATGCATTCATCGCAGCCTCTTTCAGTCTCCTGTTGCATCAAGGGTCTGATCCTCAGTGCCACCTGGACTGTATCTAACGTTCCTTTATCCTCTCCTTGAACCATTGTAAAAATGTTCGTTTTTTTTTCTAGAAATACACACCACTCCTCCTTCTACTATAAGTTATTCTACTTTTTCATGTCCTCGCGTTAATTTTTACGCCCGATATTTTGGGGACATACGAGTTGTCAAAGTTTATTTTTCTTCCCTTTAAACGTCTAAAAATGAGCTGACAACTAGAAAAGGCCTGGAAAAGGAGTTATGGTTTAAATTCCGCGAGCTTCACTGAAAATATTATAATCGCCATACCAACAGGAGGGCATTTGAATCGCTAATGAACTTTTAAAGCCCTTTTGTTTTGTATAAACTAATGGAGCAAGTCTACTCACCCAGCAGTCTCAACAGGTCCTTAATTCTGTTGTCTAACAAAAACTTCACGTTCACAATCAGCAGACCCCTAGGTAGAACCTCAATCAGTAATTCAGTAAATTTATGAGGCAAATGTTTTCAAGTTTTCAATTTCAACGGTTGGTTTGGGTTAGTTGGAAAATCAAATCTGAATGAACAAACGAACGAAGCAATCAAAGGAATGAATAAAACACAATCTACGATTTTTTTTATAATTCATCGGCAAATGGATATGGAGTCCTTGATGCCTAATCTTTTTGTATACTTCGACATTCAATTTACTATTTATGTCTAACATATTTAGTTACAGTCAAAGTTCAGTCTTGGTCAAACCCAGTTCGAGCCGATCAAGTCCAGTCATACCTTAGTAAAGAAGTGGGAACTTTACTATAAGCTACGATGAAGTTTAGAAAACAACACGAAAATATATGTTCACTACATTTTATCATTTTCCCTCGCTTGTCACTAGAATATAACATGATTATTTTCATACATAAACGCTCGAAAAATAAAGTTTTGGAAACATATTTATTGGGGTGATACCAATAATAGATAGATATTTCCGCATTCTCGCCAAAATTTTCATAATTATACTACGTTACGATGCTGCCCCATTCGAGTTATAAAAATTACCGGTAGAATGTTCCGTGGCTACATAATTTAAAAAAAAAATTCGTATACAATCTTCGATTAGTAATTTATCTGAGTATACAATAGTCAAACGGTCAAACGTATGAAAAAAAACAGTTTTCATTTACCCGTGCCAGTGATTTTGTCGATTTTGTTTTATTGTTTACAGAGTACGTAAATGTTCAAAGTTATATTTATTTTATTTCCGCTTAACTATATGTAAAACTAAATGTATACTTTGAAAAAACATTCAAAATGAACTTCCGCAAAGTAATGCGAATCAATTAATTATCTGAGTACCTACGTAAATCTCGAAAGTTGATATTGGTCTGGTCTGGTCTGGTCCAACATATTGGTCATTTAGGCGGATAATAATAATTGTCAAATATAACTTGAGGTCCTTTTAAATGTTGGACAGTTATTTTATTTCATGAATTATTACTAAACATTTTTTATGTCATGATTTTGTACTTTCTGATTAATATTTTTAGCGTTCTTGAACTTCTAAACAGAGAGATAGCGCTTTGTTTTTAATAAAAAATTCTATGAAACGTCATTTTAAAAGATGTTCGCTCTCAGATAAAAATTTCTATGAAGCGCAATTTTAAAAGATGTCCGCTCTCAGATAAATTATTGTCTACTCGAAGTGTCCGCTTAGCTACATAATTTTGAAACGCAATGTTACGATATTAATTAAAAACATTACTTAAAATTCCCAAGTATCATAATTCTAAAAAGCAATGTCAAAAACGAAAAAAAAATTGGGTTTTTGATCCTTTTAAATTCACTATCAAAGTCAAAATTATTCAACTATTAATGTCAGTTTATATAATAAACGAATGTCAACGTCAATATTTAAAGTGAAAAGCGAGCGAAAAGTGCGAGATCGAAAACTTTTATCTTGTGTGAACTTGGAAAATAACTTATGTTGCGATTTGTCATCAAACTTTAGATATTGTTTTATTTGTTGTAAGCTAGAATAGTTTTACGTTTTGTTCCGATTTCTTGTACTGTTTTGTTTGATGTTTAACTCAATAGCTGCTTCGATTTTGGTAGCATCATGCCACCTCGAACTACAAGAGCCACGAAGGTTCTAAAAGAAAACATCGATATTGTGAAGAAAAGTAATGTTATATCAACTGGAAGGGTAACTAAAACTTCACGGAAGGCTCTAGCAGATAAAACTAATTCACTTTCAGACGATAATGATTCGATAGATATCCCTATTAAAATTTCAAAGAAAGCATTGAAGAACAAAAGTACGGCTTTCAAAGAAAATAATGAAGCAAGACCAAGGCGAGAAAGGAGGTTGCCTCCGCGTTATGTTGAGAATCAAATCTTAAAAGAACTATCTCGTAACAAGAATATTTCATCAAAAGAAAACTCTCTAACTGCCAAAATGAAAACAGCATTAAAAAAGCCTCCTTTAAAGGATATTTCTTTCAAAACTTTACAGGACATTAACAGCTCGACCGAGCGTGAAGAAAACCTACCATCATCTTTACAAGAAAAACTAAGTAATAAGGTAACATCTCAATCTACAAAAACATTTAAAAAAGTTGACAAACAAGTCCCAATTACCAAATTCTTGACTAAAGACGAAACACGTCCGAAGAGGCCTTGCCGTGTACAGTCTGAAGTAGAAAACAATAACAAGAGTCCAAAAGTACTATCTCCATTTAAAACTCCACCAAAAGCAGATGACAGCTTAATTGCAAATAGACCTAAAAGAATATGTAGATTGCCATCAAGGTTTGAAGATCATTCTATAAGTCCTACTAAGTTCATCCCAGTACAACCATGTCATGCTAGCACACCAATACTTCATAAAACCATCAAAATAGTAAACAAAAATGCTTCAAATGTCTCTGTTGAAAAGAGAAAAGATGATAAAAAAGAGAAAATCATAAATCACCCAATTAGAAAGCCAGCAAATTCGAAACTGACTGAAATTGCAACCATATCTAATACTAGCAAAAGCCCAGACACAAACAACAATGGAAAGAAAAAAGTTTTAAGGCATAAAAAGGTAACAAACAAAACCAAGTCCGAAACAATACAAGCAAGTCCTAAAAACAAGATCAAGGCATTTGCAGGAAGACTTCTAGAGACAAGTGTTTCTTTCAAGGTATTAGAAGATAGGGACTCAAATGCAAAAAGACTAGATGTGTATGAATTCACATTTGATCCTAATGAAGAACCTCCACCAAAGAAAAAGCGAAAGAAGCCTGCTAAAAAGAGACCAGCAAAACCTAAAATGGTAATATTTCAAAGTAACTATGATAATAATGTCTCAAAAGCTTTAGAAAAACTTAAAAGTAAAGTTAAGCCATCACAAACTACAAACAGTATACAATGTAATATTAAGTCAATGGAAACTTTAGCAGAAGGGCATGCAAAGTCAATTGAAAATCAAGCCATGACATCACAAAACTATGTGAAATCCATGCAGAATGCTAACATCTTAGCAGATGGAGAGCAAAACACTTTGCCTATTGCCAAACCGGCAATAAATGGTAACATATCCCAAAATAATTATAGTGCTAGCATCACACCTGCCATACCTGCAATAAATGAATCTATAAACTCAATTCATGCATCAAACTATGCCTCAATGAGAGTCGAAGATATAGCAGCTGATTTTGAATTCAGTGAAAATCATGATGACATAAACTATTCTCCTGTAAATTCACCCCAACCTCAGCCAAATCCTGATCATGAGACAGTGCCAGAAGTTCCAGAAGCCAATAAGGACCCTGTAAATAATAAAGATCCATTAAATCTACAAGATGATGTCAGCTTTTTCGAAGAGCCTCCCATAGCAAGCAGTAGTATGAATGTTTCAGTTCGCCATCCTCTTGCCAGCCCTTGGAGAGTAGAATTTGGATCTTTGCCAATGAAATGGCATAACAACACTTATGTAAAAGCAAACATGACTCCTGCTGTAGAAAGTTCTTTTGTGAACTCTGAAGTGGCTAAAACAAAACACATCTACACCAATATTGTATCTGAAGAACCTTTGCCTGAAATATTTGAGAATTCAGCACCAGCTTTGAAACAGACAAGCATTATATCATTCATCAAAGAAGTAGCTGAAAGAAAAGCAAATAAAAAGAAAAAAAGGTTACAAACACCTACAAAGGTTATTTCTGAGAGTTCCACTGCAACTGCAAGTATAGCATCTAAAAGTCCGAAAAAAGCTAAAATCAGCATCACTCCAAATACCTCAGAGAATATGGATAATACATCTAAAGATAAAGAAAACTCGACTGACTCAAGTAACAAATCTCTGTCTCCAGAAAAGAAGAAAAAAGGCAAAGACTGTACATACTTTGGCTTTGATGAGAGTGAAAATGTAGACCAAGAAAATGTGTCTCCAATAAAAGTTAATCCAAATCCAAAAAGAAAGCTGAGGTCTAGAAATGTTCTGCAGCAGTTAAATACTCAGTCTGTCCCTACAAGGGCTGCAATGCCTATAAGCGCTAAGACAAAATTAACCAGTTCAGAAGTAGTGGAACAGCTGTATGATCAGCTTAAGTCTGCAGAAGATGCTCAGTTCCCTGAGACAGAGACTGCAAAAGAGCCTGCTGATAACACAGTGACTAGAAATGAAGATGACCCTTCATGGTGTGAAGATAATGAAGACTCACAATCTGTTCACTTGTTTGAAGATATTGCAGTTGTCCATCATTTGAAGGTGAATATGTCTATATGCATGCTACTTATAAGAAACATATCTCTTCCTATTAAAGGCAGTGTAAAAAAATGCTCTAACAATAAAAGTTCAGCAAAATATACATACATATGTATTTTAAAGCAGTATTAAAAAAATATATATCTTTTTGGTATTTCTAAGGGAACCAATGTTCTCAAAATACGATTACAACAAATTTTCTCAATAAAAAAATTTCAAAGGAACCTCTATAATAAAACAACAGTATATTTTTTGTGTACATTTTATACCAAAACATTAATTAATCTATGAAAGGTTATGCAAAATACTTCATTTGGAAATAAATAAATAAAAATGTTATGGCTTTTAAAATAGTGTGATTAAAAGCCAGAAAATGCTCCAGCAGGTTCATAACAGCTGCATCTCATGCTTCCTAGGATTAAAAGTGGCCCATCTGTAAAGTGACCCTTAAATCCATAATACTTTGTGGTAAATCTCCTTAGCAGAATGTCGTTTAGGTAAGTACCACCACAGTACCAGATATTCTACCACCAAGCAGTAGTGTGAATACATTACTGTGTTCAAGGGTAAAGGGTAGCTAGTAAAATTACAGGGCTGTTGAGACTAACCATCAAAAGTTTGTTAATAATGAGACCCAAAGCAGTGATGCCCTGGACTTTGTATTGCTACTCAAAGTTCTGTTAATTGCTGCAATGGTCATGAACAGGTGTTATCTCTTACCATCAGGAGAGTATCTCATTTATTTCATTACCTTTACATAAAATAAAAACCTATCTGAATTTCGAATAAGACAAACTTTCGTAAATTTATAGATAATATTTTTGATTAAAAATTGAGCCATACTGCATAATAATAGACTGCATATCTACATACTAGAGTAAAGAAGGTTTAATTTTAAAAATTCTTCTTTTCTCATTCCAGCCGCATCGCAAAAGCTATGGCAAAGCCAAGAAGATTACATTCCAACGATCTGCAAACTCTGTGGACAGTGACAGCCAACCAATCAGACCAGAAGCAGAGTCCAGTAATGAGGATGACCTCGCTGATTTGAGCTTTCACTTGCCTAATGTCAAGCAGACAAACAAGAGAACTAAAAAGGCAAAACCTAAAAAGCAGTTGACGAAGAAAGAGGTAAGATTGCTATTGCATATTTATTGCTATATTATTATAGTAATGATTTTTTTTTCACTTGGTAATTAATAAATAATCAGTGTAGCCTGAGCGATGATTCCTAGAGAAAGTGACTTACTATAATAGGTTATATAGGTACATAAGCATGAATGTACTGAGACGAAAAGGGGTCATTGTATTTAACGTCGGGAAAACTTTTTAACTCTAAAAAATTGTGAAAAAAACACTAGAAAAAGTCCCTTGACACTTGACCAACAGGAGCAGCTACATAAAAGCTGTTCATCTATACTAATCTATATCTATACTTCTATACTATATACTATTTATCTAATCTAATATCTAATCTTCTAATATCTAATCTAATAATAATATTATAAACTGAAAAGATTTGTATTTTTGTATATTTGTAATGAATAAACTTAAAAACTACTGGACCGATTTAAAAAATTCTTTCACTAGTAGAATGCTACATTATTGTTAAGTGACATAGACTATATTGTTAATCGAGTTAAATTAGGGATCCCTACGAAAAGTAAATAACATGTATGTATATGCACCACATTATCTACATTGCTCCCGTGCAAAGCCGGGGTGGGTCGGTACTATTCAATAAAGTTAGCCCTGTTGGCTTATTTGTAGTATGTCTGCTTCAAGAGCTTCGTCACACAAATGTTAGTCCCGAGTGGGAATCGACCCACGCACTTTAGCCTTCGAAATAAATTAACTTAATTAAAATTAAGTAGAACTTTACCAAATAAGCTAACAGGGCAGTCGAATCATGAGTACAATGATGAGTCAAATGATGATGATGAGTACAATGATCCCATTTCAGCTTAGTACAGCACAGCACAGCAAGTTTATGGTCCTGTATAAGAAAAAGTCTGTTCCACATAAACACGGCATGCAATAGCGGCTAATTTTGCTGCCGCCACGATGGTCGCGCCGTTCTATGTTATGCTTACTGTGTTGTTTCAGTAATGACATCACACTCATATTATAAAACATTTTTGTCCATAGAATAGTATGCTACCTCACGCCGTAACTGTGCCACTCATTTGATTGAAATTCGGAATACCTTAAAACTTTGAGAAACTCATAGGATATATTTTTTAATAAATACCTACATGGTTCCGACAATCTTGTAGGATAGTTAATAAAACTGCTTGTAAATAATCTTTAAAAGACTTGATCTTTTTTAATCATTACAATTTTTTTATAATTACAGGAGAAGGAGGTAGAAGAATGGGCGGCTGACTTCAATTCAATGTGCGAAGATATTGACGAATTCCCCTTACTGGTAGAATAAGTTAACCTATTGTATGTTCTACAATTATGTAAGTGAAGAAAGTATCATTTAAGTTTTATTATGTTTTGTTTTCATATATAATATACAGATGCAAACCGATCAAAATAACACATATTTTCGTTAAAATCATGTTTGGTCTTTAGTATGTGGCATACAGTTATGGAAGTTTGAGATAAATCGATAAAATCTTAATTTGTATTAGGTATTTCTTGTTTTTTGTATTTGGCATGACACTTTTTGCCTTGTCCTTGTCAAATATTTCAATATTTTCAATTATTTTATGTTAAATTAAGTAAAATAAGTCTAACTCACAGTCAAAGTTACATAGTAAGTCACAGTCAAGTCTATGTAATTTCCCCACATCTTTTAAACAAAGTTTATGTTTTTTTTTCGGCAATTGTATACAAAGCCCTTGATGCATAATCTTTCTATGTACTTCGGTTTCTGCCATTTAAGCCTAACATATTTAGTTACAGTCAAAGCCAGTCATGCCTTAGTGAAGTTGTGTTGATGTTTCACTACATTATATCACTTTCCTACACTCACGCTTGTAATTTAGAACTTGAATAAAACACAAATTATACATAAATACACTAAAACACAGGCTTAAAGTTCATGTCAAAGAAAAAGGTGTTGCTATGTCAAAACTGTAAACAACTATAGCAGAATAGAAACCAATGGTAAACCTGAGCGCCAAAATGCAGATCCGTCATTGGTGGAAAACGTCGTGTTTTTTTATGTTCTTAGTCACATAGACTGTACAATTAACTGCACATAATTATAATACTTTACTTCCACATTTCAAAATCTGTTGTCGCAGCCTGTAGGTTTAAAAAAAAGGACAGAATTTTAATTTCGTTTTTTTAGAACAATCATTCTTAGTGACAAGCATTCAAAATATTGTGTTAAGTTAAAATTAATTTTTTCATGTAGAAGGTATATTTGTAAGTTTTTATTAATAGAAATTAAGATTTAAACTCATAGAAATATTTTAAGAAAAACATTATGAATACAGTGAGATTTTTATAGTTATTACTCAATAAATTGTGTTAAAGATGTTTTGTTCGGAGCAAGACAAGAGTAAAACAATTGACATAATTTAAAAAAATATGTAACTGAATTGTATATTTGTATCAATATGAAAACAATGTCTCAACTTTTCAAGTATGCCATGACAGATGTATCTCTTAAATTAAAAATTATTCAAAAATAATATAAGTCGTTTTATCTCAAAAATATTCTCAAAGTTATTAAAATTATTTTTATTTATAACTTATACTAGAATTTAATTAAATTTTTTAACAATAAGGATTTGCTTTTTGGGTAGGTAAGTATTTAATTAAGAATTAAAATATTTTGTAAATAGCATATTGTTTTCAGATTGTTCATGATAGTTTTAATTAATGTTTAAGGTTGGTACTGGATGTAGCTATGAATTTTGTGTTGTCACATTTCTGTGTTTGACATTTAGCAATGAAGGTAGTTGCAATAATTGAGATCTGTTTTACAATTTCTTGACACGATCGCTCATAGGTAATTTAGGGTTAAGTACATAGATTATGTGATTTGTTCTTTCAGTTAAAAAAGGCCCCAGTACTTAGTGTTTAATCCGTTGTTGGGGATATCGCGTTTCCGCACATCACGACCTTGTGTACGCTTATACTAAGGAGTTTTACATGTGAAAAGATTGTGAAGCTCCAAATCAACGGGTCGTTTTGTACAGTGGAGCCGCTAAATTTGGAAAAATTAACTCAAAAGAAATTTAAATCAAAGATGACATTGAAAAATGTGTTTTATGATATCTGCCAAGAGATTCCAATGTTAAAACATAATATCAATGGGTAAGTTTTATTTTTAGGAACTTCGTAAGACAGTAGTTTTTTTTCTTCTTTTTTATGTCATGTGAGAAAAACCTCAAAATTGAAGTTTGACATGCACAAACTTTACCGTAAATATCATGTTTTTGCTTCGCTAAATGTGACCTTATCAAACTGCATTATATTGATGATAGACTGCAGTAACAAATGTGCTCGAAACGTTGGAATGTAAGGTCTTGAAAGGTAATATGCTTTGGACCATATGAACGCATTTAGTTAATTAAATACAGAAAGTCTATTTAAATATAAAAAGTCAAATTAATGTAATGTAATAATATTATTTACAATGTCAAGACGCGGCCGTGCGTACTTGAATATTTTACATTTTTGTACACCAAGAAGTTCTTCGGATTTCCATGTTTCAAGTCCACTTTCAAGATAACAAATTCTTTAATCTTTTAGCTATCGAGTAATATCTTCTTAATATATATAAATTTTCTGAATGTCTGTTTGTCATCTAACACCTCCTAAACGGCTGGACCGATTTGGATGAAATTTCGTGTGTATATTTCAATGGGTTCCTGGATGGTTCGAAAACACAATTGGACCCGGTAGGTCGCGCAGCTGTCGGCATGTCTGTTGACTGTTTGGCGGCGACACGAAGTTCGCCGGGTCAACTAGTATATATAAATATATTTTAATTTTGAATGTAGATGGTAGATATGTAACAACAACACCAAACTATATCCTCCGATTTTGTTACCATTCGTTTTCTGATTTGCCTCCCACCATGAAAGCAAATTGACAGATCTCAATATAATATATAAGGTATACTTCTTAACATTCCTAAAATAATAAGCTGAAATTTACACCTAAAAAGTAATTTTCTTAACTTTAAGCTTTATTCAAATTGCTAGATCCAGTACAAACTTTAGCAGCCATTGCGTGGCCATAAAGTTTGATTTTAATCGTGCGATGTCGAACACTGGATGTTGGTATGAATCGCTTTTTTAAGCTATTAATCTGTAATTTTTTAATAAACTATTTCTAACGTGACTAATTTTTGCTTTTGATTGGATGCGTGCAGAATGTTTCTACCCATTACTAATCATCATCATAACTATGGAAAAATTATTTTGCTGGAACAGTTAGAAAAAATGGTCGCTAAACAGGCAAAAATGGTATAAGGGGGAGAATGGTTATTCTCGGCTATGGATTGCAAGAGCTGCCAATGATAATAATAATATTAGATTTTCTATAAGAGTTAGGTAACAGTTGTCTTCTTTTTGAAGCTGAAACAACAAACAAACATTTTGAAACCGCCTAAATAGAAATCACAGTGTAGGTGAAACCACAGTATTAGTTATTACTGTTGCTAGCAGTACTGGTTGGTTCTGAAAACCAGCGCTGCTGAGAAATCTTTTTTGTCGCACTGGACACTACAGCGACAACTATTATAACTGTTCCTTATTATTATTATTTTGTCATTATCTATAAGAAGTGTTTTGTTGTTGTAGTGTTGTGTGTGTCAAAATAAATGTAACTTTCTTTCTTTACTGGGTAAACAATATTGTGCTGTGGTTTGAAAGGTGCAGCTAGTGAAATTACAGAGAGAGAGAGAAATTATTGAAACTAACCATCGAATGTATCAAAGTAATGAGCGGCATAGCAGCGATGCCAGAGGCATAGTTTTTTTTCTTCTTTGTTGGCATCGCACTTTGTGCATTCTGCCAGTTTCAATGTTTCTGTGTTTTGTGTGCAGTTTTCAGCTTCTCTATCTTTATAGTCAAAGTCCAGTCCGTGCCAGTCAAATCCAGTCATGCCTTAATAAAGTAGGGGCGACTTTACTACAAGCTTCTATGGAGTTTTGGAAGCTGCCAGTCATGTTTCATTTTTCGCTTTCCCACACTTGCGCTTGTAATTCTGCACTTTATGAATAAAAAAATCATTATTTTAAAACACTCGAAAAAACACTAGTTTTGATTTAAAAAAACCATGGTGCGACACGACTCTTGCCGCATTCCCGCCAAAAACCCCTATGCCTTAGGAGTTTTTGGCGGGAATAAAAAAACTATGCCTTAGGGCCTAAGGCATAGTTTATTTAGTATGCCTTAGAAACAAACTGCAACTGTGAGACATTATCGCATAAAAAATGGACAGAATATTTGTGTGGTTATATTCGATACATTAATTATAAAGGAATATTTTTGCATTTTTGCATCGCAAATTTCTTAGTTTACTCATCACATTGTAAGTCGTTTGTTAAATCACAATTTACGGAAAGAACTGATAAATGATATAATTAATAGTTTGACATTGTTCCATATTAACATATTTGTTTTCTATAAACGATATTCTGATGAAAAAGCGCTCCGCTTCGCAGGTAGTGGCACCGTTAAAACATTTTATTATTTATTTATTTATTTTAAGGTATTATAATAATTAGGGAAAACATCAAGTTTCTTCTCATAAATTACCATAAAAATTTCATTGCAGGCCCTGGGCTGCAGCATAAAAAGCTCTTTTATAAATCCGCTTAAGTATATGACTTTATTACTCAAAGTTGGGTACCGATGCAATGTCATGGACAGGATAAATACCATTAGGAGAATTTTCAAATCGCACCGAATCGAAGAATTCGAAAATACCCAATTTTACCACTAAGTTGTCTAGCCGTGGCCTACTTGTGAACGACGACCCTTTTTTTTTATTAAGTTAGAGATAGATGGCGTTATGTATCTAGTTTTGTGTAGTTCTGTAGTTTTACGGTAGATGGTACTCTTAGTTACACTTTGCTTTTGAGCTAAACTTAACCGTTCTATGCAGCCACGGATTATTTTGGGTACCTTTCTTTTTCAATATTAATATATGTAATTGTTCTTTGTTTTTGACGTTCCACTTTGTGCATTTACCAGTGTCAAGTGTTTTACACTTTACACTGGCACTTTATAAGTAAAACATCACTATATTTATGCTTTTTTTTTTGCCGTGGTGGTGCCGGCGTAAGAATAGTACCCCACTCTCTCTACCCGTGGTTGCCGTAAGAGTCGACTAAGGGATGTAATCCGGAAGATGGGCAGCAGCGTCTTCCTTGAACAATCATACCTAACTGCGCTCGCCAACCCGCCTGCCAAGCGTGGCGAGTATTGGCAAACCCCAAAGGGGGAGGCCTATGTCCAGCAGTGGACGACCTATGGCTGATGATGATGATGATGTGATATTTATGCATAGACACTCGATAAAACAAAAGTTTGGAAAATTATATAATATAATGCGGCGAATCCTCGTCGTTCCCTCGGAAACTCTCAATATCTTTTGTACTTAAATGCTTCTTAATCGCCAATGTTGTAAACCGATTTTGTTGTACCAGTTACTAAATATATTTGCCAGATATAAAATCATTGCGTCTCATTCAGTCCAATATCTGAGATAAAAAAAACAATAGTAAGTGATCAACAAAATCAACGAAACAAACGAAATTAAAAGTGAGTAAATATTTACGAAATGCTTGTAGAGCTATATTTATTAAACAATACAATTATGTACCTACATTTAAAATGGATAAATATAAGGATAAGGATAAGGATTTAATAAGGATCATATAAGGATTTTTTCAACCAAAAGTATTCAGGATTGTAACTTTTGGTTGAAAAAACTGATTGATTAATAACAATGAGTGAGTGAAGTGTGTTAAATAAATATTTTAGTCGCACATAAATAGACACTTATTTAAAAAGGATGATTGACGGTCTTACGAAGCAGATGCAATGAGTACTGCATAAACATTAAACAAACTAAGTATAATATATTTACTAAACTCTAAGTAGGTACCTACTCATAGAAGCGGTTGTAAAATTAATATATGTGCATTGTGCGTCTATACCTACTGCTTCAGTAAAGCTCCGTGTTGGGCGCCAAATATATTCAAACGTTTCCACTTGCTGTTAGCAATTACCAAACGGACAATAAATTATGTTCTCAAATTTGAATTTGATGGAATAAATTCCTAGCATAATTTGATGAAGTAACCTAGCTATAACTTTGATTAAAAAAGGTTAAATACACAGTGCCTATAGCAGAAGCAGAAGTACCTACATCTAAACCTACGATCAAACAAACTCATTCATCTAATTCCATTATACCGTCCGAAAGTATGATTAAAATTGAAAAATTAATCCATCCAGCAAAGTATCCCACTTGGCCCTAATGTGATGGCTGACGATATTAAAATGATTGCTCTTTGGCAAATATGTCGGCCGCTGAATTATACAGCGGAAGCAAATATTACCCTCGCAAACACACGTCCCGAGAGAGAGAGCAGCGAGCTAGTTCGCGCACTCAAAATTAAAAGCATACAATGAAAACACTGAACCGAGTGGCCCTACTCCGATATACCTCGCGAAAAGTGAGTGCTACTCCGAACACTTCGACCCATTGTTGTCAATGAAAACAGTCGTCCAAGTGTTTTTTTGTTTATAGACTCTTCGGTGTTACCACTCGAAAATAAGCGCGGTAACAAGCAATATAGCTGTAACAATGTTTTGTCTTCACAATCGATCCGCTTTGTTTGATTATTGTTTCATCTCACAACTGAATTTTGCTTGTCTGAGCAGGGTCAGATGGATGGAAAGCGGACGCAGTTGTTTGTCGTCCGATCGATTTAATCTTGCTAATCAGTTTTCAACGAATGGCTCAGGCAATGGGTTAATTGGAATAGCTCTCTATTTACCTGTCTTGCCGGAGAGTAGCATAGACGTCGTTCGTAATTGAATACTGAATAGGTGCTAGTACTAACGTCCCAAGAGTCGACATTATGAATTACCAATTGGACTATTTCAGACATTTTAATTAAAGGGTGTCCAGGTTGTTCCGGTCGGGAATATTAACCACAATTCTCGGTCAACATTCACAAAATTGACACGTCAAATATTTGTAACTTCGTCCTGGGACGTTAGACGGCAAACAGAATCGTGTCTGGTCCTCCCTTAATTTCCGATGTTTCTACAAGGTCCGCCTACTGCAGAAAAGTAGAGTTAAATGGGTAGGGTTAAGGTTGTTTTTGGTTTGTAGGGGTGTGGGCGAGATAGCCGGTTGTCAAAACAAAATGGCGCTGACTGTGTTTGAATTGGGCCGTATCAGTCGCTGGCGGAGATTCATTTTGTCGCGTTGCTCAAGACCATAGTTGAGTCTCCTACATATTGTCTTTGTACACACGCTGAGTGTGTGTCGTGTTGGGCTTGCATTTAAAGCTGGCTACAAATTTGTTGTTTCAGTACAAATACTAGGTATGATGATACTGTTTGCAGTTAGACTTTGCGTCTGATCGAGGAGTTTGTTGGTAAAGTACGCTAGAGTTGTTTTAACGCAACCTTGTAAATTAATTGTTGATCACACAGACACAATTACATTATTTACTTATGTATTGGAACGTTCCGAAAGAATATGTAGCTAATTCATAGAAATAAATTACTACATAAAAAGAGTAGCATACTTTAATGAGGACAACACATAGTTAATTAGCGAATTAGGTAGATTGTGTGGCTTTTTTGATTCATTGAAGTCAAACTTAATGCTAACAATAGCTCGTAACAAAAAGCATAAGTTGCCAATTCAATAACAACATGTAATTAATGTGTTTGCGTAAATAAAAGTGCATAATTGACCGATTCGATGTTCCAACAAAACTGCGATCGAAACAGCTAAACAAGAAGCTTGTTAATTAAACAAACACCCGCTCGGAATCGAATCAACAGCTCAATCTCGGCTATGTTTAGTCGTCAAATTTACCTATGATTAAAAACCACATGTAAGGAGTAAACACTAACTTTCAAAAGAGGAGCATACTTAACAAATATTATATTGTAAACTTTACATTGCGATGGTAAATATTAAATAATATGTGTACAATACTGTCGCCTAGCGTCGGGCCATACCTGCCGCGCAATGTTGCCATTATCATAAACCAAACACGTCAATATTTACACACACAAACAAGGGCGTAATTTTTAAATAAATTGTGGCATTTCGCGAAATTGCTTCCGCAAATAGAATTGTGGACAAGAGCCCGGCGTCGATGTGTGCGCAACTTTTTTTGGGTCGTCACTCGACCATTTGCTATGTCAATTTAACGAAACGTCGCAGATTTTTGTGATTAAGTAGCTATATGTATGACCAAATCATAATAAATTTGTTTCATGGACTCATAACAAAACGAAAGTGAAAGGAGATAAGAATTAGAGAGAACAAGAATTAAGATCTGGAAATGTTTATGTTTGTACAACAAACTTCTGCGCTTGAGTGTACTTATTTACTTCAGTCGGTACTTCAGCATATATTTACTCTAGTCTACAAGAGATGGCGTTAGTTGTCTGTTTTTGTTTTGACCATCTACACTTTTTAAATAATTTAAATGTACACCTAGGATATTTTATTTGTTGGCACGACATCTTTTGAATACTTAACTGACTTTACACAGATGGTTTTAATTATTACCTAAGATAAACCTATTTAAATTACTTCCCATCGTTGCATACCCATCGTAAGATAACTACATATTAATGTTATATTTGCTAAGCATTTACATTTTATACACTTAAAGTGTATAAATGTCTTTAAAATGATCTATAGATGCTATTTAAACAATAGAACAGACGTCCTTTATTTGCAAGCCCACGTTAACAATATCCCAGCAGTAACTTCAAGATACTTAATTAAAGGCTGTTAAAGCACTTAAAGCGTATTAATGAAAGCAATATCTTATAACGGGTCCCGGAGGCGGCCATCTTGTCTCGGATTTCCCGCCAACCGCCATATTTCCCGCTATTACCGGGGCTGCCGCGCTCGAGGAAGATAATCCGTAGATTGGCTAACTCGGCGAAGGGAAGGCCATATCTCGTTTCGTATATCTACGTCCTATGTTTTGCAGCGGAAATTGTTACATGCTTGCGTAGTAGTCTTTACGATAAGAACAATTAAGAACGCCATCGTTTTTAGTACAGTTTTAAATAGCATGCTTATTTATTTGTTATTTAAGAAGTGGGATCGCGTTCTCACGTGAAATTGTTTGTTTTATGTCTTTAGGTATTGATAAATAAAACAATCATTTAGATATTTCAGGTTGCTATAAAAATTTAAAATAATTAAGGAAATCATACAATGATACAACACTTAATCGTTACGATTTAAGTAGCTGTTTAAATTTAAACAAAAAAGGTAATAACCTAATTAATATCTACTTATTGTTGTTAAAATTTAGAGAAAATATATTAAAAATCTTAACACGGCGCACCGGGCGTAAAGTTCAAAAGCGCCTATCTATTTGCTGACTGTACTCGAATGATTACGACCCCCATTCTGTATAGAAGGCAGATGCGTTAGAATTTGTTATTTACTTAGGCCGGGCTTGGGCCGGGCCCGCTTTATCGCGCGCATGCATGTCTGGGGCTCGCTTGACAGAATAATTGAATGGAGCACGGAGTTTGCCCAAGATATTGATGGACTCACGTAACTGATAGTATTTTTCGGATTGAGTATTGTGGAAAATTTTAGTTCTAAATTATATTCACTTGGCTTGAGCTCGTCTCTACTTACTAGATATTTACTAGGTAGGTAAATCTTCGAATTTACCACATAGTAGGTACGATAGATTTAAAGCCTACCTACATAAAAAACAAACGAAAACAAACGATTTTGATGATGTTATCAGGCAATCTTTAGCCTTTCTTTAGCCCAGAGGTAGATTCTGTGAAGTTTAGCAGTGATCAGATAATCAATTTATTTGTTTTTTCAAGTTAGTTTGTTTTTAGTGCATCCTTACCGGACTGGGCGGATCGCTAGTAGGTATTACAGTATATAGTTTGTCTATAGGGAACATACATATACACTTCGATTTTTATATATGTATGGAACATACATAGGCACAGACTTCGACTTTTATATATGTATGTATATAGAAGAATATAAGTGCTTTTAAGGCTTATATAACGTCGTTTTGTCGACCTTAAAATAAGTACATATAACCCTAATAATATTAGGTAGGTAGCTACTATTTAATTTGATTGATATGGAATTCGAATTGTGTGTTATTAGTGACCTTTTCTATTTTTCTTTCTACTGTGTGTGCATATTACGGGCTAGATAGCCTGAAATAAATGTTTTTTTTTTAATTAGGGTATGGCAAAAATAATGAAATGTAGAACGTTCTATTCTTTAAAATTATTAAAAATCAATAAAAAAATTGTCATATAATATTGTGCTTCAAAGATAGAATTCATTTACTTTAATTTAAAAAATGGATTTTACGTTTTCAACCGAGACCTGTTTGTGTCTGTACTTGTACTTTACTGTAGATACAGCTGTATCTTAAACATCTAGTAAAGAAACTATCAAAATATACGTAGGTAACGAGTACCTAGCTCCAACGGGAAAGTATAGGTATATATGAACATTAAGACAGCGTAGTATAAATAAATCGAAACTGTATTTTTTTCATACATTTTGTAATAGTTTATTTTAATATTTTTCTATAGTCTCTGTCTTGATGAGCTTAGGATCTAGCATGGACCCTCTGACATAAATCCGTACTCGTATCAATAAACGAGTAAGCATTAATAAAATTTTGACATATAACCAAATTACAAAGGTTAACAACTGTTCGACGGTTAAAGGTAAGTAGTAGCAGTCTTGGCAGTTACTTATATAAGTTGTTAGATTATTCATTAAGTAAGACAACAAACAATAGCCAATAACTAACAACAGTAAATTCATACGTAACGGCCAGTGATCCAAGATGGCGGCGGCAGCGGCGCCACGTGACCCTCCAATGCGTTTTTAATTGCAATCATTCCGTGTTTTATGTTGTTTGCGTACTTTCCGTGTGTTTGCGCAAGCGAGGCCTTTATTTATAGCCGGTGGGAAGCGAATTAATTCGCTTGTATGCTCTAGGCGTTTATTAGACGCGATTTTTGGATACAATATCAAACTCTTTTTATAATTTCGATTTTTTGCGATGATGTTTTATTCTTTAAAGCTACTGTTTGTGCTGTGAGATCCGGTACGGCTTAATTGAGCGTCAAGTAACCTATCAAGTTTATACGTAATAATAAATAAATTGCTGGTAGAAGTTGCATATTTACTGTATCTTTGTGTTAAATATAAATTTAATTAATTACCTATTAATTATTAATTTATGTTAATTGCCGTGGTGGTGCCGTCGTAAGAAAAGTACCCCACCCTCTCTACCCGTGGTTGCCGTAAGAGCCGGCTAAGGGATGTAATCCGGAAGATGGGCAGCAGCGTCTTCCTTGAACAATCACACCTAACTGCGCTCGCCAACCCGCCTGCCAAGCGTGGCGAGTATTGGCAAAACCCCCCCAGGAGAAGGCCTATGTCCAGCAGTGGACGTTCTATGGCTGATGATGTGATGATGTGTGTGTGTTAAATAACTATAAATAAAATAGAAGGGACCGAGGTGAATTCGAGCAAAATTTTTCTTTAATCTATTAAAAGACCTCGGTCTTTCAAGGATATTTTTCTTACATCAGATGCTCCCTGTGCTTACAGATTACTCTAAAGCGCGCAGAGAGCCAACATTATACTAAATAATAAAAACAAAATTATTGTTATAATTACCTACATACCAATTATTGCTATCGTCAAGACAGACAGGCTAGGTGTTTGACCACAGCTCACCTGATGTTAAGTGACGATGTGGTCGAAGATGGTAAAGCACACCTAGCCTGGAATGGAACTGGCTCTCAAGTGAGGCTGCCGGAACACACCGTTAAATGCTTGGCGGCATATTTTCAACTTGAGGGTGGTAGCTAGCCAGCCGAGTACCTACTAGAAAGTACCCTACCACCACGCTATGGTTTCTTCACGATGTTTTCCTGCACCGGCAGCTCAAACTCATTGTTGGGGTTTGAACCCACGCCCTTCGGCATGCGAACCTACCGCGCTAACCACTGAACCATCATCGCTACTAACCGCTCTAACATCGCTCTTCCTTCCTCCGTATTCCTGCGGAGTTACAACATTGTTAATAGAATCTTAAAAGGCTGTCAACGTATTTGTAGTGGCACTGGTATTGCAGATATTCATAGGCGACAATGATTGTTTACCATCAGGCAACCCGTCAGCTAGATTGCCATATGTGGCATACAAAAAAGTAAAAAGTTTAAATCAGTTTTGAGTTCACGTAATTAATAGATGCGTTACCGAGGACGTAATACAAGGTAGGTACTTTTTACTTAATCTTCTTAGCGCCGCAAATTACCGACAGACTAGTGTTTGCATACGGCTCGGCTTCTACATAAATTGTAGATTCGTGCGCCTGTGTAGTTAAGTACTGGCTAAGTTAGCGTGTACTTAAGTATGGGCGTAAATTAGGGTGGCTCAGATGGTGCGAAAGCCTCTGAAAGTTAGTTTCGATTGGAAAACATTAAGTTCTAATTTGAGAGAATAAGCACCTCTTTATGAACCTGTAGAGTTTGAATATTTACCATCTTGCTTGTAAGACTACCTATTGCAAAGGCTTTTACACTAGTTCTTCGCTCCGTATTGTGACCACACGATCTCTAAATATTGCTATTATTTATCACCTTGAGCGTATTCGAATTAATAAATGAACATATATTATGCCCGCGACTTCGTTCGCATTGAGTTAAGAATTTGGATCAAAAAGAAATAAAATCTGTGTAAGTATTAAAAAAGCAATATTTTCATTCATTATGAAACTTGCGCTACTTAATTACCTAGATTAGTATAAGGATACATCATCAGCCATAGGACGTCCACTGCTGGACATAGGCCTCTTCCTAGGGGGTTTGCCAATACTCGCCACGGTTGGCGAGCGCAGTTAGGTGTGATTGTTCAAGGAAGACGCTGCTGCTCATCTTCCGGATTACATCCCTTAGCCGACTCTTACGGCAACCACGGGTAGAGAGGTTGGGGAACTATTCTTACGCCGGCACCACCACGGCACAGTAGATAAATTTGATTTAAAAATATTGTACAATATCTTTTATTTATTATGTTATCATTGTCAAATTGTTATTGTAACTTGACAGTATGTGATTCATTAATCTAATTTATTTAATTTTGACATGTAAAACTACTTATAAAGAAAATAAATATACATACTATACACATCCGATTGATAAATTCGGTTCAAACTTCAAAATTGTACTTATTTCCTCGACATGCTTACAAATTTTGTATATTATGTATTGTAATTTTGTAATTTTTATTTAATTGTAAATGGACTGCTATTAGACTAAGTTACAGGACATGTCTAACATGTAATCCCCACCAAGGTATAAACTAGAGAACTATTTAACTATGATAAAATCTATAGGTTTATGTAACTAATTTTATAGACAAACAAAGAATTTATTCATTCATTAATTCAGAAAATGTTGTAATCGTCGTATTACCGAGCCAGAAGTTATACTCGAAATACTATGTATACGTATATTTGTGACAACACAAATTTAAAAAGTATTTGTAGTATAGATATAATAACGTGCGAAGAAAGTGTACGAAGACTCATTGGTCCTACATTTTGTTTTGACACAACGTATACACAAACGCATTGATGTAAGTTTAGTATTGATGTATTTGTGCGGAATTAGGTACGTTATTTGTGTACACAAAGCAAAAATATAAAAATCGACAGAAAGGTTCGGATATAGCGCATATCCTCGGGCGCGTTGTTTGGACTCGAAATAGTCAAAAGTAAGTAAATAGAAAAACTATCGACGAGTGCCGCTGCCACGATCGAATGGATGAGCGATTTGGAATCCATTTATATTTTTTATAGAGCTTGGATATGTTTTAATACAATTACTTGTAGTAAACTAGTTGCGTTCCGTGGCTTTACCAACATTTTCTTATATAATAATAATTAATAAATATTGGAGGACATTTTACACAATGCCCGAGTCAGGTCTGTTTTTTTTTAAATGGCCCACTGTTGGATCCCATTACCCACACAGCGCCATCTAACCCCAAATTAAGCAAAGCTTGTACTACGTGAACCAGATAACTGATAGAATACTTATAAATACATACTTATAATACATACAGATCATTTTCGTTTTATTTATGCGGGATTACTCACGTTTAATTTTATCGGAAACTCCGACTATAGTTCCGGCCACAATAATAAAACGAAAATGTGTCAAGACCACGTCAATTTCCATAATAACATACAGATCACTCAGACACAGAACAAACATTTATCGTCACATAAATGTTTGTCGCGGTGCAAATCGAACTCACGCCCTACAACCCTTGAAACAGATATTCTACCAGGGCAGTTAACTGATAGATGCATATAGTTTACCTATACTCTTTTTTTGCTTACCGGCTTTGGAGGCGGCAGGATGGTTATGTTTCCAAATATCATCCCTCTTCATGAATATAACTGCCTACCTACTAAAAACCCTAGGATGTTTCGTCTTAGCGCCATGAGCCCGAATCGGTACGCCTGCGCATTCATCCGCCGCCTCGCCTAGTGCCACACGGACACCATTCTCGGAGAGCTGCTGCTCCATCCTAGCTTTTATATAAATATTATAGAATTTCCGATACGGCATCTAAAAAGATAAACCGAGAGCAATAAATGATATAATAACCGACTTCAAAAAAGGAGGAGGTTCTCAATTGTTTTTTTTAAATGTTTGTTACCTCAGAACTATCGACTGGGTGAACTGATTTTGATGATTCTTGTTTTATTTGAAAGCTGGTGCTTCCCGTGTGGTCAAGTTCTGAAATGGCATCCATGAGAAAACCATATGAAGTCGGTTTTTTTTGTTAAAATTTTATTAAATGAACGGTATCCTCCAAAAGTAACGTTCGAAAACTTTTCACTGCGTTTTCTATAATTTTAATTATGTAAACGTCATAAAATCTTTAATATGACATGTCATGTTATAAGTATATATAAAGAAACAGTAAAAAAACTGAAATTTTGGTGAAACAAGCAGAAAAGAAGGATATCTTTGAAGAAGATTTTTTGTTTTACTTAAAAAGAAACGTTTAAGTACAACGAAAAGAAAATAAACATAAAAATTCTTACTGCGTTTTCGATAGCAATAAATCTAACCTCTCGATGCCAAAAAAACATCGCTCCGCCCCATGGGTAGTAATAAGTTTTTTTTTTATTTATGGGACTTTATAGCCCAAAGCGTTAATATCGGGTAAGACTCGGATGATCCTTTGTACTGTTGAATAATCTGTGCCATAGGGGTAACGAGTATCTACAGTGTGACATGACTTAAACTGGACTTATACTAAAGTAGCGCTGTTACTTTTATCTCTTTCTAACATTACAGAAAAACTAAAACTAAGGTTACGTTACTGAGCGATTTATTTAGGTGTTTTTTTAATCACATTTAGCGGAGTTTATAATATGGCACAGGATTAAGCTTGAAATATAACTTTTCATGGTTTTTACCATTTCCGAAAAAACGATATAAACTTTATGACAAACCTATTTGAAAAAAAAATGTTTGTGTTTGACAGCGGAGGCTGGCGTATTTTTTCTTTGCTATTAGCGTCGCACGTTGTGCATTATGCCAGTGTTACACAAGTAATTAGATATTATAACCGAGTATAACATGATGATATATCAAGTGAAATAAGCTTTAGTCACACAAAATAAGTCAAAGTAAAGTCCGGTATGAAGTGCCAACTTTCCTGGAACCTCGATGGAGGTTCAGAAGTAATACGAAAAGACATGTTTTACCACTTTTTTCTTCAGATCTGTTATTTTTTTAATATAACACCACTATTTTTAGTAATAAACATTTAAAAAAAAAATACAAGTTTTGGATAGAATACAATGTGGCAATATGATTTATCTACGTTCTTGCCAAAACTTCGAGGCTGGTCTTATTTATGTATTTAGGGACATTATAAGCTGTGTCGTAGTATAGAAAATACTAAAAGTATTATATTATCTGTGGACAAGGCTGGTATCGCCGGGAGCTACGTGTTTATGCACCAACTCATGAATTCATTTTACGTTTATCGCGTAACGCTCGGATTGTCGCCAATTGTTAGGATTTATTTGATTGGTTGGATAATAATGAAGGATAAAAAATAATTTATGATATTTTCAAAATATGTATAAATATATGCCATGTTAGCTTATTTATCAGTAGTAGTGCAGGTTCGTGAGCTGTAGGGCATGGGTTCGATTCCCATCCAGGACAAACATTCATGTGGAGATTTTGGCAGGAACGTGGAAAAAACATGTTTAACGCATTGTTTACGTATAAAAACAGTGGTGTTTCTTTTTTAAAGTAGGTACCTAATTACTTGTGTGAGTGTAGAAAAGTGATATAGTGAGGTGAAACTTGACTATTCGTGTTGCTTTCAAAACATAGTCGAAGCTTGTTGTAAAGTTACCACTATTTTACTACAGCATGACCAGACTAGACTTTGACTTACCTTGTGTAACTTTAACTATTATATGGCTTAGACTTATTAAACTTAATATAAGTATATTTTAGAATACTACTTGAAAATATCGAAATACTTGATACTGGCAAATGTATCGAGTGGGCCGTCAAAAACGAAGAAAAGCAACACTTATACAAGAAGTGACGCTGTCGGAATAGTGTGCTGCGACAGCCTCACTTGAGAGTCAGTTCTGTTCCGACAGCCTCATTTGAGAGCCAGTTCCCTTCCAGGCTAGTTGTGTTTACCATCTTCGACCACACCGTCACTTAAAATCAGTTGAGCTGTGGTCAAACAACTAGCCTGTCAACCATAAAAAGTGGTATATTAACATTGAGGTTTGTTATGCGTCCGGGTGTCCCATATCTATTATACGTATGGAAGAGATTTCTTTTAGCAATAAGGTCGCCACTCGTTAAACTAATAGTCAAGTTGTTAATTTTTTGTTTGTAATTTGTGGTGTCAGTAGTAAAGAGTATCTATAGGTATATATAGGTGCTAATCTTTAGGTAATAACTATCAGTACGTGTACCTAAGCCTGTTAGATGTTATATGATTCTGTAAATGCGAAAATAATATGTAACTATTTAAGTAGGTAAATTTAAATAAGTCTTTATTCTCAGTAAGTATAAGTAACAAAGTCTAGCAATATCAAATGTTAGGAAAACTCATGCATTCCATGAAAGCCGCTGTTGCGGCTCGAAATTCCATCAAAAAAGTACCAGAACATGTTTTTAACGCTCGTTTTCTTAGAATTTCTTGCGTCTGTGGAAGGAAATATTCTAAGATATAGCGGGTAAGTTTACTTTGAGATAAGCGATGTAGCGGATGCCGGTGTTTACGTATGTAGATATGTGCTACGTAGGTAGGTGCTATAGGTAGGTTAAACGAGTACAGATAGGAAAAAAATATTTATATAAGTTGATATACTTAATTAAAGAAGGAAATAGTTAAAGAAAGAAAACTTGTGCGTATTTAAGCGTTTATGCATAAAAGAAATTTTCTCATTTATAAAGTATTGAACTGCAGAGGTGTGGAAAATTATATAATGTATTTTTGTGTTGCTTCTAAAATTTCGTCGATTGTTCGGACTTGACCTTGACTTACTATGTGTGGCTGTTTTTAGTGTCCTATTTTGTGTATTTACCAGTGTCAAGAATTTCAACATTTTAAAGTATTTTATGATAAATCAAGTTAAATAAGTAAATTAAATATATTATAGTAGTGGTAACTTGACTTGAAGCTTCGATGGAGTTTTGGAAATAATAATAAAAGTCATGTTTCATAATGTTATATTACAAATTATACAATTACACGAGCAATTCGTCATTTTTTTATAAGCATCACATAAATATTAATAAATACAAGTTTTGGAAAAGCAGACAATTCCTTGAAATGAATTTTCCCGCGTAATCTTTATTACGTAGGTACATAAATTTCTTGCCAATTTTTTTGTTCTTCTGAATATGTTGACTATGACTTTTTTTTTATCGCTGACAAGCTTGGTTTTTGACCACAACTCACCTGATGTTAAGTGACGGTGTGGTCGAAGATGGTAAGGCACACCTAGCCTGGAATGGAACTGGCTCTCAAGTGTGGCTGCCGGAACACACCGTTAGATATTGGGCGGCAGATTTTCAACTTGAGGGTGGTACCTAGCCAGCCGAGTACTAGAAAGTACCCTACCATCACGCTATGGTTTCCTCACGATGTTTTCCTTTACCGGCAACTCAAGCTCATTGTTGGGCACGCACGCACGCAACCCACGCCCTTCGGCATGCGAACCGACCGCGCTAACCACTGAGCTATCATCGCTACAAAATACTACATACTTTGCATATTTGCCAGTGTCAATTATTTTAAACTAACAATACTTACATTAAAGTAGCAACACCTTGCTATGTCACTGGTTTTTTTCTATGTGCTAATCCTATAGGTATTGTAGGTTTTTTTCATTACGAATTTCATTCAAATTTGTTAAACCGTAATAATATGAAGAAGTATATACACTTAAAGTTTAGCATTTATATCAGTCTGTTTCTTCGCTGATATTTATAATTTTTTTTAATTAAATTGCACCTGTACAAAGCCAAGACACGTTGCCAGATTTTTTATAGAATGATAAAAAAAGAATTCCCTCAGAAAAATAAGGAGGTACCGCCTCAACTAACAAAGAAACCTTATCGCGAGTGATTGCGATACAAACATGAATTATTTATAATTCGTGAACACACACGAAGTGCTACCGACTGTTTTCCATAAGTAGGCGTGGCAGCACTGCAGACGATTGGCTAAATGGCTGACATTAGCAAAGCCAGTTACGGTGCGATTAAAAAGTTAACGGGAAACTTTGAGCGGGAAATGTATAAGTAAAAAACTTTAGAAAGTTTTAACTGAATATTTGACTGTGGCCAAATGATAGACGTTTGATCACGAAAGATAAAAAAAATACTCCAAATGATGTTTGGGGCTAAAAATAGAAGGAAATATAAAAAGAGTTTCACAATATTCTTCTCTGCTAAAAGAATTTTATGAGCTAGTGTCACAAGTGGCGGCCTTATCGCTAAGACCGATCTCTGCCAAAAAAATATTTCAATAAAAAACATTAAATTGTTAATTGAAATTAGTAGTTAATCAGGAGTTAAAAGCTATGTCACGCTTTTAAAGTAGGTACCTACTTAGCCTTTATATGAAGGTTAAACGGGGCGGACAGTTTAAAGTCAAGATATTAAGTATGGTAAATAAGTATATTTACGCATTTTAATAATAATTTTCAAGAGCTCTACTTGGTAAAAGCATATAGATCGTTTTTATGTTCTTACTTAGACTTAGTTTTTTTTTTAATCGATTTTTTTTGTGGCATTTTCACTTTTCACTAAGTGAAATTAGAAAAGAAAAATCAACAATTTTTTTTATTGATATTCCGCTCCACAGATACCGGGGTCCGTAACCTTTGTAAATTAACCCATTTTTTTTTTAAACTTTGAATAAAATAAAACTAAACTCAAGACAGAGAGAGGTAAGGTAATCTATTACTAGTTTGTATGTATACCGCGAGCAGACCAGCGACCCGCAAGCAGCATGCGATTACGAGTATGAAGTATGTGCCAGCCATCAGCCAGTCCTCATATCTGAGGGAAGAGAGCGACGCGACACATGACAAGAAGGAGCCTTCGATAGTGAGCATGAATGCTCGAGGCATACACACAATCCTTATTTCTGAACTCTTACACAATATATTTACCTATAGTTAGGTAAAAATTGTCTTTTCTGTGACAGCAATCGCTGGCAGATTCCTGGCATACCTTGGTGGTGTGTTCCCACTGATTTTGGCTTTATCAGTAATCGTTTTTATAAGTATTATCCTTTTACATTTCAGTCGTTTCTTCCCGGCCTATCACCACCGCCTTCCGATATTTGATGGCCATCTGTAGGTTGTACTTCTTGATGGTTTTCGGCGACGCAACTGACGCTTGACTTACAAATCGACTGTTGGAATAAAAAATAAATAATTTGTAGATAATGTTTAGTTTAGTGGTTCGGTCGGATTTCACGCTTGGAGTGTGGGTTAGAATCTCAACAATGTTATCGGTGTAAAGAAACTTTAGTATAGTGATAAGGTACTTTCTAGTATTCGGTTGATTAGCTACTCTATCTTCTAGATACAGTCGGTGGTCGGGCGGTGTTCCGGCAGCCTCACTTGAAAATCAGTTACCATTCCGGGCTAGATGTGTTTACCATCTTCGAGCATACCGTCACTTAAGTCAAATTGTGTTATATTTCATACATGTTGACTATCTTTGACATAAATTCAGTTTGGAAAAAAGAAAATGTGTTAAAGGTTTATTTTACAGCTTTTTTTCTACGAATTTTAAAAGTGAAACGCTATTTTGAAACGGTGTTTTAGAAATCTGATGAGAAATGACTGAGGTCATACAAAATCTTGCCCTAACTTGTACGTACTGAGTATCTCTACCTCTACCTACCAGTTTGAAAATTTCTCTTGAGGCTATGTACATAGAAAATGTACTCATCAAAACTCATGGAAAACATACTTAATAAACATACATAATCTATGAACGATGATAAAATGAGTTTCATTGTCTATGTTTTTGTCCATTTCTCGGGCGATATTGTTCTCCTCGTGGTACTAGGCTATGGTACTAAAGATAGAGTGCATAATTCATTACCATCAGCAAAGAAAACCTCCAAAAAGTTCCAAAATACAAGTTGATCGTCCTCAGCGGTCGAACGACCAGACAAGCCTGTGCAAACATACCAAGAATTAGTCCAAATTATGTGCGCCTAGCCCTCCCCCTCCCAAGCGCCCCTCACCCCCGCTCACACCCTCTACCGAATCAATATTTGTTGTCCGCACTCTTCTGCCTTAATACAACACGCACATTACTCACACACTTGTCTCTAACTACAAATTTCAACCTCATGTTAATTGAAATTGATGTCGATTTTGGTTACTGCATTTTGAGCGCTTACGCTGTTTTAAATTTGAAAGGTGAAGTCTCATCCCCATCGCCCCGTCTCTATAAGCGTGATGTTGTCTCACTCTAACAGTTTTCCGCGGATTCCGCTATATAGTATTTGTGCATGTTTTCCAAATAAGATCAAATCATTGGGTTGCGCTACCAAACACCGTACAACCATAGCTGTAAAAGTACGAGAATATAGCTTAACGTAGTTTGAAATTTCACGTTAAGAAAGTTTTGGCTATAGAAAAGTCACAGACTGAATTTTTTTCACGCTACATGCTATTTACATTCTACAATGGCTGCGCCAAAAACACTGACTTAGAGTACAATGTATGTAATTTGTAACACTTATTCTACCTAATCTAAAAGATATCAGAGGCTTTCATATTACTGATTCAATCATTAATTCTAGAAAAATGGTAATTTAACTGCATAATATGATCGTGCATCAATGGACTCTAGTTAATTCTAGTTAATAGATAAACAAAAATCGACAGGAGGTATAGGTTTTAAATCTGGCTTGATAAATCCCACGCTTCTTCTAGTAAGTTTCTCACGATATATTTTTGTAGAAATGGAAACTTAACCGACTTAAAAAAGGTAGTCTCGTTACAGTTCTATATACTGATCAGTCTATCTAGTCTGTCTATTCTCTGTTTGTCTGTCTGACCTATAATAATTAATCTGTGAGTGTATCTCTCAAATGCATTTGTAAAATTATTCTAGATATAAGGTAGATTGTATTATTTCGATGAGGGTAGTTGTCACCCACCCCACGCATGTTCGTTGGGTCATTTAGATAATGTTATTGACTTTAAATTTAATGTAATTGTATCGTTAACTAATGAATTGTGATAATGATTCATCGGAGTCGCTTTGTTACCGGGGGACTTTAGTACGATTTAATTTTTCATTGATTTGACGCTGATAAATAATTTTGCAGTCTGACAGCTCTGAAATTATGCTTGTTTGTATTATTTTCTTTATTTTTGGCATCGTGCTTGTGCATTCTGCCAATGTCAAGTAGTTTATATTTTCAAATATCAAAGTTACATAAATTAAAGATCAAGCCCAGTTTTTGCCCTGAAAAAATTAAGAATAAACGACAAGAATGTTTTACCACATTATGTAAGTATATCATTTGTAAACACTCTTATTTCACTTTTTTTTTTTGTATTTAACATAAACACTAGAAATAGCGCATTTTAGCGCAATTGGGAGACATATTTTTCCAGCTATTTTGTACCACCATGATTTTTAACAAAGATGTTACCGATAAAGATTTTGAATTTTGACATTATTCCATACATAAGTAGATTTGCATTCGACTAAATATATGGGACAGCAAATATTTTCATATAGTTTATTATATCATTGCTTTACGTATGTTCAGTATAAATATAGTCTCATTAAAACCGTCGGAAGGTAACAAGTCTTATCTACAAGATCCACTTCGGAGAATATAGTTATCATCTGATAACTTTATACTTCCATTCCCTCTTTACTACTAGACTTATTTTTTTAATGTTTGACAGATGTAGCGAGACATACTCGTAGCGATGATAGCTCAGTGGTTAGCGCGGTCGGTTCGCATGCCGAATGGCGTGGGTTCAAACCCCAACAATGAGCTTGTGCTGCCGGTGAAGGAAAACATCGTGAGGAAATCATAGCGTGGTGGTAGGGTACTTTCTAGTACTCGACTGGCTAGCTACCACATTCAAGTTGAAAATCTGTCGCTAACGGTGTGTTCCGGCAGCCTCACTTGAGAGCCAGTTCCATTCCAGGCTAGGTGTGCTTACCATCTTCTTTTTTTTATGGCTGACAGGCTAGGTATTTGACCACAGCTTACCCGATGTTAAGTGACGGTATGGTCGAAAATATATGTAGCAAAGAAATCTCTATCAACGCATACATTGTGAACTTTGCTTAAATACGTGCAAGATATATATTTAAGTCGTACGGTAAAGGCATAGAATACAAAACGCGGACTTAGTGCCCTAATAAATATAGCTCAGCCTGGCTGTTCATACCTATTCTCAAGGTACGTAAAAAATTAAATAAAAAGACTGAATTCTGTACTTTAAATTAAACTATATGTTCGTGGCCGATCAAAGATTTTTAATGCTGAACACACATTGGTATCTTAATACATACGGCAACACACCTCATTAAAAAGCCAAACTCACGATTGGCTCACAAAAGGCATTTTCGCGTAAGTTACACATCAATTAATATAAAAACTGGCATCTCGTTGAATATTCATAAAGAGCTGTTAATTGCTCAAGTCGGCAAATACCAGGAGAGAGTTCTTGGTACCCTCCGAGATCTGCGCAGGCCCCTCTCTAGGGCTGCCACCTGGGAGACAAAAACACAGGTAATATATTACTAGTACAGATACATGACTGCCCTGTTTGCTAATTAGGTAGTGTATCTGCGTCAAGAGCTGTAGGGTGTGGGTTCGATTCCTACTCAGGGCAATTATTTGTGTGATGAGCATAAATGTTTATTCTGTGTCTGAATGTTCTGTATGTCTTATAAGTATGTATTTACACCAAACAAACTATGTATAAGTATTCTATTAGATATCTGGTTACATAGTACAGGCTTTGCTTAGACTGTGGAGCTGAGTGAATTGTCCTAGAATATTTATTTATTTATCCCATACCAGCAACCCACCCTGGCTTCGCACGGGTAATAAGAATGGGTATAGTAAGCTATCTTCAAATTGTGTAGATTGTAGATCTATAGAAGACGAATATTCCACCATACCTTGTTTTGTTATATCTCAAAGGGATTAGGCAGCGTTTTCGATGAAAGCCAGACTTCTTTCCAGATAGCTTGACTTTTTCCGATACTTTCAACAATTATCATCATATTTCAACCAATTTACACAAAACCTTGATGAACCTTCCTCAATAATAACTCTATCTATTGGTGAAACTAGCATGATAATCCGTTGAGAAGTTTTTAAGTTTATCGCGAACAGACAGATAGACGCGGCGGACGACTTTGTTTTATAATATGTAGTGATGATATGGACTATTCTTCGGGATGTTTTGTAGTGTCATACGCGAAATCTAGATGGCGCTACGCTTTTTGCGTGTATTGCGCTATTTTGACTTTCCGTTGCCCTCTTCATATAAGTGATGCGTTACACCAACAGATTTCACTTCCAATAATATACGTTGGAAAGTTTTTAAATATACCTACACTACAAACTTTACAAACAAACAAAATTTATAAAATTTGTCAAACATAAGCTGGTTTAAAAAAAAAACAAAATTGCATACTTTATTACAAACTACTACTAACTACTTACTATTTATTACTTTATATTGCTTTCAAAGTCGCTTCAAATTAGTAGTGTTTACCAGCTAATAAGCCACGTCAAAGGTTTTAAAAGTCTTGTTTAAATACTAGACTGGACACATGTTTATCCAACGAACAAACATACAAACAGTATCCTTTATACTTTAAAAGGGAAACATATGTTAAGCAAACAAGCCAAAGTGTTTGAAAGAAAAACGTTTGATCCGTCAAATTAAAGCCTACAATTCTAAACCAAACACCTAATGGTTCTTAGAAATGTTTAAAGAAATGCCGTTAGGAAGTCTTATTAATCCACCTAAACTGTATAACTAGAAAATAACTACTTAACATAATTTTTTTGTTGTCGCAATGCTAGTTAATTTTCCAACTAGCAACCCTAACTACCTCCCTCCCACAGTTATCGCAAAAGGCCAACCCCGCACACAGACGCAGTTACTCACACAGACGCAAGTAGCGCGCGCAACCGGGAAAACTACGGCTTTTGCGTACAATTGTGTACAACAACACGAACGTAGAGCAAGAAAAATTTTCAGACGCCATGATAGAAAACCATTCCACGATATGTAAGTACGACTTTATGTGTGGAGAAGTATGTAGGTGAAGATTTCCCTGTTATACAATTTTTGCTTGTTATACGTATACTAATTAAACGATCACAAATTCAGTCAGCATAATACATACACATTAAGATATTTGTGTGCGAGCTTCCGTATAGCCAAGTAAAGTGTAGGAAGAAGAAATTTTTACGAATTTTGGACATAACTTGCTACATTTTTCTAGTGTGTATGTACCTATGTGTGTGGGAGTAAAAGAGTAGTGTAGAAATTATGTAAAGATTCATCATTTGAATTGTTCTACAACCAGACTGCCTATAAAATATAACTTTGAATCGTCTCTACCTAAATTATAAATTCAAAAAAATCGAGTATAAAAAAAATATGGAGGCCATTTTTCTAAAAACTTTCTCTTCCAAGAAACCTTAGTATAAATAAGAAGAGGAGGGGATTTGTTGTCATATTATGTATTAGAAATTTACATTCACAACCATTCTACCTATAGGCTGAGGTTACCATTTCATACAACATCGTCACTTAAAATCAGATTACATGTGGTAAAACGCCAGTAATAAAAAACACATTGTAGTCCTTTTGAATAAATCATGTATCGATTATAAATAAAACAAAATCAGTTTCAAAGTTTAAAAGTTGAGCTGTATTTTCCGTTTATAATTTTCACGTCTCTGATTTTTTTCCATATACTGTTCAAAACGCGTGTTCGCTGTGTGCGCATCTATTTACGTGACGAGTAAATATGTACTTGCTCCGTTTGTGGAGGCTGCATTAATAATTCAATTGGCGCTCGCTCGGCTCAGGTACGCAGAATGATTTTTAACTCAAAACCAAACGGATTAATCGGTATCGAAGAGAAGGTACAAAAACACATATTTCCGTGTAAAAACACGGAACTTCCTGTCAATCATATTTTTTTTTAATAATCCGACCACTAACATTAGTAATTATATGGTAGGCATTTTTCATAACTATGGAATCGAGTTACACTTTGGTCTTCGAAAAGGACGAGAACCAAGTTGTTTTTCTTTTTTTTTTTGGTCATCGCGTTTTGTGCCTTTTGCCGGCGTCAAGTATTTTGCTATTTACAAGCATTTTATGATAAATCAAGTTAGTTTATGTCACACTAAGTGAGTCAGGGTTAAATTCGGTCACGCCTTGGTATCTTTACTAGAAGCTTAGGTATTCTTACACGTAATTTGCTACTATCTTCATATGTACAATTGTACTATTTAACAGTACCCGGTGCAAAGGTCCTCATCATGCTGAATAGCAATGGGCAACCTCTGCACAAGTCATAAGCCAGCGCGGGAGTAATCACCGCAGAAAATAACATAAATCGGCATTAAAATTCTTCCGCGTTTGATCGAGTTGTTACTCTGTCTTTGATCAAAAACATCGCTAAGCGTTCTAATTTCAATTTTTATTGAGTGAGATTAAAAAGTTAAGAAGGAAGCATTCGAATTGTGTTTTAATTAAGTCTATGTAGCGAATTTGAATAAGTAAATAAAATTATGCCAAAAAGTCCTATTTTAATGCCAGACTGTTTTTTTTTTTCCCTTTTGCATTCCGCTATGTTTTTTTTTTAAATGGTTGACAGGCTAAGTTTTTGACCACAGCTCATCTGATGTTAAGTGACGGTGTGGTCGAAGATGGTAAACACACCTTGCCTGTAATGGAACTGGCTCTCAAGTGAGGCTACCGGAACACACTGTTAGGTTCTTGGCGGCAGATTTTCAACTTGAGGGTGGTAATTAGCCAGTCGAGTACTAAAAAGTACCCTACCACCACGCAAAAAGCATTCTGAAAGTTTTCTTCAGACTGTATTGTAACATGGCAGATTACAAACAATAAGCCCGTTTCACCCAGTGCCCCAGTAGTACTTTATCTATACCTAGTCGGTCTGTATACCGCCCCAGGCAAGCGCCTCCGGTTCATTTCATTGCCAAACACCAATATTTGATAGCCAAACGATTACTTGTACCATGGTTTCATGTTGATGACACTCGTTTTTGCTTTTTATATACTTTATAGGTTGTAAGTAAAAAGGTTTACTATACAATGCTTTGTATTTATACCTTTTTTCTATAGAAGATGTACGCAAAAAGTATACTTATTGTTTTACTTTCTATAGAGTGGAGACAATACGATTCATTTGGCTAGTGGTCAGTAATAAAGAAAAATGTATATAAAAAAAAACAGCTGTTCCATACATTTCACTAATCCTCAACAAAATGTATGGACAGCTGATTTTTTGCATATGATTCTACTTGGAGAAAGAGGCTGGGCTACTAGGAGGTCCACGAACTAATGTCATCATGTAAAAAGCTAAAAACTCTGGTAAATAAGATATGGGAGGAACGAATTCCTCTTCTGATGGTAAGAGACAATTCCTTCCTGTTCTGGATTCTGAGATCATGCATTACAGCGGTATCCAGCACTTTGAGAGCAGCGTTTCTCAAACTTTTTTGGCGACGGAGTCAAACTCTGAGCCGACTGACGGACTAATAAAATAGGTACTTAAATACTTTTAATTGTCAATACATACTTATAATGTAAACACCCAGACAAAACACGAAGAGAACGGAGGAAATCGAACCCACGCCCTACATAATGAGCTAACGGGGCTGTTAAATTAGGGCTTGCTTTGCTCATGAGACAAGAGAGTACCAGTAAGTTACTTTATGTAAAATTGATGTGACGCACTTTCAACGGTGAGAGACAAAGCATGTCCATGACCATTGTAGCGATAGAGACACATGCAAAATTTAAATATTTAAAAACGCTGACACAAAATCAAACATAGCTAAGAACACACCTGACTAATTCACCTTTCAAACGAAAAAATAAAATCAAAATCGGTTCATCCGTTCGGGAGCTACGATGCCACAGCAGACAAAAACACACACACACACACCGACACACATTCACACACACACTCACACCCACACACACACACACACACACACACACACACACACACACACTTATAACACCCCGCCGTTTTTGCGAGTCCAGGGATCGCTGCTTTAGCGCTCATTACTTCGAGATTTTCGAAAGTTAGTCTCAACCACATTTTTGGCTAGCTACAGTACCCAAGTACCCAGTAGATACAAGTATTGTAGAATATTTTGATTAAAGTGTATTTATTCTAGAGTGTTCTTCCATCCGTAACGTGCACCAGTTACGTGCATTATTTTTCAATATGCCATCCGCTCGAAACACGTGTGTAAATACTGCCTAACACACCTGAGTGTAAATTATGGCTATTGTAATTAACGAAACGTTACTCGTACCATATACTTAACTAAAGCATGACGTACACGAAATGCAGGACTGTAAGCTTTGGCTGTGCTAAGCTAGAAGGGGGTTACAGTACTGTACTTTTTTATAAATGTTTTACAGGCTAGGAAAAAGATTAAAATATTTGTATAAAAATAACGTTTTTTAATATGTGTATTTCAATTTTCAATATTTTACCAAATGACATAAATTCTAAATGGAAATAAACTTAAAAAATGTTTGACTGATTAGCTTCTTAACAATTGTTTCTAAAGCGTTAAGGAGTTAATGATTTTTTTTAATTATCTACATTTAACATTTGCACGTCTGCTTGCATACTGAATACATTTTTTTAAGAATCAGAATTTAATATTTTATTGTGTACAATGTAAGATTATAAATAGTCTTATACTTAACAACATTGAGACACTACGACTTTTTAATAAGACCTATTATAATATATACCTACATGTATTCATGTGAATAAATTATTTGATTTGATAGGTGTTTGGCCACAGCTCACTTGACGGTGTGATTGTAAATGGTAAACGCATTTACCCTGGAATGGAACTGGCTCTCAAGTGAGACCAGATCACACTGTTAGATGCTTGGCGGCAGATTTTCAACTTGTGGTTGGCTGCTAGCCAGCCAAGAACTAGAAAGTACCCTACCACCATGCTATGGTTTCTTCACGATGTTTTTCTTCACCGACACCTCAAGTTTATTGTTAGTGTTTGAACCCACGCCATTCGTGCGAACCAACCGTGTTAACCACTGAGCTATCATCGCTATAATTTTTCTATGGGTATAATTCTGAATTCACGAAAATCAGCTACCTATTCCATACTTTTGGGGTAATGTCAACGTAAATTACGCTAAAGAAACTAACACTTTTTTTTTTACAATTTCATGGGTCCACTTATAATAAAAGTTGTTTATAGTGGCAAAAGTAGTAGTATAATGACCTCTTTCCAGCTTAGTTCAGCCTACAAGCTACATAAAATAAAGATAGATCCAAAACAGCAGATGCAGATAAAGAAAAAATAAAAAGTAAGTAGTTTGGTGTGTGGAATTTTCACTAACTTTATATAAAATAACAAACACTATAAACAAACAGTGTTTCACTGAAATTTTAAATGAAAATAGCTTATGTATAATAGGTATATAGTACATATATTTCTATATCCCAAAAAACAAATGAAACTGTAGAGCGTTGCTTGTTATTAATAAAACAAGCACTTTAATACATATAAACCAACGTCTTCGTTCCTCACCAGGTTGCGAAATTCCTCATTTATTAGCAAAGCTTATTAGTCAAGCGCATTGCAACAATGCCAGTTAAGTTAAACATGTATTTAAAGCGATAAAACTATAGAGTAGAAAATGTGCAAAGGACCAACTCAAAATAACGGGGAATTGGCAATTTTGATTAAAGGAAAAGATACAATGTTTTTGTTTTATTTATGCGGGATAACTCACGTTTAATGTAGGGACACAGTGTCTTTGCTGACAGTGGCGCATTCCATAGCATAGCCGCATTAGCCGCCACTCGTCAGTTGTCCCATAGCCGCGGTAGAGTGCCCTCGCTACAACCATGTAATTTGTCCGTAATTATTGTGTTGGAATAGAAATGGTGATCACCAGAAATATAGAGTTTCATTATATACCATTACCCGACAGTCAGGAGAACACGTAGATAGTTTGGGGGTTGACTATAAATCTCATAGATGACGTCATCAGCAATCCAATATTAACCCTTGCATTTAATTATATCCCATACTACGACTATAGTTACATACAATAGTTATACTTAGTTAGGCACAATGTTGCGTCAAAATAGGCGAAGACTCCTTGGTCGTATAACTTTTGTTTTATACAAACTACACTTATAATTGCAATGCAACGGTCATGGATAGGCGTTATATCTTACTATCAGGAGAGCGTTTCGTACGTCTCATTATTTTAACGTAAAAAAATTCTCACACACACACACGCCATGGGCTTATGTTATATAAATGTATGCACATATGTTTGTGTGTGTGTGTAAGTTTGAGTAAGACAAGCAAAAAGTGTAGTGCCGAGAAGTATTCACTCATTTTATACGCCATAGACAATTTTTATGCTGGAAAACGCGAAAAATTTCTAACTAGTACATAATTGAAATGTGTATTTATGACCTATAAACATAATCCCACTAATATTAAAAATGTTAAAGTTTTGATGTATGGATGGATGGACGGACGGACGGACTGACGGATGGATGGATGGATGGATGTTTGTTACTCAATAACGCCAGAACGGCTGAACGTATCAGGATGAAATTTTGTATGTAGATACTTTAGGCCCTGGAATAAAACATAGTATACTATTCATCATCATCATCATTCATCACCACGCGGATAAAACCGCGGGGCGCAGCTAGTTAAATTATATAAATCTACGAATTAAATAAATAATCTCTATGCCAAATTCTAAAATGGTCAAATATTACCACATTGCCTTTTTGTGAACGTACATAATTAATTATGATAATTCTGTTAAGTGTTTCACTCCATGAGTTTCAAACGATGAAAGCCTACACTGTGAGAATATTGTTGCATACGTACACATATCTCTATTTACTATTTCCCAGCTTTTCTGTTTGAGAAACTTTAAATAATAAATAACAATAAATAAATATCGTAGCATTGTCTTGGTGGGAATCGAACCCACGCCCTACTTGAAGCAGATATTGTACTAAATGAGCTAGCAAGGCTGTCCACTTTGATTCTGTACATTCACTACTCTGCTATAAAAGTGTTGTTTGGAACAAAAACAGGCTAATCCCGCCAGTGGAGTGAGACAGAGAACAAATTTGCTATATCAACAATCGGCCAGCACCTAGCGTCTACGCGTGTATTATGTGTAGTATACACTGGGACAGTAATGGCTCCAGTAACTGTATTAAAATGAATTGGTATCATTTGTTTAAAGATAACCTTAGTCTAGTAGACAGTACTGATGTCCAAGTTAAAAAAAAACGATAAACAGTTAACAATTTCTTTTTTTTTTGTTTGTCATACTTAGTGTTTGACCACAGCTCACTGATAATAAGTGACGGTGTGGTCGAAGATGGTAAAGCACACCTAGCCTGGAATGGAACTGGCTTTTACGTGAGTCTACCGGAACACCCTAGACTCACTTACTTGGCGACAGATTTTTAATTTTGATGGTAGCCATCCAGCCGAGTACAATAAAGTACCCTACCACCATACCATGGTTTCCTTACGAATAACGCTCTTTTTTAGCTTCACCGCAGTCGGGTAAAAACTACTCTACTAGGTGGTAGATCTCTAAGGTTTAAACCAGAGGGCTTAGACAAAGCATTAGTTATATTCGAAATTCGATAACTCTAATCGATGAGTCAAAAAATGTACGGGATTGACATAAGCCGTCGATTTGTCACGTGGGCAGCTTATGTCAATCAGTCCCGTACATTTTTTGACACTTCTATTAGCATTATCGAATTTCGAATATATCGAATGTTACTACGTCTAGGCCCGCTGGTCAACTAGCTTAACAATGACATTTGTTTACGCTCTTTGGCCTGATACTATTTTTTCATTCAAACAAAACGATACGTTTACGTTGTTTTTACGTTAATTAACCCGGTCTGTACCTAGCATTAAATTAAGCTCCACTAACCCAGTGTGCTCACGACATAGCACCCATAGCGTCGCTTACACTGCAAATATTTCAACAAAGATACTGGGGCGCTCAACTCTAACTTAAACTATCCTAATGTACACAGGCTTTAGTTCCTGCTAACACGTTATAAATATGTGCTAAGGGTAAAGTCAGAATTATACTACCTATCTATTGACTATGCTACGCGTATTGCTCGGTTATCCAGTTTTCCGAATTTTCTTAAATAAGTTTCTTTTAGGTAAAGGTGCTTCATCGTAGATCGCATCTTCGCTTAACATCAGGATGGTTTGATCTTTATACTTGCGTTTGCAAGCTTATCAAAATTAAAAAACAAATATACGTTTTTCGTGTGTTTAAGGAAGCACACTATAATAATAAATATCCTAGGACATTTCACACAGCGCCATCTTGCGCCAAACTAAGCAAAGCTTGTGCAATAGGAACCAGATAACTGATAGAATACTTTTTTTACCAGATTGCCAAGGAAGGGTTATGTTTTTCGCGCGTATCTTGTATGTAAGTATATATTATTATATATGTAAATTTCTTTATTACCTCGTATCTTCCAAACGGCCGAATGGATTACGACAATTAAGGTATCGTTAGATTCATCTCAATAAAACAAGTTAAAAAAAAAACAAGATGGCGGATTTTAGGCGCGAAATAGTAATACGTTAATAAAAAAACCTATCAAGTATCTAAATAAAAGCTATTACAAGAGGATTATAAAAATATATATAAGTTATATGTTTAAATTGAATTAGGAATGTTTTTTTCCTTTAATTATAGCTTTTTTAATCGGTCGGGTTATAGATTTTATATTGTAAATACTATACATACTTATAATCTATAAAAAACACCAAGACAAAACAAATATTTATGCTCTTTATTCAAGTGTTTGTCCTTAATGGGAATCGAACTCACGGCCTACAGCTCTTGATACACTACTAAATGCGCTAACAGGGCAGCCAACACTTTTCTTTCTAAGCTTTAGTATAACTTTTGGAAGTATGATTCGACTGTAAAAAGGTTTTTAAACATAGATAAGTATTGTCATAGATAGAAATAAATAATATACTTACTTATATTATTTTAAGCGCAAGCTTGTCTATTTATCTATATAAATAAAAATCAAATTATGCTCGTTGAAAAGCGCATAACTTGAAATGATTTAGCTGATTTATTTCGCGATTGATTCGCAAAGACAAAAGAAAACTAAGTATTCGCTGTACATAATTTAAGTAAAGCATATACCTATTTACTGAGATATCCAAGTACTTACATATGATTTACTTGGTGGTATGTTTTTTTTTTATGGTTGAAAGGCTGTGTTTGACCACAGCTCACCTGATGTTGAGTGACAGTGTGTTCGTAAATGGTAATCACAGCTAGCCTAGAATGGAACTGGCACTCAAGTGAGGTTGTCTTATTAGTCGTATCTACCATCGCTGTAGATTATGCCCTGAACTTTGTTTTCCTACTCTAAGTTCTAAGTATCGTTGTAATGAATGGACAGGCGTTATCTCTTACAATCAAGAGAGAGTCTCGTTCGTTTCATTACTTTAAAAAAAATGTTAAAATACAATAGGTACCTAACATTATCAGACACTAACCTGCGTTTTTAAGAAAAATCATCATCTAAATACACATTATCACATAGTAAACAACTCCAACCGACTTCTAAATGATAGCAATAAAATCATAATTTGAATTTCGAAGCGCGTAGGTAACCTCAATCTTACAAGATGGCGGCGGTTTTATCACCGGCCATATTTGTTTTGCGCTGCGCAAGAGTTTGTTTTCCAGAGACCCGTTTTACAAAGGTCTCTTTTAAAATAGATTTGGAATTAATGAGGACATTAGGACGATTCTGTTTGCACAGTTCAATATTTGTTACGAGCGGTAGGTATATCTATCATTTGATTTGGTTTGGAGAGGCGTTAAGTTCGAAGACAAATAAAATGGGGCGGTGGAATGAATTTTAATTGTTTTTTTTTGCTTTGAGCTTTGTTTGATTTTCGATAAAATTTTGAATATATTATCTTCAATGGCTGCTAATGCCAAATATAAAACCTATATGTTGATATATCTACTATAATTTAGTAAAAAAAGTTTTTTTTTTTAAATATATATTAGGCTTAAAACTTTTTTACTAACCTGCTAACCCACTGACACAAAACCTATATATACGTCGTTACTACGCAATCAAGTAAAATGACATAAAAAGCCCATGACTACCAAAGGCCAAGGGGCCGCTTCACAGGCCGTCTAAATATGTGCTCTACACACAGAACAACACATAATATGTACAGAACACACACGAAAGCTTGCACACAAAATATTTGGTAACACAGCCAATGTAATCCAAGGAGTTTGCCTTGATAAATTAAATATACAGATAATGTCGATCGTATGGCAACACAGGGGAATTAAAATGGGCTTAAATTGTTTTCGCTTTAGCTAATCGCGATTTCGTTTGCTCTTAGACGGGTGTGAACACGAAGATGGTGTTCGGTTGTTTATTCTGTAGAAACAGGTTTTGTAAATAGTGTAATATATGTAGGTATTATTATGTATCTAGGTACATAACTAGGTGTTAGGTATAAGTTGTTCTCGTTGAAAAGATGTGGTGAATGTTTGAACAGCAAATGATAATTCTATGTCGAAGTAAGCTACGAACACACATGAACACATGTGAGCTATGTACATATTACGTAGTAAATAACGAAGGAACTATGTGTTAAGTGTGCCTGGCTAGATGCCTTTGTAAAATATAACCATAAATCTAGACTAAGTATCAACTGTGCCTCTATTAATTTGCGAGGATTTCAAATGCAAGTACTAAAAAAGGCAGTTTCCATTTATTCTTGACTCATTTTTACTATTCATACGTTGTTCTATCGGTTACGTAAATTGCGCAAATTGATATGCTGGCCCCTTTGTCTTCGAAGTCGACTAGGTAGTTACCACCGCAGCACCAGATATTCTGCCGTCAAGCAGTAGTGTGTAAACATTACTGTGTTCCGGTTTGAAGGGTACTGCAGCTAGCGAAATTACTGAACTGTTGAGACTAACCAAGTCTCAAAGTAATGAGCGCCAAAGCAGTGATACCCCGGACTTTGTTTTGTTACTCAAAGTTCTGTGTATTGCTGCAATGGTCATGGGCATGCATTATCTCTTACCATCAGGAAAGCGTAGGTATAGTTCGTCTCATTACTTTTACATAAAAAATCGGGAAGCTTATTTTGGGGTTTTTAATGGGTTTTTTTTACCTTAAATAAATACAAGTTTAAAAAAATAAGATTATGCGGCGACATGATTTTTCCGCATTTCCGCCAAAACAAGATACTAACTTTTCATAACACAAAAAAAAACTACGACACGTCACGTAAGTATACCTACCTACATAGAGATTATCAGTTTCAGTAACGTTTCACTACGAGTGTCCGCAAACCGAAAGAGGCTCAAATATTGTGTTTATATATTGATAGAAGTGAAGCGTATGTCAAACAGCTAAATTCAATATTAACTCTGGTTATCAGATCTAGTGAACTCAAATTCACCCCAAGGTCTATGTCAAGGTCGCATAGTTTGCATTTACACTGTCAATATTTTGAAATTTGCTGTAGTGGTAGTGCTGATAGGGTTTGTGCTTTGGAGTGCAATTGACGTGAGTAGCTACCGGCTTTTTCTAGGAAAAAAATAAAATTGCTTATAACTAAGTCTTTTGTAAGTAACTAGCGTAGGTACCGCCCCGGCTTCGCACGAGTGCAATTTATATTGGCGATTTGATTACGAATATTTCTACTTACACAAAGGCTAAGCTAGCTTTTGTGCAGTACAAAAGTTAGCGACGTAGCTCAGCGTATTACCAAGTTGAAGTGGGCTGGTCATATTTGCCGCAGAACCGTCAACCGTTAGGGTAGACGTGTAGAGTGGAGACCGCGAATCGGTAAACGTAGTGACGGACGCCCCAAGACTAGATGGAGTGACGATATACGTAAGACAGCTGGCAGGATGGAAGAGAAAAGTTGAAAATCGGGCTAAGTAGCATGTCCTGGGAGAGACATATGTCCAGCAATGGACTGTGCAAGGTTGTTGATGATGATGATGAAGATTTATGGTAAGGGTACGCTAACATAAAATATTAGAAGTATATCAATTTGCAGGAATCATATGCGGTTACCCATATACCTAAAATGGAAAATATTATAAATAAACAATCTCGTGTGACGGTGTTTGTGGTCGCACTCCTCCGAAACGGCTCGACCGATTTTTATGAATTTTTTTATGTACATTTGGTAGGTATGGGTATAGGTCGTAAAGTATATTTCATATCGCTAGGTGATAAGGGACAATTCTTAACGCGGTAGAAGTCGCGGGCGTAAGCTAGTATTATACATAATGAAGATAACGATTTTACTATTGGATGTCTCTATTAGTCAGGAGGCTTAATCTAGAATCATTCTTGTATTTAATTTGAGAAATGTTTTGTTACAATATACACATTTTAAAACCATGGTTGTTTTTTATAATTCAAGATTTTTTCATTTTCGTACGAGGGCTTAAACATTATTTATTTTGAAAGCTGTCGGTTATTTCAAAAACTTTATTTTCAAAGTATTATCTAAACCAAATCCACGGACACACGCAAATTACGAACAGGATACTTACACACACAAGTGCAAATTGAAACACATAACACGGCTAATGCAATGTTCTGACAGTATATCAATTACATGTGTATCGCTAAACAAACAACTTAGCCGATGGACGATTCGGACAAATTGGTTACTCAAACAGAGGACTTGCGTTTTTGGTTCTTGGTGCTGCGTTTAAACGGAGCTGGGCTGGAATAAGTGGGACTGGCACAGAGTGGTTTTTACTTGGTGGTAGATCTCCTTAGCAGGAGGTTGTCCAGGTAGGTAACACCGCAGTACAAGATATTCTTCCGACAAGTAGTAGTGTGTAAATATTACTGTGTTATGGTTTGAAGGGTTTGACAGCTAGCTAAATTACAGGGCTGTCGTAACTAACCATCGAAAGTCTCAAAGTAATGAGTTCCAAAGCAGCGATGCCCTGGTCTTTGTTTTGTTACTCAAAGTTCTGTGTATCGCTTCAATGCTCATGGATACGCGTTATCTCTTACCATCAGGAGAACGTCTCGTTCGTCTCATTAATTTCATATTAAAAAAAAGTTGGTACGTGGGACTAGTATTAATATCTGTTTCGATTCTTACTAAATACCTCCACACAAAAAAAAAAACAGAAAGAAGACCACGTCTGGTCAGAAAGAGGGTAGTAATATAAATAAAGTTAAATTAGATGGTAGATATCCTCAGCAGGAGATTGTCTAGGTAGATATCACCGCTCTACCGGATATTCTGCAACCAAGGTGTAATTTAAAAATTTTGCTGTGTTCCAGTTGAAAGTATAGGTACTATAGCTAGAGAAATTGCAGAGCTTTTGATATTTAAGACTAACCATCGAATGTCTCAAAGTAATAAGCACCAAAGCAGCGGTGCTTTGTTTTTTTTATTGCTTTTCAAAATACTTGGTACCGCAGCAATGGATGACCACTGCAACGATACCTAAAGATAACGGTCTAATGGTGAAAAGGGCGTCTCGCTTTTACATTTTCATAGAAATTAGAACTGGCTTGAATCGCTCTTAATATCTGAAGTTTTACTGGATTACTGGAACGTTTAAAGCCTCCTCAACCGAAACTTCAACAGTCGACGCTGGTACGTCCAAACGAGTCACCACAGAGAGCTGGAAAATCCAAACGAGGCTGCCACGTAAAAGGGTACAGAGGGTCACTTACAACGGAGCTGATAATTTGTGCAGTCTGGGCCTCAGTTATTGTTATCGTCAGGTCCGGTTGGAAAACATGTCGTTGTAGGTCACTGTTGAATAACATATAAAACTCCATTAATAATGAAGCACTCGCAAATGTCAAACTTTTTTTTAAATGTCTGGCAAACTAGGTGTTTGACCACAACTCACCTGATGTTAAGTGACGGTGTGGTCGAAGATGGTAAAGCACACCTAGCTTGGAATGGAACTCTCAAGTGAGGCTGCCGGAACATACCGTTAGATGCTTGGCGGCAGTTTTTTCGGCATGCGAACCGACCGCGCTAACCACTGAGCTATCATCGCTACAACTGTTCATCGCTGTTTGGGAGGAGTAGAAGTGTAATGCTAAGGGCGTCGGTGCTTTCCACTGTATATCTCGGAGTCCTCCGTCAAGCACCAAGGAAGGTCACCCTGGTCGTGACCTTCCTTGGTGGTTAGTAGATGCGATCCAAGATACTTCACTGCACTATCGTAGTCAAGCATCTACTTATGCACATCAAATAAATAAGGTACCAATAAGCGTGTACCTACCTACTTAAATATTCATTTAACCCAGAAGGCGACTATATCTCAGAAATATTGACGTACTTATCACATAGAGAATATAATAGAGGTAGTGGTATACGAAGATAATATTGCGTCGGAAAATATTTACCATTACTCATTGGCCCAACAAAAATTACGACATGTGTACCAATACTAAGCTAAGAAAAATAATAAAAATGTACATTTTATTATACTCTAAGTGTGACAATAGTAGGTGTATACTATTGGAAGGCAATGAGCTGTGCCAACAGACAGACGTGTGACTTTCAATAATTATGTTTGCTAAAAACGTTAGTAAGTCCGCCATGTTGAATTTGCGGCCACGGTCGTGGAAAATCACGGAAAACAAATAGGGACCACATGGATAAGGCGTGCTATGAAAATTTCAATAATTTCATATTCCAGTCACGTAGCTGACCAGTTTAGCCGGTATGTATTAGCATGTAGAGAGGCAAATTCCATGTTTTATGACAATACTCGAAGTGATTATTATGAATCTTTTATTCTGTGCGTCACGAATTTGAAAAGTACTGACATTACGGCTATTTATAAGTCAATTGTTTTTGTCTTTAACTAAATCTCTACATAGTATAAAACAAAGTCGTTTCCCGCAGTCTGTACGCTTAGATCTTTTAAACTAGGCAACGGATTTTAATACGGTTTAGATCAATAGACAGGGTGATTCAAAAGGAAGGTTTATATGTATAATACATGCATATGCACCACCAAATCAGGTGATTAATAGAATACATTTGTTTTTGTTGTAGATACATACGGAACACCAAGATACAGAACAAACATGTTTCGTCACATACAAGTTCGTTCTGGGTGGGAATCAAACCTATACCTTACTGCTCACGACGCAGAGCTAATTCCAAATAAGCTAACAGGACAGTCAATCACGACGACCCTGAATGTAAGCGACGTCGTGATCCAGAATGAAGCTGGGATAACCTTGGAAAGATAACAAATTGTAAATTGTTAAAATCTTATTCGAAATTAAAGCGATAAGTCCGGCACTGACGTAGAAGGTCTTTTCGCGGACTTGAAACAAATCGGTTTAAAAAGCAGGTTGCAGGTATAGGCGACGGTGACCTTTCCATCAGGCGAACGAATCTTCTTGTCTGGAGATTTTACTATTCAAATAAATATGACAATATACCAAAGGCCAAAAATTCTACGCGAGTTTGATAACTTCAGGCAAGAGTTGTAGACAAGTTAAATAGGCCTGGGCATATTTGTGCGGTCCAATATTATCATGTCGGCGTTATTGATACTACTTATCAAACCTATTGAAGCATCGTACTAAATTAATTTGTCGAGTCTTAGAAATTATTGTGACAGTAAACATTGCTTCCACGTTTATTGCGGCAAATATTTGATATTTGGTTCGGATAAATGTATCATGAGAATTGCAATAATATTTTGTTTGGTATTAGTATTTTACCAGATATTTTGTGAACTGCTTTTATTCGATTGATGAGTTTTTTTTAAATTTCGATTTAGTTAACCCACCATGCCAAAACGGTTATGTTTTAGCAGTAGCTGTAGATAGCTCAGTGGTTAGCGTGGTCAGTTCATACGCTGAAAGGCGTGGGTTCAAATCCCAACTAGGAACTTGAGCTGCTGGTGAAGAAAAACATCATAAGGAAACCATTGCTTTGCGGTAGGGTACTATCTAGTACTCGGCTGGCTAGCTACCATTATTAAAATGCAGTTTTTACTTGCATAATGAACACAACTCTAAAGTCGCGAAACAAAAAGCATGTTCCATAGAAAAAGTACGCTGGTTTATTGTGTTGTTGTAGTAATGTTTATTGTTGTTTTATAGTTGTGTATTGTAGAAAAGTGTAAAAAAAGTTTGTTGATCCTGAACAACTGATTTTTTTTCGCTATTTCCAAGAAGCCGGTTTTTGTTTTGAACATCTATATATTGTCTTAAAAACGTGTCATCTTTAGTAAGAATGTCTAACAGCGTTATCAGTTGATGTCGCTTATCTATAATAAAAAAAAAAAAAATACTACACGTTCTTACGTACTTTGTGACATTGTATAAATTAACTGTGTAAATGGCATCATATTTTATATTGTACGTTGTCAGCTAAGAAATGATCTAAGCCAGTAATTTTCCACTGAAACCCAGGCAGAAGATAGTGTCTATCTTGAAGATAGTAATTCTCTTCTGTTGAAAGCTTTAAGTGTAAATTAATGATAAGTGATAAGGGGGTTTCCTGTTTGAGTAGGTTTTTGTGACTGACGAAAATATTACGTGAATATTTATGTACGTAAAAACTGAAAATTTTATCTCCCTAAAAAGTCCTTGTATCTTCGTATTGTATTGATCATTGCGGTATTAAAGTATCGAAAAAAAATTGCTATTCTATACATTTGGTGGGGGATCAACACACTTTTTCTAGGCCTTGACCTTTTCTTTTTTTGTAATGAATAGGCTTGCGTATGATCGCCATGTCACCTGTTGTCAATTGAATATGCTATTTATGGAGCACGCTTGCCTAGAAGATACCGCTTGACTATCGACTCGAAGACACCCAGATTGTATCTATTTGGAAACATCCAATCATTACCTCTTATTATCATATTATTATAATGTATTGCCGTATCATTATATTAACATGTTTTATTATTTTGACTTTTTGATGATATTTTTGGTCAATTTTTTGTATGTAAAAGTATTGAGATGGACGAGGCGCTTTCCTGATAATATAAGATAACGCATGTTCAATTGTTCATGACCATTGCAACGATACACAGAACTTTGAGTAATAAAACAAAGTTTAGAGCATCATTGCTTTGGCGCTCATTACTTTGAGTCTTTCGATGGTTAGTCTCAACAGTCCTGTAATTTCGCTAGCAGTACAGTACCCTTCGAACCGGAACACAGTAGTAGCATGCCCCATTAGTCCGGTCAAGTAAGAAATAGAGATAAAGTTACAAAAATTCGCATAGAGCTAAAAATTGGTACGAATATTTGGAACACCATCATTAATTAAATGTGTAAAGTCCCCATCGATCCGACATTTGCAAAACAAAGATAGTCAAGGTCAAAGTTCGCAAACGTGTTTTTTTTTGCGTTTTTCAGCCAAACGGTAAGTTTTATCATAAAAATAGGCCGAACAAAAATTGTAGATCATGAAATTACCTATAAAAATGTCTATTCACTTTTTCCCCTTAAAGTTTATTTGAGAGCTCTATGCGAACTTTCGTAACCTTGCATGTCTAATTTGATCGGGTTACATTGCATACTGCATCTTTGCATAAGGCGTGACGACGTCCAAACTCAAGTCTATCTAATACCTTTAAACGAGTAATTCTTGTATACATGTATATATATATATATATATATTGTATATAATCTGAATCTCGGAAACGGCTCCAACGATTTTTTATGAAATTTTGTATCCGGGGGGTTTCGGGGGCGAAAAATCGATCTAGCTAGGTTTAATTTTCAGAAAACGTCGTTTCATCCATGTTTTCAGCCGAGCAATGCTCGGTCAACCAGGAACTTACATTAAAAAACAAAACACAGTCTGGCAAACTAGCAAAAGTTTAGTTTCTAACAGCTCTTACGCCAGTTTACCTTTCTTATGATGGCCGTAAGATTTTCCGGTAGGCGTTAGGTAACATCAAAATTGTATTTACCGACGTGGATCTAAAGCACATCTATTTAAGACCTTACTCCTACACCGATGTTGGTTTAGGACGATATGTTCTTATATGCTACGCCTGTAAATTCGTGTAATCTTAGCTTTATATCTAGGCTTTGAAAGGGTTACATTTTAGTACACCAAGAGCATAATAAATATACCTTGAAATCACAAATATAGAAATAAATGATAACATAATACTTAGGAAGTCCTGGCCATATTCAGGGCCGCCGCTTGTTAAACAATTCGGTGAGTAAAGTTTTTTTTTTGTATTTATATTTTTTACTACTTAATAGTAAACTTTAGTTTATGAGAATAATTTTGGATTTTGTTTGGCTTTAAAAAAAAAAAGTAAAAGTAATGAAAGAAACGAGATGCCCTCCTGATGGTAAGAGATTACGCCTGTCAATGACCATTGCAGCGATACGTAGAACTTTGAGTAGCAAAACAAATTCCAAGGCATCGCTGTTTTGGGACATTACTTTGAGACATTCGATGGTGGATCTCAATAGCCCTGTTATTTCGCTGCAGTGCCCTTCAAACCGGAACACAGTAATGCTTAAACAGACTATTTCTTGGCAGCAGAATATCTGGTACTACGGTGGTACCAATCTAGACGACCTCCTGCTAAGGAGATGTAAACCAAGTAAAACGTATTTAAACCTACATCTTGTAGGTACATCTGTAACGATGATAGCTCAGTGGTTAGCGTGGTCGGTTCGCATGCCGAAGGGCGCGGGTTCAAACCCCGACAATGAGCTTGAGCTGCCGGTGAAGGAAAACATCGTGAGGAAACCATAGCGTGGTGGTAGGGTACTTTCTAGTACTCGGCTGGCTAGCTACCACTTTCAAGTTGAAAATCTGCCGCCAAGCATCTAACAGTGTGTTCCGCCAGCCTCACTTGAGAGCCAGTTCCATTCCAGGCTAGGTGTGCTTTACCATCTTCGACCACACCGTCACTTAACATCAAGTGAGTTGTAGTCAAATACCAAACCTATCAGTCATAAAAAAAAGAAGAATCTTGGGTTCCCGTCCCTGCAACGCGATGGATTCGGCACTCGCATCATGACACCATTGAGTGCTAAAAAGTTTTTTCACAATATCGAAATAATTAATACTGGCAGAACGCACAAAAACGAAGAAAGAAAAGAGTACCAAAATATGTAATCAGTATGACCATCTCCATCCATTGAGATTTGCTCATTAACGAGAGAAACAGCCAGTTTTGGCGGGAAAGAGGACGTTATTTGATTAACACTAATTATGAACCGGCTTTGCTTCATCCGACGGTGTCAAGAAAGTAGAGTCAGTTACATAGCCATGCGCACCTTAGTACCTTTTCGCAGTAAGAAGTATGATATAACTATGAATATTTGAGCAAAATGATCCGATATATATACTAAGCAAAGGTACAAAAATGTTCTGTGAATATTGATTTTAAGTTACGAAGTTGTATCAAATATCATGACTTTTGTTGTGTGGGACATTGTGTCCATTATTGAATGAAATATCTTTTCGAACGGCATTAATGAGTTAATCCTAATTTCTGGTAAGATTGTGAAAGTCAACATTTTCTTTTGCTTGGCCAAAGACCGCCGTTAAAGTATTGTAGGCAGTAGAAATCTTCTTTATCGAAAGATTTTTAAATGTAAACGTAATGAGACATTCGTAACGGTCCTGATGGTAAGAGATAACGCATCACATCATCGGCCATAGGACGTCCACTGCTGGACATAGGCCTCCTCCTGGGGGGGTTTTGCCAATACTCGCCACGCTTGGCAGGCGGGTTGGCGAGCGCAGTTAGGTGTGATTGTTGAAGGAAGACGCTGCTGCCCATCTTCCGGATTACATCCCTTAGCCGACTCTTACGGCAACCACGGGCAGAGAGGGTGGGGTACTATTCTTACGCCGGCACAACCACGGCATTAGATAACGCATGCCAATGACCATTGCAGCTGTATTTCGAACTTTGAATGAACAAAACACAGGGCAAGGCACCGCTCCCCTGACGCTCATTACCTTGACACATTCGATGGTAGTCTCAATAGCCCTGTAATGCGACGATAGCACAGTGGTTACTGCGGCTGTTCATACACTAAAAGGCGTGGATTTAAATCTCGACAATGAGCTTGAGCTGCCTGTGAAGGAAATCATCCTGGGAAAAACGTAGCATGCTGGTAGGGTATTTTCTAGTACACGGCTGGTTAGCTACCACACTCAAGCTGAAAATCTGTTGCCAAGCATTTAAAAGTATGTTTTACAGCTTCACTTGAGAGCCAGTTCCATTCCGGGATAGATGTGTTTACCATCTTCGATCACACAGTCACTTAATATCAGATGAACTGCTAAACAGTCCTCCCACCTAAAAAAAAATTGGGAAATATGGAAAGTAAGACGGCGTCCCTGGCGGGAATAAAACTATTAACTATTATGGTAACTGTTTTTTTTTCAGTGATTGGGTTGGCTATTATAAACTGAAAGAGGTTGATTATGATGATGATAATTATTAACAAGTTTTACTGAGATGTGGTCGAAGACATTGAATACGCTTAACCTGGAATGGGGAATCGGCAAACAAGTGAGGCTACTAAAATACACTTTATGTTAGGTGCTTGATGGTATTTTCAACTTGATGATAGCTAGCCGAGTACCAACTAGAAAGTACACCACCATTATGCTATGTTTTCCTCTCGACGTATCTCTTTACTAGCAGTTTAGGCAAATTGTTAGGATTTGAACCCACGCTCCTCAGCGTACGGTAAGCCACCGCTAAGCTATCATAACTACAAAAAAATTCTTTCGAGTACGTACCTAGTACGTAAATCTCGCAAATAGATGTGTTATGCACGTAAATCAAAACCTCTCATGTCATTTACCGTCCCCAATAATTAGTAAAACCATCAACCTTCCCATAATAAATCTCACATCTCCACCAATTTTACGCACAATTCCACACAAAGCACAAGTCAAACGGACGATCGAAAAGGCCATTCAGCCTAAACAGGGCTAACAACATTATACCCGTGTAATACATATTTCATTATTACTTTCCACCTTTTATGGCATGTTTAATTTTATAGGAACCCCGAATTTTTGCTTTTTTTTCGGCTACGCTACGTCACGACACAATGCCAGACTCAAAGTTGAATAAGGGGCGTTGTATTGTTGTACAATATTTTTTTTTATATTGTATCTAGGTGAATAGATATCAGATTTGTAAGGTTAGCATATTCATAATATTACGCTTAGATCTTCGTCTTTGTTTTTGGCGTCGCACGTTGCATATTTGACAGTGTCAAGTGTTTCTATATTGAAAAGAATTGTAAGTAAAATCAAATTAAATAAGTCCAAGTTTCAGTCAAAGTTACACACAGTAAGTCATTTGTAAACAAATGTGAGACGATATGCTCATTTAATTTTATGCGAATTATGATTAGTAACTAAATAAGTTTAAATAATGTCATACGAAATGATAAATGTAGCTTGAATGTTTAAACTGTAGAGTTAGATAATTTTAACCCTTCCCGACCTGTTTTTTTTCTGTCTGTGTCATTGTGATATAAATGTTATTGTTAAGGTATACTAAATTACATATTAAAAAAAATTGAAAAAAAAAAACTCGTAAAAACACCAAAGGTTATAAATAGGAGGAAGGAAGGAAGGAAGGAAGGAAGGAAGGAAGGAAGGATAAAAATATGTTACATATTATCTCATTTCTGAAATACAAACGTGACATATTTTCTAATTTTATTTAAAATATTCCTTAATGTGCTCAATTGTGGACAAGGGTCTACAATTTGGTTGGGGCAAAGATCCATCTATGCTCAACTAAATTTGACATAGGCAGTGAAGGCGAGCGTTGATAAGTACGTACGTGTCGCAAGTGATATGATGACCCCAGTACCAGCGCGATACCTACCATTAAATGCTAAGAAGTTTCATCTCTGTAGCATTTTAAAAGTTATCCAACTCTTTAACAAACACATTGCAGAGCTTAAAACGAAAACCTCTTTTTGCGGACCGTATGCGACAACATTGACGTTTCCAATGCAACCTCAATGGTTCCTGCATTGAGCGGAGACAGACACCAGCACTTCCGGTTGCCCTTTCATTGTGCAATTTGGCAGGGCAGCTTCGCGCCGCCGCCGGCCATTTCGAACAATGCCCGATTCAAAAATCGAATTCTCAATTCAAAAGCGCATCGTTGAGGTTTATTGGCTTATCGCTTGATTGATTGTGCGAATACCGATGCAATTTTTTTCTTTTTTTCTTAGTTGCCAGTTTATCTTTATTTTTTTGCCTGAATTTATAGGTCGATAATATATTTTGATTTGGGCGTGTCGAATGGCGAAGCTTTGTCGGTACAGGAAGTTGAAGGAAATGTTGAATCCTGCATAACAGGTACATTTTAGTTGTTTTGTTGCTATAGAGTTAGTACACTTGTGTTTGCGTTACGGATGTTAGAGTTTCAATTCAGAGTAGAGAGGCGGGCATTTCCAACAATACAGAAATACTGTTTAACTTCGCAAATAGAAATACGAATAAGTACATTACATATAATGTCATTAATAATGCAACCTTGAAATTAATAATATGAGTAGCATTTTGTAAGGAGATCATTTGGATATGTATTTACAGCATCTACTGTATCTACTGTTGGTTAATGTATGCCCGAAATTATTTCATCAAATGAGAAAGATTTAATATTTTTTTATCATAATCCAATACAATATTTTGTTGATAACACCAAAATCACAGGTCACACATACATACATTATCAGCCATAAGAAGCCCACTGCTGGACATAGGCCTCCTCCTGGGGGGGTTTTGCCAATACTCGCCACGCTTGGCAGGCGGGTTGGCGAGCGCAGTTAGGTGTGATTGTTCAAGGAAGACGCGCTGCCTATCTTCCAGATTACATCCCTTAGCCGACTCTTACGGCAACTAAGGAGGCCTATGTCCAGCAGTGGACGTCCTATGGCTGATGATGTGATGTGAAAAACTATTAACCAAACCTATTTAGTATTAAAAAAAAAGTGTAAATGTGTACTTTTAAAAGTGCTTCCTTTACCGCACTACAGCTTAATATCGAAGTAAAAAACAAAAAAAATTGCACCTTGAAATACGGCAAACCTTGTACCAAATGACCGAATATCTGACTCAACGTGGTTTTCCAATAAAAATGTGTGTTTAATATTATTTAAATATGACAATGCGTATTATCATAAACTGTTACAGAACAAAGGAGACGTTTTCAACTCACGCGCAGGGTCCCTATTAGGCAACGAAACTGGAGATCCGTCCTAGAGACTCGACCAACACCTTTGTGAACTGCAGTGCCTGGTCTATAGCTCTTATTTCAATTACGATAAGATTAATTTTGTAGTGTGTTAGTGTGTTAAAGCGCAGAAATGATAGTGTTAATGGTAGGACCGTGTCGTGTTTCGGACACCGTGCATAAACAGACAGACAGACAGTTTGAATATGCATCTATAAAATACACAATCGAACAGAAAATCTATATTTACGAACTGTACATTTTATGTTCTAATTCTAAGGTATTTCTTCACGTGGGAAGCGCGCAGCGGTCCGCAGTGCAAAGTAAGACGAGGTTACGCGCGCGTTGTGCTATACTTTGTCTCCATGATGAAGCCCACCGGATGCGGCCGAAACTAAAGTCGGAGTTTCCGATACAATTAAACGTGAGTAATCCCGCATAAATAAAACAAAAATGTGTTAAAACCGTCAGTTATCACCATAAAATTCTAAGGTAATTTAGAGTTAGTCCCTCTCGCATATCAATTTGCGAGATTCACGTAGATCTTTAACCAGCACGCGGGAAAGTCGTGTCGCTGCATGATATTATGAAAAAAAAAATTGAATTAAATTGGATTTTTTTGATTTGGATTTGGATTGATTGTTTCGGATTTTTTACTATTCTATTATTATTGTTATTCCTTGGTTTTCTGTAAAAAAAACTATTTTTGGTGTGCACAATAAATATATTCTATCTATATATATATTATATATCTATAGTGTTTTCTTAAACGTATGTTTTTTTTGAGTATATATAAAAAATATTAATAAACAATTTAAAAAACCGACTCCATGCTGCATTTTTCATGTATTTTTAAATCGGTTTATAAATGACGGAGTTCTGAGATAACAAACATTAAAATACACCAAATGGAGAACCTCCTCCTTTTTTGAAGGTGTTTAAAATACATATAGGCCTTATTCATAAGCTGCCGAATTATAAGTGCTAGTCTGATAAAGTGATATAATGTGATGAAACTTGACTTTTCGTGTTGCTTTCATAACTTCTTTGAAGCTTGTAGCAAAGTTGCCACTACTTTACTGAGGTAAGACTGGCCTTGCTGGGCACGGACTGAACTTTGACTTACTTTGTGTGACTTTCACCGTGACTTAGACTTTTTTGGTAGTATATCTGCTTCTAGAGCTGTAGGATGTGGGTTCGATTTCAGTACAAACATTTATATTACGAGCATAAAATGCCATAAAATTATAATACATAAGTAAGTATTTACATATTCTATCAGTTATCTGGCTCCCATAGTACAAGCTTTGCTTAATTTGGGTCTATATGACGCGGTTTGTAAAACCCTTATATATAATTTATTTTTTGTAAACTAATGAGACGAACGAAACGCTCTTCTGATGGCAAGAGATAACGCCTGTTCATAGCCATTACAGCGGTACCCGGAACATTAAGTAACAACGAAATTTGATGATCAGTCTCAAAAGACCTATAATTTCTGTAGCTGCACACCAGAATACTGTACTGTTCTGGTAATGTTTACACACTAATGCTTGGTCAAAATCTGATACTGCGGTGGCACCTACCTAGACATCTTGCTCAGGAGATCTATCATCCAACTATTTATTAAGTTTATTATTAACTAGCGATCCGCCTCGGCTTGGCACGGGTGCAATGTAGAAACTAATATGGTGCGTATGCATGGTATGTATTATACATAGTACCTGGATGACCGAGCTTTGCTCGGGTGAAAACACGGATAAAACGACGTTTTCTAAAACTGAAATACTAAATTTCATGAAAATCGTTGATGCTGTTTCTGTGACTCAAATTATTTATATATATATTTGTATATATTTGAATCTCAGAAACATATTTGCAAGAATTGCTCGTTTAAAGGTATTAGATAGATAAACCTTCGTCTTGAATCACCCTGTCCATTGATGGAAACCGCTTTAAAAATCCATTGCGTAGTTTAAAAGATCTAAGCGTAAAGACGGCGGGAAGCAACTTTTGATTTACACTAAGTATGTAGAGATTAACATACACTTCACTTTTTTAAGTTATCAGGTCAAGTATTAAAAAAAAAGCACATGAATAATAGGTAACTGAAATACCTTATGAACGTTAGCGATCAAACTTTTTGATCATCAAAAATTACCTAAAACCAAGCAATTGGTCAAGTCACGGAAGCCAAGACGTTCCATTCATCAAAAAGCCCATTAAATATCCATTATGAATGTTATTTTTCGGATGACAACACTTAACAATAGTATTTACATTTGATGTCAGTTTGTTTTACATCCAAAACATATTGAATGAACGCGGAACATATTTTACCCAACATTTTAGGGGCCTTTATTCTTTGGACATAATGTTTCGTATTATGTTAGGTCCATAGTTCCGTAGCTCCTATTGTCAGACCAAAGAAAGGTGAATGAGGAGCTGAATGATAATAAAGCGTCTGGTCGGTAGCAAGGAATATTTTAAAAGGTAACATACGAGATATGACAACACCGCCACGTGTTGCCAGGACAATGGAATTTGGAATTGGAACCGTTTATTTTTTTTTGTCGTGGTTAACTGACTAAGTGTTTGACCACAGCTCACCTGATCTTAAGTGATGGTGTGGTCGAAGATGGTAAACACACCCTGGAATGGAACTGGCACTCAAGTGAGGCTGCCGTTAGGTGCTTGGCGACAGATCTATACCTTGAGGATGGTAGCTAGCCAGCCGAGTACTAGAAAATACCCTTAAGCAAGAAAACACCACGCAACGTACCTACTTGAAAGTAATGAGACGAACGGAACGATTAATGTGTATTGGACCTCAAAATTTAAGCGACCTCAGGACCTAGACGACAGTGGTGTGACAAACTACACCGTCACGATAGTTACTGAACCACTAAATCCAAAGATCGGACAGTTTAAAAGAAAGGAAGGGAGGCTTTTGTCTATATGAGAATAGTTCCTAAAACGCTGGCCCCGTTGTCAGTCTTTAATTTATTGTTTTGGAGTGTTGGCGGGGACACGGGAAAATGCTGACACTGGCAGAAAGCACAAAGTGCGATGCCAAAAAAAAAATAGGCCCAAAATACATTAACAGGATATTGTTTTGTTTTTTACTGGAAACAGAGGTTCCTCATAAATGAAATTGAACAAAATTATTGCGTAACAATGTTCATAAAATCGTTTTATCACACCCACGCCATTTTCATGATAATTTACGTATTTATGTACGTAAGTGCTCAGTGGGCTCATAAATTTACAAGCCCGTGATTTATATGAAGATTAGTGGGCGTTATCAGTTGGTACCTACCTATATCTATACCTATGCCGAGATTGGCATAGGTATATAGGTATAAACCAACTGATATACCATAGAGAAAGTGACACATAGAGTTGGTACGCGCATTCTATTTAGGGAAGGATAAAATGTACTTTTGAGGTTATAGCCTGAACGCCGAATTCTTGTAGGTAGTTCCTTTTGTAATATATTTCAAAACTTGTTTTTTCGAGTGTTTTAGTATAAAGGTTACGTTTTATTCATAAAGTTTAAATTTGTGACTGTGAAAAACTGTGGACCGGACTTGACTTTGACTTACTATTTGTAATCTTGATAACGACTTCGATTTCATAGTATACTTGAAAATATTGAAATATGCCACTGGCAAATGTATAAAGAGTTAGATATGCCAAAAACAAAAAAAATCTTTCTTTTGGACCGAGCGGCCTTTAAATTTTAATTGCAACAGTTTATCAGAGTGTCACAATTAAGTATTATAGATTATATGTATTTAATTTAAAGCAAATAAGTACACTACAATATTGACGATAAAAACTCTTGAAATGATTGTCCGCCTCAACGAAAGTTTGAGGTAAACAATCGTTTCATTATATGCAATGGGCAAAAATTACATCTTTCTCTCTTTTACTCTCAGTTTATGGTGCATAAGTTTTTCCCGCTCACACAAGTATTTCATTATTATTTCAGTCCATTTAAATGCTCAGTCTATGGCGCATTCTAGTATGTGAGTGATATTATGGAAGATAAGCATCTATAAATATGTATTTATAATAGTTATCTTTTTATTGCTACTATCTTATTGCTGTGCTTTTTGTTTAAGGTTTCCAATTTATCAATTTTGATTTGCGTAGACACGCAAAATCGACTAAAATGTCATTTTAAAACAGAAAAATATCATTTGATAAAATTTATCATATATATTCAAGACAAATATAAAGGGCCACACTTATAAAGGTAACTGAAAATTAATCAATACTTAATAAATTCCGTCAATTTTACACTGACATGAAATGTCACGCGTGCAATCGAGACAGGTTACTAAGTTAATGTTCGTAAGATTAACTGTAACTTTAAGGTAATTGTTTCAGAATTAAAAAAAAACAGCTAAATATATGAAATTAAACAAAACTTTATTACTAATAGCTTTACCAAGAAACAACAATGTATATCAACAAGACGAAACAGGTAGGCAACTTGTATTCCTGATCACAATATAGTTCGATAATATCGTTGGCCAGACAATACCTCTTTAAGTACCTAAATGTTCAAATTTAGTAGGAAACGATCGTGATGATATTTCTGAGGGGCGTTGTTCACGAAACACGATTAAGTACGATGCATTTTCTTGATAGAAAATAATCTTAATCTTCCATAGAAAAAGTCGGAATTTTTAAGTGTATTTTTGTATTAAAAAATCACGAAAACGCGGGTAAACCGATTTTGTAGCAATGATAGCTCAGTAGTTAGCGTGGTCAATTCACAGCCGAAGAGCGTGGGTTCAAACCCCAACAGTGAGCTTGAGCTACCAGTGAAGGAAAAGATCGTGTGGAAATCATATCATGGTGGTAGGGTATTGTCTAGTACCCGGCTGGCTAGTTACCACTCTCAAGTAAAAAATCTAAGAACCGTTAGGTGCGTTCCGTCAGCCTCACTTGAGATCCATTTCAGATTCCAGACTAGATGTACCTACTTACTATCTTTGACCGCAGCGTCGCTTACCATCAGGTGAGCTTATAGACAAACACCTAGGCTGTCCAAAAAAAAAACGCCATTGATCCCCCGATTTGTTATCTTTATTTTCTGAATTGCCCCTCAATTTATGAAAGCAAATTAAAACAAGTATATACGTCAAGAAGTCTTCAGTGCTAAAAAATAAAATGAAGTTAGAATTCTGACAAAAATAAGTTTAATTTATCAAGGCATTATCTCGACATTGTGTCCTTCTCCGGGACACATGAATGACTGATTAAGTCCAACAATCAAGAGTTTACAACAAAATAAACAAATCTCGAACCGTTTCGAAATTGTGTTGATAAACGTTGCAAAATTATTTGCACTTACTCGTGAATAGTTAAACTCCATATTTCTTTATTGTAAGCTTAAGTTTAATAAAAAAAATATATCAAAAACAAAATCCTATAAAACTACACTCCATCCGCTTTTTGTGATATCTGCTGTCAAAATTTCTACCCATCCCTTTCTTGTACATTTAAATTTCCACGATAGCAAAGGAGAGAAAATTTATTTGTATCGTTACCAACGTTAAGAAAGAGCGTCGTTCGCTGTACAGATACAAAAGCATGTTTTTGAAATTCTAAGGAATCACTCGACGTATCTTTACTTGTCATGTGTTGCCAACATGAAGGGCTTTTGATATAGGCGCGTAAACTAACACTTAGTTGTCAAATTAATACGAATTCTATTTTTAGTATAATAAGAGTAATTTTATTACGATATTTTTCAATATCAAATAATCTACGCATTTGCTGAGTGTCAATATTTGTATATTGCAATTTTCCTTGAAGATCACGGCTGATCACACATTTTTATACATGATAAAGTGAGCAAGAGTGAATAGAGGTCAAATTAAACCGTTATTAAAATTAGCGTTCGTGGTATAGCTCCACTGATTGCAAAAACGATCACCGTTGTTGAGCAACAGACGATCCTGTCAGTCTTTGGATGGGTGACCGTCAGTGCTAGCTAGGTTTAATTTTTAGTAAAACGTTGTTTTATCCGTGTTTTCAGCTGAGCAAAGCTCGGACATCCGATCCTAAAACATTTTGTGTAACATATTTCAGTATAAGACAAAAGTGGCCTACTTGTGCAACCCCTAAATAATGTTAAATTTTCATGGAATTTGGCGAATATGTCTTTTGTGCCAGTGAGACTCAGGGGAAATCCAAAGTCAAGTGAAAATCAAACTTTTGGAAATATGAAACGCCCTACTACTTCGTTAATTCTATCATAATATACATATCTATCATTTCGTAATACCTTACACTAACTAGCTATAGTAAATACTTTTTCAACTGATTCATTCAAGTATTACTTTGCAGAAGTTTGTCATAAAGTAAGAATTAATTGTTTAAGGCTCAATTTAATCCTCATCTTTGTTGTAGGTGTAACCAAAAATATTTATAAGCGGAAATAAATTAAAGATATAATATGTAACTCTAGAATACTTTTTTTATTGTAAAACTAATGATACATACATTTAGACACGGAACGTCTATGTTCGTCGTGAAATTTCGTTTTCGAAACCGAGCCCGTCTAAATCACAGCAAGTTCCTTTCATAATTTAATTAATTAACGGAAGCAAGCGAACTTCTATCGTCCTTCCGGGAGTTCTGTTAATCTTGCTGCCAGCGGAAAATTCACAAAAACTTTACACTAGTTTGAGTTGAGAACTTGTAATGGGTTTAAACTTTGAATATTTAAGTTTTCTTGAGAAAATTAGTTCTATGACCTCTGCTTTGTCCTTAAAATTGTTAGCCATACTAACATTTGCATTGGTGTGAGTTACTTAATTTATATTAGGTATATAATGAAATGTAAACATAGGTGACGTTATATTCTTATAATAGTATGTATGTCCTATATGTCAAAAGGGACAAGCTAGCTTATTAGTTTGCAACAATTAAGTATTACAAAATCGATAATCAAATCAAAGCAGTTTTCATTTTCTCCCATTTACTTTCAGAATCAAAATGAAAATAAAAAAGTTATGAACGTTAAGTTACATGTTTGAATCTACCACCGGCTCGTAATTACTCTTCAGAAACTCAGCAAGGAATTTTTTTTGTAGATCTTTCTTTTCATATTAGGTTACATTTACAATAATTTATTAATAACTCCGTAGTTACATTTCATATAGTTTTATTCCATGGGCGCTGTTTGTACAAAGTTAATTAACGAAAGTATAATTCTAACATTTCACAAGATTCATTTGATAATACAAATCTATATCTTTAAACGAGCAATTCTTGTATATATATATATATTCTGAATCTCGGAAACGGCTCCAACGATTTTCATGAAATTTTGTATCCAGGGGGTTTGAGGGCGAAAAATCGATCTAGCTAGGTTTCATTTTCAGAAAACGTCGTTTTATCCATGTTTTCAGCCGAGCAATGCTCGGCCAACCAGGTACTAAATAATAATTAGTTCTGGACTTAGTCAAATCAAAATCGCACGTGGTCCGTTTTCTTAAAAGTAACATAGTTCATTTCAAGAAATCGTAAGCAGGGAACAGAGGGGTAAATATTTGTAATATTTTCCGTCTGGCAACACCGACCTTATTTATCGGGGAAACTCGGATGTAAACAATGTTTTTAATCGACTGCTAACGGTGTGAGTTACACTCAGTGCAATTTACGGAAAACACGAAATTTGTAAGTACTGGTTGAATGACTGGTAGGTAAATAAACTGTCTGATAAATAGTTTCATACAAAATTATTAGTGTTAGTCTTAGTTTATTTTAATGTTCCGTTATTGGGCTTTGTTTTGTTACTTAAATTTCTCGGCATTGCTGTTTTGGGACAATAAATAAAATTCATTGAATGCAGGCATCATGACTCATGTAAAAAAATACAACTATAATAATTTAAAAAAAAACGGTCAAGTGCGAGTCGGGCTCGCGCACCGAGGGTTCCGTTCAAACCTGTAGGTATATAAGTAAAAGTTATGGTATTTTTTATAGTAATTTATACTTTTAAAATTTTTCCTTTATCTGTGCTATAGGACGTTGCATCGTACCAAATTTCAAGATTCTGAGTTCATGGGAAGTACCCTGTAGGTTTTGATTTCCTTGCGAGTGTCGAAAATTTGCAGCATAAACGGCTGTATCTTTTGATTGCGTTAGTTTAGAAGTTTGATTTTTTCACAGCTCCAAGGGACAGTAGACTTGCGTATTTGATATGAATTTTAGCTTGATACCTCCACGCGTTCCTGAGAAAAAGGGTCTTGACAGACAGACGGACAACAAAGTGATCCTATAAGGGTTCTGTTTTTTTCTCTTGAGGTACAGAACCCTAAAAACACCAAAAAAACAAAGCAATATTTTAACTAAAATCAAGGAGACTAGCTGATGGTGGATATAAATTCGAACTGTTATGGTTTGAGTGTCCCAGTGGCTCCGACAACTTTCAAATGCTCAGGCATCGATCATCTTAAAGTAGAAGTAGCATCGTTGCAAAACATGGCTGAAATGTTGAAGTAAATAAATAAAACTAATTACATAGTATTTTGTGCACGATTACGTTCCGGTGATAAACATCTAAGTTATGCCAATGTTATCCAAATCCTAAATTAAATCTATTTCAATAATAATGATTTGTTACACGTGTGACAGAGTATCACTCGAAAATGGATTTGGATAAATTATTTTTCATTGTGTTCGTTAATGTCAGGGCAATCATTAAAAAGTCGGTATTTTTGTTGTGTTTTTATATTAAAAAACCGTTAAAACGCGGGTAAACCGATTTTGTAGCGATGATAGCTATAGTTAGCGCGACCGGTTCACATGCCGAAGAGCGTGGGTTCAAACCTCAACAATGCGCTTGAGCTACCGGTGAAAGAAAACATCATGAAGAAATCATGAAATCATGAAATCAGTCATGGTGGTAGGGTATTTTAGTACTTGGCTGGCTAATTACACTTACGTTGAAAATCTGCTGCCAAGCAAGTAATGGTGTCTTCCGGCAGCCTCATTTGAGAGCCAGTTTTTTTTAATACAGATAACCCGCGTTGTTTCCTGAGAGATATAATCTAGATCTTTACACGGCCAGAGTGAATAGGCATCTTCTAAGTCTGCGAGTTTCATCTGCGACCACATCATCGCTTACTATCGAGTGAGCCGTGGTCAAACACCTAGGCTGTCGACCATAAAAAAACCCGCTGGTCGTAGATAAGAGTAAAAAAAAAACATTATCATCTTTTTTTTTTTTTTTGTCAAAATGTACTTATTAGCAATACCAATATCCGGCGACGAACTAAAATTCGAGACGTCGGTATCGCAGTTATGTATCTCAAGTGGAGCTGGGCAGAACACGTTGCTAGGCGAAGTGATGACAGGTGGAGTAAGGTTGCAACAGAGTGGTGGCAAAGTAAGCGGAGCGTTGGTCATCCAGGAGCAAGAGGAGTCGACGATATTGTCACTTGCGGGTCAAACCTGGACCAGATTGGCACAGGACCGAGGCAGATGGCAATAAGAGACAGGACTATACCCAGCAGTGGGATAAAGAAGGCTGCGGATGAATCTACTTGGATAGAACGTCGTAAATAATCGTCTTTAAGGTAATTAGTAAGATTATTCCCTTGTTTAAAGATAAGTACTGCCCAACCTATTTTAAAGCGCATTATAAAATTTCATAAAATACACCGAAATTTTCAGTTCCGGTTTGTACTTATACGTTTGCACAGCGTTTTAATTAAAATTATTTAATATATAATCGCTTTACAGCCCGAGTCGCTAACAAGGGAAGTTTGCGAATTTCCGAAACGGAGTTACAAGACAAAATAATAAAATATTAATAAAGGCGGGTAGACGGAAAAGTTCCGGCCGCCAAATATTTGTGTTTCAAATAAGGAGCGAGCGATACGATAGGGTTAGGCTGACTCACACCACCGACTGTTTAACCTGCTTCTACATAGCTTGTTGTTACTTAAATATTCTTGTCGTGATGAGGAAGTAATTTAAAATACCATCATGTAGGTGGTAGATCCCATTCAAAGGTGGCTGCCGGAACACACCATCAGGTGCTTGGCGCAAGATTTTAACTTGAAGGTGGTAGCTAGCCAACCGAATACAAGAAAGTACCCTACCACAGCGCTATAGTTTCCTTAAAATGTTTTCCTTCATCGGCAGTACAAGCTCATTGATCAGATTTTAACCTAGGCCGTCTAAGGCGTGTGAACCAACCGCAAGCTATTATGCTACAAAATGCTACACTAAACATTTTGGAAGCATAAAAGAGTTTCTAAATCGCACCTCCCGATAGTGTTCTATCTATAGCTAGGGGACAGTCTTAGCGTCCGTCCCCTGTGTTTGTTCGCCGCGTCACCGACTGATTGATACGGGCCGCAACAATGCATGTTTGCTTTCAATTACAGGGCAGAGGGACCGAGGCCCTTCCAGCAAGGCGCCGTTAGCTCTGTGACACTTCTGTTAGATATGCTTTTGACGACTGTAGTAATTAATAGTTAATTTTACGTGGTGGTAGATATCCTTACCAGAAAACCGTCTGAGTGGGTACCACCGTAGTATCAGAAATTTTGCCGCCAAGCAGTAATACAAAAACGGTACTGAAGCTAGCGAAATGTTAGAGCTATTGAGATTAACCATTTAATGTCTTAAACTAATAAGCAGCGTTATCCTGGACCTGTTCAAAGTTATAGATACCGCTGCAGTGGTCGTGGACAGGCCTCTTACCATCAGGAAAACGTTTCGTTCGTCTTATAAAATATATAAACAACTCGCGGCAATGCATAGAATAATGTACTGGCATAACCTTTTAACATCTAATTGTGGGAATCAAATAACTCTTCGTCATATAACATTTCACACACCAACATGTAATATACAATTTAAAAATATAAATCTGACGGCCTTTTTGACTAAGTTATTTTTATAAGTTTGTAAATTGTATTAATTTATATTTTATTATTAGTTTTTAATTAGGTATAGATTTTTTATATGATATGTATATATAGTAGAATAGTTTTTATAACACCGTATGGTTCCATTATAAATGTTAGTATTTACAACAAAAAAAAGTACATAGTATTGCGAGAAAAAAGATATTTATGAATAGAAAATGTCCATTTAGTATTTGCGGAAGGCATGTAAGGCAAAATTATTTAAAAAAAATAGAGCTTTTACAATTACTCGTACATACATTGATTGATCCTACGTGATTGTTAGTTGATTACCGTAGCCCCGGACAATATTTGCGTACATAGGTACAAACTTTATGAGCATTGACTGTCCTCTTAGCATTTTTGGTAGTTCTCAGCTCTGCTCTGATTCTCAAGCAAGCTTGCTTCTTGTAGGGCATGGGTTCAATTCCCACCCAAGAAAAACATTTATGTCAAGAACTTAAAATGCAAATAATTTTTGTTTGTTCTACAAAAAAAGTATATAGGTACATCCCCGCAATTTCAACCACGTTTTCAAAAAAGTCTTAGTTAATACCTACTTACTGAACTAAGGATACCTACCTAAGCGATCTGTATTCCAAATTTCATCCAAATCCATTAAGCCGTTACAATATTAAATGGTAATAAATATACAAACTACCTTGAAATAAAACATTCTTTACTTTCTAACTTTTTTGCTATAAGTGATATATTATATAAGCCCTGCCAGTAACACCTGTACAATGTACAATAAAGTATTGAGTAATAAGATACAGATATTCGCTTTTATGATATTATAGTGTCATTTTATCAGTCACCTGATTCCCTTGATAAGCAAGGCTTAGCCTGGAGCTAAATAGCGTTAAAATATAATATGATAAACCATTTTTAGTCTTATTGCTATTATATTATCTAGTTCATAGAGCAAGAGCGTAAAGAATACGCTAAGAAAGGAAATATTCACTGTAAAGTAGCGTCGCTGCTAAAGTTTTCGCCGATAATTATTATCATTTACTCTATAAATCGAATATAACACATAAAACAACTCAATCACACCCAATTTTCCAATAAAACAACAATAAAACCATCGCAAATCATAAGCCATTGCTCATTTCCACATACGTTTCTAAAACCAACTTATATTTCCAGTTATTCAACTAAAATCGTCCGTCATTTGTGCTTCGAACATATAATTACAATTCCCGTATTCGACAGCACGAATAAGTTGGTTAGTTTCTACCCTCATTATACCGCGGATGTAGTGAGACAGCGATCAGGACATTAGTGATGGTAGGTGGTACTCCACTCGCCACGTGACGTCACGTGTCGCAAACATAGGCGCGTGTATCCGCAACACGCAGTTATATTAAAGAAATATGTTAATGTGAGAGCGACTAGAAGAGGTGATGTTAATTTTTGGGCGTGGAAATTGGAAAGCAAGATAAGGAAAATATGGCACGAGAAGTGATACTACTACACTCCTCTCTCTTTCTTCTCTTCTTCTTCTTTCACTTCTATTACTTTATTTACATACAATAAAATACATACATATAAACTACTGAAATGAAATAATCAACAGTTAAAAACAAATAGATTGTATATTAAACGAAAGTTTACATAACCTAAATGCTAGTTAACCGAGTAGAGGATTTTTTTAGTTAGTTTAGTATTGAGACGAACGATACGCTCTCCTGATAGTAAGAGATAATGCATGTCCATGACCATTGCAGCGATACACAGAATATCTGGTACTGCGGTGGTGCCTACCTAGACGACATCCTGCCAGCAAGATCTACCACCGAGTAAAACACTACGTTTTATTAATCTGTTCTTTCTAAGTAACGGTATTGCAAGAATATAATAAATATACTTTCTTCAATTTTACAAGGTTAATTAAATAACTCGACCAAAATGAAAATCACATTGCACTGTAAAAGTGGTGCTTTTTATTTTGGTCGTTTGTAAGTTTTTTGTCTGAATGTTGGTACTGAATGTCACATAAAAGTGACATTCTTTAAATGTCACATAAAAGTCTGCCGCCTGGCCCAGCATACTTTCCTACACAGCATTTTAGAAGAACCATGAATGGTTTCTTTACATATAATTATTTAGTAGCACGCAGAACTTATGGCCGATAGGGCTGTAAAGTTCTGAAGTGGAGACCACGGACCGGCAAGCGCAGCGTAGGAAGTCCACCCACAAGGCGGGCAGACGGCGTAATGGAGACCGCAGGAACGCGCTGGATGCGAGCCGCTTCCAACCCGTCTTCATGGAAATTATTGGGCAATAATCCAACAGTGGATGTCCTACGGCTGAGGTGTTAATACATTATTTAATAAAAAAAATGATTGAGAAACTAGATCAAGAACAGAAAAAAGTTAATTATCCTATGATTACGATTTTCTAATTAGGGTCAACAATTATTATAACATTTTAATCTTTTTCTCAATATTCGTGCTGAAGGAAAGACACTGGAAATTGAGGAACGGAAATATGGCTAAGTAAGGACTTTATACGTTGATGCTTACAAAACGCTCCTTCAACTTCTCGCTGAAGTCGTGGGCTACTTTTAGGATTGATTAATTTTAAGCAACCTATATATGAAAATGATGTGGTTTTGACACATTTTTTAAACTATTGTCAGTGTGGCTGATATAATTAAAAGTATAAGTAAAACAAAAACCTTTATAAGGCTAAATTAGTATCAGATTTTTTTTATTGTCCACTCACTGAGCCATCATCCTGTACCAACTGGGTCGCTAACTGCATGCGACAAATTCGTGCCGCATTGTTGTTGGCGCGAGATTGAAACACTCAACGTCAACGATACATGGCAACCCTATGTTTTTTTAGCGTATTGTAACGAATTCTCAAGTACTTTTAAGATTACTTTTGTAACGACTGCAGATTGTCTGGTTGTGAAAGATATATTTTTATTAAAGAACTTAGTTGTACATGTTTAGTTAAGTTGTAAATTGGACAAAATCAAACAATACCTAAAATGTATTAAAGTAGCTTGATATATTTAGTGATGATATCTCAGTGGTTAACACGGTCGGATCACATGCGAAAAGGAGCTTGAGTTTCCAGTGAAGAAAACAATAGCATGGTGATAGGGTACTTTCTAGTACTCTGCTGGCTAGCTACTAGCACTTCACTACAAGGTTGCTCAACTAAAAATCATCAATTCAATGACTCCCAAAGCTATATGTCATTTGCACCTCGTAAGTGTAAAACAAATCCAAGGAGCGTGCCGGAACGCGATAGCGCGCCCGTGACCTCGCCTGTTCTCCCCGGATTAGATGCAAAGTTCTGCAGAGGGAAGATATCATGGCCGAACTTTTACAAGAACGGATACTTGAAATGGTTTTGAAAACGGGTTTGAAGGACATAGCTACGTATCTTGAGATCATATAATATTTATGTAGTACCTGGATGACCGAGCTTTTCTCGGTTTTTCATTGTCTGAAAACACGGATAAAACGACGTTTTCTAAAAATGAAACCTAGCTAGATCGATTTATAGGCCCCGATACCCCCTGCATACTAAATTTCATGATAATCGTTGAAATCGTTCTGAATCTCGAAAACGGCTCCAACGATTTTCATGAGATTTGGTATGCAGGGGGTTTCGGGGGCGATAAATCGATCTAGCTAGGTTTCATTTTTAGAAAACCTTTAAACGAGCAATTCTTGTATATATGTATATATATAATCTGAATCTCGGAAACGGCTCCAATGATTTTCATGAAAAGTATGCAGGGGGTTTCGGGGGCGATAAATCGATCTACCTAGGTTTCATTTTTAGAAAACGTCGTTTTATCCGTGTTTTCAGGCTATGAAAAACCGAACAAAGCTCGATCATCCAGGTACTTAAAGTTTAAATGTAAAAACAGTTGTAACAGGTGACATGCGTGCAACATTATTGTTATTTATGGCCAATAAACATTTCTGATTTCTGATTCCAGTTCCATTCCAGGCTAGGTGCACTTTACCATCTTCGACCACACCGAAACTTAACATTAGGTGAGCTGTGTGTGGTCAAACACCTACCTTGTTAACCATTAAAAAAAAACATTTTTGTTGTGTCTGAACGTTCCTACACTTAGGTTTAGGTTAAAGTACGCTTACCTATAAGGTACAAAAAATATCACATTGCATGCATCGCAAAAGGAATTGTTTGCTTTGGTTGTTTGTCGAGAAAATAGTTGTTTGACATGGCTTGGAAATCGACAAAGCAAGAAATGACTATAAAAACTGATGGAATTTACAATTACTTCAGTGCTTTGAGGGGGATATAATGTCATCAGCTTCACTGATAATTCGATAATTACATTTTTAGCTATAAATGTCTTACTACAGCATAAAGGTTTTCTTTCCCTCTTCCCTTTTTTACGTTTATTCTTCATATTTTTCGTCTTAGTCGAACAAGTTGATGTATTTTAAGAACTGATTGATTTCTTTATAATCTCATTTATTTAATCGGTAAGTTTTCTGGCATCGTTATCGCTCTTTCGGAATTCTATCAGTGTTTACCATTAGATTAATCCCACTAATATTATAAATGTAAAAGTTTGGATGGATGGATGGATGGATGGATGGATGGATGGATGGACGGATGGACGGACGGAAGGACGGACGGACGGACGGACGGACGGACGGATGGATGGATGGATGGATGTATGTATAAATGATGGATGTTTGTTACTCAATCACGCCAGAACGGCTGAACGGATTTGCATGTAGATACTTTAGGCCCTGGAATAAAACATTGGATAGTTTTCATCATCATGCATCACCACGCGGGTAAAACCGCGGGGCGCAGCTAGTTACACATATTTTCGATTTTAATATCTTATCAAATAGGCTGAGTCACAGTCAAAGATATATTACAGTCATGTCCTAGTAATCCGAATCAGGCCTATTTTTTATAAGCCATCCCACTGCTGGGCGCGGCCATCTTCTCATTGTGAGAAGAGTCATAGTCCATCCACCACACTGGCTAAATGCGGGTTAGCAGACTTCACACATCATCGAGAACTCTTTTTTTTTAAGTGTTCTCCTACATGTAGTGTGTACATGTGTTTCCTTGCGATGTTTTTCTTCAACGTTTGAAGTTATGGGAAATACGCACATAACTTGCAAAAGACAGGTGCCTGCCGTGGGATCCGAACTCAGGACTTCCAGATTGGAAGCCAGACGATCTTCTTATTAGGCTGCCGAAACTTCTAGTAGAACAGAATAAAAAACCAGCCAAGTGCGAGTCGGACTCGCGCACCGAGGGTTCCGTACAAACCTGTAGGTATATAAGTAAAAGTTGTTATTTTTTTTTTATTTTAATTTATGCTTTTCGCAATTTTTCTTTTATCTGTGCTATAAGACTTTGCTTCGTACCAAATTTCAAGATTTTGAGTTCACGGGAAGTACCCTATAGGTTTTGATTCCCTTGCGAGTGTCAAAAATTTGCAGCATAAACGGCTGTAACTTTTGATTGTGTTGGCTTAGAAGTTTGATTTTTTCACAGCTTCAAGGGACAGTAAACTTGAGTATTTGATATGAATTTCAGCTTGATACCTCGACGAGTTCCTCAGAAAATGGGTCTTGACAGACAGACGGACAACAAAGTGATCCTATAAGGGTTCCGTTTTTTTTTCCTTTTGAGGTACGGAACCCTAAAAACAGCCACATTTTTAAGAAGCTTAGATCATTCAACTAAAGCCTCCAAAATTTGGTTTTAGTATTGAGTAAAAAAGGCCTAACGGCTTATTACATTAACTAATTAGTCAGATAACATTCTAAACAATAAAAAAATAATTGAACACATAAAAAATCGATAGATATTTAACATAGCGCCACCTAGCCCAAACTAAGCAAAGCTTGTACTATAGGAACCAGATAACTGATAAATTACTGATATACTTTTTTTGTACATTTATAGTCACATAAATGTTTGTTCTGCTGGGAATCAAACCCACGCCCTACAACTCTAGAAGTAGGTATTCTACCAAATGAGCTAACACGGCAGTCAGTTTAATTAATTAATTAAATTAATTATACGTACTTAACGTTTTATTCTCTAGGGTTAATTATCTCTTTTAAATTTGTCTTGAAAACTGAAATAACGGTTGTAAAAAATTAATTAGCACTCTAGTATTTACAGAACGTTTCGCAATTATGAAACTGGCACCGTCTACTAAAGTAAGTTAACTTTAAAACACTTTGTCACAATAACAAATGCCAACCCTAATGTAAGGATCGAATAAGAGAGAAGAAATATTTACTTTGACAGAGTTTTATAGAGGTTGCATATTTTTGCGGGATGGATCTACGTTTCACGACATTCAGGGTTGAAGATGGCATTTAATTTCACCAGGGGTGTTTTATTATAGAAATTAACCCGTTTTTAGTGGGCCAGAGGCGATACATAAGTAATTAGGCGGGCGGGACTCGGCGACCCGCCCTAGCGCACCCTCGCAATGGATGAGGCTGGAGTAAATAAACAGGACGTTTGGTAAATAGTCATGCATAGTAGGTATTTTCTTGTGATGATAGTGTAAGGACTAGGGATTTTTTGTTGGCGTCATAGCAACTATAGGTGAGGTTGGCGTGGATTTAGCGAGCTACTCCTAAACATGTGATATTATTTACTGCAGTTGTCGTCTATTATGTTAGCTAATTTGGTGATAGCTCTGCGTTCTGAGCTGTGGGGCGTGGGTTCGATTCCCACCCAGGATAAACATCTGTGTAACGGATATTGATGTTTTTACTGTGTTTTTGGCTAATAAGTATATACCTACGTGTTTTGTTTTACTAATGCGAAATTATACACGTTTAATTATATCTAATACTACGACTATAGTTTCGGCCACATCGGGTAGCCTTCATCATAGAGATAAAGCTGAGTACAAAGCGTGATTTCGAAGGCCACCGGATTTTGCCGAAACTATAGTCGGAGTATTCGATTTAATTAATCGTGAGCAACAAACCCGCATAAAGTTTCAGTTTCCTTAAGAGGAAAGCAGTCAACTGAGACATTTGAAAGTTAGGAATTTCACCAAGCTATTTCTGTCGCGCCGCACGCAGCACCCGCGTACATACTGAGCGAAAGGGACAACTGCACCTCGGGCTCATTAACCCGAAATAAAATGAGCAAAATCGAGGTTTCGTATTCCTCTGTTTCCTCCTCCAAATTTAGACCGATTTTAGTATTTCTTTTAACAAATAAATAAGAAGAATGTGTTCTTTGCTTGTGCGTTTTATTTTTTTAAGATTATGTCTATGAGATTGGGAATTTGGACGTTAAAACACAGCGTTGAAACTAGGTAAATTTTAAGATTTTTGAAGATTTCTAGCTCTTATAAAAAAAACATATATCAAAAAATCAAAACAGAGGGGCATGAAACTAGCAAGTATCTACTTCCTATCTAAAAATTATTGCTCTAGTATTAAAATCCTGGAAGGAAAATGGGGAAAGCGTTTGTATGAAGAAAATGACGACTTGTTTCCTCTTAATGAAATATATATAAATATTAACAAAAAAAAGTATAAAATATTCTACAATTATTATATTTTTAACGATCTGTGTATTAATAAGAGAACAACAAAATAAAGAAGTGTGTGCAGAACGGCCAACCAATCTGCGACTGGTTCTCTGAAATTGATCTAAAAGAGGAAAGTGTTCGGATCATGTCATCTAGTACATAGTACATTTAAGTCATGGGCTACCTTTCAAGTTCAAGTCATCTTCAGTCAATCATCAGTTAATCGCGTTAAATTGTGTTAACATAAGGACTTATGATTATAATATAAGTACAACACAATTTGAGATTTAATAAGCATAGGAAATTTTAAGTGACATATATCAAATGAATAGGAATAACTATAAAATTAATATACGATTTGTGACTTTAGTGTCGATTGACATCAAAGCGAAGAGTAGTCACAACATTTAATAGTCTAGAATAGCTTCAATTGCCTAAATCAAAACGAAATTGAAATTATAAGCTTTCAAATATATGCGTTATGATACCGTTTCCACTTATTGAAATGACTCCAATATTATGTCACAAATTAATCTACACCAGCGTTAGAATACATTATGAACTAGCCTTGCTGAGCTAATATTATTATAGTATATACTCAGCCACACGTTGGTCGCGAATTATTGTCATTATTAAACTGGCGCCCAACATGGGACCTAACACAATAGATTTTTTTTTGTCTAAAAGTTATGAGAGGAACCTAGTGACGTCTTTTTGTTTTCAAATTGCAGCGGTGCCTAGAACTTTGCGTAGTAAAATAAAGTCTAAGGCATCTCTCCTTTGGCGCTCATTACTTTAAGATGGTCGATGGTTAGTCTCAATAGCCATGTAACTTTGCTAGCTGCTATTGCTATTGCTGATACTACTACCTACTAAGACTTGCTGTTGAGGAAATAATTATGCTCACGTAATTAATTAATACATTTTTGGAATGAAATAATTTAAACAATCTTGTAACGCAATAATCGAATTGTTTTTTTTTTTTAAATACGAAATATGTTTTTGTTTGACCACACCCTGTCTGATGTTAAGCAGGGTGCAGTCTGAGATGAAGCACGCTTACTTATAAAAAACCTTTTTTCTCTGGAATTGAAGGCATCCAAGTTGTACTTCGCGAGAAAAACAAACGCCGTCAGAGTTCCACGTCCTCTCTGTACGTACAAAGAATGTGGAATTGATAGACATTTATTAAAACTACCCTAATAATCTTTCATTGCTGTTAACACGAACAATTACACTAAAAATGGCTTTAAATAAGCCTGTCAAACCCCGCGACATACACGTATAAATTGTTGCAATCACAAATTAGCACTGTAAATTTTACACCACCGACACGTCTAAAATTAAAACGCTATAACTGACTGAAGTCTCAATAGACATAAGCTGTTTTAAAATTAAATTGAGTGAAAAATACCATGAAACCAAAACATCCATTTGGCAACAAGCTAACTCGAACTTACAGCCTTTTTCTTCTAAGCCCATAATAATGAAGGCACAGCAGATGGAATAGTTACTATGTATGTTAAGGGTGGATCACCCCCGCGTTTGAATCTTTTATAAGGGGAATTGTAATGTGGATTCGTTGATGGTGACAAATTCGCGCGGGACTTTAGTGGAGATTTATGTTAAGGTATTGTAAAGGTCACGTTTATAGCCGATGAATTTGTGCGCCTATTAGTGCGTTGATAATGGTTGAGCCTTGCGAAATTGCAGCTGATTGACACTGTTATTTGAAACAAATTGCACAGAAATCGTTATAAACGTATGATAACACAAAAAATACTAAATATGACACTGCCCAACAATGCAACTATTTTGGGCACAAAAATATATTTAATGTAATGGAACTGGCTTTCAATTGAAGCTACCGGAACACAACGTTAGGTACTTGGCTGCAGATCTTCAACTTAAGGGTGATAGCTACCAGCCGAGTACTAGAAAGTATCCTACCACCATTCTTTGGTATCATCACGATGTTTTTCTTCACCGGAAACTCAAGCTTGTTGGGATGTGACCCCACGCGCTAATCACTAAGCTATCATCGCTACAAATGTCGCTATGCTTTCTGTTTGTATATTATTGAATTGCGTCTATAACGCCATCTCTACTACTAACGTCCTGATATTGAACATGTTTTTTATTTGTAAGTGTGCAGTAAAAATTAAACAAGCTATATCTAATTTTTTGTTTATATGTCCATCTGATGAACTTAAAAATAACCATAAAGGAATTGTATTACTAATGCGGATTTACTCACGTTTGAATATGGCGGATACTCTGCCAACAGTTTCGACCACATCCGGTGGTCTTCTTTAAGGAATCAAAGCAGAGTACAACGCACGCACGTCTAACTTCGTATTGAGTTAATAAGTAAATCAAAATTAAAAAAATACTCTACTTTGTTATTTTCTTATAAGCTTGGGTATCAAGGCGAAAAATAATCATTTTACTCATCATAATGAAAAACTTTTAATAAAGGCACATCTCAAAAATTGAGAATTAAAAAAAATCGTTGACGCGTGTCAAAATATACCTATGTAGTAGCTGAGTTTTGTTAGCGATTTCAGAGTTGTACCTCTAACAAAAATTGTTTATCAAGACTGCCTTACGGCTTAGTACACTCCTAACTGTAAATTAAAAATGATGAAGTAGAGAAAGTAAAAAAATCTGGATGTGACTGTGTCGTCTACATTTTTGAACATAATGAATCCCTTCAGATTTCAATGTTAAAAGTTCTCACTCGATGTAACGAATACTTGGATCATTTAGCTATTGAGCGGTGCTGAAGGTGATGAAGATGATAAATATGATACTATGCAACATCAAACTGTATCCCTGAATTCAGTTATCATAAGTTTTCTGTATAATAAAATATTGTTATTAAATATTTGGTTTTTGAACGAATGTTTTCGTGCAGAACTACATTTTCTACACGAAAACATTCGTTCAAAAACGAAATTTTTATGCAGAAAACCGAACTAAAGGGTCGTTTCGCTTATCCGATACGGTCCAACAAATCGGCGAATGATCGCGCGGCGTTCCTTTAATGAGATGCGATGCAAACATACGCACTATTCCTTGGAGGGTACGCCCTCCCCTTAAATCTTTTACCCGCACTCTTTTTGATCCTCGATTGTTGGTTATCCCATAATTGTTATTTATTTAGGTATTTGATTTACTATTACTTAAGAAATCGTAAGAAATAGTTTGTGTAACATTTTCATAATGTAAAAGGCTTGCTTTAGATCGCCATTTCGTTTGATAATAAGCGAAGTTGCGGTCTTCCATGGAGCACTTTTGCCTAGACCAGGGGTCGGCAACCTGCGACTGGCGAGCCGCATACAGATCTGTCAATGTAAAGAAACAGCCCTCCAGTTCCAAACTTGAAAAGTTGAAAAGTTGAAAATATGCCGCCAAGCATCTAACGGTGTGTTCCGGTAGCCTCACTTGAGAGCCAGTTCCATTCAGGGCTAGGTGTACTTTACCATCTTCGGCCACACCGTCACTTAACGTCAGGTGAGCTGTGGCCAAACACAAAGCCTGTCAGACAAAAAAAAAATATATTATTTTATTTTCATACCCTATAAAAATCGAGAGAGAGAGAGAGACAGAGAGAGAGAAAAAAGGGGAGGGAGGGAGAGAGAGAGAGAATACCATTTCTATATCTTAGCTACTAACAATTTTACTATTCCAGCTAAATACTTTAGTTTATAACTTCTATTAATATTCTATTATATTATAATTTAGTTTATTATATTAGCACGGACCTTCGCTTAATGCTTGTAGACTCACTTGTGTTGTCTAAATTCAACTACGTTGACACAGTGTATGGGCCATGTCTCTTTAAAAAAACTTCACGTCTTATCCAGAGAGTACAAAATTCTTGTGCACGTTTTTGTTTTAATGTACCCCCGCGCAGTCACGTTACTCCTTTTTTAAATAAATATAACGTACTGAAAATGGAGCATAGGCGCACACTCCATCTCGCTACTTTAATGTTTGGTGTTATCAAATACTAGGCACCGCTTTATTTATACTCTAAGCTCAAATGGGTTTCTGAATACAAGACAGTACGGGCCACCTGCAAGCTACTGTTGCGAACGCCGAGACACGGCTCTGCTGCGTTTCGCGGTAGTTTCAGGTTTAATGCGACCAAATGCTGGAACTCCCTTCCACCGCCCGTACGAGAGCTTCAAAACAAATTCAGTTTTAGGTTGAAGATCAAGAAGCATTTGCTGGAGTTGCAGAAGTCAAGTAGGTAGCAACCGGTCTCACTTCAGTACTTGCTTCTTGATCTTCGTATAAACTCTATATGTAATATTGTATTATTTTCTTTCCTTTCCTCTCCAGCATTATGTAGTATATGTTCACGCCAGCCCCTACAAATTTTTATCCTTGTCTTGTTTTACATTTACTATAAACTATATTTCTTAATGTATGTACTTAGATATACTTTTCTCTTTACGCAATTTCTTCGCTATATGTATATTTATAATTTCTCTATTCTATTGTATATTCACGTATGTATCTTATTTATTTTATTCAGTCTTGTGCGTCCCTAAAGGTTGGTTCTGAAAACCAGCGCTGCTGAGAAATCGGCAGCATTAATGCTGAGAACCAACCTTTTTTGTCGCACTGGACACTACAGCGACAACTATTACAACTGTTTATTATTATTATTATTTTTGTCATTATTTATAAGAAGTGTTTTGTTGTTGTAGTGTTGTGTGTGTCAAAATAAATGTATCTTTCTTTCTTTCTTTCTTCTTAGTAGTTTGTAATCTTGGCAGACTGGTCGTGGTCATCGGTTCCGGTGACGGTGGTGGCTCGCCTGACATTTCGTCGCTATTCTTCATGTATGTTTACTTCAGTTCGTTTTGCGCTTAAACATTTGTGTGTACTATAATATTGACACGAAATTTTTAGTGGCCTTAAAACTTGGAAATTGTAACTTTTAGTTCTTCCGTTTTAAAAGGTTGCCTACCCCTGGGCTAGACGAGACCGATTCACTCGCGACTTGTAAATGCCAACATTGTATCTTTATGAATAAAATTTAGTAATTTTGTTCGTGTAATTCTCTTTACAAGGTTTATAGGAAGTACCAACTCTCGTAGTCAGTCATAGTTTTTTTATTGATAACATCAGTTACAAGTCTATTAAATAGTAAAAGTAAATTAAATCAATTACAATAAAGAAATTACAATCTCAATTAAATATAAAAAAAATAATTTAATTAAATTACAATAAGAAATTAACTCAAAATAAATAATCAATCATTTAAAAAAAAATTATACGTCTCAGAAATGTTTTAACGAGATTTTGTCTTTGTCTGATATATGTACCATTCTTATACGCCTATCTTAAAGCTACGTTAACTATTTCCCAATGAAATGACGAATAAGACTACACACAATAATTTCACATTTTTTCATCCGTCATGACCGCAAGTCTGACATATGTCTACGTGTTTAAGCCAGGTACACGTCGCGGTGAAATTTTTAATTATTCATCGAGAACTTGTTTGTGCAGGTGTGTGGCCGCCCTAAATACCGACTGGGCAGACGCTTTTACCAGAATGCGTCTCTGATGGGTTTTTGGAGAGTTTTATAATGGAAACTACTCACATATGTACAGATCTTCGAACTTAATGAAAAGCTTATTTTTTTATATTTGATAATATTATAAAAGAATAAAAATCAAAGAAAAATAAAAGAATAAATTAGAATATTAAAAGGTTGGCAACTTATTTGTAGTGCCCCGCGTATTGCAGATATCCATAGGATGGTGATTGCTTACCATCAGGCTACTCATCTGCATGATTGCTACCTGTGGAATAAAAAAAAAGTCCGTGCCTAATTAAAATTTATTGTATTGCAGCAAACGTGGTTCTGTAGTGCTTAAAAAAAGTATGTCGCGTTCAGCCCTAAGGCAAAAATTTGATTTTGGGCTTGGCATATTCCACAAACTAGTGATCCTGTATAATTGAGTCGTCAATGGTTAGTGTTCCTTCAATCTATATGATCTATTCTTATTTGCACGTGCTGTTTATGAACGAAAAAGTGACATTGTTTCATGAATGACATTCCCAAGAAATCGAAATAAATTTGATAAATCGAACCGCAAAAGAAATCGCTGCCCGAGAATATTATTTTGATTACGAAACCTCTAATGTCTAGCTAACGGCCCGCGCCCGTGTTTGCTCGCAACTCGCGTGTGCCCGAGCGCTCTGAGCAAATAACAAACATGCTCTGCTTCGATCATTATAGTCCAGTTTCTTATTTAAATCTTGTTTGTCTGTTATCACACGTCCGTATTTGTTGTCGATATAGAGATATATCGCCAATTGCATAGTCTAGTGTCAGTTCGTGAACGTGCTTTTGCATTTGATTGGCCTAGATTTTATAACTCAATTAGTACTCTACTTTGACTCCTTGAAAAAGGCTACCAGATGTGGCCGAACTATAGTCGAAGTATTCAACCTAATGAAACGTGGGTAATTCCGTATAAGTTAAAGAAAAAGGACTCAAGAAACTTTACCTATATTTTTAAAGTCGGCTGAATAACCAATGTACAGATTCCGATCGTAAATTTTAGGATTTTGTACTTAGGTCTTCAACAAAGCCTTCTACATTATTCTAAAATGTTCTCTACTATATCCGTACCTACATTTACTTATCTTATCCAAGATTGTTTCGAACAGCTACGTTAAAACTCAGTGCATATCCAACGAAGAAGGATGATAGTCTTTTTCATAAAGCAAATTTAATATTTGAAACTTAATTTTAGTGTCTGAGATGTTCTTGCGACGTGGAGTTGAAATAAAAACTTAGCTTCATCATAGAGCACAGATTAAAAAATAGAACAGAAACCATGTGGCGTAGAAAATGAGTAACGACTCCTTGACCCAATTTGGATTGTTTGTCTTTTATCCAAATATGATCTTTTGTATTAATATTCGGTAATGTTTGTCATAACTATTATTGACATCGATTTTAAAGCACTTGCTTGTATTTACTGATTACTTTATCATTCATTCATCTTGACATTCTTGTTTTTTTTGGTTATTTTTTTAACGCGTGTGTGATATGTTAGTTTGACATTTTAAATTTAATTTGTTCAAAATTCATGGTAGTTATTGACAACAATACAATGCAATTGTTTTTTTTTAAAGGTTTGTAAAGTGAATTGCGATGTCGTAGATTGTAGCTAGATAAATTGTGTGTAGAATAAGTTTCAAGATACTGCGTGTTTCTTATGCTTTCTAAACGATGATACTTATTTTCAATATGGTGTGTATTTATTATGGTGCTAATTCGAACGTTTTTTCATACCTAATGGCAATAATATGTCGACGTTTTGATTCGTACGATTCATTTAATCCAAAATAAAATGATTTTCATTAAAACTATAGCGCTATTGCTGCTTTAAAATGTATATACACCGTGACAGATTGAACATCAGTTATATTGATACAGGGAGATCAGTACTCAATTGTCGTTTCAAATAATTAAAAAAAGGTGGTTAATATATGACCTAATTATCCTTAGCAAACACAAAATAACGGACACTCAAATCACGCGCACCGAAAATTACATCGTAGTCGCGTGGAGTCCCAAATTAGATAACAGTTAGCGATGAAGGTTCAGTGGTTAGCGCGGTAGATTCACATGCCGAAGGGCGTGGGTCCAAACCCTGACAATGAGCTTGAGCTACCGGTGAAGGAAAAAACATCGTGAGGAAACCATAGCGTGGTGGTAGGGTATTTTCTAATACTCGGCTGGCTAGCTACCACCCTCAAGTTGAAAATCTGCCGCCAAGCATCAAACAGTGTGTTCCGGCAGCCTCACTTGAGAGCCAGTTCCATTCCAGGCTAGGTGTGCTTTACCATCTTCGACCATACCGTCACTTAGCATCAGGTGAGTTGTGGTCAAGCACCTAGCCTGTCAGCCATAAAAAAAAAACACAAAAACCCTTAAAATTGGTTTTATTTTCGCGCTTAGACACGATAAAAACAAACCAAAGCGCAAAATCACGTCCGCAGCACCGAAATAAAGTCACCCCCGGCTCGCACGAACGCGTCCGCCGGCGCGCTAATGAAAGATAATCCCTGCCCCTCTGATATCGCACTGTTGTTGTTTATTGCGCTATTAAATTAAATCTTTTGGGGTACTGATTGTGATTTCTAATGCGAATGTTGGATCAAATACTCGGCTAGTTCAGAATCAAGGTTAGACTCTGCGACCAGAACGCGTTCAAACATACTTACAATACAATACAACTTTATTACACACCAAACATATTATAAAAATACATACAAAATTTTTAAAAAAGATAGAAAGTAACAAAACAGAAATACAACATAGAAACTGTAGTGTATGGCGGTACCCGCATTATTTTCACAGACTCGATTCGCATCGAATGTAACTAGCGATGTAAGTCAGTCCGAATAAAACTGTGCTACGCATTGGCTGTTTGATTTCCGGCCGGGTATTTCTCAGAAACAACAAATATACGGTGTACAAGGGCGGCCTTATCGCCTAGAGCGATTTCTTCCAGACAACCTTAGGATGGAAATTAAAAGAATAGATATTTAAGTTGGTGTAAAAAAGCAAATAATAATTGACTGATAGAGAATATTTATATATATACTTCAAATTATTTCTCTTATTTATATTTCTTTTTTCAGGTTCCGTACCCAAAGGGTAAAAACAGGACTTTATTACTAAGACTTAAAATAAAATAAATATTTAAGGGAGGCTCCCGTACAATAAACGCTATTTTTTTGCTTTTTTCATAGATAAATAGTACGGAACCATTCGTGCGCGATTCCGACTCGCACTTGGCTGATTTCTTTAATATTTTAGATCAAAATTATCCTTGATTGTTTGGCATAGTATTTTGTGCATTCTGCCAACGTAAAGTAGTGAATTATCAAGAGTGTCATAATAAAATCTATTAAAAAAGGTCTAATTCACTTTTTTTTTATTTTAAAGTAATTAGACGAACGAGACGCTCTCCTGGTAGGAAGTGATAACGCCTTTCCATAACCATTGCAGCGATACACAGTGCGTTGAGTAACAAAACAAAGTTCAGGGCATCGCTGCTTTGGCGCTCATTACTCTGAGACTTTCGATGGTTTGTGTCAACAGACCTATAATTTTATTCACAGATAATCTCACATAAACCTCCACGAACTTTCCGTAAAAATACCTAAATTACAATAAAAATCATATCAAAATCCATTGCGTAGTTTAGAAGGATTATCGAACGAAGAAACAGACGCGAACGCAAGACTTTGTTTCGTATTATTGAAACATTATTAAAAATTATAATTAATGTTGTAAATATAATAATAATTATTATTATATTTACAACATATAATAATAATTTTTAATAATTTTTGACTATGTTTTTTACTGATCGAGATTTATTTGACATACTATGATTATTTTTGTTTGTTTATGTTATTATTGTGATTAAATTGTGAACTAAGTTGAAATTAATATTGTTACATTCTGTTTTGTGTGTTATGAAAAAAAAAAATTGATTTTTGTGACATTAATGTAAATGTCTCTATCGTTTTTATGACAATAAATTAATTTGAATTTGAATAAAAATACGCAACATTAATATCATCATTTTGGGAAGCAACACCAATTTTCCACATCCCCACGTCATCACTCCAGTCCGACGTTTAGTCTCACTAAGCTCAGCGCTTTGAGGAACACTTGTGCTGTGTCGTGGAAAATGCAAACAGTACATAAATTACCACTCAAAACTGAAAAGTCCTACCTTGCTGGTCAACAAACATTTTTCAGATATGTAAGTAGCGATGATACCTCAGTGGTTAGCGCGACCGCTTCGCACGCCGAACGGCGTGGGTTCAAACTCCAACAATGAGCTTGAACTGCCGGTGAAGGAAAACATTGTGAGGAAACTATAGCATGGTAGGGTATTTTCTTGTACACGGCTAGCTAGCTACCACCCTCAAGGTTAAAATTTGCCGCTAAGCACCTAGTGGTGTTTTCCGGCAGTCTCACTTGAGAGCTAATTCCATTCTAGGATAGATGTGTTTACCATCTTCGACCATACCGTCATGTAACATCAGGTGAGCTGTGGTCAAAAACCTAGCCTGTCAGTCATAAAAAAAGTATTTTATCAGTTTTTCTGACTTTCTTGGTACAAGTTTGGCTTAGTTTGGGGTTAGGTGGCACTGTGTGTAATGTCCTACGATATTTAAATATTTATATCTTTTTTCTTGCAGATTTTTATGTCAACATAATGTTCATACATGTAATTGTGGCTTTGAGCTACAATTACCTAGCCTGGAATGTAACTGGCTCTCAAGTGAGGCTGCCGGAACACACCGTCAGATGCTTGGATACTTAAATACATATTTTTTTTCTAAATACAAATCTATCTCTAAATATATATAACTCAAAGGTGATTGACTGACTGACTGACTGACATAGTGATCTATCAACGCACAGCCCAAACCACTGGACGGATCGGGCTGAAATTTGGCATGCAGGTAGATGTTATGACGTAGGTATCCGCTAAGAAAGGATTTTGATTAATTCTACCCCCAAGGGGATAAAATAGGGGATGAAAGTATGCATGAAACTTTGTCAATTTTAAACCGATCGGGCTGAGACTTTGCATGCATAAAGCTACTATGACGTAGGCATCTAGCGCGGGTGAAACCGCAGGGCACAGCTAGTTTATTATATATACAGAACACCACAAATAGATTTATAGCTGAAAAATAATCTAGGACTTTAGATAAAAAAATGTGTTTCTAGATAGCTGCTGCTTTATAATGTCAAGATACATTTGTGTGCGTGAATGAAATCCCCGCCAGTTCAGAACTCTCCTTACCCCAGTGCACACTTGTGCCCCGCGCAATCGTACAATACGCTCCTAATCGTCGCACAAAGCACGGTTTAGTTATAAATACAGATCGCGTTGTTTTCGGTTTCGCCCTACTGCGTTCCTCTGTCAGCATGGCTTAGGGGTTGTACATTTGTTGAGCGAAAATTACAGGGGCGGCAGTCTTGAATGGAAATGACTGTCACACTTCTGTAAAAGCATTGGGCGAGTCGCAACTTACTAACTCTATATTGTAAGAAAGACAAAAATGGGCTTGAGTTACGTGCAGTGCGAAAGGCTATATCTTTTTTTATTGTTGACTAGGTGTTTGGCCAATGTTAAGTGACGGTGCGGTCTAAGATGATAAAGCAAACTTACCCAGGAATGGAACTGGCTCCCAAGTGAGGCTGCCGGAACACACGGTTAGGTGCTTCGCAACAGATTTTCAACTTGAAGGTTAGCCAGCCGAGTATTGGAATATACCACCACCACGTTATGGTTTCCTCACGATATCGAGCGTTAAATTATTTATTTTCATGGTGTTTTTAGTGTTAGTCTCAAAGTAATAATTGTTCGTTATTATGAGTATAATGACCTCCATTCGGCATAGTATCTTTCCGCGTAACCCAGTAGATACCGAAAGAAGACTTGATTTCCTTAGCTAGACTTTTTTACATTATTTTCTTCAGCAGAGTGTGCCATATGCATAATTTAGGGAGTGTAAACGCGAGTGTGTAATAGTGTTTATCTTTAATTTGATTTGCTGATTGAATTGAACTAAATATTTATTTAGTTGTAGGAATAATGGATTCACTGTAAAATGAAAAGAAAGAAGTATATTGAAGGATCTCTGAATGTTGTCCATCTAAAGCTAACCTAAAAGAAATTACTAAGGATATAGCTATTCTTAAGCTACCGCTTCTTAATTTATTTTTATTAGTTTAGTGTATCGGCAAACGTAGCGTAGGACGCCCTGAGACTCGGTGGAGTGACGATATATTTAAAGCAGTGGGTAGTGACTGTAAACAAAAAGCGGAAGATGGGGCTAGGTGGCGTGCATTAGGAGAGGCCTATGTTCATCAGTAGACTATATAAAGTGGGCTTATGATGAGTTTAGCGAATATTAAATATATATTGAACAATATTAACTGACTGTTACAAGCGTACTTAATTACTAATTTGCACAATATTAATAAATCAGTGTTTCATATATAGCGGCAAGAAAGAAATGCTATAAAAGATATTGTGTTAAACCACCTACGGCAGCTGTCAATGTTGCCGGAAGTGCTTTTTTTATTTTTTGCTGGCATCGCACTATGTGCACTCCGGCAGCGATAAGTATTTCATATTTGATAAAATCAAGTAAAATATATTTTACTCCGTGTTAAAATCACATAAAGTTAGTCACAATCCGGTCCAGTGCATGATTTAGTATAGTAGTGGTGACTTTACAAGAAGCTTCTACGAGGTTATCTCCGTAGGAGCTTTTAAAGTAAGTAGTTCTAGTAAGTTGTCAGTGTATTTTTGTAATGTATAAATGGGGAAAACTACAAAAAGTCACATAGGTGCCACATTAGGTATATTCTTGCTCATACTCGTATGTGTTTTGATAATTTTATGATTAAGACACCACTAGTTTAAAATATAAACATTTGTTTTGAAATACAGCACAATTCAGTGTGATTTTCATGTGTTCCCGTCAAAATTTTCGTCGGAGACACTTTCTTTTTAACCGACTTCATAATTTCAAATAATTATGTCAGGTTTTTTCACAGATGTTTTAGCACAAAACTGCGTATTCATTTGTTTAAGCAGCCTAATAACAACTGTCAAATCAGTGCAAAGCAGTTGTACTGGCAAAGGGTGTCGACATATGGCCAACATTACAGATTTTATTAACTGTGGCTGTCACTCAATTTGGAGAATTAGCGATATGTCGGCCCGCGGCTGTAGGGCTAGCCTTCCTACACAGGGTGTTATGATTACGTACACTACTGAGAATATTACAGAGTTAGTAGGACAATAGGCTGGTGTCCACTAGAAATAATTAGAGTTACTTAGGTAACAAAATTATTCAATCAATTAGAGAGTATTGAGTCACACCGTGCAAAACGCCATTCTTGATTTTGTTTATATAATAACAACATTGACATTGTCCCTGTGCAAATTTAAGTCACATTTTAATGCTTCGAACAGTGTATAAAATAATTATTTGGTATTTTTAATAGGTATGCTTTACACTGGGACACTATACAGAACTTGTAATACAAAAAGATAATTTTATTTAAGAAACCGGATAACTGTCATACTCAGATATTATTGTTTCACACGGGGTGACGTCATTCAGACACTATAATCTAACACCATAAGCTGTTTGAGCTATAAAATTTAATGGGATTTTCAAAATCGCGTAATATATTATATATATAATGTAAGTGATATATTGTGTTAAAGGGCAATGACATTTATAAAAGGAACGCAGTTGATTTTACCGCAATTTCAGAGTTTGGTTTGGTTGAATTTTTGATAATGATTACTACAATGATCCCTTTTCCGTTTAGTACACTCTAAGCCAATAACCCAGTAATTAGATGTTTCTACCATTAAGTTAATTGGTATGGTATAATAATTGTCACTGTTAGCGCATTTCAGTGATCAATCTGGCGATCCCCCTATAGCCAAGCAATAAGCCGAAATACCGCAGGCGTTTAGCTGACAAGTATTGTATCCAACCCTACAAGCGATCGCTGCGCGGGAGTTGAGCGAGCTCTAACTATTGTACGTTCGCTAGCACACTATCACAGATTACTGCAGAGAGACAACTCTAAAATAACAACAACAAAAAACGAAAATGCATTTATTTTCCACAATAGAGACAGACAGACACAACTAACAATATACAATAAATTTATGTCATAAATAATAAATAAGCATTCGAAATTAGTTGAAACAATTCTCTGCACGAATGAATATCACTGTATTCTCCAAGTTCAAATGATTACATATAAAATATACAAACCTTTTTCTACTATACTTCATATATGTATTGGCGCAATCTTTTACTAAAATGTATAAACATATAGAGAGGGCTATTCTTACGCCGGCACTATAACATACATATAGACTATATTACAATGTAAATACATATATGTCAATTATTTTCACAACTTTTTGTTATTTTAAAGTTGTACATCTGTACTTTTAAAAGTCTGTTCTCCAACTGACTGTGACTTATCTACGCCCATGGCCAGTGTTGTGAAACACGCATAATTGATTTAGTTGCCCGTAAAATTCTCCGGTTTTGATTTACACGCATCAGTAAGTTACAATAAATTAAGAAATATGAATTATGTTCACCACATATAATGACGGTATAAAGAGCAATCGGTACGATTGTTTATTTTGTTTTTATTATAAAAGTGTCCGTTATGATTTTTGATCAGCCGAATTTGAAATAGTGGTTATGGAAGTTTGCGGAATTTTTTTGTAATTTTTCGATTGCAAAATTTATGACAAACAGATCAGCGCCACTGGTGGGAGTAAACGAAAACGGAAACTAACGTAAACTCCTATGATTCTTTACACATATTGACATCACAAACTTGATGAAAGATTATCACAAATTGTCAATCTAGATCGGTAAATACTTTCACATTTTTGTTGATTCCATAGGTATTTATAATTATTTTAGCTAGCTATGTGTATGAAGCAATCCATTTCAACTAAATTTTGGGCGCCATAAAAGTTTAAAATAAAAATAGCATATACATGTTCCTACATTAAACAAAAAACAGTTTATTTTTCAAGCTATGTGGAACAATATAATTGACTGTTAAAATTTGCTTCGTCCCACGTTGGGCGACAATCAGCAATCACAATCTTACATATTAAAAAAAAAAACTCGTTTTTATTATATGCTTTAATCGCAATGCGATTATGCTAGCCTCGTATTACAATGCACATTTATTAACAAATACAATTTGTGTTTCATTAATTTAACAGATACCTACTCGAATACTCGTATTATATTTACAGGTAAAATCTTAAACAAAATTCTTAACATATTAACCTATATCTAATCTATATATTTACAAAAAAAGAAAAATAAAACAAGAATAAAAATATTCATTAGCATGTATTTTTAATATTTAATATAACCACGAAATAAAAACTAGCAAGGAAAGAAACCACACAAAAAACATATGTATGTACAAAAATTCAATACACCCATAAAATTAAACATATAAGGACGACAAAACGTTTCAATATTAACAGTATTTCATTTTTCGGCGCAAATTGTTTAAACATTCACTTTGTTGAAGACAAAGCCATTGCTCGGGGGTGGGATGCAATAAACGGATACCCTTGATACGGCCGGGTCTCTGAGGACCCGGCACACGCTAGGGTTGGGGGTACACGCGACCCCGCTGGGAACACTTGAAGGTAACCTGCTAGATATTGCAGGGTTAATAAATGTAGTCGTTATTTTAGAGATAAGTGTTTATTGGTCAATTAATAAGTTAGAAGGTATGCGAGGCCGTATGGCGAGGTACACGACGGAAACATGGTGTAATGTTCATATTTGTTATAATATTGAAATAAGTTCAGATGCCACATGGTGTTTTATTTTATTTAATCATGATGATGATGACGATGATAATGATGATGATGATGATGATGACGATGTTGAAAAATAACATCGCAACGGCAATCGCCACTATTTTTTATTTTTATTATTGTATGGATGTTAACGATTGCCCTGTTAGGTTGGCCTTTGAGCTGTGGGGCGTGGATTCAATTCCCACGAACCCATTTGTGTGACAAAGATGTTTGTACTGGATTTGGGTAGGAATTTAACTATGGAAACTGACGTGGTTTTGACACTTATTGTTTTACTTATGCGGAATTATTTATGTTTAATTATATCGAATACTCCGACTATAATTTCGGCCACTTCCGGCGGCCTTCTTCATGGAGACAAAGCTGAGTACGAATTGCGCGCGCCCTTGTCTTGCACCGCACACGTTCGTTCGTTCGGTTTTGCTTATTATAGTAATTAAACGTGAGTAATTCCGCATAGCCTTTGAGGCCTATGTCCAGCAGTGGACGTCCTACGGCTGAGATGATGATGATGAATCCCGCATAAGTAACACAAAAATGGGTAAGTATTTGCAAAAAAAGTATCATCATCATCATCATTAACAATCATTCATAGTCCACTGCTGGACATAGGTCTCTCCCAGGACACGCCACTCAGCCCGATAGACAGTAAAAAAAAGTATATAGGTAAGTATTATATCATCTGATTCTCATAGTACAGCTTTGCTCATTTTGAGCCTAGACGGTGATGTGTGAAAGAATCGTCCAATATTTATTAATTATTCTCACTTATTAGAATGGTATTAATCAAAAGCATCTCATAATAGATGACACAAGATTTTTACTTTCTAGTGTTGTTCGCGTAAATTAGTCCGAAGTATTTTTTTACAAATTTTCCTAAGACAATTGGAATCTTAAGATTTAAAGCCAAATAATGCGATACATATTTTTGCTGTTCTCAATAATGGCTAAAAATTTAAAGCCGCGTTTACACTGCACACCGTACAAGTGGTTTGACAGCGATAAAACTCGCCATGTTGTCTCAGCGGTCGCTCGTAGTTGCTGTCACTACGACCCGACTTCAAGCACGCATACACTAGTGAAGCTGTACTACTTTGGATAGAGCGAGGAGAGCATAATACAAACGGAGAAATATCTACATATTACGTTTTTTTTTTATTATAGAAAAGTCGCAAGTATTTTTTTTTTATTTATTTAATATTCTATTACTATTTTCCTTACTAACTATAACACACACCATGAAACTTCGCCGAGGTTTGTCTCGGTGTCGGGTCCTCTTTAATCATCGTGGTAGAAGCGAGCGATCGACGAAAAAACACCAACTAAAAACCACCATAAAAACAAATTAAGTTTTTTTTTCTACGGAACTACAGTTATCAGTTATTTTCTATTAGCTACGTCTTGCGGTGTTACCTGCTACATTTTTTCGGGATAAAAAGTAGCTTATGTATGAATCCCGGGTGTCAGCTAGCTCCATACCAAATTTAATCAAAATTGGCCCAGCCGTTCGGTTGTAAAGAAGTAACAAACATACAAACACACTCACAAACTTTCGCCTTTATAAAATTAGTATTATAATTTATAATTTGATGCTTTAGTATGTTAATTGACTCACACTAGTAAACATAAAATTATTGAAAAAATAGTTTTTTTGCAATAACACAATCCCTGTCAACAAAACATTTTTTTTTTTTGTTATTTATGCATATTAAATTATGACTACCATTTTTAAAACTATGGTTTCAATTCGTACAAAATCTTTTTGCAAGCGATAGAAACCAACCAGTCACTCTACAACTAAGGGGGGGTTACCTATTGCAAGTAAACTCGGCAGATGGCGTAGTGTTTGCGCTGTTCGAGTGGAACTTTGAATTTTGAACTATTAGCCGTGCGCGGTACATTCGGCACCTGTCAATGTTTACAGTTCACCAGTGTGTAGGGGGCATAACTTTAGATGAAGTTACTAGTAAATTCAGTTATGTCATAGCTCGTTTGAATTACTGCGCACTTTTGATGGGCTTCTGTACTTATTAGCAATACACAGATAATAATTATAATATTAGTAGATTTTTTGGGTTCGAGAATGTGGTAAAATCATAATGCTGCATTATACATGAAAATATGAACTAATTGATATTAACAGAATGCACAAAATTCGTATTGAAGTATTGAAGGATATATAAAAAATACTTCTGTATAATTTATTAAGACAATATATTTCAGACCGTTGTAAATAAAGATTCCTACTTAGGTACTTACCCACTTAAAGATGACGAATGAAATGACTTACATACAACACTACTACCTTAACATCGGGCAGGTTGTGACGATGAGAGCTCAGTGGTTAGCGCGGTCGGATCACATGTCGAAGGGTGTGTATTCAAATCCCAACTTACTTTCTAATACTTGATTGGCAACCCTCAAGTTGAAAATTTGCCGCCAAGCTCACCGTGTATTTCGGCAGCCTCACTTGAGAGCCTCTTTCATTCTAGACTAGGCGAGTTTACCATCTTCGATCACAGCGTCACTTGAAATCGAGTTGTGGCCGAACACCTAATCTGTGTATCATACAAAATGGTTGAAAACTGAGAAACTAAATAGATATTGATGAATTTAGGAATGATAATAATGTGCACCATAAAGTCGGACAGAATACTTTTCTTCGAAAAATTGTGGCGACAGTGGCGGGTCACATCTTTATCATGTGCCTACCTATCACGTACACTGTATATATCTACTTTCCTGATTATATGTACATACACATGGCTACGGTGGAAGGCGGGCGATGCATAGCATTAGCCTATATTAAACTTTACACAACCTCTATAATTGCCTTTCCTATCTATCTACCTGTTCACTGGACTACTAACGCTGTCTAAGTTAAAAGAGACTAGAACTTTTCTATTACGATAATTGTATTTTTTCCAATAAATTACCTATCTAACCTAACTATTGCTGCAACAAGCTACGAAACGCGGGTTTGGCTGCATTATCCGGGATAATAAGTAACCTGTGTTGATCCAGAGTATAATCACTCTGCATTCCTGCAAATTTCATCCAAATCCGTTAAGCCATTATAGAATTGACAAACAATAAGCAGACTAACTTCCGCGTTTTTAATATTAGTGTGATAGTGTGTCTAATATTATACAAATAGGTCCTAGACAAGCTTATTTAGCCACAAGCCCCAAGCCAAGGGCCACACCTGGTGTCCTTCATCATGGAGACAGGTACCAGGCGCGCGCGCCCTTGTCTTACTTCGCGCTGCGGGCTGCTGCGTGCCTCGCACGTGAAGTAAACGGTTGAGCTTTGTCTCCATGATGAAGGTCACCGGATGTGGCCAAAACTATAGTCAGAATATCCGATATAATTAAACGTGAGTAATCCCGTACAAGTAAAAAAAAATTATATATGTATACGTATACATATAAACTGCTTTGTACTCACTGTATGATCGCAGCGCCAATTGTGAATCTAAGCTATCTAGGATACGCAATTTTTTTATTCAACATCTAACTGTTTAAGAAGAGTTCAATGACAAACGTACAGAAAAATTATAGGGGAAAAAAGAAAAAGATAATAAATAAATCAAAATTTATAGGTCGTGTATAATCTTTTTTCTTGTCCCTTAGACCACCATACTTGACGTTAGGCGGGACGCACGCGATCAGCAATATCGGACCGATAAAGATCAGGACACACGAACAACCTGCTAGCACTACCATGTACTACCCACGTATTGTCGATTGATGTTTGCTACCACAACGTCTTTGTTGCATTATTACAATGCATTATGGCTTAATTTTGACTGTCAATCATATAAAAAATACCTAGGTCTTTATGGGATCAAACTGAAAATACCTTTTCCAAATTTTATGTTACTAGACAATCAAACAAACGTGACCAAAGCTTCATCCGTACGTGGTGAATATTCCTAATGTCACCCCGTCGTCAAACGTCGTTGCTGTTGTTAACATTTTAGTAAAACAACTATAGCCATACAGATAATATGATTGTTTCACACGGCATTACGTCATTCAGACGCCATGACAGTCGAGACCGTCCATTTTCACGGTAAATTTTAATTGTGTTTTTTAATAGACTTATGATATTTTTAAAAAGAACTCATTTTTTAGGTATATTTACCTACAGTAATAACAAATTTTTCTAATTTAGTCAACAAGCCTATTAAATTTTACCTTTATAATTTTCGAGTAATGTTTTAACCTCAATCATTGTGTTTGCAAAATTTTTAGCTCCGTTGAATGTTACCCTATCTTAGACATCATTAGATTGATGATGGATAACCGGAACAATAAAAAAACGTGCTTGAAAAGTTGTAATGTAGAGATTTAAAACGAATTCATTCTCTTAAAAACATATACACACGATTAACGTACATTGGTTCGTTGCCGCAAAAAAGCAATATCGAGTTTCAGGCATCACATTGAATTTAAATGGAACTAAAATATGAGGTTAAATCAATATAAAAAGCAAATATCAAAGCTCGAAGTTTCATTTTAAAAAATGCAGCTCTTTCCGCATCTTTTGCATATGATTTAAAAGTATGCTTTAACCGGCTCTTTGATTATGTATTTTCAAGCGGACAAATTATTAATTTCGTGTTTGTCTGAAGGGTTAAGACAGCTTAGTTAGGAGACCGGCTGGCCAATCTGGAAATCCTGGGTTCAAATCCCATGGCACGCAATTCTATCTTTCTACCCGACTGCCAAGTAAGGGTTATGTTTTTCGCGCGTATCTTGTATGTATGTAAATTTCTTTTTTATCTCGTATCTTCCAAACGGCTGGATGGATTTCACAGTTTTTTACAGTTAAGATATATTCGTTATATTCGTCTTAAAAGCTCAAGTGTTCTCAGTTATATGTTAAAAAAATATGGCGGAATTTTGGCGCGGAATATAATACGTTAAACAAAAATATATATAAGTTATACGTTTAAAATTAAATAGGAATAATAAATTTGTTTAGCTTTTTTTTCTTTAATTACCTATAGCTATTTTAATCGCAGTTAGTTGTAAAATGGTGAAGGAAAACATTATGAGGAAACCTTCTTGTCAGAGGATTTTTAGTATTCTCGAAGATGTATGCGGCATTTCCCTTTAAAATGGCAACGTTTTTGCTAAGTTATTGACCTAAACAAACGCCAGCACCTCGGTGACGTGACGCCTCTACAAGTCCATGGCTTACTATTGTTTATAAGCATCAACAAAAATTTAAAACCTACCATTTGTTCATAAAGCAGTACTAATAGGTACTCCGTCAAAAGTTTTAAAAAAAACGTCGGAATACAGTGCAATATCTGCAAACAGCGCCCTCTGGTGATTTGGGCATTTATTAAAAAGCACACAATGCCCGGCCACTACACTCTTCTATTTTATTTTTAATATTAAACCCTCGGGCTCTTATGTTGTAGATTAGAGTGGGACAGAGAATTATCTACACCTAAGAATATGGAAAATTTAATGATAGAGCTGCCTCATCCTTCTGAAATTGCTATTGATATGTTTTACGGATACCAAAGAGTTTTCAAGTTATAAAACCTTCACAGCGTTATTTTGATTCTAACAAACTATTACTTACTTCCTCAAAGTAGTCTCACAAAAGAATGAAATATTGCCTTTACATAATTTAGTCTCTGTAACTTCTTTAGCATAATAGAAAGAATAGAATAGTCTCAGTAAGTGAGTAAGTGAAATCTTATAAGATTAATATGTATATATCTTGGAACCGTAACAACTTCTGCGTCTTCCTTAATAACTTTTCTTTCCTGATTAGTTTTTATTTTGTTATTGTTTATTAACTAAAATGGCAAGATGGCCAGTTACAATAGTTGAACAGAAATAATAATCTCAATAGTGTATTTTAGTTTTTTTTATTTTTTAATTCAAAATACATATGTTAGCGTTTCACCACACCATGCCTAATATTAAGCAGGATGCGGTCTAAGATGGAATACGCTTACCTAGAAGAAACCTGTTTACTTTGGATTTAAAGACACGTAAATTGTACTTCACGAGAAATACCGACAGACTTCCACATCTTTGCTGTGCATATAAATAAATGTAGAATCGAAGCCTTTATTGCGTACGTGGGGAATGTCCACCACGTACGAATGGCGCTTTGCGATTGCCTAGTCGTCTAATAAATAATAAAAAAGGAGAAGGTGGAACCAAGTTGCACAATTCCAGGGCACACTTTCCGAAATGTACCTAAACAATAGACAAGCAACTCAAAACTAAACTAAAAAAAAACAATAAGTAATTTTAACTAATATTATAAATGCGAATATGAGTTTGTTTGTTTGTTGCGCCTTCACGCGGAACTACTCAACAGATCTGGGTGAAATTTTGCATGTATATGTATAAGGTATATATAAAAAAAAGCACTCAGACATAACTCTCTTCCATTCCCCGTAAACACATCACAGTTAGGTGCCTTGAATGTGTTTAGGACGTGTGGAAAGCGCGTGCAACGACAAGGTGAAACCTGAGAACAGTCGATGATTCCGATGTCATAACCCTTCTAAGCAACAGAATTGAGTAAATGTTATGTAATCTCTACAGCTGGCTTCTCTACCCGCTCGATGATAGAAAGTGCTTCACAGCCATTATTGAGATTCAGTCAGCGGAGGTTCCGTCATGTCTCCTTGAAGGACTAAGAGGAAGGCATTTCTTCAGCTAAGCTTCTGTGATAACAGACTCAAGAGAGCTGTAATAACAGAATATTTAGTTCTTTCTATGCATCTGTATTAAAGTAATGAGACAAAACTATCTCCTAACGTTTGAAAAAAAACCCCAAAACCAAAACTAAATCAAGCATCATTACTTTGAGACAATTGATAAAAATAAATAAATATCCTAAAACGTTTTACATAGCGCTATCTAACCCGAAAATAAGCAAGACTATAGGAATAGACAACTGATATAATACTAATTTTTGTTAATACATACTTAATACTTATAATATATACAGAACGCCCTGACACACACACACACACACACGCATCATCAGCCATAGAACGTCCACTGCTGGACATAGAACTCCTCTTGGGGTTTTGCCAATACTCGCCACGCTTGGCAGGCGGGCTGGCGAGCGCAGTTAGGTGTGATTGTTCAAGGAAGACGCTGCTGCACATCTTCCGGATTAGATCTTGGGGATCTTGGGAATCGAACGCACGCTCTACGCTCTTGAAGCAGATATATTACCAAATAAGCTAACAGAGCAGACAAATTGATGGTTAGTTTCTATAGCTTATTTTATCTATAGACTTTTTTAATCTATTATAGCAGCGTTTCTTAATATATAAAATACATAACAATTTGAAGTAAAATAATCCTCGCACGTCGTAACAATGAACAAATATTTACGCAATGATCGTTCCAAGGATGAGGTGATGGACTGCTCACGACCGAGGTGTTAACCCACTGCTAAGAACACGACCAGCGACGTGGATGTCTCATTACTTGTAATGCCAGACTGTCCAAAACGAGGATTATATTCTTCGAGTATAGTAATTTGCTTAAAAATTCAAATATATAACTTTTACCTCTATAATTTTTTACGTTCTTCATCATTGTTTAACGTCTCAGAGCATTATAATGTGAATCAACCCTACAAGCTTATAAACATATCGTAAACAAACACGAAACTTTTTTTATATAAGAAATAGGGTTTCGTTTGACAGCTATCTTATGATGTTAAGTGATGATGCGGTCTAAGATGGAGCACGCTTGCCTAGATTATATCCAACGGAGAACACCCACTCAGGCAGCGCGTTACACTGTCAATATACAACTTATATTCAACTTATACAAAAGTTTAATTTTGACTAGACGAAACTCTTAGCATTCAATGGTATCAACGTAAAGGTGCGGGACGAGACCTCGGCACTAGCCCAGAACTTGCGACACAGATGCAGGTTCACTGAGCCTCTTTAAAGACGTATTAAAACTTACCTTCACTACCCGTGTGTCCATTCCTGCCTAACCGAATTTGACATAATCCTACCAACGCTAATTTGGATACTCTTTCCAGCAATAATTCACGAATGTTCTTGGTAGGCCAAGATAGTGAATCTAAATAAACAGTGAATCTAACTTGAAAAAAAAATGACAGTAAAAATCATATCAAAATCCGTTGCTTCGTTTAGAAGAAATACGTGTATTAGGGCTTGGATTTAGATTCTTAGTCTTTTTTACTAAATTCCCTTACTAAAAATAAATACAACGATTTAGTACTCCATTGTGAAGGAACTTACATCGCACGGGAAGACGGCCACTAAGGAAGTTGCATGTTATTAGACACTCAAGACTCGCCAGGTCACAACGAGGGTCTAACCCACTTTGCATAATGAGAACGCTAATCATTCAAGCGCTCGCTTCAAAGAATTTGCGAGCAGCTAACTTTGCTTATTAGAGCTTGCTGCAAGCTGAAATATTGCAGGTTTATTGCAACTTTTTTTTTGTTTAATTGTTTTGTTTTTAATAAAAAGTAATGAGACGACCGATATGCTCTGCTGATGATAAGAGATAACACATGCACATGTAATAATCTTAACTTATGCACTTGACGTCAATTTACATAAATAAATCATCCAATTTTTTTTTTTTGCGCTAAGCAATTTTGTGTACACATTACTGTGTTCCGGTTTGAAGGGTACTGCAGCTAGCGAAATTACAGGGCTTTGGAGAATAACCATCGAAATCTCAAAGTAATGAGTGCCAAAGCAGCGATGCCCTGTAATTTGTTTTTTGCTCAATGTTTTACTGGGGTCCGGTCATGAACTGATGGTTTCTCCTATCATAGGGAAAGTAATTGTTCGTTCATCTTATACATAAATTATTAAATATAATGTAAGTTTTTTTTTGTAATTATAATGAGACGAACAATACACTCTCTTGATGGTAAGAGATAATGAATGTCCATGTAGTAGTAGGAAAACAATGTCCAGGGCATGGCTGCTTTGGCGCTCATTTCTTACAGACTTTCGATGGTTAGTCTCAACAGCCCTGCAATTTCGCTAGCTATTACCCTTCAAACCGGAACACAGTAATGTTTACACACTACTACTTCGCGGCAGAATATCAAATCGAGGGATACAGTTTGGTGTTGTAGCTACATACTTATCATATTTCACGACCATCCAATTTTATTACACCACTCGTTAACTAAAGGATCAAATAATAATTTGTTATGTTTAGTAAGGAATACCTGGATGACCGAGCTTTGCTCGGCTGAAAACACGGATTAAACGACGTTGAAGCTATATATATATATATATATATATTCTGAATCTCGGAAACGGCTCCAACGATTTTCATGAAATTTAGTATGCTGAGGGTTTCGGGGGCGATAAATCGATCTAGCTAGATTTCATTTTTAGAAAACGTCGTTTAATCCGTGTTTTCAGCCGAGCAAAGCTCGGTCATCCAGGTATTCCTTACTAAACATAACAAATTATTATTTGATCCTTTAGTTGACGAGTGGTGTAATAAAATTGGATGGTCGTGAAATATGATAAGTATGTAGCTACAACACCAAACTGTATTTTCGATATATATATATATAATTATATATATATACAAGAATTGGCCGTTTAAAGGTATTAGATTTGTAACATGGAAATCCGAAGCAACTTTTAGTCTTAAAAATGTACCTACACGTATTCATGTACACCCGGCCGTGGTCAAGATGCAGCCACACATATTTTTTTAAATCTAGAATAGTTTCGCGTTTGACCTCACCTTGCCAGCCAGCAGGGAACAATCTAGAGCTCTCAAAGACTACACTAATCAAATTAAAACGTAGGCACCAACCTACAAGAATATATATGTACCTACAACTCAGTATTACATATTAATCAATATTCACCATGTGTGTACGATGCAACCTGAGTGAAGTGTCACTAGACTCGGGTTGTAGGCAAACATACCGCCTTTGATGCAGACTCGCTTTGATGTCGCATCTTGCATCTTGCATATTCGTTGACAGCATTGTTTGTACATTTACGTGATGGGTTACATATTTTAGGTAGGCATGGGATATCATTTAATTATTATTGTGATTTATATACAAATATAGTAAATATGTAGCAATGTGTATAATTCTATTTAAAAACACTTTTAGTCATGAAATATGCCGATGGTAAATTGACAACTTGTTCAATGTAATATATAATTTCAACATTTATTATTATTGTAGGGTGACCATCAACACAGGTTGAACTGGTCAGACTTTATTCTACCTATCAAGTCTTAAAATATGATTAAATTATAATGTGCTTAGATACTCCTAAAGTTCATCCTAAACTCCATAACCATTGTAGCGGTAAGTTCGGAGAACTTTAAGTAACATTCAAAATCCAGGGCATCGCTGCTTTGGTGCTCAGTTCTTGGAGAAAGTCGATGGTTAGTCACAATAGCCGAGTAATTTCGCTAGCTGCAGTTTCCTTCAAACCGGAACAGTAATGTTTATACAGTATTGCTTGGTGGTAAAATGTACTGCGGTGGTAGGTACCTAGATGACCTCTTAAAGTGTTCTGATTAAGTAACAGTGATTTCAGCGATTTATATGAAGTTGAACATTATCTTTCTTAAATTTTTGTAGCGATGATAGCTCAGTAGTTAGCGCGGTCGGGTCGCATGCCGAAGCGCGTGGGTGAAAGAAAACATCGTAAGGAAACCATGACATGGTTGGTGGTAGGGTACTTTCTAGTACTCGGTTGGCTACCACCCTCAAGTTGAAAATCTGCCGCCAAGCATCTAACGGTGTGTTCCGGCAGCTTCACTTGAGACCCAGTTCCATTCCGAGCTATGTTTTTTTGAACAAAACTTTTTTTTTTCTAGTTTATTTTTAGCTAGTGTTCATCCTAAAGTTTTTATACAGAGACACAATTAAAAAACCACAAGTTTTCAATAAAAATTCCCGCTAAGACTTGAGAGCCAGTTCTACTCCAGGCTACGCCATTTTCGATCACACCGTCACATAGGTACCATCGGGTAAGCTGTCGTCAAAGACCTCGCCTGTCAACCGTAAAAAAAATCGTAAGCCTTTAAATTCATAATCATTATCTTATATTCGTATCAGGTCCCTGTAAGACTAAGAGAGCTTACGCATGATGCGAAACGATTGAAACCGAGCTTATTTAAGAGGAATATTGACATCGTGCAGATGTCAATATTCCTTTCAATATTGACATCATTTGTAGACATCTGCGACTCCATACATTTATTTCATGCAAAATCAGCAATGGATTTGATTACGTATGAATGCGAACCATAGGTTTTTAATGGTTTATAGCCTAGGTTTTTGACCACAGTTTACCTGATTATAAGCGAGGTGTGGTCGAAGATGGTAAACACACCTAGCCTGGAATGGAACTAGCTTTTAAATGAGCCTGGTAAGGTTATTTTGAACTACCTATGCCAATATGCTATCCCATATTGCTTTTAAAGAAATTTGTTGTCTACAATTCAATGAAAGTAGCTAAACCCTTTTCTTCCTAAAGTTGCCTGGGCGAGATCGCTTTTCTTCGAAACGCTAAATGAAATGACGCCATCGATTTCTACACTAAGTATTTAATCCGTTGAATGTTACTTTTGATGTGAGAAGTAGAGAGTTTATATTACAACACTGCCCTTTCGAAGTAAATATCGAAAACACTAATACCGCAATAGACACCACTACAAATACGCGGCGGGCAGACAAACAGACAAACATGGCGGATAGACCTTCATTGGAAATTCTCAAAAACATCGCCGTTGTCTCTACCACCAATATTGACATTGGCCGGTTTATTGGCAGGTACAGTCTTGTAGAAAAAGCTTATGGAATACTTTGTTAAATATAAAAAAGTACATAATGAACATCGTTTTTGTTTTATTTTTTTAGCACGTAATGCTGCATTTTATTAATAAAACACCATTATATTTATCCAGAAACATTCGAAAAAACAACAACTAAAAACAACAAGTTTTAGAAAATAACACAATGCAGATGATTTTTCCGCGTACCCGCCAAACCCCTTTTGATAAACTTTGTTTTCTTTTTCCCGACTACAATTTTTGACTCTGCGCTATCGACGTATTTGCCATATTTATTTCATTATCAGTGCGAAGCAAGACGATGCCGCGTACATCATGGTTCCTTGATAAAGGTCACCAGATGTGACTGAAACTTCAGAATATCGGAGTTATTCCGTATAAATAAACCAAAAACTGTTTAATTGTAACAAAAATAACACAGTTCACAAACATAAATCCAATAATAATTAAAACATAAAAACTGAACACCTTTATGTTACAAACAAGTCCACATAATGCTGCTTATAAGTGACCGGCGCTGGTCTTTCATTGGGACATCATCTGGATAGGAAAAATAAAAAATAGGATAACTTAGCAAATTGTATTAACAGTTTAATTTTATTCATGACTGTATTTTCACCTCTACCTTATTCCATGCAATAAGTCATGTGGGCAAGTGATTGATATCACATTTCTGGAAAATTTTCACGAAGGCTTTATAGTAGATTAAAAATAAACTCAGCTAAATACTTAAATTTATTATCATCACTACATATTATAAAACAAAGTCGTCCGCCGCGTCTCTCTGTCTGTCTGTTCGCGATAAACTTAAAAACTAATGAACAGATTATCATGTGAGTTTAAAATTAGTTGAAATATGATGATAATTGTTGGAAGTATCGGAAAAAGTCACGCCACCTAGGAGCTTTCATCGAAAACTCTGCCTAAACCTTTGAGATATAACAAAACAATGCATGGTGGGATATTCCTCTTTCATAGATCTACAAAAAGGTCCGTGGTGGTATATGTCTACCTTTTAAGGATAGCTTACTATACCCATTCTTACTACCCGTGCGAAGCCGGGTCGGGTCGCTAGTTTGTTTAAAAAAAGAAGTTCTGTAGGTACAACAATAATGCTTTATCGACGCAGGATTAAGAAAATTACAAAAGAAATATACTATGGATAAGTACTATGAGCTCTTATCGCTAAAAGCGATCTTTTCCAGACAACGTTTGCACGGTGTAAGGTTTCAGTGATCTATAAGTGAAACGTATCAGTAGCAGTAAAAACATAATAGTCATATATTTTTTTTTAATTATGTTGTGATGTCAATGAAACCATTGTGTGCGAGACAGCAACTGAATATATTTGACTACCTTCAATATTTAACAATATTATTAAAACTACCTTACACTATGACAGGTAACTAAACAGGTGTTAATTACAACAATAATTCTTCATTATGAAAATTATAAAATAAATATACCACATTTAAAATACGCCAAACTTATCGCTAAAACGATCTCTTCCAGACGACCTTGGAATGGTATAAGGTTCAAGTACGAAAAATAAACATATGATAAATGGGAAATTACCGTGGTGGTGCCGGCGTAAGAATTGTACCTTCTCTACCCGTGGTTGCCGTAAGAGTCGGCTAAGGGATGTAATACGGAAGATGGGCAGCAGCGTCTTCCTTAAACAATCAAACCTAACTGCGCTCGCCATCCCGCCTGCCAAGCGTGGCGAGTATTGGCAAAACCCCTCGCAAGGAGGAGGCCTATGTCTAGCAGTGGACGTCCTATGGCTGATGATGTAAAATGGCTAATGGGATGAAAATGTATGTGTTTTTAAAAAAAAAAAAAACAGATGTTATGGGTGAATTAATAATGAGTTAAGAAAATATAGCGAAATCTTCACCCTTTGACATGATAATTGATGTTCCCGAATGGCCCTTGGGTTGCAACCCGATTGCAAATTCGATCCCATGGGATCGAATCCAACCAACTTCTCTACTTTTTCCTTTTCATTTTAGACCCTTTCATGCATTGCGCTAACTCTGAAGATTTCCACCTTTGCACTAAAACTAAAAAAAATATTCAAAAAACGTATAAGTTTCTATATCTCTGGCAGCACCAAAAACCCTTTAAAGCTCTAAACCATTGTGTAATCTTTAAATCCTCCACGAAGATCGCATATGGTCGCTAACTCTTCGGGGAAGGCAGTATTTGAACAATGTGACACGTCGGTATGCCTTATTATTTACTTACCCCATATACCAGGTATGTATTTCGTAACGACTTGCTTTAAACTACGCCATAATCGTCTGTGACTAAAATTTTAACTACAATTTACTAAGTGTCTATCACTGAACACGCTTGTTTCGAATTTACCAATTCCAAGGGGATAGTCTGGTTTATTAATTTGCAAGATTTTTATTCTTGATAAAATAATATTTAAATAATATTACATCTATGTATGTATGTACATATATAAAAATTTCGTGTCACGGTATTTGTGGGCGCACTCTTCCGAAACGGCACGACCGATTTTTACGATTTTTTTAATGTATATTTGGTAGGTATGGGAAAAGGTCGTAAAGTATATTTCATACAGCTAGGTGATTAGGGACAATTCTTAACCCAACGCGGACGAAATAGCGTGCGTAAGTTAGTAATATTTACCTACCTAATTTATTTACCTACCTAATTTATTTACCTACATAATTTGATTTTAAAGAAATTTTTCAAGATTTTAAAAAATACTGCATTTTATATATTATTTACATACTTTGTTTATTTAGCTTTTTATATTATTTTTAATTTTTACGCTTCATTTATCTACTACGTAATTATTGCAAACTAATAATATACTGCAGCCGGAAAGATCGCTAAGATATTTTAAATATGATTTTGAAATTAATAATGAACTACTTAATTACGTCCCGAAAAAAACAAAAAGAACTGAACTTGAGAATACGAGCGTTTGTAAAATAAAGCTCGATTTTGCCAAAAGACAATCAAATGGTAGAGTACAAAAACGACCACCCGGACCAACGAACGCGAAATAGTGAAAAATGCATCTATCTCTCAAAATTATCTAACAGAAAATTTATCATAATTTTTCCGGTTTTATTTTTTATCTTCATTCGCCGTACAAACTGTACTTTATATAAATACAACAATGTTTTTTCTTTTATATATTTTAAACAGTAGGTAGTATTAACTTTAAAACATTTTTTACTTATTATTGCATAAACAAATTAAATATTTATAGCCTGTGAGAAAAGTAAAAAGTTTGTAGTAATATAAAATTGATTAGAAAGTAGTTTGTGTCAATATACTTATATATATAGTACGGGTAGGTACATATTTTTTTTAATCAGTTGTTACCATTTATAGCACCTGGATGACCGAGCTTTGCTCGGGTGAAAACACGGATAAAACGACGTTTTCTAAAAATGAAACCTAGATAGATCGATTTATCTCCCCCGGAACCCGCTGCATACTTAATTTCATGAAAATTGTTGCAGCCGTTTCCGAGATTCAGATTACATATATACAAGAATTGCTCGTTTAAAGGTATTAGATTTTTGTGACACATATCATACGTAGAACATAATACAACATCCCAGTTATTTTTCACTTTCAAAACTATATTTAAAGCCAACAAAGGCGGTCTAATAGGAAGGTTCACTGCTTTGACGCAAAACGCCGCTGTAAACGCAAGCTTCATCAAAGGTTTTCTCAAACAAGGATACAATCCAGAACCTATTTAGCCTCCGAGTGACCGGGCGGCGACTTGACAGGGTTGCTCTGCATAAATTGCTTATATTTTAAATCACTTATTTCATGTCCAAAGTGAAAACACTTTTATATGTAACTTCACTTTGGATTTGAAATAAAATGTTGTAAGCGGGTAGTTTTAAAATTTGGTTTAAATTGTATGTATTTACTGTGTTTTTGTAACAAGACAAATCAAAATGGTTTTTCGGTACTAAACTATTGTATAATATTTTTCGCTTTTTAGTTCTGATGTTTTTTTCTTGAAATCGGGTTTACTTTATTTAAAAGTTTATTTATTTTTGAATTTTTAGTTAAAGAAACACCTGAACAGTATGAGTCTAGCTAGACTCAATAAGATCAAAAACGTCTTGCGAAAGACAATTAAGATCGTCCACGTAAACAAAAATTTTCATAAGAAATGCTCATAAAATGAAAACAACTGGGCCAAACTACTTATTATAAATTTTCATAGGACCAAATGGCAACTATTCCGCATCAAACTAAAGAAGAATCACGTAAATCGGATCATAAATCTCAAAGTAATCGGTGTACAAAGAAAACCGATCAAATTGAGAACCTCTTCCTTTTTGAAGTCGTTTGAAAATGTTGTAAATTAAAAAAATAAGTTTTGTTCACAGCTCATCTAATGTTGAAATAAAATCATAATATGGTAAACATCCCAGTAAAAAACAATGCCAAGTGTTGAATAATTAGATGTTTTACACTACTATTATTATATGTTATTTTTTAAGGTTTGACAGGCTAGTTGTTTGACCATAGCTCACCTGATGTTAAGTGACGGTGTGGTCGAAGATGGTAAAGCACACCTAGCCTGGAATGGTATTGGCTCTCAAATGAGGCTGCCGGAACATACTGTTAGATGCTTGGCGGCAGATTTTCAACTTGAGGGTGGTAGCTAGCCAGCCGAGTACCAGAAAGTACCCTACCACGACGCTATGGTTTCCTCACGATGTTTTCCTTCACCGGCAGCTAAAGCTCATTGTTGGGGTTTAAACCTACGCCCTTCGGCATGCGAACCTACCGCGCTAACCACTGAGCTATCATCGCTACAAACTTGATAACTTGATTGATTTTTATTAAAATTCCTGTTAGAAATAAGTTATGCGATCGCAACTTGTATGTTTGAGTGGTTCGCAATTGCGTATCTTTTCCTAAGCGCCGAACAGGAATCACAATAAAAAAACTCGCAGAACGGGGGCAGGAGGCTGTTTCTTTGCAACGGCGTACAGAACTTTGATCTAAATATAGAATCGGAGGCATCACTGTATAGGTGCTTTTATACTTGGACACTGTCATGAGTTTTATTAACTTTATTGCTTAGAGACAGACTTTTCAAGGATAGTCAGCAAAGCCAGGACCGCGTTCAATCTGACCCTTCTTACTTGGTGGTAGATCTCCTTAGCTGGATAAATACATATTCTGCCACTAAGTAGTAGTGTGTAAACATTACTATATTCCGGTTTGTAGGGTATTGCAGCTTACGAAATTACAGGGCTGTCGAGACTAACCATCGAAAATCTCAAAGTAATGAGCTCCGCAGTAGTGATGCCATAGTCTTTGTTTTGTTACTCAAAGTTTTGTGTATCGCTGCTATGTTCATGGACAGGCGTTATATCTTATCATCAGGAGAGCGTCTCGTCCGTCTCTTTACTATTTATATATATAAAAAAGCAATGATACGGTTTCCTTGTGACATTTTCCTACTGTGAAGTCCTATTGCGATTGTGATAACGAAAAACCTAGTCACCTAACATGAATGGTTATAAGAGCTCACGGTAGCCCTAGATCCAGTTCATTCATCATCATTCACAGCTTATCTTATCCCACTATTGCGTATAGTCTCTTGCATTTACTTCAATCCTTTTCTAGTGTAGTTAAGATTTGAACCGTGATAGTGTACAAATTGTTTACCTTTACTAACTCGGGTAGTAAATGAAGCCAATATATAAAACTAAGTGGAATTATCTATTTTTTTTACAATTTAGTTAAGGGACTTTTGTGACATGCACATGGCAGTCCCATCGTATTTTCTAGAAAGTATTTTTTACAAGTAAAAATTAATAAAATAATATCTAGACACAACACATACTTATACACACATTCACTCCTCTGCATACACACTAAAAAATCAAGGTAGGTCACTTGAGGCGACTCACATAAATGAAAAGCTCTCTGGCTGCTTCAGAACAGGGTTAGGACAGCAGCCTGTTGTAGCTGCCAGCATCCAGTCTATTCAAATGATATTTTGTTTAGTTACAATTAACCCGGTTGTTGCAACCCTAGAATTCCAGTCTCCGCCACAGTTGCAGTCAGCTTCAGATTATAGAGAATTGAGCCATCTAATATTCCCTGTGTCGCCGTTGTGGCCCAAGCTTCTTGGACGCTATTTTCCACACAGAAACTGTGTTAAAATCACAAATACAAACACTAATATTTTATTGATAACACCAATGTTACAAGTCAATTCCGTGATACAATTACATTTTATCATTTAAGAGTTTAGAACACTGATTACATGTCAATGAAATAAAAACAAAAAGTACACAAACATGTCAATATAAGAATATTATCAATATAAAAATACTGCAAATATAAAATATGTCAATATAAAAATATGTCAGCATAAAAATATGCCAATATAAAAATTTGTGTCCATATAATTCAAATGTCCAAAAAAATATCATAATTACTTACTAACTAGTAATTTTTTTTTTTTTGTTGCGATGGTTAGCGCGGTCGGTTCGCATGCCGAAGGGCGTGGGTTCAAACCCCAACAATGAGCTTGAGCTGCCGGTGAAGTAAAACATCGTGAAGAAACCACGGCATGGTGGTAGGGTACTTTCTAGTACTCGGCTGGCTAGTTACCACCCCTCAAGTTGAAAATCTGCCGCCAAGCATCTAACGGTGTTTTCCGGCAGCCTCACTTGAGAGCCAGTTCCATTCCAGGCTAGGTGTGCTTTACCATCTTCGATCACACCGTCACTTAACATTAGGTGAGTTGTAGCCAAACTCCCAGCATGTAAACAATAAAAAAAAACTTTTTAATTTGAAATATTCGTCATTGGTTCTGAAGCGCGCGGTGGAAGGTGCATCCCGGACGGAGGCGGGTATTGATTACTCAATTTCACAATTTTCGACTAATGATTTTCACATGTTTCTGTCAATTCGTTCAATCTTATATTGTATACAACGAATAGTTTATAACATCGTGTTACGTTATAACACTCTGCTGTCTAACTACTTCAAAATCTGTCGCCAAGCAACTGATGGTGTATTCCGGTAGCCGCATTTGGGACCCAGTTTCATTCAAGGCTACCATTTTCAATCACACCGTCGCTTGATGTCATGTGAGCTATGGTCAAACATAAAAAATGAATTTAATGACGAAAAACATTCAATTTTAAGATTTACTTTGCCTTAAAAACGAAAATGACTCGTTCGTTTTTTTTTTATTTCCTTTCCAAGAAATGCATTAAAAACTTCACATGCTCTAAACCTGAGAATACCGAAAACGGCCAGTACTAAGTTAAAGTAAACAAATTAGCTCCAAAACGCGTACTTTGATAATGCGCGCCCGCTTGCTCCGGCGGCGCGGCGCGTCTTTGATCCTCCCCCACTTAAGGGAAATTAAAATAACATGAGATGTGCCATCGAGAACAAAGAATGTAGGTACTATAGTCCTAGAACATTTATTACTTTGACACAATGTATTTTAAAGAATTTGTAACGCCATTAATGCGAATTTCTTTCTGTTTGTAAAGGTATGTTTGTAAAGGTATATATGTTTGCTAGTCATAGCTCACTGGTTTTTCGGTACTAAACTATTGTTAATAAATTTTTTTTAAGTTTTGTTCACATCTCATACAATATTGAAATAAAATCATAATATGCTAAACATCTCAGTAAAAAACAATGCCAAGCCTTGAATAATTTTATTGTATGTTTTACACTACTATTATTTTATGTTTGACTGGTTAGGTGTTTGACCGCAGCTCACCTGAGGTTAGGTGACGGTGTGATCGAAGATAGTAAACCACCTGGAATGAAACTGGCTCTCAAGTGAGGCTGCCGGAACAGACAGCTAACTGCTTGGTGGCAGATATTCAACTTGAGGGTGTTAGCTAGCCAGCCGAGTATTTGAAAGTCACTTATCAGCATGCTATGATTTCCATACGATATTTTACTTAACCGGCAGCTTTAGCTCATCGTTGGGATTTGAACCCAAGTTCTTTCCGTTTGTGAACCGACCGTACTAACCAATAAGCTATCATCGCTTCTTCGCTGATATCTTTTAATTATGCCAATAAAGTAGTTATAGATATGCAAGAAAGTGAAGTTTATTTATCAAATATGATAGATATTTGATTAAAAAGTAAATTAAGGTACGTAGAGTATTTTTTAAATTAATTTTTATAGAATTGGCAACATACATGTGGTCGATTGTTCTGATGGTAAGTTTGTAGTCGCGTTGCCAAAATACCTGAAACATTAGGAATGTTGTCAATACACTACCAACGCAAAGATTTTTTTTTATAGGCTACTGTCTATGTGTCTTTCCACAGCTCGCCTGATGTTAAGTTACGGTATGGTCGGAGACGAAAAGCCTACCTAGCTAGTTTCTCAAGTGAGGCTGCCAGAACACACCGATTCAACTTGAGAGTGGTAGCTAGCCAGCCGAATACTAAAAAGTACACTATTGCCGTGCTATAGTTTATGCGCAATATTTTCCTTCACCAGCAGTCCAAACTGTTGGAGTTCGAGTCCACATTCGTCGTGTAATTCGACCACGCTAACCACTGTGCTATTATCGCTACAGATGTTCATAGACGCTTAAAAGGATTCACTATGTATCTGTAAAAGACCTTCACAAGGTCTGGCCTGACACCTCTTTTTACACGACTGGCCAAAAAAGGAGTGTAATATTTCCATGGTTCATGTATGTATATACATATTTAAATGAGTTTATTTATTTCACCAAAACTTTTAAATGCCTGATCTGATTTGGATGTATGGGTATCATCAGAATCCTTACGCCATCCCGAGTGACACTGGCTATAATTATATTATTTATTTATCTAATACAATATTTAAAAAAAGATCTAGGATAACAATTGGCGGCCTTAATGCTAAAAGTGATCTTTGCCAGGCAACCTTAGGATCAAACTAATATTATTTATTTAATAAAATTACTTAACTACCCTCAATGAAAGAGGTATTGTAACAGCATTTTTCAATGGTCATTCGGGTTATTAAAATTTCTTAGTTAAGTTTTATTTCTATAAACACCGAATGTAGTTTATGTTTCTAGTGCATTTCACCACTTATGGAAACTCTTTATTGGTGTGCAACGGTAAACGCAATCGAAAGCGCGATAACAAGTAAAAGTACTTATCTACTTTGCTGATAGCGTCGAGAGGCTGATAGAGACACCTTGATACTAAACTTGCGCGGGTTCGATGCCCGATACTGTTCCAACGGCTTGCGTGACACTGAAATTTACGTTGATTTTACTATTGTATACCTGTTTAGACGGTATTTTAAGTACCGATACATCATCAACCGATACAAAAACAGTTATTTATATTCGATACATTTATGTATTTAAATTCTACCGAATTAGTCACTTAAGAAAAAATGTGGCAAACTACGTCAGTTACTGTAGATTTATGGATATTATGTAGATGGACATATGTAAATGGGTTTGTTTGACTGTCTGACTGACTGACGGTTATTTAAAAATAAGATATTATTGAATTACTAGTAAGTAATTATAATTTTTTTATTGACCTTTAATCATATTGATTATTACACCTTGTTTTTTTAATTTATTTTTATCGCTGACAGGCTAGGTGCTTGATCCCAACTCACCTGATGTTAAGTGACGATGTGGTCGAAGATGGTAAATCACACCTAGCCTGGAATGGAACTGGCTCTCAAGTGAGGCTGCCGGAACACACCGCTAGATGCTTGGCGGCAGATTTTCAACTTGAGGGTGGTAGCTAGCCAGCCGAGTACTAGAAAGTACCCTACCACCATGCTGTGGTTTCCTCACGATGTTTTTCTTCACCGGCAGCTCAAGCTCATTGTTGGGTTTGAACCCACGCCCTTCGGCATGCTAACCGACCGCGCTAACCACTGAGCTAAATAAAAACTAATACTAACTAAATAAATATTATATAAACTAAGGTATTTATCACACACCTCTGTCTTTTCTAAGTTATAGGTATTATATAGGAAATCCACATGTCCGATAGTTCTTATGAAAAAAGTTCTTGAAGATGTGTTGCTGCGGGCCTTTTCAAAGCCACACTTAGCCAGTGTGGCTTTGAAAAGGCCCGCGGCAAGCTGTTGTACAGTTTATTAAAAAAATAGGGATCCAGACGGAAGTAGTTGTTTGACATAAATCTGACGGGGAAACTTAATTATTGTCAGCAAAATGTCGAATGAAAATATTACTAAAATAAATTATCAGAGTTTATATTAAATACCCATGTTCGGTATTGTCGTATTCCTTCAAGCGCACACTTGTCATTTATTTGAACAACTGAGACGGAGGGAAAACCGAAAGCGCTTCAAAAATATTTAGTTTGATAAGCACAGTACTGGTGGGGTAAAAACGTTTATACCTATTTGAATTGTAGTTAGTAATTCATTTATTCCAATGGTTTTTTTCCAAGTAGATAAGTCACTAAATTAAATTAAGTACGGGTTTAGACTTGGTGTTTGTTATCTACTTTAACTTTTTGTAGCGATGATAGCTCAGTGGTTAGCGCGGTCGGTTCACACGTCGACCAAACCGTCACTTAACATAAGGTGATTTCGTGATTGATGTTCGAATCTACTTGCGGAACCAATCTCGTTTTTTTAATCTGTCACTTTGCAACCTGTCAAAATATCCTAATAACAGAATTATACGGGAGATAAAGTTGTTTGCCCCAAGGTTCCGGGATGTCGACTTGTTATCTGCTGATAGTCCCGAACAAGGGGCCTTGTCGGAGACGCGGTCATGTGGTAAGCACGTGATGCTAAGTAAATTGTATTCGCTGTAAAATATTAAGTTTGCATGTCTATATGTATGAAATGTACGAAGCCTTGTCTTTCGAGGTTTTTGGCGGATACAGAAAAATCATGTCACCGCATAGTATATATTGCTAATGTAATGTATATAGAAAGAAAGAAATAAATAAAAAGAAATTAAATTATATCATGCTTTGATACATGTTTTAATTATTGAGAAAGAAATTAAGTTTTATTATATAACACAAAACAAACAAACATAAGAGAGATATATAATATTACACACTAAAAATTATATACACTATTATGACACTTATTAACTTGAAAATTATGGCGGTTTAAAAATGTAAATTAATGCATTCAAGTACACTATATGAGCTGATCTGTATGTTTTATTTATGCAAAGACAAAACCGTAGTATATAACTTTATAACTGTTTGACACTGGCAGAATGCGCAAACGGCGATACCAAATAAAATAAAAACTGAAAGAAAGGACTTCATATTTTATACCAAAAGAAACAACATAGAAATTAATAAAAAATATTTTTAGACAAAGAAACGTAATGACGTACCTACAAGTAATTGAAATAACAAAAATTATAAAAATAGAAGTAAAAAGCTTTATCGAATCGGAAGTTTTAACAACTCAATCGAATCAAGAAGTCAGAATAAACATAAGGCACTCCATTAGCGGACATTGGAGGAAAAATTTAAAAGATTTTCAACAAATTACCGGTCTTTGAATGGAAACTGATTTTAAATAAAGAATATTTTTTAAATTCAGCCTTAATTGTTAGCTAATTGTAGACGAGAGGGTGACAAGAAAAAAAAGTAAAATATAATTCTTACAATCGATGTCTCTAACAAATTAACTACAATAAACAATTTGAAGTACTAAGTAATTAGTATGTTTGAGGAAGCAAAAAGGAAGCCTCAGAACACCTATTATTTATTATTATAATAAATAATTTATTTAAAATTAAGAATTACCTACGTAATATGAAATTGATTGTAATTTATTTCCATCATTTTAATACGTCATGTACATATTACAGTCAACAGAACAGGATTCATTTTGGGTGAGTTTCCTATTAAAATTTTGTAGCGATGATAGCTCAGTGGTTAGCGCGGTCAGTTTACACACCGAAGGGCGTGGGTTCAATCCCCAACAATAAGCTTGAGCTGCCGGTAAAGGAAAACATCGTGAGGAAACCATAGCGTGGTGGTAGGGTATTTTCTAGTATTCAACTAAGCTATTATCCTCAAGTTGAAAATCTATTGCCAAGCACCTAACGGTGTGTTCCGGCAATTTCATTCCAGGCTAAATGTGTTAATCATCTTTTACCATACTGTCACTTAAGGTCACTGTGAAGAAATATCTCATAAGTTTGCATGCTTCATCTTCAACCACATTATCGTCTACCATCTGATGAGTAGGTGGTCAAAAGCGATTAATACACGTTAAAAAAAACTTTAGGGAAAACACACCAAGAAAAGTGCATAGAATTCGTTGTCGATATGCACGGATTTTTTTTGTAATAGAATTAAAAGAAGCCAAATAAAAAGCCCGTTTTGCCTACCAGGATAATTTGTTCGTTCTAAGAAATAATTTATAATGTTTAAAACATGTTTGCGTTTCGTTCCGTTTTCCTGAGAATATGACGTAGATGTGTAATGTTTGCTAACAAACGTTTGTTTTATATTATTTTGCTCGTTTATCATGCTCACGAAATAAAGAAATGGATACTTATAGACCCTTTGATTATTCTATATATATACAGAACTTAAATACAATCAATTAGAAAGTTCTTATCTTTTTCTATGGTTGACAAGCTATCATTATGGTTATTATGGTTTTCCTGTACTTGACAGATTTAGAACTTGAAGGTGGTAGCTAAGCAACCGAGTTCTAGAAAGTACCCTACCACCTAATAAGGTTTCCTTACGATGTTTTCTTTCACCAAAACCGGCCTTACAAAGTTCTAAATTGGAATGGAATAAGTTATTTGGTCACGAAAAACACATCAGAATTTACATTAAATTATTATAAGTTAAATTTCTACTTTAACTAAGTTAACGAATGTAATGATAAATTTTAATATATTAAAAAAATATAGGATATTAGACATCAATCAATGTTTGGCCAATAAATAATGTAAGACGATCAAAGTAACGCTAGACGAGTGAAAAGGAATAGAAGAGATTGATATGTGTAAAAAAGATGAAAGCAAGCTATATGTGCGATAGAGCTCGCATTAGGGAAATCTGAATAAGTGTAATTGAAAAAAAAGGTGTGTGAAAAGTGTCAAGTCAATTTAAAAGTAAATAAAAGGAGTAAAAATTATAAAGGAACCCAAGAAGAAATATGGAAGAACTAATTAATAACTACTTGAAAATGCCATCTATCGCGCAAAGACAGAAGACAAAAGTATGTTAAAAATAAGTTTAAAATAGGTACATGTAGTTAATAACAAAAATAAATTCAGAAGTATATTTTCCGAGCTACAGCTCGATGCGTGTTGGTTGCATAACGCCATCCAGTTGAGTCTTGATTAGTCTGTCCCGATTTTTCCGATCAATTGAACTTATGAAAGTCCCGTTGCCCGTCGCCCGTCGTTGGCGCGGCTGTAATCTTTGTTTGATCTTATTATACAGTTACCTACTTACCATTTAAGGGCGTGGTTCGAAATAAATCTACACAGTCAACTTGTAAAAGTATTAGTACCTACAAACATCACGGCGCAAAAAAATGTTTTTCTAGATTCATATTTTCATGAGCATCTTTGGCGTCTCTAGCACTGTTGGCTTATTTCGGACTGGCTTATTTTTGGTTGGCTTTTTTAACAAAATGTATGTTTCGACATATAACTTATAACGTTATAACTTTTCCACTCTCACACACGTAACTCAGCACTTTATAAATGATTAATCAGTATTTTATACACAAATATTTAAAGAAAACTTGGTTTGAAAAATAATGTAGTACAGCGACATGGTTTTTAGCGTTACCGCCAAAACTCAAGTTATGTTTTCACAGCGTTGTTAACACAGTCGGCGTATTTTGGACCGCACTGTATTACTTAGTCAATATATTTATTTATCTATACAGATATAATATTTATTTATTTAGAATATAACATAATAATTTACAAATTAACAAGTTCTGACACAAACAAAAAGAAAATGAAACAATTAATTTGACTGCACACGTACTAAAAAAAATTAAGCATCGAAATGACATTTTATTTCACACATCGCCATCTAGCCGCGAACTAAGCAAAGCTTGTACTGTAGGAACCAAATAACGGTTATAGTTTTTTTTTAAAACGTGTACACACTTACATTACATACATTTAGAATCAAGGAACTGTTTATCCTGAGAGTCGAATCCACATTTTGACTCAAGAAGTAGATCTATTACCGAATGTGCTAACAGTGAATTAAATAATCATTAGTTTAAGCTGACTTAAAATATAACTTACAATTGAATAGTATTGAAACACCACGTTATTTGCCAAAAAAAAACTTCAAAGTCTCTCAAAATTGACAATGACAAAAGCGCCAATTTTTCACGCGGTTTTCTTCTTTTTAAACTCTCCGGACATGTACACCTTATATAGCGGCTATTCGAACATTGCTGATCCAACAAGTCTTGTTGGCTCATTATTGTTGTACGGCGGCTTAGCTTAACTCAGGTTTAATGTCGGCTTACGCTCACAGATTTTATCTTGTGATATAAAGAACCTTGTTTAAGTTCATAAGAGACGGTAATTGGCCTGGTATAGGCAATGCCAGAAAATTGCTTTGGAACGCAGTTTCCCAAATTTTCTTGTAACAAAATGTAGGTATGTTTACTCTATTATGAGTTCCTTATAACCAAGTAATTGATATTTCGTGTGTGGAATTGGCAAGACACGTGTTTTGTGGCTGATTATTATTTATAGATACATAGGTATTTAAGTATGCCTTGCTTCGAACACACAATACCAAAAAATGATTCTCTTTTGTTTTTTTACGTGAAAATATTATATCAAACGGGACGCTATCCTGATGGCAAGGGATACTAACGCATGTCAATAACCGTTGCAGCGAAACACAGAACTTTGAGTAGCAAGATTAAGTCTAGGACATCGCTGCTTTGGCGTACATTACCTTGAGAATTTGGATGTTTTTAATCTCGATTCCGCTTGCTACAGTACCTTTCAAACCGGAACACAGTAATGTTGTTTTGTGTTGCTAAGAAGATCTACATAGTAAAAACAACAAATTACAGCATGAAAGAGTAACAAGCATACACACAAATTTTAGGATTCATAATCTTAGTGTGACTTTGATCTAGGGAACCAGAATATGTTACCTTATTTACTATAGAAATCATGCAATGGAATCGTCGCAGCCAGTATAATTTCCATTTGTAGCAAATAACAGAATCTTGCTAAACTGGCACGTCGCGTCGCACGCATTCGATATTGACCGAGCGCACGACGCATGCGCGCCGATGCTACACCACTGGATGGGCTATCTCTGGAATATTCCTAAGATTTCATATCACTTGAAATAGTCAACTTGATGTATTTTTATGCGTAATTTGTATTTGATAAAATGGTGTTCCGAATCATTGAATTGCCGTAGTGGTGCCGGCGTAAGAATTGTACCCCACACCCTCTACCCGTGGTTGCCGTAAGAGTCGGCTAAGGGATGTAATCCGGAAGATGGGCAGCAGCGTCTTCCTTGAACAATCACATCTAACTGCGCTCGCCAACCTGCCTGCCAAGCGTGGCGAGTATTGGCAAAACCCCCCCAGGAGAAGGCCTGTGTCCAGCAGTGGACGTCCTACGGCTGTTGATGTTCCGAATCAGCCCTGCTTTTGTAAACTGTCCCACTGCTGGGCGTGGGTCTCTTCTCATTGTGAGAAGGGCCATAGTCCATCACGCTGGCCAAGTGCGAGTTGACAGACTTCATACATCTTCGAGAAGTTTTTTTTTATGAACTTTCCGATATGTAGTATTACGATGTTTTCCTTCAACCGTTTGAAGTCAGCGGTAATACGCACATAACTTGGAAAAGACAGAAGTGCGCGCCGAGGGATACGAACCCAGATTGGAACTCAGACGGTCACCCAACTAGGCTCTTAACAACTAAACTTCTAAAAAAATGGTGTTACTAATACCTAATTATAATTAAGACCACTAAATTGTCAGTCCAGTTGTTAAAAATGCATTTTTTATGAAAAAGTTATAAGACGAATAAGCTCTCCGAAGGCTAGCTGCTGTACCAATTAATATTATTATAGTTTTTTTTTTCGTTTTTGGACCACGTATTTTTTGAAAATTTACCTAATGATAGTAACAGATAATGGCTGTCCATGACTACCACAGCGGTCCTTAGAACCGAGTAACAAAACGAAGTATAAGGAGAAAGTGCTAAAACTTCAACATAGAGGCTATCAATCTCTATATTTAATTAATATAATTATATTCTAAAGACTTGTTCACCAATTTACGTTTAAAGAACAATTTGTGCATGTTCATTGTGCAATAATAATAAAGTAAGGAAATTGTAAGATCAAGGATTCATCACCCATTCCCTGTAAAGCAAATTATATTGTCAGATCCGCTACCGTTCCATTGTTTTTATATACGCCTTATTTAAGAAATAAAGCGTATTTTTCACAAATAGGTGCCTTTTTTAAAACATACCTACATTTACATAAGAAATCAGTTCTTTTAAGTAAGACATACCTACATAACAACCTTGTTTGGTTTGTCAAAATCGTGACACCAAAGGTAGAAACTTAACATCCGTTTTCATATATCCTTTCTAATGGATATTCCAGGAACGCACAATCCCTGTTGTCCCTATACACGGAAGTACATACTACTAACTAGGTTAGAAATTAACAACAATGTTCCAAACTGGAGACCGCTTTTACATAAGTAAATAAAAATATTTTGGTACTGTAACTTACCCTTCCGTTTGAAACTCGTGGGGTCAGATTCATTCAGGTGAAATGACTAATAGTAAAAGGTTTATTTTTAAATCGAAACACTGTTGATAAATTTATAATACAAAATGTTTGAACTCTTTTTTTTTGTAAAAAGAGAAATAACTGCCAAAATAGGTATTTAAATATTACTTAACACTGGCAAATGCACAAACTGCTACGCCCAAAAAGTAGAAGAAAATGCTATTTTTACTGCAGGACTTTTTTTAATTCTTAATATTGTTACGTTTAACCTCATACTGCCTAAAGTTAAGCAACGATACGGTATAGAATGGAGTACGCTTACCTATCAGGCTCCTGTATACCTATTATGGATTTGAAGACACTTATATATTTAAATAAGAAAAAAGAAATCTTGTGTCGGAAACCTCTCGCATATTAATTTACGAAAATACAGCAGTAAGAGTATGTAAACCGTAATCAAATGTATGAAATAAATAGTTTTAATTTACTCCCGCCAGGGGGTAAATTGAGAAATCAATTGATTAATTGATTAGGGGATAATTGGGGGTACTATTTCATTTTTCATAGATTTTTCATTTATGTAAGTACGTCAATCTCACAAATTGTTATGCTAGCCCTCGGGTTCTAAGAAAGAGGAATTTATGTGAAATAAATTATAGGTAGGTGTTTACTATTAATTTCATATTAAACAAAGTTCATACTATTGTCTACTCCAATTACAATTCCCACAGAAAAACAAAACTTCCGAAGTTAGTGAAAAAATAAAAAACAAAATAAATCAAATGAAGAACAATCCATTAACTACAATTCAGAATACAAAAAAAGAAAACAAACGAGACGCTGATTGGCCGCTGCGTTGGCGGGAGAATGCGATTGGACACGGCGCAGCCGCGTTGCGTTCCGAAACTCGATACTTTTTAATAATGGCTCCTTTAGCTAATGCGATCGGCTTTTATATTACATCGCCGTAGGTTAGTATTTTATTACATAGAGAGCCCAAAATGCGGTCTTGAGTGGCTCCCTGCCGGCGACCGCTATGTAGGGGACGCTTGTTTCGGATTTCACTGTATTGCAGGTCGATTAGGACGGATCATGAGATAAACCAGGGGAGGATTTGCGGTTTGTTTTATTGTTTTGTTTATAAAACAGTCCATTTTATCCCAGTCGAACTTTTTTTTGTTAAGTTTTGGCTTAACGCATTTAATGTAGGTATTATAACCCTATTAATTTTATTTTTCTTCATTTTCATCATAGCACTTTGTTTATTCTGCCAGTGTCAAGTATGTTGAATTCCTTTTGTAAGCTTCATTATATTACTGAACAAAGTTGTCAAAATACGATAAACATAGACAAACAATCAGGTCCTAATAGATAGAACAAAAATGAACGCAATCTAGAGAGGCGAGACTAATCGCAGTGCAAGCACAGTAAAGCATTATCAAACAAGTTATTGGTCAAATAAGCAAGATACACTCGAACCTCTCATTGATGGGGCTGTGCAAACAAATAACTATATCGAGTAATATCGACTATTCGATAACGCGTCGCGAATCGATACCGTGACCCATACCTATACCGACTGATAGCATGATGGCAAATATCAAACGATAACCACTTAAATGGATAAAAAATAACTGAACATTATAAAAACTTGCTACACATATTTTGCCCTATCCGCAGACAGTAGCCTTAAACCGTCAATATGAAAATTTGCGGCTTTATTTATACCTGAACTTTGCAGAAAGCTGAACAATTCTTGAAGTAGGTACCTAAGTGTTTTATTTTCACGCGTGATATTTCACTTGGAAAGAAAGTGACAGATCATTTTAAAGATTACTTAAATTTAATCAACGTTACGTATGGCCCTTAGTGATTTAATAATGGCTACTGCCCATTCTCAATGAATAAAACAATATAATTATTTCATTTTAAACTAAAAACTATTTTTTCAACTATTTTTGTTTTTGTGGGTAATATTGTACAAAGACAAAACCCTAGATAAATCGTAATACGTATATAGGTAGGTGAACAACAATTGCATTGATAAAATTAGATATACGATAGACTAGACAATTTTTTTTCTGTTAACAGAATAAGTGTTTGACCACACCTCACTAATGATACGAGGCGGTGTGGTCGAATATAATAAACATCCTAGTCTAGAATGGAACTGGCTCTCAAGTGAGATTACCTGAGCACACCGATAGGTTCTCGTCGGCGGTGAGGTGGTGATTGAAGGTGATAACTAAGCAGAGAAATAGACAGATGCGAAATATTCCGAATCAGTCTTTTTTTGTAAAATGATGTGAGATTGTTGCTTATTTCTCCACCCTGACTAAGTGCCTATTGGTAGACTTCGCATACATATAGTATATCCCTGAGAACTTAATTTTTAAGAAGCCTCGGAGAAGTGGACTTTCTCACGATGTTTTCCTTTACCGTTCGAAGTCATCGGCAATAAGCATATACCCCAGAAAAGAAAGAGGTGCATGCCGTGGGATTCGAACCAAAGACTTCCAGATCTAAAGCAAGAGGGACGGCCAAATAGGCTAAGCCTAGCTATTCATTACAAGTTAAAAACAAATAATATAGGTATACGTTATGTAAGTAGGTATATTTTATGTCACATCACTCATTTATAAACATTCATAACGGTATAAGTAGACACTTTTCAAGCTTACAGATAAAATGATAAATTGTGAGTCAACCTTAACCGTCTAGATAACTTCCATCGATAATTTTCCCTCCATTCCTGGAAAAGGCGCGAAACATACCATCGAAGTGACTGTCAAGTTGCATAATAAATCTATCGATAATTTAGATTCGTTATCGATTCAAATATCGATTTTTAACCGCCAATCGAATACGTCTTTGTTTTGATGATTCGCTACATTTGAGTGTTTAATCAGCACTAATCAAAAGTACAAATATTGGTTTTCAAACATTGACTTGGGTCGGTAAGGTGGAAGTTCTTTAACAAGTAAATAGATATCAGAATATTACTTACTTCCTATTTTTGATAAATAAATTAGTAAATACTAATCAAATGCTTCTTATCAATATTTATCTATAACAAATATTTAGCTACCAACCTTTTTAAGGTATTACGTACTGAGTATTAAGAATGACCTATTATATTTATATTGATTTTACTCTTGGTATATTTTCTGATGAATGCATGTAACTTTCAAAGAAAGTTCTTCTGTTCATAGTAGGTAAGTATAAAAACGAAATAAATAGAATTACTTGTATTTTCCAATTTTAGTTCTGCTCTTAAAGTATGTTTTGGTTCTAACAACAAATTAACTGTAAGAGAAATTAAAACAGCTTATGACGTTGTTTTTTTTTTTTTTACTTCAAAACATACCGTCGTTCATCAAGATTTGGCCATAAGGTACTTACTAGTATTTACTACTATGTAATGGTACTTGAAACTAGTATTCATAACTATAACTTAACGTACGTAATTTATATTATGTCGTAATATATTATATTACGTATGTGTACGCAAATAATACAAACATACAACGCGTCTCTACAAAAACTGCTGTGTTACATTTCTCAAACATTTTCAATAAAAGTTTACTGAAGGATATTCTATTAGTAAAACTTATACACTGAAATGATATAAACTATGTTTCGGCAGTTTTTACAGTGGTAGGGAGTGTGTTCACAATATTAGTTAGTACTATTAACCCGTCTATAGCAGTATTCTGATGCAATAATTAGATGATTGTCCAAGATGGCCGCCGGGTCAACGCCCTTGATCGCCATATTGCAGGGACGCTACAAGATAGTCATTTATTCTGCCTAAATATAAAAGCTGTTATGGTAGGTCTTGCGATTATTTAATGCTATTTTTTTAAATATCATCTACATATATAAAATAGTTGAGATTTTTTGGGAGTTTTTGATAGAAACGAATATCTATTTGTTTTGCTAAAGTCGATTTTTACATATTAACTGCATTTCGGTTTCACATGTTTCGTAGCGATGCATAGTTGATGATTCAGTGGTTAGCGCGGTCGGTTCGCACGCCAAACGGCATGAGTTCAAACCCAACAACGAGCTTGAGCTGCCGGTGAAGGAAAACATCGTCAGGAAACCAAAGCACGGTGGTACTTTCTAGTATTCGGCTGGCTAGCTACCACTCTTAAGTTAAAAATCTGCCGCCAAAGCATCTAACGGTGTGTTCCGGCAGCTTTACTTGAGAGCCAGTTCCATACCAGGCTAAGTGTTCAACTTCACCGTCACTTAACATCAGGTCAAACAACTAGCGCATGTCAACTATAAAAAAAAATTGTGTGTTTTACCCATTTCGATGGTTCACGACACAAAAATATCCTGTCACAAAATTTTATTTACTTTATGAAGGATTTTGCCATTTAGTTGTGAAAAAGTAAATAAAATAGGATTAGTAGCTAAGGATGAGTAGAGAGTGAAAATTAAAAAAAAAAGTATTAGGTACTTAATGTAAATATAGCCGTGGTAATTGCTGCTAAGAATATCACCCACATGATAAGAACGAGGAGTAGGTAGATGAAGCGTAAATAAATAATTAACAAGATTTTCAAACTATTACACGTTAGTACTAAGAAATTAAAACATTTGTTGACTAATATAAAAGATTAACAAAATTAACAAGAACTTGTGGTAAGTGATTCCAAATGTAGGTACCTATATTTTTATCTGACTGACTGACTGGCACTCAAACTACCTACTTAGTAAAAAAAACTGTGATTCGGACGCTAGAGCCCTCTGCTAAAGTAGGTATCAAAAAAGAATTCAATTAGGTAATTTATGTTTTGATTATTATTATTAAATAAAAACATCCAATAACAAAACTATCAACAATAGTCGAACATCGAACAGTAAGTAAATATCTATGCATCAGATGAAAGTGTGTTTTGTGTAGGTATGTGTATGTACCTATATGTGTGTTTGCGTGATTGTGTGTGAAGTGTCAGCTATTGTTATTTTTTTGGTAAGTGATGTAATTTTTGGTAATACTTTTTATTTTTTGTGGCATAAATTTACCAATAACAAGTATTTCGATGTTTTCAAGTATTTCAACATCAGGTAAAATAAGTCAAAATCCCATTCAAAGATACCCTCTAGCTATAGCTTCTAATCCTCTACCGGTAATAAATGTGGCATCCAGTTAATTTAGATCCATTACCAAACTTTCCCTTCTTCCGTCGACCCTAACCGTATCAGGTCGTCTGGCAAAGTCCAGTCAAACGAGTACGGCACGGCAGAACGGCAGAGTACGGCAATACGGCTAAGTGGCGTCGAATGATGGATGGTGTTTGTCCAGCAAATAGTTTTCAATTTTATGCCGCGACGTGCCCGGAGATTTCGTTTATGAAATGGTGTTGGAGTATTGGAAATATAGAGATTCTAAGCATGCGGAGTTTTGCGGTATTGCCTGTAGCTTTCCAGTTCATTTTGAGATTTTTCCGAAATGAGAAACAGGAATTGATTACTATGTATTAAGCGAAAACTTTTATAATACTTAGTTCATGATTGGTATGTCTATGTATGCGCCACAAAAGAGGTTGTACTTTGAAATGAGAAGAACTACCTTTGTGTTTTGTTTTTTGACGTGAATGGTATTTAATTTTAATTACGTGATTTATGCAATACGAAATGTTTTGCTCCAAAGTTTATGACACATTTATACCTAATTATAGACTTAACAGACTTGAATGTGACTAAACAAACATATAGGTACCTACCACAAACCTACTAGTATTTTGGAAATGCCCTCACATTGGCTATTGCTAATTGCATAGAGCTAAATACTTATATTGACTTTTTTTTTAATTTTTGCTTTGCAGTCTCTCCAGATGGTTTGATTTTACAAAAAATACGCAGTAAAACAATAGATAAATTCCTTTTTTTTATGACAGTCTAGGTTGTTGACCAAAGCTCACGTGATGTTGTTGTGACGATGTAGTCTAAGATAATACCACACACATTGCCAGAACGCACCGTCAGTTGTTTGGCGGCAGACTTAACTTGATTCTATCTTCTACTTCTACTTCTAGAACCTATTCTAACTTTGACGTTTTTCGCGCAAAGGGAACACCGTTTTGTCTCCTGCATTGAAGTTACTCTTCTTTCAGCTCTTTTAGTTTTATCAACGTTACACGATAGCGGACACTAAGTACCTAGTTATTTGAAAAATCTTATAAATAAAACTGCATATTTTGGCACAATTAACGCATTAAAAATCCGGCTAAGATAGAATCGGACACGCCGTCATAAGGTTCAAACTTGAACCTTTTTGTAGGCATATATCACCCTGCAATTTCACTCGCTATATCTATGGAAACCAAATATTTTTTGAGGATAAAAGTTCATTCAGAGCTTAAACTATCTCCTTTCTAAACATTAAAATCTATTGGTCTGTTACAGCGTTAAAACTTACGCATTTATAACATTAATGAAATAAGTTTACCTTGTATATGCAAGAAAATTGTCAAATAGAACAGAAATTTAATTTAACAAGTTTTTTTAAAAACTCTCTCTATTAACAGACCTCAGATTTCAAACCATCCACTGACCACAGATTATAAAAAAAGTTATATAGATGCAATATTGCTGAAAACGAAAGACATCTTAGCTTTACAATTTTGGCTTGCCTTAGGTGAGCTTTTATACGTCATACGTCAAGGCCTTACGTCACACAAATATATAAAAATATTTGTGTGTATTTAGTTCGCCTTTGACAAGCGAAATTATAGGGTCAAGAAGGCTTGTATCTGCACAACATTATATGTTTTTTTTAATCCATTCTATTCCGATCGACAAGGCAACTCTTTGCAAAAAAATGGATCTAACATCTTATCGTCTTTGCTCTCATTAATCAGCAGTGGTTAGGTCCGTACGTGTATAGTAGATTTTTAACATAAGCAAAATTCTTTAGCCACTGAGCCTTCAGGTGCGGATCCCCAAAAATACACAAGTGGCAACAGCTAGGTATATTAATATTCATACCTTGTGTGTGACTTTGCATCTAAACTTGGCAGGTGAGTAATAAGGCGACCGAGACGTGATAATCAGCTGGTGATGAAGCTGATGACGTCAGCCATCTGTCACTATGATAAGGATGATGAAGCGATACGAAATATGCTGGCTATTATGGTATCGAGAATATATCCTAGTTAGAAGTTTGGCTGAAAAATAGAACTCAGTACTTAGTAAGTAGGTACTACCTACCAGTGATACATGTACCATATATGTATATGTAGAAGTAAGTTCGTTATAGATGAGATGATTCGAATACTCATTTCGTTCAGCTCAATTGCAGATCAGTGTATAGTATGTTCAATGATCTACAAAAAAGGTTAATTCGAACAATAATTTTGTTCAGCTCAATTGCAGATCAGTGTAGTAAGTTCAATGATCCACAAAAAAGGTTAATTCGAACAATAATTTGGTTCAGCTCAATTGCAGATCAGTGTATAGTATGTTCAATGATACACAAAAAAGGTTAATTCGAACTATAATTTTGTTCAGCTCAATTGCAGATCAGTGTATAGTATGTTCAATGATACACAAAAAAGGTTAATTCGAACAATAATTTTGTTCAGCTCAATTGCTAAAAACAATATACCTATAATATATTTTCTAGATTTTATCCGATCGGAATCCTACTAATCCCACTATTATTATTAATATGAAAGTTTGGATGGATGGATGGATGTTTGTTACTCAAACACGCCAGAACGGCTGAACGGATCTGGATGAAATTTTGCATGTGGATACTTTAGGCCCTGGAATAAAACAAAGGATACTTTTCATCATCATTATCATCCATCGATTCGGCAAGGATTCGGCATCAATATAAACGGCGAATACATCACTCACCTTCGATTTGCCGACGATATCGTGGTCATGGCAGAGTCGATGGAAGATCTCGGCACGATGCTCGAAGACCTCAATCGAGTTTCCCAACGGGTGGGCCTTAAAATTAACATGGATAAGACAAAGGTGATGTCGAATATCCATGTTGTGCCCACCCCAATATCAGTTGGGAGCTCGGTTCTTGAAGTTGTTGACTCATACATTTACCTAGGACAAGCAGTCCAACTAGGTAGGTCCAACTTCAAGAAAGAGGTCAGTCGTCGAATCCAACTCGGCTGGGCAGCGTTCGGAAAACTGCGCAACGTTTTTTCGTCTGATATACCTCAGTGCCTCAAGTCGAAAGTCTTCGACCAATGTGTGTTACCAGTGATGACTTATGGTGCTGAAACGTGGTCTCTGACTATGTGCTTTCTAGATAAGCTCAAAGTCGCACAACGAGCTATGGAGAGGGCTATGCTCGGAGTTTCCCTACGAGATCGAATCAGAAATGAGGAGATCCGTAGACGAACTAAAGTAGCCGACATAGCCCAGCGGATTAGCAAGTTGAAGTGGCAGTGGGCAGGGCACATAGCACGCAGAACTGATGGCCGATGGGGCTGCAAAGTTCTGGAGTGGAGACCACGGACCGGCAAGCGCAGCGTAGGACGTCCACCCACAAGGTGGACAGACGACCTCATAAAGACCGCAGGAACGCGCTGGATGCGAGCCGCTTCTAACCGGTCTTTGTGGAAGTCAATGGGGGAGGCCTATGTCCAGCAGTGGACGTCCTACGGCTGAGATGATGATGATGATGATGATCATCCATCACCACTCCGGTAAAACCGTGGGGCGCAGCTAGTGTTATATATATGAATGTTTGTATGTTTGTTACTCAATCACGCAAAAACTATTGAACGGATTTGGATGAAATTTAGCACACATATAGTTTATGGCCTGAATTACTTTACTTTTTATATTGCAATTTGAGCAATGGGCGAAATCGCTGGTAACAGCTAGTCTATACCTATATATAAAAATCTCGGGTCACGGGTTTTGTGGCCGCACTCCTTCGAAACGGCTCGACGGCTTTTTATGAAATTTTTATGTAAGTATGATATGAGCCGTAAAGAATATTTCATACTACTAGGTGATTAGGGACAGTTCTTAATTCAACGCGGACGAAGCCGTGAGCATAAGCTAGTAATTAAGTAAAATAAATGTACTCGACGACAGAACACTGAGAGGCGATAATTCACGCAGGTGTTTCGAACATATTACGTCACACCGATTCTGTGAAATTGTCAACAATCTGTGGTTGGCTTCAAAACCAGTCCAAGGCTCGATGATTATGAAATGAACCGAAATCTCGCATATGACTGGCTAGTGTTGATTAGTTTAACCATTTCATCATTATTTTCAGACCGTAATTACCTTTTGCTGAGACTCCTTAGATTCCTGAGAATATTATTCATTTATGACTCGAAAAGCCGAAGATCGGGCTGAGTGGCGTGTCTTGGGAAAGACCTATATTCAGCAGTAGACATCGATATGCTAATGATGATGATGGACAAGTAGCTTGAATTTACCCAGCGTTGACAAAAAAATGTTTGGTTACAATCAACCTACAATTAATTAATGCAATAAAGAACGCTACTGATTTTTGGATTGATTTTAATTAATTAATCATTTGAATAAAAAATAAATAGCACAACTTGAATACTTAGTTTGAACTATGGCAATAAAATTGGAATTAAAATAGTATAACATGTAATAATAACAAGCTTACAATACAATATATCTATAATAATTTGATAATTTTAAAAAATTCTGGCAAACTATCAATGTGCGAAGCCTATATCCTCCTTAGGGGTAAAAAAATAACTAAAGAATGACCCAAATCGAGATACCACCAAAGGCCTCCTGTTAGTCCCACAAAAGAAAACATTTTATACGTTTTATTTTGATTATCACCACACAAAACACACTGAGATCGACACGAGACTTCGCTGACATATCACACGTATTCAAATAAAAATGTTGTAACAAAAACCGAAATAAGAAAAAGAAACTGACGAAGAATCTCAAGTGATTCACTATAAATCAAACCTTTGGTATAGGATAGTGATGTACTTAAGTGTACAAAATATAGCCGGATAGAATTTTGACGACTATCTTACTATTCTAATGTAAAAACCGTCGAGCTTGTACAACATAGGTATGTCGCAGGCAATTTGTATGATGCCGCTTTTTACAAACGGCGTCGTTTGTTTAAAAATTCTGGCAGTTTTGAAATATGCCGAAGGCAAATTGTAAATTGCCTTGTCACTATATAAAATGCCACAGCATTCGATGGACAATTTAAACGCTGATTACAAAATGCCGCGGATAATTGAAGTATTTTTACTTATTGTTTAAAAGTTTTAACTATTGTTTTGTAACATCAGTTCAAATGTTATTTTTGTTAAGTACTTTAATATTTTAAATACTTGAGAAGGACCTAAGCACGTATTAATTTAAGTCTTGATAGGTACCTTATTGCTAGAATAAAGTGTGACCTGTGTTTTATGATAGTCATTCCTCAATAACAAGCAATGTTGAAATCATAAGATTGAACAAGTTGCCGATTTGCCTTCGGCATATTTCAAACCTCCGAGTGTTTTGAAACGGTCGACGCCGTTTGTAAAAAGCGGAATCATACAAATTGCCTTCGACAGATATATTAGATAAGGAACTATTTGTTTTTGTGGAAACAAAATGTAGGCCTACGTAACCAGGTATTCAAAAATTTATTATTATTATTCGACCATTAATCAAGGGTAAGCAAAAGCATAGCTTCTTAGAAGCCAAGAAGTTGATATTTTTTTGTCGAGAGTGAATCGGTATCTTCTAAGCAAACGTGCTCCATCTTAGACCGCATCATTAGTTAACGGCAGGTGAAATGGCAACCAAACGTAAGCCTATTTATAAAAAAAGTTTTACATTATAATTTCAGATTCGACTTCACCTACTACGTGTTTACATAGTTGAAAAATACTCTATCAATTCACATATCCGAATATGCACACATCACTAAGGTTGTCACTACAGTACCACTCCAAGCTTCAAATTGAATCTTTATTGTGACGGCATAAAGTTTACATTACTGTTGACGATATGATACGTAGATTCCTAAGGTTAAGTGTTTTGGTGGTTCGAAGCCCGGTAGCTAGACAAAACGAGAATAGAATGACACACAAAATCAATCGATAAACGAATCAATAATTATATAAAAGCTTGAAAAAGGATCGCCCACACACAGGATGGAACGGGATGTTTCCATAAACCAATAAAGGATGAAAATGACTTATCACTAAATGGTAAAAAATAAAGTTGAATTTCGCGTGATTTTGAAATTCGCTTTGCTTTTCTTAACTACGCAACGGACTTTGAAGCTGCATTAATTTTCATTTTGTGTTTCTTTCGAGTTGTAATTATTATGTCCAAGAAGCCTTGCCAGATCGCTAGTTCTGAAATATGTTATATTTTAGATTTGTAATGTATTTGTTTCATTAAATAACCATGCTACCTAAAGTTAGCCTTCATTTCGCTCAAAAGGTTAGCCTTACACTACGGTAAGAGTGACAGCATTTTGAACGCAATGACAGCCCTGTTGGCTTATTGGTAGTATGTCTGCCTGAGCTGTAGGGCGTGGGTTCGATTCCCGCCAAGGACAAATATTTTATGTTATAAACATTATTTTATGTATGTATTATAAGTATGTATTTACAAAAAAAAAGTATTTATGTATTCTATCAGTTGTTAAGCTATTTTTTTTTTGTTCTATCTAAAGTTGGGTCTCTGCTTTATATTATATTCCAAAACTTCTGTTTTTCCAGTATAAAAATAGTGGTGTTTTTTCGTAAAGTACCGAAAAACGCGCTCGAATGCGGGAAAATGACATAGGTACCTACACTACCTACCTAATGTGGTGATGTCATCAGTTTTCTGCTCCTACCAAAATTCCGTCGAAGCTTGTAGTATAGTCGCCACTACTTTTTTAAGGCCTGATTGGACTCAGTTATGACTAACTTTGCTGACTTTGACTGTCACATAGACTATGCAACTTAAGATTTTACATAAAATACTTGAAAACCAATGCACATAGTGCAACGCCAGACAAAAGAAAAAACAATAGTAAGCGCAGTTTGTTCCTTAATCCAAACGATAAAAAGTATCCGACTTCAATATTGTACTTACTTATTAATCTAGTAATCTAATCCAATTATCTTTAATCTAAATTCTTTTAAAACGAAATTTCACTCCTTCAAAGCTTTCGCATATTTATTTCATTCCAAAATTTTAAGTCAAAAGTTAAATCTATGGAAACGTGCCGTCCAACAATGGATCCATTCTCTTAGAAAACGACAGTGGGTCGCGGGAGTGGTTACTTTACGGCCCTCATATACCACCCGCCGAGAAAACCCGGGGCCGGGCGCTAACTGCGTAAAAAATGAATGGATTCACTAATTTTATGTCTAAATATGATTAAGTTCTTGTGAATGAAATCTGTTAAAATAAGTTTGTGGATGTGTTTTTTTTTTTCTTTAGTTTTGGCATCGTACTATTTGAATGTTACGTATAATATATTTTCAAGTATCTCATGATAAACTCAAGTAACTTTTAGTAAGTTGTAACTCTTAGTTACAGGTCAAAGTCTTACAGAGTGAGTCATAGTCAAGTCCAGTCTACGCTCTAAAAGAGTAGGGATGACTTTACTAAAAGCTTTGGAGTTATGGAAATAATACGAAAAGACATGTTTTACTACATTATATCACTTTGCCACGAATGTGTATAGTTCGGCACTTTATGATTAAAACACCACAATTTTTTAAATCCCGCCAAGACTTATGCGCCAGTTCAGACTCCAGATTAGGTGTGCTGTACCTTCTTTGAACACACCATCACTTAAAATCAGGTGAGCTGAGGTCAAACGCCTAGCTTGTCGATGGCAAAATTAACTTTTTTTTGCAGAAATTCATGGTCTTTTTTCTTACTTATGAACGTTAAATAAAATTAAACAATGTTTGACATTTGCCGACGTGAAATATCACACGTGGAAATAAAACAGGCTACTTTAATCATAGATTAAATTTAATCAATGCTTATAAGTAAAATTTGCAATATTCATCAGAACACCAACACGTGAGTGGTCATTTCGCTGATTTCTTAAACAAATTAACACTGCCCGGCCAGTCCACGTGTTTGCCCTTTTGTGAGCTTTATAGTTTTATTGACGGCTTTGTGAAGGCAGATAACCTGTTCAGATAAACTTGCGCAAGCTCACAAAAGAAAAAAGTGAAAATATCCGGCAGTAAAAGTTGCAAGGCGGTATTGATGAGTACTTTGTGTCGTTTTTTTTTTTATTATTGTTTTATTTTACGGCAAGCGCCGCGTAGGCCTATTAGGTGCGAAAGGGTTAAGAGAACAAAAGCCTTGATCGTCTTAAATAAACTATTGTATTTTTATGGCATTTTTTGTCCTATAATGAAGTCACTTCCGTAAGAATAAGAAAATAAGTAACAACATAATTATGATTTTAAAAGCCAACCATTCCAGGCTAGGTGTGTTTACCGTCTTCGACCACACCGTCACTTAACATCAGGTGAGCTGCGGTCAAACACCTAGCCTGTAAACCATAAAAAAATAGTCTCAGTTTAACTACTTTGTGTGGCGTAGTTTTATCAAGCTTTATATATTACTTGATTACGCATGCGACTTCATCCGCTTTAACTTTAAAGTTCAGAGAGAAATGAAATATGTGTAAGTAAAAAATAAGCAATAGTCATGAATCTTGCTCTATTTTATTATAAGATTAAGATAATGGATACCTTTTATCCCGGGATAGTGTTCCATAAGACGCATCCATACCAAACTTGAAGTGGAATCGTTCAGTAGTTCGTTTTTTGATAATCCCACAGGAACCTAATATTTTTCTAATATATAAAGTATACTATATGTTAATCCAGGTAATAAACTATATGTGTGCCCAATTTCATCCAAATCCGTTTAGCCGTTTTTGCGTGATTGAGTAACAAACATTCAAACATCTAAAAATACAAACGCACACTTTTATAATATTAGGTTTAGTAGAGTGGCTGTTTTTTATGTGTTTGTGTTATATCCAGAAACATCTCGTTGTTTTCTTTTTGATTTAAAAAACACATTGCAAGTTAGATAATTATGTACCTACCTAGTCCAACAAAGATCTAACTAGGAGAGAAATGTATGTATGAACAAACAAAATGACAATTCTTCATGATTGTTCTGTAAATACAATCAAAATGTAATGACCGTCTATTTTAGAACCAAAAAAAATATATGCCTACGAAATATTTTTTTCATATTGTGTCATGTTATAAAATTCTTAACTTATTCACTAAAATAATATAATTTTTTTCTGAAATAATAAATAAGGTAAACAACATTGCCCAGCATTTGAGCTGAATGATGTATAATTATTCGTAATTGTTCGGATCGCGTCATCTAGTATATATGTACGTAGTCACAGTCCTAATCTTAAAAGAACATTGAAAAAAAAAACGTACTTTTTGTAAATACTTAAATTTATTAACTCGAAAACTAACAGATGACAGTAACCTATCTAGATTCGAGTAATACAACACAAAATATGTATTTATAACTACAAGAATGAATTTAGCTTTATAACAATTTTTATAAGTAACGGTTTTAATACACCGATAATATAGTATAGGCAAGCGCATGAAGTAATTTTATGTAAATAAATATTTACAAAAATGGTCCTGCCAGTTATATTTAAAATACGTAATATCTACGGCTTCTTATTGAATAAAAGTATAATAAATTATAATCTTATAGATTTGTAAATTAATATAGAATTGCAATGTTATATAAACAATATATTTCACCTTATGTGGTAACAGATATTTAAATGTAGTTTCAATGATAATTTATATTTCACCTTGTAAATGAAAATGATATAGTATGCATAATTGTATATTCGTATGTGCAAATAAAGTATTCATTTAAATAAACAAGGCACGTTTAAATATTTAAATGTACCTAACATTATATTATAATTTCTGACAAAATACACTACTTATGATTCTCGAATTGCTCCGAAGTTTATTCATGTTAAAACTAAATAGAAGCATAAAACATTTTTATATGTTTTATGTCACCTTATATAACAAAATAATGATATAATTAAATATATTTAACTATAATGTATGTCCTATCGTAAAAGTAAATAAAAATTGTGAAACATACATGACTTCATTGAAATGTGCACATTCAAATGAGACAGCGCTTCAAAATCAATAAAATTAAATATAGTAAATTTTATTATGATAGCTCTGTTGAGAGATCTAAACTTACTAAAAATATACCAAATCCGCTGAAAATGATAGCAACATTTTTAGAAACTTTAAATTTATCAACTAAAGCTGCAAAAATTTGTATAAATTTGTATGTAAATTAAAAGTATTCTGGAGTTATATCTGTAGTGTATTTCAGCATATATTAAGTCATATAAAAATGTAAATTCATTAAATTAAATTTCAGCTTTTAAGTTCAATTCAGATTAATAGTTGTCATATAATTATTTTAGGTTAAATTGTATCCTCGTCTTTGTTGCAACTAAAAAGATTAATAAGCAGAAATACACAAAAGTATTCTACTCTATCAGTAATACCTAGCATAGGATGAACTTTCACAAAGTAACGCTTGAATCAATCACCTATATGTTACGGTATTCATAAAACTATAATGTTTCTTACAAAATTATGGTCTATGATCTGTTAGAATAAAGTAAATTGTTACTATCGATGTTAAGGTTAACCTGTAGGTATTTCAAGGTATTAGAAGTACCATCGTAAGTCTCAAGGTAAACCAAGTACGCATATACGTAATAATTATAGTGTTATTTATGTCATCTTTACGAATACATTTGCCTATATGATTATTAAAATATTTAATGAATAAATGCGTAATTTTTTTTAATGTTTAAGTAATACGACGAAGGAGGCGCTCTCCTGATGGTAAGAGACCATGAGCATTGCAGCGATACACAGAACTTTAAGCACTAAAACAAAGTCCAGGACATCGGTGCTTTGGCGCTCATTACTTTGAGACTTTCGATGGTTAATCTCAATAGCCCTGTAATTTCACTAGCAGAACACAGTAATATTTATACACTACTGCTTGGCGGCAGAATGACTGGTACTACCTGAGACCTCCTGCTAAGGAGATCTCCCACCAAATAAATATATATGTAAGTAAAATGATTAAGTATAAGTATGAGTATGATAAGTAAACAATTGGTGGTTAAATACATTAAAAAAGTATATAAGTACTGTGTTATATAAATAATAAATATTTTTGAGTTATATTTGTTAATTTAAATACAATTTTATATATGGGTAATTTTTATTTAACTTGAATTGAACTATTAACTTGATAATGTTGAGTTTGAAAGAGGTATAATTTTTATCATGAAAAAAATTACTTAAGTTTTAACGTCGTAATTATATAATTATCTGATTTACTATAAAGAATATTTTTAAATAAAAATCGGGAATCTCAATAAAATCGGGAGAAAAGACAAATAAACTTAGTTCATATCTATGCGATCTAATTTTGTTAAATACAGCAAAGTTTATTTTATTATTTTAATGAAAACTACTTCATTCACTTGCCATTTTGCTAAATTGATGCTTGCATATAAATATATATTCAAATGGAACGTGCAAAAGCCAAGATAGGTATCTATCTTACACCAAAAACCTTTATTTAGAAGTCAATATATATTCAACTTAAAAACTATATATACAAATACTTATTTTTACTCCTAAATGCGATGGTCGATGATAAACTTAAATTCCATTTTACCTATCTAATTATAATTAATTATATCTATATTTTATACACATTTGATACACATATAGGACATTGCACAGTTCGATTGTTCGCGATATGATGTCACTTGGCCCTTAATTTGTACACCAATGATATAAATTACCCCGAAAGTGTATGTGATGTTCTCCAAATCAAAATAAATATAATTATATTATTATAAAAGATCGTATAATAAATACCTATATCTTTAAATCGTATCTTTACCTTTTAAATTCATAATAAATTTCTATCTTAGACATTAAAACCTTGAACAATATTTTTCTGTAATTTGATTCATTTCGAAATTATTAAAGACTTGAAAAAAAAAAGTTTTTGATCATCAGAAAACCAATGCAATTTCTCTTGTTTACATTATAAATACAAAAGACATCAACGCGTTCCTCAAACAAACAAACGCTCGATATTTGTTTATCTCGCTATCGAATAATGCCAATAGATAGTAAAGTTCGATAACATATCGTATCGATCGAATTATACGTTATTATTTCACGATTGTTGTTTTAGGCGGGCAAAGTTTGCTTTAGATTATTAGGTACATTCATGCTCTAATGGGTGCATAGTGTTAGCGTTCCTGTTAGTATCGCATATAAATTCGATAAAAGTGTTAAAACATCGGTATACAAACGAGAGCCCATTATAATGACTACAAAGGACACTTTCTCAGAAGTTCCATTAACGATTTAGGCCTACCGTGCGTCGCTGCCGTCGCCCGCTCGCGTCCGTGCACTAAACATCTACCTACTGACAAACGCACACAAAACGGACGAAAATAATCGGAGAAATATACACAAATGTACGAGCGTCCCGGCGGGCGCGACGCGATAATATCACCAGAACACTTCGCTCACTCGGAGTCCAATATCAGCATGAGATTAACAGATTCACGGCAGTCCTCGCGCGCCTAGCCTCGGCTAGGGCGCGGCGTGGCCCTGCGGCACGCACCAGGCCGGCGCGCGCCGCGGCGCCTACGCCAGCGGGTACTGTCACAAGGGCGGCTGCGCGTGCGCGTGGTGGTGGTGATACAGCGGCGACTGGTAGTAGTTGTCGGCTGGCGAGTGCCCGTACCCGTAGTTCACGTCGTACATCTTCAGGTCGGCCTTGGTGTCGGCGCCTGGCAGCAGCCGCGTAATGCTGAACGGATGCTGCGCGGGTGCGTATCCCGGTGGCTCTTGCTTCAACTGCGCATAGTGCTCCAAAGCGAGAGGCGTGTGTTCCGGCAGGCAAAGCTCCGGAGCTGCGTGCAACTGCGCCAGCAACTCGTCACGCATTTCCTTCTCTTCGGGCGCGCCGCCGGCGGCTTTCTCGTGCGCTCCGCCGTGATCCCGCTTCTCGTGTCCGTGGTGCCCGTGCCCGTGCTGAGTCTTCTGCGCCTGACGAATCGTCTCCTTCTTTTCATCCTTGAACCGTTTCTGCCTGCGCAGAAAACACCCGTTCTCGAACATGTTCCCACTATCCGGGTGCAGCGTCCAGAACGATCCTTTCCCCGGCTTGTCGGGCGTCCGCGGCACTTTCACGAAACAGTCGTTGAACGACAGCGAGTGCCGTATAGAGTTCTGCCACCGCTGCTGGTTCTGTCTGTAGAACGGGAACAGGTCCATGATGAACTGGTAGATTTCGGAGAGCGTGAGCATGCGCGACGGGTTGTTCTGGATGGCCATGGTGATGAGGGAGATGTAGGAGTAGGGCGGCTTGGCATGCGTGTAGGAGCGCCGGTAGGTCTTGTCGTTGCGGGCGCGCTGCAGCGCGGAGGTCGGGGAAGCGGGTTCCTGGTCCCGCGGCAGGCCGCCGTAGACGCCGCCGCCGCCCATGCAGGACGCCATGGTGCTGGGCGGGCTGTAGCCCACGCCCGGCGAGCCCATGCAGGAGCCGCCCGCCACCATGTTGTTGGAGTACAGGTTGGGGTACGGCTGCGCCGGCATGCAGCCCATGCCGTTCACGTAGGGCGGCGCGAGCCCCGGCGACAGCGAAGACAGCGACGCGGACGTCGGCACGTCGCCGTACGACAGCTTCTGCGAGATCATGGCTAGCGCATCACCCGCGCGTGCACGCCGGCCAGGGGCAAACACTCGCACTGATTGAAAGAGTAAATAGAAGCCGGGGGCTCGCGCGCCCCTCCACTCGGCGGCGGATTGGCGCGCCGCAGGGCGGGGCGCGCGTCGCCCCGCCTTGCGCGGGCCGCCCGCGCCGCGCCGCGCGCATCGCAGCCTGCCTTGCCCGCTAATAATACCGCAGCTTCTACGATAAAAACATGGAATTATCATAAGTGCTTTAAAGGAATGTGTACTTATATGGGGTATTAGGTTTCAGTTTGATATTCTATTGTTATAAAAACCTCGTACGGTTCTGTAGCCGTCATGGGGTTATTGTATTTTTGTCGCTTAGGAGAGAATCGAGTGCCGTATTATACTTGGAGAATGTGAACGCGTGTAGGAACGTGGCATAATTAAAAACAAAGGTCAGTAATTGAGAAGGATGATAAACAAGTGAATTTTAAAAATCGTTACGACGGCGCTTCTTTAAAAAAACTCTGTTTTTTTGTTACTAAAGTAAATTTACAGTGCTTTTTAAAGCTTTATAAAAGACAAATTCTTAATAAAAAATGATAAACATACTAAAAGCTTCATAAAGCTTGGTGTGTTTTATCATCTTAAAAAAATAAGCAAAATCACTATACCTACCTACTATTTAATATGCTATTATATAGGTAATACTAGTGTAAAAGTAAGTTTTTCAAATTTTATTATTTGCTCAAATTTTAATATTACTGGGATTTACATTATAAAGACCAAATTCTTGTCCATACAGTGACATACCTAATTTCGTTGACGTTGTGATAATTTTAGAAGTCATAAAAAATACATAAACAAAAATACTAATATTTTAAAATATTCGATTTAGATGACTTAACTGTAGTGATGACAAAAAAGCTAAAGATAATTTTATCATTTGAGTAGTTAGGTACTTGACGCTTTATCAGGTACTAACATAGATACAGGGCTAAATGACGAAACGCCAAAGCGACGGCGCCGAGTCGGGAAGAGAAAAACTTTTTGAAAATGGTGAAATGTAACAATGTTAATTGGTCTGCACATCACTTCACTATCACTACATAGTATAAAACAAAGTCGCTTTCTCTGTCCCTATATCCCTATGTATGCTTATATCTTCAAAACTACGCACCGGATTTTGATGCGGTTTTTTTAATAGATAGAAAGTTTATATGTATAATATCATTCATTAAATAGTGGAGAAATACTGTTATTTTTGAGGTTTATACCCGTGCGAAGCCGCATTATAGAGAAAACAAGGCAAATCAAAAAAGGTTATATTTAACACATTGCTATAATGAAGTGGAGTGTACTAATTAAAAGTTAAATACGTTAATATACAAACTAAGTATATAAAACAAAGTTAAATAAATATAATAAAGAAATATCGTAGAACATTTACATACAGCGCCATCTGACCCCTAACTAAGCAAAGCTTGTACTATGGAAGTCAGATAACTGATAAAATACTTAAATACTTTCTTTTTGTAAATACATACTTCCATACAGAACAAACATTTAATTAGCTATACCACACAATGTCTGTCCTCAGTGGGAATCGAACCCACGCCCTACAGCTCTTATAGCAGATATACTACCAATGAGCCAACAGGTCAATAGATCAAGTAACATGTAGGATATTTAAAGCATAGGTATAAATGTTATGTTGGTTATGTTCGTATATAGAATAGGTATTAGGCGTAAAATGTGAACTTTGATAAAAGTATATAAATAATTGACTACATCCTAAATCTATAACTGAATTACGTATATAAATACGTATTTTTAACCGAGCTCAAAAAAGGAGGAGGTTCTATGTTCGACTGTATTTTCTGTGTGTGGCACCGACTTTAAACAGATCAGTAGGCACCTAGCTAGGTATAATAAAACTTTGTAAAGTAAGTTTATTTTTCGCTTTTTAGTGCTGATGTTTTTTTTTTAAGTCGATTTTACTTTTTTTTTAAGTTTGTTTTTAATTGTCTTAAATTCCAGAAACAAAAACCGTATTAATATTTTTTTACTATAAAGGTTTTATAGTTCGGGTAGTTTGTGAATATAAAATCAATAAAAAATATATTGATGTATAAATAAAAGTCAGTTTTCACAATAGGACCTATGCTGGAGCGTCACTTAAAGAACGGCTCGACCGATGTGGCTGATTTTTTTTTCAGGACAAGGTTTGTATACAATCTGAAGAGTTTAAAAATCTATAACCCGACTGCGAATAAAATAGCTATAATTAAGGGAAAAAAACTTTTTAAACTTTATTAGGTATTAAAAGTGTAAGTGGAGCAAGTGGTTACTGCAGCGAGAGGAGAATATATATAAAGAGGTTATTTTAATTAGTGTTTTGTTTTTCTTTTAATTAGTTATTTGTTTAAATTTGTTTTTTCTTTTAATTAATGTATTGTTTAAATTTGTTTCAGTCTTTAAGTTTATATCAAATTTTAGCTAAATAGTACAAGTAGAAGTACAGTTTCGTTTTTTCTTTTAATTGTTGTTAAGCTAGTTAAAAATTTAAATCCTCACCACTGTTGTAACTAAAGCGACTGGTAAGCGGAAATGAATAAAATATATACTTTGAACACTAAAATTTATTATTCCTAATTAAATTTAAACACTTATAACTGATATATATTTGTGTAATCCTTTTTTAATTTCATTTATTTGACTTGATAATTTTTTTTAAACTATCGAATTATTATTTCGCGCAAAAATCCACCACCTTGATTTTTTTTTAAACCACCCTCTAAGGTTATTGACACGAATCGAACGATACCTTAATTTGGCCGTTTGGAAGATACGAGGTAATAAAGAGATTTACATATATATGTAGGTACATACATACAAGATACGCGCGAAAAACATAACCCTTCCTTGGCAGTCGGGTAATAAGTAATTATTGGGAAAATCCAAGTCGGAAATTCGTATAGTAGTACAAACTTCCACATTTGTAATATTAGTAAGATTTCTGCACTTAATCAGTTCAATACATTGTCTCAAAGATACTTCTGATATAAAACTTTATCCAATTTTGCTTCTTTGGTGTAAAATCATTTCGAGCCATCTGATTTCAAGCTAATGACTTACTCTTAATGACAAAACATTAGACGTTAACGTTCCATTCAAGATAAATTTTACCCTAAACACAAATTAAATATAATATTTATTTACATTACATTAACACAATTTCTTAATAATAAGTAGGTACATAAACAATAGATAAACGTAAACAAATTAGAAAAATACTTTGTCATTAGTTAATTAGCAGAATGGTGGTTATAATCATGGCAGATTAGTTGTTAGTAGCTATTAAAACGGCTTGTATATCAGTGGTTAGGTACCGGGCTTACTTTATGAATCGGAAATCCTGGGTTCAAATCCCAGCCACAGATATTTGATATGCTAAACTTTGAAAATAACAAAGATTGTTTTGGGGGAGTGTGGTACACTTGTATTAACTATGCACCTCTTTTTTACAATTATAGTGTGGTAATAGACAATTATATATATTAATATCTTTAAGTATTGTTAAATATATTTTCTCAAAGAAATATAAACATTCACTTATAAGAGAAAACTCAAGGTAATTTAATGGTCAATGAATGGTTTTAAGTAGAATTCCAGACAGAGGCTGGACATATCTGTCGCAGAACCAATAACCGCTGGGGTAGACGTGTTCATGAAGCGGGGCCGCGATTTGGGAAACGTAGCGTAGGTCGCCCTTAGACTTGGACAATAGGTATACGTAGGACCATTGGCGGTGGATGGAAGTGAAAAGTCGGAGAACGGGCGTGTCTTGAGAGAGGTCCAGCAGGAGACTTCTATTGTATTTCGTATTTTAAAAATATTCTTTTTTATGGTTGACAGGCTAGGTGTTTGTATATAGCTAACCTTATGTTAAGCAACCGTGTGGTCGAAGATGGTAAACACACCTAGTCTAGAATAGAACTGGCTTTCAAGCGAGTAACACACCGATAAGTGCAATGCGGCAGATTTTCAAGTTGAGGGTGATAGGTAGCCAGCCGAGTATGGTTTCATCGAGATATTTCCTACACTGGCAGCTCGAGATCTATATTGGGATTTGAACCCACACCTTTCAGCGTGTCGAACAACCGTACTATCCACTGATCTTTCATCGGTGTAACATCTGAGCAATTAAAGATATTCAGACAAGGTCTTAAAAAAAAATTGCGTCTACAAAACACAAGCTTTGCTTAGATCAGATTAATGTCCTACGATGTATATTTATTTAACCTGGAGTATTTAAAATTGAGATAGATTTTTCTTTTTAGTACTGGATGAGATGAAAAGGGTTGCAGACATCACGTTCTTAGTCGATTGACACCAACACGAGATTACTCGTATACTGGTATATGTATAATGTATTTCATGCTGTATTTAAAAGAGATAAATCGGTTTACGAATTATGATTAAATCTACCTACGCGCAAAGTCGAGCGGATCACTTATAGTCTATAAAGTTAATTCTCCAGCCGTGATCCAAGCTAATGTGTTTGCCGACGCTTTATAGCCAGACTGGGGCCGTAAACTTACGAAAACTCATTAAATGACCGCTTTTTTATAATTTATGACGTTCATTATAGTTGGGTGAAGTCGTTAGTTTCTTAGGTAGATATTTATGTATGCCTGGATCCAGTTATAGGTCTGTGTTTCGGTTTGAAGAAAAGCGTACAGGTCTATTGAGATTAACCATAGCATGTATCAAAGTCTGAGCGCAAAAGCAGTACAGAATTGGATTTTCTTTTGTTACTCAAAGTTATGAGTTCCGCTGCGGCGGAACCCTGCAATGTTCATGGGCGTACGCTATTTTTTACCATCAGGTTTACTGTTACATGAAAAAAAAATAGCCTCTATTAAATAGGATTTGTTTACCATGTTCCTAAACATTGAAACCACCCCTTTAAAATCTGCCAATGCGCCTTTTGAAGAACCTAATTATTGTAACTTATTTATTTATTTTATTCTATTTTATTGAAAGAGGATTAGATTTTGCCGTGGTGGTGCCGGCGTAAGAATTATACCCCACCTTCTCTACCCGTGGTTGCCGAAAGAGTCGGCTAAGGGATGTAATACGGAAGATGGGCAGCAGCGACTTCCTTGAACAATCACACCTAACTGCGTTCGCCAACCCGCGTGCCAAGCGTGGCGAGTATTGGCAAAAACCCTCAGGAGGAGGCCTATGTCCAGCAGTGGACATCCTATGGCTGATGTGATGTGATTGAGAGAGGTACAATTACAGACCTTGGGCTACTTAGTATAGTGTATAAGTAGAATTAATGTATCCCGTGTTACTTATACTTAACTTACTTACCTATTACAAAATGCCTTTTAACACTTTACGTTCGTGGTAAAACAGATTGAAGAACTAACAGGGTAAACTTACACGGATTTTGGTTGATCATGGGATCCGAACTGTTGAATCAATCCAAAATGTCGCTTTAGAACAATTTCGATAACCTGGAAAATTGCTTGCAACTTCTATTTTTCGTGACACTCCAATGAGACCAGCAAAGCGACTTAAATGCTCAACGATTTACTTTGACTCTAGATTTTGTATTTATTAGGACATAGCTTTTACGTGAGAATTTACATATTTCAAGAACTTTTCCACATGAATTGTTAACTATACGATTAACCCGAAATAGTTATGTTTATCATAAGATATAAAAGTCGAGACAAATAAATTAAAACTAGTTTGTGATATTCTGTGCGTGATTAAATCTTATTAGTGTTAAACATAATTACGTGTTCAAATGGCGAAAATTTACTTAAGTAAATAAATCATAAATCGGATTTTTTTATTTTTCCCCTTCGATTCTCGCCCGTACATTAGGGAGGCATTGGTGGGACGAAGACAACACCAAGAGGCGCTGTTGAATACTAAAGAATAAATACCTACTTTGTGAGTGTGTGTCAATGAAATGTAGTATGTGGTATATGGTATACTTACATTAGGTATTATGATTGTTATAGTTAGGTAGTAGTTTTGCACTAAGTATTATATATGGCGGTAGGAATTTTTGCTGAATTCGTAATCAAATAACCTGCCAATTTTGTCTCATAATATTTTTCGCTATTATTCTATTCTAAAACTTAGTTTAGGCTCTGTGTCTACTAGCATTATGCGCCTAAATAGTGCTGAATAAATACTTAAATAAACTGTTGTCAAATTTAATTTAGTTCAAACACGGTGTTAGAAAATAATTTCAACAAAAACAACTAAAAAAAGTTCCTAAAATAATTGCTATTTACAAAAACAAAATCTAATCTAACAGTTCACCAGAGAAAGGACATGTGGCCAACATGCTGGCAACATTGCCACGCTAGATGGCAATGCTAGGTTTTTCTAAAATTGCCATCAGCTTCTGTCTCCCGTGACACTCGAGGCAAGCGAGGCGAGCCATGTGAAGAGCGAAGCGTGACGCGCCGACATCTGACACCGGATCTCCGTTAATGGTGGATGCATGTCACTCCCCGACACCCGATCCCATGTACTCACATAACTGTTCACCTCTTTCAAAATGGACGCCATTTTACTTATGGAAAATTAAATGATTTTGAGAACACATTATGTCATGTATATCTTTGTGCTTAGGTAAGATATTAAACTATATGAAGGTGAAAAAGCCATTGACTTTCCATGCTGTTCTATAAGGCTTTTATTTGGATAAATGTACTTTCTAATACTTAGCTGATTAGCTACCACCTTCAAGTTGAAAATCTACCACTAAGCACCTAATGGTGTATTTCAGCAGCTTCACTTATAACCAGCTCCTATTCTAGTGTAGGTGTGTTTACCATCTCGAGACGCTCTCCTGATAATAAGTGATAACGCCTGTCCATGACCATTGCAGCGATACACAGAACTTTGAGTAACAAAACAAAGTCCAGGCCATCGCTGCTTTGACGCTCATCATTATTTTGAGATTTTCAAAATAATGACAGGGCTGTTGACAGCCCTGTAATTTCGCTAGCTTGCACTTGCTTCTCTTTACACCGGAACACAGTCATGATTACACACTACTGCTTGGCGGCAAAAAACCTGGTACTGCGGTAATACATACATAGACGACTTCCTGTTAAAGAGACCTACCACCCAATTAGTATTATGCCAAATATAATTTAATTATTCTATGATACTCATGAGCGTGATGTGATTGTGAGCTACTTACTTAATTATATGCATTTACTTATTGTTATAAACAATATATTGAGTAAACAAGTCGTCAGCGTAACCATCTCCGGCCGAAAATAGGCAATTAGACCCGTCTTTAATCATAAACAAACAAAACAAGAACAAAGTTCATTAATTAATAACATGACAGTATCTTCGATAATTTTATTTAAGTATGTATTTACTTAGAAATAGATATTAAGTTCTAACTGCTAGTTGTATATTTCATAGTTTCGATTTATCAATTTTCAAGAAGAAATATTATTTTAGACATTAGAAGAAGTCGGAGAATAGAAAACACTTTCTTTATGTCATAAACCAAACATGATAAAAAAAACTTTATGTCACAAACCGGCTTCAACTCTACAATGCCTGCTGAACTTTTATTACATTTCATGAAGATCACCTGCCTGCCTCTATAGGTATCTGTGCCCCTGTAGTTAGTTTTATCTTTGTCCATAGCACGGTTTTGCATAGTGCTAGTTTTCAAGTTTTTTATGAACTTTATGCTGTTAGGATTAGGACACAATTTTTATATTTGTTTATGGCACTGCACCTTGCACATTTTGCCATTGTCAAGTATTTTGATATATTTAAATGTAGTAGCAACTTTTCTAAAAGCTTCGACGGAGTTATGAAAGCAACGTTGGAATATATGTATATTTATGTATATATGTATAGCTAGACAACTCTTTATTGCTCACACCAAGATTACAGAACAGGAATATTAAAACATAACATTAAAATGAAGCGCAACAATCGGCGGCCTTATCGCTTAGAGCAAACTCTTCCAGGCAACCTTGACATATTTCAAACATTACTTGCCAACACGCACGCACGCATCTAGCAAACAATATGTAGATTCAAATATTCTTTCGCATTCCTGCCACACCTCAGAATTTAATAACGATTACAGATTGAAATATGTAATATACTCGTATTAATTAGTATATTATATTTATTAAATTTGTACGTTTTATGATTAGTTATTATTTTGTATATTTATATAAGTTTGATCTTCTTTATACATTACTTTTAAATTTATACATAATATATTATTTAGACTTTTACCTTTAATTTTCTTTTCGGTGTCATAATTTTTGTAGGTACAAGTTGCGGTCCGACGAAACATTGATTTTCCATCTAAGTAACCTCAGCTTTAATCAAAATAAGAAATGCCAAAAATTGGTATACCTACTTATCTATTGAAATTGGAATGTTAATTTTTTGTACGGTGCTTACAAAAACATAATCACTTCTTAAACAATTTGCGTTTAGTCGCACCTCTGTAACCTACAAAAATCTCACAACAAAGCCACACATAAACAAATCATCCAAAAAACTAAAGGACAACGACAACAAACATCAAGTCCAGGGAAAACAGACGGATGCCACGGATAAAGAGATTATGGCGTTTAGCGCTGTATTGTATTCATCGTCTTTACAAATATTTAGTAACTAGTTAATTAAAATTAAAATATTATGAAAGGAATGCAAATGGTCTGCTATATCTCTGAGATGTTTTATCGGTATTTTTTTTATGGCCGACAGGCTCGTTGTTTGTCCATAGTTCACCTGACATAAAGTGACGCTATAGTCGACGATGGTAAACACGTGTAGCCTGGAATGGATTTGGCTCTCAATTGCGGCTGCCGGAACACACCGTTATTTGCCTGGCGATAGATTTTCAACTTGAGCAGCTAGCCAGTCGAGTACTTACTAGAAAAAAAAGTACCTTACCTAGCTATGGTTTCCTCACGATGTTTTCGTTCACCGGCACCTCAAGCTCATTTTTGGAGTTTGAACCCACGCTCTTCGCCGTGTAAACCGACCGCGCTAACCACTGAGCTATCATCGCTACAAAATAGTAGCAAAATATAACCAATGACAAAAATATTCCCTTTCTTTTACTACTTAGATATGAAATTATAAAATATAAGACGGCTTACAAACGCTTGCATCCAGATATTGTTATAGTCAAACCAATTGTTATTTTTGTCGTATTCTTATCTCTTTTGACAGGTAAAGCGAAGGTAAGTCCCAGTATTGGACACATATCACGTAAAGAGTAACGCGAGTGCTCGTCCGTCATAATTTGGAACTGATAAAGAAAGTTTTTATAATGATCGTGTGTCGGTAATGTCAGGTTCAACGTGTTGTTGGAAGATCGAGCTAAATACGGCGTGTGAAATTTTGTTTCTCAGTAATAGTGTTTTTTTACCACAATATACATAAATATATAAATAAATGTTACAGGACATTACACACAGCGCCATCGGGCCCGAAACTAAGCAAAGGTGGGGTAGGTTAGATTAGTTTTTTTTTATGGCTGACTGGCTAGGTGTTTGACCACAGCTCACCTGATGCTAAGTGACGGTGTGGTCGTAGATGGTAAAGCACACCTAGCCTGGAATGAAACTGGCTCTCAAGTGATGCTGCCGGAACACACCGTTAGATGCTTGGCGGCAGATTTTCAACTTGAGGGTGGTAGCTAGTCAGCCGAGTACTAGAAAGTACCCTACCACCACGCTATGGTTTCCTCACGATGTTTTCCTTCACCGGCAGCTCAAGCTCATTGTTGGGGTTTGAACCCACGCTCTTCGGCATGCGAACCGACCGCGCTAACCACTGAGCTATCATCGCTACATCGGTCACAAAGTTTTATAATCTGCCACTCCAAGCAATGACTGTGTGCGAGTGTGAGTGTGACACACATAGACTACTTTTCCCGTAAAAGGTTTTTAACAAGAAGTAAATGATAAGATTTATCAACCAGTTATGTGAATAAAGTCATGAATGCAAACAACAAATGACGTCTTTTACTATTGCATTTCAGATATTCGTTTGTCGTTGAGATCAAAGTCATCCTAATTATGCTCTTTTTGCTCTTGAACTGTGGAGATGAACTGATTGATGCTGAGAAAGACTTGCCTACTTGAACAGATACAAGAGTCTTGGGTACTCGAACTAGGTACGTCATACGCCCCCACGTGAAGTGTAACCTACGTCAATAGTCATACAGTAGCTACATACTCGTATTTGTCGACGTATATTGACTTATCATCGACATCTGCGCATTATGAGCCGCATCTCCACTAGAGGTCGCACTAAAGGGTTAAGAAGAAAACAAAGAACTCAGTGTAAAAAAATAGTGGAATTTTCTTCCATTTAGGTGTTAGATACGCAAACTCTCATTCTTACGGCCAAGGAATGGAACGTAGCGTTTTGTAGCAATGATAGCTCAGTTGGTTCACACGTCCGCCGGCGTGGGTTCAAACCCCAACAATAAGTTTAAACTGCCGGTAAAGGAAACCATAGCATTGTGGTAGGGTATTTTCTAGTACTCGACTGGATAGCTACAAGTTGAAATTTTGCCAAGTGTTTGACCACAGCCTAACTGTTGTTAAGTGACGGTGTGGTTGAAGATGGGAAACACACCCAGCCTGGAATGTGAATGGGAAACACGCTGTTAGGTGCTTAGCGGCAAATTTTCAACTTGCCAGCTAGCCAGCCGAGTACTAGAAAGTACCTTAACGCCATGCTATGGTTTCCTCACGATGTTTTCCTTCACCGGCAGCTTAAGCTAAATAAGAAAAAATATAAATAAGTGGTTTAAGACATTGCATTTACACAAATAAGTACCCAAATAGTTTATAAGTACATATTTATGTTCAAAATCAAGATATGAGGGACTTTACATTGATTTAGTTTGCACAAGACGTCCTACCTTGACATTTGCCATCGAGATAAAATTCCTTTTTAAAACATCCATTGAAGACAACTTAACGTCATGAATATTAATTTTAAAACAAGGTTAAGTTATAGGTAAAAAAGTGCTTACCATTTTTATTTATTTATGCTTCTAGATGTCTATATTGGGATATTCAAATATATAAAAGCTTAGAGCCTAAAAAAAGTAGCATTCGATTAGCAATAACACTAATGTAGAACCTAAAAATGTACGGGATTTTTATAATCGGTCGATATGTCACGTGGATAGCATATGTCAATATCGTATCACTTCTCTATCAACGTTATCATTCAAAACAAATTCTCTTCCCGCCGTCTGTGCGCTTAGATTACATTTCATTTAGATCACGCTACATTTTTGTTTACTTCATTACAGGTACAAAATAAGAAAGAGATCACTCATTTTTGTCTTACTTATACGGGATTACTCACGTTTAATTATTTATTAGTTATTAATTTCGCATACCCTGACTATAGTTCCGGCCCTATCCGGTGGTCAAAACTATAGTCGGAGTATCGAATATAATATAATTAAATGTGAGTGAAACAGAAATTTGTCAAATCACATCAGTTCCATAGTAAAAGAGTACATTTATTACTTTACTTACCTGTTGCATACCAACAAACACATTAGTAAAGACGTAAGAGTACGTAAGTATTTCTCGAAGAGCGATTCCTTAACCTTATTAGCGTAGATATTTACACAAATACAACGAAAAATTTAGATCGATTTCCTCTCAAAGCAATAGCTAGCGAAATCTCGTCGCAGTAAAGTTTAGTTAGCGTGGCCCTGATGATTTTATTATAGGTGTTGAAGGCTCGCCGTGGGTGGTCCCATATCACACCACTTAACATCTCACACAAAAAACAACTACCAAAAATATGAAAATATCAGACGCATAATGCATTAGGATGGGATGGATAAACCTGAGACGAAAGATTGGGAAATGAGAGTGGGAAGAATTCTTAAAAAAAAAATTGGCAATTGAAAGCTAATGCATAATGCCATTCAGTTAGGAAACTGACTGCCAACCTGATAATCCTGGACTTAAGTCTCATGGCATGTACCGTTGTCTTTATGAAATGATGTACGTATTGCAGCTTTAAATCGTGAAGTAAAACATCGTGAGGTAACCATAGCATGGTGGTAGGGTATTTTCTAGTACTCGGCTGGCTATCTACCCTCAAATTGAAAATCTGCCGCGAAGCCCCTAACAGTAAGTTGGGAAGCCTCATTTGAAAGCCAGTTCCATTTCAGGCTAGGTGCGCTTTACCATTGTCAAACACCTTGCTTGTCAACCATAAAAAAAGAGAAAAAAAATACCTATCATAATATGAGTCACTGATTTCATAAAACAAAGCGTAGAAAACAAATTTCCTAAAAAAATCATATTCAAACTGGTATCGCAGCTTATGAGAAAGTTTGTAGGTATGACAGTTCTTTTAAAGCCCAAGTTTACGTCACTAAGTTGTCTGACTGGAAATGGTGGCTTTTGGCGTTAAAAGCTTTATTTGTGAAAACAAAATGAAACTAATTATAATTGATTGATATATTTTTATTTAGGTACCTTCTTTTACATTTTGTGTACAAACACATTCTACTAACGACTTAAAAGTATCTTATAATTACTACTTACACTATTTACAAATGTATATAAACAACCTAATCTAAAAGTCCATTAGAGGAGGGACATGTGGCAGAATGCTGGCAGCTTTGCCACGCTGGATGGCAATGCTAAGCTAGATGCCAGCATTCTGGCCATCTGATGCCTCCTTTAAACGTTTGGCCAGGTCCCTATAGGAATGGATCGAGCATCGAGCGGTCGGCCCCCATTGACTTAGTTTCAACCCCCAAACGGCACAAACAAGTAGTGTAGTACGTATATTCTATCTAAATAACTTTATTTGTGTCGTTTGAGGTTTTTTGCTTTACATGAGGCTGCACAAGCTTGTCTCGAAGTCACAGAAAGATGAAACGGTGCATTGATAAATTAATAAACCTAAAAATAAACAAAATTATAACACTGTGATTTGTTTGAAGGAAAAGATGGTGAAATTTGATGTCCGAAAAAGAAATTCATCATCATCATCATCATCATCATCTCAGCCGTAGGACGTCCATTGCTGGACATAGGCCTCCCCCCATTGACTTCCATAAAGACCGGTTGGAAGCGGCTTGCATCCAGCGCGTTCCTGCGGTCCTTATGAGGTCGTCTGTCCACCTTGTGGGTGGACGTCCTACGCTGCGCTTGCCGGTCCGTGGTCTCCACTCCAGAACTTTGCAGCCCCATCGGGCATCAGTTCTGCGTGCTATGCACCCTGCCCACTGCCACTGAAAAAGATATTCATATCCCGACTAATTTGCACCTGGCCGTTGTGAAAATTACGTATCCAATTGTCCTTCGAGCTTACGTCCAAGCCCAGCTGTGGAACGTCTTAGACTGATGTAGAGCAACGTCAAATCTGTTATACAAAAATAAATATTTCTGTATAAAAATTACATCCTGTCTTATCCACGTTACTTATTACCGCCACGCATGTTTGTTTTCCTAGGTCAGGTACTGCGCGAGCGCAGGTAACTTCACTCCTTGCAATAAGGGCTTGTTTTCTTTAGACAACAGATCGAAACGTGACCGTCAGTTCCTTTTCAAAGGGCTCCAGGAAAAACATACAGGTTTAGTACGATGAATGTGCCTTGAATGGTGAATTAGATTCCCGTGTAAAGCTTATGTTACTTTTGCTGATGTTGAACTTTTTACAAAAACTTTGATATTTTTGACTTACAAGTCGCTCTGTTTTTTTTATCATGAATATTATTCATTATCACAGCGCAGTGTTTGTTTTATTCCAATCGGTTAACAAACAAAAAAGTAAGTTAATTGAAATTATATACGCTATTCTAGAAACGCGCTTTGGTCGTGTTTGCTCAAACATCATTTCGTCCAAACCGAACATCCACGTGGACGAAGTCGCGGGCACAGCTAGTGTTTAATAATTTTATTGATCTTATAATAAATCCTAATAAAGTTTTAGATCATGTGATAATGTATACTATTGTATACAGTAATGATGATCTAAATATAAGATAGATCTAGATCTAGATATAAATAAAATAAAACATTAAAATCTTGAGCCTACTAATTTTAAGTCTGTTTTGTGTTATAGGTTGTGTTTTGTGTTTGTTTGTGAAAATGACAATACAAACTATTTTTTTTAAAAATACAATTGTAAATATTTGGCATCTAAGTAGTTTTATAATGACTGACCGCGGGTATCTGACTACTAACTGTCATTATCAATAGCAATCAAGAAGTTTATCAAACACATAACACCTCAAGTGGAATTACATCACACGTTTGATAAAGTCGTCATTTTCAAGTAACAATCTTCATTCAAAAATTCACTAGTTGTTTGTACAACCACAGAATAAATAGTAATGCTGTACAACCAACTTAACTGACGAAGTAATCAAATAACGGAACTACACTTATAAAAAAGGTTTTAGTGTATGAAGTTTCTTATACAATAAAAAAATGCTCACGTATTATCTTTGAAATTATGCTTAGTATTATCCTGAAACAAAAAAAAATGTTTGTTACTTGTCACTGTCAGTTTTGTTAAGTAATTATGGTAGTGGCTCCTCCGTCCAAGTTTTACAAATAAGATGGTAGCACTGTATTTAAAAGCACTCTCCACTTGAAGCTATTGCGTACAGTTAAGGGCCATACACGATTGTTCGGGCCATGGTCCCACGGCCGGCCCTCCGTAATGCTTGTACCTACTCTTAAAAAACAATTAAAGTTATGCCACAAAACGATAGTTAAAATAGGTTCACATGACGCTAATAGAAATTATATTAGAATAATAATTTGCAAAAAAAGATTCAGTTTACACCAAATAGCTATTTTTCATACATTATCGTGTCAAAAACTTGATAAAGTTTTTTGTCGAGATCATTTTATGAAACGGTGTTCCACAGAAAGTGTTTGTTTTATTCATTAACGCACACAAAACATTTTGTACAAAATTAGGTAAAGACTGCTATAAACCGTATCCCACTAATATGTACACTCATCATAATTATTTAATAATAAATAAAATAAAAACTTTACCATACTAAAGATACAAATAAAAGAGTACCTACCTAATGTTTTCACTATATTAATTATAGGTACTTATTGAAACGTCATCTTGGTGGATATTCCCCACGTACGCACAAAGCGTTTTGATTTCAAATTGTATTTATTCGCACACTAGGTTGTAGATCTCTACCGGAGTCTGCGTTCCTTGAATGGAACAATATGGATGTCTTCAAACCCGAAGTAAATAGGTTCCTGTTAGGTAAGCGTGCTCCATCTTAGACCGCACTACTGATTGGAATCAGGCAGTGTGGTCAAACACAAACCTAATCTGATAAAAAAAAACCTAGATCTAGAGCCGCTGGCGTCATGGGAACCTATCTTTTCCCATTACGCACCAATTCGCGAATCCCGGGAATCCGCCTCGGGCGTAATCCGTGCCCATAATCCCGGACAAGTGGCACCCACGGGCATCCTGGGAACTTTATTACCCGGGATTCTAATCTCTAGGTATGTTAAAGTTAGGGTGCTTAGAGAAGGACCCTATTCATACTCGCCCGAGATTGTTTCGACCACCGTCTCACATAAAAAATAAAAATGGTTGACAAGCAAGATTGTACCACAACGTTGACAGTGTGCACAAAGATTCATTTACACTATCTAGCATTGAATGTGAACCGGCTCACAAGCATGGCTGCCGGATAGGGACTATGCTATGATTTCCTTACGACGTTTTCGTTCGCTGCCAACTCAACTTCTTTCATCGTTAGGATTTGAAGCCGTGACTACGGCTTGCTAGCTGAACGGGCCAACAAAGTTTGAACATGATATTTTTGTAACGACGATAGCACGCTACAAAAATATCATGAGAGAGTAGGAGATAAAATGTCGCAAGTAGGACCCCAGATTGAAGTTTACCAGCCGTAACGAGGAATTAATTCGAGGGTAGCCGCGGGCGAAGCATGGCTAATCTGATGTATATTAAAAGTTGTAGTGGCTAAGGGACCGCTTGTGGTGGATTTGAGATTGTTTTCGACTAAAGAATGGGATGATTTTGTTTGTTATGTGGAAATGGTGGAGGTTTGCCGTTGTTATGAGTTTTTAGACTTTTTGACAATCTTTTGGTAATTGAAGGGATGTTTTTATTGTATTTGATAGTAGAATCTCTTTATAAAACAACGATCTCTAATCACAAAATTCTAGTTAACTTTATATTTTTTATTTCTAAAGAGAGCGCAAAGTTATTCCTAAAATAAACTTAAAAAAAAAACTTTACTTGGTGGTAGATCTCCTTAGCAAGAGGTCGTCTAGGTAGGTACCACCGCAGGTCCAGATACTCTACCACCAAGCAGTAGAGTGTAAACATTACTGTGTTCCCTGGACTTTTTAAAATGATGAATAGGTATATAGTCATAGATATTTATAATGATTAAAACAAAAAATCCTTATTTTTGGCATTACAGCTTGTGCGCATTACCAGCGTCAAGTATTTAAATTTTCTAACAACTATACTATTTGATTAAAAATCTAATAAAGTCAATAAAAAAATCAAATTCAAGTCACAGTCAAATTCGCGCAAACTAAGCACACTTGCTGAACTTCCACTGATAGTATGTTATTACAGTAGTCCTTAAAACATATTTAACGCAGAACAGTATCCTTCGATTAGAGTAGACGAGTTGTTTGCGGAGGCTCCCGGTTCCCAGGTTCCGGGAGGCGCGGCTAGACGAGAGTGCTTGAATACGGGTGGTCTGGCACCGCCGCAGGTAGAAATGGAAACTGGCTGGAAAAATTTGTAAACTGAACTATGATACGCGAGAGGTACAATAAGGGTGTCTTTAAATCCAGAGTAAATAGATTTCTGGTAGGTGAGTGAGAGGACAGTATATCAATTTGCGAGATTAAAATATAATGTACCAAAAAAATTAAATGTTTGAAAACGATTTTTTTGTATCAAATACTAACTGCTACTCATGACTTTGTCCGTGTGAAAATTATAAAAAAAAACTGGCCAAGTGCGAGTCGGACTCGCGCACGAAGTGTTCCGTATTATCTATGAAAAAATAGCGTTTGTTGTATGGGAAAAATATTTATATAAAATATTAATATTTATTTTATTTTAATTTAGTATTTGTTGTTATACAAATAACAGAAATACATAATTCGTGAAAATTTCAACTGTCTAGCTATCGCGGTTCTTGAGATACAGCCTGGTGACAGACGGACAGACGGACAGACAGACAGACAGCGAAGTCTTAGTAATAGGGTCCCGTTTTTACCCTTTGGGTACGGAACCCTAAAATCGATAAAGTCGTTTTTAATTATGACGTGACCAATAGAAACATGGATTCATTATCCTATCCTACTAATATTATAAATGGGAAAGTTTGTGAGGCTGGCTGGATGGATGTTTGTTACTCTTAAACGCAAAAACTACTGAACGGATTTGGATGAAATTTGGAACACGTAGATTATGGCCTCGATTAACCTGTAGAATACTTTTCACTGCAATCTGAACATAGTTTTTGTTAACTACCACGCGTGTTACAGCTAGTTTTTATCACATAGCTCTATCTAGCCCCAATATAAGCAAAACTTGTACATAGCTGGAATCAGATACTTAACTTCTTTACTTTGACGTAAATACATCTTAAAATTTGCTTCTGTCGTGGGAAGCAATTCAGAAAACAGATGGTACCATACTCGGGTAATACAGTTTGGTGTTGCAGCTATATATCTTTCATCTACATCCAAAATTTAATTACATTACTAGGTAGCTAAAGCTTCAAAGAATTCTTTAAATTAAGTGAGAGTATGAAACATGGAAATCCGAAAGTTCCGAAATGTACACATGTGTGTTTACGTAGATACACACGACCGTGTCCAAGACACAGCTACGCCCCGATTTATTTGTATGTATTATGTATGTACTACATAATTAAATGTATCCATTTAGAACACTCAGACACAGAAAAAACTTTTAAGTTTACCATATAAATATTTGCCATGGGTGAGTATGGAACCCACGCCTTACTAAGCAAAACTCTACTAAAGCCGCCGCCAAATTTGTAATTGCTTATACTGTCGATCGATAACGCCCTGCGGCTGTACCTGTTATAGCGAAGACACAAGTTTATGATGGTTTTACTGCAAGTGCCACTTAGCGCCTGGCTACCGTGTAACTCCCCCCCCCCCCCTTACCACGCTCCTACCCCCTCCCTTTAATTAGATGCAGCACCCCGCAAGGAGTGTTTTTATACCAGCATCCGTGCTAACAAGGTGTTTAGATGGTCAGCCGCGTGGGTAGTAGCTTTAAAGCTTACAAGTTAGAGGAATTATAGAGGATCCTTAGATGCGAGTAGGTGGATGTTGGAAGAAAAATATAAGTAAGAATTGCGGTAGTATACTAGGTAGGCAAGTACATAAAGTAGGTAAGTAGGTACTTAGTCGTAAAGTAGCGGGCAGTGACTGGAAACGAAAACCCGTAGATCGGCATTAGAGAGGCCTATATCCAACAGTGAACTAAAGTAGACTGATGATGATGACCTACTCTTATACGTTATCACGCATTAATTATTTCTTTAAACCAACTCGAAGGAAAATTTTGGCGGGAATGCGGAAAGAGTAGTGTCGCCGCATTGTATTTTTTTCTAAAACTAGTGTTTTTTCGAGTGTTTATGTGTAAAAATGGTGGTGTTTTATTCATTAAGTGCCAAATTATAAAGGAAAATTATATAATGTGGTGAAACATGACTTTTTGTATTGCTTCCAAAACTACATCGAAGCTTATAGTAAAGTCGCCTCTACTTTACTAAGGCACTGACTGACACGTACCGGACTTAAAGATAAATAAGCTAAAAACTGAAGACAGCACACAAAATACAGACACAAATACATTGAAACTGTCAAAATACACAGAGTGCGATGCCAAAAAGAAAGGTAAAAAAAAAAATAAGCCCGAAAGGCATAAGAACTTCAAAATAGGAAAGTGTATGCGTCCAACCATTCTGCGTGTTCTACAGAATAGTCAATAGTGCAATTATAATGACGTAAAATACATTTTTTTCGTCAATGAATCAATCAATTGTACTATTAGGTAACTACACAACTTTACATTGTATTTGTAATTGTATTAGTGTTGTTCATGTCACGAAATTGTCAATTAATTCTAAATAGATATGTTTAAGTTATAGTTTTTCCTATATGTATATCCTTGTTATTGACACACTCCGTCTTTTACTTCCTTTAATACTTTGCGTCCTAAGGTTGCCTAGAAGAGATCACTTTTAGCGATAAGGTCGCCAAGTTATGTTACTTTTCTTTTTCTTCTGTATTGTATAATTTTTGGTGTGGACAATAAACAGTTAATCAATCAATAAGCTAATGTTTATTGTGAAGTACTGAATAAAGCGTACTGTTAACTGCTCAATAGTTGACCTAATTTAAGTTGAAGATATAATTCGCAGCATGTTAGTTTTTAATATAGCTAGTCATCTATATTCAAAAGCAAATTATAAATAGGCGTAAACAATAACCATCAAAACATAACCAAGTTCTTCAGAATAAGTTTTCATTCGAAAGTTCTCAGTAAAAATTGTCGGAGATTATAAAATAGACAAACAAAACAATAAAGATCACAAGTTACATTAATTGCTGTCATAAAGACCTTCCTCAACATAGTCAAACAGCGGTCACACTAAAAATCATCTATATTCCCCTACCAAATTGTTTAACGAGACGACAGAATAGGGAAACTTAAAATTTTCACATAGAGCGAACAGAAAAAACAATAGTGGCTCCTGACTTAACTTTACGGCTAATTGTAGCACTATAATCAATGTTAGCATAGACAATTAAATAGGGGGCATAGAGCAAACATACTGTGGGTGGTCTTCACTGGCCACTAGATGACGAAAATCACATGACACAGCGTTTTTGAACGAAGATGTGGCATTTTTTGTTAGTCGAGAAATGACAAACTCAGTTGATGGTCACGTTCGTATCTCGTTCGTTTTGATTAAAAAAACTGCGTAAGTGCCCGTATATAAATATATTTAATTAATTTTAAATTAATAAGTGGTTACTTGAGTGTTTTTCTTGAGCAGTGTGTTTATTTGTATATTTGATAATAAATAAATATTATTATGTTAATAAATGATAGATGTATAATCAACTTAAGAAAACATGTCTAATAGGTGAAGTAAATAACTAAGCGAAAGTATAACTTATTATATTAATTTAAGTTTCTATTGTAGGTACTAAATCACTACTACCTCTACAATCAACTGTCCAAAAGCAATAATCTCTCGCAAACTATAGGATAAAATAAGCTTGTGTAAATAATTATTATATGCCCCTATAGTTAACAGATTGGTCACAACTTCAATTAATTAAATTAAAACCAAATAATATAACGCGTGGCCGATACCACGCACCCACTTCAAAAGACACGGACAACCGATTTTCGAACGAAACAGGGATTGTTTTCCCGCGCAAAATAATGATATTTTTTTTAATTCACCCTATTTTTTTTTGCAAACGCCTAGTTTTATTCGGCAATAAAAGGGTTTAGTTCATTTTTTTTAACCAGAACAATTTGTATTTGAAAGATAATTAACCGCGGAAGGGGCATAAATTTAAACTTCTATTGCTATTTTTAAGAAACGAACATGTCTATTTATTTTCTAACTAATTAAATACAGTAAATTACTTCTATTTACCTACTATGGTGGTCTATATGTATTCTTGAGAAACTAAACTACTTAAACATAAGTAAAGAAAATAATAATTAAGTAAGTACCTACATGCTGCTTAACATACTTACTAATTATATACTTATAAAGTTATATGAAACAAATTTATGGGCAATAATTTTATTTATTTTCTGTAAACTTCTGCAGCCTTTTGTAACCTCTAAGAAATAATTGCTTTTGACACCTCTTTTGTATCTTTACAGAGTCAAAACACCTGGCGGCTTAAATCATTCGCAATAAGCACATTACGAGCTCATCCCTTTACAACTACCCTCAAATACCTGGATTCACCCTCTACGCTTCACTCCCACGGCTACCCTCGCATTAAAAATACTTGTAATAACAATTATAATCATATGCGCACGTCCGAACTTCCGTTGCAATCTTTTTGGAGGAAATGATAACTGTCACTTTGACACTGACAGTGCGCTTTTTTAATGTTGCCAGTACTTAATATGTAATTTGTCGGGATGGGTATCACGATAAGCGTGCTCGGAGGGTGTTTGATTGATTAAATAAGCGTGCACAATGCAGATAGGCGGTGGTTAAACGCATCTAAACGATAAGGGTGACGTGGCAAAAATTCACAGAACCTACATCCGCGATGATAAAGATGAATGGTAAAAAAACAAGGGAATTACAACATAGAGTTCTTAACAAGCAAATGAATTATGGTATTCAGTATTGATATAAGATATTACACTAATGGTTCTGTATGACAGAAAACTGGAGCAATTCTTCAATTTTCAAAAATCTTTGTACAAAATAATCAAAGTTATTTTTTTTTTTTTTGCTCTCATGGTATGAACTAGTTCTCAAATAAGACAGTTTGAGCACACCTACAAATCGCTCTTGGTGACAGATTTTCAACTTGAAGATGATAGTTACATAGCCGGATACCTACTAGACAGTATTTCATTACCGTGCTATGGTTTCCTCGCGACGTTTTCTATCACAAACATTTGAACCGACGTCCTGCAAAAACGAACTAGACGCGCTAACTACTATTCTATGATCACTACGCCAGCATACCAGGTGCTAGAAATGGCATAAGTTACGCCAACTCACGTGTTGTTGCGTGGCTGTAAAATGCCGTCTCACGTCCTATCGACACAAAACTATTGCTTTGATCACCTAATGAATGAAATAAAGGTGTTATTAGATAAAAATGACTGTACACGCGTCTATAATTTGAAGTCAATTATAAAAAAAAAAAAAAAAAAAATATCTAAATAGGTACATGATGTATCTATTGGTAGTTTTGTAATGGTTTACAAGGTGTTCAACTACGGCTCACCTTATTTCTAAAGGAAGGTTAGAAGGAAGATAACGCTTAGACTGGAAAAGGAATAGCTAAACTAAAGCTTAACCCTTACCCCATCACTTAACATTGGGCCCTACCTAGAGTCAAGAGCTAAATTAGCTGGGAAAAAACTGGGCGTCTTACGTAAGGTTAGGCGATATTTCACACCGGGGCAGCTGCTTGCATTGTATCAAGCACAAGTCCGGTCGTGTGTGGAATATTGCTGCCACCTTTGGGACGGTTCTGCCAAGTACCAACTTCAAGCTCTTGATTCGGTGGAGCGGCGAGCTGTTCGACTTATTGGTGATGAAAAGTTGGTGGAAAAAAAACTTTTAAGCCTTGAACACCGCCGGAAGGTAGCAAGTCTGTCAATTTTCTACAGAATTCATTTCGGTGAATGTGCTACTGAGCTGTACGACCTTGTACTTCCATCCCCCTTTTACTACAGGACAAGTAGAAAGACGGGTACGGGTTCCTTGGGTACGTACCAAACGTTTTGACTCTACGTTTCTCATCCGTACGGCCAAGGAATGGAACAAGCTGCCGGCTTCCTTGTTCCCTGAGAGATATAACCTAGATCTTTTCAAGGCCAGAGTGAATAGGTATCTTCTAAGTCTGCGTGCTTTATCTTCGACCACATCATCGCTTACCATCCGGCGAGTTGGTGGTCAAACGCGGACTTATCCGAATTAAAAAAAAAAAAAAAAAATTGATTATGGTGATTGATTGATTCAGGTGTTACTTTGCGGAAGTTCATTTTGAGCATTTAAGAGATTTATATTTTTAGTGTATTTCCGGTAAAAAATCGTTTTGGTTACAACTGTGACGATGATTTAATTTAAATATTTGTCGAACTTTTTAATATCTATCCGAGTATTATTAAAAAAATATTAATCCGTAATATTCCTTTATATATAAAACTAAAATCCGACACAGACTTAAAATATAAATAAATTAAAAATAACTAATTAATATAACCGCAATTCTATTCTCTCCTCGCTGCAGTAACCAGTTGCCGACACGTGTTTTGCCTCTACATGAGGCATCCTCAGGACGTGTTGACTCTTCGAACTCTTGGCAGAGAATAATTGATTTTGTTGATCGTTTTGGAAAAAAAAAAAAAATACACAGGGGATTTTTTTTTTATTTAAAAATAATGAGACGCTTTCTTGGTGGTAAGAGATAACGCCTGTCCATTCGATCCCAGAACATTGTGTAGTAAAATGAAGTTGAGGGCATCACTGCTTTGGCGCTCATTACTTTATGACTTTCGATGGTTAGTCTAAACAGTCCTGTAATTTCGCTAGCTGTAATACCCTTCAACCCGGAACACAGTAATGTTTAAGCATTTGGCTTGGCGGCGGAATATTTGGTACTGCGGTGGTTACCTACCAAGACAACCTCCTGCTAAGGAGATCTACCACCGAGTAAAAACACCGGGTTACTGAACTTTATGAAGACTAAATTGCCTTACTTAAATTGTCGGTTACGTCAAATAGATACAACATAGATTTTGCCCGCTCACACATTTGGTATCTGTATTGCATTGTCTGTTTATCACAATCATCCAACTATCGATAATTCGATGTCGCGTCACTTCGTTGGCCCCATCGCTTTGCATCGACGCAGGTGGGGCAAAATCAAATTATACAAATTGTAACATACAATATTCATTGAGCTAGTGAGTTCAACCAAATATCGAAATGATATCGATTATCGAGAACAACCAGAAGTACCACCTTAGTTAATGCTAAAGAATTTTCAGTAAGTACCCCATGGTATTAATCTGTTTTCTGAATAATTCTTGTCTCAATATAAGTTATATAGATATGCTTGTTTAGTGTTCTGTGCGCTTTCGTGTATATTAGCAAGCACACAAAGAGCATCTGGTAACAATAAATGAGTAACTTTCCAAAACTTCGTCGAAGCTTGTAGCAAGGTCACCATTTCATTTCCCACCATTTCCATTCTTATAGAAAATTCTTGATGGATACCACTGGCTCTGGGGGGAACAGGGTGGTTTTCAGCAGGCGTTTAAGAGCCCCAGTTGCCCCCATCAAACGAGGAACCAGCCGCGCGAATTGTTCGGAGTTGTTCCACCTTCCGTCGAAATGAAATCTAAGATATCTCACGTAGACTCCACCCCAATGAATTGTGAGATAGTGTTGTGGGACCCCTTGGAGTCACCCGCCGGGGCCCATGGAAGGCCTCCGACTTATTAAACGTCACCCGGAGTCCCAAAATCTCTATCTACTAGGACATGACCTGACTCGACCTTGACTTACTTTGTGTGATTTATTTTACAAGATTAATCTTGAAATACTTGAAAATATTGAAATACTTGACACTGGCGAATATTCTTATTAAGTGCAACACCAAAAACAAAGTAGAAGAAATAAGTAATGTTTAAGTATATGCAAAAATCAAGATCTCTTTCTTTAACTCAGTACTTACTTACATAAGTTTTTGAAACTATGTTGAATTTTGTCTACTTATAAGACAAACGACGCATAATGAGCGTCTTTCGTCCTTCACTTACTTTACAAAATAAAAAAAATAATGGACATCGACAAGTCACCTCCCTATTTTATCGACAAGTGTGATTAATTCATACTCGGTAATGAGGTCGAGCTTTTTAGAGGTGGCCGTTTATACCTACCAGTAAGAGACAGTATTATTAAAGTTCACGCCAAACTTAATAGCAGAATTCTTTTTGTCAGAATCTTATCATATTGTACGAATACGTCTCAAAACATATTTTTTTCACACAACGTACGTTCTATACTTTTTACTTAAGCAGAAAATTTTACAATGACAAAATGATGACACGCTCACTATGGTAAGTAGGTACATAATATGTAGCAGTGTTATATAGTCCGATGTATACATAAATACTTTGTTTTGTAAATGTGTTTTAGTATGTACTTATGTATTCTATACATACTAAAACACATACACAAACAAAAATCCATATTCGTCCTAAATGGAATTTGAATCCACCACAATCCAACCCATACTTTAGTAACAAACGTGTTTTGACTTTGTATTTGCATTTTTAGTTTAAACGCAGTAAATGTTTGAGTATAATACTCTCTAGCTCTCCTACTTATATGTTTTGGCATCGCACTTTGTGTATTTGTCAGTGCCAAGTATTCCAATAGTATCTTATGATAAATCGAATCATATAAGTCTAACTCACACAAATCAAGTCAAACTCAAGTCCGGGGCGAGACCTAATAAAGTACTTACTAATGGTGATTTCACTAGAAACTTTGAAGGATATTTGGGAAACAACACGAAGAGTCATGTTTCGCCAAATAATATCTCTTTTGACACTCACGCACGTATTTCGGCACTATATGAATAAAACACCAGTTTTTACACATACCTAAAAACTCAAAAATACACAAGTAAAATAATACAACGCAGCGACAAATAATTTTTGGGTTTTCCAGAGGCAAGCGGTCATTAAATTGTTTGCGTAGTGTACCTCCCTAGTGGAGTGATTCGTGCGTCCGTGCCCAATTTGTCGCGTTGCGGTCTAATGAATATTATATTAGCATGTCTGCGCAAACCCGCGGTGAAATATTTAATACAATAACTACTGAATGGAGCTGTAGAAATTACGGGAGAAAGTAGTTACGATAGCTGGTTTTTGAAATAAAAAGGTGGCCTTTAATTTCCGTGTTTTCTCCGTCAAATCCAAAGGCAACATAATTAAACTATCGTTTCGTTATGAAAACAACATTAAATCAAAAAAATGTTCTTAGCTCAAACGAAATAGGTAGATAGATAACCTCTTTGTCGTTTACATTTAAGACGAACCGCCAAACAATGGAATTTGCTGCCCGAATTGGTGTTCCCTGATAGATACAAGCATTTGGGTGCCTTCAAGTGCGAGTGAATCGGTTTCTTCTAGGCGAGCGTGCTCCGCCGTAGACCGCATGGTGCGTTGGCGGTCAAACGCAAGCCTATTTGTAATTAAAAAATAAACACGGGACATGATATAACCTTAATTTAACTCATTTTCATATACTATCTATAAAAAATATTTATCAAAATTATATATTTTTTTAACATTCGTTTTGTGTCTCAGTCATTTAACATTTTGAAATTTGCGCAAAACAGCAGCGAACCATTATTTAGGCCTTAAGAACTGGTCTATCAGCTAGTTACCTACATCTGTATTTACTATGGTGGTATACTCGTATTTTCTTAACAGATCGTATGTACACAGAGCCCTTAGTCTGTGGATAATTTTAAAATGTAAATGTAATGAGACGAACGAGGCGCTTCTGACGGTAAGAGATAACGCCTGCCCATAACCATTGCAGCGATACACAGAACTTTGAGTAGCAAAACAAAATCCAGGGCACCTGCTTTGGCGCTCATTACTTTATGACTTTCGATGATTATACTCAACAGCCCTGTAATTTCGCTAGCTGCAGTACTCTTCAAACCGGAACACAGTTATGTTTACACACTACTATTTGGCGGCAGAATATCTGGTACTGCGGTGCAGCGAAGTAGCTTGCCATAGACGGGCCCTGTTTCAAAATTTGTCGGGGGGCCCTTCTACCCGACTTTCATTTCATAGCTCCACGTGAGGTATGTCTATTATTCTTCAGTTGGGACCCCGTATTCTTGATACGGCTGATACCGCGGTCGCTACGCCCCTGCTGCGGTGGTACCTACCTAGACGACATCCTGCAAAGGAGATCCACCACCAAGTAAGTTTGAAGGATAGCTAGTAAAATTATAGGGTTATTTTTTATGGTTACCTAATAGGTTAAGTGTTTGTACACCGGCAGCTCACCTGATGTTAAATGACGATGTAGCGGAAGATACTAAGTACCTGGAATATAACTGGATCTCAAGTTAGTCTGTCAAAATATAGTTTGTTGTTAACACATAGATATTGCTTGGCGGCAGATTTTCAGAGGCATAGCTAGCCAGCAGAGTACCTACTAGAAATTACCGTAACATCACGCAATGGTTTCCTTCGCCGGCAACTTATTAAGCTCATTGGTGGGATCTGAACCCATGCTTATCGGCGGCGTTCCTACCGTTAACATCCCTAAATCGAAACCTAGGACTTTGTTTTACTCTTCGGTCTAGGGTAGGGTACCTTTCGCTGCAATTATCATAGATATTATCTTACACGAATGGCCGTCTATTTCATCTCACTTCTTTTTATCATAAAAACAATTGATGTGATCAGTCATACACTTAAAAAAGGTCGACATAAGTAGCGAACGAATCTCCAATTCTCACGCTATGACACATTTCCGACCAGAAGTACTGTCCAAACACCTTATTACAAACTAACGACCATCGGCTGCCCATCACCTTTCCCATGCTGACCCCATGACGTGTCGAAGTTCCCATCGGCCCAGCGCCACGTGAACGCCACGCGACAGTCGTTTTCATTACACACTATAAAATACGGAACCCTAAAAAGGCACAAAAGAAAAACAATGCAATGTTGTCTCTGGAATAAATTAGTTCCGGAAAGCTGGGGTTAAAACGCAATTGAACTGGTTATTATCTAACGTTATTATTTCTGCTGTGCCCGAGGAAATAGTTCTAATTAATTTTTCTATAAAAATATTAAAATCTTTACGTTTCTTTTATTTAAATAGTGTATAGTAGAGATCCGCCCCCATTTTGCACGTGTGCAATTAATTATAACGACTTGATTATTAAACATTAAATTCATATACATAAGAGTATAGTTTTGTAGCGATGATAGCCCAGTGGTTACCGCGGTCGGTTCACATTCCAAAAGGCGTGGGTTCAAATCCCAACATTATTTCGTTGTGTCTACTTACCCATACCCTATTTCTCATAACTTCTAGCTTGCCACAAGAATTTTCAATTACCGAGGATGCATTGGACTTCGTACAGAGGAGTTATAGCTATAGACTACACTTAGAACAAGTAGAAACTTATTGAAAATCTTTAAACACCTGTAATTCTGCAAGCTTGAAAATAGAATTAGTGATCTTTGGCTCATAAGGTAAAACGCTACCACTATGCCAACTGGTCACTTTCAATAGACTATGATCGACTGATGCTTAGCTTATTAGGTACTTGCAGATATGAAAGACTACTCAATTTATCAATAAAAAGTTCTCATTCAGTCTTTTGCAATTTATTGCAGAGGAAAATGTATATACCTAAATTGACGTTTTTTTTTTTTTTATCGCTGGCAGGCTAGGTGTTTGACCACAGCTCACCTGATGTTAAGTGACGATGTGGTCGAACATGGTAAAGCACACCTAGCCTGGAATGGAACTGGCTCTCAAGTGAGGTTGCCGGAACACACCGTTAAATGCTTGGCGGCAGATTTTCAACTTGAGGGTGGTAGCTAGCCAGCCGAGTACTAGAAAGTACCCTACCACAACGCTATGGTTTCCTCACGATGTTTTCCTTCACCGGCAGCTCAAGCTCATTGTTGGGGTTTGAACCCACGCCCTTCAGCATGCGAACCGAACGCGCTAACCACTGAGCTATCATCACTATCTTTCATTTGGCTAGCTGCACTATTCAAACCGTAACGCAGTAATGTTTACTCGCTACTGCTTAGCGGCAAATATCTGATACTGCGATGGTACTAGTAGGTGTTTGACCACCAGCTCACATGTTGGGTAACGGTATGGTCGAAGATGGTAAACACATCTAGCTCAATGAGAATCTTCTTATATATAAAGTTTTGCCTTTATATACCGCAATAATCAATTATATAAAATAATAATCAATCGCAACCTGAAATTGCTACATAAACCAAGCGTAGGTAAGTAGTCTATCTAGTAAATAAAAATAAAACAAACGTGTATTTAGGTTATAATTATGTATTGATTATGCATTTATTAAACCCTTCAATGATCATATTAACAATGTATTTATATGTAACTATTGTGTAATTGAAACTTGCAAAATAATGAGTATTTGAGTACAATAGGCAGTTTTTAACGTTGTTCGTAACTAGTATATTAGGCAAAATAGACAAACTCTAGCTTACTACATATTTATCAGGATTATAACATACTTTAGAATAGTTTTAATACTTGCAAGTTAATTAGAATTTAGTATTAAATGTACAATAATTGCTCAAAGATATGTATTATTTAAGAATAATACGCATTTACATGTTTTTACAATTCTTCTTTGATTAGAATAAGGCGCGGTTTCCACTACAGCGGAAAAGAGAAAATATATTAAATATATTTTTTTAATACAAGATAAAAAAAAGTAGTTACAACTTACTTAAATTGACGCTTAAAATGGTTTTTAATTTGAACCTCTGATGGAACGTTTTAACATTGGAGAAGTTAAACATCACCATGATGATGAAAAGAAATGAAAAGCAAGAAAGATCAAGGCAAAGGTATGCTACATTATTTTCGTGTTGCCAGATTTTTTAGTGTTTCATTATTTATAATAAAAGGTTTATTGTGGAGCTCAAAATTGAGAAAAAGGGTTGCTAAATCTGACCATTTGGACACAACAACTTAAATCGGTAGATTTTCAGAAAATCACTTTACAAGTTGCATGATAATCTTGCAATTACATTGTCGCAAATGAGTTCGGAACGGGTCATCTAGTACGTAGTACCTACATATATATTCATGGTTCAATCAAATCCAAGTACCTTAGCATAAATGCAAAAGTTAACATTTTAATACTTAATTTTTACATCTTTATTCACTAGTGACAACCAGCAACGAGGGTGAAAAAGAAGCTTAAAAAATATATTTTCTCTTCTCCACTTTAAGGGATATTAAATACAATATCGTTGTCTATAGATTGTTCCAGTTATACGATGATTATTTTATACTGAACCTAAGCAAATGTTAACACCAAGGCAACATTCTCCTAATTTGTAGCATGATACAAATACACAATGAGATCAGATACAATGTATAACTTGTTAAATGCAACGTGTGGTGTTGTCATCCTCACATCTCAGTGTGTTAGCATAAAAATCCGTCACAATGATTATCCAATCTCCACCTATTTTGTGAATTTCTGTTCGGTGACATTAATATCAAGTGCGCGGCTAAATGAATATATAAAGTCGTCAAATGAAAATATTTAATACGTTTTATATAACTTCTATATCATTTATCTTATTTGTTTACTATAATAAAGTTCACACCTAACCTTATAATGCTACTTATAGCACGGTACAAACCTAAATCACGTTATGTCGCATGCCACAACACCAATGTTGCCTTGGTGTAACATCAGCTTTATGCTGATCCAATGTTGCTTATACTGTAAGTAGGTTATATAATATTAACAAGTATGGCAGTTATGTACAGTTTTTCTCTACATATGGGCGGACACGTTACATAAATTTAAGGCACCCTTTTTTTAAATAACTATTATGAAAACTGACATCTAGTGTATCTAATGTTTAATATTTTAAAACGTTCGCAAAAAAGACAAAATCAAATTGATAAAAACTATTTAATTTTTTTATGAATTTTTAAGAACTCTTTTCCTTCTGTGAAGAATCGTAGATCCTAAACTTAAGGAAACATTCTAAACGAATCAAGTGACACTTGGCTATAATGAAATAGTAAGGCCCTAGAAAAAAAAAACTAACAGAAATACGTAGCACGTTTTAGATAGAAAATGTATGAAAAACTTTTGATAACGTAAACGATAACTAAGTTCTACACTTTCTACAGAATACTTTATATTTAGCAGTTTTTTTTTATGTTAAGGGTAAGTTTCTTCTGGTACAAAATATTGTTCAGGCACCAAGATTAAAAAAAAGAATATATTTTATTGTTACAAAATGTGTTATAAAGAACAACTTTTTAGAAGGGGCCGGTCTTGATATCGAGAAAAACATTTTATTTCACGATTTCAGAGTTGAACTTCATAATAATAAATGTTGTTCACAATAATGAATACAATGACTTCCTTTTATGATTATTAAAACTATTTCGCGTAACTTTGTATTCATGAAGATTTATCATATTTAATTTCTAATGAAATATAATCCCATGTTATTACAAATTATGATATGTTTCGTTTTCTTAACAATAACTTTCTGAGCAGTAATATTTTGTGACCAGAAGTTAACACCATGAAGTTATTCCATAATTATTAGCACGATAATTTTGTAATAGTACAAGATCACACTGGTGAGACAAATCCATTATTGCCGTTGATAAAAAGGCCTCAACCTACCTTTTCGTGTCCACTTGACGTCGAGTTTCGGAACACTCTGTATATACAAATAATACATTATTATTGGTATAAGACATATCAGCCTAGTAGATATATGAAAGTTTCTTCACTAACGATAAGTCTAAGGTTTGAAAAATGTATTACTTATCTACAACTAGATAGAATTATCAATTCAATTCAAATTACATAGTTGAACTATTTATTACAACATTTAGTTACATTAAATACACAATATTTATAAGTTACAAGTTGGATTTTGAACACTAAACTCTACCTATTGTCCTACAGAAACAATCTAGAATCCAAATTACTTATTAAAACAATTCCAATATTTAAGTACAACTCTTGATTGAACCTTTACAAACTACACGATTATTATGTTTTTTATTAACTACAGACGTTAGTGTTAAGTTAAATTTGGTATGTTACTTAATATTAAGTCAATAAATTAATAAAATCAGTCTATACTAAGATAAATATGTCGGTGGTTAGTGATGAAGGGATGAAATATTATAAAATAGTTGTTTTAGTTTCGAGAAAAACAATTGCATTTACTGGAATTTGCCTCTTGATAGAGATTCCAAGATATTAAAGCAATTATACTATAATTCGAAAACAGACAAAAAAAAAAAATTCACACAAAAACCTGCGCAAACTCGTAATTATAAAACAGTGACAATATTTTATGAAAATGAAGTTGCAGAAACACTAAAATTACTAGAATTTATAATATCATAGGGTAGAAAATAATTTTAATCAATGGCGTGTGCTACATCACAAATCATTTTTAAATAAATCAATAAATAATATATAAAAAAAAATTTTTTTATTAAGTTTAGATTTACTTCTAAATTTACTAATGCACAACCATACGCGACAAACATTATGGCTAATATCTATGGGACCTTTATGACGTGCTTACACGAAGTATGTAAGTAGGTTGCTTTACACAAAATAGATTTGATGACTACTTTTAATTCTAATTTGATCTTCGATTAACTATATACCTACCAAAGTTTGCATCGGACAACATCTAATTATGGAGGACAAAAAGCCTAATTGAATTTTAATTCGAAAACAAAACATTGCAAAAGCAGCAGCTTGAAAGAAATGGAGCAGAGTCAGATCTCTTCATGATTGGGTCTCATGACTGTACTTAAAATATGGTAAACTAGCGGCCCGTTCCGGCTTCGCACGGGTATGAATCTCAAAAATAACAGTATTTCTCCACTATTTAATGGATGTTATTATACATATAAACCTTCCTCTTCAATCACTCTATCCATTAAAAAAAACCGCATCAAAATCCGTTGCGTAGTTTTAAAGATTTAAGCATTCATAGGGATATAGGGACAGAGAAAGCGACTTTGTTTTAAACTATGTAGTGATAGTGATATTCCGAGCAAACTGATATATAAATAGTGTCAAACGGTATCAAAGTCGTTAATTGTTACTTTGTCTAGCGAGGGTATACTTAAAACGTGCAATTTAATAATCATTTAAAACATACAATAATTTATAAACAATCAATTTAATATTAAAAGTGTACTGGTAAATGAATATTTCTATAACACTATATTTATTTTAGAGAGCACTCTCACACACACACACGTACATAAAATAGTGATGCACGAATTCGAATACAATTATTTTAAGTGCAATACACATTCCGGATATTTTAACTGATATAATACAGCCAATTCTAGAGGCTGTTAGTCGTTTTAAAGTCACTAGAAACATAGCCGTCTTTATTATTTCAGTCTAAACATAAAATAAAATGTAAAACAAGTCAAGAACTATATTTTACTGTGATATTATTATAACTGGAGTAATCCCGTCTAAATACAACGATATCTTGTAAACATGCCTTTAGAACTAGTTGTACTATCATTCTAAGATGTAAAAGAAAAGTAGCTTCAGTAAGAAATTTGTAATAAGGTATGTAAACAATGTGACAATAACAATAATACAATTTAATTATATTACAAAATGTGAGCAACCATATAATGGATATATTATGATATATTTTATATTATATTATTCTAGCACCTGTATAATATAAATATTTTGAGACAAAACCAATTTGAATACTTTACTAAAATGAGCAAACGCAAATCACAAATATCTAAACTACACAAAACATCAAAGTGCCAAACATAATATAATTATCGATAGATTTCAATACTCAGATAAAAAGACATATGTACATACATGCTTGAATGCAAAAATAACACAACGCAATTCGGTATGTAAAGTTTTTTTTTGGTATTTATTTTATATTTTTTTCTGATAGTAAACTTTATTTCATGAAACTAATTTGAATATTTTGGCTTTTTATGCGGTAGTTGATTTTTAATACGTTTTCAAACTTTTGATAGCGATGACGTCATGAGGTTGGCTGAATATCCATAGTAGGCCTTTGCCATATAAAACAAAAAATAATATTTTGACACATTTGATTGACTTTGACAACTGACATGAAGTAAAGAATTTTGTTTATCAAAGCTTCTTAATGTTGCTAATCTATTACTTTTTTGTATGGATTATTACGCTATTACGCCGCTGGCAAATCTATTAAGATTTAAAAAAATAGATGGATCTATTACAGCTGTTTTACAGAAACATTAGAACTGACAGAATGCACAGAGTATGATGCCAAAAAGAAAAAGGACAAACCCAATGAACTTTTTTTTACGTGATTTGGCAATGCACGGTTGTTATATTTACCTATTTTGGTATTTTATAAGTGAAGTAACGAAATTATAGTATTTTTCCGTACTATCCTTAGATATGGATAGTATCTAGTACGGAGCATGAAATAGTTGTACAAATACTGTAATTATATTGCTATTGCACAGCGAACTACATGACGTCATTATGGGACTCATTGAAAGTCAAGTTTATCTTGTGTATTTTATTGAAATATACCCCATCTCATAGTTCAGAGAGTTTTAAACGTCAAAATAATGTACAGGAATGTAATATTTCGAAATGGTTTTGGAATCAGCAAAGTTTTTTTTTTCTTTACATACCGAATTGAGCGATAAATGATTATGTCGTTTATTCAGTAACATATTTTATACTTGTACATAACTATAATTACATTTAAAATTACGATCTTCACAAAGGGTTAAAACTTCCGAAAAGCATATTTTAGCAAGGTAAAAATATTAGGTATCGATCTATTAGTAAAAACGTACGTTATAATTAACAACGCATGTACCTAGAAGAGAATTTCACAAGAAAGCGTGTACCAAACGGCCAACGAATCTGCGTGATGGTTCTGTAGATAAGTATATCCTACGTTATTAACTCATTTCTGTTTTCTGTAAAGTATTTTTTTGTGTGGATTAGGTAGTCAACAAGGTGTATACACTGCCCTGCAGTCAAGCTGACCAAAGTGAGTGATCGGATCACACCATCTAGCACTTAGTACGTAAGTATCGTTGTTCATAATTATTATCAAAGGTAAATAATATATAGTCCGAACTCACTATATCTAGCGCGTAATAATTATATCATAGGCATAGCCCTAAAGACAACAATAGTGCCCTTTATGCCAATACCACTGACAGAATTTAAACGAAACTGACAAAAAAAAATGTTTGTCGTAGTCGGCACATTTAGGCTATTTCGGACCGTGTCTATAGATCATGTTTCGTTTTATATCGTCAGAAATAAAGTGCTTACTTAAAAGTTGTAATCAATTCCAGTATATCGTGTTGAGATTCGATGAAACATAAGTGTGGCATAGTAGTGCGCCGAAGTAATATATTACACCAAATATGTGAATCCCCTAAAACAAATCAGAATTACATTTTTACACAACAATATTTTTAATATCTGTATCATATTATGTTGAGGGCATTATAATCGTGATTCAGTTATCTCTCTCTTTTGCACGTATTTCTATGTAGAAAAGTAAAGTTCCAAAAAGTATGTGTGTGTGATTGTATGTGTGCGTGTGTGTGTAATGTACAGGTGTAATGTACGGGTGTAAAGAGAACGCTACCGAAAACATAGACACTCTATTCTAGGCAGGTTATGTCAAAGGTTAAAAGCTGGTGATTATGAATAAGTTGCGGCAACAAATTACAAACGAGATCATTGTACGTTAATCTCTTAACGAAAAAATTATGATTTTTCTGTTCATAAAATTAAAGGATTTTTTATAACAACCACAAGGCAAGTGGAAGGAAATTGGAGAGGTCTATGCCCAAGATAGGTTAAAAAAAAGTAACGGAATCTTTCGGGAAAATGAGACAAACACACAAAGAGTTGTAAAAAAAACTGGCCTCTATTATGCACAAATATTATTGAGAAGAGAAGGGCTGCATTTGGTACTGTTCCCATTGAAAGGGGACTTTTAAAGGGGATTTTATGTAGGTTATTTTTACTGTAGTATGTGAGTTTTCTGTGAGGTATGTCTATAATATATACCAGATATAACAGACACTTTTTGGAAATCCACATTTAGTGATTTTGTAGTTAAATATTTTAAATGATGTGCGAGGGAGAAAACTGTAGACGCGATGAAAAGCCTTAAAATATGGAGTCATGCAAGAGTGGAATACTGATAGATTTAATTGAATTAATGTATTTGTTTTACGGGATAGATATGTTCTGTCCTTTTCACGCAAAGCTGATTTAATATCTACCTCTGTCTCGCATACAAGTAAATTTATTATCGCTATTTTTAATCAAATTCTGTTTTCATTGATCTTCTCTATGTAACTTCTTGATTGTTTATCATTATATGCTTGTTTAGTGGTAGAAACTTGTACACGAGTTTAAAGTAAAATTGATGGATCAGTTTTCCACTTTGCATTAGTCATTATTTACTTACTATTATTCAAAACTTTAACAAATGTGACCTAAAGAATATTTTACTAAATATTTCCAGATGCTGTTAGGCACACAAGAGTTAATACTATTGTATTTCACCAAGAATAGTTTGCTTAAATTAGGTGTTACACCACAGTCAAAAGTTAATCATAGTCACTTTCTAGCAATCTTATAAATAAGAGGCCAGATTATTTCTATGGCAAGAGGCCAGACGAAATGGCATATTGTTCGCTACAAATCTGTTACAGGTCCGAAAACCACCGTTGAGTTTGTTGACGAGTTGGCGCTCGCGCGGCGAATGCGAATGTTCGCGTTCGGCTCGTGTTCGGGCTCGCTCGGCAGCGAATCGGGCCCGTTCGTTAATTGGACGCCGTTGAATTTCGAACGCAGGTGGGTAACTAGACGTTCGAGTCTGGAACACGACGTTCGGTTTGTGCCGAGTTCTAGCCGATCTACTTTTGTTGATCAACGGATGAAAAATACTAGACAGACGATACGATACAATACGATGATATAACATGAAAAAGCATACAGGGTTAGACAAAACTGTTATGCTAAACGATATTAAGCCATGTTGTTGGTATGAGGGGTTTTCCGCAGAGTTAAAACATCCATAGTTTTAAAACGATCGTCTATAAACATCTCAATGGGTTGCAAAAGTATTGACAACAATTCTAATGTTGCAGGTATTCATAGGTGGCGGGAGCTTACTATCAGGCGAACAACCTACTCGTTTGCTGCGCTATAAAAAAATAGACCATGGAAACTTTTGAAATATGGGTATAATGTTTTTTTCTCACAAGTCAAAGTTGATAAAATTTCTAATAGATTTACGTTTGACTACACTCTGCTTGTTGTTAAGCAACGATGTGGACGGAGCAGGCATTCAAAGAAACAACCTATTTTTAAGACACCTAACTCATTGTCAATACTTTTCGGGAAACAAATAATCCAGCAGAGTCTTCGCAGCGCGTTTAAAGGTTGAACACAATGATAATTTTGACGTAGCATACCATTTCTGTCCAACCCTATAGATTATAGTGACAGTGAACCCTTGTATCCCATTAAAACATGTAAGCTTTAGCATAAATTAGTAGCGAAGTCGGAAAACGTTACTTACAAATTTAATCGTAACTCTCCCCTTTGTTATCGTCCCTGAAAAATTCAACTTACATAGTTACTAAAAAGACTTCCTACACTTATAAAGTTGATCAACAAAAGTGGAATGGCTGAGTGGGCGTTTCTAACTACTGCATCACACGGAAATTCCAACGGTCTAATTAGGTAACGTCTCAAAGTTTTTTTTTTAGCTAAAATGTGCTCTATCTCGTTTACATGCGTGTTATTTTCAATCGGCGAGAAGTTGTAAAAGTGCATTTTAGCTAAAATTGGCTTTACAAACCATGAAGAAATATTCTTATAAACCTGAGCATACACTTATGAGCATTTCTAGAGAATGATACAAAATCGTAAGACATAAAAAGATAACATTGCAAAACACTTTATTATTATAATTTTAACCCATCTTGTCCCACTGCTGGCCAAAGGCCTCTCTTCCTCTTTTCCATGATTCTCTGTTTGTTGTTATCGAGGTCCAATCCTTTTAATGAACATCGCGTCTTTGCTATTGAACATCAGGAGACTAAAAGGCGGTTTTCACTCCAGTTTATATATTTTAGTAGATAGCAGATCTTCCTAGGAAGTCGTCTAGGAAGGTACCATCAAAGTATCAGATATTCTGCCGCCAAGTAGTAGTGTGTAAAAAAGTATAATGGTAATGAGTGCTGTACTTTGTTTTGTTCACAGATTTGGGTATCACTGGTATGGTCATGGGGAGTCTGTTACCATCAAGTGAGCGTTTAGTTCGTCTCATTACTTTAACATAAAGAAATATTTAAATATGTTTGTATAGTTTTTTATTTGTTCTGTAGGTCTTGTAGCTCTTACGTTTCAGTTAAGCATTTGGCTAATAGTTGCCGAATTTTTAATAGTTTTTTTTTCTTTACAAGTGAATGCTCAAGTTTACTAACAAACATCTTTTAACACGATTTTTATAATGACTCTGTGAATGTCAAACTTGTCGCGATCTCCAAGTTGAGAAATGACAGCTAAAAGAAATTCATTCCAAAAATCAAGTTATAAGACATCGTGAATTTATCTAGCAGGAGTTTGATTAGATAACGGAAAAACATTATATAATTCTATATTCTACTTTATCATACGTAACTTTTACTGTTAAACCAAGTCTGAAAATGCTTTAAAATATCAGGTACAGTATAAATAAGTATAAATAAATAATGAAAAATAAAAACCCCGACACCCAAAATACCAAATTTCGACCAACTATAAAATTGCTGATAAATAATCTTTAAACAACTGAACAGATCTTTTTTAATCATAACTAAGAACGCTCTCATATCCAGTCACTCGTCAAACAAAAAAAAACTAAATCAAAATCTGTCTGTCTTTTGAGAGCTACTATGCCACAGACTGATACACATTTAATACACTGTTAACATTTTAGGATTAAAACATTTCATTCACTCGCGACGAAATGTACCTACGGAATAGCTGATTTTTCTTCGCAATTTCAGAGTTGGTTTTTTAGTAGAAGTTATATATTTTAATAATAGTACAATAACTTCCCATTAGTTTAGTACTACCACATAAATACCCCGGTATTATTTCTACCAAAATACATACTTGTGTGAGCTTTCTTCGGCCGCTTGTTTCGCCTTGCGCATGTCTGCGAGTTCCTTTCGCAAGCGCATGCGTTCTGTCTCGGAATCTTCGATATTGCCGTTCGTCAGTTTACTTTCGTTTTGGTCTAGTCTGTGCAATAAAATGCTCAAATTAAAAAAAAATTGGTTCCGTATTCTGCCTCTTAGACACTTTTGAACTGTTTTTATGAACTGGCCCACTGCGGGTCTCTTCTCATTGTAAGCAAGATAAGGCCATAGTTTATCACGTTGGCCAAATGCGGGTTGGCAGACTTCACACATCTTCGAGAACTTTTTTTTAAGACATGGGTTTCCACATTATGTTTTCCTTCACCGTTTGAAGTTATCGGCAATACGCACATAATTTAGAAATGGTTGTGTGTCTCCCAACTAAACTGCCGAAACTTCAATATTACATGGATCAATAAGTCCCGAGACTAACCCAGAGATGGCGCTCGTAGTAAACCAGTAACCACGTCTTTCTAGAGTACTAACCTTTGCTTGAAACGTGTCAAAATTTTAAGTCGATCGGACCAGAAACAGCTGAGTTTTCGAGGTTGGAGTAAAGTCGTTTTATAGTTTGTTTAAAAAATGGAAAAAACCGAGTTTCGTGTTCTGATAAAACATTGTTTTTTAATGGGTAAAAACACCGTGCAAGCGAAACAATGGATTGAAAAATGTTACCCGGACTCTTGTCCATCAAAAGCAACGATTTGTCGGTGGTTTGCCGAGTTTAAACGTGGTCGTACCGACACAAATGACGCGGAACGCTCGGGTAGACCTGTGGAAGCCGTTACACCGGAAAATGTGAGTGAAGTGACAAAAATTATAATGAAAGATCGTAAAGTGAAGCTCCGTGAGATTGCTGAGATGACACAGATATCATATGGAAGTGTATTTACTATCCTTCATGAAAAATTGAGCATGAAAAAGGTTTTTTCCAAGTGGGTGCCGCGATTGCTTTCGATGGAACAAAAACAGCAACGAGTCGATGATTCAGAAAGCTGTTTATCGCTATTTACTCGCAACAAAAAAGATTTCTTGCGTCGTTACGTGACCATGGACGAAACATGGATACATTACTACAATCCAGAGTCGAAGCGGCAGTCATCTGAGTGGCGCACAGCTGGCGAAAGCCGTCCGAAGCGTCCGAAAACGCAGCAGTCAGCTGGCAAAGTCATGGCGTCAGTTTTTTGGGATACGCATGGCGTGATTTTCATTGACTACCTCGAAAAAGGTAAATCGATCAACAGTGATTATTATATTGACTTGCTGGTGCGTTTGAAGGAGGAAATCGCAAAAAAACGACCGCACATGCAGAGAAAAAAAATCCTTTTTCACCAAGACAATGCACCCTGCCACAAGTCGATGAAAACAATGGCAAAATTGAACGAATTGGGCTTTGATCTGCTTCCCCACCCCCCCTACTCGCCAGATTTAGCCCCCAGTGACTACTGGCTCTTTGCTGATCTTAAAAAAATGCTCCAGGGAAAAAGATTTGGCTCAAATGAGGAGGTCATCGCTGAAACTGAAGCTTATTTTGAAGCGAAAGACAATTTTTTTTATAAACATGGTATTGAAAAATTGGAAAAGCGTTGGAACGATTGTATCACCCTAAAAGGTGATTATGTTGATGAATAAAAAAAAAAATTGCAAAAAAAATGTTGTTTTCATTGTTAGTCTCGGGACTTATTGATCCATGTGATATATGCTACTCATGTGGTTATCTACAAAACTTGAAAACGGTATTAATATAGCCTGACGGTAGAATATTTATTTTCCTTGTAGCTTACTCATCATCAGCCATAAGACGTCCACTGCTGGGCATAGGCCTCCCCCTTGGGGGTTTGCCAATACTCGCCACGCTTGGCAGGCGGGTTGTCGAGTTAGGTGTGATTGTTCAAGGAAGACGCTGCTGCCCATCCTCCGGATTACATCCCTTAGGAGACTCTTACGGTAACCACGGATAGAGAGGGTGGGGTACTATTCTTACGCCGGCACCACCACGGAGAAAAATTTAGTAAAACACGTATTACGTATTCTATAGAAAAAAAAAAATGAATACAACTAGAGCGTATCTACCTAACGCGACAGCAAACTTTTTTTTAAATCTATTGTTTACGTAAAAAACGTATTCTTCGTAATTTTTTTGTGCTAGAATAGAATCTTTGTCGAGACATACCCGCTGGTGATTCTGAGAGAGTGTACTTCGTCCTCCAGCTTGCTGATGCGATCCATCATTCGGCGCTTGTCCACTTCCGAAGCACGAAGAGAACTCTGCAAAAGAAATTTATGGAATAAAACGTTCTTCTTAGTTTATTGCGCCGCACCATGTGCATTTGTCAGTATTCAGTGTTACGACATATTGAATTACTTAAAAAAAAATCTGTCATAAAAGTAAGTTTTGATCGAGTCCGATCAAGCCCTAATAAAGTAGTGGTGATTTTACCACAAGCTTTTAAGCTTTGATGGAGTTTTGGAAGCAACACGAAAAGTAATTTTCCACCACTACATCACTTCTCAAACACCTACACTGACGCGCAAAACTAGTTTTTTAATTATTTTTCCGCGTCTAATCTCCAGTAAAATGTTGTTTAGTTTATATACACTGAGCAGTCTAATGTCATAAGATAATCAAGCTTAAATAAGGTGTCTCGGAATAGTAATAGGTGATGTCCATCAATATGCGTAACTTTTTCGAGACATGCGAGCTCCATCGTATACCACATCTGCTTTTAACATCAATCGAGATATTGCTCAAACACAAGCATATCCATTTATTTTTTTAACTACTTACTTAAATGTCTACAATATGCCTCTTTATTCTACTAAAGGACATCGGGCTGCCAAGATTATCTATAAATTAATTTCTAAAAAGAGTATCCAAAGCAGCGTTTATAGCATCATATCATATTTGATTAGACGGGAATGAGAGCATGGATAGTGAAAGTGAACGTTAATACGGATAAAGTGACCCCGTAAATCAACACCTGTATGCCAATCCTAGGAACTGTACGGGTATCCGTCCCTGCGACGAGATGAACTCGGTACCCGCACTTCGATACTATTGAATGCCAAGAAGTTTCGTCGTCGTCGATAAAAGTATTAATCCTTTGCAGAGTGTCTATGTACTTGGTGGTAGATTTCCTTAGCATGAAGTCGTCTAGATATTCTACCGTCAAGCACTAATATGTAAACATTACTGTCAGGTTTGAAGGGTACTGCAGCTAGCGAAATTACTGGGGTGTTGAGACTAACCATTGAAAGTCTCAAAGTAATGAGCGCCAAAGCAGTGATGCCCTCCAATTTCGTTTTGCTATTCAAAACTCTTTGTATTGCTGCAATGGTCATAATGCTCTTACCTTCAGGAGAGAGCATCGTTCATCTCATAAATTTTACATTAAAAAGAAAAGAATGAAGTCCAAGAAACTTTGAAGAGGTACTATTGAGAAAATATCAACAAAAGTACCTTCTCAAATACTCGAGTACAGTTGAGCTAATGGGTAGTTCTTATAATGAAGGAATTTTGGTGCGCTCAAATCATAGCTCCTTAATTTTTAAATATTTCTGATTTATTTTAAATCTGGAATAAGGAACTAATTGGCTTCTATATTGGCACTGAAATTCAGCTAGCTTCGAGAATATCTTTTTGGAGAAAAATGCCTAAATATGAGCAAAATTGTCACTTTCCTGTGGGGCGATTTTACAAAACGCAAGTGTTCTACCGACATAATACGTAAAGTAAGTATATAAATCAAAGAGATTATATCTAATCATAGTAACAATTAATGAAACTTTGCTAAAACGTAAAAAGAAGTTGCGTGTCTCCCTAATTTTAGTCGATTTTTTATCATAGAATAGGGGCGACACGAATTGTGTATCACATTCCTGTCAGCTAAAAACATGTGAAAAATACCAATAAATTGAATAATGAGCACTGTTGCCAGATTTCCGAGACAAAGTACGTAGTCCAATAAGCTCACTTCCGCTTAAAGTTCCGCCTAACAGCCAATCAGACAGTCGCCACGAAGATCTCTATGACCGCAGACGCGTTCGGGTCAGACAACTTCTCACTTGTATGGTATGTATTTACGTAAACAATATTTGAATTTCTTAATTTTTTTTATTGTTTTGATTAATATACCTAGTGTAAATATACCATAAAGCATTAACATGTCATTCGAATACAGCGTTTTTGTGTTTTTTATGAAAAACCTCAAAATTATCACTTTCCTGTGTATCACTTGTCTGGATCCATTTAGACAGGAAAGTCATAACATTACAGGAAAGTGATAAACATTCACTTAGATTCCTAACTTCCTCTTAATATTGTATGTATTATTAACCCGTTGAGGCCTTTTTTCCACAGAAACCAAAATGCCAACCTAAGAAAAAAAGACCAGCGAAAGAAGTATTAGCGCAAAAGCGAGAAAATGAAAGAAAACGTTATGAACGAATGAAAAATGATCCAGACAAGTTAGCTACTTCAAATGAAAAGAAAAAACAGTATTATTTAAAGGCAAAAACTACAGGAAAAATTAAAACAATATCTGAAATGACCGATCATGAAAAAAGGCACTGGAGGAAGTCGGATCTTGCATCGTTCACTTGTCTTGTCCTGACCGTTTATCGGATAAAGACTATGCAATACAAACTTAAACTAACCTATTTACTGAATTTTCAACTGATTATTATAAAAGTTTTATTGTGATATTCGATGCCATACTAATAATTAAATTTAGTAATTCATTATTTCTGAATAAAAAATAAATATGACAATTTGTGTAATAATCTCACTTTCCTGGTTATTTCTGACTATTCTGGCAGTAAAATAACATTCACATCATAATATTTTCTAACGGTTTTCAGTCAATGTATAAATTATATATAGTCAAGTATATACACGTCACTTATCATGCATTTTTATACATATTTAAAGTTATTTTTCACTTGCCTGTCTTGAATTTTTTAAAAGGCTTATAATTTAATTATTTACCAATATTTTGTCTGACCCACAAAACTTTAGCTTATTTAAGTAAAAACCTTGACCTCTGGCCACTTTGCATACTAAATTTAGGAAATAAAAGTATGGGACTAAAAACGTCCCGTATTATTCCTTCATAATAAGAACTAGCCTAATGATGGGCGCCATGTCCAATCGGCGCTAATGTCACCTGACACCGACCATCATCAGTCGAGAACGAGTAACCGTTTCCCCAGCGACTGGATCAAGTTACTCAGTTTCTAAGTAAAGCTCTAAGTTGCAGCCCATTGCGGCCATGTAATTTGAAGCGTGGGTCGAGCATTACTTAGTTCCTTGATGGATTTAGAAAATATGTTTGAACGGTGATCTTGGTTACCGTTTTGGCTCCCAATTCGCAAAATGTACCGTAATATACAAGTTATAGTCCAAATTGTTGATTTTCTTTACGTCATATCCACACTACCCATTTCTAAACCTACTTATAATTAACCAGCAAAATGTCTTCCACGCCAAACACGACCATTGACAGAGCTAACAAGTGCGTAACAACGTTTTGTCGGCGAGAAACCTTTTATCAAACACGAATGGCAACATTTACTCCGCAAATTCATCATGGCACACGACCAGCGTAACAGGAACCGTGGAAACTCGAAGGGGGGTCGTGCACCAGACTGATAAAATTAGTCTTGTATTTTGGGGAACTCGACCACGAATGAACTAAAAAGTATGTATGCTAATACCAAACATGACCTTTGAGCCATAGGATACACATAGAGATTAAGCAATGCGTGTGCGAATGAAATATTTATTTACGTATAAGTCAATCAAAGGCAAGATAGGCATAGATCTTGGGCACATATAAAGGGTGGTTTGGCCACTTTTCTTATTTCGCGGATAATAGTGTCAATGAAGTTTTCCTCAAGAAGTGTTATGATTTAAAGTCTATACGTAAATTTAAAGAATCCTTTGTTACGAATCCGAACTGATGTGGACAAAGCCACAATCTTACACATGTGAAACACATTTTTCACCTGGGTTATTCATACTTGTACATCGTAAAGAGACAAAATAGAAAAGTGGTATTCATATATTTAATAACTCAGCTAAGGTTAGAGGATGTGTCGTAATCATTAAAAGTGTAATAAACTGTGAACTTTTTTTGATCTACAGGTAAAGGTTCGCAAAGGAACTGCTCAGTGTGTAAATAAAGTTTGATTTCTGCCAGAGGAGAGTGGGAGATTATTTTAGATTGGCGACACGAAGCTGGCGATGAAGCTATTTTGAAATGGTACAAGTTGAAGAAATAAAGCGTGGTTGGTGCTGGCTTCAGTTGAAATTTGGTCGCAACTCTTGGCTGTGTGGTGATGGTTCTGTTTTTATTCGTCGAGTAATGTCACCAGATTTAACGTGACAGTATAAATAAAAACCAAACATTGCACAGTTCCTTTAAACTTTGAATTGTTAGCAAGCGCCTTAGCTTACTTTTGACGCTCTTTACTTTAACACATTACATGGCGAGTCTCATCAGTTTTGTAATATCACTAGTTGCAGTACCCTTCAAACTTGAAAACGGTATTAATATAGCCTGACGGTAGAATATCTGCAACGAGATTACTACATTATAATGCATAAGATTAAGATTATGCCATAATTAACTAGGAACACTCCATAGATCAGACCTACCACCAACTAAGTTCTCTTTATTTAGTCATATTTCTAGCGAACATGAAAGGATTGGGCCCGCTACCGCTGCCTTTAGTAACTCCCGCCCGGTCCTCTGGTCGCGTTAAGTAAGATTACATGGTTGAGTCTATATGCGCTGACAAACAGCCAGTCGGGGCGGACGGACGGCTAATTTTGTTTGTTCCGCCGGTTTGTGACGTGCCTGTACATTGGTTATGATAGACTGCTATCATTGGCTATTGTTAGCAAAAACTCTTGTGATATGGCTTCATAGCTATTACGTTGACTGTCTAGGCGTTGCCACAGCTAATCTCATGTTAAGTGACATTGTGAAGAGTGTAAGCATGCTAAAAAAAACAAGCTTCTAATAAGAATGGGCTTTTAAGTGAGGCTGCCGAAACAGTATAGATGCTTGGCGATTTTTAACTTGTGTGTAGTGATTACTAGTAAGTATAACTACGCAAAAGTAAGATAAAAATATAAAGATTTTTATTTTTCTACATTTGAATTAAGAATTAATCGAAATGAATTGAATTCCAACTGACATAATAATTTGCTTCCAACGCGAATGTGAACTCTAGGGATTAGGGCGCATGTTTAACGACCGCCTCCGTAACAGATGCTGTGTCACTTTCATTTGAATACGAATTATAATAAGTTTGAAAGAGATGAATAGATATTTGCTTCTTCTTAGCATCTCCAATTTCAGGGGCAAGGATCGGAGCTATTAGTTTTTTGCAGGCAAGATCACAGATTAAATGGTAATAGCTACGTAAATGGCCGGGCTTTCTTCCTTTATTGAATGTCTTAGCTAGAAGAATGTGAAACGGTTTCAGGAAACACAGGAGTTAGGGAACCTAAGACTTTGATAATATTAATTTGTCAGTTATTCTGCTAACAGCAAGGACGCAAGCTAGATTAATAGGACCAAACATTTCGAAACTTCTACAATCTAATTAAATAAAACACTACATTTAGGCATTGTTTTTGACACTACTACGACAAATATGTGGAGTGATGAAATCTAGGCCCTGATTCTTTAGCGCACATGAGCTTCTTTGTCGAAAACGCGTTAAGCGTTTATAATGTTATGCACTTTTGAAGTTTATTTAGATATTTCAAAACTAGCAGATCTCCTCAGGGTTTTTTATTGTAGGTACATTGGCATAAAGAGTAGGTACTATTCCATTATTATACTCGAATTCCGCTACGTTACGTAATTCTAGCGCGTTACGTGCTCATGTTATTCGCTATGAGTAGGTACTCATAGCGAATAACGGCTCTGGATATCATTCCTTCTAGACACGAGTTGTGTAAAAATTATAAATTATAATTTATATTAATAAAGATAACGTCTGTTTCGTTTTCGTTTGTGGATTACTTTTTTGTACAACCTGCGTGTTAGGTGGCCTGGAAAAGATTTTTTTGACTAATTTTAATTCTCTAAATCCCACCAGGCCAATGTGGTCAAATTTACCCGACTTACGAGCATATACCTATACCAAGCAGTGGGATGTTAATGACTGATGAAGGGCTAAATACATCAGATAAACAGTTACCTTATCCCACATTTTCGTAACCCTTTCGGATTTCACATTGCCCACCCATTTAGCGGTATAGGTAACGCGTTTAACACGTTTTATGCGTTACTCGCCGGCAGCGTGTTAAACCAGTAGCGCTAAGCAAGTTGCGTTTCGTTTTTGCACTGCAATCAACTCATTAAGAGTTAAGTGCGGCGCTCGGATGCTAATTTGGAAGGCAAACGCTGGTATAACTGTAAGTTGAAATATCTACAGATTTACCGTGATGACGCCCACGCTTTTAATTCAGCACTGAAGTTTCTTCTTACTTTATTTTTGGCATCGCACTTTGGGCATTCTACCACTGTCAAATACTTCATATTTTCAAGTCAGTGTGTCGTGATACAATCGAACACGATAAGTCACAGTAAAGTATATAATAGCTTGAGTGATTTTACTATAAGCTTCTATGGAGTGTTGGAAATATCACGAAAATGTTATGTTTCTCCACATTACTTGGTGGTAGATCTCCTTAGCAGGTGGTCGACTAAGTAGATACCACCGCAGTACCACATATTCTACCGCTAAGCAGTAGTGTGTAAACATCACTGTGTTCCGATTTGAAGGGTACCTACTGCAGCTAGCGAAATTACAAAGCTGTCGAGACTAACTATCAAATGTCTCAAAGTAAAGAGCGCCGTAGCAACGATGCCCTGGACTTTGTTCTGCTACTCAAAGTTATCTCTTACCATCAGGAGAGCGTCTCGTTCGTCTTATTACTTCTATATAAAAATAATTAAAATCATCACATTTTCCAATTATTCATTTTAAAATTATAGTGCTAATTTTTTTACTCTTTGTAACTTTTAAACTAGATACTTTTAGGTCAAATACGAATCCTCAACACATTTAGATTTGACATCAATTTAATAATGATATAATAATACCTATATACCTAATTTTAAGTAGGTACATTTTTAGAACAACTGGTGGTGGTTCACGAAAATATTATATTTTTAGGTAAAAAACCGTCTCGTTCATCTTTTTACTATGATGAACAAGAAAACGGTTTTGTGATGGTAAGTAAGAGATAGCATGTATCTTTGGCCATTACAGCGACACCGACACTTTTAGTAAAAAACAACGTCGAGGATATTGCTCGTATCTTCCTTATTGACTTAATCGTACCAAAATAACTGATACACATCTATTACCTACTACAAAAATATGATCTCAATATCTAAATAGTTCATGAAAATCCCGTCGTAAGCCGTAACACAAAGCTCAACATTGCCGAATTTATATTTTTCCTTCAAACGGAATCCAAACTCGACGCGCATTTAAATTCATAACAAAATTATAACTCACCAAATTGCAATGAAATATTAAGTACGGGAATCGAACCCCCGAGCCCCCTCGTGACGTCACGGGGGGTGGCGCCTGGCTGCAGGCATCCACTCACATCTGCCAATATTTACCTAGCGCCCCCCGCGCCCCTCTACCCTTGCTTCACACCCGCGCTCGTCCCTCACCCCGCACGCACCCGTTCATATTTCAAATGCGATGTGGGGAGACACTAAAGACTACAAAATACAAAGTTAACAGGCTACCTGTTACACAGAAATGCGACAGTGTATTATTTTTTGGTTACAGCACATATACGGATGGTCGGTGATTTTGTCAAATTATATTTCCAATAAGCGTTGTCCTTCTGTATAATAATATTCATAGATTGAGAATATTGAGATATACGCAGAGCCTAGATTTGACTGGAGAATACTCGTAAGCATGAGCACAATTTTTATAAGATATTGCAATGAATATTCTATAAAACTCTTAACAGACCAACAGAACAGGTGCGAACTTTGTATCTAGTTGGGAGGCTAAACCCATGTTGCACAAAATAGAAAGGAAGGCAGTAGGGAAGGGAAGTGTTTGCTCTGCAGTGGGACGACATACTCTAATAAGCGAAAGTTAAACTTGGAATACATACATCTTTTAACCACATAGGCTAATATTTCTCACAGAAAACGCAAGAGAATCTGTATTCCACAGAAATAATATACGTATAGTAATAACACAAATGCACTGAAATAAAAAAGCACGGATAAAATCAAGACATAAAATGAAGGACAGGAAGTGCGTGAATTTGATGATTATCGAATTTAAAGACAAAATTAGTGCATTACTAACTGTTAGGGCGCTGTCTTTCAGCTAGAAGCATTAACGTCTAAATTCTGGACTATTGTTATAGTACGGTTTGACAGACATCTCGCATCAACCATCGTATGTGCGAAAAATCAAGACATAAAATGAAGGACAGGAAGTGCGTGAATTTGATGATTATCGAATTTAAAGACAAAATTAGTGCATTACTAACTGTTAGGGCGCTGTCTTTCAGCTAGAAGCATTAACGTCTAAATTCTGGACTATTGTTACAGTACGGTTTGACAGACATCTCGCATCAACCATCGTATGTGCGAATGCCCCGCGTATAGTTAAATCGATGCGTTCCGTTTTATTCAGACGCACGCCGATTTTATAAACCCCTGAATGTGTGGAGCGCGAAAATTGTTATTCTTTATGTTCTGGTATTTTACAAGCCCCTTGTATGTATAAAATTGTGATTATTTATGTTCCGGTATTTTTTATTGTGTGTTTGAGATAGAACTCAATGTGAACGAATAAAAGATCAATTTTTTAACGTTACATTAGATTTGTTAGCTAGGATTTTATTTTATCTTAGTGCAAGAAAGTAAAAGTACTTTAAAAAAACGAACATGAATGTCAAATAAAAATAACAATTTGGGTTAAAAAATATTATTATAATATATGATCAGAAAATGGCATTATAAAAGTTAAATTTGTCAAATTTTATCACTATCACTAAATAGTATGAAATGACGTCGTGTTTCACGTGTCTTTTTGTTGGTTTAGTATTTTTTTTTAAGTGAACGACGGGTTTTACAACCTTTTTGTTTTACTTATGCGGGATTACTCACGTTTAATTATATCAGAAACTCCGACTATAGCAAGACGAGGCCGCGCGCGCGTTGCTCTCAGCTTTGTTCCCATGATGAAGGCCACCGGATGTGACCGAAACTATAGTCGGAGTTTCCGATAAAATTAAACGTGAGTAATCCCGCATAAATAAAACAAAAATGTGACAAAACCACGTCAGTTTCCATGGATTCTAAAACCATCTTACTATCATTCAAATTGTTTCCGGAAGGTTTATATGTACTTACCTATGTCCGTGCGAAATCGGGGCAGGACGCTTGTAATCCATACTAAGAAAGATGCTGTTGTCTTCTTAAATTTATTTTTTAAGTTTCACACAAACAAAGAAATAATCGCAATAGTACGAATAGGTGACTCTTACTTCCAAAAATACCTAAGATATTCCATCTTTAGTTTAGCCTTCCTTTAGAGATTTTTCCTGAATTGATTATTCTAATACTAATGTGGATATTATGGAACCAAATAGCATATTTTTTATCTACAAAATATCACATATAAAACAAGCATAGCTATTGTTCCAAGAAGTTAAGAGCCTTTTAAAACTCAAAGATGTAATAGCAGAGTGACTAAGTCCGTAACAACTGGTACTACAATCAATGCAAATCTGAACAGCTAGCAAAGGAAAACATCGGTGGCGCGCTGTCGCCTCTAACCTGGCAGCCTGTAGGCGTTTTGCAATAACAAACATTAGCACATCACAGTATACTGAGTGGCAGAGTGTAAAGTTCATGTAGTTTTTCAAAGTACCCGCAACCGACGACAGGCATATATGAAAACGCTCATAAATGTAGAAGAGAAAGATGTCAACAAGTAACAAGAGAACAGAATTCAAAATATTAAGTAAAACAATAAATGCAAATGAAAATACCTAGCAAAGAATAATATTAACAACTGCTATGCGTGCTTCGTAACGCAATCGTTTTGCATCAATGAACATTAGCACAACACAGTGTATATGATCAGAGGGCAAAGTCGGTTTAAAACGCAATAAAACCGACATCAAACGGTTATAATTATGTATATCACAAACGGCAAGTACGAGAACCTAAAACTTTTTCTAGAATAAAGTAATCACTGTAAGTCTAATAATGTACTATATCAGTTGCTAGTTAAAGTGTAAGTTAGTTCGCAAATTGCCATGCTAGATATATGTTTATAATGCTAGGCAAACGCGACCGAGCAGATGTTGGAAAATCTTCTTCCTTTGAACAAAAATTCTAACAGTAAAATTATGAAGATACTTTAATTATATAAAGCTCTGAGCACTTAGAAGTATAATTTTGTTCAAAACGTGCCCTACTGTCGTTCACAGCACTCGAAGACACCGTCAAGTGCACTCAGAGACCACCCAAGCCGCGCACACCTACTCGCGCCGAATTGAGGTAAAAACACAAAAAATAACCATCTTGTGAAATATGGAAAAAATGTTTACACAACGTAAGGATTTTTAGGACAGGATTGAGTGAAAAAGTGTGTTTTGGTTTGGTTTTGTCGGAGTAGTGTTGGAATTGACGTTAAAATGATTATGAACGTTAGTGCAAATACGAGTTGAGGCACATAGTATTTGATATATACAGGTTTATAAGCTTACGGTACACTATGCCGAATGGAGATTATGGTACACATAATGAACAACTTTTCCTATGGATATAACTCAGAATTCGGGAAATCAGAAAAATAAATCAGTTGTTTTGCTGCATACATTTGGTCAAAGGCCAACATACTTTTTTGGGGATCAATTGATTTTATACTATTCTACGCTAGATGGCTATTCGACCAACAGGTCACTTAACATCAGATGTGCTGTGGACAAACACCTAGCCTGTCACCTTCAAAAAATACTATAATATGCGACAGTCGGTTTTACTTACACATTACATCTCGTATCCATCTAGATATACATATATTATTAAATTCATTGTTTTATTTTTTTGGTCAACTAGGTGCATGACCACACCTAATGTTAAGAGTGTGGTCGAAGATGGTAAACATCCCTCCCTAGCCCGGAATGGTAACCGATTCTCAAGTGAGGTTGCCGGAACACACAGGTGATAGGCGCCAAAATGCATTTTTTGTTTACAACTAAGTATACAATTTTATGTAAGTACAATTGTACATGACACTGCCTGTATATCTTCGTATAGTTTTATACATATAAATTATAGTACCTGGTTGACCGAGCATTGCTCGGATGAAAACATGGATAAAACGACGTTTTCTGAAAATGAAACCTAGCTAGATCGATTTTCGCCTCCGAAACCCCCTGAATACAAAATTTTGTGAAAATCGTTGGAGCCGTTCCCGAGATTCAGATTATATATACATATATACAAGAATTGCTCGTTTACAGGTATTAGACTTACGTAATAATAATAGTAAAAGTTGTATGATATAAATAACATACAAAACTTACAATCACGAGATTGGTTAAAGCGACATCTTAACAACTACTTGTGAACTAATTGGAATCAAACTAAACATCGCAGCAACGACGGAGCAGCGTTCCTTTAAAATGTTCATTTTAAAACAAACAAAAGCCAATAGATGGCGCTCTAAAACTACATTTGACGTACCTTGATCTCCTCAAGAGTTTTTTCAGTCAATTTAGCTTCAGATGACGCCAAATTCTGTGAACAAAAATACATTTTAAATAACGAAAAATGCAAGTTGATCATTTATTCTCATCAATGACATTTGCAGTGCCAATAAAAAATATTGGGACGCATTTATAATGGACATAATTATTTGACTATAGGTATACTTAATTCTATTGATGTTGTCTTTATCACTCATATGCCCATTTTAAACAGAGAGAAAGGATAATATTTATATTTACTGGTTTAGTCCTGTTCCTATAAACTGACCCAATGTTGGGCGTGAGCCTCGTGTCTTTGTGAAAGGGTAAGGCCGTTGTCCTGGACGCTGGCCAAGTGCATATTGGCAGATTTCACACATCTTTGAAAGATTTTTAAAGAACTCTTAGACATGTAGGTTTTTTTTTATAGCTGACTGGCTAGGTGTTTGACCACAACTCACCTGATGTTAAGTGACGGTGTGGTAGAAGATGGTAAAGCACACCTAGCCTCGAATAGAACTGGCTCTCAAGTGAGGCTGCCGGAACACACCGTTAGATGCTTGGCGGCAGATTTCCAACTTGAGGGTGGTAGCTAGCCAGCCGAGTACTAGAAAGTACCCTACCACCACGCTATGGTTTCCTCACGATGTTTTTCCTCCACCGGTAGCTCAAGCTCATTGTTGGTATTTGAACACACGCCCTTCGGCATGCGAACTGACCGCGCTAAACACTGAGCTGTCATCGCTAAAAGTAAAGTAAGGTATCCTCACTGTGTTTCTTCACCGTTTGATGTCAGCAGCAATATACACACATAACTTAAAAAAGACAGGGGCTTACCGTGGGATTTCAACCCAGAACCTCTAGATTAAGAACCATACTAGATTAAAACCAACTAGGCAGCTAAAACTTCTATATTGTACAAAGAGCAATAATATTGATATTTTATTATGGAAACTGACGTGGTCTTGACACATTTCTTGTTTTATTTATGCGGGATTACTCACGTACTTACGTACGCCAGTACGAACGTACTGGCGTACGTAAGTAAGTAAGTACGCTGAGGCCACGCGCGCTTTGTCCCCATGATGAAGGCCACCGGATGTGGCCGAAACTATAGTCGGAGTTTCCGATAAAATTAAACGTGAGTAATCCCACATAAATAAAACAAAAAATATTTATATTTATTGCAAGAAAAATACGCAGTTCGAATATTAGAAGTTTATTATTGAACACAGAGTTTATGCGTTCATTGAATTCTTCAAAAAATGTTGATAGACTCTTATTAAAAGTCCTCAACGTATATGTAGCCCTGGTATTGCAGATATCCATAGGTGACAGTGATTGCTTACCATCAGGCAACCTGTGAGTTTGTATGCTACCTGACCGTAAAAAAAAAAATATTGAATATAGGTAGGTATGCAAAACATGTTTTCCTTCATCTTTTTCTGCAGTGTGGTCAAAGATGATAAACACACCTAACAAGGAATGAGAATTGACCCTCCAAAAAAAAGTGAAGTTTCAAAATATTCCGCTACATTTAAAAAAAAATTATAGGTTTGGTACTGTATTGCGGAGATCTACACTATTTGAAATAACAAATTTGAATAAATAGCGAATGATGTACTTCTGCACAAGGAACCAGGACATACATTTGCATTCCGTCCCACAAATGGAAGCGATATGATATCATAAGCGTGAGCAATTGAATCGGTCACCAAACAAGATTTTATTGGTGAGATATCCAAAATCCATATCTTGCGAAACTCGCCGAAAACTATGCCGAACTCGTGCGCCGAGGGTTCAGTACCTACCCATTACACCGCCATAATAAAATTGGTATCATTTTTATTAGTGGCTAAGTTTTAAGTGTGTGTGTAAGTAAATGTACCTTAACGCTCAACTTTTTTTATTTTTCGGAATTTGCCCTTTATTTGTGCTTTTTATTTGACCTTGCTTTTTGCCAAATTTCGTGTTTCTAGGTCAACGGGAACTACCATTATAGGTTTTTGCTGTATATAAGGGGTTTTCTAGGCGGAAATCGATCTAACTAGGTCTCATCTCTGGGAAATCACTTTTTTCCGAGTTTTCGTGCATACACTGAACAAAGCTCGGTCGCCCAGGTGCTAGATAGCTTATCTATACGAGCACTATTGACGTTTTAACAGTTAACTTTATCAAATGGCAATCAGATAATCAACCGTTAGATAATCTACAAAATGTAATAAATGTTTTTACACAGCAATCCAGTTTAATATAGCAATTAGGTACCATGTCATAGTTTATTACGCGTTTTATGGATACAGAGCGGTAATAAAGTATTAAGACAGTAGGCGATGTGAAATCGGAAAGCGTAATTACGTTTGAACCAACGAACCAACTATTCCTATGTTTTTACTTGATATCCCATAGAAATAAACAGTAGTCATCACATCATCAGCTATAGGACGTCCACTGCTGGACATAGGCCTCCTCCTGAGGGTTTTGCCAATACTCGCCACGCTTGGCAGGCGGGTTGGCGAGCGCAGTTAGGTATGATTGTTCAAGGAAGACGCTGCTGCCCATCTTCCGTATTACATCCCTTAGCCGACTCTTACGGCAACCACGGGTAGAGAGGGTGGGGTACTTTTCTTACGCCGGCACCACCACGGCAACAACAGTAACAAACAGTAGTCATTGTTCGTAATAAAAAAAGTAGGGTATTTTTTTAAATCATATAGGACTATAAGCTTTATGTGTACTACGGCGAAAGGGCGCGTGTTCAAACCCCAACAATGAGCTTGAGCTGCCAGTGAAGGAAAACACCGTGAGGAAACCATAGCGTGGTGGTAGGGTACTTACTAGTACTCGGCTGGCTAACTACCACCCTCAAGTTGAAAATCTGCCGCCAAGCACCTGTGCCCGCAGCCTCACTTGAGAGCCAGTTCTATACCAGGCTAGGTGTGCTTAACCATCTTCGATTTTTCGTCACATAAGATCAGGAGCTAATTGTGGTCAAACAATTAGCCTGTCAAACATAAAAAAAAATAAGTTGCAAAATAGTTTTTAGGCTTTTATACGTGCTTTAGCCAGGTCTAAATTCTGTCAGGTGGTGAGGGCTACTTCGGATCGGAGTCGATGGAGGCAGATTGTTCGTCTTAGAGGTCAGATCACCACGATCGTCAGATATGAGAGACCGATCGAAGAGAGATAATTTTTACAAAAAAAACCGAGTTCATTTCACTAAGCCCAAACACGGCTAGGTTACATTGTTTCATTACAGAGTTCCGGTGCCTACTTTTTATCATCAGATGATGATGAAACCGGAAGTTAGGTAGTTTATTGGGACTATTCTAGTGACCGTAAATACCACAGAAAAGCAAAATACGCAATTTCATTTATTGGATTTGGATGACATATTTTTTCGACTTATTATAGTTTAATAATCAAAAACACTAGACGATTTTAGCTGAAATTTCTGTAGCACCAATTTGAAAGTACATCCCTTTAAATAAAATTATTTAAAAAAAAACATATCTGTTTATAAATGACGGAGCTCTGAGTTAACAAACAATGCAACAACACAACTGCCACTGCAACTGGGTGGCCATTGGAAAATGGGATTAGTAACATTGCTGTCAATTAATTTATGACTTTCTTTACTAATCTAGCACCATAATAGTGTGTCACAAGGGACCAAAATAATGTATTGAGGGCGAGAGCGAATGTTTGAATTCAGAGCGAAGCGAAGGATTCTAGAGTAGAATCCTGAGCGCAGCGAGAGATTCAAAGTACATCGCTCGAGGTTAAATAATTTTGGTACCGTGTGGCACATTCTTCACACTTTTCATTCCCCTTTCTGAGAAATAATATTTTTCTATCGATTTGTTTGGTAGTAAATTGTTTATGAAAGTTTATGCGTTTAATGTTACACTTTCTGGTGTTAATATTTCACTTTCACATTTAGAACTCATCTTTTATTCAAGTTTTGTTAATCAAATTAAAATTGTCTGTAATATTTTGAAAAAATAATGATAAAAAAACGAATAAGAACTTCCAGTGTATTTTTTATTTTTATTTGATTAACCAATGCCGCTTTGCCAGGCGCGCTTCTTTTATAACCGGCCAAGACTTTATCGAAAATTGCGTTCAAACTTTTCAATTAAATAGTGTTCCAAATTCAAAAGCCATTTCGTCGCTGTTATTAAGTGCGCCGGAATGACCCGTTTTGCTCGCACTTATCGAGGAACCCTTCGTCTCTTCGAATAGATGAAATGAAAAATATATTATGTACACCTACTTCCACAGACAGGATCACCTTCAAAATTTATTTTTAGATTCACAGCACAATTAAAACTATTTTGAGTTAATTACCTGTTTATGTAGACTAACAAATCATTTTTCCTTTTAATACATAAGCATTTAAAATTAGTTCCTAATATTTTTTCCTGTATCATCAGTAGGAGTATTTAAATATATTTATTTAAAGTTCGACGAACTGCTTTGTCTTCCAGTTTGGAAACAAGCCAACACTTCTAAATGTCACATCCAGTCTAGATCGCATTCTTTCATTCAAATCATTAGCACACAAGCTTAATGTTACCTATTATTAAGAAATAATTTGAGACAACAGGCTGGCGTTTGACTGCTTACCCGCCTGATATTATCCGATGAAGTCTATGATGGAGCACGATTATGATAAAACGATTCACTCGAGACTCAGTTGTAGAATTGCGCAGCATTTACGCTCGTTTCTTAGTAGCTCTGCTTCGTGAGCTGAAAGGCGTGGGTTCGATTTCATTTACGTGACGAACATTATTATGTAGATTGAAGATGTTTGTTTTTTGACCAGAATTTTATGTTTCAAAATATGTATATCCTACTAATATTATAAATGTGAAAGTTTGTATGTTTGGATGTTTGTTACTCAATCGCGCAAAAACGGCTAAACTAATTTGGATGAAATTTGGCACACACATCGTTTATTACCAGAATTAACATATAGAATACTTTTTACATAAAATTTTATTTATTGACAGTTTGATAGATTGACAAATTGGCAGTTTGACTGATTGACAAAGCGGCAGATTGACAGTTTGACTGATTGACGGATTCACAGTTTGACATATTGACAGTTTGACAGATAGGAGTTTAATACAAAAAATATTTGAAAACCACGAAACAATAATTCGCAAAGAAGAATAATGTGCTTAGCGAGTAAGATAAAAATAACTGTGTGTGTGCTAAATTTCATCCAAATCCGTTCAGCTGTTTTTGGGTGATTTGGTTTACGTGAACTCTGCGAAAGTTTTTGTTAAATTCCACGGGGACGAAGCTAGTGTACCTACTGTAAGTATGTATTTAGGTACAATAAAAAGTATAGAAGTATTCTATCAGTTATCTGGTTCGATAGTTTGACATTCCAATATATCCCAAAATTAAAATAAAACATTGAACAACTGGCGGCCTCATCGTTTAGAGAGATCTCTTCCAGAATCTCTTCCTTCCTGCCTTGGGACAGATAAGAATCGCTGAGTAGTTAAAAGGTCAGGTAAAAGCTCAGCTTAGCTACTTAAAGCCCGTTGAATTTGTAAATTTTTGCTAAATTTGGAGCTAGATGACGCTATGTGAAAAATACTAAGCGCTATCATTGATCGGATGACAACTGAAATTGTGTGTCATATAAATTTATTTTGGGTAAATCAGGACTAGCCTGTCAGTTTGTAGGAATTTACATTTTTATACAAACATTTATTAGTAAATTTGATTTTTAAATTTATTTATGTTTGAGATACTATAACAGGTTTAACCTGCCACAGACAACAGAGCCGATATCTAAGACACTATAATAACAATCCATTAATAAAATCATTGACGTAGATCAGAGGTGCTCAAACTTACATATTTCATCTACCGCCCACTTTGAAAATCAATTATTTTTCAGCGCCCCCAATATTTATTTTTAACTTTACGTCATTTGAAAAACCTCAAGGACTTTTATTAATTTAATTTTAGTATGCTATATTAGTCTGGTCTGGAGTTTAAACTTACATTCTAAACGAGACTTTTTTACAGATATCGTGTAGTTTGAAATTCCGTGAATTTTAAAATATTAATAAGTAGATAAAACATTTTTTTAGGCTCTTTACCTACCCCTTCTAGGCCACCAGCACCGACAAGGGGGCGGTTGTCGCCTACTTTGAGAAAAACTGACGTAGATCAAATTACACGAAAACAAAATCGTGATAGAACTTAGAACGCTATCCGCATTGTGTATATCTGACTAATGTATATTATTGTTTTTAAAGAAACTTTAGTAGCCAAACGCCTTCAAGGCTGGCGTCTAGAATCGTGCTGCATTCTAACCCACGCTTTATTTGTTATGAATTAGTATAAAGGAATACCTGAATATATCAAAGCGTCAGAACAGTGACGTTAGTTTGTTTTTCATTACTTAATGTTCTAGGTACCGAAAGTCACGGACAGGAGTAATTTCTTAATATCACGAGAGCGTTATTTATTTCATTGCTTTTACACAAAAAACACTGAAATACTTTACTATTTCCAGTCGCAAAAGCAAACGCGTTCCATCACCTCATCTTCGTTTAAGAGAGTTTTTTTTTAATGCTTGACTGGCTACGTGTTTGACTACATCGCACCTGATGTTAAGTGACGGTGTAGTCGAAGATGGTTAACACACCTAGCCTGGAATGGAACTAGCTCTCAATTGAGGCTGCTGGAATACACCGTTAGATGCTTGGCGGCAGATTTTCAACTTGAGAGTGGTATCTAGCCAGCCGAGTACTAGAAAGTAGCCTACCACCACGCTATGGTTTCCTCGCGATGTTTCTCATTCAAGCTCATTGTTGGGGTTTGAATGCACGCCCTTCGGCGTGCGAACCGACCGAAAGAATAGCAGAGAAACACAAGCCTATTACATAATATTGATTCTTGACAATTAATAAACCCGATAAGATTGACGAACGACTCGCCTTAGTAAATCTCAAATTATGAGATCCAGGGCAGCGTTGCCCAGGATTTTGTTTTATCACTTAAAGTTCTGAGTACCACGCGATGGTCAAAGGCAGACGATATCTCTCACCATCACAAGTACATCTTGTTCTACGCAAAACAAAACTAGCTCTACGCTACAATTTTCACCCGTATGCTTTTAACGTAATTCTCTCAAATCCCACCAGTTAACAGACAAAAGTTTACGTATTCTTGAAAAAGTATGATATTGCCAATATAAATTTTACATTTCTTATACATGTAATCTCATCAGAAATTGCCTAAAATAGAATGTCATAAACATGAATTACTTCAAGTTGTTATCAACCTTTTCGGAGACTGCAAATGTGCATAATATTTATTACAAGTCATTGTGTGTGAGGCCGAAGTGGGATTTCGAAGTCGGCGTTGCGAAGCGGTATCCGTACTTGTAAAAACAATTGTTGATGGCTTTAATAAAGTTAAATAAATTATATATGTAACTAGCGATGCAATGTAGATGTTAAAGTGATGCATATGCATGTATTATACATATAAACTTTCCTCTTGAATCACCCTGTCTATTGATGGAAACCGCATTAAAATCCGTTGCGTAATTTAAAAGATCTAAGCGTACAGACGACGCGGCGGAAAGCTACTTTGTTTTATACTATGTAGAGAAACCACTTATCAGATTTAGAATAGTAGCTTACAGTAGTTCTATCTCTAAAACAACTTACTTAAGCGTTTAGGATATACGACGCTTACCACTAAATGAGCTGTTGGTGAAACAGCACACTAATTAAACAAATATTAAAAAAACAAAAGTTTGTATTACATTTGTTTCTTATTTACGCTGTAATCCTCCAACGAATTTGAGTGAAATTTGCAATGGAGATACATCTCTACATAGTATAAAACAAAGTCGCTTCCCGCCGTCTGTACGCTAAGATCTTTTAAACTACGCAATGGATTTTAATGCGGTTTCCATCAATAGACAGAGAATGATTCAAGAGGAAAGTTTATATGTATAATACATGCATATGCACCACATTAGTACATAGCACCAGTGCGTAGCCGGAGCGGGTCGCTAGAAGTTCATAATGTGGATTAATACAGACTAATTTTCATCTAAAGAAATACAAGGCTTTAGTAGGGTAGCCGGGTGAATCAACGGTGTCGGTGTGGTCAACAATGGCAAACACTACTTATCCTGGAAAGGGAATTGACTCTCAAGTAAGGTTGCTGGAACATGTCGGCAAATGGTTTTCTTCACCGGCACCTCAAGTTCATTGCCGAGATTTAAACCTATATTTTTTAGTGTGCTATCCAACCGCGCTAACCTCTAAGCTATTATGACAATGGTGTGACCATCTCTGTACTTTTGTTTACCTCAGTCCTTTCTAATACCATGGCCCGCACCCTTGTATACAGCGCCTCCTCCCGTATCCTGGCCGCGTCTCGGATCTCCCGAACCAGGTCTGTGAGCAAACCTGGGCTGTACTGACCGCCGATCATACCTGGAAAACGATGAGAAAAAACTTGAATGGTTATAAGGTTTAAATTACAGTGATGTGAAAGATATAAGTAGGTACATCAGCTGTTTGAAATTGCAAATATTGTATATAATTTTGAACTTTAACGCGTGGAGCTACCACTTGTGTACACGACACTAAGCTGGTCAGTCTACACAACAATCCGAAAAATTTACGAAGGCGTAAGACACACCAAAATTCATGGTAGGCTTGCAACTCTGTGATTTACTCGGATTTTCATTCTCAAGGTGTGTTAAAGAGAGTCTATAGTTGGGAGTTATAGTTCAAGATACACACACATACACGTTGAGGGGTTAGCATATCAATTTTCGAGATTAACGTAATACGTAACTGCATGGAATTAGAACCGCGGAAGTAAATGGAAACTGGTTTTTTCACACATTTTACTAAAAATTATAATAGTAATAGGTACTAGAGTTACTGGTTTTATTATCTTATTAAACCCTACAATTTCAGTGAAGTAAATTATTGGATAAAATAACGGAATACGAATACCAATGCTTGTATTTGCATTTGACGGACTACCTCTCAAACCGCAAACTATAAATTTCATAAATATGAACGTGATCTCAGCAAACATTCAATGACAAATATATTTTTTTACATCAAGCAAATTTCTATTCTAAAACGGCTAGACTGAAGTTGCGGATCGGCCGGCATAACCGGCGGGTTTATTTAGCAGATTTAAAACGTCAATATTGCTATGGAGGTGGCTATGGGAGACACGATGCCTAAAACTTGTGTCATTGAGATTTATTTATAAGTACATTAAAAAAAATAAGCTTTTATATGTGCTTGTCCTAGGTATTGGTGCAATTTAACGGGCAATCAAAAATAACGTGTTTAAAAAAAATCTTGTTTATACTGCTGACCGTTGAGGAGTAGACCTAGTAGAGTAGTACCTTCTTCTGGAGCCAACCCTGAGTGTAGTAGAATCAGGTCATGCTTACAATAAAAATGCATTGTCATCAGAACTGAACCATACGAGATCAATTTCAACTTCTTAGGATAAATGGAAGTGTTTCTAATTTTACTTGTAAGATTTGACCCATGTTATCTAAGCAACTTAAATAAGTTTGTAACAAGCTGAAGAGTTTAAAAAATCTATAACACGACTGAGATTAAAATAGCTATACTTAAAGAAAAAAAAAAAAATCTTTTGAAACCAATTTATTATTTCTAATTAAATTTAAAGACATTACTTATATATATTTTTGTAATCCTCTTTTAATTTCCTTTATTTTGATACCCTACTCGATAGGTTTTGGTTATTTTTTCTTTATTAACGTTTTATATTTCGCGCCAAAAAAGCCGCCATTTTTTTTAAACACCTACCTAAAAACACTTGGGTTTTTAAGACGAATATAACATAACTGTCGAAATCCATCCAGCCGTTTGGAAGATGCGAGGTAATAAAGAAATTTACATACATATAAGATACGCGCGAAAGACATAACCCTTCCTTGGCAGTCGGGTAAAAATACATACTGGTGCCGAGTAACTAACCGGAGTCCAAGCTGCCGGCAACATGTTCATACTCGCCTGCAACCCGCCGGTTTTCAATTAAGTCTATGTCAGGCTTTATCCCATATCGTGAAGATACGAATCCATTATCTTATCTTCCGAGAATGTCAGTCGGGCGTGATAAAAAGATCAACGTGGCCATTTCTTTGCTCTTGATATCAGTAGTTCAAACAAAACGATTTGTAAAAAAATACTATAACAGTTGAAAAATTAATTTGGAATCTATAGGATCGTCCATCGCAGTTAAAACTGCGAGTCATAGCTAATTTCTAATAGTAACTTTAAAGAAAAGTAGAACATATACTTAATTAACGTGGCCTAAAAAAAAGAGGAAGACCTCTTGCTCCTACAATTTTCGCTTGTCATACGCTAACTAGGTACATACATGCACACAAATACGTCAAGGCCTTACGTTGTGTGACGTACACATTAAGGTATTTTTGTTGTGTGTAGTTCCCATTTATCAAACGAAATTGTACGACTAGTCTTCACTAATTTTCTACGCAACTTTATATCTGTACTACTTTTCTCTAACCCGTGTAAGTACTTAGTTATAAAAAAGTAAGTTTTTGTAGCGATGATAGCTCAGTGGTAAGCGCGGTTGGTTCGCATGCCGAAGGGCGTGGGTTCAAAGCCCAATGAGCTTGAGCTGCCGGTGAAGGAAAACATCGTGAGGAAACCATAGCATGGTGGTAGGGTACTTTCTAGTACTCGGCTGGCTAGCTACCACCCTCAAGTAGGAAATCTGCCGCCAAGCATCTAACGGTGTGTTCCGGTAGCCTCACTTGAGAGCCAGTTCTATTCCAGGCTAGGTGTGCTTTACCATCTTCGACCACACCGTCACTTAACATCAGGTGAGTTGTGGTCAAAAAACAAGACAGTAAGCCAAAAAAAAAAAGTAGCGTCTTTTGAACTACAGTGCATTATCCGATTTGCGTGGCTCCAACACCAATCGATTCTATTTAATCTTACGCGTCTAAAAATAAATTAAATCGACATGGCTATTGACAAAGTTACTATTATCTAATCTGTGGCTATGGTTTGTATCGATAATCAAACTCATTTTCCAACATTTTTTTTTAAATATAAAACTAGAACTAAGCTTTACACGGGGCTTTTGATCTATCTCAAAGGGATTAGGCAGCGTTTTTGATGAAAGCTCTCTGGTGGCTTGACTTTTTCCGACACTTCCAACAATTATTTATCATCATATTTCAACCAATTTACACAAAACCTTGACAAATTATATACCTAATCCTTCCTCATGAATCACTCTATCTATCGATGAAATTCGCATGATAATTCGTTCAGTAGTTTTTAAGTTTATCGCGAACAGACATACAGACAGACGTGGCAGACGACCTTGTTTTGTAATAGATATGTAGAGATGAAACCACGCAGCTTTATTTCAAAAAAGTAGGTTCCTTCTAAGTAAGCGTCCTTTATCTCAGACCGTACTACTGCTTAGCATCATGTACGGTGTGGTCAAACGCGAGCTTATTTAAAGTTAAAACGAAGCGACGTGATGGCCTGCACCTCCGAGGTATGTTTATTCAACTATTATGTATTTATGCAACGTCCATTTACCGGTATTGTTTTAAACTATCTCTCGTTAATAAAACAATAGCACGTCCTCCTATCGCGTTTCATAATCTGATCACGACATCAGGAGCCCCATTCTCGTGTGCTAGAGACTATATCGGTCACCGTCTACATTGGAAATTTTATTCTCACTAGAGAGACAGTGACAGACAATCTCAAACGGGCGAGAATACGGTCTCAAACAAATGTTTCTTTTGCCTACGAGTATTTCATTGTTTTCTCTTCTATTCACCGCTTGATAAAATGATAAGTAAGTTTGTGTGTTGGCATTTCAATATAATTCATTCATTATAAATTCAATTGGCGACCAGTCTAATTTATTTTGGCGACTTGATTACAAAACATTGAATTTCTAGAAATTAGCAAGTATTGTGTGTAAAGACTTCACGTAAAAAATATCTACATGCAGTGAAAGCCGTAGCGAAATCCGTGATTCTGGTTTAGAAGAATTAAGAGGAGAAACAGACGGACGCAGACAATGACTTTGGTTTTATACGACTGGCCATAAAAGGAGTACAATGTTTTCAAGGTTCATGTATGTATGTGAGTTTCTTTATTCCCCCATAACTTTTAAATGCCTGAACAGATTTGGATGTATGGGGTATCGTTAGAATTTTTACAACATCCTGAGTAACAAGGACTATTTTATTTTTATTTTTGTTATCAGTATGGCGACAGTATAGTTCCATTCGCAATCGTCTCTTTTGTTTTATTCAACAATCATTCTCGTCAAAAATATTTAAAGAAGACAAATTTATTACAACTTTAGTATGACTTCAGGTTTTTTTAACGAATTAACGTTTCTTATCTAACCAGTGGTTCTGTTTTCGACAGTACGGAGGATTATTTGTCAAATACTCGATAACGTATATTGGCCGTTTGAAAAAAAAAAATTGAAGTGAAATTTTATTTTCCTTTTACACTCGTAGAACTCGTTGAGTAATGCGGTATTCGTCGTATATGATAAAATAAAGACGAATAAGTAACCTAAGATCACATTTAACTTAATAACTTAACAGTACGTGGGCTCTGCTAGAATAAACGGTTAAATACTTTTGATGCAAGTAGGTCCAATTTTACTGAAAGAAAATACAATCAACAACAAATACAGTTTCTAATATTAAAGGCGTCATTTACCTTCTATCTTCAGAATTATAACGGCAAATAATAAATAATAGAAGTACCGGTACATTATTATCGAAAAGTACGTCTCACTTATCGCAGTTCTATTGTGAGACCAAATTGATATTCTCAGAGTATTCCGACAACATTGAGCCTGTGCTAGACGTAAAGGTCATATCGTCTTCAGCTAGATGACCTTAGTAGGGTGATATTTAAATTGTGTAAAGAGTGCTATCTTTTATGTTATAGCTGCTATCTATTAGCAGCTATATTAGGAACTATCTTTATAATGAGGTCAGTAGGAAAAAAGGTCTTGTGATCTCATGCTGTGTTTTAGATGCTTATAGCTCAGTTCGGTCTCCTCCTTATCTTGTAGCCATTTCTGCCTAGGATGGACTTTATTCCAATGTGTGTTGACAAAAATCACCTAGGTCACCCTGGTAAAGACCGTTTAATAAAATCGTCTAGCATAGACTTAACTCGTGTGTTAGTCGGGTATAGAGACTCGTATTACGCTAGGCTATCTCATAGGTCACCGAGGATAATGTGTTTGGATATGTACTTATATGTTGAGGTGATGCGAGGTTATTTTAAATAATGAATATTCTTAGACTAGCTACACCATTTACACATAGCATTTTTGATTTGATTTTGATGATGGATGATGATAATGATGAAAAGTATCCTATATTCCAGGGCCCTAAAGTACCTACATGCTATATACGTTCCAAATTTTATACAAATTCGGACAACCGTATTAGTGTGGTAAAAAAATATCAAAGAAACATAAATACATACTTTCATATTTATAATATTAGTGTGATTGATTTGTAAGATTTTGTTTTAATTGATTGCTTCAGGCATTTCTTTGCGGAAGTTCATAATGAGTGTTCAAGGTATATATTTAGTCTATTTCTTAACAGTTGTTTCAGTTACAACAGTGATGTAGGTTTAAATTGAACTAACATTTTGACAACAATTTAAAATTAATGTATGCAATTTTGGCTGTTCTGTTTGAAGTCAAAACATCTATTAGACACTGTGCATACTCTTTAGAATTAGAGCATTAATTCATTGCATTCATTGTTTTGAAGCGGAACGTCCGTGCAGGACTTATCGCCCTTATTCCTAATAAGAATTAGTGTAGAATAGTAATAAGTAGTGTTATATAAGTCTCGCAACCTTTCTTGCTTACTTATACGTATGTCCTTGAGTGATTGCGTGCAAAACTTTGACATACCTATGCATCAACGTACAATCGATTCTACTATTCTTATATAGGTACCTAACATTTCTGTTGAACTTCACAAATATACGCCATAAAAATGTAGCGCAAAGTTCAAGAAAAATAACGGACTTAAATTGCATGTTACGATTTTATGATCAACATTTCGTACCGTAACGTTGCCTTTGATAATTTCGTTTATAATATAATTTTAGCATAAAACTTCAACAGTACCTACTTTACGAAGGTTTATCATGCGATTGCATAATTGAAACGTTTAATTGAACTGCTCGTTAATATCATGTAGATAATGGCGAAATAAACGCTTAGGACTTGGCATTGAAGTGAGTAACTTTGTTATAACTTGACTTTGATTGTGTGAAAGTAATATAGTTACTTTATTAGAGAATAATGGAAAGATATTATTGTAAACAATGCATATGAAATCAGTTTTAGCAACGACTATATAGTTTCTTATGATGTAGGTGTTAGTTACATCTGCCGCTAGAGCTTGGTCCTAGCTCTATTTAGATTAGGTTGACCACCTAATCGAAGACTACCTACCTAGATAGAACTGCTATTTGAACTACAGAAAAATTATGATAAAAGCAGTCAAAGTCAATTTTCTAAGTATCGCAAGGGCCATGCAAATGTTTCACTCCCCTACACAGAACAACTAATGACATACGAGTATAATACATACAGGAAATCCTGCTTATCCATCAAGGTCTGGGGATTGAAGATATTATTGACTCAAAAAACGAAGCCATAACTTTTATTTATATGTCATCAAATCACTGGTTATTGAATTGATTGTTTTGTTTGTTGAGTTTACTTTTGTGTTACAAAATTAAATAACTTCTTGCTGTCTTTTCTTTACATGTTCACATCAAAGAAATATGTTCGATAAACTATTCGCTCTAAACAGTGACCTTACGAACCCTACCCTATTATATGTAGAACAATACTGAAAATGTTATATAATTTATGTAGCGATGATAGCTCAGTGGTTAGCGCGGTAGAATCGCATACCGAAGAGCGTGTGTTCAAACCCTAACAATGAGCTTGAGCTGCCGGTGAAGGAAAACATCGTGAGGAAACCATAGCGTGGTGGTAGGGTACTTACTAGTACTCGGCTGGCTAGCTACCACCCTTAAGTTGAAAATCTACCGCCAAGCATCTAACGGTGTGTTCCGGCAGCCTCACTTGAGAGCCAGTTCCATTTCAGGCTAGGTGTGCTTTACCATCTTCGACCACACCGTCACTTAACATCAGGTGAGCTGTGGCCAAAAACCAAGCCTGTCCATCATAAAAAAAAACCAATTTATTTTATTAAATATATCCTTACAAGCAACGCGTAATGTGATAGCATAGTGATTATCTCTAAATAATAAAAAACAAAGTCGATGTTCGCGTCTGTCCATCTGTACGCTTGTTCTAAACAACACAACTGATTTTGATACAGTTTTCATTATGACTTATATATTTTTTACTACATACCATAAATACATCCCAATTAAACTTTTGTATAAGCATAAAAATTCAATGTTTTTGCATTACATATAGGCTTGCGTTCGTCTGTCATATTCTCGCCTGATGTTAAGGATGCGATCTCCCATGAAGTACGCTTGCCTAGCAGAAACCGATTCACTCGCGATTTGAACGCACCCAGATTTTATCTATCGACGAACACCCACCTCGGACAGCAAAAGACAGGTCGTCAAAACAAATGACAACCGTGCGAAGCCTTGGAGGATCGCTCGTTATGTTATTATGTTATGCATTTGACTTCTTTAATACTAATACTAATTTGATTAGACTAAATAATACTACAAACTGGTTTGGTGTGTGTCCCTGTCTGGCTTTTACTCCATAACACAAAAAATATGCTACATACTTTTTTCATCTCTATTACCAAACAAGCATAGGTACAATATGCGAAAATTGATAAATGGTGATTAATTTAGCGTTGTATGGTTTCAAAATAAAATAAAATATAAAACTTTAGGAGCCATGAGTCAAATTTGTTGCTAATTACATCGATGTATATTTTGTCAAGATACTACACGTCATTAAGACTTGAATTGTATAGTTATCGTATGGAACTGAGCATAGAGTTTTTATATCTACTATTACATAACATGTTTATAACTCCGGCAGATATATTACAAATGGGAGACTTGATAAAAAAATCTTGTATTTGCTCTTTCTTTTTGGTAAAGGGATAACTGCAAGTAAAAGCACTTCCTGTTCGAATTTATGAGAGCACTTTTTATAATACTTGATAAAAACAAATCAAGAAGAAAAATCTAAATAATCAAAGATTTGATAATACCAGATTTGTGTTATTTTTATTCATAAGTATTTGTTTGTATATTATATGTAGTAATATTTAAACATTAGTGTTTATGTCTTTTATAATTATTGTTCTGTATCTGTGTATAATATTTTTGACTCTAAAACGTTTTGGTGTAAAACTGCAAGTTTTAGAGTTTGTACGGAAAAAAATAAAAGTCCTGTCGCACACACTTTTGAACTACTAACCTAACTGTTCGAAACTAGGTTTTCCATACAGTTTTACCGCTGCCGAGATAATAAATAGGGTATGCATTTAATAAGCTAGATGATATTCTCAAATCAGTTAACATTCCACAATGTATGTAGGCCCGTCTCTATAACCAATGTGTCATGCCCACCACGACAATACATAGATACTTTTCGATGAGGTTGTGCATAAAGTGTTATGCTCTGCATCAAACTACAAGACCCAGTGAGAAATGTCGAGATCCGGCAGCGAACTAAGGTGCATGATATCTGATCGACAATCACGAAACTTATAAAGGATTTGAGCAGGACATGTTGCTGCAAACACATACATGCACATACATACAACTTTCACATTTATTTTACTCGTAATATTTTTTTATTTGGGTGTTCAGTCTGCTACCTTAAATTTCGAACAGTCCGCCACAAAAAATATAGTAATTATTAAAAAGATTGTAACCGATATTATTTTTTCAAGTCACATATTAAATTATTCAATAGAGAAAGTACCCATTTCCAATACAGCTTTAATGAACATTCCTAACATGTCATAAAAAGCCTGTAGTGGAGGTAAACACTAAATGCGGCAAGAACTAGTCATCCAAGCAAGTTTCTCTACGATCTAAGTGTGAACTCCTGGTGAAAGGCCTTAATTATGGAAGAAAATAGCGCTTTATCATCATATTAAATACGTCACAGTTATTTACAGCTTCCTTATATTTTATTACGCTATACCTATTATTATAAAGTACCTGGTTGACCGAGCATTGCTCGGCTGAAAACACGGATAAAACGACGTTTTCTGAAAATGAAACCTAGCTAGATCGATTTTTCGCCCCCGAAACCCCCTGGATACAAAATTTCATGAAAGTCGTTGGAGCCGTTTCAGAGGTTCAGAATATATATATATATATACACAAGAATTGCTCGTTTAAAGATATAGATGAGTAAAAGATATGATATCATTTTTTTTTTGGCTGATAGGTTGGATGTTTGACCACAGCTCACTTGATGTTAAGTGGTCGATGATGGTAAACACACCTAGCCTGGAATGGAACTGGCTCTCAAGTGACGCTGCCGGAACACATCGTTAGATGCATGGCGGTAGATTTTCAACTTGAGGGTGGTAGCTAGCCAGCCGAGTACTAGAAAGTACCCACCACCATGCTATGGTTTCCTCACGATGTTTTCCTTCACCGGCAGCTCAAGCTCATTGTTGGGGTTTGAACCCACGTCCTTTGGCATGCGAACCGACCGCGCTAACCACTGAGCTATCATAGCTAAAAAACATTATGGAAACTATTAATACATAATTATCTTATAGCTCTTTCACATATATGTAAACAGTTTTTTTTATTATTATAAATAGCTTTGCGTTTGACTTCCATCTCGACTGATGTTAAGCAAAGATGTGGTCTATGATGGAGCATGCTTGCTTAGAAGAAACTGATTCACTCGCGACTTGAAGGCATCCAGATTGTATCCATCTGGGAACACCCACTCGAACAGCAAATTCCATTGCTTAGCGATTCACACAACGGAAGGAAGGAAGATGGATTTTAAATGTTTTTAGGAATATTTACCATGAAGCAATATCGCTTTTTAGAGCTTCTGGCTGTCCGATAGTAAAATAGGCAGGGTAGAATTAGGTCATACAAATCTGACGCGCACTCTCCAAAGTGTATCCGGTAGAGTAGAAAACTGACAGACAAACTACTTTGCGTTGATGTTCCAGGCTTTGGAGCGTTTTCTGAACAAGCAAATCACTGCTGACGAGTTAGAAGTGATTTAGGAGCCAGGAGCCCGCCCAGGAGGAGGCCTATGTCCAGCAGTGGACAATCTATGGCTGATGATGTGTGATGTGAGTTAGCACATTTCTCAATTGACTCAAATGCAATAAGATACTGTGTTTTACTTGCCACCACAAACAGGTTCACATGGTTTTTTTGAATAGATCATCTATAACCATTGCTTTGTACATATCTTGTGATTGATTCATTCTTGCTAAAAGATATTGTAAGAAATGTCTTAGCTTTTATTAGTAGGTACTAAATATGCGTGTGACTACCAACGCCGGATGTAAAGCAAAGATGCCGTCTACGATGGAGCATGTTTGCCTACAGGAAACCAATGCACTCATGACTTGGGATCCATATTTTAACAGGAATTAACAACAAGGTAATTAACACTAGGGGTGCAAATTCCACTGTTTAGCAATATTTATGTTATATGTGGAATAAAACAGTTTTGTTCAAATTTTTGGCACAATAACAATGTGGTGACGTTTTTAAGAGCTCTGATGGTCTGATGGTAGAATGGGTGAATGAGTGAAATTAAATCATGCAGATCTGAAGTATCCTCTCCATAATGTATCTGACAGGAACCTGTTGTGTCTAGGTCTGGTAACTCAAGAGCAGTTTAAGGGGCCACTTTCTATATACTTCAACATTCATGTTTACTGTTTGTTATCCTATCCCAGCCTAAGCAAATTTTATATTAATCATAGCCTGATGTATCAATATATCATATGGTATATTTGTTTTATATGAGATGAATAGTTATATTAATAATATTAATAATAGTTATATTAATAATCGTAATAATAAGAATAATTATTACGATTAATTAAAATTGAAAATGATACAGGCTGTCCAAAGACTATGCACTTGTTTGAAACTAAGTTACAAATGCAAATAGTCATGAGTTCATTAGTATATATACCTACTTACCATTATCCAGTGAATGGCTAGATGTATGTCCCATACTAGAACTTGTTCCTTTGTGCAGCAACACATTGTGATGTCTCATGTTATCTAATTCCGCTGCAAATACATCAATATATAAACAATTATCAAAACCTAAAATAATACCATATAAAGGACTTATCTAGCTTTGAAATTATTCTGTTTAGATTTTCGACATTGATGATATAAGTTTAAGCATGAAACATAATAGGAAGGAGGTATAATGAAGAAACATAATGTTTGTCACAGCAGCTGTGACTTTGGTACTGTGTTATTGTACTTTTTAAATGGCTCTGGCTTTTAGGAGCCATTCAAAATGTCACCTTAATAATTCAGGGCAATTCAAGAAAATTCACGAGTATATTCTTGCATAGAGCAATGTTACAACATTAGTACGTAACACATGTTTTATGTTTTCCGACCTTGACTTACATGCAAGATCAGTCTGTGTGGGCGAATTCTTATAATGTAGGTGTTAAAAGGCCTTATGACTTCTGTGGGCTGTGGACATTCACAAATAAAAATAACACCTTAATTGATGCAACACTTAATGATGAAAATTTATCTTATTCCATTTTACATTGAGTTTATAATCCAATAGCATAGACGAGTAGTGTGACCAATTAGCAAATAAAACCAAATCTTTAACGCTTCACTCAGTATGCTTGAGATTTAATATACCATAAAAAGCTACAGCTTTTACTTACCTCTGGTTTCCAATAAGTCTTTATTCAGTCTTTCATTAACTCTTTTCAAAGAAGATATTTGGTCAAGGAGACAGATTAGCAGCTTACTTCCCATTTGACTATTTGTCGAGTTGGAAGAGGTGTCAGAATCAGAGTCAACATTAGTCGGTTGTGCGATATCAGGAAGTCCTCTGACACAAGGATCACTGTACCTCCGATTACTGACATCATCTTTGTCTTTTTCATGCCTGTCGCTGTTAGAGTTCGTATCGCCGACTGACGTGATAATTGGTGGTAAACTCGCGTAGTCTAAATTGTCCGTCGAAGTCTTAGCTTGTAGATCTTGGCTGTTGTACTGAATTTCTTCAGCTTTCTGCTCCCTTCGGCGGTTTCTCGGTCGCTGAACTTGTATGCTTTTATTGACGTTCTGAACATACCTATGGTCTTGTCCATAAAAAGGCATAATTGGCGGGTTGTAGTAGCTGGGAAGACTAGGAAGCGACAGCGGTTCTGCAGTACCATACATGTTTCGATACGGGTCGTAGCCGGGCGCGAATTGAGCACCAACGGGCCAATTCATATTCATACCCGGTGTCACAAAGTCGTATGTGTCCATGCTAGGAGTCGCCTCTTGGATATGGCTCATCGTCTTGTCTAGCCATTTAGAGAGATACGACGACTTCCCGTGAGATTTTTTTCGCTTTCCCGGAGAGCTGTTGTTACTAGAACCGTTGACGTTCACTTGTTTTGGTGTTGAAGCCATTTATGTAAGCGACAACTTTCAAGGAAAAAGTTATGAAGACACTCAAAGTTCTACTTTCTCTTTTGTAAAAACTTAGCACATTTTCACTGGCTGAAATCGAAAGCTAAGAAACCATGTTAAAATAATTAATTTTTTGATTATTTCGTAGTGATTCGTTCGTTTCACTTCACCGACGGACTACAAAAATAACTGACGTTTGGCGGAATTAGAACAAACCAAAACCATCAATGTCACTGTTTTTTTTTTAACTTAAGCATTGCACTTATTGAAGTGACAAAAAATTTTTGTTTCCAGGTAGCTCAAATTTAATTAATTTAATTTAATTTAATTGTTTAAATCGAGTCTTAAATAAAGTAAAATTAATAGATAATTATTATTTATTATTAGAGTAGGGGTGATTTTACTTGAAGTTACAACGGAGTTTTGAAAACAACACGTCAGTATTTTACTAGGGCATTACCGTGAGGCGTGACTTCCATACATTGTAACTTACTGGACGTATTTTATTATCAAACATTTAAAAATATTGAAATACCTACTTGATACTAACAGAATGCGCTAAATACGATGCCAAAAACGAGAAAAAAATGTTCTTATATATTTTTGTTGCGTCCGTAACAGGCTAGATGGCGTAACATAACTCAAGTTCTAGTAAAAATCAACAGATGACGACCTACGTCTTTTCTGCCTGTTAAGCGCGTATTCGTTTCCATATAATACACTATATACCAGAGATTCGTTTCGTCGATATGATTGAAGTCTTTACCTACAACAAAAATATTGAGAGAATTTTTGTTTAGTTTTGCATACCTAATACGCTAACCTTTTTGTAAGTAACATCACTTACAAACAAACATATTATTATCTCTAAGCCTGAGCCTAAAGCAGCATAGAAGTCCTTTTATTGCATTTGTCCAAGGATTTTTGCGAGGCCTATCGTCAAATCAGGTTTTGAACCCTAGATTGCCATTTAAGTTTTCTCAGTGACTTAATAATTACCAAACCTAACTAGCACATATAATATAGTAAGAAAGTAGCAAGTAATAAATACTTACTTTTGTACTGGGTTTTGGTACGTATCTACTTACTGTAGGTACTATTTATGATACTATAGCGTACCTAATAGTATGTATATATACTGGTGTTTGGTTTGATTGTTTTGGTACCTACTTCGGTCCAGTGGCTTTTTCGGCTGTTGTTATGATGGATGGATAAGATGAGGAAGCTTGCGGACAAGAGCAAGACAGGTAGTCTGTTCTAAGCAACGGGGAAGTTCGCACTTTAAGACTTTACATTCCTACCTACTCTGCCCGATTGCATTTGTTATAGAATGTTATTTTGTTAAATAACTAGTGTTTTAGTTTTGTGCAAATATTAAACTATGATAGTAGGTACTTATGAAGTTACTGGGCTGTTGAGACTAACCATCGAAAGTCTCAAAGTAATGAGCGCCAAAGCGGTGATGGCCTGGACTTTGTTTTGCTACTCACAAGTTCTGTGTATCGCTGCAATGGCTGTAGGCGTTATCTCTTACCAACAGGAGAGTGTCTCGTTCGTCTTATTACTTTTTCCTTGAAAAAAAAACTTCAATCTTTTTTTTTAATAAAACACTTATACTTGAATGACAGAATTTTTATTTTCTAAATATATAAAACAATATATGATTTATTTACAAAATGTTTACTTTATTGATAAAGTTGGCTCAAGGGTTTCGAATACGAATTAATCGGAAGATTAAAGTCTATGGCACAGAGCGGATTTCCAAAAAAAAATTGTTGATGTGTGTTTAGCTAACTTCATGCTAACATTGAAAATTGGCAGTAGATTTAAGTTTAAGCTAGGTAAATACTAAATAATTAATATACTAAAATTAATTTTAGAAGAAAGAAAAATGCTTATTAACGTTCAACGTTCAACATCAACATAACATGTTAAACTGAAATTTTAAAAGTACATAAGGTTCAGAAAACAAAGCCTCTCAATCTCATTTGCACATTTCAAGAAATTTGAAGATTTTAAGTTACACAGAATACCTAATTATGCAAGAGAGTTGAAATTTAAAATTGGGATTTTATGTTTTGCAAATTTTTGTTTTGGTATAAAAAAGTATTTAGTTCCAAATGTTACTTAGGTAGATTTTTAACTACCGATCACATTTTTTTTCTAATTAGCGATTTGATAAAATGCGTGTGGGTAAGTAGCACCATACTCTGTTCTTTTAAAAAATCAAATCGAATAGAAATTTTAACTTAAAAGTATCTTACTTATTGATTACATGTCAATAAACCTAACGAGATTTAATTAATAATAATAAAACAATTGCATTAAAACTGAAGTAAGAAGATTGTACTTATTGTGTACCTACCTATAAGGTTTTATACTTGGCTAAGGTCGCGTCTATACATAAATATCCACTCAAATCGGATGCAAAACATGTATATTTTATAGATTATTCGAGTGTGAGTGTAGTTTACTACAAGAAAATGCGTACACCCACTTTTTATCTTACAGCTTGTTTGTGTGCGTAACTTTATAGCTAACCATCTCATCTGCACTATTTTAAAATCTTTTTTTTTTTTTTGGGTTTATCCTGTAAGTTGCTTTTTAAATAGAACTGATAGTACGAATTCATAACTAGATTAAAAAGGATTAAGAAGTATTGTGAAAATTGACACCGTAAAACAGTATTTTTAGATGTTATTAATCATTATCTTTTCATTGTTTATTACCCCTAGAAGAAAATTCTTTAGAAGATACGCACACTATGATAATTTTATTACAGCTTGCTATTGTATTGACACAATAAAGGGGTGTTGCAAATCCTCGAGAATTAACTTCCGTAGCAGATCCGATCTCTATGCCTCTGACCTGACAGATTAAAAACTGGCATACGGAAGTTCCGGCGAACTAGTCACACAAATTTAATATCAAATACAATTTAAATTAGATATAAAATTGAGAAGGCGAGTCGCCATAAGTCTATCTGATGCTTACATGGTCGAAGAGTTGAGTCGACGTGGAAAACTCAACTCTTCCAGGTCAACAGTAGATTCAAATTTGTACCTCTTTTACTTTGCGAAAGTCGGAACCAATCTAAGAACCTAGAAGAGTTCACTTATCTCGACCTTTCTACACTGTTAGCGTTGCAACTTTTGACCTCACTTTAATTTTACGAAAGTATATACGAGAACAGCGCTTCAAGATTATCTGTCCAAAGAGATCAGGCGGGAAGGTTAAAAAATATCCTTTAAGATCACTCACGAAGAACACTCTTGTTAAATTGTGACATGCAAATATTTAAAACTGCTGAACATAAATATACGTGTATGTAAAACCACAATACAATGGTAAACGTAACTCAGTTATGACTCAATCAAAAATTAATTAAATAATTCTTGCATTACATTTTGAGAAGAATATTTGAATAAAGATTTAAAAAAAGATAAATGATTCTTAATCTACATCTGAGTATATAATTTTGATCATAAAATATAAAGTTATAACTTAATTAATGTTCGTATACTAAGTTTAATGATGATCTTTTTGAGAAACTACATTTATATAATTTAAAAATAAATGAATACCATGCCAATTAATACGAATCTAGAATGATATTATGTATAAAGACCTCTACACACTAAAACCGTCGACCCGGCGAATTAGCTGGTGACTTCGGAACGTTGCAAGCCCCAACTACTTTGCCAGTACGAGAGACGATACTTCATAAAAACCGGCGAGCAACCGACCTGCCCTAGTTTGTCTAGTTTTCAAATGACGGCAATAATCTTCACATTTAACAATTACGATGAAAACTTGAGAACTGGCACAATGCATTAACGTGCTGGTGCATGGCCGAAGAAAGAAAAAACAAATACCACCAATTAGTCGTTACTGTCAAATGTACTTCAACCCTTAATTAATGACCTTTGCGAAGGTACTCCACAATTCTACCAATGCCACGGGAATGATAGACTGCCTGTTAGACTAGACTGGTTGTTACAGATCACGAGAGTTTTGTGTTTTCCCCCATTTCTGTAACGGTCTAACGTTCAGATTATTGCTGTTTTGAGACTTTGACAGCAACGACTATGCATTTGGTCGCATTTCTTCTTTTTTATTTTTGGCATCGCACTTAATGCATTCTACTGTTGCCAAGTAGTTTATTTGTTTCTCATGATAAAATCAAGTAAAATATGTATCAGGCACGATAGTCTATTCCACGATTCCCTAATAGAATAGAATAGAATAGATTAGAACTAAAAAGAACACAACTAAAGTAGTGGTGATTTTACTAAAAAGCTTCAATGGAGTTTGTAAACGTCATAAAATTATATGCTTCACCACATTACATCACTTTATGATTAAAGCACCACTGTTTTTAAACGTAAATATTTTGAAATCACGAGTTTTCCAAAATAATACTTATATAATAATGTAGCGAAAATATTTTTTCGTGTTTCCTCTAAAATACACCGCTGTTAAAGATAGAGATTATTTTAAAGATTACATTGGTGTTTGAACAAAAACATATAGTGCATTCGATCGCATTTGAAGATTAGATAATCAACAAAGAAGATCACAAAAAACACTTCTTTTGTGAGTCAGCACTCTCTAACCGTTTTTGCAACTATGAACGTATTTTCTTCAACTTTATGAGGAATATAATACATTGAAAACATGATAAAAATGTAATGTTTTTATTTTGGTGCTATAGTATATTTTTTGTCTGAACTTTGCTACAATGGTTGATTGAAGTGTCAACCGGTTGATAATAATCAGGATGCGGAGAAAAAGCCGGATTCCGTCGGATAGCACTCACTATATGATTGTTTTAAAATAAATCCGGCAGTTAGTGTGTACAGGTCTTTAGAATTATTAAACGTTAACCATATAAGATTGCCAAATCAATATAATAATGCCATCTATATAATAAAAACCCGACAGACGAAGAGGTCTAAATACAACAAAAAAGGTAAAACCTATACATTGTTTTTTTTTTAAATCTTCGGCATCTGCCGCGGTTTTCAAATCTATACTTTATTTTCCTATCGTTATAGTCTAATTAACAACCACTCTTAGACGTATTGTTACTGAACCTGCATTCATACCATTGATTACAATCTTTCGCTAAGTCACATCGTTGCATTTAATTAAACCTAGGATTCCAATTAGCATCTAGTTATAGCATAATATAGTAACAAATAAATACAACACGGTCCATTTGTAGTTAGTAAATAATTTGTCGTGCAAGAATAGTACACACGCCTGCAATAATATATGTATACATTTAGTCTGTTTTATATAATGAATAATTATACTTTTGTGAGCTGCCATATAAGCTTTGGTTAAATTTAATTTATGATTAAAGTAATCTGAATCTTTCTTACGCATGACATTTTACGTCAGTTCTTTGTCAGAGGTTTTTAAGCATTGAATTACTTCAAGCAATGTTTATGGACCATATAATTATTTTAGTAAGGATTGCGATTGACTGCAGTCTTGCGATTTCCGAAGAAGTAAAAAAAAGATATACCGATTATGAAGACTTAAGTAAAGGGATAGGTAAGTTTATCTACTGTAAAACACACGGGCAGCGCATTCCACTGTTTAAAGGTTTATCGGATTTCTTAGTTGTTCTTGACTATAAATTTTGCCAAAACTACCTATATGTAATTAACAATATCTTTTACATGACTGTGTTGGAGATTAAGAACATCATTAATAATGTCATTATGCATTATTTATAGTTATGAAATAGACACAATATTATCAGGCGAATGTGCATTGCACGCGTAAATAAGTAAACAGGAAAATATAACTATTCGTTTATGGTACGGATACAAACTTTGGTTTTCAATATTAAAACTCTTTCCTCGGCTGGAATCCCTTTGGTTCAACCTTTTTCGACCCTGCATTCATTCGAGTGATTTCAACATTACAGTTTTATTGGAATGCCTGTGAGAACTACTGAACTTAACGTACAAAAACAGCAAAACGAACAAATGCTTTGGTTTTTGGCAGTGCTCAAACGTTTTCACACTTCCATCTGTGAAATCACCCACCATTCACTCCAATATTGTCGATTGACTTTACAGCCTGACGTCATCGAACGCTGTAAGCAAATCATTGGTGCCTTGCAGCATTTCAGTGTCCGGCCAGAAATCTACCGAGCTAAGTTGAACGTTGGTGTCCATCAACTCGTTTTGCATATAATTCGGGCTTGGTTGCATTCTAGTGGTCAAATACGGGTCGTTGCCGTGGATAACTCCAGCCGGGGATAACAGCCTATTCCCGGGGCTATAAACTTGATTGAATTTCCCGATTGGCGACATTGATTGGGGAGTGTAAGGACTGTTATACGGGCTCATGACGCGGTCTCTTTGAGCAGGGCTCATCGCGGGGCTAGAGAAGCTGTTTGGGCTGGGTGGAAGGGAGTACATCGGGCTGCTGATGTTGAGGCTGAGTGGAGACATTGGGCACGTCAAATTTGTGCGCATGACTTGATTCAGCGGAGTGTTGGCGGGAATCATCTCCATTGGCTCAGCTTGAACAATGTTGACCATAGGTATGGTAGTCTTGTCAAGTGTGGTCTGGTGAGAGCGTTGTGCGGGGTAGCCGAGCATTTGACGGCTGGTCAGGCGAACATGCTGGCTCTGCTGCGGTAGGGGTGACTGCGACAGGTCCTGAAAAACACAGTAATAACATATTAGGGTCACTCTTGTACTTTATTCTTGTGAAAAACTGTTCTGACTTCGATCATTATTCGCTGTGTTATTCTTATTCGAAATGGGGGCGATGTGTCCTGCACTGACGTCCCGTTTGGACTGTATTGTACATTTCCCCTTACCAGCAACTAACTACCTGAGCCAACCCAGATCCTTGAAATACCGGAGCAGCTGGCATAGTATCTCCTCTAGGTGAGATGTAGGTGTTGATAATGATGAAAGATAGAGGTTAAATTATTCGCTGTGTTATCTTTTACGCATGAATAATCAGTCTCGTTGAGTGTGCCTGTACCAATTGCATCGTGTTAATGATAAATAGATAACTGCGAAAAATAAAAAAATCGTCGCCTTCTTTTGGATAAACTCTCACTCACTCTGAAAGGAAACGCAGCATAACAGTATGTAAATTCATACATACCTCATCTACGTTTGCAGAATACAAAAATAATGCTGGTACAATTGGTGCATTTGTAGGATATAGGATACATTATGACAATAGCTTTGACCTTGATCTTTGGCTAGATGCAGAAATAATATTCCGAGCAGTTCACATAACAACAAATGTGAAGCTTGGTCATATTTGCTTAACGACGCTACTGTGTGTTCAAGTAATACTTAGACTGATGAACATAAGAAATATCAAAGTTGATAGATAGGTTATTTTCCCTCTTAGTTGCATAGGTTTTTATAATCTTAAAAGTGCTTTCTTATTTATACTATTTTTTATATTTCATTTTATTTGACTACCTGATGTTAAGTGACGGTGTGGTCGAAGATGGTAAACACACCTAGCCTGGAATGGAACTGGCTTTCAAGTGAGGCTACCGGAACACAGCGTTAGATGCTTGGCGGTAGATTTCCAACTTACGGGTGGTAACTAGCCAGTCGAGTACTAGAAAATACCCTACAACCATGCTATGGTTTCCTCACGATATTTTCTTTCACCGGCAGCTCAAGCTCAATGTTGGGGTTCGAACCCGGCGTGTGAAGCGACCGCGCTAACCACTGAGCTAATTCCTACCAAATATCTTTATTATCTATATTATCATTTCCTTTGTATTTTCTTTTTTATTCGCATTGTGTATCCGACCCACTTGGCCGGAATTTCGCTCATTTCAAAGAATGCATGCAGTCTTTACTGCATTGCAGTAGTTTATACGTATAGCTAGCTAATGATCGATAAAAACTATTCTATTGCTCGCTGTTGCGTGACGGTACATAATGAAAAGCATTGGATGAAAATAGTGTTAATAGTTTTAAAAACCTACTTCATTGATTGTTGAATGATTGTCAAATAAATGATAGATTACATAAAAACTTTTTTTTCTAAGTACTTATTTATACTACATACAGAACACCCGGACACAGAACAAACATTTGTTTATACCACAAAATGTTTGTCCTGGGTGGGATAGAACCCACGCCCTACAGCTTTTAAAACAGATACTACCAAAGAGCCAACTGGGTTGTCATATGCCTATATATGCCTAAATATGAATTTTAACGAACACTATTGGAAGCGAAACTAGGGCGACATGTTTTATGCACCGTGGCCACAGAATAAATACATGGCCCACAGCTATAGTAATTTACTCATGACATGACGCAAGGCGAACGATATTCACTAGATCCATAAAGGAAATCGACAGCTTATACAATGTGGTAAACGGTCCGTCCCAATATCAAATCTTCAATCAGATCAATCCGAGATAGATCGATCCTATCGATCTGCATCCCAATAACAGCGGATAGCATCGATGGCTTTTTGATAGATTTTGACAATAGTTATTTTCTAACAGATAGAGGACAATCCGGAACATAGTAAAAATTGCACTGGCGCCATTCACACAGATTGCATTTTTAGATTGAAATCTCCATCTGTAGATTGGCTGTTGAGACGCTTTTTGCAAAAATTAAATTGAAATTTGAATTAAAACTAGACAAAAATCCTTTGAAATCGCTTATTGGAACTAACTGTTAGACATTAGCACTGTTATTTTTTTTTATTAGGTTCTAACTTTTATGCTATCGCGTCGCGTCGAATTTATACGTAAAGTACCTGGATGACCGAGTTTTGCTCGGTTTTTCATTGTCTGAAAACACGGATAAAAAGATTTCTAAAAATGAAACCTAGCTAGATTGATTTATCGCCCCTGAAACCCCCTGCATACTACATTTCATGAAAATTGGAGCCGTTTCGAGATTCAGATTATATACATACAAGAATTGGTCGTTTAAAGGTATTCGATTATATAGATACCCTAATAGTACCAATGTATCAAACATTTTTGTTAAGTTGGATAACAACGTCCCTTTCATACGGTTTCATGTATTTTGTAAGCGTCTCTTTTTATAAAAAATCATAGAACCATACATGAAATGAAATCCTTCCTAAGCACCACCCTGCCTATCTGACACCACCCAATTACATGTATAATGTATGTGTTACGATTTAATATACTTTTTATGTTACGATTATGCTAAAAGCATTGTTATTTTCACCTACTACGTCATAAAATATTCCATTTCGTCACATACCCACACTTTTTCAACTGGTAACTCCACGTTTATAGTCTAACATGTAGGCAAGATATTCAAGGTACTCGTAAGTAATTGCAAGATTTAGCTCTATAAACAAGGGGACAAACGAAGACGTATTAGAGAGCATTCGTTTCCATTAGGTACTGCAACCATGGCTTTGGCCTTGAGACGTGGAGAAATCCCTAAGGTCTTGATTTATTTAATGCTATTCATTCCATGAAGTTACTTAGAGGTGGGATTCCTTTGCAGTAAGTAGGTCGTCTAAGCAAGTACCACTGTAATAATGTCTGCCGCCGAGAAATACTATATAAGCATTACTAATATCCGGTTTAATGAGTAACTGTAGTTAACGCTAATGAGAGCGACTGTTAAATAAATAAATATCGTTAGTTCATTTCACATAGCGCCATCTAGCTCTAAACTAAGCAAAGTCTGTACTATAAGAACCAGATAAGTGACATTATGCTTAAATCCTTTTTTTTTTTAAATACTTACTTATAATACATACAGAACACCCAGACACAGATCAAACATTTATCGTCACAAAAATCTTTGTTCTGGTGGGAATCTAACCCATGCCCTACAGCAGATATTTTACTAAATGAAATAACAGGGCCGATAAAAAATGTCTTAAAGTACCGAGTGGTAGGTAATGCAGCGACGTCCTGGATGTGCATTACCTCTTTACGTCTTGAGATGATCCTATTCGTCTAATTACTTCAGTACCTGAATGATAGAGCTTTGCTCGTTTTTTTAACGACGTTTTCTAAAAATGAAACCTAGCTACATCGATTTATCGCCCCCGAAACTCCCTGCATACTACATTTCATGATAGTCGTTGGAGCCATTTCCGAGATTCAGATTATATACAGTACCTGGTTGACCGAGCATTGCTCGGCTGAAAACATGGATAAAACGAAGTTTTCTGAAAATGAAACCTAGCTAGATCGATTTTTCGCCCCCGAAACCCCCTGGATACAAAATTTCATGAAAATCGTTGGAGCCGTTTCTGAGATTCAGAACAAGAATTGCTCGTTTAAAGATATAGATATATACAAGAATTGCTAAAAAAAATAATTGAAAGTAGTAACTATCGCAGACAAACTCCGTAAAAAACCAGCATCGATGGTACGGACATGTGATAAGTCATTATGACGATCACCCAGTTACAATAGTTTTAGAACTTGACACGCAAACAGTCTCGAGGACGCCCCAAAGCTACTTTGTAGAGAAACTTTTTTATAACATTATACCAGATATACATATATAAAAGGCGAAAACATATTCAGAGGGACGACTCGAAAAACCTGGCAAGAGGCACGGAGAAAAATGATAAAAAAATCTAAAGCGATAAGTAGGAAGTTCTTCTAAATTTAATCATATAATATAGGAGAGCACTTATCGAAGCTACGAATAAGGACGCCTGGCAGAGATCGCTCTTAGCAGGCAGTTCTTCTACTAGTGTTAAGATTATTTTTATTTTTATCAATGTTTATAATTTATTGGTGTTAGCAATGTAGAGTTATCTTAATAAAGGTAGTTCTCAAGAGACTTGGTAAACCGGATGCATTTAAAATTCAAGCTGAACGTGTGTTGTGTAAATGTGTCATGATAGCTCCGCTTGAGTTTGCATTATACCGATTGCATTTGCTCGGAAATTAGATCTATCTAAAAATCTAGATTGGAATCTAAGAAGCAGTTTGTATGCCTTTGTCAAAGTAAATATGAGTGTACATAAGGTTATATGTGTATAATTCACGATGATATTTAATCCAAATCATTGTCTATAGATATTATAGTGAACTAACTTTTAATCATCAAAATAGGTGACCATCTTTGAGAAGCTACGCGATAATGCCATTGGCATGCTTAGTACGTTGGCGACCGGAGGAAGGTATTTGTTATCTCTAATCTTTTATCCGTCTTCTATTTGTATACAATCCAACTGTTTCTTCTTTTGTAGAGGAAGATTGAATTTTTATTATTTTATGTTGTCAGTCAATTGAAAATCCGTAATTTTGCCACAATATGAGCCTGCTTAACGGTTCGAGTAAACGCCTCCATTGCTTTAGCAATGAACTAAGTTAGCCAGCTTAATTCTCAATATTTTCTTTACACACCAATTCAATATTTCAATAACACTACTATTAGTCAGATTGCATTTACGCGTACCGTATCTTGTTTTAATTTACTTAAGAAAACTCTCAAAGGACTTTGTAGTCTAAACTCAATAGAATAACGATCGAAGTAACACCAAAACTAAAAGTTTTATAAAGACAATTGGTGCCATCCCGCAGAGGGTCATTGCCATATCCGGGATCCATGGTTGACAAACTGATAATATAAGCACACATAATAGAGTGCGACTAAATCTATTCAACGTGGAACCTATAATATTTTCGGTCAACAATAAGTAGAACTTTAATTTGGACAACTTTACAAATAATGTCTACGGTTGGTCGTAATCCCGATATATATGTCTGGAGAGACGATCCGTTGTTCTCAAATTTTAGAGATTTCCGATAAGTAACTTCATCAGGCTAATCGTTATGGGTTATCATTAACCAGGAGTCAATGACTGAGGTAATTGTACGAGGCAAATAATGTTTTTTCTAGTTTTTAGTTCTTAGGCTTAATTCCTAATTGAAGGATTCAGTATTAAAATAGCCGGAACTCTTATGATTATAAGAGTTCCGCATATCAGACTGTACAAAGAAAAACGAAAAATGACATATATCGTATAGAAACAGTAAAATCTATTTCGGAAATGAGACGAAAGAACATAACCTAGGGACAAAAGTTTCGTCGCCGACGGCGACGTATCTCCAGTTTTCGGGGTCTTATCAAAGTAGGGATTTAAGGGATTCTGCCTTAGTTATTACTCTAAGATCCCCATTTCTTGGCTTAAATGTATTGAGGTTCTAGAATGGAATTGCAGTCAAGATAGTGTTCTATTGTGGTTTACGTATATTTGCGATATCGTCCGCTGCAAGTGCCAGTAAAATTGTACGAGTTTAAGAGAACATTAGGAGCCGTATTATTCTTATTTTAGAATACAAATATGCTTAATCATTATTATTAATTATAATTTTTACGCGCTTGTTACTGCAATAGTTGTAATAGTCTAAACCCTACACTTGTTACGATGTCGTGTCCTGAACGAGACACGTTAAGTCTTCTAAAACTGAAAGATACCTATCGCAATTTCCTATCTTTCGTACTAATTTGTTTATATTCCGCTTCTACAGCAATTTCATAACTAAAACTTTCTTTCGCAATGCTCACTTAAAATTAATTATTCGTAAAAGTCCTTGGCGACAGGAGAAGAGACGAAAAAACTCAGAAGTGATTCCGGCGGGGATTCTCCCGAAAGTTTGCATAGTTATAATCGAGTACAAAAGCCAGTTTTTGCCCACCATTTCTAAAATATTACTTGATATTGTTTTATCAACGTCAGAAAAAGAAATTTTGTACCCAATCCTCACTAATAAAGTTTTCTATTAGAATATTTGCAGTGAAAAAAATACTAAGTTGTTACTATCACGTGTTCTAATATAGGCGTTTATTTACCGTGAACACTTCTCCCAATACGAGGTTATCAATTCTACTAAAGATATAACTATTTTAAAATGGTATGTATGTATATTATATTTTTTATCAATGATACTTAGTTTATCTTTACTCGGGATATTCAAACGGGATAGTGAAATACTTGTGTATGAGTTTAGTTAACAATATACCTACATGTAAAGTTAAGTTTATTTAATTTCCTATTCTTTGATTTCGCTGTCTAGTCTAAGAGGTTTCGTTAATGTATTGTTGTCTAGTAATCCGGTTTCCTCGATACCGGTTTGCCTAGATAGATACAATATTCCCTGATAGCCTTGCCGTGCCTTCAAGTAGTGAGTAAATTGGTTTCTTCTAGGAAAGCGTGCTCTATCATAGAGCGCATCTGCACTTAACAGGCGAGTTGGAGGTCAAACGCAAAACTATAATTAATAAATTAAAAAAAAGATCTTTGGTAAGTTTGTATGACAGACGATATATACTAGTATTTTGTAACTGTTTCATCTAATATTCAGTGGCAGGCGTATTTAGGTGTCGCTATACCTAAAGATGATCCTTGAAAATTTATATTCTTATATTTTTGAAGAATTCATAATACTAGACCAAGTCAAAGCTAGTGCGCATGTTATGATTAAAGGAAAAGGATGGGGTATCGGTAATAAAATCAGTATGCACCATTAGACCAGCACTATTTTTGTCTCTTTTATTTCATTAATCTCTTTCAACTTCACAACATCTGACATTCTGTCAAGAAAAATAATTTATACAACCACTCTCCAATACAATTATTCCCTTACAACACAATAAATTTACTAAAAATAACAGATATAACAATATCATCTACAATTTTTACGTCTTTTTTATAATTTTGATTATAATTTTATAATTTCAGATTCCGAATTGTCAACATCTAATATACTAGAAATATATGTATAATTTATATACGTTATATTAATAATCGATTAATTTGTAAAGGTATCGAAACTTGAGGATCGAACGTAAAACGTTTAGGACAACCAAATACTTTATTCGAGTTGTACTTTTGCATCGTTTAGCAGTGAAAAAATATAAAAAATAGTTTACGTTCGCACCCAAATATTTATTTACCACATTTAAAATCCGAGATATAATAGGCGTGATACGGAATAGTCTACAATCGAATGATATTTGTCAACGATTACTACAAATTTCGATGTTGAAAACGAAGTAACTACAACTTAAAATGAATCAATAATGATAACCTCTAGTAACGGAACTAATCTAATAATATTGACTCGGTTCGAATTACGAACATAAGACTGAGTGCGGCATGCCTCCAACATCATAGAGACATTCGGTAACTACATTAGAACCTAGGAACGATTCATCACATAACCACAACGATATGCGCACTTTAACTTAAACACAACGACTACTATCGATTGTTTCAAAAATATACATTGGTAATATAAAACGCGTAGGTTTACCAACGCGGCCTACGCCTACTTGTGGTTAACGCCCTCAGGCGAAAGCACGAGATTGCAAGTTTAGTCTGTAACTTCACTATCCAGCACGGATCCCAAGGACCGGCCGACCGTCGACTTCGACTCGAATCGTCCGGCTTAGTTCAAATCGTCCTCACGAAAGCCCAACGACTTCGAGTCGTAAACTGGTATAAAGGTTAATATCACAAGTATCGACGGCACTGTAAGCTTAATTCGTATCGAGCGAGTGCACGACATGGCTAGAGGCATTGAGTTTGAACACTGGACGCGCGTTATCACAGTTTAATGTCCGTGGAAGGAAGGCCTCATGCCTTCACCTTCTGTCTCGGTCTACACTGCACCATGCATATGTAACCTGCGTCCACGTCGCATCCGCTCACCAGAAGGTTCATGAGGACACTTGAAGAAGGTGATCCTGCAGATTTCTGTGGCACCGGCGAGGGGCTGCGCCTTGCACGCTTCGCGCAAGGTAGCGTGGCCTCCTGTTTTAATCCCCTCTTCACTCCCGTGTCCCATGTTGAAATTGTTCTGTTCGATATTAGACCTAAAAGCAGAAGATACTTTTAATGTCTCAGTCAAGTTTTCGGCATCAATCAGTGAGAACATTTAAATAGTTTACCTGAATCTGAATATATATTCGTTATGAGATCCTGAGGCTGAGGGCCTGTGGTGGAAGTAGTGAGCAGGCGTTGGAGTGCAGGCGCAGACGAGACTTGTGGTTCTGTGGGCTGTGGTCTTGCCATGCTGACGCTGTCCGGAAGAGCGCCCCACATGACCGCCGGCTCAAGCAATGGAAGCTCCTCACTTGTAGGTATGAATGGTGAATTGGCATCTTCGAGGTCATTGTCAGACCTTGTGTTATCGAACGCATCTAGTGACAACTCCGTCAATAGCGACGATTGTTCGCAGGACGAATCATTCTCCTTAAACATAAAAAAATAATTAGACAAAATTCGGCATTTCAAACTATTATGTCTTGCAATTTTGAAAAATTAAGTCATATTTACATGAGGTTCCGGCGAAGACAATAATAACGAATCCGGTGTAAGAGAGTCAACTGGTGAACCACTTCCCAGATCATCGCCCAGAAGACTGCAATAATTGTCGCTCAGTATGAATTCATCAAACATATCGAACGGACTGTTCTCGAGAGGGATACACGCATCACCAGCCGTGGGTGCCAAATGAGTAAGATCTTCCGGCTCGTCTTTAAGCACTGTAAAGAAGGAGTAGCCGTGATTAATAATGTGAGTATTAGGTTAAAACTTAGAATAGCAATAAAGCAAGAGTTGGTACCTAAGCGCGTGTAGTTCGAGAGGCACTCACTTGTAAGTCCCTCGTCTTGGGAGAACATGAGAAAGCCTTTGTTCATCTCTTTCTTTCGCGGTGCGAATATGAGCTCAGTGACTGGTATGGGACCTTCTTCCTCGGGCGGTATAATGTCCACAATAGCTCCGTCGGATGCCGGTTCAACGGGAACCAAAGGTAGCCCTTGTACAGAAGAGTTTAGTGGTGCCACTACCGGTTTCAGATCGGCATGCTGCATTTGGTGTGCGGCGAACACCTCATCTTTGCACTCGATACCGCTGTGAACAAACAACTCGGTAATGACAGTGTATATGCCTGTTGGATAGCCCAACACCGGCGCTGCAATAATAGATTGGTCTACCGTCTACCTACTTGAAAACATGCCTTCTTTACAGGGGGGGCAATTTAGCTAATAAACGATGAAGCGTTTCCGATACGTTACCCCTTGTTCACCTCGTTGATATCGGCCAACTAACGATCGAAACGGCTTATGCATCACCAGTTTTCTTATGATGTTAGACGGTCGAAATAATAGACAAAGATGACCCCATTTTCAACCATTTTTTAATTCTTTTCACCGTAAGGTTGTCTGGAAGAGATCACTTTTAGCGATAACGCCGTCAATTATGAAAATTATTTCTTCTATTATATTAAAGATAGTGCCTAATAATCCTTGGTGTGCTAAAAAAATCTCGAAACAAAACCTCGTTTGGTGTAAGGGATTGGTTTTTTTATTATTATTTGCCATATAATCTACTGTAGTACTCCGACTAGTATTATATTATCTGTGACTGTAGTAACAAATATATAATATATTCTGTAAATTCAACCGGATACTTAATACGGTTCGGAAGATACAGGTCATGTCAGACATACGTGTCGGACTGACAGATAGATGAACAGGCAAAGAGCCAAATAAGACACGGCGGTCTCATTGGAAGATATTCGGATCCGGAAGGATGATTAATTAATTGATTGAGGAACTCTTTATTGTCAACACTAAAGATTACATACAAAAACTTACTTAATAAGTATAACTGGCGACCTTATCGCTCAAAGATCTCTTCCACCGGTCCGGTTCTAGGAACCTTAGGACGGAAAGGATTAAAAGAAGAAAAAGACGGTACGTCAGTATTGACATTGTTGTTTTGATCTTTCAAGTTAAAACTTCTTTGGCCGCGTTGAACGATTTTTGGTTGAAAGACAAAACTTATGGGTTCGCGTCACCGATATCCTAGTGGCATTTTTTTGTTTTTACTTCTGTCGGTAGTCCTCATAACTGCCTCTTTTTACACAATTGCCTAAAAAAGGAGTGTATTTTTTTCAAGGGTCATGTATGTTCAAGAAAATGAAAAAAAAAAAAACACTGATGCCCATTTTTTTTTTTTTAATATAAGCATTATCACTCGGGATGATGTAAGGGTTCAATCAATACCCCATACATCTAATCTGTTAAGACATTAAAGTCATGGTGGACAAAAAAACTCATATACATTTGTATGTACAATTGTACATATACATTACCCTCAAGACATTAAACTCTTTTTGGGGCAGTCGCTATATTCGCAGTGTGTTTTGTGAGGTTTATTACTTAAAGCTTTCGTACCTATTGGCCGTACCGCCTCTCTTGATATACATGATGTTTATTAATGACGGACAAACGTCTGAAGGACTCGTAAGACGAATAAGGAATAATTCTCGGTTTACAAAACAAAAGAGACAACTTTCGCATGTGTACGTACAGACGATTTTTTTAACATTTAATGATTCCACCGTGCGAGTCAATCGCGTTGCAAGAATCCCGTACCTAGGGTTTGGAACCCAAGTGATGCTATCAACGCTGCTTTGGATTTTCTTGCCAGCAACAAATTTAGGGATCTGTATTTCCCAAGTTACAGTAAGTTCTGCAAGTAGGTAGGTTCGTTAGAGTCTTCAAAAGCAAATTAATGTCTGGTCTGGATGACGAAACAGCAGAGTTCTCGAGGGTGTTTATCATCGCGTCAACCATAAAACTGCATTGAGACTCGGTGTTTAGGATTAAGTAGGGTTTACTCTTAGGATTTGCAATTGAGCACAGTAAGCTATGTAATGTTAGTGCCAGTGGCGCACAGTAGTGTGTGTATTTACAGTGTGTTTTTTCCTTCAGATTGAAATACGCTTGTCACCGGTATTTTGAAGCATCATGTTAGTAGGAAGCTAATTCAAGCGGGGGCACCCAGCCTCACAGTAAAATTCTGACTATGTAACACAACATCTTAGTGATTTTTTTTCGTGAAACTTAGCTGTTTATCTATGGTTTTCAATAATATGAGACGTAGCTACTTCGATCTTTATTTGAACACTTTTGAAGAGGTAGAGAAGGGGTTACGTGTGTTTCTTTTACTTTTACCTGAATTAGAACGTACTGAACTTGCAATAAATATCCATTATCAAACAATCCGCTGTCTTTAAGATCATTGGTTATTCCATTACAACTAAGTTTAAAAAGCAAAACAGCCTTCATCACATGAACTGAGTAAAAACAAGTATAAAGATATTATAAAATACATTCCAGCTCGTAGTTAGAAAATTGGCGACACGATGTTAGATACATAATAGGAGCGATCTGTCATTCAGTTCTTCAAGGTCGATTCACTAAGAATGCTGTACGAGACGTGGCGTTAAGAAGATAAAAATCGAATTAGTTCCACGTCCGTCTAGACATTGTTATTAAGTAGAATGAGCGATTTGTTTACACATTATTTTGCGAATTCATAGCACCATAGGCTAATGAGGAAAACTTAAGAACTGGTCAGGTAATAAGTACAAACCACTGTAACGCTATGTAATTATAAAAATGCCGACAAAATATAACAAAAACGATCATGACTTCAACTTACATAATAGAATAAACACAAGGCGCGATATCAGTCGAGATATCACATTCTTGAAGCCAGCCCCTTCGAGTGAAACGATCCAACAATCAAATATTAAATACTCGACAACTATCAGGAAAAGGAAAATACTACATGTTATTTACGGTATGCACCATGAAGTATAAAATAATAAAGCACTAGGCATTCCACAAGATTCAGACGAATTTGCAACAGTAGAATATAAAGCAAATAAACGAGCAATAATTTTGAATGAGTTAGGCGTCTGTGCTAAAGAATAGTTGAATGACGTTTGATAAATGGTGTGGTACACGATAACTGGAGAGAGTTATAATTAGACTATCTTATTGCTTTAAGTATATTGTATAGGATTCATTAGCAAACATCTTACGATCAGATAACCTAAGGCCTAAGGATTGGCCCTCTAGTACTTGCGTCAAACGATATCGGAATCGAAGTCGATACGCTGCTCACAAATGATAATGCTAATGTTGTTGACGAAGCGGTTCAAGTTTTCATTAACCTCAAGATTAGAGTTACCTACCCCATTGTTGGTAATTTAAACGGAAAACTACATAGTACTCGTGATGAAACTACAGGCACGAGACGCTTAAATCGATTAAAATCAACTATTGAAACAAATTGTAAATAATTTTTGTAAGTAAAAGTATTTTTAATATATCCATAGTACATAGAACCATGATTTATTGCGTAGAGTAAAACGCAGATTCATCGTACGTATAACATAAATCTCCCGAAAGGGTGTGTTTTTGTCGTTGCATTTACGCGATATATCGAAAGTGAATTTGTTGGAGTGAGATAGCAGAACGTTTAAAGAATAGGCAAGAGAGAGACGTGTAGATGATAGTAGGGACGGCCTTGTTGGCGACCTTCACTCTCACCCCCTGCGGCAGCCCTCCCTGTTTTCTGTAGACTAGCTCATTCACTACCAGCTGACAGTAAAAATACAGGCAGTACTGTAGCTTGAAGTGAATTTTGTGGCTATCAAATTAACTTTAAAAAAGCAAGAACAAGTTGTTCCTCAACGTGCCAAAGAAATTTTTACTGTAAGTTTTAAAATTGGCGAAAATATAGATCCTATTATAATATTTCAACATCAAATTACTAAACAAAAAATAAGAACATTAATTTTTCTTTAATGTGGTAACGAAATTTTTGATTTTTTTTACTATAGATCTTAAAATTTACCAAAACATAGGCCATATTATAATATTAATTTAGGTACTCAGAAACAAAAAGCGTTATAGGTATCATATTAACAACTTTAATCCAAAATAAAATAGGTAGAGTGTTTTTAGTTTTAGATTATCTCCTTCAATAAACAACCTAGTAATTCTTATAAATAATAATCAAATATCGATTTGACTGATTTGTGGCGTTACAAAGTAAACTTGCTGTTCGAAGCAAGTTTGCTAACGGAGCTATAATGGATAGCTGCCACACTGTCTACAGCGTGCAGTGCTTGCGCGCGCAACTAAGCCACGCGGAGACTCCGTATCGATTGCACGAAGAAATTACAATCCAGACAAGCCCCCTATAATTCAAAGGTTGCGACTGCACCACAAAATTAGAAAACAAACCTTGTCAAAGTCAAAGGACTTAACCTTTGACATAGACTGAATTTAAATCTAAGGTAATTAATTGGCTGGAATTGAATAGCGTCTAAAATGCGAAATATTCTTTCGTGCGTGAACGTAAGTGTGATGGGAATTGTTATCATTGCATAATTTAAAGACGGTCGGGTTAAGTGTTTAGGTAAAAAAAAAAATATAGCAAAGAGCAGCTGTTTGAAACAGATGACCTTGGCCGTGATAACGTTCAGCGAGCAATTTAACAATTACATCTATTCCGTCACGGTCGAGGTCGAATCGTGACGCTGACGCCACTACAACGGGCATATACATCTTATTGACTAAAAACTCGATGAGAGTAAAAATAAATGTGAAGGTGAACAAGTGCGAAAGCAGCTTATGGACACGTGAAGCGTCAGAGGTTGACGACTTTTTATATTTTTATATAATACAGTCTCGACTTAATAAATCTGATATAGTAAATTGTAAAAAAATAAATACGACGATGACGCTATCGGATTTATTGGTAATTGTGTAATGATGAAAAGCAGACTTTTTTTTGCCGAAAATAATAAAAAAAATCACGCATCGTTGAATTTTTATCAAAATGATACGTCAGTGCGAGTTTGCAGTCTGGGCTAGACCGACACGATGGATGTTATATCATTAGACAAATATTTGTAAGATATCTTGAAGGTTGATATTAAGATTAGATAAGTCGATGTAATTACGTTGTACCAAGATCTATCGGGGTTTAGTAATACATATGATGAGGACAATTAAAATTTTAACCTTGGAACAGAATACAAACTCAAGAGAAAGAGCCCAGAAGATGAGTCATAAATCATGATAAATTGTAAATATGAAAGGCGTCAGCATATGAAGGGTCCCAACATTACCATAACGCTGTAGACTGCACACATCGATGTTTATTCACCGATAGGTAGGTGCTTATAAGAACGGACACTGAAAATGCAAGTCACTTGAAAATACAAGCAGGAAGAGTAATAGTAAAGATTGTTTTATATACTTTGCGTTAAACGTCGTTTTTAAGTTATTCATTTCGTAGAGTACGAAACATAACGTATGAAAATACCAATAAGCGGAGAGATGGATATCATAAAATTCTCAAGGCAGACATATTATCGTCTGACAAACAAAACTATTTTGCCGTCTATAGAAACAGACAAATATAGCGTCGAAACGTCTAGGTGTATAAAAACCGAGACTGCTTAGATAGAATCTTTATAATTGAAGTGTTTACACACAGCACTTTCATAGAAACCTTCATTAGGACATACAAATCCTGTTGAACCTCGATTAAATATTTCAATAAGAATTGTGAGGTATTTTACAACTTATCACAGAATACGACGATGAAAAGCATCTTATTAAGATCTTGCTAAAACCAACAAACAGTCGGCGTAAGGGAAATAGAAATGGTATTGACAATCAAGTGATAGCCGAAAAGCATCACATCAACGCATCGGCTGGCAGCGGCGCGGCGCGGGAGTCAAGGCCGCAGTGGCGCGGTTACATAACCTGCCAAGCTGTTGCGGGGGACGAGGACCGCTATTTTAGTACACACATCGCAAACGCACAGCCCACTGCACAGACGAGACACGAAAGCATATATATCGACAAATAAAACACACGCATTAATCACAAGTTTGACAACAAACCACGTGACAGAAACATTGAATGCAACGATAAAGTAAATCGTCTCAAATAATATGAAGGTATACAATGTAGCTATAGCAAAACGACACGCAAATACGATAAACACTGAACGCTTTGAAAATGCAATTACTAGGTGATTATATCACTCGCGGTATCGTGGTAACGCTTTTTACTGCTTTCAACAGCGTAAACGAAATACGAAAAAACGAACAGGTACTGCAAAGAAGGCATGTCCACTTGTACGCACTGAACACAGTCACTGTCGCACCGATTCTTACCATGATGCGTGAATTTCCGCGTTGTTGTTAAACAAAGTTTTGGCGTCGGTAGTAATGCGTGCGGTTACTAGGAACAGCTGATCGAGATCGCGTCTCGTGGGGTGGCGAGCGGCGGGTGGCAAGAGAGTGCTTACGGCGACGTCTGTAGCGCGAATGATGCGAGCGGAGCGCGGCGGCGCACTCCTCACGCGGCCAACCTAAACACACACAACACCGCGCGATATAACCGGCTGATAATATTTTTGAGGATAGCCGGCATTCGACAGCCACGCGACTAGATAGACGAGTTCACGAACCACCGGTGGTCGGCGACGGCGCCGATCACGGCCAGGTTAATGATATATCACTTATGATCGAGTGATACCCGCATGTAACACGAGGGTGGCATGGCAACACATACGCTTAACAACCCATTCAATAGAACAGCGTTGAAAATCGACGCAAAAATTTATGCAATCGAGCACGGCTTGTTGCATATATCAGGTGAAGTGCGGATTATTTGAGCGGCTATGTTTGGGATATTTGCAATGGCGAAGACCTAGCTATCATTAATAAAATTTGAATATCTAAAGTTATCCATATGGAAATACACTCTTATTGAATTCGGCCATCGTGAATTGATGGACTGATTGAAGCAAATTGAGCACTTACGCCGCGCGATGTATTTTTAATAATATAAATAACGAACGCCTTCAATATTGATTTAGATACTTAGTATAACTGCAATATTTAGGTCAAACAAGTAATATGACCAGTGAAGTTGATAATTGTGGGAATAGCTTTTATTAGATAAACCTTATTTTCTGATTAGATTAGACTGAATCTATTTTTAACCGCGATCGACATTCGCGTGTGAGTTATGCTTTCCTCAACGATGACACTTGAAGGAAATATTGAAAATATATAATTATTTTACATATTTTACACAATGTAGTTGTTCACAGCCAAAAGTAACCCTTAAACTTATTAACAGTTCTTGCAAGCGCTGCACGTGTAAGAGAAAAACTGATTTTCTTTTAAACCGCAGGCCGCTAGCATTTCGTCATAAAAGTATACTAAGTATAGGAATGAGTGGGTTCTCAAAAATACAATGCCTCGATTCATCAATCCATCACCAGACGGTAAGATACCCGATCCGTCCCGGCTCTCAAACCACGTTGTTCCACAATTTAGCCGCGTAATCTGATCTCCACCACTAATGGCCCCCGTTGTGGGCCACTGCACAATATCGGTACAAGTATCGACTACGTTAATAAACGAACTGCAATTTGTGTAGCAAATATACGTAGCAAACGGAATGGTAACGGTAGACTGATGCTGATAATAACTGAAGATACAAGTTTATAGAATACTTCACAGGAAGAGCCTGTCCCTCTCTTTCTTGATGGTAATGAAGATAGTGTTTTGGGTTTTGCAGATAAACAGTTCAACTCTTCTGAAATTGATTAACTTCGTTTCAGAAATACATATAATTTCACATCACTTAAAAAGATAGATGCTCCAAAATATTGTGTGCACTTCGCAAAGTCTGAAGAGTTTATGGGTCTCGTCGTTTTAAACAAGGACATGAATGGACGCGAGGCATGCGCTCAAAAGTATTACACAAAATTTCGCAAAGTGCTGATCACTGTCTGACGCAATTTACAGATAAAATTTGATAAAACTCTGAATTAGAAACAAGATTGTAATCAGTCAATCAATCTAGTTTTTACCCCTACTTTAAATACAAATTTTACTTTTAGAATACCATGAATATGTACAATTGTACATTTGTCATAGACATAAAATGGTGCAATAAAATGTCAACTTCCTGATGAAACTGGAGGTAATTTAGTTACGAATAAATTAATAGGAATTTTATTCTTCACAGTGATTCAGTAGGCGCCGGTGATTTCCTAATATTTCCTGTCACTAAGCATTTTTTGTTCATAAGTGTAGAAACCACAATTCACCTCGATGATTCGTCATAGTTATTAAGAATGCGTGATTTGATTCTCATCTAGCGAAGTAGCTTGGTGCTACGTGACTTGGTAAACGTTGACAACGCTTTTTGAACGGTATTGATTTAGTAGAAGCCAAACTTGTCGAATCTAAGTTTTATTTGGTGAGAATACAACCACAAGTGTTTGTTCTACCACTTTTTGAGGACTGGAGGTATAAACTAGTTTGCTGCTTGTAAATGGAAATCCAAATGGGTCTGGATGCTATTGATCTAGCTACAAAGAGCCGAGTAGAGTATTAATTTGTTTAGCGACTATTGTTATACACTGGTGTTTCTCTGTTAATGCTATGTCTCTTAAATGAGATGAAACTAATTCGACCTCGATAAACAAGTCGATTATCATTGCAATTATGACAGTTAGCGGTACAGAGAACATGTATACGTGCTAATTGGTCAGTCAGCTTCAGTCGTAAGTTGGCACTCTGTGAATGCAGCATGCATTCGCGAAATGCAAGCTATTGTGCAATTAAGGTCGATGGTGCTGGTCGTTGACCCCAGTAGCTCCACCTCCGAACCAGTCCGCTTTCTGGCAGGCTACGTGACTCCAACATCGTTGTACGATTTACATCATCACCGTTATAAACCATCGACGTCATATCCTGAAGTGAATTCAACAAATTGCTCTGGTACAGATATGTGGCATAAAAAGCCAGCTGGTCTTACACCACGATAAAGTCAATATAACGCAATTGCGTACGGAAAAGAACATGATTTCTTATTCGTGATGTAAGTTTACTGTTTCAGTTTTAAAGATGCTGTAGCGAAATTATAAGGCTATAGAAGCTATGCATCTAATATATCACAGTATAGAGCGGTTAGAACGCCAAAGCAGCGATGTCCTGTACGTTGGTTTATTACTAAAAGTTCTGGGTACAATTGGAATGGTTGTGGATAGTCATATCGTCGCACCTGGAAGGCGTTTCGTTATTGGAGTTTGATTATTTAAACATAAAACAAAATATATAACTTTAAATTTAATCGTAGTAAATAGTTTTTGTAAGGCAGTCTATGCTACAAAAATCATATAAGCAGAGCACAAGAGGTGATTGTAATGTGGCTCGTATTAAGTAGTCATAGTTGTCCAATGACGAATGGTTATAGAGATAGTGTTAACTGCATGTTTTATCGAAAAGCAAACCGTCGTTGAAATTCTCGGAAGTAATTTTTAGTTAAAATATCAAGCTACATACGAGCGATTATTTGACAGATGCACATCGAAATGGAAACTTTTAGTAACCCTATACATAAATATACATAATATACTCTATACATATATGTATATACAATTATATATGTATAATTTTTTTTTTTTTATATTGATGATGATACACGGAATTGTTTGCTGAAAGACAGTTAATATTGTAACACATCATCATTGTAACATTGAATAAATAACACAGTTCAAGGCCTAGCTGCAGATATCGATATAAATAAATGACGAGAAGCAGCTGCGGTAGACCAACGCGACACTTTATAAATGAAAAGTCAAATAAGTCAATGTCTCATAGCAGACTGCCATCAATTACGGCAAAGAGATTGATGAACTATTTATGTCTAAACAAAACGAATTCTCCCACGTGTCTCAAACATAAAAATACGATTCCATCGAGCTGCCTGATATAGTTTGTTTGAGGAGACAATAAAAATGAATGCCTAGAAATGAATCTTGAAGATAACATCGACCGCTTTGTGGAGTATTTCGAGGTGAAAAAATAATAAGACTGCTTTCTAGAACTTCGTTTGGTTGAATCATTAAGAGGCATAAAATCGATAATAAACAGTGTCGATGACCTTAGACTCGACAGTGTAAACCATGTGTAGGCACAACCTGTCAGTCTGCAGTTAAAATACATGCAATTATTTGCCAGAGCATAATTATTGTGTTAAATTATGGAATATTCGGTTAAGTAAGTCGGACTCTATTCTATATCGTGACTGTCGTGACCACATACAAATAGGTAACTAAATCACACAAATTCGTTGATCATATATATCTACAGGCGATAACAAATACTGGAAACTTGTTTTAATAACATGGACAAAACTGGCTTGTCAAAAAAACTTCAGATATATCACAAAAATGATTTTGCCTTAGCTCTGCCACATATTTTTCCCTACATTCAGTATTTCTTTTTAATAGGTATGTGATTAGTATTCTAGTCTGAGAATACAGTCACGTTCACTCGAACTGAACTTGAGCAAGTAGGTGTTTAAAAATGTAAATGATTCAAATATGAATATGATTAAAAAATAAGTCATTAATTTTTGCAGCTCTGCAAAATTATGTCCTTTAACTTGTGAAAATATGAAATTACATATAACAGTTTGGATTTGATAGATAAGGATATGCTTATTGGTAACAAGATTTCAGGGCCACGAGCGTATGAAGCACAATTATTTACAATAGCTACATTGACGTCACAGCTATTGAACCTTCTCAACCCACTCGCGTTGCAATTTTCTCATCTATGATCGCCCGACTAAAATTACACTAAGCAAATAGAGCTGCAATTTAAAACAATGTTCTATCATAAGGAATGGAAAAACGACGAGGTAGATGATAAAATTAATCGATGTGCTGTGTGTCTAAAAGTTCCAATCTTGCAACTTATGTCACAAGCAAGGTTCAAGAAACGTACCGAACGATACCCACGCATTACATTCAAGCTGAAACGAAACTACGCTGTTCTAGGATGTATAGGTAGAAGGAAGGTGGGTGAACGACCCAGGGGGGGAGGTAAGTGGAGGTGCGATTGCCCAAGCTGCAGCAACCTACTCGCTACCGCAGTGTTTTCTGTATTAAGTCATTGTTGGTGAAAGGTACAACTAAACCCCCAGCCATAAAATCCAAAATATTCGGATAGTAAGATATTTTTTAAATCGCACGATGATCGTCTATTCTATAGCTTCTGAAACTGCTGAGCTGACAACGATCTCGACCAGGGATTGGGAGTAATCCGGGAAAACGACCCCATAAAGAAAATAGGATGTGAAATGTGTGATGACACTAAAACATTTTTGCAGGGAAACTTATTGTAAAAAAGGGGAACCGAAAATGATGAACTGAATAATATAAAAACAAGTACAGACTACATTGATATTGGTAATAGTAGAAACATTAAAGTAGTATATACATTTTTTCTATTAACAAATATGCTTCGTTTTAACGCCATCTCGCCACTCGCCTGATGTTATCTAGTATACCATTTCAGTGCAATAATACAAGATAAGAAAAATATAAGAGCTAGACAAAATTAGAGTGTCATACATTGAAACAATCAGTCTATATTGATATTTAAATAATGTTATATAATTATGTTACCTCTTCACGACTTAACTGTTCAATGCATTTTGGTAAAAAATGAAATAGTTATTGTTACTCGACGGAAATAAAACATATTTTTCCGAGAAAAAAAAAGAACGTGTTTTAATGAAATATAGATTTTGTAATTCGTAATGCTTATTCTATGAGCGAACTGTGTTGGTAGCGCTACAACACAACAACATACTTAGATTATTTATTGACAATGATAACTATGACATAATGATCGAGGATAGCTATGGAATGGGACTAATTCTAATTGAACCCTTATATGTTTCTCTCTGTCCGTCCGGTCTATTAAAGGTCACAGAGCAGTCTTACAAAAAAAAAAAAAAAGTTGTACCTTCAGAACACCAGAGAACGGATTACCAAATCCGTTCTCTGGTGTTCTGAAGTCTAGATTTGTTTATTTATTGAACAATTTTACGAGGCACAGCGGCACAGCTTATTTAATCGTTTTATTGAATTTTTATAGCCCATATTCAAATAATACTAAACCAAGAGATCGTCTCATATTTTGATATAATTTGTGTTTTCTTTAGACACGTTATACGTTTGTGAAATGAAATACAAACATTATACGCAAAAACAACAGGAATATAAATCATTATGAAGGACGCGTACGTTTTTGCTCACTGCTCGTGAAAACCTTGTAGGTACCCAAGTAAAGAATTCAATTTCATTAAGCGTATAATACTTTATGATAATTTGTTTATTTGGTTACATTCGATTAAAAAAACATTTATTTATTTACCTTACAACTATCATTACAGGTTTCACCTAATGCGATAGCGTAGTGACTAATATATATAATTACATAGATAGCAATATATAATTAAAACATTGTGACTACCTGTGTAGGGATTTGGCTAAACGATTACAGGAGGCATCGGAATATTAGCATTGACGCCGGCAGAGAGTTCCACAATGATTCCAGAATGTGGAATCGAAGCGTTTAGTCCGTACGTTAGGAATATCCACCATGTAAGATGGCGCTTTGGCTTTCTGCCTAGCCGTCCGGTAATAAAAAGGGACAGGTGGAACCAAATTATGCAATACCTTATTGTCTTTGTTCTGTTTATGTCTGTAAAAACTACCTGTTCAAGTAGGTAATTTGTGTATTTGGAATTGCAAGATAGAAATCATTATATTAGTTAGAATTGACATGTCAATAAAATAAACTGGACAGTTAGAGATGGGAGCGTTTTCAGATAAAATCAAATGACATACATTTTTGATCGAGTAGGCACACGTAGGTACATAAAACTTTCACCACAAGCCTGTGCTATAAAACGCGTTATTATCATGGCGGTTTATGATTTAAAACAGTATTTCATTGTTAAGCTATTATTTATTTATATTATATATGAAGAAGTGGTTGTAGCTTCTCCCTTTCAGTTTGATTTATTGTATTCCATTCTATAGTTGCCTGTAGAGATCAATTTTAACTATAAGACCGCCACTTGTGGCAGCACATAAGGTTTATGCCTATATTTTTTCTTAATATCTGATGCACACAATAAAAAGTTTCCATCTATCTATAGATAGGTTCTCGGACATTTTTGCGGATCGAGTACTACACCCTCTCGAGTACTATTTTTTTTTTTTTTAACGGATATTTGTGCCTTTGGCCGCCGTCTCGACTGATGGTAAGCGATAATGAAGCACGTAGACTTAGAAGATACCTATACACTCTGACCTTGAAAAGATCTAGATTATATCTCTCGGGAAACAAGGAAGCCGGCGGCATGCTTAATTCCTTGGCTGTACGGATGAGTCAAAACGTTTGGTACGTACCCAAGGAAATTCCGCTATGTATGGTTGGCAGTGGGCCGTCTTTCTACTTGTCCTGGAGTAAAAAGGGGATGGAAGTAATAGGTCGTACAATTCTGTAGCAGATTTTCCGAAACGCATCCTGTAGAAAATTGACAGACTTGCTACCTTCCGGCTGTGTCTAAGGCTTAAGAGTTTTTGTTTTTATCTTTGAACAAAGGCTTCATTTTGTTTATAATTTCAAACACTTTTATCTTTAGAACAACACTAGATGTGAGTGTTGTATAATATGACATTACATTCTAATTATAGAAAAAGCGAGGCGTGTCTGTTCATATGCATTAAACGATACAGTAGTAAGCTCGTATAGGGTTCTTACATTGACCCACATGTGTTGAAATAAATAGCGACGGTACGCAATTCACGGCTTTACGAGACACGATTGCGTTCATGTGTTTAGTCCTAATAGTTTTATCTGTAACTAGCGACCCGCCACGGCTTCTCGCAGGTGCAATGTAGATATTAATGTGATGCATATGCATGTGTTATACATGTAAGCTTTCCTCTTGAATCTCTGTCTATTGAGAGACATAGACGGCGGGAAGCGACTTTATTTTATACTATGTAGAGACTAAAGTATTTTCAATGGTTTTTAGCGTTGAATAACTAGCTTTATAGTTCCTAGATATTATTTATTTAAATCGGAGCATTATGTGTACCTATATATGTCATTGTTAGTTACGTAATTACATACATATGTATATACCTAAACCTAATAAAAACTATCACACTAAAATGGTGAGTGTGTTTGTATGTTTGTTACTTCTTCACGCTCAACGGCAGAACCAATTTTGATGAAATTTGGTATGGAGATAGCTGAAACCCTGGATTAACACATGGGCTACTTTTTACCCCGAAAAATGTAGCGGGTAACACCGCGGGGCGCAGCTAGTTAGCTTTCTAAAGTATATTATAAAGAACTTTAAAAAACCTAATCTAAAAGAACTAACGAGGAAGGAAAAGCATTCTGGTTGAGCTTTTGACTAAGAACGAACAGAAACATTAAAAGCGTTGTCATTTTGGCGTTTGGTTAAAGATTTACAGTGTCATAAAATTACGCATAAATTTAGAACGAGATTATAATAAAGCGTTTACAGGTCACACATTACATGATACTATTAAATCACTAACTAACATGACAGCCATTCACTTCACCTCCAGCCGGTGGACCTTTATAAGATTGTTTTTTTTTTCCGCATAATGAATGAACAAGTTCTAGGACTTATAGGTAACTAGCGACCCGCCCCAACTTCGCACGGGTGCGATGTATATACTAATGTGGTGCATATGCATGTATTATACATATAAACTTTCCTCTTGATTCACTGTCTATTGATGGAAACCGCATTAAAATCCATTGCGTAGTTTAAAAGGTGTAAGCGTACCGACGGCGGTAAGCGACTTTGTCTTATACTTACTATGTAGAGATAAGTGACATGTTCATTCGCATAATATAACTTATTATAAAGTTATTATGCATACATATATTCATAACATATTGTAGTCATATTTTTTTTACATTGTTTTGTCGTAATATTAGCTTGTTATAAAATCAAATAATAGTTACAATTTTATTTACAATACTGTTTTTAATTTATATTTTTATTGATAGGTAATACAGTTGTATGTATATACATAACAAAGACACAGCACAAAATTTGTAGTAGGTAATATGGTGCGGCGGGGTGACCCTAGGACCACCCTTAAGTCGCATGTACATATATTAAATACCAAAATACAACACTATGAAGACGTAAATTATAAAAATTATAAATATATATGTAGATGGAGCTAGGTAAAGGGTTTAAAATGTTATTTATATTAACATCTAGAGAAGTAAAACCGTGAAAGTTGCTGTTTGAGTGGGTGTTCCCTGATAGATAACAATCTAAGAGTCAATTCGTGGTTGATTCGGTTTCTTTCCATCGTAAACTGCATCTCAGACAAATAGGCTATTTATTAATTAAAAAAGTAAATGTTTTTTACATAAGCCTCAAAGTACATACACAGATAAATTGTATCATAAAAATATTATAATTACTCTACCATCTCACTACAGCTCTGCACTCTTTGTCATTTATAACACTATCACACTCTGTCATTTACAAAACTGGTTTATGGCATTGTAACTAAAAATATACGAATACATTTTTAAACATTCTTGAATATGAAGATGTGCATATTTGTTCTTTATGATATGTATTTTTAATTTATTTTATATATAACAAAGTCTTTTAGAAGTGGTCTCAAACTTTTGACAGTGTACATGTAAACCAATATTATATCCTCGGTTTGGCTTCATTATTGTCGGTAATAAATAGGAATAGGAAATTTTCTACTGTAACTAGGTTTAGGTTTGCGTGATGGTAGGGTACTTTCTAGTACTCGGCTGGCTAGCTACCACCCTCAAGTTGAAAATCTGTCGCCAAGCATCTAACGGTGTGTTCCGGCAGTCTCACTTGAGAGCCAGTTCCATTCCAGGCTAGGTGTACTTTACCATCTTCGGCCACACCGTCACTTAACATCAGGTGAGTTATGGTCAAACACCTAGGCAGTAAGCCATAAAAAAAAAAAGTTACATCGGTCTTACAAAAAAACCAATAAAACTGAATCTTCAACTTCAAATAAGTAAATACGATCAATTGTGATATACGTATACATATGTGGAACTCAATTTATAGCTTTCAAGGCTATACTATGATTTTATTTTTAATTTGAACAACCTGATAAGGGTTTATTGAAAAATAGTCCTTTGCAACGGGTTTGTTTTAAACGAAACATCTGTCACGTAGAGATATACTTTCTATCGGCACAGATAATATTGACAGTACAGGATATCCCGTACAAAAAAACGGTAAATCGGGCTATTCTTCGGAATATTTTAGATTTACATATTAGCGAAGCGCCGAATGAAAGACACCACTTCTTTTGAGTAAATTTTTTTTTCATGAGAAGTTCTCGTGCTTTCTTTGAAAGAATATCTGAAATAGATTGAATACCTAATAATAATAAAAAAAACCTAATCAGTAGTTCCGAAGGCGGATGTTGGTCGCGGCTCGTGCGCGCTTGTGTGTGTGAATACTTCGTGATGAGTTCTTGTATTTGCCAAGTGATTAATTTTATTACAACTACCCTCTAATTGGGTGATTTTATTTAATTTAACGTCATATTATAAAATTTAGTACTGTCCAAAGCCTATATATAAAACCTCTCATAGTTGTAATTAAATTTAAATATTTACGAATATAAATATTATAATCCATGTTACAAGTTTTATATAAGCCTGAGTGTTTGATAAAACATTTTAAATAACCTAATAACTGAATAAATGACTTTTGATTTTGATTTTGATAATGTTGTACCACTAGGAATAATAATTTACACTAGTGCTTGGAATTATTGTCAACTTATGCTAAATAAAGATCTTTGGAAATTGAATTGAATGGAGTTCCGGAGATTATCCGTTGATGATATAATAGAGTTAAAATAAGCTATAGTAACTATAAGGCAATGCTAGAAGTTCTAATCTAAAACTGAACCAATAATCCATTAAGTACATTGTAATAAAGGAGAACGCCGCTGACACGTTAGCAAATCCAAATGAGTGCCAAGGGTGTATGAAGTTGGCAAAACGTAGTGTAATTATCTCTCCCACATAATACCCTCAGGTGTTTGCTGAGTGTTCTCTTAGCTAGAGATATTTTAACATTCGAACCTACTTGACTATACCTACCTTGATATTAAATATTTAATAAGCTTGCGCTTGACCTCCATCTTATACGGTCTAAGACAGAGCACGCTTGTCTAGCAGAAACGGATTCACTCGCGACTTGAAGACACACAGATTGTATTTATCGGGAAACACCCACTTAGGATGCGCATTCCACTGCTTTGCTGATCGGATAATAAATGTGAAATCAAACCGTTTCGTCTAGCAAGTTTACGCACGTATTACCATAGATTTAATTTTGACTCAGCGCACAAAAATGTCCGAAATAAAAGTGAAAACTAAATAGCAACTGTATTCACTGAATCTAAATCTGAAGAAGACGAAAATTGTTCTAAGATACGTCTTATTTAGGCGTAACAGGTTTTGATTTCCACAAAACATTTTCCGTGATTGCATATTTTTCTTGTAAGTTTTATATAGTTTTAGATACGAATACGTTTTACGAAGGAAATTTAAAAAGAGACAACGATGACAAACTACATATAGCTTCGTTAATTACATAAATTGAAACCTCGCAGATATTCTCAAACAACTACTGGAGATAATGTTGATAGTTAACATGCCAATAAAATCCAAATCTCACATAACACGATAATAACAAAAGTAGCACGTAGCAAAGTAGCATGTTTCTTGAATGTTTCAGTAGTCGTAAACAGGAAAGGGCGAAACCGGCCAAAACGCCGACCCTCTGTATTTAGGTTTTATTCGCATTTTTGAGATTTTTATTTTAATGACACTTAAGGTTAAACAAAAATGTTTGCTTAAAAAATATCCGCTGCAAATCCAAATATAGCTCTACAAAACTTGAGATTAAAACAAACGGACCCATTGTTTTAAGAATGGACTGAAATAACTTTCTTCGCAGTCTCGTAATAGAATCGCGAAGAAGTTAATAAGAAATTGCCTAAAGCTAACAGCTCCGAGTTTGAAAATAACGTAATTGCATACGTGGAAAACAAGAGGAAAAGGTTTGTAGATAAGTACCTACTATATAAGCAACAGAGTGGTGGCCTAGGCAAGATAAGCGGAGCGTTGGACGTCCAGCCACAAGATGGGTCGACGATATTGTCACCGTCCTGGAACCTGGACCAGATTGGCACAGGACCGAGGCAGATAGTATAAAAAGAGAGAGGCCTATACCCAGCAGTGGGATAAGGAAGACTGTGGATGATGATGATGATATAAGTATATATAATATAAGTATCATTTCATCAAGCCTAGATAGGCTTAGATAATGATATAGGAATACAAGTTGTACAAATTAATTTAAGGTGTTCTTCTTCAAACAAGAAGCCAGACAGCGCTTCGCATGTCTGAGGCGAGAAAAGACATAACGTAAATGAAGGCATTAGAGTGCGTAAGAAATATCCGACTCCTCTCGGATCACGAAATAACGATATTAAAATATCATTGTGTGTTAGTCGGAATCAAATTATTGCGACGGAAATATAGAAAATAATTTATAAAGCACCAAAATAGCTCTACTATTTGGTATTGATACCCATATAATTTAAAAAAAATACGCATTTTATCATGTCATGCGATAATTTAATTGCGTTCTAGTAACTTAGTAAGATTAAGCAGTTATGTAAATTTCAAATTTCATTAAATGTAATATATGTACCTATTATATATTTTAAGAGATACATCTGAGCATTTGTCGTAAATACACGAAAAAGTCGCTAATACCCCCATAGCGCTTCGCGTGACCCCAAATGTTGGCTTCTTCGCAAACGGGGGCTAAGTGCTCATAAAAACCCGGCGATTTACTGAACACTCCCGACGAGACGGCATTCCGTGACGAGACGCTTCCGAGAAGAAACGGTTGTAAAAAACGTGATTGAACCCTAAAAAAATACTCACAAATGAAAAGGTTACGATAGCTGAAAAACTCGGAAACAGAAAAGATTTCAGACAATTAATTTGAAATACAAAGGGGTCTAGTTTTGTGACAAACACGCAGATTATAGAAATCATATAGAGTTGTTTTCGAATAAATCTGTTAGCTTATAATTATTCAGGTGTTATTTTATATTACTCACAAATTTCTATGAGATAGGTACAGGAACAGCAGAGTCAAAAACAATTTCGGTTGCTCTAGAAACAAAACAGCAGGTTTTTAAATCTACCTAAGTTTTACCTAACACATACTCATACATACTCATTATAAATCTACTATCTCCAGGTTCTGCTTTCAAAAGGAAAATAATCCCGTGCAACGGAACTCTATTAAAAAAAGCCCAAATAAAAAGCCTTCGAAGAAAACATTTTTCTTGTTTGTGATACCCGCTTGGAGTGTTAAATTATTGCAGAGTGAAAAGAGGTCATAAAACCGTAATGAAAACGTCGTTCGTTTATTGCAAAAGTCACTCGCTGACTTCAATAATAAACAATTCATAATAACACGTAAAGTATAATAATACGTTGGTCCTAAATCGTTGCCTTGAGAGACACCTATAAGTGAAATTGAAATTCCGATATTTAATCTCGGGTATCAAATTTGTTAATGGTTAAATTATATCTATCGAGGTATGGCATTCTGATGATGGCATATCGGTTATTAATAAGTTTAAAATTTTTATTATGTTTTTCACTCAAGTTGTATTTCGTTTTATTCAGTTTAAGTTTGATACTCTGGAATAGAAGGAGTGGTGTTACTAACAAAGTAACATAGTCTATCAGACTATTACAATTTATCACGATTATCAGCAAAGATAAGGTGTTCAAGTAGAAACGATATACAACACTGGTAGACAATTATTTAGAATATGTTAAACATTAAATATCTACTAACCTATCCTTCAATACCTAAAATGCTACAGCTACAACAACGAAATCGTCTATTAGGGTGATCATAATTATTACAAATTTAGTATAAAGTGTAGTGTTTAAAGGGGACTCCTAACTAAGGCATCAAAGTTTGTTTTATACCGGAAGATTGGGCGTTGTTAAAATATATACCCCGTTAGAATGAACTTTAGAGGACCTTTAGAAAGAGCTTAGCAATTCCATCAAACTTCTGACTTTAAATGGAAGGCTTTAGTAGACTCAAACATTTTCAAACTGTTTTACTGTTACCATGTTTAATTAAGTTTTAAATCGCGTGATCGTGGTTAATGATTTATTAATTGTCAGGACATGAATCACATCTATTTTCTAAAAGATCGATTACGGTATTTTGCTTTATAACTTAATCTCCAATTTATATTTAATTTATATAGGTTATATGTTACTAGATTTTTCTCTAATATTAAAAAAATGCATTCATTAAATAACAAAAAAAGACCAAAGCGTTCAGATAATAGTTAATAAAGAGAAATTTCAACGTAGCTAACTGAACACGTGAAAAATGTAAGAATCTGGTAAACAACACGTGAATAATTGTTAAACATTTTCCGCAATGTTTACTTGGGTTTCGTAAGGAAAGCAAGGAGGAAAAGATATTTTTCTTTCTTCATTCATTTTAAATGTGGAGGCTGTCGTGTAGGTTCATGCCACATTCTACCATAAAAAGGATGTTTGTTTAATTTATTATCATCCAATAGCAGTAGTTTTACTATATCTATTACAATCTTACTTAATTTTCCGGTGATGAATTGCAAATTGTTTCGTAATATATTTAATGGATAGGAACGCTGTAGTGGTACTCGGCAGGAGTGGTATTTTATCTACCTACAACTCGTAGTAACATAAAAGTAGATCAAGATAACACGAAACCACAGGTTCGTTTCACGTTCTAGGTTTTACACGTGAGGCGGTACTATACAAGGCTAACAAAACCGAAAAAGGGTTATTATACATATCATTATTAAACAACTTTTACTACGAGTAGGTACAAATCTCAAAGCAGTAAAAAAATGATTTATTCTATAGAAATAGTAAGTTTACCCTTTAATATCTATATATGAAGCTCCTGATTTTTTTTTCGTTTTCAGTTGTGTGCCCATTATAAATATTTTTTATATTTTTTATGAGAATGACCCCCCTTTTGGTTAATACACCCTAAGCTTAGCTAACCTCCCATGTATGGCGGTAAGTGAAAGTAGGTTACGTCGGTAGACCATTAAATACTTACAAATGAAACAAAGTAATGAAATTCTTAACTTACCCGTACAAATTTAATTTGTACACATAATACTTCTGTAGTCATTGCTGAAATTATTTATTGTGACACAACTGATGAATAAAGAGCTGTTGATAAAGTTGTTGTTATTAAAGTTCCTTCAAAATTCTTAAATCTAGTCCTACCTGATGATGTAATTGACGCAGACAATGCTGATGGGCTTCTGCTGCTTATCGGTGATGACAGTGGCCTGGGTCTGTACCCAGGCGTATCCTCCGGTCTTGGCGAGGAAGCGGTACTGCCCAGTCTCACATTGTCCCTTGGAGAACACTGCAAAAGAGAGAATAAAATTTAATATGAAAGTAATTACATAAAATCGACGACTTAACATTGCTGACCGTTTGAGAACAGACAAGCTACACTACGAGCGTTACAATCCATAATTAATTCCAGTAAAATTAAAATGTATTAGGTACTCCAATAAACGTATTGGGGACAGTAATTCATGTAATACCAGAGTAAAATATTAGATTACAATTTATAACAATGATTATTCATATAGATATACATCTCAGATAATATAAAAACACTTGATACTAGCGTCCGAATTAATATTTGGCCCTGAAGAACGATCGCAGTATCTAACAAGAAACATCCTAATCTAAATGACATTAACGACTTATTAACAGTCAATAAAAAGTATATTCCTCAAAAAGCAGACAGGCATTCGAACAATTAAGCTGACGGAGTCAAGAAACTAACTTTACAAAAAAGGTAATCAAGCAAATTAAAAAAAAAATTTGAAATGTATAGAATCATTGAATCAATCGGTAAATAATCTTTTCTTTGAAAATATATGTTTAAAGAGTGAGATTTATAAATTAAAACAATCAGCTAACATTTGAGTTTGTTGAACCGCTGTAAAATAAAATGTAATTTTATATATTGGTATTTTTTTCGTCGACTGTAAATAAAATGTTTTGAAATCTAAGACTACCCGATATTGTTATCTGCGTTCTCGTAAGCAATTAATAACGAGGCAAGACTAATACACGGATTAAACGTAAGTACTGATCTGGGTTTTGTTTCAATCCAAAGGGTCAAGGGACGGCTGTTTAATTCAGGAGCTTTCTTTACATCTTAAGCAGTAAATTACACACTTATATATTTAACATCAAAAAGAAACGAAATGGAAAAAGCAACTCGGTAGCTTGTCCAAACTAGCAATATTTTTAGATCCCAAAGAAAGCCAATGCATTCTTGTTATCTTGTGACCCCAGGGTCCTAAGTCGGGATCAGGGTAGAAAAGTGCCAAACGTTTGTAACATGTAGATTACAAGCATTTTGAGGGTTTCCTTCGTAAATGTCTCGAACTTACTGGGGACAGCTAAGAATTCCTAGACAACCTCAATTTGTCTACATAGTTTACTCGGTTTCAAATTCTAGGTCTATACAGTATTAAAATGTATAGCCTATTATAGCGCGAATAGAAATAAATATTGATGGACATTTCACACAACGCCATCTAGCTCCGAATTAATTAAAACTTACAGTATAGAGACCAGGCGTTGTCGAATATTAGAGGTCAGAACAACCAGATAACAGATAGAATATGCTTACTAACTTTTTTAGAAATAAACATTCTTCAATTAACAAACTTCCTGACACAGAACAAACATCTATAAGAATGAGGGTTACTACCATCTAAGCTAAAGACGATTAATTTATTCTACGAGTATTTTGACAAGCAAGTAAAAACGACCTTATCACACTAATATTATGAATATAAGTCTATCTGTTTGCACTAGTGTGTGTTTGTTATTTATGACGCTGTAACTACTTGATGTATTTGGAATGAAGATTTGAATATCCCAGAAAACGGGTGAACTCGTGGAGCACACCTGGTAACCCTCTATGTACAGAAAGATGTTGTTACTTACAACGTGCCTACTAACCCGCCTAACATCGCACGGGAGACTGAGTTGAATTTCACTTCTTATACAAAAGTTTAATTGGGAATAAATGACAGTGTATCAAAATCCATAGGGTACTTTTGAAGAAAGCCTATGCAAGCAAAGCGCGTAAGCAAACATATAAATAGACGGGGAAAGCAACTTTGTGTTATATTGCTACTAAAATTATTATATATTATACTAACTTATATTTAAGTAATAAATAGATGTATAAATACAGCAAACAAATAAATATAGTACTACATAACATTAATAAATAAAAAATTATGTTGTAAATGTACAATTTAAAAATGTTCTGATTTTATATTATTTAACTTTAGATTGCATAATTTAGTAGTTAAGTTCCTATGTTTTTTGCGCATAAATAAATATTATTATTATTAGTTAAATAAGGACTGAACTCTTAAGACGAATCTGCGTCGCATAGCAATTTTTTTTGTTTGAATAATATTTAAAGCTTTACTGCAACTATATGTATTATACCAACAGAATCAAGTGCTTAAACCCCCAAATATCTGAACAATAATTCACAGAAATATGTCCGATATCAAATCCGAGAAGAAACTAATAAAGATTAACAGCTATAACACCAGGCGTGGTAATAATAACCGAGATCGAGGGACCAGTTCATTCGTTCAATGTAGGGAGCTCAAACATGTTAACGTTTATCATGTTTGGAACATAAATATATATATTGAAGAATATGTTAGAAAGCGTCATCTAGCCTCATCTAATATGAGGCTAGATGACCGTAACCTGATAACTGTAATACTTATATACATCCCAGACACAGAACAAATCTATGTTTGTCACATAAATGTTTGTCCTGGTAATCCTGGTTAGCAATCGAACCCATGCCTTACAGCTTAGGAAGAAGAGCTACTAGTCTTCTACTATTACTAACAGCCGCAGGGCAGGCGAGCGAGTAGGACCGTAACTGTATAGAGTTATTTTTCAAGGTTCCGTATATACGCAAAGGGTACTGTCAGGAATCCATATTTACAAGTCTATGCTTTTCATCTTTTCAATTATTGTACTATATCTTACTAGGTGGTAGACCTCCTTGGCAAGAGGTCGTCTAGACCGAGCAGTTATATGTCAAAACTGTGGTCTGAAGGATGCTACAGCTAGCGAAATTACAGAGGTATTGAGACTAACCATCGAATATTTCAAAGTAATGAGCACCAAACATGCTTATGCACTGTTTTATTACTCAAAGTTCTGGGTTTCGCTGCAATGGTCATGGACAAATGTTGTTTTGCCATAGTGTCTCGATAGTCTCACTACTTTGTGTTTTCCCGGATTTTTAAATAAACATCAAATACAAATACACATTTACGCTTTTATACGATTGGTATGACAAAGATAGCTGTGTAAACGCTAAAGTAACACAAATAGATAACGACAGTTAAGATCCTCGGTCTATACATACATATGTAAGTGTATATGAACAATAATAAACTTCTTTGTTAAACGCATAACAGAGGGTGTGTGGAAATACGGAACCATTGATCGGAGCTCCAGTTCGAGTAGCACTTGGCGAGTTTATTATAATAAGTAATAAACCAATATGCAATGTTAATATCATTTACGTACCTATTATATACAGAGATAATTTCTTGATTTCTTTTGAGATATCATTAATTCTTTCACGTGGGAATTTCGTGACCTTTATCAGGTTCGGAATAAAACTAAAGAGTTTATCTAAAGTCCTTGTATAATACTTTAGATAAAGCTAAACCATTTAATCGAACTGAACTCACTGTCAAGGAACATGACAAGACCCACTGGAGTGTCATTCAATCGTAGCGTGATAAGCAATTGTCAATAAATTACCGTGTATATTTTAAAGACTTAAGAAATAAAAATGACATATCTGATAGCTGACCCTTAACTACGTGTTCAATATCTAGGACAATCGATAACGTACAATATAAATAGAGTTTTCAAAAGCGATTTTGTTGTAGGGTAGGGCGGGGCTAAAAGTGTGCGGGTAAGAAGGTCTACAGATTTTTTTATTATTTTTAGTCAGAGAATTACGTTTGTAAAATTACAAAGAATCCTTTTTTCTATTTATAAAGCTTATACTATAAAGTAACAATATGGGTGTCTTCAAATCTAGAGTAAATAGGTTTCTTCTACATAAACGTGCTCCATCTTAGACCGTACTACTGCTTAACATCAGACAGGGTGTGGTCAAATGCGAACCTATTTAGAATATTTAAAAAAAGTTTTACTTGGAACAATTGTTTTGTAAAGGTATGTTTAAGATTAAAGTGCATAACTTTAAACTCAATTCGTAAGTCGTTGGGGTGAAAAGGTCTATATGACCTTTTTTTGCGTTCCGACTTTTTATTTTTAATTACGCTCCACAGACACTGGGGTCCGTGACCTTGGCCAACTTTGAATTACAATACTTAAAAAAACCTAATATTGAAACCGAAAAAAATTAGCAGGCTAGGCATTTCAGTGCAGCACACGAGCAGATTAGTCAAGTCCTGGGTACACGGGTACGGGTTCTCGTCCCTGCAACGCGATACCATTGAATACTAAGAAGCTTTGAACCATTAAAAAAAAGACAAAACTTGGCGTTTTACTACAGCTCACCTGTAGGTAACCGCGAGCTAACTCTATTCGAGTTGATCAATCACGTAAACTTTAAACGACCATTAATTAACCTTATTGCTTGAATATACAATACGCGGTCTTGGTAACTTTTTCGAGATGGCAATAAGACCGTACAGTAACCCCTTGATGTTAAATGACGGTATAGTCAAATTTTGTACACAGATCTGTGTGGCTACCGTAAGTTTTTTTTACTATTCAAGTTACGCGTTGATAAAACAGTTACACGACAGCGAATCTTATTGCTCTGGTAACGAAATGTGTTAACCGTAACTGGCTCTCAAGTGAGGCTGCCGGAACACACGTTAAGTACTTGACGGCTTTTATTTATGTAGCTTTATTTTAGTTACCTTTGTTGTTTTTCTCTTCGTTATTTTTAATACAGGAATATACATACATAGATTATACATTTATTTATATAGTTATTGTTATTTAAAGTCATAATATATTTTTGTATGTAAGAGAAAAATTACGTACTTTAAGTTAACGTTCCGATACGTCGTTTTATGGAGGTCGTAAGATAATTATGCCTCGTGTTACTAAAATAAAAGTTAAAATATGTCGTGGCCACCTGAAACACAACAGACAGACAAGAGCAACGGCCGATTGTCTTATCGAAATCGCTAATGAACTCATTAGAGACTTTGATTAGATTATTTATTGAGGAGTTTTTAGTTTCTACTCGAAAAAAAAAAATAGTTTCATCATCATCATCTCAGCTGTAGGACGTCCACTGCTGTACATAGGCCTCCCCCATTGACTTCCATGAAGACCGGTTAGAAGCGGCTCGCAACCAGCGCGTTCCTGCGGTCTTTATTAGGTCGTCTGTCTACCTTGTGGGTGGACGTCCTATATACGCTACGCTTGCCGGTCCGTGGTCTCCACTCCAGAACTTTGCAGCCCCATCGGCCATCAGCTCTGCGTGGTATGTGCCCTGCCTACTGCCACTTTATCTTGCTAATTCGCTGGGACAGTTTAATGAATCATAATCAGTTGACAAACATATAGCGGTCTTTATTGACTGTCCTGTCAGCTCATTTGGTAAAGTTCTGCTTCGAGATCTGAGAAGCGTGGGTTCATTTCGCATCGGGACAAACATTTATGTGACGATAAATGTTTGTTCTGTGTCTGGGTGTTCTATAATTATGTAACACAAATATGTATTTACAAAAAAAAAGGATTTAAGTATTCTGTCAGCTGTCTGGTACCCATAGTACAAGCTTTGCTTAATTTGGGATTAGATGGCGCTGTGTGAAATGTCCTCCAATATAAATATAAATAAATAAATATCACGGAAGAAGGAAGAGGGGATGTAACTAAGCACTTGAGCCAATTTTAACTGGTTCAGACAAACCTAAAACAATTGGAGAAGAGCCAACCAGTGTGGTTCGTAACATGAGAATAATAGACGGATAATAACGTTGTTTTATATAACGTACCTGCATTATAACGTTGACTATTTCTAGAATTTAATGCTTATTCGGTGCGAACTAGGTTACGAACCAAGTTTTACTAGGTGGTAAATCTCCTGAGCAGGTAGTCATCTGGGTATGTACCACCGCAGTACTAAATTAATATCACCAAACTATTTCAATGTAAAAAAGTTATGAAACTAATGAGACGCTCTCCTGGTGGTAAGAGAAAACGCCTGTCCATGCGTTGTACATTGTAGCGATACAAAAAACTTTGAGTAGCAAAACAAAGTCCAGGGCATCGCTGCTCATTACTTTGTTAATTTCGATGGTAAGTGTCAACAGCCTAACAAGCTGCGAACAAGAATATTATGAGATAGTACCACAAGTGGCTGCCTTATCTATAAAAACGATCTCTTCCAGGCAACTAAGAATGGAAAACAAAGTACATCTTCAGAATAGACGGGAAATGTAACACTATTAAGAATAGAAAAGATTAGGTAGAATATATTATTATCCGAATCAATAAAATAAGTAACTCAAAAAATACTTATTGCAAACACATGATGGATAATGATAGTATATAGAATGGAAATGGAATCTATATCCACTTAGCCTAATTCCATAAACCTCAATATCGTGGAACTAAGTTCGCCGAGTAATTTGCTAAGTGGTGAAGTGTATAAGGGTTTACCAACACCAGTTAATATCCAACAGGATTAAATATTTCGGCCTTTTCCGAAAGGAAAATTTCAGATTGGATCCTATTTTTTTTTTCTAGTTTCATTAAGAGGAAACAAGTCGTCATTTTCTTCATACAAACGTTTTCCCCATTTTCCTTCCAGGATTTTAATACTAGAGCAATAATTTTTAGATAGGAAGTAAATACTTGCTAGTTTCATGCCCGTCTGTTTTGATTTTTTGATATATGTTTTTTTTATAAGAGCTAGGAATCTTCAAAAATCTTAAAATTTACCTAGTTTCAACGCTGTGTTTCAACGTCCAAATTCGCAATCTCAAAGACAATCTTAAAAAAATAAAACGCACAGGCAAAGAACACATCCTTCTTATTTACTTGTTAAAAGAAATACTAAAATCGGTCTAAATTTGGAGGAGGAAACAGAGGAATACGAAACCTCGATTTTGCTCATTTTATTTCGGGATAATGAGCCCAAGGTGCAGTTGTCCCTTTCGCTCAGTAAGTACGCGGGTGCTGCGTGCGGCGCGACAGAAATAGCTTGGTGAAAATGCTAATTTTCAAATGTCTCAGTTGACTGCTTTCCTCTTAAGTTCTAAATTTATTTGTTATAGATTGCCTAGGTAAGCGGAGCGTTGGACGTCCAGCCGCAAGATGGGTCGACGACATTGTCACCGTCGTGAGTCGAACCTGGACCAGATTGACACAGGACCGAGGTATATGGCATAAAAAGAGAGAAGCCAGCAGGGGGTAAAAAGGCTGTGGATGATGATGATTAGATTACTTACCGCAAAAACTTAATTTCTTTGTACTTTTGACAATTCATATCTTTTCTCAATTTTTTTTTGATTTAATAGAGTTTTATTCATAGTTTAGTTGTATTGATAGTTTGCATAGGGACGTTTGTTTAATTCCAGACAAAAACAGGACAGTAGAAGTCAGAAGTAGTTTCTATAAGTAAGCTTGAGACGTATTTACAGAGCGGAGTCATTGACCTGTCACAGGTTAGTTACGAGTTTCAACGAACCAGCATTGCATTAATGATGTACAAGATAATATTCATGACTCAGTCAGGTATTCAGATAACTTTAAATGCAAGTATGCAGATTCACGGAAACATTAAAGCATTATTTTATGATCTAGTGAAAACTCGAAACCAAATTGAATAGGGAATAGATATGATGAAGTAGTCCGAACAAACAATATAACATCAAATTTTGAGGTATCATTCAGTACATTTAAAAAAAAAACATGTAGCTACAGAAATCAGTGATGATTGCTATTTTGCTAGTCATTTCTTGATTGCGACAAAAATCTCTTATATAGTATATGATATGTTACGACGCATTCTTGTTGTAACTTATACCTTAATAGTAATAATATCGAAGGACTACGAGTAGGCCCAAAAACATTGACAAGCAAAATGGGACTGAATTACCATAAGGCGACGGTTTCCGCGTGATTTAGAAGGCTGAGTCGAGACCAGGTTGGGTTTATCTTATCATCTATCCACGTTTTGTCGAAAATCTACGTCGTGGGTTGCATAATAATGGTAGCATAACATACGTACCTACATAATTATTATACCAAAGAATTATGAAATTCCGCAAAAGAATTAAGAGACCACAAAGTGCAGAAGGAATGAAAGATTGTTCAACGATGCAACACCAAATTATTATAGAATGGGATACTATCTAAGTTGATAGTCTCAAAGTTACCTAGAAAGTAGACTATAGGGTAAAATAGTTATCGATGGCTCGTCCACATAAGAGGCGCTCAAATGACTATAAAGAATGCTATGGACTTGCCAAAAACAAATAAAAAAAGATTGACTGATAGACAACAGTCCAATAAGATTTCATAAAACTTCAATTACCTGTTTTGTCGTGTTAGTTGTCGTCTGATACAAAACTAAGAAAATACTAGATTAGGTCTAAGAAAGAAAAAAAGAGTTACTTATGTAGGAAATGAATACTTTGTGTAGCTAACCTTTTAAATCAAATTACTAATACGTACTCCACAGAGCGTGTTTATATTGTGAAATAGTGTACGACTCTTAAAGTTATCACATTATTTCGATAATATGTAAGGCAATAAAGTTATCAAGTTCATAAACAGTAGAAAGAAAATATATGACATATACAAACAACTTCAGATAAACATTTTCGATGTTTATGTAATTTGGTGTCGTGCCTACTTTTGTTATGATAAACTAACTAAATAGTTTCAAATAAATGGTTAAATATTGCGAATGTCATATTTGTTCACTATGTATTATTAGATCAACGGATGCTTTTGAAGTTTTGCCACACCAAGCAACACATAGCCACTAAATGATAAAGGCTTTATTTTGTAATGAAACTTACTATAATTCATTTCTACATAGTATAAGACAAAGTCGCTTTCGGTCTGTATGCTTAGATCTTTTAAACTACGCAACGGATTTTAATGCGATCCGTACATGATAGAAGTTCCACAAAAAAACGCACAAAGCGTTTTGATTCCACATTTTCTTATTCGCACAGCGAGGTTGTGGAACCCCGGCCGGAGTCTGTGTGCACAATACGGGTATCATCAAATCTAGAGTAAATAGGTTTCTTCAAGGTAAGCGTGCTCCATCTTAGACCACACTACTGCTTAACATCAGGCGGGGTGTGGTCAGGTGTCAAACGCGAAACTATATTTTTTTTTTAAATGCGTTTTCCACTTCCCCTACTTCTCATGGGTGCAATGTCAGGGCGGGTCTCTAGTAGATATTATATAGTCGATAAAAAGCTAACATTTATTGCGGTTCCTTTCTGAAGTTTATCGAGTGTGTAAAATTAATGAGAGCAATAAAAAATGCTGTGTTATCATGTATTGATTTATCGATAACTCTTGTATTACGCTGTTATTATTTAAAGGTTTATTGAAGTTATGATAGGGTGGACTTATTTCAGCGGTAAACATACTTTAAAAAAATGTACCTACACAAAGTTTTTTTGATATAAAATATTCTACAAATGACGTCATCACCTAAAATAACTTTCGATCGAACCCATCAACCTTGAACCATTTCCAAACTTTTTAATGGAGTTTCTAATATAAATAATCACAGCGATGACCTTTGATCTAAATTTACTTTTCGTAATGAATCCGCTGAAGTGGACGGAAAGGAAAATCTTTCGCCCGTGAGAACGACATCGGTATTGCTATTCTGCTCGAATAAAGCGCAGTTCGATTGGAAGACGGGACACAGGTGTTCGGTCGTTGACATTATGACACTAACGTCACTGGAATATTGATAAGATGCTGAAATGCAGACCACAGGAAATTATAAGGAATATAAGTAGAGACAAATTAAGAAACTTCCAGGCAGGGTTAATATTGTAGATCAAAAATACAAGCAAAATTTTAAAAGTACTGTAGCTATGCATGATAGATAACAACTTCTCTATCTCATAATGATAGACAAGATTGAAGGTAAGCGACGCGATGGACGAAGAACGAAGTCTTGGTTGCGGAATGTTCAATAGTGGATGAGCATTTGTCACCGTAGAACAACTTTTTCGTTTGGCTCAAGACAGTGAGGTGTTCGCCGAGTTGACGGCCAATCTCCAATAAGGCAGACATTGGATGATGATGGCAATTTGTAAGTATGATAATAAAGCATTATTTTTTCTATATCGTAAAAAAATGATCCCATTCAATATCAGTTAGGATTTATTTTAGATATATCGATCATCTTTAGAAATAAATTTTAGTTCTCTGAAATTAAGTTTAGGATATTCATAATATGCACGTCATATACGGTGAACGTTTCTTTACACTTGAATTTACTGGGTCATAAATCCATGACTTTTTGAAACTATTTTTGTTTCATTTATGCTCAGATTACTAAATAAGTTGGTATAGGCCGGGTGGCTAGTCAAATTGCTGGCGTCAATGCTACTTGCAAATGCAAAGGCTCGAAGACCTTTGATATGGTTTCACAATTCTATAAGACCATTAGAGAAATATAGAACAAACACCCGGGATCTACAATATACATCATATCATCCGACCCAGGGTAGCGCTCTGAAATAACTGCTACTCTCGGTCACCCATCCGAAGACTGGTCGGATCATTTTAACTAAAATTGGAACGACACAGGTAGATTAGCATAGCCCCTGCGCAAGGATGATTTCCGTAGTTAAAAATTCGATTTTTGAGAACCCGTTAGGTTCTCAAATCCTAATCAAGCTAAGCCACAAGTATTACCAATAAATATCTAATATAATTAAGCTAATATATTATTATTAATAATAATTGCTACTGTTTTAGCCCACTTTCGATTTGGAGGCCGGAAGAACTTGTTTTCTTTCAAGTCTCCTCCATTTTCCGTTTTAAGAATTTTAATATGTTAGTCATTACAGAGGAATGTTTGGTTTTGTAAGACTGCTGCAAAGTACTTTCGCTTAAATAAAGTGAAATGGTTGCAATATATATGTAAGTCAAAATTTGTGCACCTCGTTAAAAATATGATACAACTACTTTAAAATAAGTGGTGACTTATTGAGGTTAAACACAGCCATAAAATGTTTTAACTTTACTTAGTGACTATACAAACTGATACGATCTGCTAAGAGTGGACGAAATGGAACAGGAAAATTCTCACAATCTTGATAAAATAAAGAACTTTCTTAACGTTACCACTTGTTAAAATTTATTTTTTTGTTCTTTCCAGGTATTACAGAAACGTGACACTCAAAAGAGATACAAAAAAAACTTCTATTAAATATTACTTAAGCTGTATTATATTTATAGGTTATTATTATTATTTTGACACTGTTATCATTATTTTCATATATTATATTGAAATATGACTCGTTAACTTTAGGGTTAACAATAAAATATTTGTTGGTATCGTACGCATAAGTTTTTAATACAAGTACAAAAATTACCGATTTTCTGTTGTTGATTGAGGCACACGCCTCAGTGTGTGATTCAAAAATTGAGCCCGTTGCTGCAGATTCTGAAATCTCTGCTAAGTTTCTTTTTTTATTTGTTATTTTATGTGAGACATGCTAGGTTTTTGACCACAATTCTCCTGATGTTAAGTGACGGTGTGGTCGCAGATGGTAAAGCACACCTAGCCTGGAATAGAACTGGCTCTCAAGTGAGGCTGCCGGAACACACCGTTAGATGCTTGGCGGCAGATTTTCAACTTGAGGGTGGTAGCTAGCCAACCGTGTACTAGAAAGTACCCTGCCACCACGCTATGGTTTCCTCACGATGTTTTCCTTCACCGGCAGCTCAAACTCATTGTTGGGGTTTGAACCCACGCCCTTCGGCATGCGAACCGACCGCGCTAACCATTGAGCTATCATCGCTACAAGTTGCGATGATGCGGCTGCAAAAAGATTAAGTAGATTCAAGTATGTTAAACTTACGGCACTAAGCCACGTGCCCAGTTTCCAAAAATTCTTATACACTTTCAATTACTGACAGTCTACGTATTTTTTTTTAAGTAATGTGATGAACTAGACGCTTTCCTGATGGTAAGAGATAACGCCTGTCCATGACCATTGCAGCGATACACAAAAGGGCATCGCTGTTTTTGAGCTCATCACACTTTCATCACTTTTTCACACGTTTTAAACGATGAGCCGAAATGTACTTGTTTATACATGAATCCCTCTGGCACATAAAGTACATTTACAACACCTTTACGACCTTCCAGGATTCCGTAGATTATGTAAAGGCAAATAAATTTTACGCTCCCTGAGTCGAGCACGCTTGCGGAATAAAACTAAAGGGTAATATAGTTGAATTAATGAATACGGGCACCCCACGCTCATGTAAAGTGTAGATTAAACGTAAGTACCTAAAGGTTTAAAGTATAGAATAGAAGTAGTTTTATCTCGATTAAAAAACTACGCAGTAACATGAGTTTTCGGCGAAAACGCGATAAGATCATGTGGCCGCATTGTATTGTTTTCTAAAAATAGTGTTTTTTCGTAAAGTACGAAGCTTCTGGTTAAGTTTTTTTACTATGAGCACAACTCTGAAATTGCAGATCAATTGCTATTCCATACATAAAACATATTTTTTTCTAGAGAACAGCCGATTTTTTTTCTCTATTGTATAATTTGTGCGCATAATAAAAGTTGTTAATAATGATTAGAACAATGACCTCATTTCGCCTTGGTACACGACAAGCTTATAACTCAGTACTGTAAACAAACTGGATACAAAAAACAGAAAATACAATACAGAAGCAAAAAAATCTTTTAGCCAGTATAATCAGTCGCCACAACACCCATAACAATAATCATTTAAAAAACAATGCTCGACGAAGTAATCCGAAACCGGAGTACTCGCGCTGGGAACAATGTTGTGAACACAGCTGTATTAAAGTAAGTAATTTCACCACGTCCAAAACACAAATAAATTAAAATTATTAAGCGTCAAACGCAAGCTTTAATATAAATAAAATACAATTTAAAATTAAACAGATACGTATTGACGAGGTCAATATCCGCAGATGATTCACTGAGGACACGACATTGGAAATTTCAGCACATTAAATTTAGAACTGCGATTGCTGAAAGCGAAAGTTGCGATCGTAAAATAGATATGTTGGAAAGCAAAACAGAAAAATCTAGTAGAAAAGTAAGTCATAAAAATCTCCCCGCCGAGGCAACAATTCTGGCCGCTCGTAAACCCGCCGCTTGTTATCTAGGATTGAAAGTTGTTATTCAGCGTTTTCAAACAGATTCAGTTGAAAATATTGTTTTGGTATTAAAAGCATATTAGAGTTATGAAATGTGTGCGATGAAAAATGGTGATATTTTAACCTGTCATTGCAATTTGAATAGTCACATGGAGCTTGGAGCTACGGATAGTCCGCTTTGCCTTGGCTGCCTTCAGGTGAACGAAACTGTATGGTGTGTTGTGGTGTAAAGCCACAGTAGAAACTAGGATTGCTACTAGATAGCATGGGGCAGCTTCATCTTCATCCATGTCACCGCTAAGTGCTGTCTTTCGTCATTATCAAGACTTCCATCTCCCCCACTGGAGCTACTATGTCAGCAGCCTAGAGCCTCGCTCCGATACTTGAAGGAGCTGGGTTGGCTCGGGTAGATGCTGGTAGCGGGAAATGCACAATACGGGGTGTATTGTCGTTAGCGGGACATCAATGCAAGACACATCGCCCCCATTTCAAATAAGAATAAGAATGGTGATGTCGATGAAGACCTTCATATTTTTTTTTTTTTTACAAAATTTGAATAGGTTCAGCAAAGCTACATGATCATGAAAAGGCAACAAACGAACGGAGAGAAATACTTTCGAATTATACCTATTTAGTAAGGATTAAGTTTCGCTCGTATTTAGTTGAGGCGTGCCAAATAACAATACGTATATAAACTTTTCAATTATGTATTACCTACAGTAACTTTAAATTTTGTTTCCTGACGCAAACAGAGGGATGTTTATAAGAATCATAGCACCCAAACAGTGACTCGATTTTTAGTTAGTTTTGTTTTTTGTTGATGAGCCGGTTCCTAGCTAGGTTAGCGTTTGACGACTTCCTGCCTAATGTTAAGCAGTACTGCGGCCTAACATGGAACGCGCTTACCCAGAAGAAATATACATATGTTACTCTAGATTCGAAGACACTCATATTGTACTTTACAGAGAACACAGACTCCGGTATAGTTCCACAACTTCGCTGATTCAACTAATTGAGGATTATCAGTGATATTCATGTGAGCTTCTTCCACAAGCCTGATCGTGTCGAAATTTGGTATTGCAAAATCGTTTTTTTTTTTTATTTTTATTTAAAATTGGGGTAATTGATTGATCACTACTTCGCGGATATTCATTTTAAACTATTCCGAATTTTCCGCCTATAAGTCGTTTTGGTTACAATAATGACGAGGATTTCATGTAACTTAAAAACTAAAATTTAAATAAATTATATGATACATTAAAAATAAAATTAAAATAATCATCACTTCAAAACGACTTATAAGCGGAAATACAGTAAATATTAAATTATATAACTCCGGAATACCTAATACTTGTGGTTCAAATACTTAGATGAAATGTAAATGAAAAACATTTAGTAGAACGTGATAATTTTAATGTTCAACAAACTTGTTCACCGTGAAATATATTCTTATGTTAATGAAGACGTTCATGTATGTAAATTCGATGTTACTATCCATTTTACTTTTAATCATCAGACGTAATAGAAAAAAAAAACACGATTCTATAATACTATAATATGAATATTGATATTGAAGCCAACGCCGAACCAACAAAACCTTCAAAGGAGAACGGCGAAACCAGCCTTGCTCCCAAATAAAAAAAACCAGACATGCATTGACTGTAGGTATATGTGAAAGATAAAAAAAATATTTTTTGGTTGTTTATTACAACTAGCTATACCCCGTTTTCCAGAATAAAAAGTTACATATTTCAACTTTCATCCAAATCTGTTATTTAATTACAGCGTGAAGTAACACAGAGAAACATTCGTATTTATAATATACGTAATGATAAATAAAACTGAGAAATAGAAATTCCCTTTTATTAAAATCCTTCGTAAATTACGTTATTTATTAGTACATACAGGTAATTAAGATCAAATAGTTATATGAAACTACCGAGACTTATATTATTATAGTATATATAAAATCTAAATGGGAGGTGTATTTGAATAATCCTTACATAATAAGAAGCCTCATAATGCCGTTTGGATACGACGAAGCACGCATCATATTAGAATCGGGGTTTAAGTAAATTGATAAAATATATTTTGTTATCACGAGCTTCATCAAGCTTCCAATAATAACCTAGAGAATTCCGCGAATAATTGAAATCACGTGCCAGATTCCACCTTTAGTCTGAATCAGCTGGAAAAATTAGGTACATATATTGCGAAAGTTTACACATACGTATGTCGTGTATGCCACTGAAGAGACGATCAAGTCCACCTACAGTAAGTATCGCGCCTGCCTAAAACAGTTAAATGTGTCTAGATATTTGAACTTCAAAAATTCGAAATGCTGCATGGTAGTTATACATAAAGTGCACGTCAACCCGAGATATAAGATGTCAAATATGTTTACGCGTATGAATTTCACAAGAACTATCCAAATAGTACATTTCCTGCGGCTGTAGGTAAACAAAAAGGTATGTATGTATTAACATTTTTGATTTACTTATGTGTGTTTATGTGTAAAAACCAAGTCAGTTTTCATATTAAAATGGGAAATACTTTAAATAGAATCTACCTATATTTCATGTTTAACTTCAATCACGACCGTGAAGGAAATTATTATTATTGCTTAGTACATTCTGTTAAATGATGGTAATCAAAAGATATAACAAATACGGCTAAACAAGCCGTAATACGTTTTTCGTCCGTACCTAATATTACATTATACTTATATCACATTTGTTTACAGACACGTTGGTTACGTCTCCGAGATATTTTAGTCCACAATGCGACCTCTCCACGGCTGAAGGTCTACTAGTCTCATACTAGAAATGTTTTCGGCAGCTCTAGTATTATTTGCTAAGTTCATAGCCAACGGAATGTTCCTCGGGCATTATTGGTCTACTGAGACAAGAGAGTTCAAGAGGGACTCTGTTTTCCGGAGTGTCGTATCGTTCGGCTTCACAAATTGGATTTAGGATAAGAATAGATTACATTACACCTACATTTCATTGTCTGCTTTCGCTCTCAGCTTTTATTTGATTCTGGATACGTGTTATCAACATTGAAAATGGCTCGGAGCTAACTTGTAACTCGATTTGGATATCGTGATCGCAAGTAACTTCGCTTTGATTATCTCATGAAATCTTTTTGCGTATTGTTGGAATTTAGTTTGCTATAATTTCAAAGTCCAATATGGTTTATTTCCAGAATGTTTGCCAAATATTTTGATTTTAAATCACGTTCCATATTGAAATCATTCTGATAAAATTTTATAAAATTTGTAACAAAGACGATATTCTTGAAAATGTCAACAGGATGTTAAAAAGCTATGGATCTCCGTCCGATAAATAATCTAATTGTATAACCTATAACCTAAAGAAGTAAACCTTTTAATTCGCTATAAAGTATATTTAATCGTAAAAATAGAATATGTTTGCGGAGAAAGTCACAACTACGTGACCGTGTGTTGCCAACGCATAGTTGAATGTTTCTGCTGTGAATCATATAAGTTTATATAACGTTCGTACAAGTTCAAGGTTATTGAAAGAATTCGCGAATATTGCGATTTTCAAGTTCAATGAGATGCAAAAACTTAACCGATAACGGTTGGGTAATTCAACCAATGTGGGTATATTATCATATTTTGTAATAATAAAGATTTATTATTTGATAATTCAATTGAATAAGCTCAACGCTACAAAAAGCTGTAAATCTGTCGAGTCGGATAATTGACTATAAATCATAACTGAACTGTTTTAATAAATTTGCTTGACCACCATCTCACCTTATGTTAAGTAGTGAAGATGCGGTCTATATACGATGGAGCACGCTTGGCTAGAAAATACCGATTCATTCCGAGGTTGTATCGATTGAGGAACACCCACTCAGGCAGTGCGTTCCACTGTTTAGCGGTTCGCACAATGAAAGTGTGATCAAATCGTTACGTTCGAGTTTCTGCAAACAGTGTAGCATTTTCGAGCTTCTCGCTATCCTATAGATGTAGATCTCGAGCGCACTCTCCGAAATGAATCCGATAAACTAGCAACTTTGCGACGATGTTGGATAGATATCAGAAACTTTTTTTTTTTTTTTTTGTTTACTTAAAAACTATATTTATCCGTTCGATTAAATCAAACAAGCGAACTGGATGTATATTTGCATGAGTGCCAGAAGAGCTATGAATCGTCGTCATATGCCGAGACCGATCATGTGACTCGAAATTGGTTATTGAGGGGGGTTATAATCCAATATACAGTTTCCTCGCTGCGGTGCCAACTCAAAGATTTGCAAATCTATTAGTCAATTGACAAATTGCACTACTGGATATAGTATTAGTAAAAAAAATATATCTGGTGCATCATGGTAACACAATCAAATATAAGAAACATTATTACGGAGTTTTGGCGGGAACACGGTGAGCGTCGTGTCGGCCCATTGTATTTTTTTTCCTAAAACTAGTGTTTTTTCGAGTTCTTATGCATAAAAATAGTGGTGTTTTATTTATAAAGTGCCGAATTACAAGCGCGAGTGGGAGAATGATATAATTTGGTTAAACATGACTTTTCGTGTTGCTTCCAAAACTCCATCCAGAAGCTTATAGTAAAGTCGCCACTGCTTTACTAAGGCATGACTTGTTTTGACTGGGACCGACTAGACTTGATCAAGACTAGACTTTGACTGTATAGATGATAAAACAGCTGAAAAATGAAGACTACTCATAAAATATAGAAGCATTGAAACTGGCAGAGTGCACAGAGTGCGATGCCAAGAAGAAAGAGAAAAAAAAACATTATTACGAGCTGGTAATCGATAATAGTATGACTAAATGCTATACTTATTTACTAATACATAATTATCTGTAATAGTTACTGGAGCACGCTTGTTTTTATACACTTTCCCACTATTGGGCGTGGGCGTCATCTCATTGTTATAAAGGTAAACAAATGACAATTTACGTATATTTTATTGTTTCAATCGTCAGCTTATCAGATATTTATATTTTCTACTATACTTATTAGTACGTAAAATGACGGGAATCAAACTAAGAAGCATTTATAAAAATGAGATATTTTTTTTATGGTTGATTGTTGGGTTTCTTAACCACAGCTCATGTGATGTTAAGTTGGTCGATGATGGCAATCACATCTAGCCTGGAATAGAACAGGTTTTCAAGTGAGACTGCCGGACCACACCGCTGAAGATAGTTGTCGGCAGATTTTCAACTTGAGAGTAGTAGCTAACCCACAGAATACTAGAAAATACCCTACCTATGGTACCCTACCGTTTGCTCAAGCTCTTTGTTGGGGTTTTAACGCACACCCTTCGGCGTGTGAACTGACCACGCTAACCACTAAGCTATAATCGCTCCAAAAACAATCAACCAACTTGATGAATACGAGGTTTTTTTAAAACTATAGCCCTACTAAAATATTGGCCACTTTCCGTTCAAATTCGCGCCGTTTCCTTTGTTATGAATTAATAACGCCTCAATAAACTACATTTAATAGAGATCCCAAGCTATTGCACGTTGAGTATAATGTACCTACCATTGTAAACAATATTGCTAGCATACGATGTTAATCACCAGTAGTAACGTAGGTAGGGTTTATTATCTATCATATTACGGATGCGTGCTGAAAACGTGATACCCCTATGTTGTTTACCTGATTATCCTAATTGAGAATTGTACCTTCTATTCTAAGCAATAATTGTACATTTTATGATTCAATACTTATCTACATAGTATAAAACAAAGTCACTTCCGCCATGTCTACGCTTAGATCTTTTAAGCTAACCAATGTAATTTGCTGCCCGAGTGGGTGTTCTCTGATAGATACAATCTGGGTGCCTTCAAGTCGCGAGTGAATCGATTTCTTCTAGGCGAGCGTGCTCCACCGTAGACCGCATCTTCGCTTAACATCAGGCGAATTGGCGGTCAAACGCAAGCCTAATCGTAATAAATAAAAAACTATGCAACGGATTTTAATGCGGTTTCCATCAATAGACAGTAAATCAACAGGATGTTTTACATGTATAATGCATGCATATATATGCACCACATTAGTATCTACATTGCATCCGTGCGAAGCCGGGTCGGGTCGCTAGTTTACTCTAAATAGAAAGATCTTAAAAGATTTTTTTAAAACTCTAAATAGAAATATTTTAAAAGCTTTTTTTATAAAACGGGCAATAAATGCAAGCATGATTCTTAGGTTCTTCTTTAGGTCAGAACCACTTATAGACAACTGCAATACCAGAAGCTTTACTTAGTCCTTAGGGTGCGTTGCCCTCTCTAAGTACTTTAACCTATATGAGATTCCAGTTTATATGGCGATATAAGTCTTTCCAGGAAATCGCTTAGGTAGTAATTAATATTGTATATTATTGTCGTACATTAGTAGTGACCTTCACCTACACTAACCCCTATCTGTTCTGCTTATTTAAAAGATACGGTCGTGTTAACTTTTCGAAACAACTAAATTTTATAACAAAAATTACACAATAAATAAAATAAATCCCATTAACTCCGAGACCGTTATCTTAAAATAAAGATATGATAAAATATTTTTTTATGTAAAACTAATGGGACGAACGAAACGCTCCTATTTGTGGTAAGAGATAACGCCTGTCATGACTATGGCAGCGGTACACATAACTTGGACAACGCTGCTTTGGCGCTCATTACTTTGATACATTTGATGGTTAGGTTCAACAGCCTTGTTATTTCGCTAACAGCAGTAACCCTTCAAACCAGAGCATAGTAATCTTCACACACTACTGCACGGCAGTGGAACCGACCTCGATGGCCTGAATGCTGAATAAAAAGTAAAAAAGAAAACAGATTTTTTTCCTAGGTCCCATTGATCCCGTGGATTAGGCAATGGGACCACGCGACATAAATCAAACAGACGCGAATGAGAAGAGAGACCTATTCAGGGCTATTTCTTTATCAAACACTTAGTTAATGCATGTGTCAAGAACACGATAACATCATACGATTCTTCAGTTGTAAAGTTCCGATAGATAGTTGCTATGTCAACATTAGTATAATAAACGTAATCTGCAAGTGGAATATTTATTGCTTCCTAATTACTGTCGCATATTAAATGCGCGTTAAATTTTGTTGTAAAATGCTTTTACTACGCTTTATTTGAGGTAGGTCGTGAGAAAACATTCATACTACAGTATCCTTCACTACATAGTATAAAACAAAGTCGCTTTCTCTGTCCCTATATCCCTATGTATGCTTAAATCTTTAAAACTACGCAACGGATTTTGCTGCGGTTTTTTTAAATAGATGAGTGATTGAAGAGGAAGGTTTATATGTATAATAACATCCATTAAATAGTGGAGAAATACTGTTATTTTTGAGGTTTATACCCGTGTGAAGCCGGAGCGGGCCGCTACTAATATTATAAATGTGTAAGTTTGTGAGGATGGATGGATGTTTGTTACTCTTTCACGCAAAAATTAGGTACTGAACGGATTTGGTTGAAATTTGGCACACATGTAGTTTATGGCTTCGATTAACATATAGGATACTTTTTATACTGCAAACTGAACAAACTTTTTGTAAACATACATACATACTTTTTGAAATTGATCTTAAAGATTTACTTTTAATCATGGACCAATAAAATAAACATTTCTTTTTTTTTGGGTTCTGTACCCACAGGGTAAAACAAGACCCTATAGACTCCGCTGTCCGTCTGTCACCAGGCTGTATCACATGAACCGTGATAGTTAGACAGTAGAAATTGTCACAGATGATGTATTTCTGTTGCCGCTATAACAACAAATACTACAAAACAGAATAAAATAAATATTTAAGGGGGCTCCCATACAACAAACGTGATTTTTTTTGCTCGTTTTTGCTCGTTATTGGTAACGGCAATAGGTAAACGCTTGAAATATTTACAAAATATTTAGTTATTTATTCACTTTAAAAATTAACAATGAAATTAAAATAAAACAAATATTTAAGTGGGGCTCCCATACAACAGACATGTTTTTTTTTTTGCCGTTTTTTATATAATGCTATGGAACCCTTCGTGCGCGAGCCCGACGCGCACTTGGCCGGTTTTTTTATTTATTTTATGCTTGAAAGGCTGTAAGTGTTTTGTTAGTGTTTTGACCACTGTTCACCTGATGTTAAGTGACGGTGTGGTCGAAGATAGTAAAAACACTTGGCCTAGAATGGAACTGTCTCTCAAGTGAGCCTGCCGGACCACACCGTTAGGTGCTTGGCGACAGATTTTCATTTTGAGGGTGGTAGCTATCCAGCTGAGTACTAGAAAATACCCTACCGCCATGCTATGGTTTCCTCACAATGTTTTTTCTTTACTGATAGCTAAGCTGAAAGCTAGCTAGCTAGCTTAAGCTTTTAATATGTTTGGTGTACATAATAAAAGATTACACATCTTCATCATATTGTGAACGCGTATTTTGTGCACAATTAAGTCCCTAATAACTAATATTATGATGGTAAAAGTTTGTGAGTATGTAAGTGTATTTATATGTTTGTTGCTTTTTCACGCTCAAACGGCTGGACTAATTTTGATTGAATGTGGTAGTTAATGCTAAGCCCTGGATTAACACGTTTCATCCCGTAAAAATGTAGCGGGTAACACCGCGGGGCCAACCAGCTAGTTAAAGATAATTCTGACAATATAATAATTTGGGAGGTGTACGTGCAAATATTTTTGAATCCCGTGTAGGTTAGCGCGGATAGCAGCGCAGTAAACACATTTTAAGTGTTGTAAAGGGAGAGGGAAGGTTACTGCGCACGCGGTTGACAGAAATTAAAAGCATTAATCGCGAATAATTAAAGAGCAGGCTCTCTCAATATAATACGTTGACTCCGCTAACACGCTATTTATTCCCTATGATTAAAATAATAAGGATGAAAATAGAATCAACCGCTTGGCCGTATGTAGCTCGGAAGTGCGCAACGTAGCTCCCAACTCCGAAATCTAATGAAATTGCATAAGAATAAAGAAAATAAAAATGTTTTCTTTTAGACTGATAATGAATGGCGTGCTCGTTTTTTGTATAGGTGTGTAACTGATGTTACTTTTGAGGAAAAATACAAAAATATCTGATTCCTATCCTAATATTCAAATTTTGGTTCATTTATAATATCATGGAAAATCATGTTCTAATTGCAGTCTCCTCCTTAAGGCGCTCCCATTAGTGTCATAGTTTTGGTAGCTCAGTTGATTACCAAACTTATCTAGCAATACAGTGTTGGTTTTAGCGGAGCAAAAATATGGCAGTTACGCTTCTACGTTGTAATTCATAATTATGCTCTGACAATAGTAATTGAATGCATGAAAAAATGTTGCGTTATTTCTAAATTATTTCAAAAAGAAGACGACAGCGCTTGATACGAGTATATTGATTGATTGATTAACTCTTTTATTCCTATACAAACAAAAAAAAGGAACAATACAGAAGAAATAAAGTAGGTATTGCGTGTAACTTTTAATAGTTCAGAAAACGTACTTAAGTATTATTATGGAGATTACTTCTATTGAGACAATTTATCGGAATCGTGTTCAGAGAACAATGGCGTCTCCACATAAATATCAATATTAATGCATTATTGGTTGCTATAATATGTACCTATACATTTTATTAAAAAATAATTGCGAATAATATTAACTACTTTTTTTAAACTTTTTATATATTTATAGAGCTAGTAACAAGCCGTTGAAATTTGGATTTATTTCAGTGATAGATTTAGGTGTAACTCAGGGAAAGTTTATTTTAACCTAATCTGATTAAATAATAGTCACTGCCCATTAGCGTCACTTGTTGTTCACTCGATTAACTAAAACCTATACTATAAATATTCACTTATTCAGTTACGTAATATAACTTCACAGGTCAGCGATTCGACGGCCTTCATTAATGTCAAGTCGCAGACGCGTGATTTTGATCAAAAATACTTTTACGCACGTGGCTGCCACCACAAAGACGGAACTAACTTGGTGATAGTAATGTTTTATGCAAACTAATAAACCATTCGGTCAAAATTTGTTGTGCCACTACAGGTACTACAGAATGTTGAAAGATATATTTTTGGAGTTACGCCGGGAACGCGGAAAAAATATGCCGTTCCATTATATAATTTTGAAATATGTTTAGAAACATATGCTGTTCACAGCACATGAACAGCGTACGATGTGGTATCAACGTGGCTCAATTTCACTATGAAATGATGAATAAGTAGCTAGTATCACGCGTGCTTGGCAAAAATTGGTTGAAGGTAAAATCGAGAGAACAAGACCGCTCGGCGGTTCCCCATTGCGTTGGATGCACTGAACGATCCTGTAAATAAGTGCACGAGAAAGGCATCAATATGCGAAGAATGGTGACGGGTTATCAGGCAAGCCACCACCGGCACCGGAACGGATGACCATTACCACTCTCCTAACAGTGCAAACGATGGAGAAGAAGATCCCGTGTGTTTACTATCTGCTCCGTAAACGCATATATTTAGCCTCCGCTTTAACGCTTTTGAAAGTATGATCACACAGGCAAGTAAGAATAACAAGCGTTTTTAATATCTTGCTGTTGGATATACGAAGCGAAGTCACAAGTGTAATAAGTAATCTATCCACTTTTAACAATACTTCTTGCTGAGTTATAAACTATAGAACTAATCGACTGGCAAGACATTTTGTACACAGCACGATGACTCTACGTGCTGTGCGGATATGACGTCCTTCGAGCTAGAATTAATTTATATTATTCCTAATTTAATTCGTTATTGTTTTGTTTTTAGCGTTAAATTCGACTGTTTCTAATTTCTCATACTACAATTAAATTCACACACACATCTACACTTACACATACATAGGTACATATATCACGCATAAGCTTGAGATTCTTATATATTCAGTAGCGACAGGAGTAACAAAATTTATACCTGCCTCAAGGAGAAATTCCAGTACCTTTTTATACTTACTACTTAATTCTCTAAGGTAATTAAGGTATGTAATAATGTCTTTTGGGTAAATATTGCCTTGTACGAACATATGCTTATATATTGTTCTAACGCCATCGTAGAGGGCATTAGATCTCACAACACAGGACCTTTCCTAGTGTAAGATTAAGGGTTCTCAATCTATTAACGTCATGTACTGTTTTTATTTTGCTGTAATAAAAGATTATTTTAAATTTACTTTATTTATAATGCAGTTAGATACAGTAACTGTATTTTTACTGGAACACGATTTGAATTTATCTTGACACGCTTACATATCAACTAGTCATCCATTTTAATGGTTTTGTACACGCTGAAACCGGCCGGTTTCTTATTTAGGTCGTGTTATGAAGATCTTCAGATGTAGAACTTTTCATGGAGGCTGTTCGATATTTGTATTTATTGCACGTTCTAACAGATTATAAAAAAAGTAAGCAGATAAGTAAATGACACAATTGATATACATAGGTGAAGACAGCATGCAATAATGATAAGTTAACGAGCATCTGTCTGAGTCTCGCTAGACGGTTAGGTCAAGGGTCAGATCCAAAAGGCAGTGATCCTTACACGGCGCGCATTGTTAGGAGGTTCCTCGCTCTGCAGCCCTAACTACCGGCAGCCTGAGTCCTGCCCCGCTGCCGGCGGCACCCTAGTTTTTAATATTATTTGTGTTTTATATACGTATATTTATTGTTAAAAATTAATAAATAACTGCATATTAAGTACTCGTAATAACCCTAAAATAGAATTAGATTACGACCGTCAAATAGACGTCAAACTTACACAGCATAATTAGCCAATTTAAATGTTCAATTGTTATACTTTGTTTTTAGATTTCGCATTTTGTCCATTTTGCCAGTATATTTGCATGTATATCAAAATTTTTAGAAATACGATGAAAAATTATGAAGTATAAGTCGTCACATAAAGCAAGTCTAGGGCATGTTTGGTCATGCCTTAGTAAAGTAATAGTGTCTTTAATCAAAGTTTCACCATACTTTTTCCGTTAACCCTCCAATAATCCCTCGATAAATTAACTTTTTTTTTATTACAAATGGGCTTGCATTGACCCGCCATCGTCCTCGATGTTAAGCATAGATGCGGTGTATGATGGACGCTTGCACGGACGGATGCACGCTTGCCTAAAAGAAACCGATTCACTCGCGAGTTAAAGGCAATCAGAAAATTCAGAGTGGGCAACAAATTCCATTGCTTAGCAGTTCGCACGATGAAGTTAGATTGGTAATGTTTAGTTCGAGTTTTAGAAACATCTACCATGAAGCGATGTCGTCACTTTTTAGAGCTCCTCGCTGTCCGATAGTAAAACGGCATGGTATTTTTACTTTAAAAATTAAATAGTATCGTGCGTAAACGTAAATACACACGTATTGATTTAAAAATTGAGCCCGTGTGCGTCATTGGAGTGAGCTTGTCCCTCATAAAAGAACATAACACGTACCACGAACATTCAAGTTAAAGGCTTATCGCAAACTTTCACAGCAAACTTTTTAATATAATCTGTGGGTTCAAATCAGCTCGGTTAGCGAAATTAAATTAAATGTCACGCGAGTGGGAGGATGGCGATTTTATTTGAAATGAACGTAATGTAAACTTTGTTTCAAAAATACTTTGTGGTACCGTTATATTTCGCTGTACATTTGAAAAATATGTGATACACAAAACATGTGACAGTTTTTACCCCAATCGACAAGTACTAGTAGTACTATTAAGAATGAGTATAGGTGTACATATTTTTATATTGACATACAATTATATTGCCATGTAGTTAATGTTTTATATCGGCATGTAACATACGTAGTTACTTATAAGGCCAATAAAATATTCTATTCTATTTGGTGTTTTTGAAATGAATTGGAACAACTTTGTAGTTATCAATAAAATATTGTATCGTATTGTGTGAATTTTAATCGGCTACCAATTGCGGTGCGGAAGTTACAGGTTTATAATAACAAATTATCTGTTAAAATGGTTACTTAAAAACACAGAAAACGGACAACAATGTAATTGATATATATGAATATAAAAACAACATATAGAATGTTACAGGCATTGCGCTTAACTGAATAGGTTAGGTACTAAGGGTGGCATGTGCCGAAACAGATAATAAACGTGATAAATATTTATGAAAATATTTCTTACGATATTTACATTGACAATTGACTGATAATGTGTCGTAAGCTGTTCCTACAATCCGGTAACCTTGTACATTAATGTCATCATTATGCTCAGCAGAATTGGGTTCTGATTTTCTTGCACACTTGTTTGTACACTTCAACTTGTTTAGTTTGAGCCCTAATCGGGAGACTTATCTTCGGTTGCAAATCTCGTGTGATATTTGGTTAAAGCGGCCTGTTTAAATAGCACGTGGTGATGACAGCGATGTTGACGTCCGACAAGTCACGCGTCATTTGACGTAACGAAAACACACTCCTCCCGCACTATGCCTGTACATGGATTCTGAAGTCACAGTATATAGCAACATAATAAATGTTAAGGGTCGAATTGACAACTTAACCTCTTTTTGAAGTCGGCTCGTTAAATAATTTTCAATTGCAACAATAGGTTCATTGCTAACTGGTAATTTTACAGTGTTATCTAACGTGACTCGACAAAATAAAAATAGCTTAGCCATTTTTTGGAAAAAAAAAAGAAAAGGCCGCGAACACAGTTATTTCCTTTTTTAACTAGGTAGGTAAATGGCGCAACCGATCGTGGTGGAATTTGGCATAAACTAAAATAGAGTCTATTTACCATAAGATAGGAGCTATTACAAAATATGTATGAAATAGGTATATATCATTCTTAGTCCGGGTAAAGAAACAAACAATGTTAAAGTACCTAAGTAAAAACTTTATCGAGAAAACCGTTTCACGAATTCATTGATTGGAAATTGGAAACATTTTATAGGTCAATAAACGTTAAAATTTACAGCTCAGCGGTATTAATGTAGAAGAGAAATATAAAGAACAGCCTCAAATAGACACAATTCTCATTTGATCTTGTTAAATCGTATTCTTGCAATCAACTTGATTTATATAGTGAGTTAACATGTTATGATATTGTATGAGAAAAAATCCGGCCAAGTTCAAATCGGACTCGAGCACTGAAGGTTTTCTTTGGGTCTATGTTTTTTTTTTCCGGTTGGATCACGAAGATCTTAACTCTTTATTGACACTACAAAAAAAGGATATGACAAAAAAAAAATATGTTTCACAAGGTGTTTGACCACATCTCACCCGATGTTAAGTGACGATGTGGTCGAAGATGGTAAAGCACATCTAGCCTGGAGTGGAACTAGTCTCAAGTGACTGAGTTAGATGCTTGGCGACAGATTTTCAACTTGAGGGTGCCGCAAAATACCCTACCACCACGCTATGGTTTCCTCACGATGTTTTCCTTCACCGGCAGCCCAAGCTCATTATTGGGGTTTGTACTCACGCCCATCGGCGTGTAATCCGATCACGCTAACCACTGAGCTATCATCGCTACTAAACTACACCAGTTATCTGTTACTATATCAGTTATCCTCAGCTACACCAGTTACTTACTATATCAGTCATCTGGTTCCCATAGTAAAAGCTTCGCTTATATTGGGGCTAGATGGCGCTGTGTGAAAAATACTAGGACATTTTATTTTATTTCTCTAGGGGGAGTACTCTTGAAACCAGACTTGTTGAACAAAAAACGCAATATTTGAACGTTAATCGGTTGCTTTAGTCATTCATAACACTCAAAATAGTCATTATCACGTAACTTTGTTTATTAAATCAACACCATCACGGAATAATACGCTGATTTCATCCGAATCTACAGATTGCGTCGGTAAATCATAACAGATTGCTAAGTGAAACCATATTGAAACCGGTACGATGCGGTTACAGCCCATTCGCAATTGATTCTAGAACAGGCAGCGTGAAATAAGCAGTATTTCTTTCAGAAGCTTTCCGGATTGAGTATGAATATTTGAAGAGCAGAGGAACTTACAAGAGGGACTAGAAACTAGAATAGGCCAAGGACATGGATATATACAATAATATAAATAGAAGATCGGTATAAAAAACTGCCTACAGAGTCAGTCAAACCGAGCATATTGGTTTTGATAACACCACCGACCGTGCTCCACCGATCTCCGCCTTTAACAAACGTCAAACTTTTTTTATCTTTCGCGGTTATAATAATTATGTTAAGAGATAACGCCTGTCCATGATGATAATTGCAGCGATACACAGAACTTTGAGTAGCAAAACAAAGTCCAGAGCATCACTGCTTTGGCGTGCATTACTTTGAGACATTCGATGGTAAGTCTCAACAGCAACACATCAAGCACTAGAACTGGCTTCAGGCTGTCAAGGTAGACGAAACCTGTCACCGGTGTGGTCGAAGATCGTAAATCACACCTAGCCGAGTACTAGAAAGTACCCTACCACCACGCTATGGTTTCCTCACGATGTTTTTCCTTCATCGGCAGCTCAAGCTCATTGTTGGGGTTTGAAGCCACGTCCTTCGGCATGCGAACCGACCGCGCTAACCACTGAGCTATCATCGCTACAAAAACCTTAAATGAAAAGCAAACGTTAAAAGCCAGACGTCACCTTTACCTGTATGAAGCAATCACAAATCTCAAAGCTAGAATATTAAAACAAATGAGCCCTTAGAGAATACTGTCATGACATTTACAAGGGTAACATTGAAAAATTGGTCATCAACAGTTACACAAGCTTTAAGGCGAGGCAAGTAACGAAGCTTGAAAGAATGGCTTGCGTAAGTACGCTTCTGAGAGATGTTTAAAAGCCCATACATAATTTCGACGGAAATTGCTGGAAAAAACGCGATTCCTTTGTTTATTTCAGAGAGCAAATATACATTTGAATAAGATGAAGCCACAAGACTTTTGCGGGAGCTCTTTTAAATTCTTAGAGGCAAGTACTTTAGGTTGAATGTTTAGATTTACAAAAAAAAAAATTTATTTTAATTTTATGACCTTTTAACGAGTGGCACATTAAAAACCTTCACAGAGGACATCTTACGCTTTGTAAAAAATCGTTTATCATTTTTGTCGTAATCGTAATTTTTTTTTATAGTCGACAGGCTCGGTGTTTGAACACAGCTCACCTAATGTTAAGTGACGGTGTGGTCGAAGATGGTAAAGCACACCTAGCCTGGAATGGAAATGGCTCTCAAATGAGGCTGCCGGAACACACCGTTAGGTGTTTGGCGGCAGATTTTTAAATTGAGGGTGGTAGCTAGCCAGCCGAGTACTAGAAAATACCATATCACCATGCTATGCTTTCCTCACGATGTTTTCCTTCACCGGCAGCTCAAGCTCATTGTTGGGGTTTGAACCTACGCCCTTCCGCGTGTGAACCGACCGCGCTAAGCACTGGGCTATCATCGCTAAAATGTCGTAGGGAGAGTTCCCGCAATATATGCATATTTATTTTGAAATTAACCATTCATGTTATTCATTTATAAACATTGCTTAAAGTTAATAATAGTTTATTGGTTAATAATAAATGCTCACTAAGCCCTGTTAATTTTTCGACACCATGAAATATTACAACATGGAAATGAGACAGGCCCTTGTATAGATTAATGTATATTGTCCCGCTGAGATCGCAACTTATGGTACGTATATTTTTTTACAAATACGCTTTGCCCGCCTTTTCGAAGCGAAGATGCGGCCTACGATGGATCACGTTTGCCTAAAAGAAACCCACACGCGAATTAAAGAAACTGCTCTTAATCTTCTTACGGTTCAGTGGTTCTTTTAAAATATTGGTGTTTTCAGTATTTCAGGAGATTATACTACTACGTAATAATGTTGCCGAACGCTGAACACGTCCGTCAATGTACGGGCGGCCAGCCAACAATGCTGTTCTCCACAAAAATAAGCCTCGATGTGACTAGAAACCGTTCGGGAAGTGCCAAAAAAACATCACGAACTGGCAGAATAGGTTGCCGAAACTATTCATATTACAAATATTTTTAGGTTTATTTTTAGAACTACCTGTTATCCGACCTAATCACAAAAAGGAACCAATCAAGATGAATGGCGTAAGGTGTATGTACCTAGCAAGTACTAACTATTTACTGCACTATTTTCAAATGTAATAAAAGGAGATTTTTTTAAAATCTTGGTAAGATTTAGTTAAAAAAACGTTATTAACAACTAGATTTTGTTATAACAGCCATTCTTCTAATTTGCACCCACAAAAATGCATGTGCTGCCATCTACATTTATGCTGTGACATCGGATCTACACGGATATTACAGGTGGCGCTACCATAAGTATAAACAATAATAGTACTGAATAAACAAACAGATGGCGCTGTAGCAAATTAATAAAAAACTAATCCTTTACGATAAGGCTAAAAATGTTACAAAGATGACCTTTACACCCTACTAGAGGTTATTTATGGTTTCTAGAACCCTGCTTTTTGTCTTTGCTGTTTCTTTAAAAAGTTATCATAGCAAATCGTTATAAATACTTACATGATTTGAACTGCTGGGCCATGGCGGCACTGTCCGCTGCATGGTGATATTCATAGAGCGAGCGACCTACGAGCTCGTCTGACTCGAATCCCAGGCTGTTTGTCAAACTGTAACAATTACGAAGGCATTTATAATTGTTTATTTTTCAAGTTCGAAAGCAAAACGTGTTACAGTTTAGTGAAAACAAATTTTATGTATTCATAAGTTTCACCTTAACTTTTCAAGGTGACTTACAAATGAATAAGACTTATATTTTTTAATAAGACACTTTGTAATATTACACAAAAATGATCACATAATACCTATTAGTGTGACATTTTTTTTTTTGTTATAATAGCGTTTTATTTTCAAACAATAAGATTTTTTTTTCTATGTTCTTACTTCTCGAGTAGGTAGGTATTTTTAATAGTTTATTTGTTAGTTTTTAAACAAACTTAACAGAACTATACAAATCTAGTTCTGAAAGTCAAAGTTATCATATTTTAGTATATTGCAACAATATTGCTGAATTTTAACTAGGTACCTATGCTTCTGTAATTTTTAATAGAATCTTATAAAGTACGAAAGGTCGTTTTCAATGTGACTAGAACCCCATGCCTAGGTTATGTTTACCGGTCCCCATATGATAGATAACCTTGAATGACCTACCTTTAAAATTACCTACATTAGGTACCTTCCTACAATGTTCGCTAACTACATAAATATCAACAAATATCTGCAAATGGAATTACAGAATTTCAAGAAGGCTAAACTTGTAAGACTTACTAAAACTTAAGTAATTTGAAAGTCCCGCCATTTGTTTCAAAATCCGGGAACAATTCCAATCAGTTGGTGACCACTTATGTACACAAAGACACATTCCTAGCACACACATTTTCACAGCACTGTAAACAATTACAGGAAACATTTCACTCGAACGTCGGTGTATCGCGTACTGTGTACAAAACCGCATCATGTTTAACCTACAAAATGCTTTTGAAGGTGATATTTTTGTTGATATAACTCGGCCGTTTTAGGTGGGACGGCTGTAAACGCTAAGCGTTACTTGTGAAACATTGTATTCTTCTTGGTAAGGTAATAACGGCGAGGACATTATTTTAAAACAGCGCCACCTTTTAGAGTTTTTTAAAAACACAAAGGACAAGTTAGATTCTAAACTAGAACCTTCATACTAGAAAAATATAGACAGACATTGTACCTACAATAAATGTATTGTAACGTACGTGTTATAAACACGATACGATTACTGAAATAATAGTTTGATCTTCTATATTATTGAATAATATTGCATCAGATATAACTATGAATGAGTTGAAATAAAAGAGGGATTCATAAAGGGAAAATGTTACTATCAGAGGGCGTTTTTAGAGACTATTTAATTGAAGAAATAACTATGAATGAGTTGAAATGAAAGAGGGATTCATAAAGGGAAAATGTTTCTATCAGAGGGCGTTATTAATGACTATTTAATTGAAGTTCAGCATTATTATAATTTTACGGATGTTGCAATCGTAAATTGATCGTAATAAGCTTAAATTTTTCTCTTTTTCTTAAGTGTATTATTTAAGAGAATTTATTTCAGTTAGGATATTTATTAAACTAACTCATACATACTACAATAAAAATTAACTACCCAATCTAAATTTAATAAAATATCTTCATGACATTGACAATTCTGGTTTTAGTAACTTCAACTGGGCTTTCATTTTAACAGGAGAAGAGGAGTAAGTTGAGCAATGATGCGTATACAAATTCGGCTCTACGCTTGGATCACAGTTCCTATGCACTGTGCAGGGTCCAGTCTCTACAACATGATGAAGCGACACAAGCACGGCGATACCATGGAATGTTAAGAAGTTTAGTTTACAGCATATCAACAAACGTCAAAAAAACTTTCGCATTTACCAAAGCTTTTTTGTTTAAATTTTTATTTTTTATATTTAATTACATATGGAATGCAAACTCACGTCTCATCCACATAAGTGAACTTCATATCAAGGCTGTGTTTGGACAGGAAAGTCTTGCTGTCCAGCGGTATTTCTATATTGGAAGGGTGAGGAATCGGCCTCCCCACTGCCACCAGCGAGCCGTTCTTCTTCTTTTCTTCCGTGATGTCTTCTGCGTTATTGTTGCGTTCCTTGTTCCCTGCTGTCAGCATATGACCGGTTATATGGATCACCTGTGAGATTTAATTTAATTTCTTTATTTATGACCTCATTTCCCAGGAAAAACATTCATACGACATATGGGCATAGATGTTTGTTCTGTATGTTTTACTGTGGAAACCCTTTTGACACATTTATGTTTTACTTTATTATTTTTTATTACCTATACTATACTTCATCCCGTATACATATAGGTAGGTATAAGTCTTATAGCTACTTTCACATCCAGTGGTCTTTAATCCGGAGGCATGCGCTACTGTACTCTGCTTTGACTCCTTAAAAAGGGCCACCGAATGTTGTCGAAACTATAGTCGGAGTATCTGACGTAATTAAACATGAATAATCCCATAGTAGTAAAGGAAAAATGTCTCGGCCAAGCGCTCGAAGAGTCAAAACGTCCTGAGGATGCCTCGTGTAGAGGCGAAACACGTTTGGTTACTGCAGCGAGAAGAGGATATAAAGAATTTTGTCGTTTGTTGTGCTATTTTAATTTATTTTAAGTTTATGTCGGATTATATAATGTAGTATTAAATATTAAGTAATATTTCGGATAGCGTTTTTTAAAATTGTCGTCAAGTCTTAAATATTTATTATTGTTGTAACCGAAACGACTTTTAAGCGGAAATACAGTAAATATATACCTTGAACACTCAAAATGAACTTCCGCAAAGTAACGCCTGTATGATTATTTATTTATGGTGAACAGGCTAGATGTTTAATCACAGTTCCCCTGATATTAAGTGACGGCGTTGTCGAAGATAGTAAACACGCTCAAGCGAGGCTACCGGAACACACCAAACAAACCAAGATAACTCCGAATGTACTTACAAATAAAAAAATATCGAACAATTTAATAGCCTTTATAATGTAAGAACGTAAAATATACACAACAAAGACCTTTTCCTGTATCTTGAAGACAATGTTATTACTGATTGAACTATGGTCAGCCAATAAAGTGACTCCTATACAATTTATTAACATATTACCAAAGAAAATCAACTAGATAGTACAAAAATAACGAGTGAATCGATTTATCTTAAGGGAGCGTATTCCATCGTAGACATTCTTTTTTTTATGCATCTCCACTTATAATATCAGGCGAGCTGGCGAGTAAACGCAAGCCTATTAATTAAAAAAACAAGAGTGCCTGATCGTCTTGCTGTCTACATTATATTATGATTAAATAACAATATTAGGGTTACCTTCGAGTTTTATTTTCTACTTTTTCATTATTATTATTTTTGTAATCAAAGCGTTCCTTTGTTGGTGTAAAGAAATATACTCATATATACATACAATAACTTTTTTCCAGTGTGCAGACAATAGCTTTCCGCTTACCACGATGTTCGCACAAATCTTACGAAAATAATAAGCTTCCAGAGTTCCGCGGAGCACACTTTAAGTATGGGGTGCTATATCAATATAGACATGGTCCTTCGATAATTTCTAGATACCTAATCTAAGTCAACAGTCAAAGCAACATTTGATCAAAATTGTCTTCAGGTTAGTACATGTAAACAAATGTATATAAACGTTAGTTTTATGTGTGCACTGCGACATAGTAGATAGGTAGGAGATAACGAAACTAGCAATTACTTTCGACGAGTGACCATTATATTGTTATCATAGATCTTAATGATAATTTACTGTTGTGGGCAACTGATAAGCTTACAGCGCCGTTATGTCTAACCAGTGGCGCTTACTATTTATTACACCACTTTTATAATCACTAGAGGCTATTTTTCGCTGACAATATTTATGCTGTAGTGAAGTAGTGATAAAGCGCGCGCGATGTAATGCGCAATATGCATTTCATTTTACTAAGTATACCTATTCTATTTTATGCAGTAATTATGATTCCGTAAATAACTTGACATTATTTGGGTCTATTTTTGTTTATTTGCCTATCATTCTGAATAAACTTTGTGTAACTCTAGTCAAGTATCTTAAAACTTTGTAACAAGCCGATTTCAAATACATTTTGGAAAATAGGTGCAAGTGCCGGTGGCAATCTAATATCGACATGCATCACTTCGTGTAACTCTTGTCGAATGTTCTCACCTTGCAAGGCCTAGCTTTAAAACGAATGTGGCGTCTCTTGCTAGTGAGTGTGCATTTGAGTCAAAGCAGTTAATCTCCGTGGCTAATTGTCTCGTATTAGACACCTTTCGCTTAGTGTAACTCTTGCCAAGTATTCTCACCTTGTACGACGCAGATTTCAAATGCACGTTGCGTCCCTTGTTAGTGAGCGTGCATTTGAGATAGAATAGCGAACCTCCATGGACGATTGCCTTGTCTTCGAAATCTAACAGTTAGTGTAACTCTTGCGAAGTGTTCTCACCTTGTACGACGCAGATTTCAAATGCACGTTGCGTCCCTTGTTAGTGAGCGTGCATTTGAGATAGAATAGCAAACCTCCATGGACGATTGCCTTGTCTTCGAAATCTAACACTTAGTGTAACTCTTGCGAAGTGTTCTCACCTTGTAAGACGCAGATTTCAAATGCACGTTGCGTCCCTTGCTAGTGAGCGTGCATTTGAGGCGTAACAGCAAGTCTCTACGGCCGGAGGTTTTGTCATTGGCACGCAGTGCTTCGCGTATGTCTTCGTGATCACATGGGTGGCTGAATTCAAACACGCTCTGGCCCATTATCTCCATCTGAAATTTAAAGGAACTATTGTTAAAAACTCGATTGGTACTATATTTAGACAAATGTTTTAAACCGAATTCATAAAAATAGACGCACGGAAAACTTATTTCTAACTACGATGAAGATTCGATAACTTAACATGTATTTGTTAAGTAAATTAGTTATTAATAAAGGGATGTTAGAACTTTGTTCAAAGAGTTTTCTTTAGTTATCCGCAGCCTCATTTATCCGATTGCTGGATTAAATGCTATTTTCTTTGTCATGTGACTCGGAAGAAACTGACTCTTATAATGCAGGCAAAACTTAGTATAAGAGTCAAGGACTCGCATAAAATTATAACCGCTTTTATGACACAAATAAAAATATTTGTGTTTGTACCTCGGTTGTGAAGTCCAGTTTCAAACTCGAATTTAGACATTATTAAGAGGAAAGCAGTCAACTGAGACATTTGAAAATTAGGAATTTCACCAAGCTATTTCTGTCGCGCCGCACGCAGTACCCGCGTACATACTGAGCGAAAGGGACAACTGCACCTCGGGCTCATTAGCCCGAAATAAAATGAGCAAAATCGAGGTTTCGTATTCCTCTGTTTCCTCCTCCAAATTTAGACCGATTTTAGTATTTCTTTTAACAAGTAAATAAGAAGGATGTGTTCTTTGTCTGTACGTTTTATTTTTTAAAATTATGTCTATGATATTGGGAATTTGGACGTTGAAACACAGCGTTGAAAGTAGGTAAATTTTAAGATTTTTGAAGATTCCTAGCTCTTATAAAAAAAACATATATCAAAAAATCAAAACAGAGGGGCATGAAACTAGCAAGTATCTACTTCCTATCTAAAAATTAATGCTCTAGTATTAAAATCCTGGAAGGAAAATGGGGAAAACGTTTGTATGAAAAAAATGACGACTTGTTTCCTCTTAATAACGATTTCTATACCATTAACCACATAGCGCAAGTTTACGACTCCTTAGAATCAGAAGCATTTATTAGACATAAATAACTACGATTCTTACAGGCAAGTCCATACTAATAATAAATCGTCTTAAAATTAAATTTCAACTAAGTTATCAAACCCAATAATATATTCACTATAGGAAATTGAAAAAAAAAAAACGAGGTTTCTGAGATATTCATTGACATAGGTATCTAATACCTATAAACAAGCAATTCTTGTATATATGTGTATATATATATATATATATACGTATATATGTATAATCTGATTCTCAGAAACTGCTCCAACGATTTTCATGAAACTTAGTATGCAGGTTGTTTCGGGGCCGATAAATCGATCTAGCTAGGTTTCATTTTTAGAAAACGTCGTTTTATCCGTGTTTTCAGCCGAGCAAAACTCGGTCATCCAGGTACTATTCATTTCAATAGTATAATTGGTTGCTTTCAAAGAAACGTTTTAGTGTCTGTTTAAATATTTTAAAATTCAATTCGGTACTACAAGGAGGTAATTTATTGTACATTAGTATTCTGGCATGACGTCCCTAACTAACCTAGTCCATGGGATATACAATTTAACTATTCTGCTCGCCTTGCACGCAAGATTAGTCTTTCCACTCTCAAATCAGACGTATGATCAGACCATATTTTAACTTTGTCATTTTAGCGCGTCGGAGAAACGCTAAATCTAATTAACTATTTCGTCCACGAAGCGTGCTAGAAAATCGGTCCTTAATCGTATCAAATTTCTTCCTCTTTCACGATGTCATCTGAACAGTTGATAAATATGACGGCTTACCAGACTGTTTGTCAAATAAGTATGTAAAACTAGACGAGGACAGAAACTAAATCAGTAGAAAATAATAGATTAACTTTAATGATTATAAATGTTAATAATTATCTATCTATCATAAGGAAATGTTATTGTATATAACAATGGTGTAATGTTATATTACTTTATTCATTTATAAAGTTTTATGTATATATACGTGAACAGAAATTGATGAAACGGGCCTAGTATTTCGCAGAATGTCACTAATGGAATGTACCTAAACGCCAAGTGCTTATTGTTTTTGCAAATATTATATTATAGTTTAAATAAATCTTACACAAAGGCTGGGATTTCTAAATCAAGCATTTGCTTAGCTCTCTCTATATTGACATTAGAACACTTTTAGTGAAATCTTTCTTAGAAGTTTTATGACGGTGCTTTATATAGAATGCTTATGCAGTGAATGAAATTGTTGAGGCAAGTTTTCTAGAATAAGAATCAGCAACAAGTATAGACATACATGACATAATAAGAATTGGTATTGAATTTTTGACATTACAACATAAATTACTTATTATTTATGTCTCTACTAGCTGCATCGCGCGGTTTTACCCGCTGCTCCCACGTGAACACTACTTTTTTTGGGATAAAAAAGCCTATGTGTTAATCCAGGGTGTCAGCTACCTCCATACCAAATTTTATCAAAATTGGTCAACCGTTTAAGCGTCAAGAAGTAATAAACATACAAACAAATCGCAAACTTTTGCCTTCATAATACTAGATATACTGTGATAGTAAAGATTTCTATTAATCCTGAAAAACAATTTGAAAGAAAGAAAAAGAAAGATTTTTTTTAATTTTGAGACATCACACACTTAACAATAACTACTTTACACTAAACACATGATGCCGCAAAACAGTTATTACTAATATTTTATTTACAAATAATCGTTATTAATTAATAGTTCTATATAATATCATGACGTCAACCACAAAGACGCTGCTTTGTTAACAGTTCCCAACAAAATCGATTTCAACATAGTTTATGCGTTAAATACATAAATTGAAAACAACTAAACACACAAGAACTTTGAATTAGGCTCAGGGCACAACAACACGTGGCTGAAAATTGCTCAACAAATGAAAAATACACTGCCGACAAACGTTCTGAAGTCCTTAATAGATTTATATCAATGTTAGGTAATAAATAAATCATAGGATGTTGACCCTAACAAAATATACGACAAACAAGTAGGTTACGAATGACTTCGAGTGCTCATTTACGCAATGCTTCTAAGAGCAATTTCCACGAATTATTTGGGCAGTTAGCATTTCAAAGCAGATTAGCCTAACAAGAGATTACGAGCTAACTCTCAGGCCAAAGACATCAATTTATAATGTCTCCGATACATGTATTATTTCTCTTCTTAGTGCTAACGTTTAACGTTCATTTAATACTATATCGGCACGATTTATCGAATAAAAAAAATATATAAAAATTGACATCTTTAGATGTAATTTTTTTTAAAATACGTCCAATGTAAATTAGAATTTTAATTACACTTGTCTTCTTACTAGATGTTGGATTTTACTGGCAGGAGAACATCTAGGGAGAAATCATCGCACTATCAGATATTCTACCGCCAAGCAGGCAGCAGAATGTCAGTTTCTGCACTAACCAGAGAATAAGTCTTGGGTTTATAAACTATCCTACTTCCCATTCGAAAGTCTCAAAGTAATGCTCGCCAAAGCATACCCCAAACTTTGTTAAGTTATTCATAGTTCTGGGTATCGTTGCAATGTTTATGACGTTATCACTTACCATCAGGAGAGCGTATACTTCGTCCCTTTACTTTTACATAAAAATATTTTTATGCTAATTATTTCTGTGCCTACACCGGAAGTTCGATTGGTTGAATTATAAAGGAGAGAAATTTTCTTTGACTTCCTTACTTTTAAAAACATTACAGTAAAAAGGGCTTCAGTGTTGTTTTTCCGCTACTATATTTATTATCGCGATCAGAAATACTTAACCTTGAGTACGTTGCCCTCGCAACAATCAGTCGATCAGGGCCTATCGAATCGTAATATTTTATTACTTTTTTTTATACATAAAGATAGCTAGTGTTAGATTCAACACATTTGGCATTGGACTTGATTTCGTAACGAAATCAATCTTTGCACGGATTTTAAATTAATAACATTTTTTAATCATAAGGGATTTTTCCGAAACGATGTTTTGTTAAAAAAACAAAAACTTCTTTTTTAATAAATGTAAAATAAATATTGTAGGACACATTACACGCCACAGCGCCATCCGACCCCAAACTAAGCAGAGCTTGTGATGGAAGTCAGATCACTGATAGAATACATACTTATAATACATACAGAACACCCAGACACAGAACAAACATTTGTTTATACCAAACAAACATTTGTCCTTGGCGGGAATCGAACCCACGTCCTACAGCTCAGGCAGGCATACTCCCAATGAGCCAACAGTGCTGTCAATGTGTAAGTAATTAAACGAACGAGACGCTCTCCTGATGGCAAGAGACAACGCATGTACATGACCATTGTAGCGATACACAAAACTTTGATAAATAATTAATCTGTTATTGCGCCAACTACCTAGATTTCCTGCTACGGAGATCTACCACCAAGTTAAAAAAAAGATGAGATGTATTTGAAATATCAGAATTGGTGGGCAATTTTCAATGGATTGAAGAATAGATTTTTTGCATAAAAATATTGATTTGTATTTATGTTTATTACCGGGACTTAATCGCGCATAAAATACTATGAAAATGTCAATTCGTGACCACGGCTATTGCAACATAGCCGACCCGTCAAGGTAAATAAGCATAACCATCAAAACTTATAATACATATAGGATACCCAGACACAGAACAAACAAATTTATTTGTCACATAAATGTTTGTCCTGATTGGAATCGAACCCTGGCCCTACAACTCTTGAAGCAGATATTCTACCAAATGACTGGGCAGGTTCCTTTTAGGTAATCTTGCTCTATCCATGACAATCTCATTGCTCACTTTAGACAGCCATAATAAAAAGTGGTCTTGATCCTACCAACACTGAATCGATTTCGGCTGATTTTCATACATAAATCCAAAGCATAACAAGGAAACCCTTTCACATACTTTTTACATTTCATAGACGTACTTATTTTTAGAAAAACAGTTAATTTACTGCCAGAAATAATATAAATGGTAACAGAAGTTAACGCCTCAGTCCTAATTGAGTCCAGTGACCGATCTAATTAGCGTGGTAAATTTCCTTGACGAAAGTTTAGTTGCAATTTTGGGTGTATAAAAAATAATTTGATCGTTGGTCAAGTGATTTTTCATTTCTTTTCTAACGATCTTATTATTGGGTTTTCTTCGTCCATATATTTAATGAGGCAGGTTATATCTCATAGTTATCAAATTGCCTCAATCAATGTTGCAAATATACTTATTAGACATGATTGAATCCCATAGACCGTAGAGTTAAGTAGTTTACCTACTAGGCGACGTGATGCGTACCCATACGTTGTCATTAGTGGAGACATGCGACTGTCTACATATTTTCTTAGGATTGACGTATATGTGAGATCCCCTGTTGGCTCATTGGGAGTATGCCTGCCTGAGCTGTAGGGCGTGAGTTCGATTCCCGCCAAGGACAAATGTTTGTTTGGTATAAACAAATGTTTGTTCTGTGTCTGGGCGTTCCGTATGTATTATAAGTATGTATTTACAACAAAAAAAAGTATTTATGTATTCTATCAGTTATCTGACTTTCATCACACAAGCTCTGCTTAGTTTTGGGTCAGATGGCGCTGTGTGTAATGTGTCCTACAATATTTTGCACGCACTAATTAAAAGTCTGAGTATGTATATTTCCAGACTGGTATATTATGACAACTTCCTAAAACTAAGGGATATTTTTTTTAATCATACACAATACATGAGCTTTCGAACAAAAGTAAAGCCGTGTTTTAACGATAACTTGATCAAAAACGCATTCGAATAATTCAAAAGTTAGTACCAGTTGTTTGTCTACAAACACCTAGTGTAAACTGACGACATGGCCAAAGTTCAAAAGATACAATAGTGATGATATAGATATGCTACTCGTATAAGAACTCTTGAAATCTGAGTTTCTTAACTTCCCAAATGGAGGGAGTTCCCCTAGACACGAGTTTTGATACCTCGGTTGATTGCTAAACTTATACTTACAAGGCATAGTGTCGTATTTAGCGTAGCAAAAATATGAGTTACTCGTCGAAACTGTGAACCGTGCGATTAATTTATTGGAAAAATAAATGCATTAAAATCAACGCGTAATAAAAAAGGTTAAAACCAACACGTAATAAAAAGCAAGATTACAATTATTTGATAGATATATACGTACATACCAAATCTATTACTAATTTTACTAATTCATATGTCGAAGTATAAAAATAACACAGAAAATGTTTTTTGAGGATTATTTTAAGATAGTTTTTCTCTAAAAAAAAACAATTATCTAATTCGTGTTTCCGAAACTACGGTGCCCTCAGAAGTATTATCAAGGATATATACATAAATTTTTTCGCTGCTTTTAAATGTATATATTTTATTACTACCTACCTCCTACGCAAAAGAGTTTGAAGCAAAACGTAAATCCTTACCTGAGAAACTCCGAGGTGATCAGCAATATTCTCGCTGCAATAAACGATATCGCCATGCTGGGAGAGTACCAACACGAATCCGTCCAACGCTTTCATGTATGACAATTCGGAAGACACCTCCTCTAGACCTTCGGGATCTTCCACTTTCGGCTGGTCCATGTCGACATCGGGCACTGGAAAGCGAGACAAGAATTGTGACGTAAATCACCTAAACGAAAGGGTTTTTTCGGTGAAATGTAGTGTAATTTTAAATAGAATTTAAAAATCTAACCGACTTGAAACAGGAATATACATTTTTAGTTTTGAGTGAAATAAGAATGATTTAATTACTAATATATATACGAGTTACGAATATACCTTAAGTATGGTATAAAACTCACACAGGAGGCTGTGCACAAATCGAATCGAAAACCGATACAGATGGCATGAGAGAGGACTATTCCCAGCAGTGGGATAAAGAAGGCTATGGATGATGATGGTAAAAAGCAATGGGTCAACCGAAACGCTCTCCTGATGGTAAGAGACAGTGTCTGTCCATGACAATTCGAGTGGTACCCAGATATTTGAATAATAAAACAAAATTCAAGACGTTTTTGCTTTAGCACTGATTACTTTGAGATATGCTATAGTTGTTCACAAGTCCTGTAATTTCGCTATCGACAAAATCTTTCAAACCGGAACAATAATGTTTACACGGCAGGTACTTCATATTCAATCAAAGAGAAATGAAACATATTGTGTAAGTAATAAAAAAATTGAATTAACGCTATTTTATTATCTAGATAAGGATAAATAATACTTTTTATCCCGGAATAATAATGTGCCATAAAACACATCTATAAGTCCAAATTTCAATTCGGTACGTCTTGTTGTTCGTTCGTTTTATTTCGGGATAAAAAGTATTCTATATGTTAATCCAAGTAATAAACTATCTGTGTGCCAAATTTCATCCGAATCTGTTTAGCCGGTTTTGTGTGGTTGAGCAATAAACATTCAAACATACAAATTTTTACATTTATTATAGTAGGATAGGCTTTGTCTAAAGAGTGTGACTGCTGAGTGGTATAAATAATTATGTAGGTTTCGCTTCAGTGTGGATAGGACAAGCCGCGGATTTTATTCTGCTACATTTTACATGCCACCGCAGACCACATATGTCTTGAACAGCTTTAAAAAAGTTTCAAGAAAAAAGTAAAAGATTATGTGCTTTCGGATTCATAAATCTTTTTGTATCATTAACTTGTAGTCCAAATAACTACTTTATTTGTATTTGTACACGTTTCCCATTTCAATGCTCGAACTGTGAGCAGGTATTCGAATGAGATAGGCTAATACCCTTTTTTATAGAGCCACATCGAAGGGTATACAAAAATATAATCTGACATTGACAGATATCGGAAGCATACCAAAGCAAAGGGTGACAGATAAAAAATTGTACTCAAGAATTTAGAAATATCATATCTTAGTTTAAGGTTTATTTTGCTTCGCTTTTGTTTTTTTTAAACATTGATAAGGTCTTATTGAAAACTGAGAGTGCTTTACTGCAAAGCATGAGTAAACCTCGGAATCAGATAAATTTTCTGGAGTTTATCTAGATCAGCCTTTCCCAAAGTGGGCAATAACGCCCCCTTGTGGGCGCTGCAGGCCTAAAGGGTAAGGTAAGAGTAAAGGTAAGAGACCCAGAAAAAAAATGGGGGCGTTGTGTAGAGGCTTGGGGGGTGATTAAATCATAGTGGTTTTTAAGTAGGTGAAAAAATGGGGGCGCTAAAAAAATTAATTTATTCTTAAAGTGGGCAGTAGACAAAATAAGTTTGGGAACCCCTGATCTAGATACAAGCAGATGGCTAGTCTAAAAGATCGCGCGAACCAATTTTCAGACAGCAGAAGAACTTCTTTATTAGTAAAAGTTTTATATTGTTAGCAACAGCAAATTGCAATTTTAATTTTGTTTTCCGAATTCATATTTTTTTGTTTTAGGTAAAGGGCAAACTTTACTCTGACAAATCACAGCTCGCTTGTTAAGTGACCGTGTGGTCGGAGATAAGTACACCTGGATACGAAATTGGCTCGCAACTGAGGCTAGCGGTACTCAACATTAGGCGTACCTATGTGATGGTGACGGAATTTTTAAATTGAGGGCAGTAACTAGTGTAGTATCCACTTGCCGACATGTGTTTCGCGCCTACACGAGGCATCCTCAGGACGTGTTGACTCTTCACGTGTCAGCAAGTGGTTACTGCAGCGAGAATTGGATATAAATACTTGTGGTTTTTATTTTTATTTTAGTTAGTGTTTTGTTTAATTTGTTTTAGCTTTTACCTAGTTATAGATATTAAATAAAGTTTCGGATAAGTTTTTTAAACTATTGTCAAGTTTTTCAAATTGTTGTCAAGTAAGTTAAATTTAAATCCTCATTACTGTTATAACTGAAACGACTGTTAAGCCGAAATAAACTGTATACCTTGAACACTCAACCATCAAGTGTCATATTTCTCCTTACAGAATCGAACCGGTGCGGGTTGATAGAATTTACTACTCGATTGAATTTCTTCTCTAGATAACATACAGATTTTCTCAAGATGTTTTCCTTCCACAGCCAACCAATATTGAGCAATCGATTTTTTAAATATACGCCGAAAAGATATATGTGTTCTGTTCTCGGAATGAATGGACGTAAGGTGTTTTATTGAAAACGATGTTTAGACTAATACTACGTAATTAATATTGCAATATTTACTTGGAAGTAGATCTCCTTAGCAGATCGTCTAAGTAGGTACCACCGCAGTACCGGGTATTCTGTCACTAAGCTGTGGTGTATACACATTACCGTGTTCCGGTTTGAAGGGTACTGCAACTAGCGACTGCAGGGCTGTTGTAAACAACCATAGAAAGTCACAAAGCAGTGATGCCGTGGACTTTGTTTTGCTACTCTAAATTCTGTGTATCGCTTCAATGGTCTTGGAGAGACGTTATCTCTTACCATCTTGAGAGCGCCTCGTTCGTCTCATTACCTTTACATAAAATAAAATAGAGATAAGACTTAGTTTCTTTCTATGTACCTCTTCACTATTTTAGTTGCGATCGATTTTTTGTGGTGAGCAGTTTCCGCTGTAAGTCAATTCAGAGCCAAAAGGATAACAGATAAGGATGTGGCGTCAACGCGAATCGATAAGCGATGACGTCTTGTGGTTTTTATACTGCAAACGCCTAGAGCGTGCCCAAATTAATAATGTGCAGGTAAACACGTTTATTTGAATTGTAAATAGGTGGTCAATCTTTCTTTTTTTTTTGAGTAAATAATCTTTATATGTTCATGACTCACCGTTCATCGTTAATATGTGATTTGGCAGCGCATCTATGTTACTAACATCAAAAGAAGTAATCGAAATGACTGGTAGTATATCTCGGTATTCTTGTGCGGTAGAAGAGAGTAGACTTCAAGGTTTTAAATCACACCGCAGACACCATAAGACAATAAGAATCGTAAGACAGTTGCCAGTGGCTGGAAGCGAAAATACTTTGGTTCTGTGGTATAATATATGTATATCTAATTTAAAATATACATTTATACCAGACAACACTTAACAGCCACGTTGGCTCATTGGTAGTTATTTTTTTTTTTTTATGGCTGACAGGCTAGGTTTTTGACCACAGCTCACCTGATGTTAAGTAACGGTGTGGTCGAAGATGGTAAAGCACACCTAGCCTGGAATAGAACTGGCTCTCAAGTGAGGCTGCCGGAACGCACCGTTAGATGCTTGGCGGCAGATTTTCAACTTGAGGGTGGTAGCTAGCCAGCCGAGTACTAGAAAGTACCCTACCACCACGCTATGGTTTCCTCACGATGTTTTCCTTCACCGGCAGCTCAAGCTCATTTTTGGGGTTTGAACCCACGCCCTTCGGCATGCGAACCTACCGCGCTAACCACTGAGCTATCATCGCTACAAAATCGACTATATTTATCGTATATCTGATTTAAGACCAATCACCAATAAGTACAGGTGAAGGAAAACATCGTGAGGGAACCATAGCGTGGTGGTAGGGTACTTTCTAGTACTCGGCTGGCTAGCTACCACCCTCAAGTTGAAAATCTGCCGCCAAGCATCTAACGGTGTGTTCCGGCAGCCTCACTTGTACAGGCGTGGGTTCGATCCCCACCCAGGATAAATATTCTGTGGTACAAACAAATGTTTATTCTGTATCTGGGTGTTCTGTGTATTTTAAGTATGTATTTACAAAAAAAAAGTATTTAAGTATTCTATCAGTTATCCGAGTCACATTATACACGCTTTGCTTAGTTTGGGGTCGAATGGCGCTGTGTGCAATGTCCTACGATATTTATTAACTTAAGTTTCGCATTTACGTAAATAATATAGCTAATTATTATAAAAATATAACTTCAATCCCCAGCAATGAGCTTAGGTTGCCGGTGAAGGAAAACATCGTGAAGAAACCATAGCAATGGTGGTAAGGTACTTTCTAGTAGGTACTCGACTAGCGGGCTACCCTCAAGTTGAAAATCTGCCGCCAAGCACCTAACGGTGTGTTCCGGCAACCTCACTTGAGAGCCCGTTTGATTCCAGACTAGGTGTGTTTACCATCTTCGATCACACCGTAACATCAGGTGAGCTGTGGTCAAACCTAGTCTTTTAACCATTAAAATAAATGTGACCTACGTATGTTCATTTCGAAGTAATGTTATTAAAATAGCAGTGAAGTCATTGTGGTGGGATACTGCGAAAATATCAGCAGCTAGGTAATATTATATTATTAGACAATTTAATGGCAATATGTCGAAAGTTTGCGGTTTAACGGCGCCTGCGAAACACGTACGAGTACAACAAACAAAGAAGTTTAAAATAACTCTTATTATAATGCTCATAAGAGATGACTCCCAATGAGCCAACAGGGCTGTCAAATTTATACTTGTTTATTGATTCTTGCATTAGGCATTACTATCTAAGCTACTCATTTAATTGAATTTGTATAGGACGAGCCATTTCATTTGTCCGGTCGGAGCATGCAATATCTACAAGCCTATTATAAACAACTTTACAAAGTTGAATTATATTTATTACAAGTTGCGCCCTGCGGTGTTATCCGCTAAATTTTTCGGGATAAAAAGTAGCCTACGTGTTAATACAGGGTGTCTGCTACTTCCATACTAAATTCCATGAAAATTGGTCCAGCCGTTTGAGCGTGAAGAAGTAACAAACATACAAACACACTCACAAACTTTCGCCTTTATAATATAAGTGTAAAGTGTGATTAGAAAATTGTTATTACTATTATTATTATAAATGACATTGACATGATATTTTGTGCATAAAATATGTATTTATACTCTGATATTATTAAATTATTAGATATTACAATTTTCTTTTTCTTTTTTATTTAATTATTAATTCCATCTATAAAATTAATTATAACGTTGAATACAACAAAAAATATAATTATGTATATACGATTTGTCTAGTGTTACTAAAAGTATTAGGTAAATGGTTAATAAATAATTCTAACTTAAACATATCGCATAAGTACATTTTAGCGTTAAGTATTCATATTGTACGTAGATATTATAGTTGTAAGTGTGAAATAAATAACATAAATCTTAAGCTGAAGGAATTAAGTGACATTGACATTGAATATTGTAATAGAACTCATTATTAAAACAGACATGATGGCTCAGCGGTTAGGGCGATCGGATCACACGCCGGAGGACGTCCCAGCAGATAAACTTAAGCATCCTATGAAGAAAAACATCGGGAGGAAACCATAGCATGGTGGTAGGATACTTTCTAGTACTCGACTGGCTAGCTACCACCCTCAAGTTGAAAATTTGCCAAGCATCTAACGGTGTGTTCCGGCTCACTTGAGAACCAGTACCATTCCAGGCTAGGTGTGCTTTACCATCTTCGACCACACCGTCACTTAACATCAGATAAGCTGTGGTCAAACACCTAGCCTGTCAACAGTAAAAAAAAAACATAGCATAGAACTTTCTAGTACTATTTTTTATTGATAACAATTACATTGCATACTTATGCCGAGAAGAGTATACAAAAGTATTCTACTATTCTGGCAAAGAAAAAATAAAATGTACGGTACCTCGTGTACTAACGATTATAGCAATGCTTACTTCGTATCTAGTTCTGACTAGTTTTTTTTCTTCCCTGCCCATCTGCAAAACAGTTAATTATGCAGTAACGTTGGGCTCCAATATTGGCAAAGCCTCTATCTTAGTGGCCCGACTGACTTGGCTGGCTAGATACCACCTTCTAGTTCAAAATCTGCGAGCTACCTAACTTGCAGCTAACCTAATCTGAATGTGTTCTGGCAGCCTTTGTATGACAATGACCTTGAGAGTGATTACTTGTAATCACGAAAAATTATGTGTTTTAAACAAAAATAATATTATCGCTGATTGTAATTAATGTGTGTAATGATGATTTTGTTAAAACTAATCCATGTACAGAGCTAAATTACGGTAAAACTATATTACAATACAATATATATAATATGCTATAATATTAGTATGCTATAAGCTTGTCGTAATGTTTTACCCAATAATATTTATCGCGGACGTCAGATATTGAGTAAATATTTCTTATTGATAATGGTGGTTTTTATAAGCAATATCTATCAGAGCTTGCACAATTTTTGTTTTTGGACAAAAGTTTTTTTTATATGATTGACAGGGTCCACAAATCACGTGATATTAAGAATGGTGTGGTTGAACTTGTGAACAACTAACCTAGCCAGGAATGGAACTGGATTCAAGTGAGGCTATCGAAATACAATGTTAGGTAGTTGATTTTCAATTGTTTTTATTTTTATACGTAATTGGTTCGCGTTTGACCACATCCTGCCTGATGTTAAGCAACGATGTGGTCTCGGATGGAACACGCTTACCTAGAAGGAACCTGTTTACTCTTGATTTGAAGACACTCATATTGTACTTTTCGGGATACACAGACTCCGGCAAAGAGTTCCATATCCTCGCTGTGCGAATAAAGAATGTGAATGCGAAGCGCTTAGTGCGCACATGGGGAACATCCACCATGTACGGGTGACGTCTCGGTCGCGTTTGTCTAGCTGTCCGTTAGTAAAAAGGGTCGGGGGGAACTAAGTCGTGCAACTCCAAGGCACAATCCCCGAAATGTATCCGGTAGAAAGCCGATAGACAGGAGACCTTACATCGATGCTCAAGGCTTTTAAAAAGTCTTTCTATTTTGCAAACAGTGTTATGACCCGCCAGAAAAACAAATAACCAACAGCAACACTTGTTAAAGAATTAGAAAATCGTTGGACAGAAGATGTATGATGTCTACCTACTCGCACTTGGTAGGATAGTGGCATTACCCTTCCCACAATAAGAAAAGGCTTGAAAGATCTACAAAAAAAAATGCCTTGCTGAGTTTGTTACCGGAGTCTTCTCAGTTGAAGTGTAATTACGAGCCGGTGGTAGATTCAAAAATGTAACTTAACGTTCAACTTACCAGGGCCTAAACTGAATAAATGACTTTTTGATTTTTTTCTTGCAAAGAGACAGTTTATAGAAATAGGGCTGATCTAGAAACTTACGCATCGAGACGACGTCCCTGACTTTCAAGTAGGATATGGCCAGGCGCATCACCGACGCCTTGTCGAGTTGTTCCACTTCCTCCTTCTTAGCGGGCAATGCCGCAGTCAGCTCCGAAAATATCTGCATCTCCTTCGTCCGACGGCAGCGAGCTGCGACGCGGGACTTCTCCTTCCGCTTTTCATTGTTCCTAAAGATAAATAAATATACATAAATATTGGAACACACCATCTAGAGACCATCTGACTTCTATTCTGGATATCCTGGTTTCGTATCCTACGACACGCACCTCTGTTTTTTCTAAGTTATCTGCATATTGCCAATGACTTCAAACGGTAAAATTAATCATCGTGAAGAAACCAACATGTCCAAGAATTCTTAAAAATATAATCTCGAAGATATATGAAATCTCCTAACCCGCATTTGGCCAGCCTTACCCTTCTCACAATTAGAAGAGGCCCTCGCCCAGCAGTGGGACAGTTTATAAAAAGCGGCCAAGTGCAAGTCGGACTCTTTTTTAAATATTTTTTTACTACAAAGTAGCCTATGTGACGTGTTAATTCAGGTTGGCTCCATTCCAAATTACTCAAATCTATCTTGAGTTATCACGATCATGAGTCGAGTAAAAATAATTATGTACAGATTTAAACCTAGATCAATCTGGACAATGTTGATGTAAAAATTATTGGGACAAAAACTAAATAAACACGGTAAATAATAGAATCAATGGCACGTAAAAACAGTCATTTCTTTTGACTAGGTCTAAGCCAAGGTAAGTAAAGTAGGTCTTAGTTCATACAACTGCAGTTTCTAAGACGATATTATAGGATTTTTAACAATTATAAAATCCGCTTTAATATATATATTTTTTTACATTAGACACAGCGTCATCTTATCTGAAGTTTGTATTACGGAAGTCAGATAACTGATAGAATATTTACTTTTTTGTAAATACATACAGAACACAGCCAAAGAATAAATATTTGTTTAGGTATACCACAAAATGTTTGTCCTAAGTGGAAATTGAACCCACGCCCTACATCTCTTAAAGCAGACATACTACTAATGAGCCATCTACTAAAACATAATTTTTGAATAAATATATATCATTTACAAAAACTTATCATCTATCAAAAACTAGCAAAAATAGACCATAGTAGCATCATCACTTAACATCAGCTGAGATGTCGGTCAAACGTAAGCCTATCACACTAATATTGCAATTTTTTGTAATTTGTTTGTGAATGTGTCTGTTACTTATTCACGTTCAAACGGCTGAACCAATTTAGATGAAATTTGGTATGGAGATAGTTGACACCCTGGATTAACACATAGGCTACTTTTCATCCCGAAAAAAATTGCGAGTAACACGTAAGGGGGCAACTAGAACATTATAAAAAAAAAAGAGTTTCGACAAAAATTCTTATGATAGCTAACGCTAAAACGTGGTTTTTTTCAAGACATGTTAAACGATTTCATTATAAAAACATGTGAATATTAGAGATAGATAGAAACTCTTTATTGTGTACACCAGAAAAAATAAACAAAGTGACTGCCCTGTTGGTTCATCGGTAGAATATCTGCTTCAAGAGCCGTAGGGCGTGGGTTCGATTCCCACTCAGGACAAGCATTTTGTGGTATAACCAAAAATGTTTGTTCTGTCTGGGTGTTCTGTATATATATAATAAGTTAGTATTTACAAAAAAAAGTATTTAAGTAATCTATTAGCTATCTAACTTCCATAGTACAAGCTTTGTATTAGTTTGGGGTCAGATGGCGCTGTGCGTAATGTCATACGATATTTATTTATTTTATTTATTTAAATGAATCTTATGAGCTAGTGCCACAAGTGGCGGCTTAACCTTGGTTAAGCTGGGTTGGTATGGTGGTGGTTACAGCAATAGATAAATGTGTTTTTTTTTTAAGTAGACTTTATACGAGAAAATGTAAATTATGTAAGAAAAATTTCAAAAATAGAAAATTGTTAAGCACCAATTTGGTTAATTTAGATTCTGAAATGTTTATATAAACTGATATAATACAATATAATGTTATGCTAGATATTCATGCAAAATTATATCATTAGCTTCCTTTATCGGACGTTTAATAGTTATAACTTAACCATACGTCAAATACCGATTTTAACAATAACAAAGAAACAATTTCAAAGTACAACGTCAAGTGACATTATTAATTCAATGTCAATAAGTAGCAAATTAAGCCATTTTAATTCAGATATGTCAATGTCTAAAATAGTATATAGGTAAATAATCGGGTAATTTTCAAATTTGATATTGCTCATTTAACAATGTCATCTCGCTGGACTTGTACCCTATTTATAAATTCCTACAAATCGTAAAACACATTGTCTAATCGCCATTTTGCTCTGCTAAATTTAACCATTTGTAATACAGAATTAAAATGATTATCGACTAAAGTAACAAACGTATAAAACGTTAATGTATATTCCAAACGTCGGAATGTAGAACCTTAAGTCAGATAAAATGCCAATAGAGTAGTACCTTTTCTTCCCAGAGCAGAGTGCATCTTCTGTTCCAGCAAAATCTGGGAACCCCGTAAGGCACATTTTTCAATTACTTCACCTCAGTTATTTTAAAATTTGTTCACAAAATACTACCACAAGACAATTCAACGCGACTCCCCAGAGCGTTGTGTCGAAAAAATATGCAATTATATGTAATCCATTAATTTCTCATTAGGGCGGTAACCATTTTATCGCTTGAACTAAATAACGAATTTAACTTGTGCGTCATTGGTGCATCTTTATATGACAGTTGTCAAGGGCCCGATTCTGGTCAGGTTAGGTTAGAAAAGAACACTCGAGAAAAGAACACGAATATCAATAACACTGTCCCTTTCCAAACATCGATGGTTACGTTTTATCATTTGCTATAGAACGGCTTCAAAGAAAAAACTTACGATAGTAACTCGTTTTGCCTATATCTCTATGACTTTGCCTTTGTCAGTCACATTAGCCACGCTCTTTTTTACAAACAGAATATGAGACATCATTCACGGATGTCAATATCGGGTGCCGTACTATGAGTATTGTTTATACTCGCTTTGTAATTATAAAACCCAGCGTTTATCTCTGTCACTCTTAAGATAATTCTAATGAGAAAGACAATGACCGAAATAATGTTGAGAGAGCAAATAAAAGGTTAGTTTAAAATGAATTACAAAAAAAATCCCCTTTTATTTTTTACGGCAAAACAATGTTTGCACATCAAAGATGGTAGGTAATGACCATTCAAATTTTTTAAACAAAAAATGAGGCAAATGGGTCTATCCTATATAATGGCAGATCCGTTATAGGCGCCAGTGACGTAAGTAAGTGACAATAGTGCAGGTACAAAAGTTTGTCTACCTACTGCTACTGGTACTAAATGCTTGTCATTATACATAACATTATGTTGTTTTTTTCCTACACATTTTTTTTCCTGTAAACAAATAAAGATTTTTCTTCTAAGTTTGTTCTTTGCTCATGTTCCGTACTTACGTGCTCTTATAATGTTCGGATTACTATGTAGAATCGTAGAAGTTTTGATGAGAATCATCATGATCGGCCATAGGACGTCCACTGCTGGACATAGGCCTCCTCCTGGGGGGTTTTGCCAATACTCGCCATGCTTGGCAGGCGGGTTGGCGAGCGCAGTTAGGTGTGATTGTTCAAGGAAGACGCTGCTGCCCATCTTCCGGATTACATCCCTTAGCCGACTCTAATCGGCACCACCACGGCACATTGATGTGAATACGGCTTTAAATTTGCTTACATAGAGGGAGGCATTACAACAATAGGTATATATAATATCTCTTGTTCTTATAATGCTCTTTTAATTGCCTTTATTTAGATACCCTACTTGATAGGTTTGGTTAATTTTTTTATTATCGTATTACTATTACGCGCCTAAAATCCATCATCTTGATTTTTTTTTAAACCACCTTCTAAGGACACTTGGGTTATTGAGACGAATCTAACGACGCGACGCCTTAATTGTCGTAAACTGTCGGAAAATACGAGGTTATAAAGAAATTTAATAACATACATACATACAAGATATGCGCGAAAAACATAACCCTTCCTTGACAGTCGGGTAAAATACCAGGAAAACCGTGCGGTGTTGCAGCTGCATATATATGTATATCTATCATCTACATCCATAATTGAATTACGCGTACCACTTCATAGCTAAAGAAATGACATGAAAATTAAAATGCAAAGGAATTCTTAGTGTTTAAAAATGTACACGTATTAAAACTTACACACGGCCGTGTTTACGACACAAGCCACACCCCGATTTTTTGTAGTTTCAAAGTTCAAACAAACTAAAAAATATCTGAAGGAAAACTGCTTATTGGTACAGGAAATTAAATAATGGAATTATTTCGTAGGTGAACAATGAAAATGTTACACATTTTGTAAGAAAAATTCTAACTTTGGTAGCGTAGTGACACAAATTGGCAAACATTACTGGACAGTGGTACATCAAGCCAGGGTAAAGAAAAAAAAAATATTACACTTGACAATACAACATACAAAAATTAATTCAAATAATTTGTGACGATATTGTCTTGATGGTCATAGAAAATCAACGCTGGCTTTCAAATGGATCCTTCAATTAACAGACAAGACAGATACAAATATTTATGATACGTTTTTAATAGATTGGTTACGAATTAAAAAGAAACGGTCGACTTCCACGTTTATAAATTTTATTGGAAAATACCGTATCGTCCATATAATGGAATATTCCAATATTTTTTTTTTAAAATCACATCTCATGTTTTTATTTTAGGTATTTGCCTGTTGGCTCATTTGTGGTATATCAGAATCTGCTTTAAGAGCTGTAAGGTGTAGGTTCGATTCCCTTCCAGAAGAAACATTTTGTGGTATAAACAAATGTTTGTTCTGTGTCCGGGTGTTCTGTATGTATTATAAGTATAAATTTACAAAAAAAGAATTATTTAAGTATACTATCAGTTATTTGACTGCTATAGTACAAGTTTTGCTTAGTTTGGGGTCATATGGCGCTGTGTGTAATGTCTTATGATATTTATTTATATCATAAATGAATAGGTATTTTTGCAACACGTTGCATAATCAACCTATGCAATATATCTTAGTTGTCTGGAAGATATCTCTTTTAGCGATAAGGCCACCACTTGTAGCACTAGCTTATAAGATTTTTTTTTCTATTTCAGATGTGCACAATAAAGAGTTATCTATTCAATATAATTTTCACGTATCAAATGGAGATTGAAACATGGAATCTTCCAATAAATTTTTGGAAAAATCCATGTCTCATGATCATCCATAAAAGATAATAATATCGTATCTGCAATAGATTACAACGTAGCAGCATGAGTAATAACTAGGCAACAATGGTAAGCAAGAAAACTAAGCATTATGCGTTGGATGGACTACTCAATTGACGCACATTGGACCTTAGAACGTGATCAGCATTAATAACTGTGATTAAATTGGCACAACCACAGCCATACAAATCAATGAATGATGTCGTGTGAAAAGGTTTTATAGAGGTGGTTTCATTGTATGATTATAATAAGTTAACTTTCCGAATCAGCCCTGTTTTTATTGACGATCCTACTGCTGGGCCGCAGGACTCTTCTCATTGTGAGAAGGGTACAGCCATAGTCAACCACGCTGGCTAAGTGTGGGTTGGCAGACTTTACACAATTTGAGATTTTTATTATGATATCATTTTTATGGCATGTCGCTTTCTTCACGATGTTTTCCTTTACCGTTTGAAGTCGGCGGTAATACGCACATAACTTAAAAAAGAGGTGCGTGCCGTGGGATTCGAACCTAGGACCTTTAGATTGGAAACCAGACGGTAGAGATAGCTCAGTGGTTAGCGCGGTCGGTTCACACGCCGAAGGGCATGAATTCAAAACCCAACAATGAGCTTGAGGTGCCAATAAAAGAAAACATCGTAAGGAAACCATAGCATGGTGCCAAGCTCCTCATTACTACTAGAGTTCCTAGTCCCTACCAATTCTTGTATATTCTAAATCGATTACTTATATTTTTACAATATTTTTTCCGTCTAAAGTCATTATAAATAACAGACTGGTTAGAACATGTACCTACCTACTTAATTGACCTAGCCTATGTTCGTAGAACTGATAAGAAGAAGTTAATTTGACAAGTTTATGTACCTATTCTACATTATTCTTTGTGTTATCTTTTTTTCTTTTGTTAGGTGTTGCCCACAGCCACCTGGTGTACAGTGACGGCGTCGTCGAAGATGGTAAAGTACTCTTACCCTGGAATGGAACTGGCTTTCAAGTGACGCTGCCGGAACACACCGTTAGATTCTCCGCGGCAGATATTCAAATTGGTGGTATCTAGCCAGCCGAGTACCAGAAAGTACCTTACCAGCATACTATGGTTTCCTCACGATGTTTTCCTTCGCCGACAACTCAAGCTCATTGTTGAGGTTTGAATCCACGCTCTTCTGAGTGCGAACCGACCGCGCTAACTACTAAAAACGATTGATAAGTCATTCTGTTTTCGGACAACTGAATGCTTTATACATTATTATTGCATATTATTTTAGCCTATTTTGTCCCACTGCTGGGCAAACGCCTCTCTTCTTCCTTTCCATGCGTCTCTGTTTGGTGCTATTGAGGTCCAATTCTTATAATAAGCATCGAGCACATCTTTCCACCGTTTTCTAGGTCTTATACATGTTTTTACATCGTCTTTTATGCATAATATAGGTTCGTATAAATCTAGATAGACGCATATCAACTTAATAAAGTTGACAAAATAGACAAAGTACAATTCAGTTGCACTGCCGGGATGTACGATTAGATTACGAGTTTGACTTATCAGTAGCACAGTGCAACAAAGTAAGGAAATCATCAATGATAATGCAGTTCATAATCTTTTAGGTATTCCAAATACACGTAGGTGGAAAATTGTTTTTTATTTAAATTAATCCAAATTCGTGAACATCACGGCCCAGTTCAATGCAAATGATTGTTTATTTATTTCAATAACTTATATTTACATGGAAGGCATGATACGTAATTAATGACCAAGTTAACCGAGATACATCAAGTAAATTAGGTTACAAAACAGAGTCGTAAAATTTTAGAGGAAAAATTAAATTTATTTGATCGAGTTTCGTAAAAAAAGTTTCAGTGTAGAACAGGGGTCGGCAACCTTTTGAGACGGAAGAGCCAAAAGTTACAATTTACAAAGTTTCCCAGTTTATAAAGAGCCACTGAACATTTTTGTTTTAATAGCATAGTAGGTATTTCGTTTCATATAATTAATTTTTGATTTAAAATAAACGACTTTATATGATAATAAAATAATTGGAAGTGACAGAGACATGGTAGTTCGTGAATCGATTGCACGATTTTACACGATTATTTACGTGTAATGAGAGGAACGATACGCTCTCCTGATGGTAAGAGATACCGTATGTCCATGACCATAGCAACGATACTCAAAACTTCGAATAACAAACCAGAGTTCGGGGCATCATTGCTTTACCGCTCATTACTTTGAGACATATGAGACTGCTTGGCGGCAGAATATCTGGTACTGCGCCCCCTTACCCTCAAGTTAAAAATCTGCCGCCAAGAATCTAACGGTGTGTTCCGGCAGCCTCACTTGAGAGCTAGTTCTATTCCAGACTAGGTGTGCATTGACCACACCGTCACTTAACATCAGGTGAGCTGTGGTCAAACAACCAAGCCTGTCAACCATTAAAAAAAAGCTAGTTAATAAGCAGTAAATATTAATTTAAGTTACAATGTTTACTTTCAAACATAATGTACAGAAGCGATAAGTTTCGGCCACGACCGATAAGGACAGACATAGAGACGAGTGTGCAACCCGTTGAGGAAAATATTGAAGCTATAGTAACGAATCGACCAAGCGCAAACAAGCTTATTAATAACCGTTATTCTTAGTAATTTGAACAAGGCGAATTAAACGTGTAATGGCGCTACGAAATCCCCTGCACCGGTTAGCATTCTCGCATAATTGATGAGGAAACAATGAGAATGAAAATAAATTACGACATGCCTAATCATAAAATTAGCTAATTTGCATTAATAAAACTTAATAGGGGTTTTGCATATTGGTAACTGAAAGCCTATGATTTTTTAGCTCATTACGCAAATGAGGCCAACTTTATCAGACGAACGAAACGCTCTCTTGATTGTAAGAGTTAGCGCCTGTTCGAGACCATTGCAGCGGTACCCAGAACTTTGAGTAACAAAACAAAGTCCGAGCATTGCTGCTTCGGCGCTCATTACGTTAAGACTGCGTTTCAAATTCATGCGTTGTCTCTTACCATTAGCGTCTTGTTCGTATCATTACTTTTATATTAAAATCTGTCTCAAATGAATCAGAATTGTATAATATAATTGATAGTAATAGTAAAGTGAGTGCTTATTTACTTTATTTAAGACGATGAAACACTCGTAAATTATACCGCTTAAAATGACTGTTGTTAAGGAATCGCCATTAGAAAACAATTCTATCGAATATAAAAAATATTTGCTACGAATAACTTACTTCGAGAAGCTTTTCAACGCGTAGATTGTCATTTACTATAATTACTAACAATAAAGGTAATTGAAGTTTACAACAAATTGATACGCACTCGTCTAACATTTAACATGGGTCAACCCTAAATCCGCAACTGTTTTCATGCTAGACGTTTTGCTATCAATACAAAAAAAAACTTAAGATAACAATTATATAATTATGATCAATTACTTAAAATAGATTAATACGCTTGATTTCTTGTTAATTGGATACATACTTCATACATATTTTTGGTATACTGGATTATCGACAACTCATGGTGATGGATTAAAAGCTCCATCTATTGATGTGACGCTACACTACTACGAAACAAAATAGCACAAAACACGTTAAGAAAGTGGCGCCATCTCGACACAAGAATATAGCCAGATTTACCATTATTTAAAAAAGCTATAACGCGACTGCGAATAAAATATCTATTTATAACTAAAGGAAAAAAACGTTTTAAATCAATTTATTATACCTAAATAAATTTAAAATAAATTATATAGGTATATTTAAGTAATTTCGCCTTTTAATTTTCTTTATTTTGATAACCTACTCGATAAGTTTTTTTTTTAAATTAACGTATAACGATTACGCGCCAAATATTCGACATTTTATTTTCTATTTCAAACACCTATCTAAAGACACTTGGGTTTTTAAGACGAATATAACGACACCTTAACTGTCGAAATCCATCCAGCAGTTTGGAAAATACGAGGTAATAAAGATATTTACAAACATACATACATACAAGATACGCACAAAAAACATAAACCTTTCTTGGTAGTCATGTAAAAAGATGTTACAAGAAAAAGAAATGTAGGCAAATTCAAACAAAACACCAGTGAATAGCAAAATCAAAGAGTTTTAACCACTAATATACGTACATACTATATAAAACAAACTCTCAGAGCTGTTGTTTAATAGAAAAATTTAAGTCCTTTCCTAGGCCAATGTCAGACGTGCGAATCTCGTCGGCTGAGATTGGACGTCAGCACTAGCAATTGATTTTGATTGCAGAAATAATCGCGTTCCCGTTCAGCAATTGGCGATGGAATGTGAGTTCTGCAATGTATGCAGAACTGTGATACCGGAAACCTCATTCAGACGCGCACGACAGTTCAAGCACCAGTCAGATTCTTGCACCCAGATTCCTGTACGATCGATCTTGAAGACTTCTAAAACGTAAAAAACTTGTCTCGTCAAATGTCCATCTTTATTTCCCGACTGCCAAGGAAGAGTTATGTTTTTGGCGCGTATCTTCCAAACGGCTGAATGGATTACAACAGTTAAGGTATCGTTAGATTCGTCTCAATAACCCTCTAAAGTCCTTAGAGAGTTTTAAAAAATCAAGATGGTGAATTTTTGACACGAAATAGTAATCTTAAAAAATAACCAATCCTACCAAGTAGGGTATCTAAATAAAGGCAATTAAAAGAGGAACAAAAATATATACAAATTATATGTTTAAATTTAATAAAGAAAAATAAATTTGTTTAAGAAGTTTTTTTTCTTTTAATGATAGAAATTTTAATCGCAGACGATTTATAGATTTTTTTAGCTGGTTACTAAACTTGTTAGAAAAACCATCACAACTACTGTGATGGTTTTTCTAACAAGTCGGTTTAAATGTTACAGAATATGTGCTATTCTGTAAAATAAATAAAAACGCAATACATGGTTTCTTAAGCAAATAAAAAAAAAATGGATATAGTTACAATTAAAGCAGCGTATGTTATGAGGTCCCTTCAAGTTTGGAATCCAAATTAGTTCATACAAATAAACCTCAGAAGATTATAAATGATAAAATTTGGCGGGAACGCGGAAAAATAATTTCACTGGATTGTATTATTTTACCAACATCATGATTTTTTCGAGTGTAAAAAATAGTGGTGTTTTAATCGTAAATACGCACTAATGATGCATGATGACAGTAATTAAAAATGACTAAAATTATGTATATTTATTTAATAAAACTTCAGTCATGGAGTACGAAAAACGCATTTACTCTTTTATTAAGAGCAATATTGATTCTTATTTTAATAAAATAAAATTATAAAACACTAGAGTCCGTCATGATATGTTGAACACCAATCAGAGCGAATGACGTCACTTTTGCATAAACAAATAAGCAAAAGACTGGTTCTCTGTGATTTTATTAACTATTCTATTTAATTTATACCCAATATTAAATCAAAAGTGAAATAACGCGAGTCGTTGAACAAGGATTTAATAAGGCAAACAGTGATACTTTACCTAAAATTGATGTTTTAACACTAAAAGAGTTTTTAGCATCAATAAAACTTACATCTAAGTTCATCAATAATAATACATTTATATTTAATAATCATAATATTTTTTTTATATTTATTTCATAGCAGGTTAATATTATAGGTTATGTCATTGAAATACACTTTTAAAATGTTTATTTTTATGTTGAACCGAATATTTATACATTGTTTTCTTTATTTTAGGTCCTCCAGGCGATCCTATGGCAATGACGCCTAAAAAAACTAAATTATTCAATCAACGTCTAAAAAGTCTAGTGTTTAAATTTTGTTTTTAAACGTGACGTCACTAGCGAGACCATGACACTAGCAAGCGTTTTGGTGCGAATTTTAAATCCAAAACTTAAAAGACATTTTTTCCTACCAAACCTTTATTATCTGCAGAAATATGTTATTCATTATAAATAATATACGTTTCCAAACATTATGAGTTTTTTTTTTAAAAATCTGTCATCTCGCTACGCACGATGTGGGCAAGTGTAACAATTCGATAAAACGTATTTTGGTGTTGTGGTCTCTTAAGTTGGTCAAGCGTAAATCAGACATGAGTTCCCCTTAATAAAAGCTAAATTGCTTTGATTACTGTTTGTCGACGATTTGTTACCAACGTAATAATAATGTTGACAACAAGGAAAACTGTACTTACATTTAATTTGTCGTGTTACATCGATGCACAGCAAATGTGGTACGATTTAGCTGTACCACATTTTTTCTGATATTTATTGTAAACCTACCGTTTATGCAATAAATTGAACAGGATTGGAACTACGTCATTTTATGCAATTGGCGTATTGACGTGTAAATAAAGAGATTACATTATACAAAAAATAATGTACCTATAATACGGTAGTTACGTCTCGGCTTTGCACGGCTACAATTTATTTCGGCAACTTTTCAGCGACTTTTTTACAAAACTTTTTAACAGACTTTAAATCTTTTTTCTTTTATGTATGTTCACCGATTACTCAAAGACGTCTGAACCGATTTGGAAACAACTTTTTTTGTTTCAAAGGCTTCCCAGATGATCCATTAAAGTTTTATCGAAATAGGTCGATCGGTTTTTAAAAATCAACAAAAATCTACTTAATAGCTAATAACACTTTCCGAGTGTCCAATTGTCCATATTGCTAATAATAATAGGTGCTATGTCAGGTCCATCATTGCTGTTCGTGCGGTAAAACGTCCTAGTGGGAACCGAACCCACGCTCTACAGCTCTTGAAACAGGTAAGCTTTTTTTTATTTTTCATTTATCCATATTATCCGTTTTTACAATGTGAAGTAATATACATATACTTATATATGTACATATGTTCACTTGGTGGTGGTACACATACAAACATATAAACTTTAACATTTATAATATCAGTGTGTATCGTATATTGAAGTACCTACCTAAAAGATTGTTTCCGATAGCCCATTCATCCAATAGCAGGTCCCAAAAACTTAAACATTTTCCTTGATCGTTAGTAATTTTTTGTTCTGAAAACGATTATAAAGCGATTAATAAGCAATTGTTAGTTGCTAGTTTATCGGTTTTTTATCGGATTCATTTCGGACAGTGTGTTTCAGAACTACATGGTCTGATTCCTCCATGCCCATTTTTCTATCGGACAGCTAGAAGCTCAAAAAAGCGACATTGTTTTTTTTATATTTAAAATTACGCTCCACAGACACTGGGTTCCGGTATCTAGGCAATGGTACTTTTGTCAACTTTGAATTACAATATTTTTTAGTTTTAATAATATAGGAAGAGGAAAGTTAGTCAAATCAATCTTAATCTAGGGTTAAAGTACTATTTTGTGTGTATACCGCGAGCAGACCAGCGACTCGCAAGCAGCACCAGATCACGAGTACGACGCATGTGCAAGCGACATCGTTTCATGGTCGACGTTCCAAAAACTCGAACGAAACGATTTGATTCCAATCGCTGCCTGTGTGGGTGTTCCCCGTCGAATATAATCTGGGTCTTCAAGTCGAGGGTGAATCGGTATCTTCTAGGCGAGCGTGCTCCATCTTAGATCGCATCATCACTTAACATCAGGTGAGATGGAGATCAAACGTAAGCCTATTTCGTATTAAAAAAAATTGTGCTCAATGCAAAACGTGATATACCTACCTATATAATAAACAAACAGATCATCATTATGACAACTTTTACTATGGGCAAAACTCTGAAATCGCGATAAAACTCAACTACTTCATATAAGTATGTCAAGGGTCAAAGAACTTCTTCAACAGAACAGACGACTTTTTTTTTTTTTGTAAATGTAATGAGACGAACGGGACCCTCTCCTGATGTTAAGACGCCTGTCTACAACCATTGCAGCGATACACAGAATTTGAGTAGCAAAATAAACATTACTGTTTTGGCGCTCATTATTTTGAGACTTTCGATGATTAGTCTCAACAACCTTATAATTTCGCTAGCTGCAGTATCCTTCAACCCAACCAAAATGAACACGGTTGTGTTCATTTCATTCCCTATCGTCGAAGGGAAATGAGTCCGTGTAATCGATTAAGCAGCCCTATCCTTGACCTGAAGGAAATTCTTGAAAAAAATCTACGCAAAACGTACGATGTTTGTTTACAAGAGTTGCCAGGTACCTTTAGGTACATGTAGTACCACTAGGGATTGCAATCCAGCAAAGTGGGGTCCCGCGATCCAGCAAAGTTTTATTCAAAGTTTTTTTTTGATCCAGCATAATTTTAGGAACTGCGGGATCCCGCAACAGCCTGCGGGTTTGCAAACATCAAATCCCGCAAATCCTCTTAAATTTGCCGCCCTTAATTCACTTCGCAGCCTTATATTCGTACTGACGTCAATTCGTACTGACGTCAATTCACGCTGCACAACGCGCTCGTTGTGCAGCGTGAATTGACGCGACGTTGTTGCCGTTACTCGTCAGTCTCATCGTAAGTCGTTTGTTTTGCATTTTGTATTGCACGCATACACATACTTAATATTTATAAATTTGTTATATTTCTTGATTGATTCTTCACTTTATTAAGAAAAATTAAGACAATTAGTAAACTTTAATTCATATGATACACGTGTTAAATTCTACCTAAATCTCTAAGTAAAAACGACTGATTATAATTGCCTCAACAAAGTTAAAGTAATATTTTTAGTTAACTAGAGTACAAAGACTACAAAATTATTTATAATATAAGCTATTGTTTCTGAAATTTTTATTGTTAAATACGTAGTCAAACATTAAAATAATTAGTCATTGATATCATAATCATGAATAATCATAGTAAGATACCTATTATTGATTTTTATATTTTTTAATAAGTTAACCATTTAATTATTTATTCTATAACAAAAATTATTTCTTTAAATTCCTAAAAAAAAGTTAATACTTTGGAGGATCCCGCTGGATTGAAGCCAATCCAGCAAAAATCCCGCTGGAAACAGTAAGTACCACAAATACCACAATGTGTATATAATTAGGTACATGATTACTAATTAATTTAGCTGTTGTCCGATTGTAACAACACAACCTACTATAACAACAATCACGAGGACAATTTATTTAGACTATTAATCTTCCGTGTATGGCTTGAGTTCAAGGTCCGTCGAAAATCTTGCTCTGTAAGATATGTTTTGAACATTGGACACAGTATTCTTGTGATATTAAACTTGTTAAATCGAGGTCTCGCAGCTGTGATGTTACTTTTATATGCAGGACAATAATAAATTACACTGTTATCCAATTTTATTCTATTAGGTACCTATATTCGGAAAACGTAGTGCTCTTATAAAATTAGATAATGTTTAATAGGGTCACTTTGTTGTCCGTCTGTCCGTATGTCAAGACCTTCTAAACCATCTACGCAGATCCGCTCTCTCTTGCAGCTGTGAAAAAATCAAACTTCTCTGTTATCGTAAAAAAAGTTCGAGTTTATAGTTTATTTATCGCAAAAAACTGCATATTTCGACACTCTCAAGGGAATAAAAATCTATAGGTTACTTCCAGTTGACCTAGGACTATGAAATTAGGCAAGAAGCATTGTCTTATAGTACAGATAAAGGAAGAAATCCGAAAGCTGCACTGTGTATGTTAATCATAATAAAATTGGGTCTTTATGCAAGGAATGAGGGGTCCAAATAAAGTGAGTTAACAATATCATGTGGGGTATGACGGTAAGAGAACACCTGCCAATGACCACTGCAGAAAAATGTCCAGGTCATCGCTGTTTTGGACCTCATTCCTTCATTTAACGTAGCAGTGCAACCTTATATTCAGGTGATATAAAAAATGTAAAAATTAGTCCTATCTTATAGGAAAGTCAAAACAGTACCTGCAGGGCGACATGGCTTCTTTCAGAACTTTTCAAAACAAAACACTATCAAAAGAAGCTTCTCAAAACACTTTACAGAGCAAGGTTCCGTCACGGTTTGAACCAAAATCTATAGAAGACGTACGTGATTTTAGTTTTCCTCATAGCGATTGCATCGAAAGCACGCCATGTGAAAGCATATTAAAACTGGTCACGAGAACTGTTAAAAATGAAAACACTGACATCACGGGTTTAATCACCTGATAATCCCGAGTTCTTGGCATACTTCCAGACGCTTACAACCTAAGGAACCGCAATAGGTAAACCACGTGCCTTGCATATGACAACTGGAAACAGCGATAAACATAGACTAAACATCAAATCACGACTCAATTGCCATGACAACAAGACACAAAATAACCTGACGAGTTAACGATTAGATAACCTTAACGCCGTATGTAGGACATATTATAATCATTTTGGTAATGACGAGGGAAAAAATAATTGAAAACGCTAGGTAAAGAAAAAGTAATGGCTATCGCAGTTTAAATATGATGCATGTTGCGTACACATGAATCACAAATAATCAGAACACAATAAACATTTGGTTTCTTAACAGGTTGACAGCAGATGTTTATACAATCGAGTTGGAATTGTCGGAAAATTTTACTGTTCGGTTAAAATAGTTTAAGTCGTAATAGTTGGTTGTCGTAAAACGCTCCTAACAGGTTCTGTTTATATGGAAATGAGGATTTTGTAATCGCCGAACGCTTGGATCGTGTAATAGTTAAGTAGATATAAATAACAAACTTGGTATATGAGAAAATCTAACAATAAGACGCTAAAGTAGAAAGGTGAAGGGTCCGGCAGCCTAGATGGGAGACCGTGTGGCTTCCAATCTGAAGGTCCAGGGTTCGAATTCCACGGCACGCACCTCTGTCTTTTCCAAGTTATGTCCTTATTACCGCTGACTTACAGCAAAAGAAAACATCGTGATGAAACCTACATGTCAGAGTTCTTAAAAAAAGTTCGCGAAGATAAGTGAAGCCTGCGAACCCACACTTGGCCAGCATGGTAAGCTACAGCACAGCAACAGTACAAGATGTTGTAAATACAAAATAGTAGGTATATGATATACAGACAAAAAAGAGGAGCAACATTAATTTTTTTACTTGGTGGTAGATTTCCTTAGCAGGAGGTCGTCTAGGTAGGTACCACCGCAGTACCAGATATTCTGCCGCTAAGCAGTAGTGTGTAAACATTACTGTGTTCCGGTTTGAAGGGTACTGCAGCTAGCGAAATTACAGGGCTATTGAGACTAACCATCGAGTCTCAAAGTAATGAGCGCCAAGGCAGCGATGCTCTGGACTTTCTTTTACTACTCAAAGTTCTGTGTATAGCTGCAATGGTCATGGACAGGCGTTATCTCTTAATATCAGGAGAGCGTCGCGTTCGAGTCATTACAGTTACATAAAAAAAAAAAAAATGTTAAAATTTATTCATAAAATTATTAATAATTGTCATATTTTTATCATAATTATGATTTGTGAATGTATTATATTTCTGTCAGGATTTCAGTCAGTTCTGTCAGGTCAGTGGCTCAGTTCCTATTATTCTTCTGGGTTAAAGAAAATATAATACAGCATAAACTCACATGAAATCTTCTAAATCGACGACATTCGTGTACTGGCAAGCTTGACCGTCTACATTGAAGCACATGCTATTATAATCCCATTCTGGATTCTGATGGCACGGTAAGTTTGGGATCAGGGGCTGTGGCGGCACATAAACTGGTTGCTGATGATACACTTGCTGCTGAGGGTAATAATGGGGCATCACATTCTCCGGAACATAAGAAACGTAAGGATTGTTTCTGTAGCACTGAGTCGGCCGGTTAGCGTAGCCCGCGTTGTAAACACCAAAACTGCAAACGTTATCAGGCTGCCGTGACCACTGACCAGTCATTGGGCACTGCATATTCCATCCTGTCTCCTCAAACTGGCCAACCACCGGGCACTGTCCCGCAAAACCCTCACTCAACCCATTTACGAGCATTATGAACTTCGGATCTGCACATCCGATGAAAATACAGCGGAACAGTCCATCGAGGTACGAAATCAACGACCGACTGATAAGAAACAGATGCTCTTATCTTTATACAGTATAAAAGTCATAGTAGCAAAAAATTGATAATACAAAGTTATATGATAACGAGATTATGACCCTGGCGAGTGTATCACGCAGATAATTAGGCATTTATGAATATTAAATTCAGATTTTTATGTAAATAGAATGTAATATCTAATCGTAAAACGTCAGAGGTGTTCATACATCGAACTTTTTTTGTAACAGAATTTGTTTTGTTTTCTGCTTAGCCAATCGTGCGCGGACGTGGAAGCTAAATCGCCAATCAGCAATTACGGCTTATCAGTTGTTTGCACAGTCAGATAACCTAAACTAAGTAATTTTATCGTGCACACATCACATACTTATTATACTATATCCACTATTCATCCCAGCATCTACTTGAATAGTTTTATTCTTATGATAAAGGCAAACATCGTGAGGAAACCATAGCATGGTGGTAGGGCACTTTCTAGTACTCGGCTGGTTAGCTACCACCCTCAAGTAAAAAATCTGCTGCCTAACCTAACGGTATGTTAATTACCTATTACCGGTGTGTATTAACCGGCAGCCTCACTTGAGAGTCAGTTAATCCAGGTTAGGTGTGTTTACCATCTTCGACCACACCGTCACTTAACTGGCTCTCAAGTGAAGCTGCCGGAATATAATAAGATCTGTTGTGATATCTGTCACGTCGGCATCAGAATCTTGTTGTGTGGATTTAACGCAGATAAGAACTTTCTGAAACTACAAAGTAAAAAGTTCATAGGCTAGGTAGACAGTATGTATATAGGTACATATAATATACACATGTCCACATAAATGATGCATTTCCACAAATGAATTACATGGAATAATAAATAACGTAGCGCCATTGATACACACAGCGCCATCTGGTGAAACTAAGCAAAGCTTGTACGATGGAAGTCAAATAACTGATAGAATACTTAAATACTTTTTATTTTTGTAAATAGGTACATACATTCATGTCGAATACCCATGTTGAGCCTACCCTAGTATCAGTTGGGAGCTCGGTTCTTAAAGTTCTCATACATTTATCTAGGACAAGCAGTCCAACTAGGTAGGTCCAACTTCAAGAAAGAAGTCAGTCGTCGAATCCAACTCGGCTGGGCAGCGTTCGGAAAACTGCGCAACGTTTTTTCGTCTGATATACCTCAGTGCCTCAAGTCGAAAGTCTTCGACCAGTGTGTGTTACCAGTGATGACTTATGGTGCTGAAACGTGGTCTCTGACTATGTGCCTTCTTGATAAGCTCAAAATCGCACAACGAGCTATGGAGAGGACTATGCTCGGAGTTTCCCTACGAGATCGAATCAGAAATGAGGAGATCCATAGACGAACTAAAGTAGCCGACATAGCCCAGCGGATTAGCAAGTTTAAGTGGCAATGGGCAGGGCACATAGCACGCAGAACTGATGGCCGATGGGGCTGCAAAGTTCTGGAGTGGAGACCACGGACCGGCAAGCGCAGCGTAGGACGTCCACCCACAAGATGGACAGATGACCTCATAAAGACCGCAGGAACGCGCTGGATGCGAGCCGCTTTCAACCGGTCTTTATGGAAGTCAATGGGGGAGGTCTATGTTTAGCGGTGGACGTCCTACGGCTGAGATGATGATGATGATGAAATACATACTTAAAATATTTATATACAGAACACCCAGATGCAGAACGAACATTTGTTATACCACATAATGTTTGCCTGGGTAGGAATCAATCAATTCAATTCCAAAATTTCTTTTTTATACATAATAAATAATTATAGTTGTACATATTATCCTAGAAATAACAATAAGAAATGTTGGTGGGAATCGAACCCACGCCCTACAGCTCTTAAAGCAGATTGGTTTAATATAGGATAACTTTGACAGCCCTGTTGTCTCATTGGTAGTATTAACAATGAGACAACAGGGCTGTCAAAAGTTTTCTTATGATAAGTACCTACTGTTAGCATTATTTGTATTATATTCGATTAAATATTGGTGTTGGCTAAACTAATGTATAATAACGTAATCTAATAAGAACTTAGTTATGTAATTAAAACTGTTCAGTCGCATAATATTTCGTGTGACAACACTAAGAGCATGGTAGTGGAGGAGATTTTGACTGTGACTGCGACTGATCACACTCGCAGCCGGCGTCGGGAGTGAATTAGGGAACTTATAAAAGATTAGTACCTGGATGAACGAGCTTTGCTCGGCTGAAAACACGGGTAAAACGACGTTTTCTAAAAATGAAACCTAGCTGGATCGATTTATCGCCCCGAAACCCCCTGCATACTAAATTACGTGAAAATCGTTGGAGCCGTTTCCGAGATTCAGATTATATATATATACATATAAATTATACAAGACTTGCTCGTTTAAAGGTATTAGATTAGATAAATCGACACATCGTAACACTACAATGTTCTTTTTCCGACTTATTACAACCGTTTCGACACGCTTCCTGTAAAGATCGAACATGAAAAAAAAATTATATCAACTACCTACATTTCGTCAAGATCGGAAATCGCAACAAGTAGCTAGGCGAACGGTCATTGTAAAATTGTATATACATATATTAACAATAATCTATAACTACATAATATAATAAACATTCAAATGAAACCAGCTAGGCAATTCGAACACAGCACGTGAGATAGCCTTAGGCGATTTGAAACCAGTTCCGAGTCAATTACACGAACAACCAAAAGGAATAACTTCCAGGTTATATTGAACTCTAACTGGATGGAATAAGAGCCCATGAACGGAATCAGATACTTATAGCAGCGGATGTATCTCAAAGACTCGAACAATGTCGACAATGCCGTTTGTTTTCTTGTTTGTACTAAATCTAATAGTAAGGAAACATCCTTGTTGTTCTGACTAATAAAAGAGATATTGTCTTTAAGTCTAACTTCCGAATATGTGAGGAACATTGGTGGAGCAGAAACCAACGTTTCTTTGAGTGTTGGTTTTTGCTCCATTATCAGGGCGACAGGCTCGGTGTTTGACCACTGATCACCTGATGGTGTAGTCCGAGAAGATAAGAACATCCAGACTGGAATGAACCTGTCTCTCAAATAAGGCTACCGTAACACACCGTTAAATGCTTCGAGATTTACACCTTGGTATAATCTAGCCAGCTGAGTACTAGAAAGTAATCTACCACCACAAGCTCAATGTTGGGATTTGAACCCACGCTCTTTGACGTGTCATCGAAGCGCGCTAACCACTGAACTGTCATCAATAACTGTTCGGGTCCAGTAGGATGTTAAATCGTCTGTATTTGCATATATGTCCCATAGCATCCCCGACAAAGAAAAAATGTTAGCAGTTTGGTGAGTTGAGTTTTGCCCTGATGCCGGGGCAATTGTATCGGGATCCCCTGCCTGTAGTAAGAGCCAGCTACCAGTTTAGGATGGTTGAAGTTGGGGATCCGACCAATAGGCAAGTTCGGGCTCAAACGTAGACTTATCCTAACGTTATAGGACGAATCTAAACACATGAAAACAAACCGACAAGAGTTCCTGAATCCATCCAACCTTCGCTTCGATCGGACAGCGAAGAACTTTTCTCATAAATAAATAAAAATGAAACACGCATTGACAGCCCTGTTGGCTCATTGGGAGTATGCCTGCCTGAGCTGTAGGGCGTGGGTTCGATTCCCGCCAAGGACAAATGTTTGTTTGGTATAAACAAATGTTTGTTCTGTGTCTGGGTGTTCTGTATGTATTATAAGTATGTATTTACAAAAAAAAAGTATTTATGTATTCTATCAGTTATCTGACTTCCATCACACAAGCTCTGCTTAGTTTGGAGTCAGGTGGCGCTGTGTGTAATGTGTCCTACAATATTTATATATTTATATTTAGCTACATTGAAACGTTGAAACAATAACAACTCATATTTTTCGGTAGTCCAAGACAACCACAGTTAAAGCAGCAGTTATTTTACAGAACAAAGACTCGTTTTACACACAAGTTTTAATAGTGTGCGTTGCCAGCTATAATAGCTACTTACATTTATATGCGCCTACTATTTGCATATCATTACGATAACAAGCAGCGAGACAAAATTAACCGTTATTATAAGTTTTAGTCGGTGTGTTACTTCAAAATATTTAGCAAGTAAAGTAGCAAGGGCTCAAGAAAGCAAACTTGAGCAAATCTCATTATTTAGAAAATGAGATCACTATTTTATGGGTGAAAAAAAAGCTACCAGGAAGGTTTAACTGAGATAAAACTTCAAGGGCATAAGTATATAACTTACTAGCGACCCGCCCCGGCTTCGCACGGGTTAGGTACATATATAGGTACCTAAACCTTCCTCATGAATCACCCTATCTATTGGTGAAACTCGCATGATAATCCGTTGAGTAGTTTTTAAGGTTATCGCGAACAGACAGATATGTAGAGGTGGTTTTGTAGATTATTGTTCAGTGGTTAGCGTGGTCGGTGCACGCCGAAGGGCTTGGGTTCAAACCCCAACAATGAGCTCTTTTATTAATACAGATAAGTCCGCGTTTGAATACCAAGTCGCCTGATGGTAAGCGAAATGTGGTCGAAGATGAAGCACGCAGACTTAGAAGATACCCATTCACTCTGACTTTGAAAAGCTTGAGCTGCCGGTGAAGGAAAACTACATGAGGAAACCATAGCATGGTGATAGGGTGTTTGAGCACAGCTCACCTGATGTTAAATGACAGTGTGGTCAGTGTGTTATATTCAAGTGAGGTTGCCGGAACACACCGTTAGATACTTGGCGGCAGATTTTCTACTTGAGTGTAGTAGCTAGCCAGCCGAGTACTAAAAAATACACTACCACCATGCTATGGTTTCCTAACGATGTTTTCCTTCACCGGCAGCTCAAGCTCGTAGTTGTTTTAAACTCACGCCCTTCGGTGTGTGAACCGACCGCGCTAACCACTGAGCTATCATCGCCAAAAAATAAAGCATTACCGCACTTATTTTTTACTGTGACCTAGATTTATTAAATTTTTCATCATATCCTACTACATAATGTATACTTGAAAACACAATTACTTGTCACTGGCAAAATACAAAAAATCTGATGCCAAAAACAATGTTAAAAAAATCTACTCATGTAAGAAGGCACTTGCTTCACGAGTATGTACTTTGCTCTAAAACTAGGTGGTAAGCTGTGAACATCAATCACTGATATATCAGAATTCACCTGACACCCAAATTATCAGTAGGTATCACTGGTTACGTCAATTGTTTTCACGCAGTGGACGCGCCTGTATTCATATTTCGAATCCCGATGTAATAATTTCAAAAAGTAAAGACATTATTTCGGAATTTGTTTTTTTTTCTTTTGAGTGACCAGCCAATTTATTTGTAAGCGATACTAAGAATGTAGAGATTAAATAGCTCGTCATATGTTTGTATGAATTGGAGTGGCACATCTCTATCGAAGCGAAATGCAATACTATACGGAAGTAACATGTGGACATAACGATATCTAATTGGTAGAAATCGGGTTTTACTTTATTGTCGTTGTCCTTTTACCCGACTGCCAAGAAAGTGTTATATTTTTCGCGCGTATGTATGTAAATTTCTTTATTATCTCGTATCTTCCAAACGGCTGGATGGATTTAGTAGTAAAAGGTATCGTTATATTCGCCTAAAAAACCATGAGTTTAAAAAAAAACAAGATGGCGGATTTTTGGCGTGAAATAGTAATACGTTAATAAAAAAAATACCAAACCTATCAAGTAAGGTATTTTAATAAAGGCAATTAAAAGGGGATTACAAAAATATATATATGTACCTAGATACCTAATTTATATTTTCAAATTTAATTAGGAATAATAAATTTGTTTAAAAAGTTTTTTGAAGTTGTACCTATTCTTAAATAAAGTATTGCATTAATCTTTTTTGTTTCCTTTTGTAGGTTAGAAGTCAGGCGTAGTTGCGGTCAGTAAGATAAACCTCAACATAGCTTTCTTTAAAATGAAACGGGGAAATACTAAAACCCAAAGGCGACGGATTTCAATAAATTAATAAGGTAAACAGTCAAGGTATGGTAGGTAAGAATTGGCAGTCAAAGCCTACCTATTTGTTATAATAAAAATAGGTGACGTAGGAAGGAAGTTCCCCACAAGGTCGAAAGTTTATTGACCAGTGCAAATTTCATAGTCATAAATTGACACGAAAAACTTACTATTGTATACTTATATTAATAGTTGACTCTTAAGTTTAAATCTATCAATATAACAATTTTAGTTCCAAGATACCTAAAAAAAATCTAATAAGGCATTCTCAGTTATGAATAGAGTGTGCGAAATTCATAGAAATTCAAGAGATCTCATAGGAATATCTTGTAGATGGTCACTGAAAATGATTGACCTAAAATTAGTTTTTTTTTACTTTTGACAGGGTTATGTGTTACAAGACAGCTCACCTGATGTTAAGTGATGGTGTGACCGAAGATAAATAATAATAAATATCATAGGACATTTTATACAGCGCCATCTAGCCCCAAACTAAGCATAGCTTGTACTATGGAAACCAGATAGCTGATGGAATACTTAGATACTTTTTTTCCTTAATTCATACAGAAATACCTAGGCACAGAACAACCATTTCGTTCGAACAACCACAACCATCGTCACATTCTGGTGGGAATCGAACACACGCCCTACAGCTGTTAAAGCAGCCTTTCTACCAAGAGCTAACAGGGCAGTCAAATATATAAACACAATATGCACATCGGCAGCTTATGTCAATCCTGTATATATTTTTGCTTTTATATTAACATTATTGCTAATCAAATGTTACTTTGTCTAGGCACTCAAGTTCGCGTCCCGGTCGCCTACTGCTTCCGACTGTCGCGTTCGCTTATCGCTAATATCGGAATGCTACCTTTACATGATGATGTCTTGTTTTGTAATTTTTAAATTACCTATTTATTTTCATATGCATCTACATTACCATCCTCATACTTACTATTTTTAGTTGCCCTACCTACTGTTACATAATACCATGACGACTCAATGATTCAAACAATGACTATGATTCACCTACAATCAATACAATAAAATTAGGAGATTGCATTTTGAATTTCCTGGAAACATTATCAGAATAGGGGGCACATATTAAGTTTTATGTTATCCTCCTATTTATAACTATGACCTACTAATGAACTATAACTATTCTCATAAAGATAGATACATACAGGTAAACAGCCCAGCTATCTGTTAGCTAAATGTATAGTAAAAATTATACTTATAAATAAGCAAAAAATGTAGTAAGTATGAGATAAATTATGAGAATGGACTTAATACACTTTTAGTTTAATACATACACACACTTTACATGTGTGTATGTTGGTTCACTTAGTTCTTTTAAACTATTGATTTTGATACAATTTACACTAATATCTAAATGAGTGCTTCTAGAAAATTTCTCGTCCTGATGCACTAGACACTTGGGCTGGTCGCTTGTTAATTGTAAAAATAACTTGTTTCTTCAACACTCTTAACCTGGAAGTTATTCAGAACAGGAAATAGTAAATATGGCATCACCATGTCTTTGCTATTGCACAATATTGTCTCTCACTGCCAACAGTGGGGAAATAGGGCAAATCACTGGAATGTAAACAATTGTACCAACGAATTAAGTATTTCACATTTTTTGTGTTCTGTACTTCTGTATCTAAATAGCAGATGCTTCAACATAAATGGAACATTTATGATACTATAATATGTTTTTATGTCAAAATGTTACAAAATATTATCACGGATGCGTTTCTCAAGTTATCCATTTCTGTGTGGAAAAATTTGATCTAATTTTGTCAAGTAGAGTATATATAAGTACTGTAGGTGCATACATTTATGTATCCTGTACATATACAGGAGTACAAGGTATATATATGATTTAAAGTATCTCTTTGTTAAATTATAGAAAGATCAGATCAGCTGTTTAGTTGCAAAAAGGTAACAAACAGACAGAGTGACAGAGTTAAAAACGTTTTTATAATTATTAGTCTGGATTGAAGTGGATTGTAATATAAAATATGGTGACTATTATTTTTAAATCTATTAGAAAAGTAAATCGTTTAATTTAAATTACAAGAAAAATATATATATCTTCACCAGATCGCAAAACCACTCAGGAAAAATGTGAAACTAATAATAATGATAAAATAAAATGACATAATATATATAATTATTTTTTCAATGAAGATAAATGGAAATAGATACAACAAGCTAATATGAACTTTACACTATAGCAATCACAGATAGCCATAATTATTCAAATGATTAATTTACAAAGTGCATATCATGTGATTCAGGTAAATTATATTCCTAACAACCTTTGTTTCTTTATAGTTAGGAACAATAGATAGCTTTTACCTAACAAAAGTATTTAACCGTTTTTGTTTTTACAATAACTGGTAAGACTAGTAAACATATTGTTAGACTTTTATCGAATGACCGCTAAAAAAACCACAGTCAGAGTGATAACTAGCAAACAGCAATAAGTTCTGTGCTTATTTGTACATATTGCAATACGGAATTGCATCATGGTTACAATTTAAATTCAGAAAGTTTGATTCCCCAGTTCGGAATGTGCTTAGAGTATTATAATAAAAGGCAATAGATTGGGCTGAGTGGTATGTCTTGGTGTCAGTGGACTTTGATAAGATGATGATGATGACCATATTGGTCATAAATAGTAACAAAAGCATAGTTATTTCTGCTAGTTATGAACAAGATGCTGTTGCACCCTTAATGTTTACTAGCGATAGACATTATGATAGTGATGCATTTAAGTATTACAGGTATGATTGTACTTATTTCTACTACTGAGATTAAGAATACATAGTTTATAATTTCTCTCTGCCCTAGCAAAAAGTTTCTCCACCTTTTTGTAGTTTACATGCCTCGATTATGTAGGTACCAATATATACAAAGTTCGGTCTCAAAGTAATAAGCGCCAAAGCAATGATGCCCTGCACTTTGTGTTAATACTCAAAGTTCCATGAATCGCTGCAATGGTGATTGACAGGCTTTATCTCTTACCATCAAGAGTGTGTCTTGGTCGCCTCATTACTTTTACATAAAAAATATATACCTAATATGCACATTCATCATCTATACCAGATACGGAAATGAAGAGTGACTAGTTATTTTCTGGGCAGGCCTGTCTATACTTTGGTGTGTACAAACCCATTTTACAATTGTAACAACGCCTTCTTCTTATTCAAAACTGGGGGTGATAAGAGCTACAAATCAAACAATAACACCAGGATTCTATCAAATTAAAATGAAACTGATAGTTGATACTTATAATTGAGATGCTGAACAATAGAAGTAGGAGATTTCAGAGAAGAACATGGGCAAATTCCACCATGCTAACCTGTTAATGGTTGATATATTCAAGATTAACATTGCACATACTTAATACATGGTAACAACATCAACGAAAATGATTTTTGTTCAGCAGTTTTTGCCACATCATCAAGCATCAGGTATATGGTAATATAGGTAAAAAAGTTACCAACATGGGCCTAATTTAACTATTCAACAAGTAAATTTACATAAAACATTGAAAATTAGCTAATGACTCAAAAATACCATGTGAACAAAAGCGTTACTGGCAACATGCTACAAATTTTAGGTGGATTTTCAAATCCAGGGTACCTATGATAACATATGCATAGAATATAATTTTGTGACATCATTTGTTTACTATAACGTCGCTTTTTATCATTAATTTCAATGACACTATGAGTATCTAACAAACAAACAGATTCTATTGTGAGGTAATAAGTAGTAAAATTGTATTCAATCATGTCAGGTATAGACCAAAATTAGTGTGGAGGCTCTATAAAGTTATGCACTTAAATAATGATTTTACATAGTTAGGAAAAATCACACAAAACTAGCTCTGTACTTAACTATCAACTAACCAAAGAGAAAGTTAGTCTCGAGGTGACACTAGTAGCCCACAGGAAAATCTCTTTATAAATCCTGACAAGCACATGCAATGCTCTTATCACTATGTAAGAAACTCGTAAATATCATCGTTACTCACCTCCTCTTTTGGTTTGCTGGTTTAGAAGACATTTTTATCAAGCCACTGTTATGAAACTTCACGATATGAACACAATCTTAGAACACTGCCAAGGAGAGTATCATATCGCTTTTCACGATATTCTTATTTGTTTGTATACTTATACACCACTTTTAAGTTTCAATAATCACAATTTAGGTCATTTTACACTGCACTAACACATGAAATGCACTTTGTTATCTTGAACCTGCACAGTAGAAACACGAGATCCCAAAAACTAAAAAGTAAAACGAAACGAAGTTAAATACAGTTAGTTTTCATTTACCTTACCATTACTTTTTAGGCAGAATGTCATACTGGAGAATAATCTTGATTGGTAGTTATGTTTTAAGCCAATAGAGCAACGGCGTTTTCAACTAAAGTTTTGAGTTCTGGAAATAAAAGATGTTTACAAAAAGAACAAACTTTATTTTCAAAAGTAGTTAAAGTAATTGTCGATAGATGGCAGGAAAACCGAATTATTTGTTATCTTAAGGTCAACGTACATTAAATCAGCACTATATTGTAAAGAGCCGCAAGGCAACGCGGCGCTGATCATTTCTTTGTAATGTTTTGCGAAATTCAGCATAGCACAGTAAAAATAAATCAAAAATTCTGCGTCTACAAACCTTTACATTAAAATGTAGGTGATAATTGAAAAAAAAGAATAACTTATCGTCCACTTGAAAATATAATCTCAACATCTGTCTCATTACATTTATTTAAATACAATTTATTGAAAACTTTAGTTGTGTTTTTTAACCGACTTAAAAAAAGGAAGAGGTACTCAATTCCATTGTTTTTTTTGTTTCCCGTGTGGTCCCATTTCAATTTGGTCCAATTCTGACAATAGCATCCATGAGAAAAAGATAATGCCGGTACCACACGTTCGTCCAACAGTCGAACACTCCATTATGACTCG